>JADWQK010000004.1:0-1363306 GCA_017933935.1 Sesamia nonagrioides | reverse complement strand
AATCACGTTATGCTAATAAGATATTGATTGTTAATGCAACAAATTAAATTATCAGATAAGAGTGAAATCAACCGTTGTTCGTACTCTGACGTCATTGATAACTGCGGTTATCACTAGCCACGTTTTATGGGAGAACATCATAAGCAATGAACCAATGAACAGGGGCCAAAATTTAAAAAAACAAAGCAGAAACATTGTAACTTACAAGTGTAATGAGAATTCAAGCATTTCATATAATTCATAGTATCAATAGTGAGAATTTTTAGTATCGTAATTATTTGAGGTAACTTCTTATTGGAGCGTTATTCTTTAGGTGAGGGCGGAAAAAATATCACTTCAGAATTTTGAAATAAGAATGCTATAAAAACTTGTTCTTTTGTCGGAATATTGAATAAATTAACTTCTTAGGAAAATGATGAGATTGATGGTATCCTTCGACCGAAAAAACAATTGCAATCAAAGCTGGGCTAGACAAAAACAAACCGTGGCCCTGGCGCACAGGCAAGTGAAGAAACACGGGTAGGTTTTAGTCAGTATAAGTCTGAAACGCCCTTCTGTTCCGCCCAGAGCGGGATAGGTCATTCGATGATTTCCCATCCAAAACAAAAAAAAAACTAGCCTAGACGAAGTCTGTAAGAGGTTCTGTTCAAACCACAATTTAATTCTCTGAACAATAGGACCAATGCACAGTCAACGTTTGTTCACAAACGTGATCGGTGGACGTATCGCAAAGCATATTTCCAATAACGGTGTTTTTTATTTCGGCGATTCGTTCCACTTTCGTTAGGTCCGCTGAACGTAACCATGGTGACGGTAGTGTGTTCAATATCTGAAGCTACTTACTGCGAAATGGGGAAGTGAATAAAGAATGTTTTCTTAAGTATCTGGAGTTGATTATATGTTTTATGCGTGTCAGTTGTCACGCAAAGAGAAGAATAACCGAACTTAATACTTTTCTCTAAGACATGATTATTTGCGAAGGGCGGGCGATTTTGGGGGACTGTAATATTGACGTTCAAAAAGTGCTGACTCTCAGCCTAAATTGAATAAATGACTTTTGATTTTCCGCTGACAAGCTAATTTTGATGATAATACTTTTGCTTTTCTGTTTCTTAAATATGATCAGAAAAAAAAATATTTTTATCTACATAATGTAACTTAGCTTTGATAAGAGCAGAATGAGTTTGTCAAGTCTTAAGCACATGTTTTTTTATGTCTTAATTAACATAACTTGTCTTATGCTTTTGCGTAGCAATAAATGGTTATTTAATACAAAATGTTTTGGGTATTTTTCTTTGTAATTTTGTCAATTTGCTTATGTAACGTTCACGTGTCCCAAACCCTGGAACACAGGCTCAGCACAGCCCACAGTTCTGGTCGTTACCTATCGGTATTCTATAAGGTTTATTTATTTATGTTAACACGGCTTCCAAAAGCCAATTACATTAACATACATACAAAATTAAATAACATAAATAGGTACATAGTAAAATTCAAATAAACAGAAAAAAGACAAATCAGAGGAACAATAAAAACGGGAATAAAATAAAAATTAAAAAGAAGTAACGAACTAATTAAATTTTGTTTCCGCAGAACGCTAAGCAAACTCGCATTAAAATTTTAAATTCATCTGCGAATATATCACAGTTCGGGTTAGCTTCCATGAGGCTATTCAGCGCGGTAAGAACGCGAGGAACAGGGGATTACGCACGGGCTACCGTTGGACATATAGGCACAGCTAGCAGACGGTGTCTGCGGCCACGGAGATAGTTACCAGGAACGTGAACACGAATCAGCTCATTGAGGAGATTACTGGCATCTGTTGTCCCTCTACATATTTTTAACATGATTTTCGTTTGGTCATATGCTCTCCTCGTTTCTAACTTATTATACCCTAAACATCCTCATCCATCATGAGATAAATTTAGTTGGGTATAAAAATGGATAATATCCAAAACTGATTTTATATAGGAATAATGGAAAGATGTCTTTCCATTAACATGTAGCTCGTCCTGCAAGACCCTTTCATTTCAATTTGCTATCATTTAGTTAAGCAGCTACAACTGTTGTTTGTGTGATCATTTTTGAATTCTTTGTTATTTATTGGTAAGTATGGTTAGACCTCCTCAAACCTTCCTAGTTCTGAGCTTCTTCCCGCTCTCAGAGATTTTAAGCGACTTACAATTAAATGGATTAAACATGCTAGTATCCAATTGCAGTGTAGAATTAACACAATCGGCACTAATAATGTCATGCCTATTTTACCTACACATAAAATCCCATGTGAAAGCATGAATTATTACGATGACACTGTAGTTGTAGTCTCGTCTGCGGTATTCCGCTCGGATAATTTATTACTGGCTCAGTTGATGCATACGACCTTATCACAATGGTCTGCAAACACAATGTAAACATAATCTGTTCTGCGTACATCGCTTTTGTTCGATTTTCATACAAAAAAAAACGCTTTCTAGATATGTTTGCGAGGTGACGAACGATATATTGATCACATTATTCTTTGAAACGACGATCATTGATCATTAGCATGCAAAGGGAGCAGAAATTCACTTGCAGTCATCAAATTACTGTGATATTTGGTTCAGCCATACCAGTAGCTTTTAATAATCTGTGGTTAAGCTTTAACAACTCGTATATCCACGGTAAGACTGACTGTTTCTATGACTTACTCTTATTTCTGTCTGTGTATACGTATGTTTATCTTCTGTTTTAATTTAATTCAAGTTTTCCTTTATTCAGATCAGCTCAATATTTTATGCTATCTCAATCGCCACTTCAATGCAATGCTGCGTACAAGACATTTAATGAGTCGGTCATCGTGAGGTTGACAGCCTTGATCCGATAATATTTTAACGTTTACATCATTCTGGTCGTTGGCCTATTATTATTAAATAATGCTTTGCTTACCTGCCAGCTGACTGTTTTGACTTTTTTAAACGTTTTTTTTTTCTGTTTTTATTTACACATTGTCTCCTCGTTGGGTCTTTGGTTTCATTATATTCAATTCTAATGACCTCGCTTTTGAACAGGTCTAATGCACAACGCAGCATATGTATAAGTAACTGCCTTCTGCTAAGCTTTTAGGTCTTTATCAAACACTAGCGGCTGCCAGCGACTTCGTTCGCGTTGGGTAAGTTATGCTCTGCTCCTATTGGTCGCAGCGTGATGTTATAAAGCCTTCCTGGATTAAAGGGCTATCCAACGCAAAAATATTTTTTTCAAATCGGACCAGTAGTTCCTAAGATTAGCGCGTTCAAACAAACATACAAACTCTTCAGCTTTATATATTACTATAGATTAACTTATTCTTAGTAACCGATGATTCACATCAATCGAATAAGGCAATAACTGGATGCAAAGCGCTTGTAAATCACCATAAACGATCTGTCCGATAAGACATAGGTAGACAAAACTCAGGAATCATGCAGCCATTTGTATCTAGGCGTAAGTGTAGGCTATATCTTTTACCATGCTGCGGTATCTGCTGTACAATATCACAGATGAGAAACCTTCGGACTACAATTGGTGAATACAATCACGGGTAGCCATTATAACACCAACAAAGAACCGCTTGATTCTGAACTCATCAAGGTCGGGAAACGAAATTAAAACTCCCCATTGTTTTAAGCTATACGTTCCTTTCCAAAGTTCTGGTCGTTTTGTTTATACTCACGCTCATAAAAGGGCGCGTCGGGACCACAGGGAACTGGGGAAGGTCAGCGACCTTGTCCCGACTCTATAATTAGCTCTTTGTTTGCTTTGACATTTCACAGTAATCATTGCCCGTGATCTTTGTAGGTATTGATGGGGATGCTGGGAGGATTCTAACAAACCCCCGAAACGTGCTATGCTTGCTCTAGCCATATTTCATGCTATGCTCTCAAAATCTCTTACAACTAGAAAAAATACGTAGAAAATTCCTTACTTGTGAATATGTCGAAGTTTTTTTTTTTTATCAAATTAAGACGTTCTTTCGCGTTGTACGGTCAGTTATAATTTTGGCAAAATCCGCAGCAGTGACTGACAGTCACGCTAATATTAACTTTGCTTGCTTGGATATCTGAACTTTAATATCTTGTTTTCTTATCTGGCCTATTCTAAAACAGAATGTTTTGGGATTTTTCGACTTTTTTGCGTCTGCCTCATTCGCGCAAGAGTATACACATAGACTAAAATCATATTAGAAAAACCCTACATTTTTCTAAACAGTGCAGCCACACAAGGCAGTTTATTTAATGCGTCTAGTCACCCCCCCTTTTGTCGCAGACGATCCGGCCCCCCTGTCAGCATACACACGTGCGCACATCAACGTATGTTTAATTAGACTGCAACTTCACTATTACCTCATAGTGTTGCCTTGGTATAGGTATGTGGTTTATTGGACTCTCTTTTTCTATGAGTTTATTAAACTACATTCTAGCAAACTATATTCTAGCTATTTTACCCAAGTGATAAAACACTCCCGCTATGCTAGGCCTAAAACATGAAACCAATGTTGAATTATAGAAATAGTTTTGGAACAGATTTGAAGCCGTTATTTTGGTGTAGTAGTTGTTCCGAATTTGAATTCACGCCCATTTAAAAAGCAATAGAACCGTTAAATTATACAGGAAAAGAGGCAGGGTGGCTCTATTTAAGATTGAGGTTTACATAAATCGATGCAACCCATCCTGTTCTTGCATGCCCAAAACAGAATACAAACTTCCCAAGCGAGATGCTCATAATTTATCGTCGGACTTTACACAAAAGTTGTGGCGCCAGCATTTTCAAAATGGTTTTGGCATCATGTCGGACGAATCCATATTTCACCCTGTAAATGAAAAATCAAAATCGTTTATTTCAAATTAACCATCACTTGGTAATTTTGAATAGTCAATGTCGGTCAGTTCAAGAAAAGTGAAGCTAAATTGCACGTTCCAAAGCGTAGATCTCTATGGAGAAGAACGTGCAAGAAACTCCATGGACACTCTGTTAAAATCATAATATATGGGTTACATTTCTTCGTTACATATTTATGTTGCTTCTATCATGTGAGCACAATGTAAAATTAATTAAAATATAAAAATGAATTAAGCCCACTGGCAGCTAAGAGATGACCAGTCTCCACTGACGGCCCCCGTTCACGAGCATGACGCGCATCAGCCCCACTTAGCTCAACCATATTGAAGGGAACCAAATGACCCAACAACACGCGCCACCATCAGCAAGACATTTGAGTGAGCATGACAATTCTCAACTGCCAATCTCGCAATGTCAAACAAGTTATATATATATATATATATATATATATATAAAACAAACTATAGTCCATGGTGCCTCACATTCACAAACTTGAAAAGTGCTTTTACATTAAACAATACTATTGCAAAATATTGTGCACAACGTTGAAATAAACAAATAAAATAAAAAAGGAATATTTAGAAAACAACAAAAAGGGGGAATGGCATCTCTTCCAAACCTACAAAATTGTCTGTGGCTGTGGAGCAGGACTGGCATTTATCCAAGCATTTTTTATCAAGGATATAATCTTCCAGTTTATAATATGCTTGCTTACACAGCGTGCGTTTAATGCATGTTTTAAATTTGGATTCATTGAGCTGTTGAATCTCTAGCGGTACTTTATTATAAAATTTTACACAGTACCCCATAAACGAACTATTTACTTTAGCTAGTCTGAACCGAGGTTGATCTAAATTGTTTCTATTCCTAGTATTAGAAACGTTATTTGATTAACTTGTTTTTGCCAATTTTACATAACTTATGTACATTGTTAAATGCTAAGAACGAGAATCTTTTCATGTATTTATACATATTACAGCAACTGTTTAAATTTGCCAATGGCTTTACACTCTTAAATGTGTTTGAACAGCCTTTTCAAGAGGTTATTACTATGATGTCTCTTGTTTAAAGTAATTTGAATTCTTTAAATGGTTCATGCATATTGAACGTAAGGTTTTTTAAGGCTTAAATTGGAATTGAATAATGTTTGTCTTTTATAATCATAGTAGTCAGAAAGAATATTATCTGTGAATATATTTTTAACCATGAATTAATTGAAATTCAACTTCTCTCTCCAGAGAAACATTGCCGACTTCCTTAAAAATAGGGACTACGTCTAGAAGGAACCTTGTAATAATTGTTTAATTTCACCATTTCCAGGTAGGATCCATTCGGCGATCGTCTCCGGGGTCAACGTGGAGACGAGGTCGGTCACAGTGGAATGGTTTGAGCGCGGCGAAACCAAGGGCAAAGAGGTGGAGATTGACGCCATCCTGGCCCTCAACCCGGAGCTTGCAGTTGGACCCACCAGGAACCACGCAGCACATCTACAGCCGATGCCCAACAAACTCGCCAGGGTAAGGGAAACACTTCTTCATAATTTATGCGCGCCTAGTACTTTGATAGGTCTACGTTAGAGTTAGAGGTCGTTTTATTGTTTCATTTTTCGTCAAGCTTGATCGATTAATGGAAAACTTTTCCACATTGCTTGCATATTAGAGTAACATCTATTTGTAATTTATATATGCCTAGTCAAAAGTCAAGCGCGGTCGAATAGTATGTTACAAACCAATATAATATAATTATATGCCTTGAGTTATCGTTAGAATTAGCTCTACTCTGCTCTGTACCTACTAATCTGTTTTAATTCGATTCTCTCGATCTAGCATCATTGTCTACGCATAAGTTCCATGCTTGAATTAGTTCTGGATGTATTTAATAGTATCATCGAAGTCGGTGATATAATAAAATGATTTCATTCATTCCCATGTACTTCTTTCTGTTTGTAATTAAAACACATTGCTTCATGATTGTTTTGAAATTAATATACCAATGAGCACATTATTATTATACATAGGTGATGCAGAAACGTAGTAACCTTGCTTTCATTACAGTCTAGTTTATTGTAGCCCCGTTAACATTATAATAAACGTCAGAGCAATAAATTCTAGTTGTTAAGGTCTGCTCATATTACTTAGCACGGATCGGCGACTTCAAGTTGCAACACAACATAGCCTATTTCATGTGAAGGTGATTTCCAATCTTCTACACCGTAGTAGCTTCAAAATCCATCGTGAAAATCCTAATCTTACTTTGTTGTGCACTGAATTATTGCTCAATTTTATTTCTGATGTGTTAATAAGAAAGAGTAAGCGAGAAGTAGAAGCATGCCTTAACATAGCGCAACGCAACATGTTAAATTGCGATGTGAGCAGACCTTAAATCATTTCCTCACGGCAACAACAAAGGTCAAATCGACCTAATTTTTGCTGAAAGCCTGCAGTCGCCATTCGCTTGCTTTCGCCTACAGTTTGCGCCTCTAATCGATTGTTAACTTTAGCGATAAAGTTAAATGAAAGCTTTAGTTAGTTTTATCGATTAGTAAGGGCGTCCGAATCGCGTACCAAGCCGCGATCACTCTCATTGTTTGGGTTTTGGAGAATAGTTGCCAATAGACGCCACGCCACAGTTGTGCTGACATATCCGCGTAAGGCGAATGTGCCCTCTGCCCATGACGCCACGACACCTGTCACATCTACTTATTATAATATTCATTATGAACTTTTCTAAGTCGCTCATTTAGCAAAGGCCGTTGTTGTTGGGTGCAGTGTTAAGATAAACGAAATCCAATCAATGCGTGACAAAAATTTCCTCAGTGTCACAGCTGTCACACAACCGCTGGAGAAAATGTAGAAATGTTCCCATATATCTACAGTTTGCAGGTGACTATTTGCAGCTAGAACGGTAACGATCATAGCTTGACGAAATATTTTTCTTTTTGTAAGATGCACCGTTGCCTAGGCGACGCAGTTTGTTAGAGCACACCGCTGTGTTATCACGATAAAGCTGGAACACTGTTTAGATTTAGGTACAGCGGTTAGATAAGTGATATGTATCTAGATAACATCGATGTTTACAAAAACACCGGTTGATTGGTCGCGTGTTAAGTGTGGCCGGCTCCCGGTTCCACTATGATTGATCGTTAGACGTATGGATGACCTTCTAACTAATATGGGTACCTACGTTTGACGCATGCCGGACACCGGTCGCATCGATTTCCCACCAGCCGTGCAAGCATTTCAGTTTCACTTTCAACTTGAACCTAGTCCATTAGGGACGCACCTCGTTTGTGACTCTTGTTTATAATAAATGACGCAGGCGGAAGGCGAAGCGCCAGGCCGTTCAGTAAGTTTTTGCACCGTGTTTTGTCATCTATCATTGGCACGTGTATGTTTGACATGGCCGCGAAGGACCCGTCCGGCTCGTCATCGGACGACGGCGGATTCCTGCGAGAGGGCGCCGAGGGCGACGCCACAGCTGACTCCGGACACACGCTGCCCGTGCGCAACTCACGATCGGTACAGTTTACGCACTTACTAAACGCATCATTCGCACGCTGGAGATCAACGCGCACAAACATCGTGCGGCGCCACTCCGATATCACCTTATTTTTTTTTTATTTTCACTCTTTTATTCGATTACGTTGCTCCACGATCTATGATTTGCACACGAACGGCTTGTTATGGTGTTTTGTTTGACTGTAATGGATTGCGCTTTTGTCACGCCCGTTTATAACTCAGTCGACATTGCGACTTGGTTTGCGCAGCGGCTTCGGCGTAACAAAAACTTAGTCCAGTCGTTATAATGTAGTTTGTATAATGACTATGTACTGTATATTCTTTGCACTCATTTATTGGACTTTTTGACCGACCCGTATGAATCTTAGTTGAACCGGAAATTGAGTTTTCAATCGGATTTGCAGAGATGCAAAAATTGTTCTTATCGCTCATTTATCAAGTGTTTACAATAAGTCTAATTTGGTCATCGTCAATGAAATGAACAGATGATTCATCTTCCCATGCTGCTCAGAGTTGTCTTATCGGCTCTTAACGGAAATTTTCTTATGTTTATTGTTAATAATGGCATTAACCAATGGCATTCGCCTGTTTCAGCGTAATTGAATCCGCTTTAAGCTTTTTGGTTTTTATATTTGAGAACTACTACAGAAATTAATTCGTTTGCGAAATGCTCTAAAAATTGTTTAATCTTTATTTATGATTTGTGTTGAAACTAAGTATAAGATTTTGTATGAAAGCAATTTAATTTTGTTTGTATTGTATTATTTGAAGCCTTATTTCTCGATTTTCTATGACACTACTAAAAAGAACGACTCTACTGAACGACGATGAAATAACTGTAGGAGGTAACTATAAATATCTTAACAAAATTTTGTATAGAAACTGATCTTTATCTGCGCAATATAACAAGAATCTTCCACTTGCACTTTTCAAACCTAATTAATGAAACACTAATTAATAGGCACCCCACATGAAATTACTGACATTGAAGAAAGTCGTACCTTGCAAAGAGAATACGTAATGAATGACCAAGCTAACACTCATTACGGATTCCTTCCAAGGTTGACGCAGATAGAACACATGTTATGAATAATATTAATTAGGAATCTTCAATATTTGGAGGACAAGAAAGAAAAAAATACCTGACTAAACACACGCTACACACTAGACACATACATCATATAACAAGGGATAGAAAGTTTAACTAACCTGACGCTGCTTATGTCAAACTAGCGGCCGCCAGCGACTTCGTTCGCTTTCGAAGATTAATGGGCTATCCAACCCAAAAGAATTTTTCAAATCGGACCAGTAGTTCCCGAGTTTAGCGCGTACAAACAAACCAACAAACAAACTTTTCAGCTTTATACATATATTAGTATAGATTTTACTGGAGTCTTTGTAGATCACCTGGTGTTTTTTTTAACACAGGCCTAAAGCTTAGGTTAGACAATAGTCTCCTACAATATTAAAATAGGATAATCTTTATTATACGAATTCTTTTGTAGTAGTATTGTGGTGAGAAAAATTAATATATTACATATACCTAATGTTAAATGGCGGATCTACTGATTCAGGCGTATTTACACCTAATCTTCCTAGAACTTGAGGAAATTCTATCCTAGATGACTCGCTTGAATTTTTATTTAATTGAACAGCTCACAGAATTATATCAATAGCATAGTTACTATTATGTACGCCATATGGATCACCTAGATATAAATGTATGGAACCTATTCGAATGACGTTACAGCTTATTTTCAGCCTTAGTAAACTATTAATGTACATTTCAGGTGGCTACAATTTGTGTCACGTTAATAAATGAAAGTGGCATAGATAAAGAAAGGTTTCGTACAAAATGGTGACGAGGGTAGTAAAACTAGTTCGAATTTGAAGCATAATAATATCTATACATACTGAAAAATCAATATAAGTCGAGTGGATGTTTAATGTGCGTGGTTTTTAGCGAGTTTTCTATACTTACCTACATCAAGTGTTTCATATCGCAAAGGCGGATATACCGAAAAGATTTTTAACCACTGCACACACTAACATCCCACGAATTCTGGTTATAATTCTAGACACGTCTGTAAAAGAATTGTGTGGCTTATTAAAAAAAAAAAACAATATTTCTTGATTAATTGATTCTCTTTTTTGGATTTTGTAGAATTTTGATCCTAGAAGAAAAACATATTATTAATGAAGAGCATGTCGGATAAACGTTTCTCTACATACATAATAATAATAATTATTATGTACAGGATTTACGAAACACGAGATTATACATATACCTACACTTTATCAATATTTTAACTGTGATGCTAGGATTACATATACATATAAAACTATCTTACATAGCTACTACACGTGTAGATATTACTATTCATTGTTCGTAGTAATTGTAACAGACATCCCGTTGTTACTGTAATAATCAGCTTGTGTTCCAGTACTCAAGTAATATGGATAAGATGGTAGGTCCTACGGATCTTTTTTGTGGTTTGATGAATGTCGTATCATTGTTCGAGCGGAGCAAACGAATCGAGAACTTTTCAAAGAAATGAGTAATGTATCAAGAGGTAAAGGATTCGTTTATCATAACAATGTTACTGTTATGATAAAAAAATATTAACTTCAAATCACTTAACAATTTCTGTAAAGGGATGGAATCTATTTAATCCATTGATAACTCTTTTCTTAAGACTACATAAATCATGTATGCTATGTATAAACATATCCTCGTGTAGAGGATGTAGATCATGTCGCATCTATGAATGTACTGGTGATTCACACTTTTATGTGGCTATTATATTAAAATGCTCTTACTAACTTAAATTTCAAAGTATATCTAAAAATGTAGTAGAACAATGGGATGGAATTTCCTCTTATGAATTATTATAATACTTTACGAATTAATTTTGTATTCGCTTTAAAGTATGCATTAAACAGGATTCGAAAAAAATCTGTAGACAAAAATTAATGCAATGTTGGTAGAAAGTTATGAAATTATTTACATCAATGAATATCTTACCTATAAAAGTTCTGGTATAAATAAATTTAAAATAAGTTTAAATTAGTTTGTCACATGTAACTGAAATTTTACAACTAATTTGGTTACCAGAAGGTATTTGGAAAGGACACTGGGCAGGAAACTAAATATTGGTAAATACCAAAGGACACATGGCTTCCATCTTAGTATTTCGTAATTTTTCAAAAATATATATACTTACAGATTTAAGTCCACATCCATTATTAGGTAAATCGATACCGAAGTAAGCCAGACTCGTAAAACAACATGAAATTATCTTTCAAACTGTGTTCTCGAATTCTGAAGACCATGTTTTCGAATATCTCCTTTGGAAGTCGTAATTGAAATTATATGTTTTGGTACTGTTGTAAGAAATGGAAGAAAACATTGTGATAAGAAAAAGCATATTTACGATCGAATTGAGTAACCTCCTCTTGTTTAAAGTTTGTTAAAAAATGTAAAAAAGGAGGCTTTGGGAAGATTTGGCACATACCTAAATAAAATTAAAAACTTTTGAGATTTCAAACTTGGTTCTTCAAGCGTAATTATTTTTCCAAGATTATTTGAAATTCTTTTCCCACTTCCATTTGCGGTTCTACTTAACGGTTTAGCTATTTAGTGGTCTCCGTCGTCTGGGAAATTACCCGTGGAATCCACTCCGCTGGAAGAGATTAGACTCCTGACGCTACCGCAGTACCGCGTTGGGCGCCATTCATCGCCTTGCCGTGATAAATTGCCTCCCGCTACCCGCTAATTGCTTCGTACTTATTTCCGAAATGGAAATAAGTTATCTGTCTTCGGGGACGAAGACACTTAGGTAATCGTTAAGTAGATTTGGCAAGGTAGAACTTAATTTATATGGCATTTTCTTCTATATAGATTAAGTGTAAGAATTCGACAGCCTTCGTGGCGTAGCGGTAGCGAACGCGGCCGTTGCACAAGGAGGCGCGGCTTCGAACCCCGCACAGTGTAAATATTTGTATGACTACGTAAGTACACAGTATAAAACAAAATCGCTTTCTCTGTTCCTATATGCTTAGATCTTTAAAACTACGCAATGGATTTCTTTAATAGATAGAGTGATTGAAGAGGAAGGTTTATATGTATGATAACATCCATTAAATACTGCAGAAATACTGTTTTTGTAATCGCTACTGGTAAGGTTGATGACAAACGGCCTAGAGGGCGCAGCCCAACAAGATGGACTGACCAGCAGAGTACCTATTTGTTTAACATACATCAGTAGCAATGGGTTTCATTTTGACAGTTCAACAACGTTCATTGCAGTTATTACGTTGTTGGACAGACTAAGCAATGGATTGGCATAACATAAGATTCAAAGTGATAATAGAATCTGCACCCTAATAGTGTGTTACGCAATTAGGGTGCAGATTCGCTGCATACTGGATACCCCACTACACGCGCTACATGGAGCCAAGAGCAGACAAATAGAGAGAAACTATAAAAAAAGGTTCTTCCACGCAGATTTCAGGACCTCAGCAATGAGGAATATGGCACGAGGAGGGAGGAGGTAATTTTATGAGTGTGTAGGGCTTTAACATTGATACCCACAGGCGTACTATGAATTATGATAGCCTCCGTGGCGCGGCCACAAGGAGGCGTGTGTTCGATCCTCGCGCAGTGCAGATATTTGTATGCATGAATATGAATATTTGCACGGGTCTGGTCGTGCCTCGGAAAGCACGTTAAGCCGTCCCGGTTGCCATACGAACATCTAGTGGCAGTCGTTGCGGGTTGTTGGAGCCCTCAAAAGTCTAACAATTGGTCTAACTGCAATGCTTCGATATCGCCTACGGGTTGTGGAGGTCAGACGGCAGTCGCTTCACGGAAAATATCGAAGTTTAGCCAAAATCAGCAGCTAGACTGGTAAAGCGGACCCTAGACTCCAAGTTGAAAAAGCTACGGATGCGTCTGGGATTAACGCTGAGATGATGATGATGAGATTAAGTGTAAGAATGTGAAAATAATAAGCAGCCTATAATGTTCCCAATGTTGGGACACATGCCTCCTTTCGATGAAAGGGAGAGGGCAGTAATCTACCACGCGGGCCCAGTGCGGGTTGGTAGATGTTACATGTCTTAGATATTTTTTTTTTACTTCAGCAAATGCCGGTTTCTTCACGATGTTTTCCTTCACCGTTTTGATAGCGGTGGTGATGAAATAATTTACATTAAGTAAAGCGCCTGATGGGGTTCGAACCTACGTACGATCTACAAGTCGCGACCGATACCATTAGGCCACCGCTGCTCTCGAATGTAAAATTGAGAATGTTTTATTTTGTTATCTATACTAATATATAAAGCTGAAGAGTTTCTTTGTCTGTTTGAACGCGCTAATCTCAGGAAGTATCGGTCCGATTTGAAAAATGCTTTTTGCGTTGGATAGCCCCTTAACCTAGGAAGGCTTTAGGCTATACAACATTACGCTGCGACCAATAGGAGCGGAGCATATCGACACCTACGCGAGTGAACCGTGTGGCGCAACTAGTATAGGATATTTTTTTCTTTTTATGTCTAATTTGGTTAAAACTGTTGTCTTTATAGAAGTTCTGTAGGTACTTAGAACTTCTCATGCTCATCTTGTGTTTTTTCAAGAACAGACTGAGAAATTGTATCTTTTCTTTCTTTATCTTTATTACTGGATGATGAACATCTTCATTGACACTTTATTCCTTTATCGATAATCCGGGAAAGACGTTACTCTTGAATTTGTTCTATTGTATTGTATCAGTTTATATTGTTTCTGTTTACGTTGTGTGTATGTGTTTATGAGTAATGAGGCCACCATTTCTGTTTCCAAATCGGACCCATTTCATCACTCGATGGCCTGCAAAAATTTCTCTTCAATTGACACACACGTGAATCTAAACATTGACTGAAAGGTTTTCCCTATTGGATATTGTTTAAATGAAATAATATACATATTCATATAAATAATAATCAGTTTGCAGTTTATTCTTAGAATCTAGTTTATGTTGTATAAGAGCAAATAAAGATACAAACCTGCTGCAGTCAAAGAAACAGGAAGAGAGCCATCAAAGTGGATTTATACTGCATTTCGCGAAGGAAGCGCCCGTCAGGTGCTGGGAATAAGGAAGTACGGAGCGTCGTACCATCAGCCTGGATACATTTTCTAGGCTCGTTTTGGGTGTGCCTCGACGCCCCGATAGTAAGAAATACTGAAGATAAACATGTTCTTTTATATTATAGCAGCCGATGTTTATTGTGATTGAAACATTGTTGATATAATGTTTAAGTATTGATTGTTTACATTTTTATGAATTAGGTAATCCATACTAATCCATACTAATATTATAAATGCGAAAGTAACTCTGTCTGTCGGTCTGTCTGTCTGTCTGTCTGTCTGTTACGCTTTCCCGCTTAAACCTCTCAACCGATTTTGATAAAATTTGGCACAGACAATCTTTAGACCCTGAGAAAGAACATAGGCTACCTTTTATCCTGGAAAAATTTGACATTCCCGAGGGAAATCTAAAAAGCGCGATATAACCGAACTCCACGCGGGCGAAGCCGCGGGCGGAAAGCTAGTAGTACCATAATTATGCTGTATTGATAATGAATTAGACGTTTTTTTTATTTAGAAAATAAGGAAAAAAACAATTATTTACATCATTTGTATTTGTAAATTTTTCTTTCCTTTTTAGGTAGGCCCGATTCAGTTGTCCACAAACTAAATTAAAATTAAGATCAGTGCATCCTTTTCTTTCTGATTCATTAAGAGAAGGACGGTAGATAAAATGTCAGTTTAGACCTGTCAACCTGACGTAAACAGGCGTATTTTTAGTCGCCATGTTTATGATCGCGTCTAAACTGTCTATGGAGTATCTTAATTTGACAGGATTAAACTTAAATGTTATCATCTATCCTTTTTTAACGAAATGAAAAGAAAAAGATGCACATAACTTAAAATTAGTTTAGTTTGTGAACAACAGAATCGGCGCCATTATAGGATACTTACTCATTTTGAGGGCAACCCGAAGGAATTGTGGAAAAGCTAAATATGAAAAGCCTTTTATACAATGTGTAAAATAAAGGGTATATACATAACAAAGGCATGGCATCTTTACATGATATCAAACGATATTGGAAGGGTTTTTTAATCCTATCTCTTTATGTTAGGAAGTTATGAGGAAAAACACCGCCTGTGATAGGCTACTATCATACTAGTCGCATAGAGATATTGAAGACATTTATCGGATTTTGGCAAGTAACGTGACGCGTAACGAGTAGTTATTAACGTATGTAGTGTGCCCACGTTTGTTATGATTTGATTTTAAGAAACACACGAAACCGAAAATTTGGTACCAATTTTTTGAGAATTTTATTTTGAGTTGAAACCCTTCCGATATCGTTTGATATCATCTACAGATGCCACGCCCTTGGTATGTATATACCCTTTTTGTTACACGTTGTATACACATTTCAATCTAATATAACGTTGCTCCAAATTGCTAATATGTGGGTAATCATGACAAAAGCATTAAAATATGAATGGTTGCTTTTTGCCGCATCACCGTAGTATCCCTTTCAGGCAATGGTGTTGGTCGATACTCACCATCAAAAGTTAGACACTTTGCTTGGCTTATAACTCGGTTGAGTGAAAACTCGGTTAGTGGGCCATGGATTAGCATTAACCAAGGCTATTAACTGATTGAGAAATGTGTAAAGTACCTTTTAATATAATTTGGAAGGACTACCTTGAAATAGACTGTTAAGGTGTCTAGTTTTCAATTGGCATATGCTAGATTTTGCGTAGATTATTTACCTGTATAAAAGAGATCATAGCAGATTTTTTTTTAGAAGTAATGTTAGATGAATGGTTTTGTTATAAATGAATTACTCAAAGAAGCATAAACCTAACCATTTGCATAGTGGTGTATAAAGTCAGCTGCTTTTTTTAAATGAACAGACAGCTGTGCTGCTGGTAGGTTTTTCCACCACGTCTTCTCAGCGAAAACACTAGAAATTAGCGAAGGGCGGGCGCTTTGGGGTCTTATATAATATTGACGTTTAAGAAATGCTGATTCTCAGCCCAATATGAATAAATTACTTCTGATTTTTGGATACTCACTTTAATCAGAATGTTTATTATGAGTTTACCGGAAGTATAGACAAGGTTTTTAACTTCAGTTTTTATTTTAGTCAAAAAGCTATTATTGTTTCTCTGCCATCCTTTTAGTATATATAGTTCGAAGTAGAATAGATTCATGGCCTTTCGTCAAACAATATGTATCTGAGTAAACAAATTTTAAAAGAGCCATTAATAAAGGTGTCGATACCAATATTAGATGGGCGTGGTCACCTGGTCACGTCCCCTTATCCCAAAAAGCAAAAACAATTTGTTGTATAAACCGCGCAGATAAAGAAAAGATCTGAAAATGGCGGCGATTACTTATGGTACGGTTGACAAAACATGCCATTGTTCAATCACAAATCAAAAGCTAAAATAGTAAAATGTCAAATTTACGTTGTAAATATTCTTATTTACAACGTAAATATGACATTTTACTTGTTTGTTGTTGTGTTTGTTTTTATTGAGTTTAATTGTTCAAACTCAACAAAAACAACAAAATAACAGAGACTTTAGCGGAATGGAATTAACGATAACTCGGAGTGCGTCAAAGTAGCTTCAGTAGTTTGGAAAGCGAATCCTGAATTCCTGATCGATGATTTTTTTTTTGCAGCGCTTACTTCACTGTGTGAGTATAGACAGCGATAGAGAGTGAGTGAGAACGCATGCGAGCGGACGCCATTTACAGATCTTTTCTTTATCTGCGCGGGGTATATGTAATATAACCTTATGTCACAACAAACATGGAAGGTGGAAACTTATTACAGTACAACAGAAATGCCCGCATAAACGAATACTTTTCCAGATTATGAGAGCCTTATTCGAAAGCCGAATGTTTTTGTATTGCTAAATGAAAATGTACTGCCAATGCGGGCAAAGGAAACTATAACACTATCTTGAAAGTCTTTACTGCTTGTGTGTTATTTTCAGAGCTTGGAATGGAATACTCATTTCGTTTTTTTTTTTTTTTATGTATTACTAGCTTTCCGCCCGCGGCTTCTGCGCGTGGAGTTCGGTTATATCGCGCTTTTAGATTTCCCTCGGGAACATCATATTTTTCCGGGATAAAAGGTAGCCTATGTTCTTTCACAGGGTCCAAAGATTGTCTGTGCCAAATTTCATCAAAATCGGTTGAGAGATTTAAGCGGGAAAGCGTAACAGACAGACAGACAGACAGACAGACAGACAGACAGACAGACCGACAGACAGACAGACAGACAGACAGAGTTACTTTCGCATTTATAATATTGGTATGGATAAACTAGCGCTTGACCGCAATCCTGCCTGATGGTAAGCAGTGACGCAATCGTTGATGGTAAAGCGCACTAGTTTATTAAGAGCCTATTCACTCTAGCCTTGAAGACACTAAAATTGTAGTCCGACGGAAACACCGCCGCTGGCAAACTATTCCAGTCCCTCGATGTACGCGGTATAAAGGAGGAGGCGAAACGCTTCGTCCGGATCGTAGTGGTGTTAACAACGTAAGGGTGGAAACCAGCCGTACGACGGGTCGTCCGCTGGTGGAACGGAGATGGGGGAATTAAATCATGCAATTCCATCGCACACTCCCCGAAATGCATCCTATAGAGCACCGAAAGGCTGGCCACTCTACGCCTGTGCTCTAGGCTTTAGAGACCGACTCGAGTTAGATCAGGGTCACCAATCAGCCTCTTTGCACGTCTCTCCACTGAATCCAAAGTGGCCAGGTGACACTTGGCAGCACCAGCCCAAATGTGGCTGCAGTACTCCACACACGAACGGACCTGTGCTTTGTATAACATTAGAAGCTGCCCAGGTGTGAAGCACTGCCGGACCTTTGCGATAACGCCAAGTTCGTTTTTATTTTGTTAATTGAATGATACAGCTGTAGTTGGGATGTCTTTTAAAGTATCATGATGATTACTACACATGCTCAATATTCTGATATAGGAATATTTAAAACAAAATCGTTGACATACTTTTCTTTCTGTAATGTGAATATTTTCTTATATTTTTCATACTCTTTGGATTGAGGGTAGCAAATTACTTTGTAAATATACAGTATCTTTATTTTTTATTCCTGTCCTGCGGCTTTTTATTATTATTTTGCAAGTAAACACAATTTAGTGCGAAGATGATTAATGTTTTGTTTCTGTTTTAGGATATGACGCGGCAATCTATCCTACCGGTGGCGACGAAAGGTGAGTCTTGAGTTATTTTCTTGATAAAGTCCAACACTGGCGACTAATTATTTAGTAAAGGGAAATGAGTATTGAGTGATAAAATCCATGATTTATAATTTAAACATTGTTTTGCAATTTTTGGGCCTACTTAAATTTGGGCTGCTTTAAGGACATGCAATAGGATCAGTTCGATTAAAATTCTTATCAGACTGGTAATTCTCGTACGTTAAAGGACGTTCTCAGTCTGATCTTACTCTCAATTTGTTATAAACTCTAATTATCTTGAACTATTAAAATTGCAAGTAGATTTTGAAAGTTTTCAAAATAAAAACCTTTATTATTCAATGTGCGTAATGTAACAAACCCGTGTCTACTGATTTTGTCACATCTTCACCAAAAAGGACGAACAAATATTGGTTTATATTAGTCATGCCAACTGTTTTCGTGTCTCTGAATCATGCTGCAATATGTGCAATATATCCTTTATTCTATGTTTCATTGTGGTATCATATTTCTAATACAGGCCACGTGTTGCCTAAGGATTTAACCCAATCAGACTATGCCTTACGACATATCTCAACTTGTCAAAATACATTGAAATTTCTTACTCACCCGTTGTAATAAACGCCGTGACATGTTTCAACCGGACCTTTGATGTCATTATAATATATGTATATTTAATGTCAATATTATATCCACTGTTTGGCAAAGGTGAGGTTTACTGACCTTGAAGTAACGGCGAATAGAATAATTAAACTAATTAAATCACCCAAAGACGGTATCCCCAAATCCGTATACAATGACATCATATTTGCGTAAACCTCCTTTAAAAGTGGTTGTACTGGCATAAAACTGTCTTCAAGAAGAAGTAAGACGTTCTAATGAGGCGACGTTGCCCTAACGGTCGTCTCAATCTTAATAGCGATCTTGAACTGACATGACGTGTGTCTCGCTCAGCTTTAACATATATTTCAGTTCCATTTTAGCTGATGATTCGTATTGTTCGTGGGTTTCTTTGTGATTCCTCCTGGTTTTGGGTATACATATGTAATGCATGTAATGTATTTTTGGATCAAGTGTTGACTTCTCGGTGTGTGAATAGGTGTAGGAATTTCTATCGTTTCCGTTTTAAAACTTTTTAAGTTTTTAAATGTAACTAGCACCCTAATTGCTTAACAGACTATTACTACTAGTTGGAATAATTTCGGAGCATATTGCTAATCCATTGCTCCATGTGTCCGAAACTGAGTCTGTTCAAGAACGTAAATAACGCAATGAAAGTTGTTGAACTGTCAAAATGAAATCCATTGTTACTGATAGTGTGTTTCACAATTACCTACCCTGTCTTTTGTGTCGAGTTCAGTTTGACCCGTCAAGAACTTTTAAAACGAAGTAGCCCTGAAAAAACATGCTTAAATATGCTATGCTGGGAAATAAATGTAAACCATCTGAAAGTTATTCTGGATACATTTTTACTTCAAAATTGTCCTCGTAAACATTCGTTCAGTATATCCACAAATATTGGTAAGTAATGCATTGCAATGAGGGCAAAACACCGACTTCGTCCTCGTTACGCGATGATACATTGTGTCGTTATTTACTGCATTACTTTTACCCAGAGACTATCTGGTTTATGTCATGTCTAGCTGGAGATAAGTAAGGTGCTTTTATAGCATTCCTGTAGGAATTCTAAGAAGTTCTTGCTGCTAGGGATATGTGGCGGGCGTTTTGGAACGGGAGTTTTAACTGTTGTAGAAATCATTTCTACCTTGTTATTGTATTCCTCCTTTGTGCTTTTTTTTTTAAATTGTTTTATTAAAACCTAGTAACCTAACCTAACCTTGACCGCGATTCCGCCTGATGGTAAGCAATGATGCAATCATTGGTGGTAAAGCGCACTTTTTATTCTGTGCCTATTTACTCTAGCTTTGAAGACACAAATTTTAATCAGACTGGAAGTTCGCCTCAGGAAAAGAGTGTCAATCCTTCGATGTGCGCGGTATAAAAGACGGGGCTTAGGTCGGCTTGGTCCCTAACGGACGGGTTTAGAACGTCGTTCCTTCGCGTTATTTTCTGGATCATGTATCTCTTTGTGGCGGTTTGAAACAAATATACAATTAGAAGTAAAAGATCTTTAACAGTTGATAAAGAAAGCGGTTTTACTTGTCTTGGAAATAAAATAAACTTGTTGACTAAGTGATCTTTGATAGCTTATATCAGCCAAATCAGCTGTGCTAAGGCTAAAGGTATCTTCTAGGTAACGAAATCTTTGAAAATATTCACAGATATTTTGTATAGAGGTTGCCCACTCAAAGTAATTTATAGATTTTAGAGAAATTTTTTTTTTTGTCTGGTACTGGATCAATGTCCCTTTGTTTACACGCTCCAGGATGAATCCTCGTTCGATGACCGCATATTGTAAACAATTACTTGAAAATTTATATGTGCTTCTGTGAGTAAATTTTCAGTAATGATGCTGCTATTTTATCCGTATCCACAACAAAAATCATATAAGTACCAGTTTTATGTGCTCACGTCCTTATCACGTCAGAGTGAGATAGCTAGTTTGAAAATCGTTGGGCATAAGCGTCGCTGCGTCTGGCTGGCGGGTTCAATGGTCGTGGGTCATTTGTTACAGGTGGGGCAGGAAATTGTCACAGAGGTTTTCTTTGTGTTGATATAATATTGGGAAATAGAAATATGGATTCAAGTGTTCCCCTAAAAAACTAAACTATTTTCGGTAAATAGATAATAGTCCTCCAGACATATTTGCAGAAATGTATGCTCACACAGATGGTCTCTCTGTCTTCTTTCACTCACTTATCTAGAGGCAATCTGACACGACCTGAGGCAGTTGAGACTCAGGACCAATGAAAGGTCTTTGCCGCGAATTAATAAAAAATAATAAATAGAAATATAGGTTTATTTTTGAACATCAACAATTCAACATGGATAGATGAAGGGGGAAATGACCTACGCAACCCTTAACCATTTCTTTGCAAGTCGTATCTGTCTGCCAATTTAAATGCTCTAAATCTGTTTGCGTCCTATAAAACCTATCGTAAAGTTAAATCGACAAAGTCCGGCTAAATCGTTATGGGCCAGGTTCCAAGCGTATCACTATTTATTAGTTACGATTCTGAAGTCCAATCTGTAGGAGGTATTGCAATTTTGCAGTTCATAGTGCCCGAGTTGACTGTGTACTTTGGTTCCAATTCGTGGTGGAAACATTAGGAATTATACTTAAGAAGGAAGTAATAGAAACGAATGAGGTAGTAGTCAAAACTAGTATATCCTGAACAGGAATTCCCATTTAGAAGTATTGAAATAGCGAATAGCCAAATAATCTAACCTAACCTATTTGGTTAGGGTACCCTAGCTTAGTCACTACGACCAAATGTCAGAAACAGGCAAAAAGAATAAAAGAGGATAAAGTTTTGAGGTTCAAATTTCTCTTCAGAAAACAACATTGTTTGCGCAAGAAATGAAGTTTGTAGCACATCAAAAATAAATACAAATATATACCTCTAAAAGATAGCATTTACTTATCTACGCTCCATATCTACATTAATTTCAGTATTTCTATCAATATTTACAGAATCTCTTTGTTCCTAATAGGCACGGTGTTATTGAACTTATAATCGTGTCACATGCGGCGCGGGCGCAATTATTTTTGTTATTAAATATTCACATTGGCTTTAGTAGGACAAAGTGTTTATTTTAACACATATGTCTGCTTTGTAATTAGTTGTTTTGATCTCCATTTAGGAACATCGGCTGTACTTTTTTATGTGCTCCGACAAAATATAAGTACTGGGAAGTTGATCCAATATTTTCTAGTCTGTTTTATATAATGTTGTTGAAAGGGGGCTGGTGGGAAAGAGTTCGATCAAGCTGAATGGTGTGGAATTGGAGCGGCCTATGACCAGAAATAGTCTGCTTTATAAGCCCCGCACGATGATATTGCGATGGAACCTTGTCACAATAACAGCTTTGTGACGTCATCTGTCACACGAAAGGACAGCTAGCAAAAGAATGTTAAATGCAAAATTATAGTTTATTAATTTTGCATTTAACATTCTTTCGGGTTAAGGATTTATTTGTATTTTATAATTTTATTATACATACACATACCTACTCATCCATATTCTGACAAATAAACTTTCATTATTAAAAATTTCAAGGAAATAATTCTTGTAGACGTAAGAAAAATATACTTATTCGTATATCTTTCTTACATGTTTATTAACTTTTGCTAACTACATTTCTGTTAATTTGTGAGCGGGAATTAAACCAGAGTACCAAATAACACCAGGATAGTATGTAATTTTTTTTTTATATATATAATTCAATATAATCTTACCCTATTTATTCAATTCCACTCATACAGTCTTCCGAATCAGAACTGCTTTCTGTAACTGTCGTTTCCGATTCACTGTCGTCTGCCGTATTTATGATAAATAACTCGTCAGTTATTCGATCATTTTTCCAATATTCCTCTTCAAGCCGTTTAACATGATTGACTTCCTTTCGCCAGTCATCTGGAGTTATTGACGCCAACGCCTCCAATGTCAGAGCTTCAATGCGACTTTCTAACTGCTCCACATTTTTTTCTGACACCCTCATCTTTACCAGGTTCCAGATGTACTCAATGGGGTTGAGGTCGCAGTTGTAGGGTGGTAATCTAACGACCTCATGGCCATTGGCAGGTAATAAATTGACAATTTTAAATTTTTCGGCGGTCTGTGCCGTTTAATTAATAAATACAGTTCAGGTTTTGTCCTGTCGTTGGGAAAGTCGATGTTGTGAGCTTGTAGCCACTCAACCATCAACTGTTTTTTATTGTTCATACTTGGTGGCCTATTCTCTTCCCTACTGTGATAAGGGGCGTTGTCCATCACAATTATGGAGTTGCGTGGTATGTTGGGTACTAATTTTTCTGTAAGCCACTTGGTGAAATTCTCAGCATTCATTTGATCATGGTAATCCTCCGTTTTGGTGACTGCTTTAAACATTAAAAGGGCATTGTCAACAAAACCGCTTTCACTTCCCGCGTGAACTATTATCCATCGGCGGCCGGGGCTGTCGTTCCGTCTCACTCCGACATCGGTTGCTGTTTGCCAACATTTTTTTACCGTGTAGTGTGCGTGTATCCACGTTTCGTCGAGATAAATAACGGGTCTTTTGTTATTAGCAAGCGAGTCATTTTCTTTCATACGTCGTAAATATTTAGCCCTCCACGCTTGAATTTGGGGTCTTTCAATTAGAGCCAGTCTTTTTTGGTAGCATCGTTTAAATTGGTAGCCTAAATCACATTTAATTATTTTGCTTAATGTAGTTTCACTATTGGTATAATTAAGGTCTAATTTTGAAGCCGCCAAGATTTTGCGCATTGTGGGTATTTCTCTCCTCACCGTATACATTGAATGTATAATATTTCTTAAAGCTGTTAAGGAAAACCTGTCGAAATATTCCTTCTTTTGTCTTTTTCCTTTAGTAGGAGTTCTCATTTTGCTGCCACTGGCTGTTGCCGACTCATGCTCTCGTCGCAATTTAGTCACAGTAGGTATTTTTTGCAACGCCTGTGGCACATGCCACACGCTCAGTGACTTTGGTTTAGCTGTTGCTTCGGTATTAAAATGTCCTCAGTAGTGTCCGAAGTACTTTTTAAAGCACGGTTTATACTTTCAAGAACTAACTTACAGTCCTCTTTTTCTTTAACAAAATAATTGTCCACTTTAATTATAATTTCACGAGCACGATTGTGAATTAATTTCTTACTCATTTTAACGAGTACCTAACAGCTAACAAAACTAAACAACAAAACTCAAGAACAACAATAAAACAGGATAACAAAAACAAAAAACTAACAAAAATATTCGATGTGCGTAAGTGGGTATGCGCGGACTGAACTTGCGAACGGTACTGACGGTGCGAGGTCGACTACGTCACCAAGATGGCCGCCGATCGCAATATCATCGTGCGGGGCTAGTAGGCTGATAATGATGGGAGGAAAGGGTTGGTGAAAAGATATTTTTTGAATTGTAATGGGAACTCAAAGCCTTTCATTATTAGCCTTTGACTTGCTCTTGGTAGCAATTGCTTAACAAGGTCTACATCATTCACATTTACGTCAGAAACCTTGTGCAAACTTACCTCTCGCACTACCCGTGTAAAAAAGACGTAACTAAACTTGCGTCGAAAATGTTTTATTACGTAAATAAAGCGAGCATCATGGTTTACACCTTCTGTCAAAATCTCGTGAAGCTATTTACAAAAATGAAGGAATAAATGCAAAAATACAAAAATTTTGCGACTTTAAAAAACATAAAATTCCAGCATAAAATAGGGGTATGCATATTTACATTTATTCACTTTAGAATTATCCCGCTGATAAAGTCATAATTATGTTTACGTAAATTTTAAAAGAAGATTTACAAGAAAATCTATAACGCAAATATACATAATTACTTGTTCCTGTATTTTACAATCGGCGACTATTGTGTAATTCTAATTACTTATTTCTTCTACGAAACTTTTAGCTGATAGTTTATGTGTGATTATAGTTACATACTTTCTACCCAGCAAAAGTTCACAATGCGTAAAGTGTAGTTGCAGTTACTTCTTTATTACACGAAACATGAAATAATAATTACTGAATGGAATGTGGAGGATGATGTAAATCAAGATGTCCCAAAAAACTTAGATAACAGTTACGAAGAATTAGAGGAGCCATTTTCGCCAGTTGTTTCAAAGTATATTCCTGATACTGATTCATTCGATTCTGATGAAAATATCTCTGCCAAAAATGCACATGAAAGACGCAGGAAACGTAAGAAACCAAATTTTCAAGATACTTATCATCTTGAAAGTAATAAATCAAATATTTGCACCAAAAACGATGCTGACCTGATATTAAAGCCGCCAATAGATAAAGATCCTGGTAGTCCGAAATCATGTGTTGATGATATCATTAATTATTCTACCCGCACTCATCACGTCTTACTATTACAAAGATAACTACCCCTGAATCATTTAAAGAGATTTTAAGAACTGTACAATGTCGCCCTAAAGAAAATAAACTGAATGACTATACAGCTGTTCCAGATGAATCGAGAGAAAAACAGATTATTTGTATGACCTCCAAGCGAAATAGAAATTACCTCCGGAAAAAAGACACCACATATTATAAGAAATTTTATTTTGTAGCGTCAACTTCTACAGTTTACAATAGTTGCGACATTAATGTTGATCATGTTGAAAACGATAATAGTCCGTTTGATGTCACCGAAATGAGTACCCTTTACTGCGAAAACATGAAAATACTTTTGAAGACAATGAATCAGCATTAAAAAAAGGCAGAGTCGTAAAAGAGTTAGTGATGAAAGGTCATGGCAAGTAAACAAAAATAAGCTATTGAAAAATTCTGGAAAACGTTACCATTCTAAATCTGCTAAAAAAGAAACAGAAGGAAAGATAATGGGTGATCCATGTACATGTAAAAAAAAGTGCACCGAAAAGATTGATAACTCAGAAAGAAAACGTGCATTCGAAAGCTACTGGCAGTTAGCTAATCACGAGCGTCAGTGGGATTATATTTTAAAATACGTTAAAGGAAAACCAACACGTGTTGCACTAGTAGGCTCGAAGAGACCTCGATCGCAGACAGTGGTCTATACGTTGCCAAAAATTAATGGACATGATACAATTACTGTTTGCAAAAAGATGTTTTTACAAACACTAAATATCAATGACAAGACTGTATACACAGCTCTTGATAAGCAAGAACTTCAGAAGGTTGTCGATCTGCAAGGTCAACATACTAATAGACCAATCAAAATAAGTGAAAGTACAACCAAAAGTGTCATTGATCATATTAATATGTTCCCATGTAAAGAATCGCATTATCTCCGCAAACAAACACAAAGAGAATTTCTTGATGAAAAGCTTAATTGCGCCAAAATGCATCGTTTATACTTAGAGTGGATTAAAAATAACCCAGACTATGAAAATGTTACTCCAGCATCCGAGAGATGGTACTATAATATATTTACTACAAAATTTAATATTGGCTTCTTCCAGCCAAAAAAGGATTTGTGCGAAACTTGCAGCTTATATGAGCAGGCTAATTCTGTAAAAAAAGAGCAGTTGAAAGAAGAATATGAAAAGCACATTAAAAACAAGGAGCTTATAAGAAAAATTAAAAACCAAGAAAAAGAAGAATTTAATCCTAAAGAAAACGCTGTGGCTTGTTTTGATTTGGAAAAAGTTTTAAACTTACCGCAATCAGAAGTTGGAGTTTTTCATTATAAACGCAAGTACCCAGTGTATAATTTCACAGTATATAACATATTGACAAAAAGTGGTCATTGTTATGTTTGGCATGCCCAAATAGCGAAAAGAGGTGCCAATGAAATAGCCAGCTGTCTATGGTGTTTAAAGTGAAGCTGCGAAAGGAATCAAAGTAATTTCTTTTTATTCGGATAACTGCAGTGGAAAAAATCGTAATCGGTTTGTTTTTGCACTGTATATTCACGCATCTAAAGCATTAGGTATAAAAATTACGCACAGATTTTTACAGAAAGGTCATACCCAAAACGAGGGTGACTCGATGCATTCCTGCATTGAAAAAAGCAAAAAGAATCACGTACTCTATATTCCAGAAGAAATATATGCAATCATTCGAAATGCAAAAGTACAAGGTGAAAAATACAACGTCAAAGAAATGACTCAAGACATTTTTTTCGATTTCAAAAAGCATGTAGCCAACAATAAGAATTGGGAAAAAGATGACTTCGCAAGTAAAGTGAGTTGGAGTAAAGTTAAAGAGATTTCGGTAGATCCTCAATGTCTGGGGAAATTGCAAATAAAATATGAATTCGATGACGAGACAACAATAATTGTAGACACAAATAGAAGCGTAAGAGTTATGAGAAAAAAAAGAGCTGCAGACAGCAAGCCTTCTGAAACACATCAGGCATTAGTGCAATTATACGATGCGCCGCTACCGATATCTGAAAAATTATACAAAGACTTGATAAGTCTATGTAGAGATAATCACATACCACCACACTACCAGACGTTTTATAAGAGCTTAAGTACTCAATCTGCTGCCACCGAGTCCGATTCCGAAATTGAGGATAATTAATAGAGGTCAATAAAAATATCACTATTTTAAACATTTCTTGATTAAGCTGATTATGCATGCGATAAACATTTCTTTAAAAATAATAAAAATTTAAAAATAACCCTGTTTGTTTTCATTTTCTCTAAATTATTTTGTTTCTGTATTTACAGTTTTGACTTACATACACGCACAAAATAGACTATTTACTGTAAGAAGTAGGTATTGCATGATACAAAGTAAATATTCGGTTACTTTCCGCATTATAAAAGCTATTTTTATAAATACACTAACTAAACTTTAATAAATAGCTAGCTAGAAATACGTAACTCTATGTACAAAAAAGGATTTTCCGTTAAATAACAACGTGATTATACTTGCAACTCTAGATTATAATGAAATATAAGAGAGTACAAAGCCATAAGTAGAGTTAAATTAGTTCATATATTTCAAAATACATAACTAAAAAGCAATAATTGTAGTTACCCCTGCAAATATGCGATGTGTTTCGTGGAATAAAGAAGTAACCGTGTTTTTTTAGATTATCTCGAAGTACATCAATCTGTTCCTAAATTAAATAACACGTGTAGTTGAAGGCAACTGTGACCTGCGATTTTCTCTTTGAAACTTATTTCTAGACCTCATAATAAAAATATAGGACAGTTTTTTTAAGCTCCTGAAAAGTAGGTGAAAATCACTTACTTCTTTTTTCCACGAATAGTGCGCTCTTATCATAGAAAACTGAAATACTTATTGCCACCTATATCTATATATATTGTCACTATCAAACATAATCCAGATACCTTTCACTGCATTGCTGCATTCGCGTAATGTATCTTATCTGTGTTTCGGCCAATAGTGCGCATGCTCTTAATGTTTTCAGCTATCTGAATAGGAAGAGAAGTATGATTTGTTTGATACCAGAATTTTTGGAATTGATCAATTGCCACGCAATAAAAGCTATTGTGGCAGTATAAACATATAAGATCTTGTTGGCTTGAAACTTAGCCATCTATATTGATTTATTCTTTCGCACATGAAGTATACAGAGGCGGACTTAATGCCTTGCCATTCTCTACCAGTTAACCACAGGTGGGGAAGATATAGTTTGTTTGTTTGAACGCGCTTATCTCTGGAACTGCCAGTAGGATTTAAAGCATTATTGTTGCATTTGATAGTTCTTGAGGCAGGCTATGGATACTTAACATCACACAACTATCCTTAGAAGCCGATTAAAAAGAAAAACAGAAAATAGAAATTTCACGGTGGCAGAAGATTGGGAATAATATAATTATTATTAATTCTGCTCATTCATGTTATCCAGTTCACCATTATTTTTTTTGGTCCATAATTTAGACTATATCTACATAATTTACTAATGAGACCTGCTGGCTGACTTCCAATTTCGGTCCTGAGATTTTAGTATTCCGGTCTCGTTCAAAATTCACTTATCCTTTGAGACCCATGAGGGTTTGTTAGATCCCCTCAGCTTGGGAAGTATTCTTGGTCTCCCCTAGGCCTAAGGCTGCTAACATTTCGTAATTGTTGCATTTTTATGAGCCGACGGAGATTGTTGACAATATTGACGACATGTCGCTAAATATTCTGAGATATACCACAAATATTACCTTTGCGTAAATACATTGTGTTAGAACTTAATATATATTAATATAGGAATATTAGATGACTGTCTTCGTGGTTAAAGAAATGAAAAATAAATAAGTAATAGGTGGCGCACGAAATTCGATTCCCATTAGACTTTATTTCATATTTGTAGCGTCCTTGCCCGAACCTGACCTACACTCTCCACCTGTAAACCCATTTCTATAGCATAAAATATTAAGTTCACTGCCCGTGTAATGAGTAGATAATTATGGGCACCCAATCGCGTGCCAGCTCACATATCATCGAGTTGCGTCAATCCATTGTGCAAGATTTATTTGGCAGCTGACGTGATGTTAAATATAGCAATTGCAATAATAATAAAATCTCACTTTTTTTGTTTAATTACAAAATAACTGCAAACGGATGCAGAGCAATATGAGTAAGGCTCCGTTTTCCTCTCCATATCTTGTATACGAGAGGAAAATTTTCACTTTTTCTGCGGGCCCATTTTGTGAATATTAGACAACCTCCGAATTTCTCCCTATTATGGCCATTATGGGCTTGCGAAGCAGAAGTCGTGGTGGCCTAGTGGTTAAAACACCAGTCTCTCGAGTATGAGTCTGCAGGTTCCATTCCAGGTCAGGCAAGTACCAATGTAACTCTTTTAAGTTATATATACTTTCTAGGTATATCTTGGACACCAATGACTGAATACATGTTGAAGGAAAAGATCTTGAGGAAACCTGGACTTTAAGTCTGAAATCGCCAACCCGCATTGAGAAAGCGTGGTGATTACGCTTAATCCTTCCCTGTATGAGAGGAGACCTGCAGTGGGACGATAAAACAAGGTTGATGATGAATATGATGGGCTTGCTATAGAAATTATACTTCGAAACTAATTTGTATCACTATCGAATAATGATCTTACACCATTATCTGTACCTGCATCATCTGTAACAATTTCCTTTACCTGGTGGCAGACATCATAAACATACACCAGACTGGTCAGTTTCTGGAGCAATGTAAGGTTAGACTGTAGTTATATTTTATTTTTTTGGATGGGAAATCATCAAATTCTCTTCCGCTTTGGACGGAGCGGAAGGGCGTGCCAGATGGATTTAAAACCAACCCGTGTTCCTACATTTGCATATGTGCCAAAGGCCATGGTAACTTATACGAAAAACGGCTCGGCTAGATTGCAATTATTCTTATAACTTAATTAATTTAAACAGTAACACTTGACCCAGGTAAGGTCATTGTCAAAGCGTTACCGCTCTTGACCTTGTGCTCCCGCGAAGGTCGTTAGTATAATTGTAACGCGTTGTTGACCGACTTTGTATACCAGCTCCGTAATCATGCAGATTGGATCATTCTCATTCAGCTTTGATTGAAGTTTACCATTAAAAAATGCTTTGGTATACCATACCGTTCATGATTGTGTGCGTGATTAGAATACAAACTTTTTGGGCGTTGGTTTAAGTTCAGCAATGACGTCTAGAGCAACCTTTAAAGGGGACCTAACTAAATCTAGGAATACTTATTCTGTCCAGCTTATAATAATTCCTCACGTTTTTAAGGCCAGCGTGCTTTGGGTATAATGCACAAAAGTAGCACAGTTTGCTAGGCCTGTGGTTCCTTCCTTTGTTAACGCCATGAATTTTATTTTATTTTTACATTTTAAGGAAACTTACAGCTAGCATATACACAGGTACGGGGATAGTTAGTGAAAGAAGGCCAATTAAAAGTTTTCACAGGAAAGTAAAATCAAAAACAAGTAAGCACTCGGAGAGTATTTAGTGAAGACTGAAAATGTTTTAGTGATTAACAAAGAAGTTATCACAAAGATTTTTTTTTACTTTAGGGTCACTGGTGAAGAATGAATCGAGATCATTAACCCTCTGGCACAACAAATTATATGCTCTGCTAGCTCTTATCATAAAAGAGTTTTGTCGGTATACGCATCGCACAGTGGGAACATACAGAGGCTGATGATTCCCCAAAGTGAAGGATGGAACACGCAGCACAATGTTGCTCAACAATTCAGAACAGTCGATTGAACCATTAGCCATATTGAACAGGAATACCACATGGGCAGTTTTTCTCCGCTCAATTAGTGGAAGAATGTGAAACTTTCTGCAACGGTTGTTGTAATTAGGCAAATTAGTTTTGGATCTAAAACTGAATGCAGCTCAAAACTTCCTTTGGATACTTTCGATGCGATTGACGTAAGTATCGAAGACAGGATTCCATACTGGTGAGCAGTATTCAAGATGACTGCGCACAAAAGTACAGTTCAGAATTTTGAGTGTTTTAATATTTTTGAAATCTGCTAAGACGCGCCAGTGACACTGTGGAGGTTTTGTATTTGGTTTAGTGTCCTGCTAGTTTCATCGGTTACATCAAATCATCTCAAAATTGTCATAAGGCATGAAATTTTAAGTCCCATAAACATTGGTATTAAATGTATTCATTATTTTCTAGTTATGTTTCCTGATTCTGAATGTCCGTGGCATGAGCTAAATCTCAACCATTTTTTTATTGCATAATAAATTACTTTCTTCCGACGCGAATGGAAACAAGATTTTATTTATTCGATTATAATGCGCTACGTCATCAACCACAGCAATATCGTGTGATAGATCGGAAGAAATCTCAACAGCCAAATTGCATGCAAATGCTCCATTATTGATGTGCATCTGACTAGTAGCAATCAATTTGACAACTTCGAAAACGTCACGATGCCGTGACTATTTTGTAAAAGTCGTGTCGCATATAAAATAGAGCCGTCATTCATCCAAATCCGAGAATTCTTCGTTAATTAATTTCACAATTAGCGTCAGGTAGCACAATGGCGTGCTATGCCTATGCAGTTATGTCTGGCGCCGGTGGTGGTTCACACAATTAGTGGACGTGTTATAATATATTTATCGCTCCCACCTTGCATGAGAATGCCACTGACAAGTACATTGCACTGGCTTTTAATGATTTTGTAGATACGGTTTGGTGTCATTGTACGACTAGTTTATTTAGGCCTAGGATGTGACATTTGTGCTATGTTATATCATAAGCTGTTTGACACCAGCCTCGTTTTCCGAATTACATTCACAAGAAAAACTCATCATCTTAGCGTAAATCCCAGTCGCATCCAAGCTTTTTCAGCTTTGGTGTCTGGGATCCGCTTTACTAGTCGATATTTTCCATGAAACGACAAGAAAAACAGTGTAAAGAAATATCTTGTTAAATTTCCAAAGAACCGTCACATGGTGGAAAGTAAATCATTTTGTTCAGACTGAATGACAGAAAACTCATTCTTGGCCTAAAGTAAACGGTTTCTATCTGATCCAATCAATATTAAAAAAACCTGCTAAATAAAAGAGAAAAAATAAAATATCATTAAAAACTTTCTAATTCTCCTCTTCGATTATTACCAAACCTGACCTTGTGTTGAGATGGCTCTTAGTAGAATTCGACGCGCACTATTATAGCTGCCTGTTGAAATATGGAGTACGTCTCGACTCTCGAGCCTTGAAACTCTTTTACAGCGGAAAGCTTTTATTTTCTATATGACAGTATGAGAGCATCTTGATATCACCCAAGAACTTGAGTTTATTGTTGCAAAGGTCGTTGTAGCTTATGTCATAGTAAGCTATTCTGGATTTGACCTTTGCCTTTATATCAAGTGCTATTTCCCCAGTTTCTTCCGCCGCAGGAAGTTTTGACCTAACATATGGCTTCCTCAAGCGACGTATATAGCATTTTTCTTTGTTTATCTTCATAATAACACATGGTGGTGGCGTGTCGGTATTAAGCCGCTTATTTCGGGGTTGTATGAATTTTACATGGGGCGGTCAACGTGACTCCGTTAGTTTCATCGCTATAAGTGTGGGCCGGAGCAACGGCGCGCGGACAGTGCGCGACCGGCCGTGTACCACAACACTGGCTGGCACCGGTGATCCAAATTCAAAGTTTAACCAATCACATAAATGGATTACACACAATAGTGCTGTTAACCTGACCTTGGGTTGGAATTAAACTATTTTATGTTATATTTTTCATCGATATGCCAGTGTTGTACGAGCGATGCGTTCAGCCGAATCTTCAGGCGCGGCGGGCGACGGTAGGCCGTAAGTTCAACCCCCTTGTCTGTCTGTGATGGTGTTTGTGCCATACTAATCCTTAATGCATTGTGTTAAGGTTGTATTTGGTTGTGAAGTGTGGGGTATCCCGGGAATTGATTCTGAGCTGCAAGTGTCGCATACTGATGGTGCTATAGGCGGAAAGTTTCCCTATTCAGAAAGTCGAGACTGGAGTGTTTTTATGTTAATCATTGAAGTGGCTGACATTACCAAGTTTGGTTTCTGAACGACCTTCTGAGGGATAAAGGCTGGGCTATAAATAAAGTTTACCTTTGTCATGTCGATCGATTTAAGTAAATAAGCTGAATAATATATGAGGACTTACTTTCAATGAGTTGGATGTGGCGACAACTTCTGATATGACTGTTACATTTTTAATACATGGCCTGATACAGATCAATATTTCAAAATATATTTAAGATTTGTTCTTCTGAGTTAGAATTTATTTATTAGGTGTACAGATAAGTTTCCGCCGTTTTTTTGAACATGCGGACGAGCATTATCATAATTATAATAGAATAATTTTGTAATGCCTGGAGTAGTAATGGGTGCGTTTGTCCTCTTCCTTCTATATTCTTCCAATGATGCGTGTCTTCGTACGATTTTGGCATTGCACTACGTTCTTTGTCTTCCATATCAAAGTCACAGTTTCTGAACTTTTGAAACCCCTCACGACAACTTCTCGCGCTTAAAGCAGCTTCACCATAAGCAAGCAATCGATGGGCATCAACTGCAGATTTCTTCAAATTCAAGAAACAAATAAAAAGTTTCCGCAAATGACGCTTATTCGGCACAAAACTTGTCATTTTTGTACAAAAAGAAATATGTGATACTGAAAGAGTTATACTCTAACCTCCTTATTCATAAACGTTACTTAAAGTTAACTAGTGATTAGCTATTGTTCAACCACAGAATTTAGACGTTTGCACGTCACTAATCATCGTTTATGAATAAACCCCTTAAACACTATTCATAAACGATGATTAAAGTTAAGTGACGTTAAAAATCAAACCTGTATTGTTAAAGAATCGCTAATCACTAGTTAACTTTAAACAACTTTTATGAATAGAAAAAGGGGGTAAATGTATGTTTTTACCAGATTTCCGAACTTACGATATCACATTTTACATCTGACAATTTCAACGTAACCTCTTAGTGAGGACATCTTTTGTTAAACGGCGCAAACATATTTATACACTTATTAATTTTTCGGCATTTTAATGCTTTCAAACCCCCTCGTCATCATAATTTCACATGGAACCCAACACCCTGCTCATCAAAACTCATTACAGGCTCAATTGAAACTTTTCGAAAATATTGATGTCATAAGTTGTATTTTTGTGATCATATCCAGAAAGACAAGTTTTTTTTATGAATCACAGAAATCAGAATTGCTAAAAGATGAAATTTAAACTCGTGGCGTAGTTTTACAATATGTAGGTATTATAAAAACTTATTCGAAACGTTTTCAGTAGTAGTATTTGCTTAAGCAATTTCAGAAGTATACGCTATGAACCAAAAAGTATTACACACCTTTTCTTACACAAATTAGAACTGCCTATTAGAATCTAGAAACGCAATAAGTTCAATGATCACCGAATCTTTTTATTTCCCATCCCACGTGCAATGATTTCATTACAAGACACTTTGTTTATAATTTTAATATAAATTAAAGGATAACGCACCGTGATTCATTTGCGTAGGCGCTGGGTAACGACCCGCGAGACTGTAGCGACCGCGACCTCTGCCATGTCGTTAATATTTTATTGATTTTTAATACAGTTTTGGATATTATCTATGAAAGAGGTGTTTCCCCACTTCATTTTTTTTTTGCTGTATCTCCAATTTCTTCAAGGCATAAATTATACGGATGTCATCAGAACTCGAGAGTTACCTGTGTTTTGACTAATATGTGGTCTTGTTCTACCATCTGACGCAAAATGATTTTGGGAAGTAGTTTCTTTTTTATATTGTCCTTTAAGACAAGGGAAACAATACTATTTTTGAACTCTTGATCTCCAAAAATATTACCCAATCGAAGATTTAAACAACATGTGGTAGAGAAAGGTTTTTTGTATGGGTGGGAATCATCAAATAACCTCTCCCGCTCTGGGAAGAGTGTCAGACTTTTACTAAAACCCACCCGTGTTCCTTCACTTGCCTGTGCGTCAGGGCCACGGTTTCTCTTTCAATCAACCCGCAGTTCACCACCCGCAGGTTCTCACTGGGCAGCGAGCTGCCCACTGCTCGCCGCCCGTAAGTCCGCACCTACTACGGTGGCCGGGAGTTTGATGTTATCTCACGATCCGGGCGTCTCCTGCGGCGGCTAGAACTGTGAGGGCGCTGAGCCTCCCGCTCCCTCATATGCTGCGCCTCCTCTTGCCAGCATCACTGCTTCGCAGAAAGAGATGACGGCCTGCCATGCGCTATCGCTCCGGACCATGGCCACCCTCAGACCACTTTTTCTCAGCTTTCTTGTACTAAAAACTAAAGTTATTAAAAATAAAACTAAGTTCAGTCTTTACCTGAATTTTGTTTTGACTAACTTTAGTTCAAATCAAAATGGCGAGGATTTTTTTAATTGCAAGTGTGCGTGAACAATATTTTAGTCGGTTCGGTCACAAAGGTTGTGTGATCCACCATTGAGTTAATCAAAATTTTGCATGCTCGGTCATTCTCTAATACGATTCGTTGCACCCAGTCTTCACTTCGCCAGGTCATTAGAATTATGTCGATAATAGCTCGTTTAGGTGCAATTGAATAATGAGGCTTGACTTGACGGTAATTGGCAAATTTTTATTATATTGCAACCCTTCTTAAGAAACTGTCGTTTAGTGACTTCGAAGTCGGTATGCTTATGGAATAATTTTTGGGGCAAAATGTATGGCCTTACAAATTATAACAATCCTCCTTTAGTTCTTATTCTATTTGTCTAGAAATTGGTTGGAAAATGCTGATTTCATAATTTACCATATGCTCGAAAAGAAGAGGTGCAGCAAGTGATGTGGGCAGGATTTAAAGTGAATCGTAATGATCTTAGGTTGTAGTCTGTAGAAAATACTTACTGCAATCGTCAAACTGCACAAATCGATCACTACGAACTCAGTTAATCACCTAACCTGTGAACTAAATAGCGTTATTGGCACCTACGCGTGAACTTTAAGTGTAAAGCGTTAATGATCCTGCTGCAACGCCTAGAAAACTAATTCTATCTGCTTTAAGCGTTTGCTTGTGGGAAAACGTATTATATAGCATACGATACAGGCCAGTGGGTACAGATATTCTCATCAGATCTCTCATTATGCACAACATCCACGATATTTTAAATTTGAAACAGCCACAATTCGGAAAAAAAGTATTCAAAGCATTGTGCTCACGTTGTAATAGTGTCACCTAGCAATTTTCGAATAGCGGTTTCTAAAAGAACGTCTTTTCTCTGCGGCCATTGGCAGGCTGTCATGTTACAAAGCTGTAACGACGACTACTTACTTCCGTTCTTCCGCAAGTTTTACATTACATAAGCCGTCTTCACGTTTCATGTAAAACATTACATACATTGCTTACTTATCGAACGTAGTATCAAACGCGCGTGGGCGATAAACCCAGTTGATAACGTAACCAACGGCGAGGCTAGGAAATCCCTATTATTTACAGGGAAAGGGCCGATATCAGATTGTAAGCCTGGTTTGTTTAAGGATTATTTGGTTCTGGACAGGGATTTAATATTGGCAGTCACCCTCTGTGTTGCTAACCTATCATACTGGATCGGGATTTGTCAAATATAGTCAACGGCGCATCCACTTGATTTATTGGCAAACATCAACTTGGACTAGTCCCACAATATCGATCACAATCTGAATAATTTTGAAAGAGTTTGCTATTGATTTGTATGTTCGAAAAGTTCAGCCCATAAAAGTAATTATGTGTGTTGTTAAACTCAAAAAGAAACCCATTGCTACTGATAATCTGTTTCGCAAATACCCTGCTGCCCTCTGTAGTACGTTTTAATCGTTTCGGATACGTTTAAAACTTGTTACCACGGAAGCGTCTTCAATTGTCTCAACGCCTTCATAGATTTCTTTCTCTATATTATTAACATGTATCTTATTTCGGTTGTATATGAGTTTTAAAATCCTATATGAGGTACTGGTCACAAAACTGTAAATTTTAATATAATAGCCCTAGAGAACCGGCCCCCATATGAAAACAAACTACTTCTGGACGAAAATTACTATAATTGTAAAAGTTCGTGTTGATAGTAACCTACAACTTTTATAGTCAACTACCGTGTACGTGGTCACGGGTCATATCACCTGATGTTAATATCATATTTAATGTGACTAAATAATAGTTTAAATAATGTTGAGGTATTTCGCAATGGCTCTGGTTACCTCTCTACATAGTGCATGCCCGTGTGGTACCAGGGCTTAGAATAGTACCATCCCATATCCTCCCGTGGGTATCTAGAGAGGCAACTAAGGGAACTTTCACCAGGGAAGCAGGCAGCAGCGCTTCTCCTGTGGAATATCAAATTACTGCGATTCTCAACCGCCTGCCAAGCGTGGGATACCTGCCAAGAATGGTATTCTTGGATGGGGGGAGCCCTTTGTCCAGCAGTAGACGTGTATAGACTGATAAGAAGCTCTCTGCGAGAAATCAAGGCTCTGTTTATTGATATCTTCAATGAGCGATGGATTGTATCCGAAACAGGCTTAAGAATTTTTGACGAGTCAAGTTTCTAATTTCCTTCACAAAATAATTATTTGAAACCTTTCCGCGTTATAAGAATGTTCACTTCGTTCGTAAAGGTCTATGTTGATTGAGTGATTGATCATCTAGTCTCCCACTGTTTTCCACCTAGTTTCGAGGATTAAAAGTAGCAAAAATAACTGATCTTGATATAGTTTTCAAAATGTCACATTGCTAACTCGAGAACTGGCCGCAATACATCGTCCCAAAATCCACTCGAGCGAATTCGTTGGCAACAGCTGGCTTCAAAATATGCAACATGGAACCAAATCCCAATTGATCAATGCAACGTTGTCAAGAGAACCGTTGTTATGCACCAGTGTTTTTTTTTATTACTGCCTATTCAGGCAAAGGTACAATAAGCTACAGGTTAGGGCATATGACAGTTGACGTTATGCCGTTGTTAGGCGATCGTATATTAACAGCTGTATGAGTCCGAAATTTTGGAGTTAGCGCAATAACTTTATTTAAGGAAATCATATGTGTGTTGGAAAAGGGAATGTATCCGATGACTGAGTGAAATGAAAGTAAAGTTGTCGGAAGTAGGTTGATGAAAATCTAAGCAAGCAGGTAACCTGCTAAGAGGTTATGCGAATCGATGACCCAGATCATAATTTGATGCACAAAATTTTCGTGAATCAGTTGGGTTTCAGAACGTTGCAAGAGTGCATGGGGGTTTAACAGTGTAATAGGTAAGAAGATATTTCACTTAGTTCATACTACAAAGTCGTTACAGCAAAATATATTCTATCGCATGAAATTTTTATTATGCAGGCTACGTTATTAAAGAATGCGGCGTGGGCAGAGTTCATAACAATAATTTAGTGTTAATTTTCTTTAAAATGTAAAAATAATCTTTTCATATGCAAAATGTGAAGTTTATGCGAACGTGTGAATTGCCTTGTGTTTTGTTCCACTATTTCGTTTAATTTACGTGTTATATAGTTGACCACAAACAAAACAGCGTTTGAAAAAATACCCAGGTGGGCTTTTGGTTTAGATTGGCTGATTCTGTTTTACGGCAAATTACAGTCGTTTTGCTAAATTACTATTCGTAGTTACGGGTTACTTTCAACTAATTGGCTTCGTGGATAGGTTGACATATTATTAAAAAAAAATCAAGATGGCGCGTAACAGAATAGTTTGTTGTTTTTTTACATTGCCATAAAATCTCTCCCATATAGATATTTCACAAACATGTCATAGGTTGTGATCCAGTTTTCATTATTATTTGACTTCCGAAACTTTATTGGTCTGTTTTTAGGGTTCCGTACCTTAAAAGGAAAAAACGGAACCCTTATAGGATCACTTTGTTGTCCGTCTGTCTGTCTGTCTGTCTGTCTGTCAAGACCCTTTATCTCAAGAATGCGTGGACGTATCAAGCTGAAATTCACATGAAATACTCGGGTCTATTGTCCCTTTAAGCTGTGAAAATATCAAACTTCTAAGCCAAGCCAATCAAAAGATACAGCCGATTATGTCGATACTTTCAACAAATTTTCGACACTCGCAAAGGAATCAAAACCTACAGGATACTTCCCGTAAACTCAGAATCTTGAAATTTGGCATGAAGCATTGTGATATAATGCAAATATAGGAAAAATTGCGAAAATTACATTTTTTTAGTTATATAATATAATAAAAATATTTTAATAAAATGAAACTTACTACCTTATTTCTCACGAACGAATAAAGGTATCAAATTGAAATTTATACCAAATACCTAGGTCCATTGTCCCTTTAAGCAGTGAAAAAATCAAACTTCTAAGTTAACGCGATCAAAAGATACAGCAGTTTATACCGACACCTTAGACGAATTTCCGTCACCGCTAGGGAATCAAAACCTACAGGATACTTCCCGTAAACTTAGAATCTTGAAATTTGGCACGAAGCATTGTCTTAGAATGCAAATATAGGAAATATTGTGAAAATCACATTTTTTTTAGTTATATAATATAATGAAAATATTTTAATAAAATTAAACTTACTACCTTATTTCTCACGAACGAATAAAGGTATCAAATTGAAATTTATACCAAATACCTAGGTCTATTGTCCCTTTAAGCAGTGAAAAAATCAAACTTCTAAGTTAACGCGATCAAAAGATACAGCAGTTTATACCGACACCTTAGACGAATTTCCGTCACACGCTAGGGAATCAAAACCTACAAGGTACTTCCCGTGAACTCAGAATCTTGAAATTCGGTACGAAGCAACGTTATATTATAGTACAGACAGATAAAGGAAAAATTGTGAAAATGATAAATTTGAAGTTACATAAAATATTATTTTTGCTTATATGACATAAAATATTTTTTTAATAATTATAAACTTACTACCTACCCTTTTTCACATGAACGCGTAGAGATATTAAAGTTGAAATTCATATCAAACACTTCTTAAATCTAATTGCCTCTAAACTTTGACAAATTCTAAATCAACGCAAAAATTCAAAACGCTGAGGTAGGTACCTACCTATAATCATACCGCATATACTCGCAACGGAATAAAAACTTAAAGACTACTTCCCGCTGACACTGAATCTTGTTTGGTATGAAACAATAGCTTAAGGTAACGTAACAGAAAAACCCGAAACCTATTAATTTTTTTAGGCACAGTAACCAGTTAAACCAAAACAAAGACCAACACAATCGTCATTCAATCTAAATATTTTGGTAAATGTAACTCTGTATATAACCTAAATGCGTCCTAACTGCTGTGTTATACTTAGTACTTATACATAAATATATTCAAAGATATTAATTGTTATTTCCTTTTATTGTCGATGATTATCAGACAGCTTGCTTCCTACTGGCGAAGCGGGACGGGGGGAAGTAACGAACGAACGCGCAAGCACTAGCCGCCCGCGTGCGCGAAGGCAGGCGGTTGGTCAAGGGAAGGGGTATCGCGGATACGCACGAGCGCCTCGATGCTGTTCACACCTGTACCGAAATTACATAGTAAAATCTGCGACAATTTCTAGTTGATTTTGTTTACACTTTGTTTCTCGATTAGGTGTAAAATATTTACACGAAATTATCATAAATATGATTGTTCTAAACTGAACGGTTTGCGCGAGAGTCACTTTCAAAGTGTTGAAATGTGTACCCTCTCTGTAAGTTCCAAAATAAGATAATATTAAAACTAAAAAAATATATGATGTGCATTACGCATTACCATGCAATTGGTTTGAACGATATCTAGTAAGTAATTTGATTTAATACGTCATAAATTTTAAACCGCTACGTTTGTACGGCGGAACCCTCGGTGTGCGAGTCCGACTCGCACTTGGCCGGTTTTTTATTTGCCATCCCTTCGGCATCCAACTATAAAAAGAAAATGCATAGGTGTTGTAAACAAAATTTAAAGTTCAACACTGACTGTTTTCGTAAATACGGTACTTACTCACCTTTCCTAACACCTCACTGCCAAGTTCACAACCCTTAACTGTCATATGTCAAAACTATCGAAGTATCGATTAGCCACACAAAAGCGCATGACGTCACTATACAGTAAATGTTTCATTAGACGTGGGGACAATAATGAAGTCTATTATATTCCAATTTTAGTCGATTGTCCAATGGATTGATAGAAGAAAGAATGAAGTAATCGATGTGGCGGAATCGAGTTGTTTTTCATGGCAGTACACTGTAAGCCGTTGGCTTGCTTGCTTAGGTTTTTCTAGCATATTATTAGGTGACTGGTCGCCTAGTTTTTGAGTATTAACAGTAAATAAGTTTTCGTTGTGGTTAATTACTTATATAATATTATATTCTTTGAAAATTTGAGGAGTGTTTTCTTCGTTGCGAGTTAAGTTCAAATCGTTCTTTCTCAGTATCCAGTAGAGAATTCTAAGTTATTGTGTTGTTTATTATAGACACCACATTACCGAATCTCTAAAAAGGACATTGAAAGAAAGTGATAACAGTTATTGATTGGAAGTGATATAAATTTGGCAGTCATCAATCATCATAAAAGGATATTAACCATTTATTGAAAATCGCACCAGTGCTCAGTTTTTTGACGTACGATACGCTGAATTCAAATGAAACGACTCTGCGCGCCCCATACATCCTACCGGTTACCGATTACGACCACTTTTGATGTAAATGTCGATTTAAATAGTATGTGAACTATTTCGCTTACCATTAAGGTTGATATGTGATTTCACCTTCAACACGCGGCCGCGCTGGCCGCGTGCGTCACGGTTCATTGCCTTGACTACGGAAAGAGATCCTAATATGGCAGGCGGCGCAAGATTGCCTTGCGCCAACGCAAACTGAACTCATTCCGAACAATCAGTCTATCATAGAAGCACATATCATGTAATAGACGAATGAGATAAACAAACACAAAGTAGCGCTGAAAATGTGCTGTTCGTGGTTGAGGTGTCGAAGGCGCGTCGCCGATTCGACGGACAACAATGAGCCGATGGAAGCTTTTGAGAAATACCAAATGCCTGCCGAAGAGGCGTCGGAAGAGGAACAAAAGACTAAGTCACGTAAGGCCTGTTCATACCGCACCGCTATTGCGTTCCTAGTTCTCATAAAGTTACGCTTTTTGCACATTTTTGGATATTTTGTTTCCTCCGTTCTCGTCTAGATTTAAGTATTACGTCAGTATGATTCAGAGACACGTTAGACATTCTATGAACAAATATAGACAAAGTAATGTATTTGCAAAGCAGTTCTTTTTGCATACGCCATTTTAGTTGGATATTGCGTGACTTAAAAAAAATCTGAGCTACATTTAAGGCTTGACATATAGCCCGTTATTACCGTTGTTAAATATTAAAGCTTAAGCGTACCCGAGGTAGATTTTGGACCACTTTCTGATTTATTTAACATGGAACCTTGAAGATTATGACGCAAGGTCTTCTTGAGTATAATCCTTAACTAAACCTCAAACAGGCTAAGGATTAACACACATATCTATAGTTTTGCATATCACAAGTCATTTTGTATTGTATGCGAAATATCTGCATACCAATTATGAACGAAAACGTGGGCGAAAATGCCATTTACGCAATATTTCGAGCCTTAAGTCACAGCAAGGCTTTCTTTTAGGAATTTTCAACCTGCGATGTTATAAACAACATTGTTTCTAAAGCGTGCTGAAGAAAAAACTGTATCTATTAATGTAGGCTAATCTTAGAAGCGCGGGGATGTCACAACGTCTTATGTTAGACGTCTTTATATTTTAGCGGAATACATCATTTATTCTGGATTTTAAAGTTAGCTTAGGTTTTTAGCAGGATTCCGGTATCATCCTTTGAGTGAGTATTTAGCTGTGTGCATTACTTCAGAATCTTTATGCTGCAGTTCGCTTGCTCTACTTTGAATTACACAGCATTCTCTTCAGGGGTAATTTCTTGACACATATAAAATGGAAATTGATTGCAATGCCCATCGTTTTGACATTTATTGCTTTATAGGTTCCAAAAATTCGCGTACTCTGCACCAACAAAATGAAAGGCATTCCCATCGTTTACCATTGCATGTGTGTTGGTAGAATATCAAGAAGTCCTCAGGTTCATATACAACAATTTCGTCATATTCCGTGTCATTGTCAACAGCGCCGCCCCGGGTGACACGCAACAACCAGATGCGGTTGTCGAACGCGGCCGGCGCGTACACGAATGGGCACGGCGGCGACACGACCGGCCGGCGCGGCGCCGAGAACGTACCGCCGCCGGTGCAGGCGCCACAGGCCACGGTTACCAATACTAGGATGACGCAGCAGGTGAGAGACATGATGTTCAGAAATGTGCTCATTGCTGCAAAGCCCCGCTGTACTTCATGTTAAACAAATATCGACTTTATTTCAAGGGCAATTAAGTTGGATGTCGAGTGAATAGCACTATTGAAGAAGTTATAAACAAACTAATCAGCCAGCCACCACATACTCACTACACTACACTTAACTATCACGTCGGGATCATTAAAGAAGAGACCACCAGGAAAGTTCTCTTATATGCTTAAATACAGGATGGCCCATAAGTCCTTAGTAATGAAAAAAAAATAATTAAAATAAAACTAATTACACTATGAATAATATTTTTATTAGTAAATATAGCTAGAAAAACGGGAATTATTTTTTGTAAATAACGTCGTCCAAATGTAATCCGTTACAGTCACGGCACTCTTGCAAACGCCTTCTGAAATTTTCGATGACTGCGCGGCACGTCACTGCTGAAATGCTTGCCATTTCTCTGCGGCCCAAACTGTAACTTTAGGGCTATGTAAGGGCTTCTGGTGCTTAAGTTTTTGATTAATCGGGCTCCAATAGCGGCAATTTTGTTTACTAACATGTCCGTTAATGTGGAAGTGTGCCTCATCAGAGAACATTATGTTATTAAACGAAGTAAACCGATTAAACATTTCATTAGCATAATTCACTCTCCGTACCGTTTTGTTCCGTACGGGATGTCCTTGGGCGACCCAACCGCGGTTTATCTAACGTCGAACCGGTCTCCTCGAACTTAGCAACCCAATTCTTAATCGTTTGGAGAGCTGGGGTGTCATCAAAGTTGTGTAAACCTTTGTGTTCTCGAAATTTACGCCTCGCAACGGTTGCCGAATTGTTGTTTTGATAAAACTCTCGCACACAAAACGCACGGTCCGTTCCGGTGAAACGCTCCATCGCGACTAAATTCCCAGAAACCGAAGTTACTGCCCCCGTTTCCCCTGCACCGTTCACGTGCGCCGTTTTCGTTTAATTCAAATTTTACTTTTCTAAGGACTTTTGGAGCACCCTGTACGTTGCTTTGTGCCACGTTCGATGGGGCCTGAAGTCAAAGCGAAGTCTTGCGCACCCAGAAAATTGCACCACGAGATATCACACAAGGAGTTTTCGCTTCCGTTAAGAGACTAGTATTGGAAGTGGATACTTATTGCTTTCCTTATTTCTTCTATGTTCAGTCTGGTGACATCCTGTTTCTCCTTATATGGAATTTTAAATTTTTTGGAGGTAGAAAAAAAAACATAGAACACAATATTGTAGGATCAACTTGGACCTGATTCATTTTCTGCAGTTTTGAAATGTGGGTCACGTCAAAATTCATCTGCAAAATTAATATCTTGTTAATTTCAACCGTCATTGGAGAGTAGACCCACACCACTGCCATCTATCTAGCTACAAGTGTGTCCCAACTCCTACCTACGTTACCATCTATCTATCCACAGCTCTTTCCCAACTCCTCTCCTACCCACGTCACCATTTATTAAGGCACAGCTCTGTCCCAACTCCTCTCCTATCCACGTCACCATCAGTTCCAGCCGCCCCCGTCAGGCGGCCGGTCACGCGCCGGCAGTACGCCGAGTGCTGCGTCAGTGCCACAGGGGCTGCAGCAGCAGTCGCCCTACATGCCTCATCTGCAGCGGAGGATGTATAATGTTAAAGAGGTTCCTTTTGTCTTTTCCTATATTTTACATCACTTAATCCTTTCTCTGTATTGGTATTGTATTTGTGCATAGTAGCCTTATAACCTATGTATACTTAAAAAAAAAATGCATTTCCGAAATCAACCTATTCTAGACCAATGCGGCCAGTCGGGGTGCCCGAATTTTGTTCTAAGCAGGTATAAATGGAATTATTGATTCTCCGAAGAAGAAGCAGAAAATCAATGAAATAAGTAGTTTATTGTTAAAACAAGTTTAGTAATAAACAAAATACTTGATTGAATCCTCCTTTCAGGCAGATAGTGTCTATGTTATATCCCATTTTCTCACAACATACCCTCGTAGTTCACAGCGAACAGCGTGGCGGGTACGGGCGGCGCGGCGCGGCCGGCTGGCGTGTCCAGCACCGCGTCGGTGCCGCACGCCGTTGCGTCGGGGGCTGTGCGACGCTCCAACGTCGTCAAGGAGGTGGAGCGGCTCAAGGAGAACCGCGAGAAGAGGCGGCAGAGGCAGGCCGAGCTTAAGGAGGAGAAGGTAACAGGAGTAACATTTACGATCATAACATTCTTAAATTCTTTCATTTACCTAAAACCGGATTAAAAGAGGAATACCCAGTTTGGAAGTTCGTAATTTAGTTCGTGTCATTTTGTCATGCCCAGCGCACACGGCTTACAACATGAAATTCTGCAGGCAAAGGGACTGTTATATGTATTTAGTGAAATAGGACGTTCCCAAGTTGTCGTACTGCAACTCGGGACACGATAGGGAGCCGAGTTGTATCACAAGAACTGTCAAATTTATATGATGTTTTATTGATAGTATTATTTTATTTTGGTTATTTACCTCTTTGATTCTCAATAATATTCTTAACCTCTATAACAATGACCATTATTAACTCAAATATTCGTTATTTTTCAACTCCAGGAAGCCTTAATGAACATGGACCCCGGCAACCCCAACTGGGAATTCCTAGCCATGATCCGAGAGTACACGAACAGCATCGAGTTCCGGCCGCTCACCGGCAACGAGCCTGTGGAAGACCATCAGATCACCGTGTGCGTGAGAAAGAGGCCCCTTAACAAGAAAGAAATTACGAAAAAGGAGGTTTGTTTTAATAATTACGTAGACATTAAATATGAGATTGTCATGAAAAAGAGTAATTATAAATATATATTAAGCAAATGGTAATAAAGCACGAAGCACAAAACAACGCTTATTTCTTACGAGACAATTTCTAATACAAGCCGCGTTAAAAGACATTAGGATAATAAAGGTAAAAGTTTCCAATTTTCTTATTAGTCTTAAACAATTGCATTCTCGCTGTACATTCCAGGTGGACGTAATCAGCGTGCCTACAAGAGATCAGATGATAGTGCACGAGCCCAAGAACAAGGTGGACCTCACCAAGTACCTCGAAAACCAAAAGTTCCGCTTCGACTACGCCTTTGACGACACCTGCACCAACGAAGTTGTTTACAAGTTAGTATTACAGCGCCGTGCAGTTAGAACAGATCGGTCAAGTGCGAGTAGTACTCGCGAATTGTCTTCATCAGCATACAGCAGTCCACTGCTGAATATGAACATAACTGCCTTCTCCTACTGCACACGATTCAGGTCGATTTTCGACAATACTTATCCTTGTGCTACCAGCCATCTTGCGGAGATCGTTGCTCTACCTAGCCTGAGGGCGTCAGACATATAAACAAGTGCATGTCGGACTCACGCACAAAGGGTACCACCATTGATTTATGAAATTAAAGGATTAAGTTTTTTGTATGAAAGATTACGCGGTAATAAGCGGTTTACGATTTACGAGGTATTAAAAAAAAAACTACTTACTAGATCTCGTTCAAAACAATTTTCGTTGGTAGTTTTTATAGTAATGTACATCATATGCTTTTTTAGATTTTTAATTTTCTTATTTTAGAAGTTAGAGGGGGGGGGGGACCAACATTTTTCCACTTTGGAAGCGTCTGCCACGCAAACATTTTTTTGGTTTAGAAAAAAAATATTTTCAAAAAGTCGATATCATTTTTGAAGACCTATCCATAGATACTCCACACGTATGTTTGACGAAAAAAAAAATTTGAGTTTCAGTTCTAAGTATGGGGACCCTCAATATTTATTATTATTTTTGCATCAAAATCTTAATGCGGTTCACAGAATACATCTACCTACTAGCCCCGCACGATGATATTGCGATCGGCGGCCATCTTGGTGACGTAGTCGACCTCGCACCGTCAGTACCGTTCGCAAGTTCAGTCCGCGCTTACCCACTTACGCACATCGAATATTTTTGTTAGTTTTTTGTTTTTGTTATCCTGTTTTATTGTTGTTCTTGAGTTTTGTTAGCTGTTAGGTACTCGTTAAAATGAGTAAGAAATTAATTCACAATCGTGCTCGTGAAATTATAATTAAAGTGGACAATTATTTTGTTAAAGAAAAAGAGGACTGTAAGTTAGTTCTTGAAAGTATAAACCGTGCTTTAAAAAGTACTTCGGACACTACTGAGGACATTTTAATACCGAAGCAACAGCTAAACCAAAGTCACGGAGCGTGTGGCATGTGCCACAGGCGTTGCAAAAAATACTGTGACTAAATTGCGACGAGAGCATGAGTAGGCAACAGCCAGTGGCAGCAAAATGAGAACTCCTACTAAAGGAAAAAGACAAAAGAAGGAATATTTCGACGGGTTTTCCTTAACAGCTTTAAGAAATATTATACATTGAATGTATACAGTAAGGAGAGAAATACCCACAATGCGCAAAATCTTGGCGGCTTCAAAATTAGACCTTAATTATACCAATAGTGAAACTACATTAAGAAAAATAATTAAATGTGATTTAGGCTACCAATTTAAACGATGCTACCACAAAAGACTGGCTCTAATTGAAAGACCCCAAATTCAAGCGTGGAGGGCTAAATATTTACGACGTATGAAAGAAAATGACTCGCTTGCTAATAACAAAAGACCCGTTATTTATCTCGACGAAACGTGGATACACGCACACTACACGGTAAAAAAATGTTGGCAAACAGCAACCGATGTCGGAGTGAGACGGAACGACAGCCCCGGCCGCCGATGGATAATAGTTCACGCGGGAAGTGAAAGCGGGTTTGTTGACAATGCCCTTTTAATGTTTAAAGCAGACACCAAAACGGGGGATTACCATGATCAAATGAATGCTGAGAATTTCACCAAGTGGCTTACAGAAAAATTAGTACCCAACATACCACGCAACTCCATAATTGTGATGGACAACGCAAGGGGCGTTGTCCATCACAGTAGGGAAGAGAATAGGCCACCAAGTATGAACAATAAAAAACAGTTGATGGTTGAGTGGCTACAAGCTCACAACATCGACTTTCCCAACGACAGTACAAAACCTGAACTGTATTTATTAATTAAACGGCACAGACCGCCGAAAAATTATAAAATTGTCAATTTATTAGCTGCCAATGGCCATAAGGTCGTTAGATTACCACCCTACAACTGCGACCTCAACCCCATTGAGTACATCTGGAACCTGGTAAAGATGAGGGTGTCAGAAAAAAATGTGGAGCAGTTGGAAAGTCGCATTGAAGCTCTGACATTGGAGGCGTTGGCGTCAATAACTCCAGATGACTGGCGAAAGGAAGTCAATCATGTTAAATGGCTTGAAGAGGAATATTGGAAAAAAGATCGAATAACTGACGAGTTATTTATCATAAATACGGCAGACGACAGTGAATCGGAAACGACAGACACAGAAAGCAGTTCTGATTCGGAAGACTGTATGAGTGGAATTGAATAAATGGGGTAAGATTATATTGAATTATATATAAAAAAAAAATTACATACTATCCTGGTGTTATTTGGTACTCTGGTTTAATTCCCGCTCACAAATTAACAGAAATGTAGTTAGCAAAAGTTAATAAACATGTAAGAAAGATATACGAATAAGTATATATTTTTCTTACGTCTACAAGAATTATTTCCTTGAATTTTTTAATAATGAAAGTTTATTTGTCAGAATATGGATGAGTAGGTATGTGTATGTATAATAAAATTATAAAATACAAATAAATCCTTAACCCGAAAGAATGTTAAATGCAAAATTAATAAACTATAATTTTGCATTTAACATTCTTTTGCTAGCTGTCCTTTCGTGTGACAGATGACGTCACAAAGCTGTTATTGTGACAAGGTTCCGTCGCAATATCATCGTGCGGGGCTTATACCAAGTTTCAACAGTATAGCTCTTATAGTTTCGGAAAAAAATGGCTGTGACATACAGACGGACAGACAGACATGACGAATCTATAAGGGTTCCGTTTTTTTTCCCATTTGGCTACGGAACCCTAAAAATGCTATATACGCCCTAATTGTCAGTTCTTTAGTTATTCTAGCTTAAGTTTAATGTTCGTGATGAGGTTTTGTTTTTATTTAATAAAATAAATGCATATTTACAGATACACGGCAAAGCCATTAGTGCAGACGATATTCGAAGGCGGTATGGCGACGTGCTTCGCGTACGGACAGACCGGCTCAGGCAAGACGCATACCATGGGTGGCGACTTCCAGGTGATATTACGATACATAATAAACTATGAAAAATTAAATCAATGAATTTTGAAAGTAATTTTGTGCGGGATATATTATATAGCTTTTACTACTAGCTTTCCGCCCGCGGCTTCGCCCGCGTGGAATTCGGTTATATCGCGCTTTTTAGATTTCCCTCGAGAATATCAGTTTTTTTTTTCAGTAAAAGGTAGCCATGTCCTTTCTCAGGGTCTAAAGATTGTCTGTGCCAAATTTCATCAAAATCGGTTGAGAGATTTAAGCGGGAAAGCGTAACAGACAAGACTAACTAACCGAGAAAGAAGAAAAAGACTGCGCCAAGTGCAGTCTTAGGTTCGATACACCGCCCGCGCCGGTGCAAAATAAGTCAATATTAAGGTCCCAAGCAGGCCCGAGGGAGCCTATTGAAACTAGCCCTTTTTATTGAGAAAGCATTCCGCCTATGTCGTGGTGCTGGAGATGTGGACAGAGTTACTTTCGCATTTATAATATTAGTATGGATTGTGTTCCAGGGCAAAACTCAAGACTGTAAGAAGGGTATCTACGCGATGGCGGCGCGGGATGTGTTCGCGTTCCTCAAGTCGCCCAAGTACAAGCCACTCAACCTCATAGTGTCTGCATCCTTCTTCGAAATATACTCCGGGAAGGTAAGTACAACTGAGAGCCTACTTCTCTAAATTGGTCAACGAAGATACGTTTCCATCTGAAAGTAGTACGGTAAATGGATATGAGCACCAATGGCGATTAAATAGGTGGTAGCCCACAACATCGGCCGCCGGCTTATGTTACCACCCACCAGACAAAGTCTTGCCGCCAAGCGATTCGTCGTGTTCCGGCATGATGTCTGGTGAAGCGGTACGGAGGACGGGTCTGAGCAGTTGTGTTGCGATGTGTGACGGGTACGATGCGCGAAATGTTGTTGTGTCAGGAGTTTGGTTGTGGAGGGTCTCCAAATCAATCTCCCTCTGGCGCAACAGCAGGCTTCATTCTTAGTTGGGGTCTCGTACTAATGTTATGATCTTAGGTCCGTAGGAAACCTCCGTAGCATTAGCCGAATCTTTGGGCTGCAGGCTTAATTAAATAGCTGATGGTATTTCATATCTTATAACGAGTCTTTAATAGTACATTACGATATTAGTGCGTAATGATGTTATAACCAATACGCACGTATATCGTACGACGTTTTTTAACACACTTGCGAGGAAACAGAAAAAAAAGTATTTTATATTTTGTTCATTTTAAATAAACTCAATCTGTGAATGCACACTGTTGCTTTCCCGCCATTAGTATTATTATTTGCCATTTCAAATATGGAACAGCGCGCAGCGCGCGAGTCGTGCGGCGGCGATCAGTTCCATATTTACTTGAAATGGAAAATAATGCTGTTATGGAATTTGTATGGACTATAACTTAACTATTTGCTTTGATAACACACGCGTTTGTTATGGCCCGCTTTACATATTTAAAACCGGTGGGATTACATCAGCTTTACGAGCAAGGGTGTTAAAAAAGATTTTACAGAAAGCTGCTGTTAATATTCTTAATCTTATTACCTACATCTTACAGGAACTAGGTTTTTGTTGGAAAAGCCTCCCTTTAGTCCTTCTAATTGTTAACAGGTCATTCAAATAATAGGCTATTTGACAGTATTCAATTATTTGTGATTTTTTGCTTTAATTGCATAAAATGAGGGTTCTTTATATCATTTCATTCATACAAGAGTTTTAATAAAAAATAATAACAATTAATATATCCAAAACACAAAAATATGTTTGGCTTTTTGTTTCTCGCGCCACACATTGTGAAACGATCCGGATTGGCTAATGTCGCGATGACGTCATACGCGCATCATCGCTTGTTTTCGGCAAACTTATAAACTGCTTTTCGGGGTTTTTTTATCGATTTATTTGTACAACCCAGTACAGCACACCACCTGTAAACCATTTTATTAGATAAACAACAACAAATAATAAATAAAAACAAAAACCACTGAGAATCGAAAACCGCTTGTGACGTCACTTACAAAACGCGACGCCATATTGCTGAATAAATCGTTTTCGCGGCTTATTTGAATTTTGAATTTTTATTTGCATATTTCTTACGAAATACGTATTTAAAATTAAAATAAAATACTTTCGGTGAACTTCTTAACCGCAACCAATTAATTCAAGGTAAAAATTATAAATCTGTCAAATAGCCTATTCCCACGCTTGTCAGACGGGTTGGGGATCGAAGTAATTTGTTATTCTACAGCAGAAGCTCTACTGCTAGTCGCCTCTTACGACACCCAGAGGATATGGATTGGTACTATTTTATGCCCGATACCACATGGGCACAAGTCTTCTCCTATATTAACGTTTTTTATTATGTTGTGGCCAGGTGTTTGACTTGCTAGCGGACAAGGCGAAGCTGCGTGTTCTGGAGGATGGCAAGCAGCAGGTACAGATCGTGGGACTCACGGAGAAGGTGGTCGACAACGTAGACGAAGTCCTCAAGCTTATCCAGCACGGGAACGCAGCCAGGACTTCTGGACAGGTACAAATGAGTCTTCTACCACCTGAGATATAGAGTAGCTTACTAGCCCAATGTACAACAAGGGTCGGTGTCTGTGTCATTCATTAACAAGGCAAGAGAGTCTACTCTGACAACAAACTATGTTATTTCAATGTTTCCCTCGATTCATCCTGCTTTTTTATTCACTCCGTTTTACGGAACGCGTTGCGCACTACATCATCAACTCTGATCTCAAGATCGAATATAAATTCAGATCAGACGTACGCATACAGCAGTTGTTATTAGTAGTAGTTTGTTCCGCCCCTTCTTCCCAATGAAAGCACTTACTAGGACGAGGCGAAGGGCAAGCGTTTTGGGGGGAACTGTCTTATGTTATACTAGCTTTCCGCCTGCGGCTTCGCCCGCGAGGAGTTCGGTTATATCGCGCTTTTTAGATTTCCCTCGGGAACATCAAATTTTTCCGGGATAAAAGGTAGCCTATGTTCTTTCTCAGGGTCTAAAGATTGTCTGTGCCAAATTTCATCAAAATCGGTTGAGAGGTTTAAGCGGGAAAGCGTAACAGACAGACAGACAGACAGACAGAAAGACAGACAGACAGACAGAGTTACTTTCACATTTATAATATTAGTATAGATTGACGTTTAAAAAGTGCTGATTCTCAGCCTAATTTGAATAAATGACTTGATTTTGAGTATTTCTGTATTATATTACTTGATATCCTCATATATTATGTTATTTAAGCGTGAGGTCCTTATACGTGTCGTGTATTTGATGATATGTTTGTTATGTTCCAGACGTCTGCGAACTCGAACTCGTCTCGGTCTCACGCGGTGTTCCAGATCGTGGTCCGCTCGCCCGGCATGCACCGCGTGCACGGCAAGTTCTCGCTCATCGACCTCGCGGGGAACGAGCGCGGCGCCGACACTTCTTCCGCCAACCGACAGACACGTACGTTACATTGCTCACATATCTGTTTAATGTATTGACTTTACAAGTTCTCGCTCATCGACCTCGCGGGGAACGAACGCGGCGCAGACACTTCTTCCGCCAACCGACGGACACGTACGTTACATTGCTCACATATCTGTTTACTGTATTGACTTTACAAGTTCTCGCTCATCGACCTCGCGTGGAACGAACGCGGCGCCGACACTTCTTCCGCCAACCGACAGACACGTACGTTACATTTCTCACATATCTGTTTAATGTATTGACTTTACAAGTTCTCGCTCATCGCCCTCGCGGGGAACGAACGCGGCGCAGACACTTCTTCCGCCAACCGACAGACACGTACGTTACATTGCTCACATATCTGTTTACTGTATTGAAATTAAAGCTTTTGTGGTAAACAAAGCTTAGAACATGGATAGGGTCTGAGAGAGCAGTTTTACTATGACTAAGAGCAGCGATTTCCTGGTGGTATCGGCCGTGACTTAAACGTTGTAGGTCGTAAGTTTGAACCCCATCAGGCGCTTTACTTTGTGTAGGTTATTTCATGACCACTGTTCTCAAAACATCGTAAGGAAACTGGCATGTCCTAGAGCCAAAAATTTCGAAGACATGTTACATCTAATAACCAGCCCCCTAATCGGCGAACACATTTTTGTCAAATGATTGCGACTAGTTGGGATCAATTGGGATCGTTCGGGCCGCCCATTGGTCCGTTCGGTCCAAATGATCCCAACTGGTGGAATACGGCCCACTCCCGTTCACCGAGAGGAGACCTGTGTCCCAACAGTGGGAACATTATAGGGTGTCGATGTTTGAAATTATTTGTAAGGTGTTAAAAAACTGGTTAAGTGCGAATCAGATTCGCATACCAAGGCTTTCGTTTCTTTGTCTATATACACAAATGAATGAAACTGTTCTTAGTAGTTGTATGAGAATTATAGATAGACGAGTCTTAGTGATAGTCACGTTTTTCAAAAGTACAATATACGGTAAAAACATATACATAGAATTGTTTATACTGTGTTTAGAATGTTGTATCTCTCCATTACTGATAAAATTAGGAATTAATATTTTCAATAACCATGTAGCATAATATGCGTTTGCAAATTATTCGTAAGTCATCTGCTAACATGACGTCACCTTTTTTTATTTCCCACAGGTATGGAAAGCGCAGAAATAAACAAATCTTTACTGGCACTAAAGGAATGTATCCGGGCGCTGGGTATGAAGGGCCAGAACCACCTGCCGTTCCGGGTGTCGAAGCTGACGCAAGTCCTGCGCGACAGTTTCATCGGCGACAAGTCCCGCACGTGTATGATCGCCATGATCTCGCCCGCCATGTCTTCGTGCGAGCACTCGCTCAACACGCTGCGGTACGCCGACCGCGTCAAGGAGCTGGGCACGGCCGACCCCGCGCGCCGCGATGACCCGCCCGACGCGCTCGACCCACTCGACGTCGACATGGAGCCCGCGCACGATCTGGCGCATCTCAGATCGCTCAACGTGAGGACCAACATCATATTATAAACCCCTCAGCATACTAGCACTGTGACATTTATTTTTTAAACGTCGCAGCTTCAAGCTGAGACAAGAGCCTTTTGGACTCCTGCCCTACAGGAGTCCAAAAGTCATTGTTTCAATTTAGTATTTCATATTTTTTTCTTCCTATACAAGTCATAATAAATACTTTTTCTATATTTAAAATATTCGTGTACAACATGCGGACGCATAGACAATGTCAAATGGTGTGGCGACCATGAGTTTTCTTTACGAAGACTCGATCATCGACATCGAGCGCGTTTGACTCATCTATTGATCCGCTTCAAGGTTGTAAGAACTTTCAACCAATGAGAGCGCCAAACGCGGTCGATGCGTATGATCGAATCTCGTAATGAAAAGTCGTGTTAGCCACACTGATACTTTTTTTTATCTATAAAAACTAAGTATAAAATATAATAATACATAGTAGTAAATCAAGCATTGTAACGAAATTTTACTTATCATAGGAGGGTGACATGTCGGCCGAGATGTACACGTTCCACGAGGCGATCGACGAAATGCAACGCGCAGAAGAGGAGGTACTCGACAACCACAAGGCAATCTCCGACTACCTGCAACACGCGCTGCAACGCTGCAACCAGCTACTAGGCATCACACGGGACGTCGACTATGACCAGGACGGTAAGTTGTTGCATGTCTACTGAACGACTAACAAGTGCTGTAACGAAGATATCATCAGGGTATGCTAAAAAAGAATCCCTTCCTATAAAAGTTTGTTAAAATCAGAAGCTTGATAGTGATATTGCATATGCGTGCCTTCTGTATGCTTTAGCCCTCATCTTGAACTGTTGAAGGCTTTAAGCCCCGGAATATTCTAATTTATTTACTGTTGGAAACATGTAGAAAAAGATCTTACAGTTATGCTAATGATGTCACTGTAACATACTTATACGGTGTAAAATGATCCTTGCATCAGTCAAATTATGCATTGAAAATAGTTATTTAAAAATTCATACATTCAAAAAGTGGTACTATCATTTGTCATCCAAATTCTGAAACTTTCTTATTCTCTCTCTCTTTCACCAACCAAAAGGGATATAATAACCATCCAAAGAGGCAATAAAATAGGATAATCCCTGTGTATTTTTTATCTTAATTAGATCTTGGCTGATTTAGCATATCTATGTTTATTTTGCTTATATACCGCTTATACGCTGTATGCATGTTACATTACATGTTTGTCCGTGTTTCCCGTGGATGTGTGGTGTAAGTCATCTATCATATGAGCGACGAAAATACCGCCTCGTTTGTAAAAGCAAACAACTAATAGAACTTTATGTCTGACTCAGTGTGAAATCATATCCGTTAGTCCTATTATTTTTGACACTAGCTGGTTATGCTTGCATGCATGGCTGAGTGTTGCATTACATGTATATGTTACATTACGTGTTGCTCGGTATGTCTGCTACGGCCGCGTGTTGCAGGCACGCACGTCCGCATCAAGCGGCTCCGCTTCCGGCCGAGCGCCGGCTTTGGCACGCGACGACAGCACCGACTGTTAGGTTTGAGAACTGTGCCAACCAACGTTGCATCCTTATCATGTTACTGTAACACTGGTAGAGGTCGCGTTGCATTGTTTAATATTATTGGGTCCGTCCACTATCTTCACGACACGAGTTTGGTTTTAAGAGCACATATACTCCATTCGCGATAGATTTAGAAGTTAAAAAGTTCGTTTTTAGAGTATGGACGACAGCAGGTCAAGTTACCCTAAACTGTCAAAAATTCCCAATCAGTCTTGATCGTTAATACGTTAGCAATAAAGTTGAATATTTAATAAAGAAATATGACAGATTGTAGTACCTTGACGTCTGCACATTAAAAAGCTGAAGAGTTTGTTTGTTTCAACAAGTTACTCTCAGGAACTGAAAATCAAGAGACCCACTACTTGCTTTTTTTTTTTTTGTTCTGATAGTCCATTTATCGAGGAAGGCTTTAGGCTATATAAAAGAACTAGTAGAAAATCTGAGAATAACGGGAAAAATTCAGCCTTTCCGACACCACTAGTGTACCTCGCCTGCACCGAACATAGCATTGATATTATTATTTTTTTCTCTCATAAATTATAAACTAGCGCTTGACCGCAATTCCGCCTGATGGTAAGCAGTGACGCACTGTTGATGGTAAAGGCACTAGTTTATTAAGAGCCTATTCACTCTAGCCTGAAGACGCTCAAATTGTAGTCCGACGGAAACATCGCTGCTAACAAATTGTTCCAGTCCCTCGATGTACGCGGTAATAATAATATCACATAAGCTATTGGGTTATTGTCATTCACTTTTCGATACTTATGAATGCTATGTTACCGGATTTATGTCGATTTTCGTTTTTTTATAGCTATTAACATTATCCTTCGAGTTGTTAAAATGTTAAATTGTAAAGGTTTCAATGTGTATCGACATTTGTAAAGCTTTATAAAAAAATGATGTCATTTATAAATGTATGTTGTGCATCTCTGCTTCTATGAACCTCTTTTTTCTTAAGCTAACGCGAACGGAGTATAGTTATTTATACTTGGGCCAAATTCGATAAAGAATAGAGGTAAACAAATGGTTGCTAGGCAACGACTACACCTAAAAGGAAGATGTTTACAACATTTTCTAGATAGATGATTTTCATACAAGTAATAATCATACTTTCTACTAATGTAAACAGATTATTTATGTTTAGATATTTATGATTTGCATAGAACGCTTAACCGATTTGGATATAATATGACATACATTTAAGCTAATTTCCTAATAGGTTAAATTTTTGATACATAAGTATACAATATACGTAGTCCGTACTTGAAAGTATGTATGTATTATAATGCATGTGTTATGCAGTTGATTCGAAAAGTAGTTAAAATACGCAAAATTTTATTGACAAATGCCTCAACTTTATTCATAGTCTGAATTCCACAAAATGTTTTTAATACCTGGATTTCATCCATGTTTCTTTTGTTGTAGGGCTATCACGTAAAAGTGATGTCGATTTTTTAATGTTTTTTTCGAAATAGCAAGTTAATATGTATGTTATTTTAGTGATTCTATTGAAATATGCCGCATTAGGAATTGTTAATATATAGTTAGCACGGAAAAGTCGATAATCATGTAAATAAATAATAGGAGATTTGTAAAACATGAGTTGTGATAACCCTAAACTGGTTTGTTTACCTCTATTCTTTATCGAGCTTGGCACTAGTACAGGGTGTCTGGGGCAGATTTATATTTTCAAAATTCAATAAAAAAAAAAACTATTAGATATATTGTTTTATTAGAAATATTAAACGACAGATTAATAATGCGGATTTCATTTCTTGAAGACTATGTCATCCAAATGTCTTCCGTCGAATTGCACGCACTGTTCAAAGCGGAGCCTCGTGTTACGCGCCACACGCTGCAGTAAACTTGAATCAATTGCATCGATTTCTTGACGAATGTTTTCTTTCAAGTCCACTAGAGTTCGAGGATTGTTGCAGTACACTCTCTCTTTGAGGTAACCCCATAAAAAAAATCCATTGGGGTTAAGTCGGGGGACCTCGGTGGCCACGGGATGTCCCCAAAGCGACTAATGAGTTTTTGAGGAAAAACTTCCCGAAGCAAATTCATCGAATGTCTAGCCGTATGTGCGGTTGCACCATCCTGCTGGAACCACGAGTGCGATGAAAACGATGGATGAGCTCGCAGGTTTGGCAAAAAGAAATCCGTTATCATGCGTCGGTAATTGTCACTATTGACATTTGTCGCCTGGCCCCGAGCATTTTCGAAAAAAAATGGTCCAATTATCCCATGCGTGGATAAGGCGCACCAAACTGTTACCCTGGGGCAATGTAATGGCTTTTGGTGTTTCAGTCGAGGGTTTTGGGTTCTTGGAGCCCAGTAACGGCAGTTTTGCTTGCTGACGTGCCCGTTTAAATGAAAATGAGCCTCATCGCTGAAAAAAATGGGATTGACTGTGCGAAAACGCTCCAACATCGTCTCACAAAAAAATTTGCGTGAAACAAAATCACTTTCTTTCAGTTCTTGCACAATTTGGATTTTAAAAGGATGGAACTTTAAATCCTTTTTTAAAATTTCATGGATTATCGCTCTTGGAACTCCCAGTGTGGCTGCCCTTTTCCGTAACGAAAGTCGTGGATTTTCACGTAAACTCTCTTCAACCACTTCAATGTTTCCGGGAGTCCGGGAGTGAAGATCGACTGGGCCCTGGCCGTGGAGTGTTCATAGCCGAAGCAGTTGCACGGAACCTCTGCACCCAGGAACGAATTAAATTCACACTCGGCCCGTCACTTATTCGTCGTATACCGAAGTGTGAACAAAACTGTCGACGCGCAGTTACGTACGAATCGTTACACTTGAAAAATGCCTCGATGGCGAACGCGCGATGCTCACTCGACCAGTGCGACATCGTGACTGAGAAATCCGCACGATCACTGATTCCAATGACACCACTCCCCCCCCCCGCACCGTTTATTACTTTTTGAAATAATCGTATTTAAAAACATAAATCTGCCACCAGACACCCTGTATAACTACTTATTAAAAAAAATAAGCCATAACTCCACGATCACTTGCTGCAAGATTCACCACAGTTTGGCGTTTTTGATTTGTTTTTTTTTTATCATGTATAATATTGTGAAATAATGTGGACGAGACCATAAACCAGTTTCACTGTTAACTGCCGCGTAAATCATCATGCTGCCAATGCTGACGCTCATAGGGATAATTGGTATACAGGGTGTATCTGACATCGTAACACAAACTTCGCGAAAAGGCTAGACCCTATGCCACTAATAAAATTATAATAGTCATTTATGTCGTTAAAGTGGCGGCTCGAACGCGGCCCTTTGAACGTTGCAAGCGTACGGCCGCACGTGTTTGTAGGCTGACGTTTTGACGTGTTGACGTTGACCCCCTGATGTGAACTCTAGTAAATCAACTGATAGGATAGTTTTTCGAGTTTTGTTCACATTCCGCTTTTTTGTGTAATTAGCGAATTAATTAATTTTGGACTTTAAAATCTTACTGGGTTATAAAAATATAGCAATTATGAACGATGAAAAAACTGCATATTAAAAAAAAACATGAAAAAGCCGATGAAAAATTCCACCACTGGGGGGTTCAGAATCATGTACTCGTTTGTGCGTCGATGTCAGATACACTCTTTATATGTTGATCAAAATTGTTCTCTTATACTCCTCATATCATGTCTTAAGATTTTATTTTGAACCTTTGCAGGTTAAATTTTTCAAAGGGGCCTTGTTGGCCAAATCCGAAACAATGAGGACTAGCGAAAAATACTCAAGGATCGAGTTCTGGGAAGTAATGACATACAGAAAACTAAAGAATGCCATTACTTCCCAGAATTTGATCCTTAAACACTGTATTATAATATAATAATAATCATCATCACCATCAACGTGGAAGGATGGAGCGTAATCACCATGCTTGCTCAATGCGGATTGGCGATTTCAGACTTAAGTCCAGATTTCCTCAGATGTTTTCCTTCACCTTGTAATCAGTCTGGTGTCCAAGATATACATATTATAAACATTACAGAACTGTTATAATAATACAGTGTTTATTTTAGAAATGAATGAAAAGCAACTATTGGCTTTTAAGTTTTCATTAAAATCGAGCCTCCTTTGAGTATTTCATGCTATTCCTCATAGTTTCTGCTTTGACTATTCACACCCACTTGAAAAATTCGCCATGCATAATTGATATAACACTTTCTTTTGGTTTGCAGTTACCACTTCTTCTGCTTTTGTTAGTATTTAAAACGCAAACGAGAGTTTTTATAAATACAATTTAATTGATAGATTTGTTTGCAATGTGTGCCTTGCTTTTGCAATTTTATTTCACAATATTAAAACCAGCCCCCTAATCGGCGAACACATTTTTGTCAAATGATTGCGACTAGTTGGGGGTCTGAACGATCCCAACTGATACCAACTAGTCGCAATCATTTGACAAAAATGTGTTCACCGATTAGGGGCAGAACTAATCTGAACACGGCTTATTAAATCTTCGTTAATCGAACCTAACATTTGAACTATATGCAATAACCTGTATTTATGACTGTACTATCCTCTTTCTAGCATACGCAACTCAATGGGAGGAGTTACTCAACGAGCAACTGGCAGTGCTAGCCCAGTCGCGCGACTTAGTCGCAGAGTTCCGGTCCAAGATGCAGCAAGAAGAGCACATCTCGCGCCGCATTCAGCCTCCCCGACACCACTAGTGTACCTCGCCCGCACCGAACGTAGCGTCGATATAACATCACAAGACCATGGTTAGATAACGTATTTTGCCTTTAAATGGACGAAAAGTAACAAGGAACACGACTTTTGGTCCAGAAGTTTTAACGTCTTTGTTGGTGAATTATTACTCTTATGTTATGTTTTATATTTCTGTTTCTGTTTGGACGTAAGTCATGTCAAAGGTTAAACGGGCTGGTTTCCGCATCTCCACGACAATGAGACTATTTTGCGTGCGGCAGTCACGTCCAAATGTTCATAATTTGGTCACTTGACCTAATTATCAAAGTAAACTTCGTAATACTCGATACAAGTAAAAATAAATCCTCGAAACATCTAAAAGTTGCTTCTACGCTGCTATAATAATTTCTGTACTAAGCTATTTGTTTCTTGCTACATGTTCACATTAAGGGTTGCTCCCAATGCAGAGAGAGGAAAATAAAAGGTACCTTTTTAGTTTGTGTTTATGGTCAGGTGCCTACCGTCATTAGTACGACAAACACAACCAGACTGACCACTAGTCGTTCCAATGTTCGCCTTAATTACGACAACGTTAATTTTATTAAGATGCTTGTTTTGTGAAGTATTGTTTATCAGTGTCTTGTACTTTCCCGTTTGAAATGTACAAAAAACTATCATTTTAAACGTCAGTAGAAAAATAAGATTTCTAAGGGCAGAGCTTATAGACACATAACTTTGATAAATATTTAAGAAAATAAGAATCTCGATGGACGGTTGTTAGAAACCGAATTAGAATTCCTTCATCGTATCGACGCTGCGTAGTGTGCGAGGGTGCCGTGAGACAACATGGCGCTCGACAGTCACAACGACCGCTTATAAACAAATTGACAGTGTATAAAGTAATCAGTATTGAGACAAATTCAATGTTTGGTGACAGTGTGTAGCTGGCCTACTGTATAATCGCTTCAATTTTGATTTGACCAGGTCTCTGAAAACCGAACGAGTTGTGACCACTTTGTTCGATATTAATGTAAAGCTTAGAGGTATGTGCCGTCGTGTTGAAAACGAGAGACTGTTTATTAGTAGTGTTTGAAGCACAAAGGTCCCACGTGACTTGTTGACGAGCTATTTTGACGTGTATTTTTAACTCAATAACGTCCAAAACCGCGCGTCGGTATCAGTCGTATTGCCGAGTGCGATGCGCTGTCAGACAAAACGTGCTATTACGAGTATCGATAGTAGAGATGTACCTTTAGTTTCTGTAATAGTTTATACAGTACTAAAGTCTATAAAGGTCCGAGTTCACTTATTGGTGTAATTTGTTTTGAGATTTTGGTCTAATATAGCTGACACTGTCCTCGCGATTGACAGTAAGTGAATTCACCTCTTTACTCATGCTGAAGAAGATAATTAACTATGTGTTAGGAATCGATAGATACGATTATTTATCGATACCTAACATGTAATCGAATCATGTAATTGTAAGGTGCGAAACATTTACACTATTAACGTTTAGTCATTTATTCTGAATGCATTTAACTTTCGCTAAAGGCCTATCGTCGACCTGTAGATATTTTTATATACCGCGAGATTTGGAAGTACAAACGGGACAGTGAGGCAGTCCCAGTGATTGTGAAGTAGTTCCTCATTGGCGCGACTAGATGGCAGCACCGGGAATGTTCCGCCCCGGATCTGAGGCTAGCTTGTAAAATAACGCTTCAACTCATCCGCTTGATCTTGAAACTAGTCTTGAATCTAACTTCAATGTATTGTGTTAGGGGTAATTTTTAGGCCAACGCCACATTTATCCTGTAAAACTGTTATAAACGTGTGGGGCAGCCCTATTTCGTTTTGTTCATTGCTCTAGTTGCGCCAATGTCTATAAACATGAATGTATTTGTCAACATTCTATCCTGTGTTTAAATCTGTAACTTGGCACCTTCACTTAGATACTTGGCCAAACTTGATCCAAGCCAAGTCCGGTCAAGTATTCCTAACATATTTCGAGCTTTTTAGGATGGTTTCAGTGTAACTTGGCCACTTGCCCTATCAGCCAAGTTTGAAGATTTTGATGGATAAATATTGTGTTGCTGTGATTTGTTTTCATGACAAAATTGTTTGTAATATGTATGGCAGAACGAAGTACTCGGAATGTTGTGAAATAGTTGTTTTAAAATTAGATATTTTGAATGTATACTGCGTTTTGAAATACTTTGCGCACTGCAGGAAGATTGCTTTTGTCTTTGCCTTCATTTGCACCTTTTACAATTAAATAATTGTAGATTTTCACTGTTGTAAAAAATTACTTCTTGATTTGACTTTACTTTCTCTACTATTAAATGGTAAAATCGGATAAGACAAAAGTAATCTTTCTAGATAATAAACTAAAAAGAAAGAAAATATTGATTGACAATGTATAAATGTTAGTATCATGTGATCGATGAACATATCTGTTGCATATAAAATCGCTTGTTATCCGTTGTGTAAACGTTACTATTGACCCGATTTCCTATGTTAAAGACAGTACAAGGGCTTCATGTGTGCGTATTTACGATGGAAAATGTACGTTCATTCAAAAATTACGTATTTTTAGAAGTAAACTAAAATCAATTACATATTTATGCGAGTTTTTATTCGAAGTTCCTCTCACCTATAGGCTTGAGCCTCGCTTTTTTACTTTTTCGGTCACTCCTTGATTCTGGACCCGGATATCATTCGTATACCTTTTAACACTCTTTAGAGACCCCGAGTTTTACCACGGGGTCTCGTAAATAATACACAGTTGTTGGCTGAATCCATCTAAACTGGCCGCCGACACCAGCATGGTCCTCAAAAGCCGATCCAGATGATGACTTCCTAAAATTCTAATTTTATAGTGCTAATATTTTTCTCTTGATACCTCGGGTACTCAGCTCCACCTGGTTAGACAGGAATCCAACCGCAACATGAACGGTATAGGTCGATGTCACAATATTTATTATATTTTCTCTATACGACAAATACACATACAAATATGCTCTATACAAATTTCCGTGACTACAAGTGAATAAAACAATACAGAGATTGATTAACTTCCTTCCGACTGCCACCAAGATTGCGCTTGCATATTCACTACTTCTACCCATCCTTCACTATGCTGATGTCAGCTATCTTGATCTTACCCAAGACTATCTAGACAAACTTGAGCGATTTCAAAATTTTTGTATAAAGTATTCGGTCTGTGCAAATATGACCATGTATCCGAATTTCGTGCGAATATCAACTGGTTACTAAGTTTCCTTCGCCGGAATGTTAATATTTTTTCTTTTCTCTATACAGCCCTCTTTACAAACTCTTCTTTAAGGTCATCAGACAACTCTCTATACACTCTTCTTTAAGGTCATCAGACAACTTAAAGCACAAAATGCCTATGCATTCCACAACGTTCCTTGATAAATGTTTCACTGTTCAGGCCCCTGGATTGGGAAATGCATTGCCAATTGAAATAAAACGCGCGCAGTCGTTGCGGGACTTCAAGAGCCTTGTGAAGGAACACTACTTGTCTTTATGATCTTGTTCAACAAACAATTTTTGCCTAATTACTTTGCTTACCTATTATGTTCAGTATGTATGTATAATTTTGGGTATGTATGTATCTGTGTACCTATTTTAGTGTATTGTATTTATAATATTTGCACCAACGATAGTCCCATTTATGGTTTAGAAGAATCTCTGTCCATTCATTGGTAGCCTGGAACAGATTTCATTAGCGATAAGGCCGCCCATTGCATGTTTTGTAGTTGTCTGTAAACAATGATGTTTTTGGTGTATAATGTTCTTCAACATTTAACTTCCTCTGTAAATGAGCACACATGAAGGAAAATATTTTTTTCATTGATTAAGTAAATGTTTCCAGTTTCTTTGGCTAAATGTAAAAGTTGGTAGTTTGAGTTGTAGTGGACATCTGTCGGGGCTTTAGCGAAGGCTTTTAAAACATTCCAGCTCTTGAGATTATAATTTTATCTTATTACCAAGAATATTCTTTGCCTTTTTGCCATTATTTAAATTACGACCAGTTTTGATTAGCATTTACCTTGTCTTGATAAATTCCTTACAGCTGTCCATTCTCAATGAAATACTAAGGTAGGCAAGACCATGTTGTTGATTTGCTGACTTTCAAATATTGACGTCACAAAAGTGCTAGATAAAAAATTATCAAGTTATAACATGTCTTACGACCATTTTTGTTTTAAATCAATGTTTCTTCATGTTTTTGTACAAATTTAACTGATAATTCCTACCCAATGGTGCTTGGTTCGTTAGGCCTTCGAAACTTGAGTATGGTGCAACTCAATAGGTGCTTTTCGTTACACAGTTGTAGGCATCCATCGGTTTATGTAGTTCACTAAAGGTAAACAAAAAGACCACGTGACTTAGTTACTAAACGTAATACTATCACTTTAGCTGTTATATGTTACAGTTGTACTTTTCAATTTAGCAATGTTACAATTCCTATTATAACTTTGTTAAATCGAAGAGTACAACTGCATAACGGCAATTGAAGTCAGTGGTACTATATTTAGTCGGTTGAATAAGTCACGTGGTTTCTTTGTTTACCATTAGTTAACTACCTAAACCGAGGGAGTATAGTGCCGTATCTTTTCGCTATAGTATTATGAAAGAAGGACATGGAAACATCTCTTTCTGCTTATGTCAGTGCTTATTTATAACAGCTAGATACTCTTAGGCAGTAACGTAACTTGACATTGAATGGAGTGGGGGCAAAGCTCTTCACTTATTTTAAACATCTCTTCACCACATATTCTTGCATTTCCGTGAGTTATTTGAGACAACGTAGTGATGCCACGTTTAGTCTTAATGTACAGCAGGAATGCGGGTATTTGTGCTTTAATTATGACGACTGCCGGTACTAAGGGCTGGTGAGATAAATTTCTATACACAGATATTTACTCCTACCATAAATATTATAACTTATAAAAATAACGTCATCATTTAAAAATCGTAAAAAAACTAATTTTTGTTTATTGTTAATTAATAAAAATAGTAAAACTACTTAAAGACTATGTAACTATGTAAGTTTTTCAAGTCAGTACATTATAATATATTTTCATTTATTTTGTATGTGACTTATTTATTGTGTTGTGATAGTATGTGCTTATGTGTTCCTGTGGCGCATTAGGTCGAGCCGGAGACGAGACATCACCTATCACCCATTCTGAAATGGATTAATTATTGGATAAACGTTCCATAGAACATTGTCCACTCATAAATATGCTTAAATTTTTCGTTTGTTCCTTATCACGAATTATAATGTCTGCGAAATAATAAATAAAAATAACCCGAACGTGTATTGTGGTTTATGATCTGCTCATCTGGTGCTAGATGTAGACTTTGCTTTCAACCTTAACCCCCAGGGTCTGAAGGATCGACAAATATTCGCTTTTATTTGAAGTAAATAACGTTAGTTCTGCTTTGTCTTTTGTCGTAAATTCTGGGGAATGTGGCATCAACCGCTAGACGAGACCACTCGAGTATTCGCAGAGGGTAAACCTGAACAGTTATGTCGTTTGAAGCTAGTTACACTTACATTAGAAAATTGTTTTAGTGGCTAACGTCTTGCTTAAAATTTCAAGTGATATTTGGACTCTGTCGTCTGTATTGTTTGCGTCCGTCCTTGTGCGAGCCCGCGAGTGGTCGAGGCCACGCCCCCGAGGTAACTATGTATACTGTAGCTTACATCGTGGTGGGCCAGCGCTTATTAATAAATAATTAAAACAAAACGAATCGGCCCTCTGTATCAGAGTGGCTGCTGTACTTACGTGTTTGATCGTACTGAACAAAATCTCTCTTACTTTAATTATTGTACTTTTTTAAAAATAATTGTATTATTATCGAAGATTGAACCGTTGGATTGATGAATTAGTTTTTTATAGAAGCGTTTGAGTAAATGAACAAGTATTGATTGCTGGTGCGGCGCATTCCCGCTCTAGTTGTCTAGTTAAATGCTTTATTATAAACTTTATTTAACATCGCATTATAATAAATTAATCAAAATTGTTTTGATGTTTCATTCTTAGTTACTGACACCTTTCCCGATCAAAATTGCCCTTTTTGATGAATTAGGTAATTTGTTTATTATATAGGCACACTTACTCTTTCCTTAAGCAAGCTTTTTAAAGCTGTCTTAGAAAAATCCTTAATTGGCAAAGAGTATTCTCCTGAAAATTTGCTTGTATGGAGTTAGCAGGTTTGCCAATCAAGGCATCGATAATACACATTGCTTAAAACAAACTTTATAATCCGTTATAAATTAGAACAAGATGCTTTATCTTAATTTGTCTGCTTACTGACATTATAATTTTGTACGATATTTTTTAAATATTGCCCCATACCTACTAGAAATTCTCCTGTATCATGCGTGCCTTTACAAACATTTGAATTCACATACATAGACAGCCAGACTCGGAACAACTACTTGCAGGCCATACAAATAAGTATTTATTCCATGCGGGAATCGAAACCGCGACACCCAACGCAGTAGTAGGTCGCTCAGCCAATACGCCAACCTTTTGCAGCAGTCACTAGTTCATCTATCAAAAATTCGATATATCGATAAACAGAATTGAGATAGTGTCCCAACCCTACGCAGCGAGGGCACCGCGGGACCTGGGACAAGAACAACGTCTTTATAACACACCCGAGCTCGAAGGATACTACTACGAACCACCTTCTTGGTACTTTACGATGTATTCATAAACACATGTTTTTGTATTGGACAGAATATAGCCGCATTACTTGTGTTGGTTTCAAAGTTCTTTACGCTTCCTAGTACTCGACGTCCAGTGCAGTCTAAAGAGAGATCTAGTAATGTTATGTTGCAGTGGAATGCTCAAAATGTGTAAGCGCCTTTAGTAAATTAGCCACGCTCCTACAATCATAAAACAAACGTTAGGCACTACGTTCTCCTGTGAGGCTGTGTTTTAGCGTTGACCGTACACCAGGACCGTAATTCATAGAAAACACGCTTGGTCAACATAATGAAAATGGCAAATGTTTCTTCCGCACTGAGATGCAGTGAAACCTGATGAAGGTGCTTAGCCGCGTGGATCAGTCGCTTGCGGACTGGGGCCTGGTGTCCTAGTGGGAGATCAGCTGAAATCAATCATCAGTGAAGATTATATTTGCTAACAAAATCTCATGGAACAGAATCATTGTTCAACAGTTATACGTGGTTATTTTAAAAGGCAAATAAAACAAACTAGTAGTCAAAGTACTTGGCTTTATATTTAAGAGCAAGTTTGTACTAGTATCATGGAAATGCAAATAAATAGTCGCACATAAATACTGGAAGACAACACAAATTACAAACTATTTAGTAACTATAGACAGGAAAAATAATTATTAAGACTGATTTACACGGTGCAATTTAATTGCCTATTGCTTTAATTAAGTTGAAGCAACAATAAAAGTTGTATTGTCTAAACACCATTTAGACGATGCAAGTCATTTGTTGCATCAATTTTATTGTATGCCATAGGCAATTAAATTGCACCGTGTAAATCAGTCTTTAAGCCAATTGACACCATATGCCAAATTTCTTTTCGCAGTTATTTCAAAAAACTGTTAAAAAAGTGCCGTTGCAATTTGAATAGACAGTTTTTTAAGGATTTAGCACGTAACAACAAATCTTGTTTTTTCCACACATTTCATCAACGCTATTAGAGCGCCAAATACCTTGCATTGTCCCAATAATTTTATAGACTGGTTGTCAATTTGCTTAAAAAATATTTAATGCTGACTTTACACAATCAAAACAATATATAAACACACGTAACATTACACTAGACGTGAAATATTTCGACAGCGGATTCAATTTAATTTCAGATTCGTTTCAATTCATTGAGGGAGATTTTAAAAATAAGTTTGATATATTTATCAGACCACCAGTAAAGGCATGCCAAGTATTTCTATAGGAAACCATCAGAATAATACATTTATGTGGATTATACATTTCATTAGAAGACAAAATATGAAAATACAATACCATAATTTCAACGTCTATTTTAGTGCCTAAGAAAATATAATATTTTAGAATCATCGAAAATAGCACGTTCCTGTTTCAACTTAGAGTTGAAATAATTTTTAATAAGTACTAATATTCTAAATCTATACAAAACACAGTATCAATCTATAGTCTTCCTACCTCCTCACCATAAATTTTGTGCAATCCTAATTAAAAATAATAAATAAATATCACAGTAAAATCCTTGTGATGTTAATGTGAAGAACATGTTAGTTACGAAGACTTATGTTAAGAACACGTTTCTTTACATATTGTATTGTAAAGAAAACCCTGCCCGATCCGTGAAGGTATTGTTAGGAATCGATAACTGATTCTACTAATGCCGACAAAGCCGGACTAAAGTTTAAAAAAAAATCCCCCTAAATATTATTTTGCAAAAAGAGGTAACTTAATACTTGTGCGGTAGGACACCCTTCCGCGGGCGACGGGGGGCAGGGCACGCGACGCGTGGTCGAATCGCATAAGCGTACCGTGGTGTTGTCACTTTTTTAAAAATTACCAAATTCCGGGGAAGATTATTTTAAAATTCATTAGTATTGTTACTATGATGATTATGTAAAATTTTATATTATATTTGGTCAAGTGTTTACCTAACCTTTATTATCCTTATGGGTCGGACAGGGTTTTCTATACATATTGTATAATGGCGCCGATTCTCTTGTTCACAAACTAAACTAATTTTAAGTTATGTGCATCTTTTTCTTTCTATTTTATTAAGAAAAGGAAAGAAGATAACATTTAGGTTAATCCTGTCAAATTAAGCTATTCCATAGACAGTTTAGATGCGATGGTCGCCATGTTATAAACATGGCGACCAAATATACATCAAATTCCGTCAGGTGCGGACTAATTTGACAGGTCTAACCTAATATATTATCTTCTGTCCTATTCTTAATGAATTGGCAAGAAAATGATGGACTGAATTTAAATTTAGTTTAGTTTGTGAATAAAGGCTTCGGGGCCATTATTTTTGAGGAAACCAGTTGCCTGTAAATCTTTATTTGTATGAGTTGAGATTATTTACGTAATTACGAAAATATAATACGCGAACGAAAGAAACGAATCGATTATTTAGTTTTTGTATGTCAGTCGTCAATGGTATGGAAGCTCCAGTGTGTTGTTGCCCTTGTCAATGTAATCTCAACTCTAAAACCATTAGTTCAAGCACTGTTATCATAAATACGACAAACTGACAATGACCATGATACTCTTGTTCACAAATGAAACTAATTTTAAAATAGCAGTATTTAAAATATTAGTTTAGTACTGTCAAATAGTAATATGTTTAGTCCTGTCAATAATTTAGTTTAGTTTCTAAAGAAGGGAATCAGTGTCTAACCTATCCACAAGAACTCAATAGCATTTAGAACTAAAGTTGATTTCTTTGGTTTTAGTTAATTTAGCTATAAACGTTAATTTTTCATGGCCCTTTTACTAATAAACAGAAAAAAATCAAAATAAAGGTACAGACGACAGCACACCAAGCTACTACAATCTGTAACATTCTTTATTAGATTTTCAACTTTATGGCTAAAATATTAAAGCTCAAGGTTGAGTGGGAGTATTTGACATTGTCGGGTAGCTTGACCTGCTGTCGTTCGAACAAAATTACATTATATTATGGCCATTGATCTACAATACCTCATTAGATGTTAATCTTAAAGCAAATCGCGTGAGAAAATCATGAATATAGGTTACGGTCGAGGCAGAAATCAGTTGGCTACCTCGATTACAATAATAAACTGGTGTATAAAACCACAAATACTCTCTAATATCACTAACAAAACCTGCAAATCTTGCTAAAGATTATCTCATTTAGGAGTCATTTCTTTTGACCTTACAATATAGCATGTATCAGTAAGGTGAAGTCATATTTACAATTTGAACAACTTTCTACACGAGATCAACATCGTGCCCGTGAAAAAATAATCAGCTACCCCGTACATTTGAGTAGAGTAGTTTTTCACGTTCTGTATGGGATAGTTGATATTGTTACGAATGCACCTTATATAGATGCCATAAGGTTCAATATTGCGTGACATGCACTACGTAACTTTTAAGCCCTATATCTCGAGCCCTAGGCATTGTAGAGGTACAATATAAAAACGCATTGCTAGACCTAGGGTGGCCTATGGAATGGAACCGGTTTCATCAATACTGTCAATAAAGTGTCGACATCGAAATTTTTAGAAACTTGTCTTTGGTGATGATGTTGGTCCTATGGCGAAAATGGTCTGTTATCATCATCATTATTTCACTTGAAAGACGTCCACTGCTGGGCATGCCCCACAAGCATCGTACACCGGTCGATCCCCGCTTCCAGCAGATTCCCACACGCTTAAATATAATGGATGAACGTCTGTACTGCACCCTTAAGATACATTGTATATAAGAATTTATATAATTTCATACTGTTTAAAGTTCAATGCTTCCGTGAGTGTATAGGGCCACTATCAATCGCCTGCTAACAGGATTGTAGAAACATTTGGAAGAAAATATTCCTATTCACATTATTTACACTTGAAATGCATCACGAAATTATATTTACACAATATATCAATTATAATACACAATGGAAACAGGGAGAAAAACAAATTTGACTAAAGCTGGCAATACTTAGCTTCGAACGTGTAAATACAGGTTTGAAAACTTCATGATGGAGAGTAATTTGCATTCTTAGCAAAGAACAAAATAATTCGTTCATCTAGTAATATTGACACATCTGCAATAAATGTGACACTGAGTTTATCACATATTCTAATATTTATTAGCGTCTATACGAGTACCTTAAACCCCTTGAACACTGCATTTGGTTACTAGTATAGTCATAAATCTGTAAAAAAAAAAATTAAAATTACTCATAAATTAATTTCAAACAATTATAAGATCTTCGATCCTTGTTTCTGTAAACTTATTTAAAATATGCCGATATATTACTAGATGAGCGATATATATTGAATTCTTAGCATATAATATTACAGTCAAAAATAAGCGTGGCACATACATCACCACTTTTCAAGTATTTACGTATTTGAAGCTATCTGTATATATCTAACATCTAGTTCTACGAAACTGACCGTGGAAAAGGATGATTAGCTACCGCCATTATATATATATATTAGGATATTGGCTAACCGCTAGGCATTTACTATACTTCAAGTGATCAGACTTCTAAATTATACATAATAAAAATACCTGTATACAATAGGTTATGTTCACGTTGAAATTTCTCACTAATTACGGCCAATTCTATCTTAGCTCAGATAACACAACGAAAGGCCGTTATGATAGGGTACAAAAATTGTCCTAAGTGTCTCAGTTACTGTCTTCAACCAGGAGGTGGGGTTTTCATCACAACAGGTCCTCTTCAAATCCTTCTCCAGTAAGTATGTGCGGGTCTCCGATGGCGGGCACCATGTGTGAGTACTCGCTCGTCGCCCAGAGGTACAGGTTTAACGTTCGCTCTGTACATTGCGCTATGAATCTGAAATGGAAAGGCAGACAATTTAACGTAAACTCTAATGAAACACATATTCAGCCTATAATCTTCACACTCCTGGAACACAGGCCTATTCTCGTTGAGAGGAAGTGTGCCATAATCTACCACGCGAGCCCAGTGCGGGTTGGTAGATGTCACATGGCTTCAGAGTTTTGGCTCTAGGACATGCCGGTTTCCTCACAATATTTTCCTTCACCGTTTTGAGAGTAGTAGTGGTAAAATATTTACACAAAGTAAAGCTCCTGACGGGGTTCGAACCTACGATCTACAACTTGAAGTCGCGGCCGATACCATTAGTCCACCACTGCTCTACTCAACTCTATTCAAATTGATGTTACTTCAACTTAAACAAATATCGAATTTATTTATTATTTATTACTTAATTACATTAATTTACTATTATAAAAACTCATATTTGTTTACATGTTTGACAAAAAATCGCGATTGCAGACTAGTTAATGGTTTTTAGAGATACCTAATTGTGAATAGGTTGTAATAATACCAATATTGCCGTAATGGCAAATGGAGTCGTTCGTTATCCTTTCTGGTAGAACTACTGTGCAGAAATTTATGATTAGATTCTGTGCAACAAATATTTTTATGCTGTAAGTTATTGATCAGGGTCGAGTATTTGAAAATTTGGGTATGTTTACATAACTATGTTTATGACTGGTTCGTGGTTTGGCACTGGTGTGTTTATGATTATGATGTATTTTCTTTCTGTCTTGAAAAAAAAAAACACGCCACGTACTAGAACTTTATCTTTTTCTTTTCGTCTCGATGGGATCTTCTTCGATATTAAATATTGTTTGAGCCCAGCAAATATCCACTTTCATTGCGGCATTCCTGACTGTCAACCAAGATGTAGACGAACGGGCACTGAGAGCCTTCTAGCAAGTGGGTCATGGTCTGATCAGGGGCACCGCACTTGCATTGGATGGGTCAGCAAACCACCATTTGGATAAGTTATGTCTCCTGCGTCATATTTGGGTACGTAGTCGCTGGAGAGCTTGCCACATATGTCAATGCAGATCACGGCCGAGAGGCAGGTATGACAAGATATGCATGACAATTCTGTATATTCTAATGTCGTCTCGTCAGTCAGAGAAAGTATTCATCCTGAAGAATAGGTTGACGTATGAAAACTATATCGAGCCATGTGCCTATGCCTAGCAAGCAGCTGTTAACAACAATATTATAGTAGTGTCGCTAACAATGCACTGATTGTTATCGCAATAACAAATAGCAATAGTCATAAATCCTACTGGCTTTATACTTAATATTATAAACGTGAAAGTAAGTACGAATGTATTTCTTTTCTCTTTGACGCAAAAACTTTTGAATGGTTTGGTTGAAATTTATACAACGTTATTTTTTTGTTTTACAAAACCTGAATATGTGTAGTTTGTTCAGAATAAGCAACTGAATCGATTCCAATCATTTTTACAGTATGTTATATTTTTTACCACACACATTTTTAGAAATGGTTACCGAGCGGTTACGATAGATCATAGTACTTGCGGGCGCGCCACAGCTGACGCCAAAGGTCAACGCCACGCGCTTTGTCCGCCCGATCGGAGCTTTGATCATATTTTTGTTTGGACAACCAAGTAGAATAGCAAGCTCATAGCTTTGTGGAATCTCATTATATCTTTTTGAAATTGTGTACATAGATTCTTTAATTACTTAAAAATACTGGACACGTGTTTCGGGTACAATAATGTTGTATAAATAAAATAGTTAGCTGACTTAACATTCCTCCGGTTAGTAAATAGATGCAATCTGTTAGAAATGTCTCTCATGCAATCTGAATGTAGCTTATTGCGGATTGCTTAATCTAGGTATGAGTTTTTTGAACTATAATTCCTTTTGCTTATCCTTTAAATGGGAGAATTTTGTTAAAAAATATGCACTAAACTTAGGTTAGTTTCTGAACACAAGGCTAAGGCTTATTTTTATTTAAACAGTTTTAATATCAAATCTCACCTAACAAATGGTCTGACATCACCCTCATTGGCAGTTTGTAAGTGTCGGTAGTAGAGGTGTCGATGCTGCTTAGCTATGATGACTGGTGGGTACCCGGCCTGCATTAGCAGCAGGTTCATTAGCAGTCGGGAGGTGCGTCCATTGCCATCTATGAATGGGTGGATATGGACCAGTTTATAGTGGGCAAGAGCTGCATATCTGTAATTATGAAAATTAGAGTGTAATATACCGTCTACACGCTCCATCTTACCTGCGCAAACTGGTTTGCACAGACATGCTCACAGGCAAGACGGAGCCTGTAGACTGGACTTTAGAGGTTTAATCTCATGAATACAGGTCTGAAAATCCTACTATAATTGAAACCTTGTATGAAACAAACATACATATTACATTGGTACTCTATTACGAAAAAATGGATAAAATTTGGCACACATATTATTTATACCGTGGGGTGCAGATAGTTTATATTTATATACATATTTTTTTATAAAACAGGGCAATGTTTAGTAACTTTGACACTAGGCATTATTATCGTGGGTGCATTTACAAACATTTAAAATCACATATACACAAACAGCCAGATCTGGAACAAGAACCTGTAAGACTTACAGACATTTGTTCCATGCTAGAATAGAAAGAGCGACAAGCAGCAGAACAGTCAATCACTGCATCAACAAGGTCTTCAAAAAAAGAAATATAGCATTATGGATTTAATTGTATGAATAACTATACAATGTTATTTTTGTTAATACAAAACCAGAATATACATAGTTTGTTCAGAATAAGCAACTAAAACGATTCCAATCATTTTTACACCATACTTTTTTTTTCCAAATATATTTAGAAAGTGTTGCAGTAGTAGTAGTAGTACTGCGCACGCCCGAGCAACAGCTGTCACTAGAGGTTAACGCACGGCTCGCCCGCCCGAGCGGTGCGTGGACTATATTTTTGGTCGGGACAACCAAGTAGGATAACAAGCTGTGGTTTTTCATGGCATCTTATTGAAATTTATACACATACAATATGTGAAGAAAACCCTGTCCGACCCATAAGGATAATAAAGGTTAGGTAAACACTTGACCAAATATAATATAAAATTTTACATAATCATCATTGTAACAATAATAATGAATTTTGAAATAATCTTTTTTTCCCGGGGATTAATTCCAATTTCCCCGATATTTGGTAATTTTTAAAAAACTGACAACACCATTTGTGACGGGGCGAATAGCTATGCGACCACGTGCCGCATGTCCCGGCCCCCTTCACCCGCGCATGTATGCCTATCGGGTTGCCTGTCGCATATGCATTAGGTTACCTAGCTTTTTCGAAATAACATTTATTTTTTTTGGGGGATTTTTTTTAAGTTTAGCCCGGCTTTGTAGGCATTATTAGAATCAGTTAACGATACCTAACAATACCTTCACGGATCGGACAGGGTTTTCTTTACATATTGTATATGTTGATTCTTTACTTAAAAATACTGGACACATGTTTCGGGTTTCGCATAAACAAAAATAACATTGTATATTAGAACGTAGGTAGATAAAAGTTGAATTTAGTTTGTCCTAGACATTATTATTGTTTTCAGTTTTTGCATTTTTGTTATGTACAGTAAAGTTTTAATAAATAGCAATAAACATGGTAATACTGACAACAGTAACAAAGTTAATAACAAAAAGGTGTGTAATGAAAACATTTACATTCTCTTGTAAATGAAAGTGAGCATGTTCAGTGACTCACACTTTTACTGATTACTATGCTTTGTTATTACGTAGAAATATTCTTACCTAACAGGATGCAAGTCCAAAGCATCTTCGGAATTTAACCATTCCAAAAACTGAATCATTAGCCTCTGTATTTCTGATGGGCCTGGTGGTATGTGTCCACCGACATAAACTTGTGTTCTACGAAACTGACCCCCCTCAATGGGATCAACATGACCTAACACTCGTTTATGAATCTCCAATATATCACCCATTGTAATTGCCCTTAAACGGTACAATAATGTGGAATTTATATACTTCATTGCTGCATCTAGACCTAAGATTTCATTATGCTCGTCTATGCTTTTTCCTGATACTGCTATTCTAGTTTCTAAGACGCTTCTTGTCTGTTGTAAAGTCATGGTGTTTCCTTCAATAGCAACAGTGTGGTAGATATGTTGGAAGTATGCTTCCTTCTTTGCTCTTCGCAGAGCTGAGTTAGTTTCTGGTATTGAAGACAGTGCGTCCCTCTTGTCATCTATCTTTCTCAACATTTCTCTGTCTAAGTTCTCAACTATGCTGGCTGTGCGTTGTCTGTTCTCTAAGGCACCAGAGTGCTGCGGATAATTAGTTAAAGCCAAGGTATACAGCTGGTCAGCTCTGACAATATCCTTTTTGGTGTCTTCCAAAAACTCTCCATAGTGGTTGAGTATGTCAGCGTGTTTTGGTGATAAGGCGAATGCATGTTGAAACAATTTAAGTGCTTTCTCATCTTTGCCTACCTTCTTCATTTCCAAAGCAGCGTTCAGGGAAACGACTGCCTCTGCATCGCGAGTTTTATCGGCCGATCTCAGAGGAGCTGGATCCGGATTATGCTCAGAAATAGGCTCTAAATAGTTACCGTACAAACCATCAGGAATGGGTGCAAATGGCTTTGCGAATTTCACTTCATAATTCACTAATTTGTGCAACGATATCACAACAGCGAACGTACATATCACGCTTGATAATATTAGCACAGCTTTACATCTATCCACAATCATTTTTGAGTTAATATTCAATTTACAACCGCACTTCATATTTTCAGTTTCATTTTGCCTACCTATAAACAACATGATTGCGACGTTCAATAGAGCATATGCTCACTGATAAAATCTCTATAATGACTGTAAAAGCTTTAGATTTCATCGTGTATTGCAATAATATTTCTAAACTCTAATAAAATAAAACCACGTAAGGTCATTATTGACATTTTACTTTGACATTTTGGTTGGCCTGGCGGAATGTGTCATGTGTCATAGTTATTTTTTTTTTAATAATATTTATTAATGACCATAGTTAAAAGTCTTTCAGTCGAATACATAAATGGATCTTCGTAACTTATTCTAACTTCACTTTTTTTTTCTTTTTTTGTTCCGGGGTGGAAAATTCTCAACGGATGTCCGCCGCCCTGGGGTGGGCGACAGGGTTTGTCAGACTCCTACTGACTAAAAACCACCCCGGTGTCTCTCCGGTGACATGCGCACGGAGCCACGGGAATCATTGATTCTGCCGCGGCCCCACACTATCGTGTCGACCCGGGCTCGCCTCCTGCACGGAGTAGTGAGGTGTTTAACTACCCCGTGCATCGCCTCTGAGGCGCACGCCGACACATACGCGTGCCTCCGCCTCGGGGTCCAAAGAATAAGGGGGCGGGGACTTCCCCATGTCCCTCGCCCCTGGACTCATTCATGGGGGCTGGAAGAGGGCGTTATCCGCCCTTCCTCGGCGCCCGGTGCGTCTTCTGCGGCCCGGGAAGGGAGTTGAGATCTTCCTCTCCGGTTCCGCAGCTTCCTTTGCGCTACCGACCATCCTCCGCTCCGCACTACTGCCGGCAGCGTCAGGTCACCTCCTACTTCGTTTATGAGGACACGGCGCTGCTCCTCCCAAGCCACACACTCGAAGAGCGTGTGCTGCGCCGTGTCCTCCCCGCAATGGACGCAGTGGTGGCACAGAGCGTCCGGCTCCCTATCTATGCGTCGCAGGTACTTGCCGAAGCAGCCGTACACCGACAGTACCTGGGTCACCCTGAACGACAGGGAGCCGTGCCTCCTCCCGAGCCAGTCGTCGAGTACTGGTCGTATCGCCTCGACGGTAGCGAAGCCGGCGGTAGTGCGCATAAGCCTTTGGAGGTACACTCCTAAATAAAAGTCGTGGATACCGGAAAAACAGTTTAATTCACTATCACAATTATAGGCGTAACTTAACGCTAGTTAACAATGGTCCTACCATTGTTAACACTGAGGACACAGGTAAAAACACTGGGAACACTGAGATGAGTTATGAGAGTTAAAGTCTACTTTGTAATAACGACTGCTTGTCGTAAGGTTTGTATACGTACTGCCGCGATGCAAGCTGCAGGCAGAGTTATCTTTATTTTGTTGGAAACATTAAGTGTTGAGGGTTTTAATATTAACTAGTGTTGTGACACAATACGCCACAACCACCCCCCTACGGAGAAAATAGCAAGTAGCTATTTACATATCTACCAAGAAAAATACAAATTACACATAGTAGTAGCAAATATAAACAAACAATAGGTAACAAATAAGCTTAAAAAAATAAAACTTAAGCTAAAAGTCTAACCTATCCTTAAATTTAACAGTACGACCTGACCGAGTGGTAACTGGTTGTTGAACAACAGGTGGTACAGTCGGCTGTACGGGCGCGGATGACGCGGATGCAGGAGGCGCTTGCGCGGCAGGCGCGGGCGCTGCGATCTGTTGCGGAGTGGTTACCCGGGAGAGGTCGCTCTCATCATGTGCGATGTATGCAGGCTTCACGCGGTCGATAGTGACCGTCACGCGTTTACCTGCCATGTCGATGTCGATTAACTTGTCGGTCCGTAACATTCCCTTATATGACGTTTGGCCTCAGAAACGCTGGACAAACTTTCCAACGTTTTATCGATGAAATTGTCCGAGGTTTGGATTTTTGCTTTCCATATGTCGATGACATACTAATATTTAGTAGGGACGCTACGGAGCATCGTAACCACTTACGGATACTCTTTAAACGATTGTCTGACTACGGTGTAGTAGTCAATCCGACAAAGTGCGTGCTAGGTACGTCTGAGGTTATTTTCCTCGGGTATAAAGTCTCCAGCGAAGGCATAAGCCCCCCGGAAGAAAAAGTCCAAGCCTTAAAAGATTTCACCCTTCCTAAAACAGCCCAAGAACTCCGCAGGTTCTTGGGCATGATAAATTACTACCGTCAGTTCCTTCCCAATGCCGCTATGACTCAAGCGCCGTTCATTGACTTCCTTACAGTTACAAAACTCAAGGGAGCCAAGCTCATGCCCTGGACACCTGAACTGGAGCACGCCTTCCATGCATGCAAGGACAGCCTCTCACAGGTTACCAGATTAGCACATCCTGCACCTAACGTCCCATTGGCGTTATACACATACGCATCTGGTACTCAGGTAGGCGCGTGCTTACAGCAGCAAACCGAACAGGGCTGGCAACCACTTGCCTTCTTCAGCAAGAAGCTTACGGCGAGTCAATCAATGTGGCCAGCATATTATCGGAAACTCTTAGCTGTATATTCGGCTGTGCAGCATTTCCGGCATATATTAGAGGCGCAACACGTCACAATATATACGGATCACAAACCTCTCTTGTATACGTTCAAACAACGTAGAGAAAAACTGCCACCCAGCCAACTTAATCAGCTAACTTTTATCTCCCAATTTACTACTGACATACGGCACGTAAAGGGAGACGACAACGTCATTGCCGACATAATGTCACGCATTGAAGTCTTCTCGCTCGAACCCTACTATGTCGCATTGGCTCGAGCACGAGAGGCCGACGATGAGATAAAAACCTTATGTGACACATCTCTCAATATGCAACGTACTTTAATTCCAGGCACAGAGACGACCATCCAGTGTGACGTTTCAACGGGCAAACTGCGCCCCTATCTACCGGCATCGCTGCGCCGCCTCACCTTCGACCGTCTACATGCACTCAGCCACCCCGGCGCTCGCGCCAGCGCGCGTCTCGTGGCACAGCGTTACGTGTGGCCCGGCGTTGCGCGCCACTGCCGTGCCTGGGCAAGGGAATGCGTCCACTGTCAACGCGCCAAAGTGACACGCCACGTTTCCGCACCGCTCGGAAACTTCAACCCACCATCATCCAGGTTTCGTCATGTCCATTTAGATATTATTGGCCCTCTGCCAACATCGAGAGGTTACTCATATTGCCTGACAGTAATCGATCGTTTCTCTCGATGGCCCGAGGTTTGGCCAATGGTTTCGATAACCGCAGAGGAGGTAGCTGATCGGTTCGTAGAAGGTTGGATCGCACGCTTCGGCGTTCCTACAACCGTCACGACTGACCAAGGCCGCCAGTTCGAGTCCGACCTTTTCAAACGTCTCATGAACTTTGGCGCGACCGATCGAAAGCGAACCACTAGTTATCATTCTCAGGCAAATGGCATGATCGAGCGCTTTCATAGGCAGTTGAAGGCGGCTCTCATGAGCCACAACGACACCTGGCACCGAGCCCTACCGATCGTTCTTCTCGGCATTCGATCTGCCTTGAAGGAGGATCTCGAATGTTCAGCTGCCGAGCTTGTTTATGGGGAGCCGCTGCGCCTACAGGGAGAATTCCTGATAGCCAGTCCACCCCATACCACTGACAACGCACATGATTTTGTGACGACTCTGCGCGCGAAAATGTCTGATCTGCGTCCAACTCCGGCGTCGCGACACACGCGACCGACGTCCTTTATTTTCAAGGATCTCCAGGATGCTTCCCATGTCTTTCTTCGAGACGACACCGTTCGCCGCGCACTTCAACCTACCTACAAGGTAATGTCACGGACCGACAAGTTAATCGACATCGACATGGCAGGTAAACGCGTGACGGTCACTATCGACCGCGTGAAGCCTGCATACATCGCACATGATGAGAGCGACCTCTCCCGGGTAACCGCTCCGCAACAGATCGCAGCGCCCGCGCCTGCCGCGCAAGCGCCTCCTGCATCCGCGTCATCCGCGCCCGTACAGCCGACTATTTAGGAGTGTAGCTCCAAAATTGGTAGGAAAAACACTGGGAACACTGGGAGTGGGAACACTGAGATGAGTTATGAGAGTTTAAGTCTACTCTGTAATAACGACTGCTCGTCGTAAGGTTTGTATACGTACTGCCGCGATGCAAGCTGCAGGCAGAGTTATGTTTATTTTGTCGGAAACATTAAGTGTTGAGGGTTTTAATATTAACTAGTGTTGTGACACAATACGCCACAAGCCTCTGCCGCGAGTCCGCCACCAGAACCTGACGGAGCTCCTCTCGGCGCAGCTCGATCTGCCGCTGCGCCGGACTGGAGCCCCGTGTCCGCTCTTCCTCGCGCCATCGGTACAATGACGCGAGTATTTTCGCCTGTAGGTCCCAGGGCGGGGATCCGGCCAGGACGCAAGCCGCCTCGTAGGAAATCGTGCGATACCCGCGGACTACCCTGACGACCATCGCCCTCTGCGGCTTGCACAGAATGGCGAGTGTTCCGGCCGTCAGGTCCAACATAACTTAATCTAACCTATATCCTTTCGTTTCCCGTGTGAGCCGACTAGGACGGAGGTTTGGGGTAAAGTCATGATGTTGCCACTATGCTACAATATTTCAATGTTCTATAAAAAATATTCACCGCATGCACTTTTTACTACATAAATCACGCGCTTTTATTAAGTAAACAACACTATAAATAATTTTAAAATCCAATGAAAGATGAACGTGACACTCAGCTTAACTTTTCCGCCAAAATTCTCATAGTTAATCTGTCATATTGGTGTTGCAAGGGTAAAACCCCCGAAAATACAAAATATCTTTTGACGATGAAGGTTGAATTAGTAGTTATCCCTAGTTCTTCATTTTGTATAATACAAAGTTGGTTGATTATCGCCGTATTTTATGAACAATACTAGCTTTTCACTCGCGGCTTCGCCCGCGTGGAGTTCGGTTATATCGCGCTTTTTAGATTTCCCTTGGGAATATAATTTTTTTCCGAGATAAAAAGTACCCTATTATTTAATCAGGACTTCTAACTTTACGTTTGCAAAATTTCAAAGCAATCGGTTCAGTAGTTACGACGTGAAAGCGGAAGAAAGCGGAAAAAACAAACACTCACTTTTCCATTTATAATATTAGTAGGTAAGGATTTCATTGGTCGGCGCCAAAATTGCCCTTTCGCATAGCCATTCTCGGTTGGCCATATTTGTTTGAAGATCCGGATAGATATTATTTGATAGGTCATCTGAGCTATCCACATTTTGACGGAATTCAGTGTAATCATACCGTTCCTGTTAGTTGACATACGATCTTCTCCGATTTTTAGAAGAGCAGCTGCATATTGCCCGGCTTGAGAATCGTGGTGAAGTTGTACTTGCATATTCGTTGTGAGACAATACTTTTTCACGTGAACCCACAATGCAGATGCTTTCAAACAGGCATTTATTTCATCTGCCGGCGTACCCTTAGTAATCACATTAAATTACACTGCTGTAGCATTCTTTCGCACTCACTGCTTTTACTAATGTTGCATACCGGAATTTCCTCATGAGCTCATAAGTTCAATGGTAACTTTAGAACTGAGTGCGCTGTTGTCGTCCCCCGCTAAGTAATGTAGCAGCTATTCCCGAAAAAGCAAATGCAATAGCAACTCCTTTAACCGCCTTTTAGGTTAAAAATAATAATGAAGCATCCAAAAAGAACAAACCACCACGGCCACTGGCAAGGTTTTGAATTATCGCTCAGTTGATATTAAGTAAGCGCCTGTTAAAATAATGGGAGCAATATGTATATCCGCGTTTTCTCCCGTTTTCACAACATTTTTTGTTACTGCTCTGCTCCTATTGGTCATATTGGGATGTTATATAGCCTATGTCCTTTCTCAGACTCTACACTATCTGTGTACCAAATTTCATTACAATCGGTTCAGTAGTTTTGGCGTGAAAGCCGGACAGACAGGCAGACAGAGATACTTTCGCATTTATAATATTAGTATGGATTGGCAGTGAAATTCTTTTACATTGAATTTATTTTAGAAATTCATAAAGCTTCCTTTCCCCTTTCACAAAAGTAGATTTTTTTAAAATAAATTAGGTATACATGACAAACTAAAGATCTATGTCAGATAAACAGTGACAGTTTTGAGAAATGCATTTAGTTCTACGTTCTATGTGAATACACAAGAAAATAGAAAAATAAAAGTTTTTGGGTAACAGATTAAAGCATATTTTATTTCTTGATATATTTAGACTATAAAACACTAGCTTTCCGCCCGCGGCTACGCCCGCGTGGATTTCGGTTATATCGCGCTTTTTAGATTTCCCTCGGGAACATCAATTTTTTTTTCAATAAAAGGTAGCCTGTGTCCTTTTTCAGGGTCTAAAGATTGTCTGTGCCAAATTTTATCAAAATCGGTTGAGGGGTTTAAGCGGGAAAGCGTAACAGACAGACAGACAGACAGACAGACAGACAGAGTTACTTTCGCTTTTAATAACGTTAGTGTGGATTATTTCAACCTTCTGTTACACAATGAATAACGATTCATGGGGTCGATGGAGCAGTTTTTCTTCAATACTCCTTTGTCAAACGTCACGTTACCATTCACTCCCTTCTCTTTCATATTATGTTCACACAACCCATCCTTCTGTTGTATATCCTTCCTCTGCCTCTCCATCTATCAAAATGTATATTCATCGCTCTATTAGTAACATGCGTTTCCTCCCTCCACATCGCATACTCATACCTAGTTCAATGATTCTCTTCCAGATCTTCCGACCCTTGAATTTACACTCAGCGCAGATGTACAGACTATAGCACAACAAGCACTAAAATCTGTCAAATTTCTTTAGATTTTCAACTTTATCCCTGGGAATATTTGACAGTCTCATTATATTTAATTTGACAGTTTCTCGAAAGTAGGTAGACTTGAATTGCAGAATAAGTCTTAGTAAACATTCAGGTGACTGAACTGGTTGGTATGCATAGATATCCGTGACTGTAGCTCTAACACTTGGCTGTGGCTGGCGTTGAGCTGGATCCTTATATCTATTGGGCTATGTACAGACGATAGTACTTCGATAGTTTTTGTCCGTGGTAGGCAACAACATCAGCCGCCGGCATAAGTTACCACCCACCAGACAAAGTCTTGCCGCCAAGCGATTCGTCGTGTTCCGGCATGATGTCTGTTGAAGCCGTACGGAGGACGGGTCTGAGCAGTTGTGTTGCGATGTGTGCCGGGTACGATGTGCCTAATGTTGTTGTGTCGGGAGTTTGGTCGTGAAGGCTCTCCAGATCATCCTCTGGCGCAACATCGTTGGTCGTGTTGTTGGGTTAAACATTGCATCACCTCGCTCAACTGCCGTCTTCCTTCCTATTCACTCAGTTTTTTTAAAGTGAATAGGCTTAATAAGCTAGTGCGTTTTACCATCAACGATTGCATCACTGCTTACCATCAGGCGGTATTGCAGTCAAGCACTAGTTTATAACTAATAAAAAAAAAAAGTCAAGCTTCTACAATCTGTCAGATTTCTTTATTACATTTTCAACTTTATCTATAAATTATTACAGCTCATGGTTGATTGGATGGATTTAAAGTTTCGAGTAGGTTGACCTGCTGTCATCCGTAATTAGACTAGGCTAGTATAACAACTCCGTGGTACTCCACCACTGAAAACTGAGGGGTTGCAGTGGCGTAACTTCACTGGTGAAAAGATCAAATTGGGTCGCACTAATCTTTCCAGATTGAATTTAGTTTTTAAACTTAATAATTAATTTAGCATGCCTTCTAGTCTTCTAGATTATGGTTGACTTACTTCAGACTTGGTGCCCGTACCCCTTTGCACGTTAGTATTTAGGTAGGTATGTCACTGATGGTGCTCATGCACAACTACAATAATAATTAATAGTTTTAACTTTTCGTTAGTAATCCACTAACGCATGAGCAGTTAATTATTCACGATTAAGCATAAGTAGTATATAAATAAAATTATTAAGTATTTACTCAATTCCGTATTTAGCTTTGCCTTTAGATGTGCGTTAGGCAAATCTTGCCACATTGTTTAATACGAAGTCAATGATACGCCATTTAGGTATTTATGGTTTGTAGGTATCAAGTTAATTTCACGATCGAGTACCCATGCTATACAACGTGTAACATAAAATGTATATACATATCACGATATCGGAAGGGTTTCAACTTAAAATAAAATATACTCAAAAAATTGGTACCAAATTTTCGGTTTCGTGTGTTTCTTAAGATCAAATCATAACAAACGTGGCAGCACACTACATACGTTAATAACTACTCGTTACCCGTCACGATACTTGCCAAAATCCGATAAATGTCTTCGATATCTCTGTGCGACTAGTATGATAGTAGCCTATCACAGGCGGTGTTTTTCCTCATAACTTCCTAACATAAAGAAATAGGATTAAAAAACCCTTCCAATATCATTTGATATCATGTAAAGATGCCATGCCTTTGTTATGTATATACCCTTTATGTTACACGTTGTATAAATAGGTAAGTATGTCTCAGCCGGTCAGCCCTTCAAGTTGAGAGTTGAACTCACTGGGTTTGGGGACGCCCCTTAGGCCAAAGTGAATCAACGTTTTAACTCGAATGAGAACTCGCATCCAGAATACGGATAATTGTTTAATTTCTTTTATACTCCTATTTGGTGCTATATCTATGTTTATTCTTCTATCTCTCTTAAGGTGCAAGTCCGTGTAAGCAGTGCCAACTGGTAGGTATTTAGCATAATTATTTTCTGGTGCAGACGACAACACATCTAGCTACTACAATCTGTCAAATTTCTTTCTCTTCTCTATTGGTGATGGTCAAATCTTCAACTTTATGGAAACTTTATGTAATAAGGTTCAGTTTACACTACAACTTTTAAACATTTGTGTAACTTTTTCAGTTATTCTGAAATCAACTTAACAGCCATTAAAATAGAGTTAATACTTATTTAAATTGATATAGGATGGGGATGTAGCAGCACTGCGCAATTAAACTACGGTGCTAAGCTTGGTATACCTATACATATATGTAGGTATACCCAGGTGCTATATTCAGGTGCCCAAAGGTAAAGAAGTCAAAATAAATAACACGGCAACTTTTCATAATAGTCATATATTTTAAATTTTAATACTTTTTTCGTTCTCACGTCTCAAATAAATTATAATCCCACTTAGACACTCAGATCATTTACGAATAATAAGTAAACACTAATCACTAACTCATATTCACATTAATTGATTAAATAAAATTTATTTCTAACTAAACTTAGTAATTATAAAATTATTTTACTTAAAATTAGCTAAACAAACCCTCTGCCAATAAGGCATAAGCTGCTTGACGGTTAAAAGTAATCATTTAAACATGTTCAATAGGAATCAACTTGGTTAAATGCAATACTTTTAAGCTCTGGTTTCATGACCGCTGCATCTGTTGCTGACTAGACAATCGAGTCGTCACAACGATAAAATTTAGCGAGCATCGTCGCTAATGGCAAGTTCTGGGAGTCTAAAAAGGCCACTTTGGCAAAATCATAAAAGGATAACATTATGAATCATGTTCTAAATCCTACAATAGTTATAAACTAACAATTCGTAATATTCTGTGCGCAATTCACATCATAAACTCCATCTGTTTTGATAGTCATATTTATCTCTAAAATTACTTTTTCACTTCGTCTCTTTTTTATACCAAGTTTGATATAAATTAAAATGAAGGTGATTATCTGCTGGAAATTCAGGAAATGAATCGTTTTTAGAATTATTGCTTAAAGTGGCCTTTTTAGACCTCCTGAAGACACATCAAACATTCTTAGAACGTAAGTAGTAACGCTCTACTACAATCGAATTTGGTTCAACACCAAAAACGTCATAAAAGTTGCGTGCTCGTAACTTCCTGCGTTCAAGGAGCATTTCTACGATAACTTGCGACAAAATGCTTGGCGAGAGTTTATACTACTTATTACTACACTTAGTGCTATACTATGGCAGTATTGCAGGAAATTAGAGAGCATACAACATGAGTTTCATAATATCAAGCAGCTTAGAGATGGGCTCGCTGCCTCAGACGGCTGACCGATGGACCAACACTGCTCACGATTGGCAAGATTAATTTGATCACGTACTGCAATCTACAGTGTTAGTTGCTGGCAAGTTAGTGTTAATTTTCTATAAATTCGATGTTACAATTTCAACAAAGAACCTTGAAAAAGGTACTTTAATCGTTCAGTCGCGTCTTCAACCGTCACTTAAACTAATTATACAATTTGGAACGATTCTCTCTCAACGTTTCTCTAGGAAACAATTCGTGCGACCAGCGCCTTACATTCCTAAATCCCTGACGAGTCACTCTCTACGAATGAATACTATATTTTTAATAAGAAGCGTATAACGGTACATAGTGAAAACAGACTTCACAGCCTGAATGGAACTAGGACAGTATTATGAAATGAATCCTTAATTTTTATCGGTGGTATCATGCTATGTAAACCTTGTTTTAGATATAAACTAATCTAAATACTAATATTCGTGACAGCTATTGTCTTCGTGCCTTGTTATAAAAAGTGATTCTTTCAGTTCTCAAACAAATTACAACAACATTTTTCATATCATTTGATTAGTATTGAGTAATATCCTTCTATTAGGAACATCTATAGAAATCCAACTACATAAAACAGACATACATTTCAATACCTTTAATTAAAAAATAAAACTTCTGAAATTCAAGACATTTCTTAGCGGAAGTTTAAAATTTACACAGCATGCCAACGGAACTTTTAAATTATAAACTCTTTCTCCCATAGTTCCTTGATGATTCGATTAACGGCACATGGAGTCGACTATGATCATAGTCGAGTATAATGAGCAGCCGAGGGCTATCATAGTGCCCATGGCTATACTGGAGTGGTATCTTCTGAAGGTCTTAAGGACACGAAGGTAGCGAGGACAGTGTGCGAGTTCACCTAGGATTAGGCGACCGACCTGTAACAAGAGAAACACATGATTTAGTAAAGGATTTTAGCAATAACCTGTTTTTATAAAATAAAAAAGAGAAAGATTTTTGCAAATCGGTCCAGGCGTTTTTGAGTGAACATAGGGTACCTAAATAAAAAAAAAAATCCGACGAATTGAGAACCTCTTCCTTTTTTTTAAGTCGTTTAAAAAGACCCAATCGATTCTTAAAATGATAAATGAATTAGTTTTTGTAGGTTTATACAAACAATTTAACACGTCAATCATATTTAAAAAAGTAGATGAGGTCGGCGTCTCCTATAGGTAAGACTAGCCTAGAAAAGGCCGAAACAAACTCAGAGTTTCTTTTAGTCCAGACATAATCATGGTCAAATCATATAGAATCATGTAGATCAATGTGTGATGGTCTTTTGGGCAAAGAACAACATTCTTTGAGAGTACCTGTTCAGTCTATGCACAAATTTGTCAAAAATCGTGCAACTCAATCCAAAACTTAAGGAGCTCAATAATTCGACGAGTTAACGAGTTAAACGGGAACCTTCATATTCACTTGTAGGTAAATAAGTAGGCAATCGTTAATAGGATAAGATAACTACTACTGTTGAAGAGCTAGAAGGTGATCTTCACCTTGTATTCAAGGGTCATGTAGTGATGGTCAATATCACGCGTAGAAACAACGACTTCGTCTAACAGACCGCCATTATTGGAATCCTCGAACGATTTAGACGTATACGATTTATATTGCGTCACAGTCAATCAATCATAAAATTCTTTTATCTTCACGACGTGTGCATTTTATCATTTACCACGAATACATTTTTGGAACAATACAGACAGCACGTGTAATTCACAAACCATCTTGCAATGGTGTCAGGTGACTGTTATCGAGTGAATTGTTTTCTATGTTTTATACGATCCTCAGGTGAATGAAGCCATAGAACCGATGAACGTTGGAGTAGACGTGTTATAGAGATCGTGAATCGGTAAACTTAAGGTGGGTGGCTACCATGAGTTATCATTAAGGAGACATCGATGTCGAACGCGTTTGACTCATCGATTGGCCCGCTTCAAGGTTGTAAGAACTCCCAGCCAGTGAGAGAGCCAGACGCGGTCGATGCGTATGAACGAGTCTCGTAATGAAAACTTATGGTAGCCACACTGGACTCATAAGAAAGTATTATGCAAAGAGAATCTATGTATAATTTATAACAATGACATGACGAATATTTTGTTTATGTACGTCATCACGTCAAGGCTATTGTTCAGGTGGTATCATTTTTTTTTTTTGATACATTCAGCCTGCTTTTTACGACTACTGAAATGATACACATGATATCTGTCCAGCCGATCATAACATACATAATCAGCCTATAATGTTCCCACTGTTGATGTTGGGACACAGGCCTCCTCTGGGCCGTAATTTACCACGCTGGCCGAGATCAAATCTGGAAATTTTACCGTGGAAAGAGGTGTAGTGACATGTGTGTGATTTCAGAGTGAGCTGTTAATAGTGTCAATCCCTCAGAATTAGTTGGAATAATAAGTCATTTCACCCAAGTTTTTACGAAGAGACCGTTATACAATCACACTACTGATCCATTCTCTAAAATCAAGCTTCGAGAACCTCTAGCTTTATTTTAAAGAGGATAGAGCAAGATAAAATATTTGCAAAACTTGGAAGTCTTCAAATTTGTCAGTTGGGTTGTAAAGTTTTTAGGTATTAGCTTGGAACTTTTTTAGCTAGTACTGTTCTGGTTCTTATGACGTAAATAAATTATATGTTGTACTTACTTCTTGTCCGCCACCAGCTGCTTCCTCCATCTGTGTCTTGACATGCTTGGCGCGAAGCATGGGTCGCACGAGTCGCAGACGTACGTACGACTCGATGCTGAATACGGCTAGCAGCAGCGCTAGCTGGAACAATCAGAATTAGGAGGTTTAGTTTTGGGGGTTTGAATTTAGAACGAGTTTAAAAAATAAAAAAGAGTTGGTTAGTTTTTTTTTATTAAGTAATTGCTCCTCTCATACAGAGAAGGATTGAGCGTAATCACCACGCTTGCTCAATGCGGGTTGGCGATCTCAGACTTATAAAGTCCAGGTTTCCTCAAGATGTTTTCCTTCACCTTCAGTCATTGGTGTCCAAGATATACTTAGAAAGTACATATAACTTTAGAAAAGTTACATTGGTACTTGCCTGACCTGGAATCGAACCCGCGCACTCATACTTGAGAGGCTGGTGTTTTAACCGCTAGGCCACCACGACTATTCCTATTCCTATTTCTATTTCCTTCTCTGTATGAGAGGAGACCTGTGCCCAGCAGTGGGACGATAAAAAGGTTGATGATGATGATAATGAAGTAATTGCTAGTTTCTATACATCAATTGCTGCCATTTAAAATATGTACTATTGTAATTTGCACAAAAGTGTGCTATGATTTGCTTTTACAGGTGATGAATACCATAATGATATCCAGTACGCAATGAATTTTGAAGTTCAAAAAAATAAGAAAAAAAAAAATTGATTGAAGTATCGATGTGTTTTTATATTAAAAATTTAATCTACAGGCTATACGATTTCACAAAAGATTTACAAAGGCTAACTACAATTCAATATTTCTTTCCACATGACTGCAATAAATACAAAACAAATTGCATTACCTACTGACCTAACATGTCACGTTATCAATTAAATGATTAACAATCTCTTTTATAAGCGTAGTTTCCTTGCATCCGGTGCGGACATAATAAAATTGCTGTCCATTTTTAATCTGTCTTTTATCCAGAATGAGCTCAAGCAAATTAATCCGACCTTTCAATACAACCTTGCATTTACTTAAGATTAAATAGTATTTTGTATTTGTATGGACGACATAATATAAATTTGGTTTGATACAAAGAATCAAGGATTTTGCAGTCTCTATGCAATTTATACGCAATTAACAATTCTAGTGCTCAATGTTCGACACCTTGCAATTTTAATATAATAATGTAACATATGTGTTGAAATGATTGACGTTTTAATGATAGTTATATGCAAGTTCTAGATACATTTGTATTTCCATTCCGATTATTTCATGAATCAAATCAATATGACCAATAGTATTTTTCTATGCTGCCTAATTCATTGGTCTTTTTTCTTTCTTTTTTTTTATTATATTATAAACTAGCGCTTGACCGCAATCCTGCCTGATGGTAAGCAGTGACGCAGTCGTTGATGGTAAAGCGCACTAGTTTATTAAGAGCCTATTCACTCTAGCCTTGAAGACACTCAAATTGTAGTCCGACGGAAACACCGCCGCTGGCAAACTATTCCAGTCCCTCGATGTACGCGGTATAAAGGAGGAGGCGAAACGCTTCGTCCGGATCGTAGTGGTGTTAACAACGTAAGGGTGGAAACCAGCCGTACGACGGGTCGTCCGCTGGTGGAACGGAGATGGGGGAATTAAATCATGCAAACATGCATCATAATGCTAATTGCATTGATTATCTGTTGGCATTCTAGATTTGAATAAGCTTATTATTTTGAATGACGAACAACTTCATGCACCAAATCATCAATAAATGTGTGCAAAGGTATTTTTCTACTCTGCCTAAGAGTGCCTCTCTTGAGCCATAATGCTAATTATATTGATTAACTGTTTGGATTGTTAATTTGAAAAAAACTTTTGTGGGTAATCAAATGATTACCCACAAAAGTTTTTTCAACCTACATAAATTAGTTTGTAAATCGAAATTGGCAATGAAAACCATCATTAATCATTTCATCAAGTCGGCAAAGGCCATAGACTTATGATTTAAAGTTTGTTTAAAGGAGTCTAAATGATGCCTTATATTATGTTTGCTCAATTACTGTACCCTGACATTCAAAAACAAAAAAAAAAAAAAACATAGCATTTAAGTTACAAGACACGAAAGGACACGATTGTAACTTTTCATGCATTTAATACCTTGGGCACTGTTTAAAATCGCAATCATCATTAATCAAAGTTTATTACAGATAAGCCAGGTCATTAACTGTTTACTTACGCAAACGCGGAACATTGTTGGAATGATAACATTGAAAAATACGTCAGTGGTATAAATAAATATGTTAATAGAATCAATTTCTGTGATAGAACTGAAATAGACTTTTACGTAAATGTCTTTTTTAAATATTTATAGTTCAGAGTACATTGATAAAATATTAAACAGATACGATATATTCTAACAAACTGACCAAAAAAAAATGTGCCGAACACAGCAGCAGCACACATGCATATTTTTATTCGGCATACATTGGTACAGTGTGAGTGATATGGGGCACAATCTAAAGCATAGAGAAGAAAAAGATGGCTAGTGTTTGTCGTTTGCGCTGTTAGTGTTTGTCGTTTGTTTTTACGAGTGTATCGAGAATGACTAAGGCGAGATGCAGGACTTTCCTCTTTCCTTCCTTTTGTACGCTTCATTTTCAGTGCGCTAATGACATATCTACCTTAGTTTAATATTTTATCAATGTCAGAGTAGACATCCTCTCCTATAGTCAACCAATGGCGATAAAGAGATTAGATGACAAGACCAATGATAAAAAAAAAACCGTTAAAGCTAAGTACACAAGTAGGTTATTTGTTATCTAACCATATATTAATTATAAAGTCCAATAAATCGTCATAATTGATTGAATGTGTGAAGGCCTCTAAGATAGCGGGTCATATTGTGAACTCGAACTTTTAATCATTTGATTTATATTCCAAGCAAAGCGAACACTAATAAAACTCCATATGCAACTAATTGAGTTCGATATAAACTCGGTTGTAATGGCCACTGGGAAATAAATTCCGTAGTTTAGTGCTAGTAAAACTAGCCTAACTAGCTCTGTTAAGTAGGAATAGCATTGGTTAATAAGGGAAATTTAAGTGTTTTTCTCCATTCTTTTCCATATGAAACTGCCTTTAGGAACGGGTATGTTGGCCGTTTATAATTGAGATATCTATGTTTTTTTCATTTTATTAAATACTTGGTATTTACAGGCTTACTTTGTTCTCCCACACCGATTGTAATTTGAAAACGTTGTACGGACGATAGCGCATCAAGCTACTACAATCTGTCACTTTCTTTATTAGATTATCAACTATATCTCCAAAACATTAAGGCTCAGGGTTGATTGGGAATATTTGATAGTTTCGGGTAGTTTGACTTGCTGTCGTCCGTACAAGCCAATTATTTTTTAAAGAGTAACTGTATACAGAGTTTGTTACCGACTCCTCTTTATAAGAAACTGCAAATTGGAACCGTACATCTAGCTTGTGGTGTTTCATAAGTGCCCATGTAAGTAAGTATATGTGAAACAAACTATTTAGATTTTTTTTTATACTATGTAGGTACAGGAGCTAGTGTTGAGGAAGGCTTCAATTTCTCCCACTATGCTAACTATATATACTGGAGAAGTAGAAGTAAAAGAGTCTTTACTTTTACTTCTCCAGTCAGCAAATATACATATAAAATTATCAGACCACAATAATTTCAATTAATGTCAATGACAGTCGATCGGGTATAAACTGCCATTTATGCATTGGCGCCATTTAATATACATATCCTTGTTTTATTGTTATATACTTGAAGTTTAATGCAGACTTCTGACCTTTTAGTTATGTGTTTACAGCAAATTGAGGGCACGATTGGTGCAGTGCTTAAGCGATTGACTGCTGCGCTGCGTGTCGAGGGTTTGATTCGCTTACGGAATAAATATTTGTATGACCTACAAGAAGTTGTTTCTGGTGCCACAGTTGGTGTGTGTGATTAAATGTTTGTAAATGTACCTACGATACAGGAGAAATTCCAAGTGTGGGCCAAAGTTTATAATAAAAAAAAAAAACTCAGAAAAGTAGGTATTTATGTGCCTACTTTGTTTTGCACTGGCTGGTTGCAATAGAGGAACGTTTATCATGCTTTGCTTTACCTGTTTATACATTGTTTGTCACTTTGTTGTCTAGTGTATTGTAATCCTGTGGGTCACTGACATCCTATAAAGGAAGTCTAGAAATATAGTGAGTCTCTATTGGCAAATGTCACTACATTTCGAGCGTAAACCTGTCTGGAGTTTTTTTAGTCAATCTGAATATTTTTGATGGCCCTGGCCGTCGTGCTTAACAAAGATTATTTTTATTACGAAATATTGTTGAACTGTCAAAATGAAAAAGGCCACAAGTAATGTTTGCCATTACGTAACACACAATTATTCTTAATTTGAATAATTTTGAATCATATTACTATTCCATTGCTTCACGTTCGAAAAATGTGTCTACTCAAAAATAATGCTAATAGTTACTGAGGTCTGGAGTTTTTTTTAGTCAATCTGAATATTTTTGATGGCCCTGGCCGTTGTGCTTAGCAAAGATTATTTTTATTACGAAATATTGTTGAACTGTCAAAATGAAAAAGGCCACAAATAATGTTTGCCATTACGTAACACACAATTATTCCTAATTTGAATAATTTTGAATCATATTGCTATTCCATTGCTTCACGTTCGAAAAATGTGTCTTCCCAAAAATAATGCTAATAGTTATTGGACTATCAAAATGAAACCCCTTGCTACTGATAGAGTAGGTATGGTACGATTTCTCTGGACATATTACAAAGTATTTAGTGGTCGTTTTTTTTAAGTTAGAATTCTTATTCTCCTGCTCTAGAATCTACCCGACTTTCTGCCTAAGTATGTACTTAAAAATATGTATTTTTGACTTCATCAGACTCTAAGTTACTTATTCAAAGTCACTTTCTTAAAGTTAAACAAAATATAAGTTCAATGCTGGTTGTTGGTGCTTACCTGTACCCAGGAAGTATGCTCGAACTGCGTGAGGCACTGCATCCTGTAGTAGGAGAGCAGAGCCAGTAGACTGATGATGGCGTTGAACGCGTAGTACACGGGAAATAAAACGGTCTGCACGCGGCCGAACTCATGTCGGGGCAGGTTGAAGTATAGCACTATTCCTGGGGGAGAAGAGAAAAACTCTGTCAATTATTGTGTTATTTTAATCATTGCTAGGGGCCAACACTATTCCAAGCTCATTTCACTTATCGCACCGTTACTAAACGAAATTATAAAATTTTATAGGCGTAATATTTGTAATGTTATGTTATCTTAACCCAGATATCAGATATTTTATTTAGAAAAATCAGTGACTATTTTCAAATATAGCCAATATTATATTACCCCTACAAAATTTCATAACTTCGTTTAGTAAAGGTTTCACTTTAAATGAAATTTGATATTTTTTAAAGAATCGACCAGCTGTAGACTTTACAAATATTTGAACGAACGCTCGAATCCAAAGAACTCCAGAGCCTGTAGCCAATGTAACATCGTTCGTCGCGTGGTCAATCGTTTTCGTTATTGGTTGGTTTGGTATTCGATTTCGCTTCGCTACGAAGCGATGGTACATTGGCTACAGGCCCAGATTTGTTCTATTTATTGGTGTACTACTTACACCAATAAATAGAACAACACTTTTATAATCCTTAAAAAATCAACCAGCGTGTGAAGAACCGCACGTAAAGAGTGTGCCAACATTGTTATCAAGCCATGTCGAAAACCTGTATAAACTGTAAATATTCCAGCTTTTCATGAAACGTTTGACTTATCTATAAGGTATGATGATTGATGACGAAGTGTGCAAGTACTTGTAAACAATGCTTCACCCACTCGATCCATGTCAGTAACATGAAGTATCTGAACACGGCGATCCTGCGTGTCATAGTCCTTTTTACATAAAGACTCGTCCAGGTACCTACTATACAAACGTCTGGCGACCCCACAAATGTTTGCTCGTGAGTAGTGTGTGGTTGAAATTACAAGTGCGCGACCCTGAGTGAGGTTAGCGATCCCCTACTCCATCATAATGCCATAGTAGCAGATGAGGCTTGATGGATTTATGACTTGTGACCGTTGGTGACTTTGTAAGAGAAGGGTCATCGATTCAAGGTTCTTTTTAGGATTTTTTGATTTTATAACAGTGTCTTGTGATCTTCTTCTTTAGAAGGATTTGCTATAATTCCCACGTTTGGCAGACGGGTTGGAGATCGCAGTAAATTGATATTCCACAGGAGAAGCGCTGCTGCCTCTTCCCTGGTGGGAATTCCCTTAGTCGCCTCTTACGACACTTACGGGAGGATATGGGTTGGTACTATTCTAAGCTCGATACCACACGGAGGTCGTGGTCATAGTCATAATCTTAATTGCAGTTATTAGTTTCTCAATTTTTTCCATCGCTATATCACTTTCTATAAATATTGACAAACGTCGTAACGTACATAGTTGTCTATGGTCGTAGCAAAGATAGAAAATTTCCGCGATTCTGATAAAAGATTTTATTTTTTTAAATGTGTAGGTTAATAAACATTTTTACACGTCAATTCTGAAAACAAGATGTTTTCTTTGGAGGCACTTATCAAACCCTATCTATCTTTTTTCGAAAAATGTGTTTGCTCAACAAAGTAAATAACGAAATGAATGCTGTTGAGCTGTCAAATTGAAACCCATTGCTACTGATAGGTAATGTATTACGCAATTACCCTGCAGCGTAGTAGGTATTCTGTAATCTGTGCCTACAGGAACAAATCGCAGAGGTCATTTCAATGGGCCGTGTCACCCAGAACCCGCCACGCGCATGAAATTGCGCATCGGTTGGTTAAACGCTCCAAATTGTTCTACCGCGATTCACAAAGGATGTTGACTGTTTCGTTTAGTACATGCTGCTGTGTTTAATACATGAGAACCTGTTTTGATTGATTTGGCGAGTTCATATGATCAAATATCGCCTGTGAATCTTTCTACGAGTATTTATAAAATGTTTCATGACTCTAGTAAATGAGTCATCATCACCATTATTATCAACGTTTTTATCGTCCCACTGCTGGGCACTGGTCTCCTATCATACAGAGAAGGATTGAGCAACAAATGAGTAACACATTTAAATGTGTTCTCATAATAAATTTCACTAAATTAATTTTGGATTAATTAAAGATATTAGGTACAAACGTCTAATACTACTAAAAGTTATTACACAATAATAATTGCGACATTTATTTAGTGATGATGATCATCGTGATTATTGCAAGGCAGGAATGCGTAAACCAAACAAAAATCTGTGAAAATAAAACATTAAATATACAAGGAGATGCCATGTCCAGCAGTGCTTCTGAAATTCTTATAGAGAAATTATATCATAAGCTAATAGAAGATCTGTGAATGCATACATAACTGAACTGTCATATATATTATGTATAAGCGGTGGAAATATTTTGGTGTACTGGTTTACTTAAAACCAGAAATAAATGGCGAATAAACCAAGAATAGTTCTGCTTAAACAAAACACGTCACATTACTTTAGGTGTTAATGTTTTTAATGTTGAAAAGATTGATGCAAATTATAATTTTATGTTTCTTTTTACAATAAACCTTGTAAAGACTTTGTAGCTAATTTATGAAGTGCTAAAAACAGGTTTTTAAACTCAAAGTGCCATTGTGCAACGGTAAGTGTACGTTATGCCTGTTTTTTATCTCTGGCGCTACACAAAGGTGTAAAAAAAAAAAAAAATGTTAGTTATCTGTTCTGAAAATCGCTCGAAGTTTAATAACAAAATATAACAATCGTTTTTAAACTGGTTTGATCTCACAAAAGAGGTATAAATTGGCTTTTTAAGCAAAAGATTGACGGTTAAAATAAAGGAATCGGAAAAATTACAGTTCTTTTTGTCTTGAGACATGCGAATGCCAATTAGTTCGCATTATATAATTATTTATTGTAATTCTCTACAAATAATGATTCGCGAGGCCAAAGTTAATTTCATGACCGTGAAACTCAAAATCAATGCATTTTCAGCCTTGAAATCTACAACAGAAGGTTTTAAATAGTTTACTCATTATTTAGTCATTTAAAATTCCCGTATTTGGGCCATTAAAATGCTAAGAAGCACCATTTGGTTCTTCAATGAAAAGTGTAGACTGGACAGGTGATTCCTCCCACAAATTCTGAGATTTTAAAAACTTTTAGAGGCCCTACTATCGCATGTTTTTTTTTCTTGGTATGACCGATGTCTTCAGCTTATAATTATGCCGTACCATCATTGCTCTATTGTGACGTCAATGTAACTCCCCTGAAGTCAGCACCGACTTCATGGAGGTTGTAGAAATATGATCTATATAATATTCTTATGGTTTTGTTAATATGTAATTGTTTATGTTATTTATTCAAAGCCTGTATTACACATTATGTAGCCAAGCATATTGTACGTTACGGAATTGTATCGCTGACAGAGGTGTTCGGCACTTGTACAGCTGCAGCTGCACAGGAGTTAAACTTTCCACAGATTCGGGAACACTGCTGGTGCTGCTGAACCTTGGACAAAACTATCTTAGCATTGTGTAGATTCAATTTCTTAGTATTGTATAATTGCATGGCAAACGTGTGAGCACAATGTACTTATGTGCTGTAAGGCATTTATTTGTTGGGTTAGTTTTTTTTATTGACTTAATTGTGCTCTGGCTGTTGAGAGTATGTCATGCTCACTCAAATGTCTCGCTGATGGTGGCGTGTGTTTTGGGTCATTGGGTTCTCTTCGATATGGTTGAGCTGAATGATGCTGATCCATACGTCATGTTCGTGAACGGACGCCGTCGGAGGGGACTGGTCATCTCTTAGCTGCCACGGCGTATTTTAATTTCTGACTTGATTTTTGTATGTTTTCCATAATGGACGCTCTCAGCGTACAATATATTTCTGCATCGTTCTCACGCGGTTGATTTCAACATGAATGATGTAATCAAATATTTGTAACAATAGCTTAAAAATTTAAAAGAGTGTCCATGGAGTTTCTTGCCCGTTCTTCTCCATAGGTACCTACTCTTTTGAATGGGCGACTAGCTTCATCTTATTGACTGACCGACCTTCTGACAATTCAAAAGTGCCTGTAACTGGTTTATTTGAAATAAATGATTTGATTTGATTTGATATTATGTAGAGCTGTCATTTTTTATAGAAGTTGTGTTGAATCTTTTACTTTCAGTTTAATTTTTTGTGCGATTGCAAAATCAATTTGTGAGATGCCAATATTGTGGGTTTTAGTCAGTAAAAGTCTGACACGCCCTTTCGAGATACGAGCATCATGAAAGCTACTTGTAAGGTCCAACGACGTTCTAAATTATCATTTTGTAAAGCTAACATTTAATTATGTTATAAGCGTCATTGTGACGATGACATACATATGAAGTTGTTGGCAACTTCAATTTTATGGTAAGTGGTAGGTACCTGGTGTTAATTACAGTTTATTGTAAAACATACTAGAGTCCTTAGTTGATTTTCCAGCGGTTCATTAAGGTACCGGTTCAGGTAATTTTATGTGGACAAGTAAGTACCTACATATGAGAAAACATCTGTCTGTAGGTTGTATAGGTATTATTCTCATAACAAGCCAATGTTACCTGTCGTACCTATAATTATATAAATTACAAGCTTAACACGTGTTCAACAATTTGCTAAATTAGAAACCAGGGTTACAATAATGATTCTAATTGCATTTTTAAACAATCTTGAAATTATATTTGTCCTTGTTTCAAAGTTGAAATCTTTTGGGTCAGGAGTTTTTTTGCAGTTAAAAAAAAAAAACAAATTGGTTGTAATTTGAGACCTAAGCTAAAACAAGAGAAGATATAAATGTAAATTATTATAATTTAAAACGAATTGTATTTTATTGTAAGAGGCAATTTACTATGTTCTTTAAGGCAAGTATTAACAATTTTTATTTCAGCCAACCTGCATTGAGCGCAAACCTGCATTGAGCAAGCGTGGTAATTGCGCTCAATCCATCTCTGTATGAGAGGAGACCTGTGCCCAGTAATGGGACGATAAAAAAGATTGACGATAATTAACAGTTTTCTGGTCAGTTTTGTTTCTAGTAGTCAAACTATAGCTAGTTATATGAATAACTATACTCTATAATATATAACTGCTAAACTATAGTTCGCAAATGCACCGTTATTTCGTGAACTACACAGCTTGCACAGACAAAATAGCTACGTATTTTTATAATGAAGTGCTGAACCGCGATTAATATCTAAGTATATTATTGTCCAAAACCAAGATCATCAAGAGATCTCCGTTTACGTAAAGTTATTGATAAATAGGTATTCGCTGATGTAATGATACGAAACAAAGGGGACACAAACAATGGTAAACATGGCACAATAAGCTCTGTCGACACGTGTAAGTGTGTAACAAACTGCAGACGGTGGAATAGCTACTGGAAATTACGGCAGTTGACGACACTCGTGATCAGCATTTTATGATAAGTAGCACATTTTTAATATCGTCAATAATTTTCTGATTTGCTATGTTTTGTTTGGTTTTGCATAAGACAGGGAGATTTGGAAGCGAAAGATGCGGCCTTTGCCTAATGTAAAATACTCACAATCAACAAAAAAGGGACTCAAATCTTATTTAGCTCTAGCATGTAGGTGAGCTGTCAAACTAGCTATCCCTTGCATCACAGCTAATTTCACCGAAATTTTCATAACGATATTTTTACAGAATTGACGGGCAGTATCAGCCAGTGAGAAAGGGTATTGCCCACATAATTCATTCAACAGGTCCTACTTAAAGGTTTCAAAATTCTTGAAGAGTTTTCGAACAAAACGTTCAATAATTACAAAGTTCCGCCTTCTTCAAATACAACCTTCTTTCATAAAAAACTCTGGTGTTTCTCAACGACAACACGGTAACTTTTATTGGAATCTCGTTCCTTCACGTACGTTATGTGCATGCTCGGCAACGTGATAAGAGTTCTTCGAAATTCGAACGAGTTTCTGGGGCCGATTATGAAATAAAAGAAAGTAAAAAATGAAAATTTCATTTGTGCGAACAATTTGTAATTCATTTCCATTCAATTGTTAAGTTTCACATTATTCATCTAGACTTTGTTTGAGACCTAGATCTAAAGATTAAATTAAGAGACATTTCTTGGCACTAATTTTTTTTGTGTAAGCTGAAATGAGTAAGGGCGTATTTTAGAAAACCAAAAATAATTACGAAAGTTAAGTAACTTTTGGCAATCGTCACTACTTTGTCACCATGTTATTGTCGGGGTCTCTCTCAAATAAATGGATACTTTGATTTACCTTCGTTATTTTGAAGTCATAATGTTTCAGAAGTAAATCTTACCAGAGACAAGGGTCATCCAGACTTGTGCTCCAAAATGCGTGGCGACGGCGACGACGTATAGAGCCCTCCATCCACGGAGGTTACTACTGCATCCAGGGCGGCTGAACCAGGCTAGTAGTACGATCACGGCGAGGGCCACATGTAGAGGTTATGAGGTCTTGGTAGCGATTCTGTGGACAAGAGAGAAGATGATACAATATTGTATGAACTAATGTGAGGTTGGTATTATTGTTTTTTTTCTTTTTTAGAAATACAAATAGTAAATACTAACAGCTTTTTTTAAGTTTGCGCTTCTATAAAGAGTTGGTGAATTAATTGTATACTTAGGGTTATGATTTGACCACTTGATATCAAACAAGCGTCAAAATATATGCGTGCATGTGCAACAACCGCCTAATCAAACTGCAATATTTCATAACAGAACCAAGGTTGTTGCCAACGCAAGCAAGTACCACGGCAAAGGAGGTATTTATCTACATCCATACCAACTTGCAGTGGTTAAATTATGCTACCGCAAACATGGGCCTCATTACAAGATGGATAAATTAAAATAATATACTGTTAAACAACTGAAAATGTTTCGTTTCGTCCTTAGGCACATTCAACGTTTTGCGTAAATGTGTCTTTTTTTTATGAAAAATCATGAAAAGCCATTATTCTGCTCTAGGTTACCGACCGAACGTAATCGATTTGGACACGTGCCCCTAGTAAAAATATTGGCAGCATGAAAAATTTAATTTGTGCATGTATTGTGATCGGACTACGAATTAAAAAAAATACGTGTAATTTGTTACTCGTGCCGAAAAAAAGAACTGATATGACGACGAGTGACGTCAAAATTAATATAAATTAGAACTATTTTAAATAAAGAATAAGGTTTTAAATTAAATTAAAAATAGTTTAAACAGCATTAATATTATCCATATTAGAACCAGCCTCATTTGTAACGAGTGAAATGTTTGTACATTGTTATCGGAAAACTGTGATAGTAGGGTGCTTGATTGATTTTGATAATAGTGACGTTGCAACTGATAAAACCTAAGTTCAACGAATAATATTTGTTTTAGTATAATTCGACTTTTAGTATACTCACACCTACTGAAAATGAAAAAGGTTTTAAACGATAAAATAGTTCATACATGAATGTTAGGTAGATATTTGTAAAAGTATTGCTTATTGCAAAAACTTATTGTTTCAATCGCTATGCTCGAATTTGCAAAAGTAACAATGCTGTAAGGTAACCACGTAAGTAGTAAGTATGCCATATCCCACCACTGGAGCAAGGCATCACAAGAAACAACACTATCTCTACAATTTTCAATTCCAAAGCACGTGATATTGAGCCAAGTGTTTTCTATTGTAATTTGTATCTGATTTAGATTAAAACAGAGCAGTAAGGAAACCACTTTTCCTGAGGACGAGTTTATTATTCATGAATAATAATTACATTCTTAGTGATTACAGGGGATTTTGAATGGATTTTGTGGAATATTTGTAATTATGATTGTTGTAATTGTACATTTTAGGTACATGGCCTTGATTATGTATATATTTTTTATATTATGCAGCTATAAAATTATATTATTTATCTTTGTAAAAAAGGAAGATTCAATCTTAAAGTCTTCATTTTGACCTGTCTTATTCAAATTAAATTGTGTTTATTTATAGATGTGCCATGATTTTCGGTTTTCATGTGCGTCATTGCTGAAAGTAGGTCCTTTATTATCTACGTGCGTTTCAGTAAACGACGAATTGCATTGAGCCAATACAATTTGGTGACTGATCGATTTGGATATCGACTTATTTTTAGTAGATATACATAAATACCTTCGTTATAGATTGAAGAACTTCGATAAACAGGTTTATTTCAAGCACATTTTAATCATTCCTTATTCTAATATGTAGGCTGAATAAATATTGTAACTCGGTCAAACTTACTTTGTTTTCTTTATTCGTTCCCTTTAAGATAAGATAAACGTTCATATTTATTTGGGATGGCAAAACAAAAATATTTTGAGATGAACGTATGTAGAAAACGCGTGACTTTGGCGTTACGCCACGTCACGAGCTGACTGCGTTATTTTTAGCCAAACACATACATAACAAAGTAAACAATTGTTTGTGTTTATTTGGCCAACGGTTTATTTTTTTACTATTATTTATAAAAAATAGGAGGTTAACAGTTAACGTAGTGAATTCGAAATTGAATTTTTCAGTTTTCTGGTTTAGTATATAGCTTTAATAAACATAACATAAGTAACAATGCGTTATTTTTGGTCAGTGCAATTCTTACATTAATTGCCTAGTTCTTTGACGTTATTTTACCATACAGTACAATGATTGATTTTACAACTTTAAAATATTTGCCGCCTAATATTTTAATGCGATTCACGGAAGCAATTACTAAAATAATTCAATAGGTATGAAATAAAGGCCTGATTATTTCAGACCATGTCCTTAATTATTATAAGTAGGGTTACAAATGATAACGAATATTTTTTCAGGATATTTGAGTCGTGTTTATGTGCAATGACCTAAATGAATGTTAATGATGAAGTACCTGCACCTAAAATATTGTAGTTGTTCTGTTAATTTCAATTCGTTTGTTTTTCAATATCACTCAGCAAATATCGTTTTCTTTTTACTATAGCGCTTTGATATTATCGCAAAATAACAAGATACATTGTAAAATCAGTATGACGTACTATATTGCTAATTTATCAATTGCTCTTATCGATCAGGAATTAACTAACGCTTGCCGACGTGCCTCTACCCACGTGCGTTTTTAATTAGTTCGACCATCTTATTAATTCAATTGATTGGTGTCATCGGCAAATTTTGAATGATTTCGAGGTTAGTCTGGTTTCGTTGCGGGTGATTTAGAGGTCATATTTGGCGCGTAGTCGAAATTCGAATATAATCTTTAATCATTTTGAAACTAGAGTAGTTATATGTATATGGCTCAAAGGTCTTAGCAAGCAAGCCAAAACTCAAAAAAATAGAGTACCTAGTTATGTTTTTATTTTATTATTCGCGCGATCTGGAGCGACAAATATTAAGTATAGATATCGATTTAAACAAAGTTACAATTTCCATACAAAACACTGACAGGAAAGAATAAAAAGGAATTAAAAAAAGAAGTCACGGCGGCCATGAATTTGAACAATCTGACTTTTTTGTATTACCGTTCTGTTTGTTTCGGTGGGAATCGATTTGCAATGCAATTTTGAACTTGAACTTGCGAAATCGGGCGATGGCCAGCCAGACTCAGACCGGACTGGAAGGTATGAATTTATAACCACATTACATGAATATTAATTGTTCTAGTTTTTAACTGGACTTTAGTCGCATTGATTCTTTTTGTATGATATAATTATGTGAGCATTGTACAATACTATACTACTACTAATAGGTAGGTACTAAAGATTTCTTGCTGGAGCCGTTAGTTTTCTGCTGAGATACCGTTAGTAAATATTGATATTTCATCACACAAGAGGTACACTTTATTATGTACCTAATATGCATTTATAAAATCAATCAACAATAATCGATAGGAAATATCCTTGAATTATTGAAATAAGTGGTATTTTTCTGCAATATAGCTTTTCGTATGTATATATTAATTAAGTATTACAAATAATCAAGTACATACCTATATCATTGAATTATGTATAAAGATGGCAGCCTGTGATTGCAGTCATTATTTATGGGTTTCTAGCAATTGTTCAATCTAACATATAACTCAGAGTAAATACTCAGAGTAGAACCTGTGTACTAAAAAAAAAGTCCTGTCTTTACTTTAGCCATAAAATTAAATCAAGGTAATTGTGTTTTTATGCTGTGTGCGATTGAAAGGCTGAGAGGTGAAGGGACTTTGGTGTGTCCAGTTTTGGATTGAAAGCTCACCCAAATAGGTTTCTAAGAATTATACCATATTAATTAGATCCTGTTTCTAAGAACACAAGGGCATAAATTTGGGTTAAAATGACCACAGTCTCAAAAACATTGAGAGTATATTTGCGATAAATGTAATCATCGGTTTTTTGGGATATCGTCACACGACCTCTCTCGCTTTGGGCGGAGCGGAAGGGCGTGTCAGACTTTGCTGAATAAAACCCACCCGTGTTCCTTCACTTGCGTAGGCCAAGGCCACGGTTTCTTTTTTAACCAACCCCAACCCTGAACCAGGCGGCCAGTTTTCGTGAAGCCCGTCACGATGTGCCTACTGTACTACTGTACTACAATCTGTCAGATTTATTTTATAGATTATCCAACTTTATTCCTAAAGTATTAAGGTTGCTTGACCTGCTGGCGCCTGTAGGTATCTACATAAGGCCACGGAAAAGAAATACATATAAATGATGATTAATTTAAGTAGGTACCTACTTACCGATACCTATTAATATTTAATAGGTATATGTAAGTACCGATGTTACCGGTAAATCTATTTCTGGCGCTAAGATTATCACAAGATAATGCCGCCATTTTTCTTTTATAGTCGGTCGGGTAATTGCGTAACACATTATCAATAGCAATGGGTTTAATTTTGACAGTTCAACAACATTCATTGCGTAGTTTACGTTGTTGAGCAGACACATTTTCGAATATAGGAAGCAATGGAATAACAATAAGCTTCAAAATGATTCCAACTAATAGTAATGGTGTGTTACGAAATTAAGGTGCTGGTTCCACCGGCCGTGGTCCATCGCTAATTAAATATTAATTATTTTCTTAAGCTATTATTTTATTGGTCGAAATTATTTTTTTAAATATGTCAAGAAGTAACCTTGAAATGGATTTAGAAAACCAGTATCGTTCTAAATTTGAGTCATCTAAAAATATAAATTGAGTGGAATCAGCCATGTTGCTAATTACAGATAAAAAAATACAGTTCGCTAATCTGCCTAAGTCAACTGTGGACACGTAAAGATGTATGTATTACATAGATACTTTTTTAATTCATTGGATTTATTCAGGTCAGTGAGTACTGAGTACTTATTCATTTGGTGAAAGTAGGCATTTGTGAATAACCGTATCATTCATTCAGTTAGATTTTTTTTTTAATTTCTTTTACAGTACCTATAACTTTACAAAACCTATATAGATATACTAACATATAAAGCTGATGAGTTTGTTTGTTTGAACGCGCTAATTTCAGGAACTACTGGTCCGATTAGGACAAAAATGTATTTGCGTTGGATAGCCCATTAATCCAGGAAAGCTTTAGGCTATATACCACCATGATGCGACCAATAGGAGCGGAGAATATCAAAAATTTAAAATGTATGCTGTATATTATGATCTAGAAGAGTAATACTTAATGTATCTATAGAAATCGACAACTTTGAGGTGAAAATGATCAAAAAAATAACACCACGCGAACGAAGTCGCGGGCGGCCGCTAGTATTTAATATGGGTGTGCGTGTTTATGTTATCAGCTGTTATCAGAAAATCACTATTCGCTTAATGACGTCTTTGGAATTGACGTCAGAGAAGTCGTCTTTACAAACATTTATAGGATCGGAATTAGTAAGATTTTTCATTTAACTTTATGGAAAAAACAACATAAATTATCCTAACGTGATACGTGTGTTGTTATAATTTGCCTACGCGTGGACTATATTATAAAAGATTCGATTCAAATCCTACAAAAGTATGAAATACATATAGGTACCTAAAAAAATGAAAAATACAGGAAGAAAAAACAAACAAAATTTTTACATTGCAATATCTGTGTCATCTTGAGGTAGAATAGGGGCATCGTATAAAAATAACCACGACTTTCAATAACAATTGCATATACACGTTATGTGCTATAGATATATTTTAACTGTTAATGTTAAAGAATAAAGAGGCTATTAAATTAACTTAAATACCGCAAATCAGCCATTATTGACCATGATAATAGTCCCATAGAAGAAGAGGTTGTAATTACGCATTCTACAAAAGGCAAAGGCAATCAACTGTCAGCCTGGCGGGTCAAACAACGCGTGCTGCGACATGACCTTGTTACAGCGTCTACGTCAGACGCTACGTCATCTGTCACAATCGTAATTCGTAACTCGTTCGAGACGCGTCGTCGTGAGCGACTTTCAAAGGTCACTTCTCGTGAAACTCGTACAGCTGACTCGGAGAATTGAAATGCAAATTGGTAACTATTCACCAAGTAACCTTAAAAAATGGTTTAGACTGGATTATAATAAAAAGTAAACCACAAAGTCTGTTTTTGTTTATAATGGAAACTGTAAACGGTACCTATATTATATATTAGATATAGTTATTTTTAGTTCTATCTAATAATGGCTCAGTTCAATGACTTTTCGAATTAATAACTAAAACGTGAATTCAGTCATCGTAAGTAACATGTGAATAAGATTAACATCAATCAATAGTTGCTAAGCGATCCCCACACATCTTTATACGTGTGTATGTGTTGTTCTATACATATAGTATATAAGTTTATACGTTTATTTACTTTTCAATGTCTGTACTCTATATAATACAGTTAACAAGCAAAATGACCAAGTGTGACGTAAAGTCCCCGCTGTTGTCAAGAGTTTGAGAACTGATTCACTTCATTATTTCCTTGAGGTCAACCCTGACATAAAACAACGGGTTGTAACCTTAAATAGGAACGAATTTCTGTCTAGAAGATTCTTATTTTTTTAGATACATTTTCTTAACATTTATTGTGTAAAAATACAAATACTCTCACATTATTATTTAAATTAATTTTAACGTTGCAAAACACATTGCAGTTGATTAATTAACGTGTCATTGTAATTATGTCTTGTATTACAATATCGTATAAAGAAAAAGGTAAGCGGATCTCTCAAAGAACACTACCTTCTATGAAAACTTGTATAGGATTGTCTTTCGAGGCGCCTCTGACATTCTTAATTACCCACTGTATATAATAATTATTATCCAGACAATTATAGCTCTTATGGCGACCTTGTAACGGCTAATATCGCAAATAAATTTCGAATCATAACGGGTAGGCCATGCCATTACTTTTGCCAATACGACATCAGGAATCGATATTTCATTTTTCGAATGCCATTTAAAAACCTGGGATCGGATTCACATCCAATCAATAAGCGAGATCTAGAGCGTTGCATGCGTGTCCAGCCGCTTATCGTAACTGCATCATTAAGATCTGTAACATATGGTCGCTTTTTTAAGTAAACTAGGAACCCAGTTGGAACGGAACGTTTCGAACAGTAACGATTCAGTCAATTGAGTGCACATTAGCGCTTACAAGTAGTAATTACAGCTAATAACTCATTTAGTACGACACCGTAGCAATGTTTTTAGTTAAGTGCATTACAAAACGCCACATAAAAAGTACCTTGAAGCGCTTCCGATCGTGTTAAAACCTATAAATTATGGAGCTGAGCAGCATATAACTCTTTTTAATTTATGTACGGAATGGCAGAGCACTTATTGCAGTTTTATTATATCTAAATACACAAAGTCAAAGTCACCTAAATCTTGTTTATGAGAGATTGAGATCTCTTCATGAGAGACCTAAAGTATTGCCTAAGTAGGTTTAATTAAAACATATATAGTTTCGTTCTGAGAATGAAATGCAAAATATTTAACTTCGTCTGAAGGTCTAAATGTAGTCATGGCGCCGCTACTTAGTCAGTTGCACCGAGTACAGAGCTTAAAATATCGGAAAAGAACTTGTCTTATGTGGCTGCAGAGAAAATGCGTTCCTGATAAAAATAACTGCTCGTATTGAATCTGTACGAACTGGTCAGTAATCAAGAGTTGCGCAAGCAGCAAATTATTACTTTTTGCGATAATGTATGTGATTACAGGTTTTTTATTGCGTACTGGTTTCAAATTCTGAATGATTTTAAATGAATGGAATTTGTGCGAAGTTTTTGGGAAAATTGCTTACCTACGTCATTTCTTTTTATGGGAAAATGTTATATTGCAAACCAAGTATCGATTTGTTGCACAAATTATCAATTTTCACTCAAAAGTGTCAGAAGAACTTCTGGATGACTGTTGTGAAAATTTTGCCAATGTTATGATTTTAGAATTGCCCAAAATAAAATCAACATTATCGTTTAAAAATACTGAAGTATTGCAGTACCGTTGTCTTTTACATAATTTGATTCTTAAAATAATTGTGTTGGTTGGTGAGAATTCTCGTATCTTCTACAATTAATCGTAGCTACAAAGCTACACTACACGACCTCGTTTTAAATTGTGCAGCTAACAAGCTGCCAGGGATGTTGCAGTTAGTTGCATATACGTGTATATACAGTTTATATCGAAACTGTAAATTGGAGAAAGCAATATGAAAATCTGTGATTTAAAATTAGTTTAGTTTTTGAATAAGTAAGTAGGCGCCATTTAGGCTATCAAAGATGATGAATAGGAACACTGGTAACTAGATCAATGGCAAAAGGAGGAGGAAGACCAGAGTCCTTAAGTGTGTATCACTTAAGGGCAATGTTATTAATAAACTAGCCTCTCACACCAAGTCTGTAGCACGTCTAATCAATAAAAGGGATGATAGACCTTGCAATCTTATCGCATAAGTGAGTCGTGTTAGCAAAATATTGGAGAGTTAGCACACTCGATGCAACGTGACTTTCCACACTTCATGTGGTAGTTGGAACGTGTATTGTCAGTATCGATACTGTTAGTTGATCTTTAGTCATGTGCTGGATTAATCTTTGGGCCTCTAATGTATTTCATACATCATTTTCTTGAGACTGATTCCTTTCCAATTCACCTTAAGTTAAGCTGAATATTGGCGTTGTCTAAGCTGTGATGGTCAGCTCTGTGTTCTCCTCATTAGAAATCATTTAAACAAACCAAAACTTTAGTCTCAGTATCACAGGTCCAATTTTCACCAAGTATGTAGAAAACACGATCCTAATGAGAAATACCTATAAGTATTGCTTTATTATTAATTCTTAGAATTTCAACACTTCAAGTTACAATTTACAAGGTTGCAATAATTTAATCGTGGGAAAACTTGGGAACTGGGGTATTAAGAGGTTGTAGGGAAGACGGGTATATAATTGTTATTTCTAGTGTTTCAACTGTCACAGGTTTAGCTACCCTGACGACTAAGATTATTGTAAGAGTGTTAATTCTACTAGGTTTATCTGATTCTTTACGTATAGCTACCCCATCTCCAGCCTCATTATGCCCTTTATCTATTCTTGACGTCTTTTGGCTTTTACACGGTCCGATTGACTCATCCCTCGTGAAACTTGACGTCAGAAGATACAAAGGGACAGCGAAGGTTTTGACCGGATGATGTAAAGATATAGGTACATGTTAAAAACACTATCTGTCAGCTTGCTTATCTAACAGGTGATATTCCTACACGTATCGGATTGATGAACGAATAGAGTATCTACTTAAGTCGACGAACTCTTACGATTGTAGATTTTCAAACGTACATGTTGGAACATACAAGCGATTACCCATTTATCTTTTCGTGGTATCTTTTTGGCGGAATCTCGATAGGAGGTTTTGCGTTGTTACTAATAGAAGTCTTGAAATCATATATTTAGACAAAAACATTTTGATTTATTTAGATTGTACATTGCATTAGACATGTATTTGTAAATTAGTTATACGTAATTATATTTGCATTTTTTGCTCCTACTATTACTTTATTAGTCCCAAAGGCCTCGAAGTCCGTACATGACCTACCTAATTACATACTTCAGAACAGGGTTTTATTGAATTTGATTGTTTTATAATAATAGGCACAGCCCTACCTCACAATTACATGTAAGCTATATATGTTTCATAGCCACGTAATCTTATTCCGGTGCCAACTGTTGAGAGTGGGCTAAAATTACTGCACACAAATCACAAACACACAAATCACATATCGGTTTAATTTTTTATAAAAAATCTATTAACGTTTTAAACAATTTGCTACTCGATACCGTGCAAATAATATTAATAATGAACATTCCAACCCATCATAACAAGCCTCTTTCGCCAATCGATCTACAATTTCATTATCTTCCAAGTCAATTATAAATTGACAAACCATAGTATGTATTTGCCACCAAATTGCTAATCCTTTATTATACAAAATGGCACCGGTACTTGTCGATTACTGTTAGTTCGGAAATCAATCGTCATTGCAACAGGTTTTCGATATGTGCCGGGTACGATGCACCAATTGTTGTTGGAGGTTGGAGGGTCTCCAGACCAATTTCCTTCTTTCCGCATCGTTGGTCGTGTTGTTGGGTTTAACATTGCATCACCTCGCTCAACTGCCGTCTTCCTTCCTATTCACTAAGTTTTTAAAGTGAATAGGCTTAATAAACTAGCGGGCTTTACCATTACCAATTGCATCACTGCTTACCATCAGGCGGGATTGCAATCAAGCACTGGTTAATCTAGTACGATTTGACAATGGCTATTTTTTTTAGTTAAGGTAATTTATAATTCGTGAGGGCTTTTTAAAATATCTATTAGGATCTGTTACACCACTATCTTACCCACTTTAACTTTTTATTGAAGAGAGACCGCCAACAGGTGGAGTGTGGTGTGCACCAGGTCTAATGTATTTCTTATCAGGTCACAGGATGTTTTTATTGTTTATTTTTTTTTATCACGATTTGGACTTTCCATCCAAATTTCATGCTTAGTTATCACTTAACTTATCGCTCATTATATTCATAAGGAAAAAATATATTTTCTCCAACATTTTCATGCAACGTTCAGCATCCTTCATCATTTTTCATCCAAACTTTACCTACTGTAAAGCTTCATGTTTTTAATTGATTGGAAAGAAACGAAGGTTGTTCGTGAGAGAAGGGAGGCGTTTTTGCTATTCAGGCAACCGTTTAAAATGATTGCAATGATTTAGCCTGATTAAGATATAATTGGCTGAAGGCGATTTTTAATAAGGAACTGTCTAACTTGTACTTATATTTTCAAATGAATTATTATAGGATTTTAGTTAGTAAATAATAAAATGTGAATTAAATAACGTTAAAAATAGTTGTAACAAATATACCTGCCTACGTTTTTGTACATTGTGTAATAATAGACCAAACTTTGAAGTGAGATAAAAACATTTAGATACCTACAAAATCTAGTACGGCAGGTCAAGCTACACTTAACTGTCAGATATTCCTAATCAACCTTGAACCTTAATGCTTTAGAGATAAAGTAGAAAATCTAATAAGGAAATCTGTCAGATTGTAGTAGCTTGATGTGCTGTCGTCTGTACATTTACATTTAAGTATATACGACAGAGAAGTCATTGCTTTAAAATACTGAATGTTCTCAAACAAGTATTCATTAGCAACGTTTCTATTTTTGTTATGAAACGGTTAGAATTAAGATTAGATAGTTTCAATCTATAATAGATATTTTAATGCGCAGTACAGTCATAAATTACGGTGAGATTTTGATTGGCGTAATTATTATCAAAACAGGGCCAAAGTTCCACGAAATATGTTTATTTTCTGTATAAACGTATGTGTATTTTTTAAATGAATGAAACATAAAGCGTTTGAAAAAATGCATTGCGTTTGAATATAGAACTTCTAATTTTATTTTCGAAATGTATCTTGACTTTTTGGCAAAATGAAAACAACAGGTGCATTGATAAACATAGGTATGTGTGAATGAACTTGTTGGAAAGCTTGCCAAATGCATCGCAAAATTACAGTTTTATAGTTTTTGCGATTTATTATAAGAATAAAAGCATTGTGAGATATTTAGAGCTTCGATCTTTTGAGCCAACATTTTTTTTTTATATATCATAATAGATTCATTGAAGACAAGAGACGATAACGCGTTCCAAAACTGAAATTAACTTAATTGTAATTTTGTTATTTGTTCTCAATTATTGTCTACGTCAAAGGGATTTTACAAAAAGGACTTAAAAACACAATGGCTGATAGCATGCATATCCATCATTTCAATTGGTAATAAAGTTAGACATTGAACTTGTGTTTGACTGACAGAGGATCATTATGTCAGTGTCAAACGTCATACATATATTTTCAAAATTCGAATGATATAGGCAACTTTTTTTTCAGCAACTTTTAAGGAGAGTCACAATCTCACATTATTAAAGTACAATGAACATCAAAAATGATAACAGCTGACTCAAAATTATTATCTATGAGTATACAACCTGGAGATTACTTTTTATGATATTAATGCATTTTAATTCAATTCTATTATCAAGGAGTTCTGTTTTTGTTTATGTTGATAGCATCAATCGATGCCATCGAAGAGAAAAGCTAGCAGAATTCAAACAATTTTTGATAAGCCTATAAAAATAAGTCTGTAAAAATAAGCCTATAAAAATAACTCCGTAAAAATAAGTCTGTAAAAATAAGCCTGTAAAAGCCTCACCGTGAATACTTAGATGAAGTGAGTTCGAACATGGCCTGTCTGTAGTGCTAATCCTTAGAATCACCATCAAATTCACTTATGTTTGCACGGGGAGAAGATAAAAATTATCCTATATGCCTGTTTATAAACCATCTACTTATGTGTCAAACATCTAAATCCGTTCTGTAGTTTTTGCGTGAAATAGTAACATACATGTCCGTATAAAATTGTCCGTAAAAAATATTGAGATCTACGAACCTACTTAAGTAACATCTACGGGCGGCTACGTGTTGAAATTTATGTTTTAGGATTTGTTAGCAATTTACGCAGGACCGACAACCGTTGGGGTAAACGAGTCCTCGAGTGGAGACCGCGTCTCGGCAAACGTAGCGTGGGACGCCCTTGGGCGAGATGGAGCGACATCAAAAAGGTAGCTGGTAGTGGCTGGCGGAGAACTGCTCAGGATCGAGCTTGTTGGCGTGCCATGAAGGAGACCTAGTCCAGCAGTGGACAAGTAGGGGCTGATAATGATGATGATGGTGATGATGAACCAATTTACGGCAGTAGGCCTGCCCTCTATCTGGGTAAACCACACTCACATAGAGGGCGCAATAGTTACTACTATTGTGGATTACCCTTGTCTCATTCTTCAGGGATTTACAGTCATAATGCCATGTTATGATATGATTGCCTGTATCGAAATCTTCTTCTGTATCTGGGAATGCTTTAAAACTATTCAGTCTTGAAAGATACAAATCCTTCACCTATGGTTGACTGGTAGAGAATGCCTAAGGCATTAAGTCCGCCTCTGTACAATTTATGTGCGAAAGAATAAATAAATATATAACTTCTCATTCCACAGTAGTTACCAAGTCAACAAACACACAGTAGGTACGTCATTTGAAACCGTTAATAATATAATTTGCTCTTTTGGTTATTTTTGTATGAAAATCTGTGCTTACATAAGAATGACATATGTGGAAAAAACTTCATTTTTTTAGCAATGACAACGTAATGATAGATTCACTTTCGATATGCCTCTATCGATCAGTCACACCTTCTGATAGTGAAAAGAGAGTAGAAATTTTAAGATAAAAAAAGGAACAAAATTTTCGTTCGCAGTCTCAATCTGTCAATCCACGTCTATGTTTCCTACATTTTTGACAAGTTTCTGATATTAATTGCGATTACATTTAGAATGTTTTTAATTCCGGGACTTGGCCTTTTGATTTTTTGGACATAAGTAACATAAGTAAGTAGGATAGGCAAGATATTGTGGTAGGTTCTATCAGAAGCCTGACAGGCCAGACAGTTGCGACGCCACAACACGACGCGATTCCAGTAAAGCAATGTAGGTATACGAAAACTTTATGGAGACTGTTTTACTAGAATCGCGTTGTACCATCGCGTACCCATATATCTGAGGCAGCCTAAAAATGAAAAGTCATCATTGAACGTAAAACGAAAAGTAATGATTATATTAACAATTTCGGTTTTAGAGTTAGAAGTCTTTGAGAAGTCGGTAGAATAAATAATCATATCATCCCCTTACAGCATATAATTAATAAATCATCATTTAAAATCGTCTTTCCTAATCTCACTTTAACCTTCACCGCTTCGACTGTTAAATTTAAGGTCATTTCTTCATAATAGCCGATGGCCATTTACCGATAATCCGTTAGCCAAATGATTTGTGTAGCAAAAACTTTAGCGAATTGATACAAAAAGTGCTAAATAATGACGATGAAGAAATAACGCAAATATACATAAAGACACGCCTTCTTCCACACGTGTGAAGGTAAATGAAGCAACAGTTAATACAATAGAAATAATACACGGAATATAAAAAGGAGTATTCAAGGTTGGCGGCAGCAGGGTTATTGCGTAACACATTTATCAGTAGCAATGGGTTTCATTTTGACAGGTCGACAGCATTCATTGCGTTATTTAAGTTGTTGAGCAGACACCGGACATAGAGAGCAATGGAATAGCAATAAGGTTCAAAATGATTCCAACTGATAGTAATGCTGTATTACGCAATTGGGGTGCAGGTGGCGTTCAACGGGCTATTCTGTGGAAGCATTGAGGTGAAGCTAGCTTAAAGTAAGCTGTCATTCTACCTGATGACACTATTTACAGCTCCCTCCACACATAAGTTTATGCGGTGAGATGGTTACAGAATAGATCGGCTGGTAGAATGACTGCTCTTCTTATCTGCTTTTTCACAGTGACCCCTGACCCCGAAAATACAGGTCTACATTTAGTTAGGTTAGGATAAGAGGAGGATCCGTGCGCAGTTTCTGGCCTGCCATCGGACGCGTCCCCAGGTGGCGGATAGGGGAACGGCCCCCAGATATGGGGGTTACCGGTTTACCGGCGCGGACCAAAACCAGATGCGGGGACCGCTTCGGCGGTCACACGTGCGGCGGGTCGGCCACCACTCGAGGTGGCTGACGTGACCCGAACTCCGGGTCACCGTCGGGCAACCCGGTCTCCTCATTGAGAGGAGCTGGGGGCCCCGTTTGCCTCCGGGCAAACGAGTGGGGCTAAGAGGAAGGACACCTCGCTAAAAAACCCTTGGCTGCTGCGTCTTCTCGCACAAAAAGACGTACCCAGCCCGGCCCCTCCCTGTGGAGTGGAGGGACCACTGTGGGCCCGCCCTAGGCGGGAATCGCCGGCGGGGGATTGGTAGTTAGGCTGTGCCATTTTCCCATGACCCCGCCACTCAGGCGATGTCGTTGTGCCGCTGTGGGTTTAGTGGGTATTCCCGGCTTCGGCTGGGCGAGTCCCACACACGCCCTTCGGGGTATGGTGCGTAAACGCATTACCACAGCGTCAAAAAAAAAAAAAAAAAAAAAAAAAAAAAAAAAAAAAGGATAAGAGGAGGATTCTCATAATTTCGAGAACGCTCACAATCTGGGCCCCAATTCTCGTAATTTAAAACGTTAAAAATCTAGTCGCAGTCTCATCTCAAATGTCAAAAACTTGTCAAAATGTGGGAGAAGAAGAAGGAGAAGAAGAAGGGATTAGAAGTATTTTTTGATAGATTGAGACTTAGATCAGACTGTGAATGATCTTAAATTTAGTAGGATTACCAGTCTGATGTCAGTATTCAAGTTATAAAAAAATCCTCCAATTTCTCTACATTTTAATAAGTTTTTTTTTAAACTTTAAAGGGCGCGTTGATTACAGACTTCAGTTTTTGACATAGAGAAATAATGTTTTAGGAAATAAACTGTACCTATACAGACGACTGATATCATCAACATCATCATCAACGTTTTTATCGTCTCACTGCTGGGCACAGGTCTCCTTTCGTACAAAGAAGGATTGAGTGTAATCACCACGCTTGCTCAATGCGGGTTGGTGATTTCAGACTTAAAGTTTCCTCAAGTTGTTTTCCTTCGCCTTGTAATCGTCTCTTGCAAGACGACTGATATAAACTAATTTAATTAATTTAGATATTATCATAACGTTATTATCTGATCGGCTACGGATTTGGAACATCTGTTTCATGTTTAGGCATTCAGTGCTATTTTATCTTGTTAGCGCCGATCAAAGTGATTATTACAAAGCGTACCTAATATTATGTAATTATCCTCAATAATAAGAGTACTTTTGTGATAACATATAGGTAATTTTCATTATTCGTGATTAATGATACCTTAATCTTGCCTCCTTCCAATAGTACTTACACGAAGGGACTTTCCCATAAGGGAAATTACTCGATTTTATTTACTCTCGTTTCAATGTTTAAGTATTTTTTCTTATCAGAGAATATATTATAATTAGACTTATCAGATAATTTAATTTTTAATAAAAAAAACTGATGCATATTATATCAGTTTTTGTTCAAAAAATTAATACTGACCACGAAAAGAGTTACCTTTTTTCTTCTGTACAAATAATTGTTCTAATTGTATAATAATATGTTTAGGTAGTGTGTACGCTGTACACGTCCTTTTTTGTTACGTCATTGTTACAAGTAATTAAGAAATCCATAGACAAAGTAATTTTTTGGCAGTTTTACCTGCGTAGATATGTCTGTCGGTATGATAATACAGATACAGATAATCGATTATATATACACTCGTATCATCACTCTACTCGATTATCAGGTCAAACGATTGTTTGTTCGTTGATAAATTGTTGCTATGCGGTCATTATTGACTGAATGCATGGAATTTGTATGTACTACATATATTGGAATGGAAGATACTTGACACTCCGATGAGCGAAAGGTGCAGAATGCTTTGGACGCTGACATTTGAGTGCATGCCGTAGATATTTGAACTAGGAAATTGTCCAACTCTAGTTACCCGGGAGTTATTAACCAACTAGACTTAGACGAAAACACACATATTTTATACGGCACAGCCACAAAATGATTTAAGGGGCCAATGATTTAGGAGTGCCCTCTTTTACATACCTATACAAAACAGATTATTGACCCAAGTGCAAAAACATCTATGTATTATTTTTTCCATATTTAAAAAAACAACAGTCGTCATCAGATAAGATGATTGATTACTCTGGATCAGTATGTCGCATTGATCATAGCGCAATACTTATTTTTAGTCGCCATTTATTTCGTGAAACATCTAAAATCAAGTTTCCGTACGCAAAATTTACACCGATAAAACTTTCGCTGGTCTCAGCGGATTATTACTTGGTCATACATAACATAGAATAACAAGGAATGTTAGTATAGACTTGTCAAATTAGTTCGCGCCTAACGTAAATTTACGTATTTTTGGTCGAAATGTTTATAATCGCGACTAAACCGTCTATGGAATATCTTAACTTGATAGGATTACACTAAAATGTAATCTTCTATCCTTTTCTTAATGAAAATGAAAAAAAAAGATGCATTTAACTTAAAATTGGTTTAGTTTTTTGAACAAGAGAATCTGCGCCATTATTTTGTATTGTATAAGTTCAAGTGTTTGTTTTTCAAATTGAATAAAAAAGAAACTGTTTCAGGGGATAATAGACCATCATGTTTAATGTAGGAAATAATATAATTAAAGGCCAATGAACTTGAAACTTGATCGCGAAATATAAACATGAATCATATAGAATTATGCAATATATAATGACATCATTTACTTGTGCCCGAGCACGCGGCCTTTGAGAATATTAAATAATATTTTGTTTTACTCAAGTAATATAAAAGTACCTACGTAATTATGCGCATGTAAATGATTCTGAAGAAACAAATTTCATTCAAAATTTCAGTGGTACATAACTACATACAACGCATCATAATTTCCATTTTAGCGTGGCAATGGTGATGCGAAATCCAAATAGAAAACACGTGGTCTTGATATGCGATCTGCAATTTCACTTAAGGCCTGAAACGACTTTGAACCTTAAACTTTAGCTCTAGGTAGGTAAACTGAACATCTATTAAAGAAATTTGACAGATTGTAGTAGCTTGATGTGGTGGTCCCTGTATAATAGGTACCTACAACCTCACAACCAAAAATTGTTTTCAAGTAATATTTTAAAATCACTACACAAGTCTTTATTTGTTTATACAGCTACTAACACTTTTTTTCATTTTGACTCACGAAGATAAGACATGTTATCTAAATATATAATTATAGCATAATTTTGACTCACTTTATTTATATCATTATCATTTAAGAGGGCTGAATCAGCTTCTATATTTAGTTTTATTACTATTTAGTTAGACTGCAGAGTGACGTCACTGATATTGCAGAGTAAAATAATAAATAAGCTTACGCATGACAATAGAACGGATAACTTTATTATTTTCACTGAAAAGTAGAACAGATTGCTGCAGAATTTTACTACAATTTTATAGACTATTTTAAATGAATTTTATAGGTCCCTTTTTTCGTAGTAACAAAACTAATCTGTCCTTTAATTTTACAGCTTAAAATACCATTTGTTTGAGCCCTGAGACCTGAAGTACTTCCTGAGTATTTTCTACTGTTGAGAACCGCAACAACTGAAGGCATGAGTTCCCATTCATTAGATATTGCCAGCTGAAGAATGCATCCTATATCGTGCTTATTGAAAGTGTGCAGGGTCGTTTTTTCTCTGCAGTTTAGTAGCTATTACTCGCTATAGTTTACAGATTGGAATAACATGATCGGGAGAGCAGCATAAACACTGCAGAGCCCGTCTTACGTGCCCGCAGACACGTTTTCAGACCACGATGTTATGAGGAAATGAGATCAGTTTCATCCGTCACAATTGTTAATAGTTAAGAAATGGGTTGGAAATGCTGCGCGCCACAAAACTCTGCATTTTGACTTATGGTATTTACATTTTACGATTCCAATGCTCTACTTTATGTTTTTACGATTTAGTTGTTAAATCCTGTAGTAAATTAGATTTTCTTGCGGACAAGTTAACGTCCCTCATTGGCCCATTTACCTTTAGTGTTCCATTTTCGTCGTCTTTGACATAAATCCCAAACGTAATACTATCTTCATTTTTGCATATTTTTTCCTGAAACTTGACTACTACTTTATATAAAAGTATGTTTATCCTAACAGACATGTCAAAACTATTTTCGTGACGTATTATGTCGACCTTGTTCTTCCTGCCTGGGCACACTCCAATACTTCCTTCCGTGTTATCATTTAACTACACCGGAAACCTCTTATGTTTTCCTGTAGTTATTATTACTACAAAGTCAATATTAGTTACTAAGTACTGCATTATTTCTACGTATTTAGATATTATAACCATTTACGTCGTAATTAATAGCGTCTAATTGTTAAAATCGTTCTATATAGAAAAATCTTGAAAATAATATTAAGATCAATGAGAAATAATATAATTATGATATCGGAATAAACACATAAATGGTCCCTGTCGTGAATTCATGATTGAATCTGTCCTATAATCCTATTAACAGTTTAAGCAAGAAATAATACTGGAAGATGGTCTAATAGTGGCTGGTGTATCTGTCCCTTTGTGAAATAGTTTTTTTAAGTATAATCTACAAAGGCCTCTGTACATTTTCTTTGTGCGAAAGTATAAATAAATAAATAAAGGCACAGATATTAACAGGTTCTATTATTATTTAAAGGTTCCCTAGCATACAATCTCTTTAGATTACATAATATATGTGATAGGTTAATATTAGCAGTAAAACCTAGAAAATATAGCCTATATTCAATTGCCCATCACGAAAATTAATTACGCCCTCAGCATATGGAGAAAGTTTAATATGTGGCCTATATATTACAAGGTCTACTTAAATTAAGACTAATGCATGTGCCCTCCAGGCGTGGCTATCAATTAATATTATTTAACGTCTATCGTTGCTATGTGGCTCGAACAATTGCATCATGCAGTTACATTCCTAAGCCATTGCTACCTATGTCAATTTTGTGGTTACAACTTACATATAGTAGTATTTTTGCTTGATTAGGCAAAGCTTTGTTTCAAAAATATTTTATCGTCTATGTAGGATTAATAGTTTTCCGGCGGCGTTGAGTTCTAGAGCTATCAATTAAGCCTATTCATAGTCTATATCTATGTATCAAGTAAGTCCTATAATGCATAATAAAGAAGAAATATATTCACAACTGCAACATATCTAATTTGTAAAATAATCTATACTAATATAATTATAAAGCTGAAGAGTTTGTTTGTTTTTTTTTAACGCGCTAATCTCAGGAAGTATTGGTCCGATTTGGAAAATTCTTTTTGCGTTGGATGGCTTTAGGTTATATAACATCACGCTGCGACCAATAGCAGGCCGCTAGTCGAGTATAATCATTCTATAAGTCACAGACCTCCTTTTTGGTAGGGGGTAGGTCGTAGCGTATTCCAAACGTGGCCGCAGTGCGGCTGGCTACAGATGCCCCTTGTCTTAGATTTTTTTCTAGAATATGCCGACGGCTTCCTTCACCGTTTTAATAGCAGAAGTGATGAAATAATTGAATCAAAGTGCCTGGGTTCTATACCACGATTACAACTCTGTAAACCGTGCTCATTACCCTTGGACGACCACTAGGTATTATGTAATGTAATTTCTAGTTAAGTCTGTTGCTATATGTGAAACAAAAGAAAGAGTTATTACTAAAAAATATGATCACGTTTATGTATTGAAAATATTTCATTTAAGTGGAAAATTTACTGATTACCATTATTTTAATAAATTATTGAATAAGGTGCCGGTTTAAAGAGTACAATGTTGTAGTTAACGGAGACTTATCTTTTACTATTTTTGTAAAGAATGGTCGATTTTTGTATGAACTCGTGCCATGACTAATTACAGTACCAAGGTTAAGGTGGTCTAAATAAAACTATATTGGTAAAAGAGAAACTAGGGCTGACAGCATTGAAAAAAAGAAATAGTTACTAAGATGTCTATATTTTCATGAAACTCTTGATAAGTTACGGTTTTCAGAAGGAATAACGTTTAATAAGTAAATCAGAACTTTTATTTTTAGTATTCAAAATTATAATTATCGCCTTGAATATCATGAATATTTTTAATCCTCAAAAAAGTAGCCACACTAAATAAAGGCCCTAACCTACAAAAGTCTGATCTAATTTAATCCTATGCATTATTCACGCATGCCATTCTCCCTCAAAACGGAGCCAAGATTTTCGCCTTTTTTTAGTTGTACGACCGTTTGTCTCAGAAACAGCCCTGTAATATCCGTGTCATACAAGCAATCTGACCTCGGCTTTAGGCTAGACATTTAGGTATCTAGATCCATTCTATTTGATACCTGTTAGTTTGGTATTTCGATTTAGAGAAATAAAAATGTAGAGAGACTTTCTTAGAGCTCCCTTTTTGTAAAAGCAAAAGTGAGATCACTCAAAAACCCAATAAATATAATTTTCTGAATTTAGAGGATTTTTTTTTGCGTCTCGGTCGTCTATCGAGCAGGAGACGTTTTAGAATTCCTTTCGAGATATATGTATTAGAACAAACGGGTAGGAGAAATGCTTTTGTCGAAAGTATCAACGTTGTCGTTGTTTATATTTCCAGACATGTCTTCTGATTTAAAGATTGATACGGACAGTTAACTCGTTAAAATTAGTTACTTTTACCACCAAGCATGATTTTAAAAGATAATTTTGAGACTGATAAAATTGAAACACGTTCGAACTACTTCGAACATTTCTGGTTAAATTGCATTTACATGTTACTGTCAAATGTCTTGCCAATTCTTACTTAAAACTGCTATCTGAATTCTCACATGCAACAATTTAACGCCAGACATAACCACTAAAATATCTATTTTGGTAAGTCTATTGTCCTCACGTAGATAAACTGGGTATTCTATCAGCATCTATTGAGCAAAGTCCAGTATGTCCTACACTTTTCCTTTCACTTGACACACTGATAAGGATACTTACACATTGTGACATTATCACTTAACATCTGTATACGAATCTCAGAGTACTTTGTTCATATAATTATACATATGTATATGGAACTAATAACCATAAGGAATACTCGCTACTATGTTGTATAATTTCGCAGTAGCCGTATCCACTTCCCTGTTTTGTGGAGCTACTGGCTCATATCGTCGCTAGATCACGTTTAAATTTCATCATCATTCTCTGTTGACTTTTCCAAATTCATTTGGTGTCGGCTTAACATAACTTTCTCATTCATACTTTTCTAGCAGTTGTCATCTTTTTCTAATAATATCACCTTTTACACAACCCATCCATCGTTTTATATATATATATACACGTATAAAGTTATTCAAGTAGTAATTTAATAACTGTACTAAGTTATTAAATATAATGAATATTTTTTAAATCATTAAAAACTAGTGCTTGACTGCAATCCCGCCGATGGTAAGCAGTGATGGAATCGTTGATGGTAAAGCGCGCTAGTTAATTAAGCTTATTCACTTAAAAAAAACTTAGTGAATAGGAAGGCAGACGGCAGTTGAGCGAGGTGATGCAATGTCGAACCCAACAACACGACCAACGATGCTGCGCCAAAGGGAGACTGATCTGGACACCCTCCATGACCAAACTCCTGACACAATAGCATTTAATCATTTAAGGATATCATAATCTTGAAACGTCTCACTTTACCACTTCTCACCATTAGTTTATTAGCGAGGCGTGTACTTGAGTTGTCTTCATTCCAAGGTAGATTTATTAGTTAGAGGCCATTCAGGATCGTAATGATTTTACATTAAATCAATTTCAATAGGCCCGTTGTTCTCAACGGTAGGTAAATCCTGTTTTAAAATCGACCGAGTTGGAATCAAGTGGCTAAGGATATGAATCTGGGAAGCTAGGCAAGATTGTCTGTGGTGATATCTGCCAATTGGGTGACATTAGTAGTGTTACCGTTTATTCTTATTGTTTAGGCGCCATCTTTGATTGGTACAGCATTTTTTATGTAATGACGCAGTCAGGTATCCACCAGAAGTGTGGTCTTTAAGGAAAAATCTAAAGATTTCTTTTATGTTCGAATCTATTTTACAAGTATATATATTCATTTTTAATTATATTGTTTGTTTAATATCAAGCCAGAGTAAACATAAAATATATGGATGGAGAACACATTTAGAACATACATTACGTTTATGGTTAAGTTTTTGAGTTCCGAGGTTCTCTATTAGCCCGAAACACAGACGTTTTCTACTCATTGAATGTATAGAGTGAAATATTTTATAAATATCGGTGGTTCGTAGGAAAATCTATACTTAAGCTATAAATTTTATTGAGACTCTCATGTGACTTGTGTTTTAATAAAGTCAAGTCCTGAAAGACTATTGTAAACATAATGGAATACATTGAACGGGTAAAAAAACTTTCTAATAATGTGTATTCAACAGAAAGTAAGTGAATTATTGTCTTAGCCAAACCTGATGCATCTGTACAAATAAAGCAAGGTGGATGACTAAATTCTAAGTCGAACAGGTTAAAGATAAGGACTTTGTACCGTTTAAAATTAAGAAGATCACGCCGACCTAAAATCCTTACTGATAGCATCACGAGGTATTGATAACATTGCGCTGAAGATACAACTTATCGACAGCATGCCGTAAGTGAATGAACGTCAAGTTTCATTAACGGGAATTTCTAATTATGATAAGAAAATTGGTTATTTTATTCAAGATTGATTCCTGAAATATTATAGCTATTGGTAGAGTTTTATTTCAAAAAGTAATATTAATTGGTTGTGTAATAAAATGTAATTGACTGCATAAAGTTTGCAGTATTCAAAAGAAGTATTTAATATTTCAATGCTATCGCTAAGTCGGAAGCAACGCCAGAAAATTTTCACCTTCGGAAAAGTATATCGTATCGTCAGTCTGTAATTCTGTATCACGCGTCTGTCACGACAATCGGAAAATCTACTGCTACACGTAATCATTTTCCATCCGACACTGTGAAATCAGAACTTGACCAAAATTTCTATATAAAATTTGAATGCATTAAATAAGTAAATAAAATAAGTAAGTTTGATGCGTTTGCTACCGAAAGTCATCTTCTAGAAGAAAATGTTACGATCATAACCTAACAAAAAAGAAAGTCCGTACTTACACGTATGCTTTCGTCTCCTGTAGATGGACAAGGCCCTGCTTGACCAGTTCGTACGCAACCTTGGAGTACTTGGTGGACACAGCCAAGAGGTCTGGCTGGTATTCCACTTCCTTCTGCTTCTCCGAACTGTTGGGGTCAGTGACAATGTTGTGCTTCTTCTTCATCCTCTCTAAGGTACGCGAAGGTTTCGGCGGCGTAGGCGCCACCGGTGCTATATCGATCACATCACGGGTACACATGTTACACATTTTCCTTAACAACTCGCTCTACGCTCACTGACCGTTTGGCCGGCGCTCGCGCCGTTCTCGTATATAAGTCGATGATTTCGTTTCCCCCCACCACAGCGTCCGCCCCTGATAACGCGGATTCGTTGAGTAAAACACGTGTGCATTTCGAATAAAAATAGTAGAGACGACCAATGCATATTAAGGAAAAAAATTTTGTCGATAATACCCCCCTGTTGGTAATTTTATGATAATAAGCCATTACGAGAGTACAATTAAAGTATTTCTTGTTTTTTTTTTAAATATGATGTATAATTTACTTATGTATTTCAATTTGTTTACATTATAAGCCAGCAGTAAATATCTTTTCTTGCGGAGAAAAACATTTAATTCTAATTCAGACCATTTTCTCAAAAAAAAAAAAAAACTTAAAACAACATTACATTACGCCCTTTCTCTAGAAGTTAGATTAGGTTAGACAGAAGGGTACAGTGGACACCATATTTTGCCGTTTTAATAGATTTTATTTGGATACCTGTACAATATTTCTGAAGAAAACTGGTTTTAAATATTAAGAAGGAAAGGATTAACGTGCTAAGAATATCTTGACTAAAACTTGATCTGAAAAGTGCGTCATGAAAGGTAATTCAAATAAACATGAAACTGGAAAGAGACTTGCAAGAAAACAGTAACAGAAATAACAGTAAAATAATCGAGTCCTGTAACACAGAATACGTTTTATTTGTATGGTCCGATTACCATGGTCTGTAACAATAAATGGCTAGATGTAATGAAAAATGATACAATTAAAAACTATAAAAAGAGTTTAGTGGCGTACCTAACAGAAAGATGTTATTATTCTATTAATGATTTTTAATCAATATATTATTTATTCAGTCGGACAGCCTCCGTGGCGTAGCGGTAGCGAACGCGGCCGTTGCACAAGGAGGCACGGCGGGTTCGATCCCCGCACAGTGCAAATATTTGTATGCATGAATATGAATATTTGCACTGGTCTGGTCGTGCCTCGGAAAGCACGTTAAGCCGTTGGTCCCGGTTGCCATACGAAGATCTAGTGACAGTCGTTACGGGTTGTTGGAGCCCTCAAAATTCTAACAATTGGTCTAACTGCAATGCTTAGATTGAATTCGGGTTGTGGAGGTCAGACGGCAGTCGCTTCACGGAAAATATCGAAGTTTAGCCAAACTCAGCAGTTAGACTGGTAAAGCGGACCCCAGACTCCAAAGCTGAAAAAGCTGCGGATGCGACTGGGATTAACGCTGAGATGATGATGATGATTATTTATTAAGTCGTGGTGGCCTAGTGTTGAAAAGACCAGCCTCTCAAGTATGAGTGCGCGGGTTCGATTCCAGGTCAGGCAAGTATCAATGTAACTTTTCTAAAGTTATATGTACTTTCTAAGTATATCATGCGCACCAGACTGAAGGTGAAGGAAAACATCTTGAGGAAACCTGGTCTTTAAGTCAGAAATCGCCAAACCGCATTGAGCAAGCGTCAATCCTTCTCGACCTGTGCCCAGCATTGGGATGATAAAAAGGTTGATGATGATGATGATGAACGGACAAAACTTTTTAATAAGTAATGTGTATAGTAATTAGTATTATGTTGAACTTGAGGACTTATGCATCAGGAGGTGGTCAAAAGAGAGTGACAGTGGTAAAAAGAGAAACCGTGGCCCTTGACGCATAGGTAGGTGAAGGAACACGGGGCTGGGTTTTAGTCAGCAAAAGTCTGATTCCGCTCCTCCCAGAGCGGGAGAGGTCATTTGATGATTTTAATTTAACATTCTCTAATATTAATTACTAGTTCCTCTCAGCGATTTCACCCGCGTAGGTTTCGCACGTTAGGCACGACCAGACCAGTGCAAATATTCATATTCATGCATACAAATATTTGCACTGTGCGGGGATCGAACCCGCGCCTCCTTGCACAACGGCCGCGTTCGCTACCGCTACGCCACGGAGTGCAGACAATTTATGCGTATACATTACGCATAAATTGTAAGTGGTCACGAGGAAAATTTGTAGATTACGCTTCTATTAAAATTCACGGAGTAATCTCGATATACTATTTAGATATAAGTAGAATTTAATTTTATATCGAAAAATAATGATAATTATAAAACCGGATTTGTTTTCATTCAATCTCTATACAAAATAATAATAAATTATATTTATACGATGATTGCATAATGTGGTATTCCGATTCTGTTAAAATTCTTAGAAATAAAAAGAAAAATACGTCATTAGCATTATGCATTCCCGACGAATTAGATAACACACCCTTCTTTAAAATTTGATGATGTTTACAAGCAGATTTCCATTGAAAAATGTCAAATTTTTCGTAAAAAGTTCACTTGAAATTGATAAAAATTGTCGTAAACACCATAGTATGTCTTTTTTTCTTTCTTTATAAGTAAGAAGAAATTATTACCATAAGAAACCCTGTTGTATGGCCTTATAGTGCAAACTAAGTTTAGTAACATGGCGGAATGTGCACTGTGGTTGGCAAATACATACTTAGGGGAATTTAATATTTATAATTAGTGTATGGTTAAAATACCGCATGCAATTCAAAGTATTCATTATGATAGTGCGTTGGTCACAGCTAAATTTTCTGAACTTTATTTATGTTGTTCTATGTAAGTGTTATTTATTACAGATGAAGTCATTGGATCGAGTATATTCTTGAGAAATAAGCCGAGAGGAAGCTTATTTGCTGCGGAGTTAACTTAATCGATTTTTCCATTGTCTTCGTACCCATCAGTAACCTTATTTCACCGTCCGTTCAGAACAGGCCTGTTTGTTTGAATGAAATATCATTAAATGATCTTTACCGCCTTATACGGAACAGGAACCTACCGAAACAGCCGTGTCCGGTGAGGACCTGAGTCAGGCGAAGTCATTCCTTAAAGAGGGGACTTACCGCCGCTAATGTGGCGTGCCACTCCATCTTGTGCTATGCTTCCTTGGTCTGTGTGGGACTTATCCAACAACCTAATTGCGCATCCAATTATAATGTCAATCGGAATCATTTCAATGATATTGGTAATCCGTTGTTTTATTAAATACTAGCGGCCGCCAGCGACTTCGTTCGCGTGGAGTTAGTTATGCTCCGCGCCAATTGCTCGCAGCGTGATGTTATACAGCCTTAAGCCTTCCTGGATTAATGGGCTATCCAAAGTAAAAAGAATTTTTCAAATCGGACCAGTAGTTTCTGAGATTAGCGCGTTCAAACACACAAACAAACTCTTCAGCTTTATAATAAACTAGCGGCCGCCAGCGCCTTCGTTCGCGTGGTTAGTTATGCTCCGCTCCTATTGGTCGTAGCGTGATGTTATGTAGCCTAATGCCTTCCTGGATTAATGGGCTATCCAACTCAAATAGGACCCGTAGTTCCTGAGATTAGCGCGTTTAAACAAACAAACTCTTCAGCTTCATGTATTAGTATAGATTGTGAAAATGGAACAGACAACTAACTACTTAAACATTTGTTCCGTGGGGCAATCGGACCCCCCTAGTTTTGCTCGCGGTTTTCTCATAAGGATTTAAATTTTCGTGAAAATCTACTTTAGTCATTTAGCGTTTTCATTATCCATCGTGGAACTCCAGCGGTCTTCAAAGCCCGGAGTACAGACGCAACGCGGGAATTCCATACGTTGTTGACACCACTACGATCCGAACGAAGCGTTTCGCCTCGCCTTTTATACGGCGTACATCGAGGGACTGGAACAATTTACCAGCAGCGGTGTTTCCGTCTGACTACAATTTAAGGGTCTTCAAGGCTAGAGTGAATTTGGCTTTTAATATACTAGGGCGCTTTAGTATTAACGATTTGCATCACTGCTTACCATAAGGCGGGATTGCAGCCAAGCACTAGTTTAAAATATGTAGGAAATAAAAAAAGAAGAACTCTTTTTTGGTATCTGTATTTACATTTAGGAACACATTTATGATCTACGGACGTCTACGGAACATGCTTTGTAATATATTACAAACATTACAAAGCATTTCCGTAGTCGTTCGTAGATCAAAAATGTGTTGTATACAGCCACAGCAGTGCGATGTAACTGTCTCACCTTGGAAACTCAGGTAAAGTGATTATAACTAGAAAATTTCAAAGAAAATATGGCCAGCAAAATTACTCTTAATACTATTTAAAGTAGTTATTCCCAACATCAATCTAAGATCAAACGCTCTTGTCTTTTGTATTGTTTTTTCGCCTTGTTTTTTGTATTGTAAATATGTTGATCCAAAATCACTCTAATATCATACTTATCTAGTGCTATTGATCTTGTATTAGTTTCAAATAAGATCTACTCACAGTAGTCTTTCCTATGCTATGCTGATATTAGTCTGACCTCTTGCAATAAATAGCATTTATCAAGCAAATCTAAAATCAAATGAGCTTAGAAAATCTATACTAATCTATCATCATTATTAACCTTTTTATTGTCCCAGTGCTGGGCACAGGTCACCTCAGGTCAGAGAAGGATTGAGCGTAATCACCACGCTTGCTCAATGCGGGTTGGCGATTAGATCGATCAGACTTAAAGTCCAGGTTTCCTCAAGATGTTTTCCTTCACCTTCAGTCATTGGTGTCCAAGATTAGATACTATTATTATATACTAAAGATAGTATTAGATACTAATCTATACTTATATATAAATCTGAAGAGTTTGTTTGTGTGTTTGAACGCGCTAATCTCAGGGCAGATTTAAAAAATCTTTGTGCGTTAAATAGCCCATTAATCCAGGAAGGCTTTAGGATATATAACATCAAGCTGCGACCAACAGGAGCGGAGCATATAAAAAAAAACCCTACGCGGGTGAAACCGCGGGGCGCAGCTATAGTACCCTTATAAGAGTAAGTTTTTCTCAAGTGCAACTAGTCTTATTAAATGCTCATTTATGAGACTGGGCGTTCTTGAGGCCATACTGGCTTGTCTAAGAGTAATATAGGGTCGATGGTATATGTTCTAAAACAAATATAAGAGCGCTTTAAGCCTCTTAAAAAGTGCGAGTTCTGAGACTGTTTTGCTAGTTGGGAGCCTGAAGTGATCTGTCATTCGCACTAATGCTGGGGACTCGCTATTGACAGCTTAGTCTAAGTTCATAGCACCTAATTCTATACGGTAAGAATCGATCGGCAGGTGATGACGGATGTGTCATGTGACGGCAGAAATGTAAACAAAAAGGCTTATTATTCAGATCGCCGTGCTGCATGTGATTGTGATTATTCGTTTTCTATTTGTATTTTATGAATGTAAAACTGCCGTGATGACGTAGATTCATTAATGTCTCATCAACATGTTGGCATGGACCAACGATGCGGGATATTGATCTGGAGACCCTCCTCGACCAAACTCCCGACACAAAAACATTTGGTGCATCGTACCCGACACATATCGCAACACAATTACTCAGACCCGTCCATATTGCTTCATCAGACATCATGCCGGTACACGACGAATCGCTTGGCGGCAATACTTGGCAATACTGGTGGGTGATAACTTCTACCGGCAGCTGATGATGTGGCCTACTATTGAGTTATCCACTTTCTATAACACCGGTAGGTAAACCGCCTCTTTACCTGTAGCTTTATCTCCCAAGAAGAGATTTGAAATTTCTGTATTAACAATGCCAAAGATGGGTGTTCAAGCTCACAATATACGGGGTCTTGTCACAATAAATGTGAATCTAGTGTCAATGTCACTTCAAGGTCCATAATAATGTGTTTATAGTACATTACGATATTAGTGCGTAATGATGGTTATAACACGCGAGGCGGAATTTCAGCCCGAGCCGAAGGCGAGGGTGTAATTGGGCCGAGCATGTTATAACCAATACGCACGTATATCGTACGACGTTTTTTAACACACTTGCGAGGAAACAGAAAAAGAAGTATTTTATATTTTGTTCATTTTAAATAAACTCAATCTGTGAATGCACACTGTTGCTTTCCCTCCATTAGTATTATTATTTGCCATTTCAAATATGGAACAGCGCGCAGCGCGAGCCGTGCGGCGGCGATCAGTTCCATAATTACTTGAAATGGAAAATAATGCTGTTATGGAAAATAATGCTGTTATGGACTATAACTTAACTATTTGCTTTGATAAAACACGCGTTTGTTATGGCCTGCTTTACATATTTAAAACCGGTGGAATTACATCAGCTTTACGAGCAAGGGTGTTAAAAAAAGGTGTTTAGCCTATACAAGTGCTAATCACGATAATGTGTAAGTAAACACAATGTTTAGCAGTCTAAATGTAGCCTATTCATATACATACATGTCCTATTTACTGTCTACAATAATTCAGTTACCTAGACAAAAATAAACCATCAAACAGTCCACGAGTAGTTTTAATGCATTGATCCAATCAAAAATCAACCTCATCGCCGTTGTCAATGGGTTAAAAGACAAGATTTTGTGGAATTGACGTCAATATTAAACATAGAAATGAAGAACTAAGCCTGGTTAACGCTTCCAATCTCAAATAAGATTAACAAAAGAAGAAGGAGGCAAGTTATCAGTGCTTCATTCTAAGTGGCGGACTGACTTTACGTTGTTGCGAAGGAACAGTGAGGTTTATCATCCGTATCTCTTTATCTGAAGATAAATCCATCGTTTCCACACGACCCAGTATTTCTTCACTTGTGAAGATTTACTAATGTTTTACATAGCTCAAAGAACATTAGAACAACCAAGCTGATGTGAGTTTAGTCCGGCTATATTAGCTGTAGAACCGATAACTTCTGGGGCACGGCAGTAGCCAGCTTGTACCTATAGGATGCTTTTTGGAGAGTGTGCGCGAGAATTTCACGGCTTAGTTCCGCGATCTCTGTTTCATCATCGGACTATGCATCTTATAGCGAATATCCACTCTTAGGCGTCGTCCTAATTGGCGAAGATCGCACGGTGACACGATGAGTTCTCCTCGTGCGATGAGTTCAAACATACAGATTTCATCAGAGTGTCCCATGCGTACATGAGCTCGCAGGATTAGTTGCAAGGTTCAAATTAGGACACTCTGATGAAATCTGTATGTTTAAACTCAACGCACGAAGAGAATGCATCGTATCATCGTGCGATCTTCGCCAATTAGGACGACGACGCCTTACATTGTTGACACCACTGTCATCCGGACGAAGCGTTTCGCCTCGTCACATATACCGCCAATACATCGAAGTTAGTGACCACTTGTCCAGGGCATCACTAAATTTCTCAATATATTTCATAAGACAACATTGATTCATTATTATTTGTTTGGTAGATTATCAGAATAAATATTGGTCACAGAGTGTTATCTGAATGGTTGTAAATTATTTGATTTATAACTACAGTATTTAAGACATTATGGGTACATATTATCTTTTTATCGTGTTACTCTTTGATAATCGTAGTGTCCACTGAATGTGGGTTACTATACGACTATGATATGAGGGTTGGGTGGGTCACCGTCTTGTCCTTGTGGTGGCAATCTCTTGAGTCCAGCCCAGGTACAGCCCACGATCCGGAGCGAGAGTGCATGGGAGGCCGTCACCTCTTGCGAAGCATTAATGTTCGCAATGTGCGGATTGGAAGGCGTGAGGGAGATGCAATCTCTGCGCCCTCACAGCGGTAGTTGCCGCAGGAGATACCCTGGACGTTGAGAAAGAGCAACGAACTGCGGCACCGGCCACCGCGGACTTGCCGGAGGTGAGTAATGGGACAGTCGGCTAAGGCCGGTAAGAATCAGGCCCGGATGGATGTAAGACGAGTTTTGTTCCGCTTGCTCCTAAAAAAGATATTAGCACATTGTGACGGGGTTCACTAGGACAGTTGCCTGCCAGGGCCATGGGTTATCCAAAAGAGATACTATGGCCCTAGGCACAAGTAAATGAAGGAACATGGGTGAGTTCTAACTAGTAAAAACTTGAGGGAGCCTTCCACTAAGTCCTTAGCGGGAGAAGTAATTTGATGATGTCCCACAAAAAAGTTGATAGTTGTCAGTCTCACTGTATTTCGGTCAGGGTTCCCGATTTTTACATTCTTTGTATTTGTATTAATTAAAAAGTTACGCTAGGTATTTATAGGCAGTTAAACCGTCGTTTTCTCTCCCAATAAGACTCCAGCAACATATATCATAGGAGTTGCCCCTCACTAGGAATTTCTCCTGTATTGTGGGCGGGTTTATAAACATATAAACTCACATCTACAAACAACCAGACCCAGAACAACTACTTGTAGGTCATAAATCAATTAGGTCAAATATTTGTTCCGTGCGGGAATCGAACCCGCAACACGCAGCGCAGCAGTCAAACATTTTACCACTACGCCAATCGAATTTAACCGAATTTATATCAATTCTAAACATAATTAAAAAGGGCTAAGGAAAGTGGACGGATTACCGCCATGGGATCGGGAGGCCAAAGCCCTCGCCCACGCACGACGAGAGGAGGCAAAACGACGGGGCATAACTTCGCTGCCGTGAGAAATCGCGGTACGGCGGACAGAGCTCACGGCGCCCTCAACTTCCGCCTGACGCAGGTCCTCACCGGACACTGTTGTTTCGGGAGGTTCCTGTTCCGTATAAGGCGGGAGGAAACGCCACGGTGTCACCATTGTGTGGATCGCTTTGAGGACATGGTGGAGCATACGGTAGAGGTCTGCCCGGCTTGGGTAGAGCACCGCCCTGTCCTCGTAGCGGCGATCTCTCGCGTCCGACCGTGGTCCAGGCCATGGTCCGGAGCGAGAGTGCATGGCAGGCCGTGACCTTCTTCTGCGAAGCAGGCAGTAATGCTGGCAAAGGAAGAGGCGGAGCGCGTGAGGCAGTGGGAATCCCAGCGCCCTCACGCCACTAGCCGTCGCAGGAGACGCCCTGGTCGGGAGACGACACCGAACTCCCAGCCACCGTAGGTGCTAGCCTGCGGGCGGTGAGCAGTGGGTAGCCCGCCGCCCTGTAAGGGCCAGGCCCGAGTCGACGGCGCGTCGTGTTTCACGCGCGCCTCAAAGAGATGTCGTGATGTGGAAAGTGGGTTGTGTTCCTCAAGGTTCTGCAATACATTACTCTGTAACGCACTAAAAACTAGTTTCAACTAATCAAATGGCTCTAAACTAGATTTAAATCATGCTTGAGTTTTGAATGAGGTTCTGCGATACGGGCCTAAATCTATTAAACACCAGTAAATTATGGAATCTTTGAAAGGTAGATAGGTAGGTATATATAACAGCAACGACCATAATGTATCTTCTTCAGCCTATAGATGTCCACTGCTGGACAAAGGCCTCCCCCAAGGCTTTCCACGCTGACCGGTCTTGTGTTGCCCGCATCCATCGGCTTTCCGCGACCTTCACCAGGTCATCGGTCCACCTTGTTGTGGACCTGCCTACGCTGCGTCTTCCAGTACGTGGCCGCCACTCCAGAACCTTACTTCCCCATCGGTCATCGGTTCTACGAGCAATGTGCCCTGCCCACTGCCACTTAAGTTTAGCGACTCGCAGAGCTATGTCGGTGACTTTGGTTCTTCTGCGGATCTCCTCATTTCTGATTCGATCACGCAGAGAAACTCCTAGCATAGCTCTTTCCATTGCCCTTTGTGTGACTCTGAGCCTTCGTATGAGGCCTATTGTGAGCGACCACGTTTCAGTTCCGTAAGTCATCACTAGCAACACACACTGGTCAAAGACTTTAGTCTTGAGACACTGTGGTATCTTGGACGACGAGAGGATGTAGCGTAGCTTCCCGAACGCTGCCCAACCGAGCTGGATTCGCCGAGACACCTCTTTCTCGAAGTTGGACCTACCTAGCTGGACTGTTTGTCCCAGGTATACATACTCGTCAACAACTTCGAGTGCTGAGCAACCAACTACAATTGGAGTGGGTGCGACATGAGAGTTCTTAACATCTTCATCTTGTTCATTTTTAGACCCACTTGTTGGGAAGCTCTGCTGAGGTCATTGAGCATTTTGCCCAAGTCTTCCAGGGTCTCAGCCATGACCACGATATCATCTGCGAAACGGAGATTAGTGCTGTACTCGCCGTTGATGTTGATGCCAAGTCCTTTCCAGTCCAGGAGCTTGAAGACATCTTCCAACGCAGCAGTGAACAATTTAGGAGATAAGACATCTCCTTGTCTCACTCCACGCTGCAGTTGGATCGGTTTCGAGTCCTGATCCTGGAGACGGACTGACATGGTGGCGTTTTTGTACAAACACTTTATCACCTCAATGTATCGATGGTCAATTTGGCACCGCTGGAGAGACTGTAGCACCGCCCAAGTCTCAATCGAATCGAAGGCCTTCTCATAGTCCACAAACGCCAAGCATACTGGTTTGTTATACTCCTCGGACTTCTGTATAACTTGCCGCAGCGTATGATTGTGGTCTATGGTGCTAAAGCCTTTTCGGAAGCCTGCTTGTTCGGGAGGCTGGAAGTCGTAGAACCTGCGAGCGAGACGATTCGTGATGACCCTAGAAAACAGCTTGTAGACATGGCTGAGGAGGGATATCGGTCTGTAGTTTTTCAGGAGGGTATTGTCACCTTTTTTGAAAAACAAAACCACCACGCTCCTGTGCCACGCCTTAGGCGTTTCGCCATTAAGAATGACGGAATTAAATAGCTTCTGAAGCCATTGAACCATAATGTATAGTGATAGAAAATCGTGGAAACTTGACCTGCGCATCGGAGACCTGACAGGCCTCTGAAATATGTCCATATAATCTTATCTATGATAAATTTATCGGAAAGTAACGTATGCTAATATTAAGGGCTTAGTACATGGGTTACGTAACACAAGGCTACGTGTTTTCAGGAAACATATCGTGATGACGATTCTATGTTACTCCTGCCTACTGCGCAGCACTTCACTGATAAGTAACAAATAAAATATTAGCCAACTACCATCGTCATTTGTTTATGAACATATCGATGACGGTATACTTACCGTCATCAAATTTTTCTTCCTCTCTCAGCCCCTCAACCCCGAATCAATAATGTTTCCATTGGACCCCAAACTACGCCTTTCCTCTCGACACCCAAAGTACAGTACGACACATTCTGTTTTTTTTAACTGATAATCCACCAGGATACCTGTCTAGAACCCTATGAGGATTTTTTTAAATTGTTGCGCTACAACACCCTAGCCGGCTGGTTGACAATACGGCTTTGAAGATGGATGTGAGTTTACCTGAGATATACTACAATAGTATTGTGTTATATTTTAAGGTTAACTGTATATTAATATGTATTATGAAAAGTTAAAAGAACATCATTCATTTCGTAACCAAAACGTAAGTTATTGCTGATCCGGTTCCTAAATTCTTTCGTAATGGGAAGCTCTTGCAGACAGGTACCTACTAATTATAGGTAGATTACATAATGTGCGCACTCCTGCGACACATGCTTATCCTTTCATTGTGTGAGAGAGGGTGGGCCATAATCCACAACTCGGGCTCAGTCCAAGTTGGTAGAAGGCCGGTTTCTTTCAATGTCTTGGTTCACCGTGCAGAAAAATAAATGAGTCAGTAACGAGTAGCGAGAATTCACACTGAGCTTCTAAACTCATTTTAATCAAAGGCTGGAAATAAACATACACGGATAATAACAAATATGGTTGAGAAACACAAGTCCCAACGTTCATAAAGTCAATATTAGAATGCATTCTTTAAGTATTTATAGTACAAACTTCGGTTATATCGCGCTTTTTAGTTATCCCTCGGGAATATCAAATTTTTCATTAAAAGGTAGCCTATGACCTTTCTCAGGGTCTAAAGATTGTCTGTGCCAAATTTCATCAAAATCGGTTGAGAGGTTTAAGCGGGAAAGCGTAACACACAGAAAGACAGACAGAGTTACTTTCGCATCCATACTAATATTTTAAATGCGAAAGTAACTCTGTCTGTCTGTTACGCTTTCCCGCTTAAACCTCTCAACAGATTTTGATCAAATTTGGCACAGACAATCTTTAGACCCTGAGAAAGAACATAGGCTACCTTTTAATGAAAAATATGATATTCCCGAGGGATAACTAATATAACCGAACTCCACGCGGGCGAAGCCGCGAGCGGAAAGCTAGTTTATAATATTAGTATGGATAGTGTAGCACTTAGCTTCGTTATCTCAGATGTAAGGGACAAATGTGAAACAAGTAGTTACTCGGTTTTTTTTTTCGTAATCTCCGGTCATAAAGTGGTAAACATCATAACATTATGTCGCTCTAGGTGGCCCGCGGGCACGCCCCGTGGGAGGTCGATGCCCTGGTTCTGTCCCAGGTGCATCGACACCGTGTCGCGGCCCGGGAACGGGGGGAACGACCCGCCTTCGAGGAGGTAAGGCGGGTCCGAATAGCGGCTCAGGGGGAGGCCCTGAGTCGGTGGAGGGAGGCACTCCGCACACCAGCTGCCGGCCACCGGACGATTGGAGCGATTCGTCCGGTGTTGGAGGGATGGGTTGGGCGCCGGCATGGCAGCCTCACCTACCGCTTGGTGCAGGTACTGACCGGACATGGGTGCTTCGGTCACTACCTGCACCGTGTCGCCCGTCGGGAGGAGTCGCCGCGGTGTCACCACTGCGACTCTCTCGACGACACGGCCGAGCACACCTTGGTGGAGTGCCCGGCCTGGCGGAACGAGCGCCGCGACCTTGTTGCGGCGCTCGGAGGCGGAAGCCTCTCCCTGGCAACCATGGTGCGAGCCATGGTTGAAAGAGAGAGTGCATGGGAGGCTGCCGCCTCCTTCTGCGAGACCGTCCTCTTGCAGAAGGAGGCAGCGGAGAGGGAGCGGGAAGAGAATGCTCTTGCCGCTCCCCTCCGGCGTAAACGGGCGGGGCGAAGAAGGCGGGGGACGAACCCCCGTCTCCTTTAGCCCCCGAGTGTGACCAGCGTGTGTGGGTAGCTCCTGCACGCGCATTGCACTGGTCACCACGTCTGGGGATTATCCGTTCCCGGGTAATCCTCCCTAGGCGCGGCTACCGGCCTAAATTAGGTCGGTAAGCCCTGAGAGTGGCCCGGAGTCAGATCTTCGGGCCGAACCCGGGTCACTCTCAACGCAGGGCTCGAGGGACCGAGTGTCTTTAGTGGGTATTCCCGGCTCCGGCCGGGCGAGTCCCACACACGCCTGTCACCTAGCTAGCGGCGGGTACGGTGCAAAGGTGGCCGCAAGTCAGGGACTGCATTAGTATAACTGGTTCGATTCCGAAACGGTTTAAAGAAAGGATCAAAGAAGTTTTTAATATGTAACAAGTTTCTTTTTTCCTCAATCGCAGGTCAAGCGGCCTATCTCAGGTATCACTAATACAGTTGTTTTTTGCAGGCGATTTACTTATACCGTCATTTGTTCACACTTTCGGAAAACAAATAACAGTAGGCACTAACGAGATCCTTCGGTAAACAGCAGTCACGTGCAAACCGGTGCTTCAAACGCTTATTCGGAGATGGAAATCTAAGTTGCGTAGGTATGCCAGAAGGATTGATCTCTGCTTAAACATTACTTAAAACTAGTTTCAACCAATCAAATGACTTGAAACGAGACTTAAGTAGAGCTTGAGTTTTGAGTGACGTTCTGTAATACGGACCTAAGTGTCCTATTTCAAATTTATGATAGTCTCCTCTAGTCACTTAAATTGTATCTGATTTGTTTATTGCCGCATCTAGATTAGGTAAATGCCAAATGTGACAGGGGAGGCTAAACTGATAATTTTGGCGCCATTTATGAAATTGAGATCAAGAGAAGAATTCATCTGCATAGCCTTTTTACAACTATTTTCGGACCAGCTTCCAATATAACCGGATTCAGCTGAAAAACAGTATTTTAAATGGAGCATCTGCCATCTGACTTCCACAAGTCAGTTACTGGGTTATACGATATTTCTTGGTGTTATTAAGGTTGCTTTTAGACTTACGGGCTTCTTTTTATCCATATCTACTGTCAAAGATCTACGAATGACTATCAGGACCAACGACTTATAGTGCTTTCCGAGACTCGGTACTGATAGATGGACCAGGGGACCTCATGTTCAACACTCTCTCAATCAATCACACACGGAAAAGGATTGAGCGTAATTACCACGCTTGCTTAATGCGGGCTAGCGATTTCCGACTTAAAGTCCAGGTTTCCTCAAGATGTTTTCCCCTAGTCAGCTATTTATATAAATTTGCCATTCCAACACGATTCCATTGTCATTGTGCTAAAAATTTCGAAATCTGGTAAATTCATAATGATCAACCAATTATTAGCCAGTGATCTCGTAATGGAATGATGATACAATGACGTTACCGTATTGCCAATATTATGAAACCTGTTAGTAGAAATGATTTTCTAAAAACTAAAAGTAATAATGACGCCATTTTGTTAGTAGATTACGAAACGTGTCAAAATCGGTAATTATAAGATCACTGATCGACCATTCTGACACTATTATAATACCAGACTAGGGCTCCTGTGCAGCTGTTATTATTTAGCTTCTCAATTCAGCTCAACTCTGCAATTCTGGGAAGTAATGAGTCTGTAAGTGACTGCAGCAGTGGTAGCTACGGGCTCTTTAGCAAATAAAGAAAAAACCACGATACTGCTGTCATTAGCATTTATTGTCTTTAGAATACAAATATGGGTTTCTCAGACCAATATAAATATAAAATACCGCAAACACTAGAAGTCCCCCATTTTTATGTCGCTACTCACCAATTCAATGAAATGTCTAGCATCTCGTCATTCTGCGAAAAAACTTGTAAATATTATTTTATTACACATGACTCATTATCTACAGATTGATAAACATTTAAGAGTAATCAATTTGTTATCAATAAACTAAATGAATCACATATCCACAAATACCTGATTATATCCCACTATCAAACTGCCCTATTGCCTTTCATGATACACGGATAGCCATATGGACTTTGGTCCTAGAACAAAGTGATATAGGTACAAGCGCCATTTTTTTGCCTATAAATTCTGGATATATCCGGAATTAACTAACTTACTACGAGTCTAATCATTAAAACTGCTTAGAGCTAGATAGATAGTATTCTTCAAAAATAATCATCGCACCGGAAGACGCAGCGTGGGTAGGCTCCCGACAAGGTGGACTGACGACCTCCTGAAGGTCGCGGGAAACCGTTGGATGGGAGAGACACAGGACCGGTCGTCGTGGAGATCCTTGGGGGAGGCTATGTCCAGCAGCGGACGTCATTCGGCTGAAATGACTGAATGAATAATCATCGTTATTAAACAGTTATTAATGATGATTATTATTAGTGTTATTTTGTTACTTTATAGCTGATAGCTGACCTTTTACACAGTGAACGAATTAACATCAGACTGACACTTCTAGTTATGTAGATGATAACCTTCGGGGTTATAGATAAAGACCCCCTGTGCGTTTATTTCTTCATACATACAACATTTAACAAGTTAATTACGAGAGGTGCATTCCAGGACAGAACTATAAACTAAAACTAGGTATTAATAACCAGGGCAAAGAATAATGAGGTTTCCATTCATATATTTATTTGCATTCCATAATGTTGTAGAGATATTACAATTTCTTAAAGCTGAGGGATAATTATGGACCCTATAGGGTACAGGAAAAGTATAAAATTAATGTAAAATAAGTAAATAACTAAGAACTAAAAAATGTTAAAATAAATTTAGAATACATATTTTTTAATTTACAATTATAAACTATTACTTGACCGCAATCCCGGCTGATGCGGTAAGCAGTGATGCAATCGTTGATGGTAAAGCGCGCTAGTTTATTAAGAGCCTATTCATTCTAGCCTTGAAGACACTTAAATTGTGGTCCGAAAGAAACACCACCGCTGGCAAATTGTTCCAGTCCCTCGATGGATGCGGGATAAAAGACGAGGCGAAATGTTTCGTCCGGATAGTAGTGGTGTCAACAACGTAAGGGTGGGATATTCGTCGAACGACGGGTCGTCCGATGATGGAACGAAAATGGTGTAATTAAGTAATTCGATTCCCGCGTGATATTAACATTAAATTTATATCCACTAATATTACAATATAAATGCAAAAGTTTGGGAGGGTAACGGAGGACCGGATTTGGATTAACTTTTGCACAAAATGCGGTTTATAATTAGGATTAACACATTATATTGTGTTTATTCGTATATATTCCCACGGGATCAAAACTAGTAGGTAATTATATTATTGGACTAGCTTTCCGCCCGCTGCTTTGTCATTGTGGAATTCGTTTTTTTTTTTTTTTTTTTTAATAATTATAAACTAGTGCTTGACTGCAATCCCGCCTGATGGTAAGCAGTGATGCAATCGTTGAGTGTAAAGCGCACTAGTTTATTAAGCCTATTCACTTAAAATACTTAGGAATAGGAAGGATGACGGCAGTTGAGCGAGGTGATGCAATGTTAAACCCAAGACCAACACGACCAAACGATGCTGCGCTAGAGGGAGATTGATCTGGAGACTCTCCACGACCAAATTCCCGAGACAACAACATTTGGCGCATCGTACCCGCCACACATCGCAATACAACTGCTCAGACCCGTCCTCCGTACGGCTTCACCAGACATCATGCCGGAACACGACGAATCGCTTGAAAAGTACCCTATTATTTAAACCGGACTTCTAACTTTACGTCAGCAAAATTTCAAAACAATCGGTTCAGTAGTTAAAGCGTGAAAGCGGAACAAACAAACTCACCTTCCGATTTATAATATTAGTAAGGATTTTATTGAAATCAGTCTGTCATATAGTATAATGGTCATAATGGTTCTACTATATTCTACCTGTTAGGTAGGAAAAGACAGTTTTTGGGCTCAAGCCTCTCTCCGGGGGTGCGACGAATTACATGTGTATCCCGGGCCTACCTACGAACTATGGTAGTAGAAGGAATCGTTCTTCCCATTTGGAGGTTATCCATGAAGATGTCTCCACGAAAAGTAGGGCTCATATCTTCCCAGATGAAATTATAAGCAGCTGTTTAATGTGTAAAATGAAAAACCACATTTGCCAAAGAATTGTTTCTTATTTTTAACACCAAAGGGCGAACGGTTCGATGCTAGTACTTTCTCATATAATCTAGGTGACATCAATATTGAGAACTCTGCAAAATCCAGAAGTATCTTGAAATATCTGCCGAACCGAATTGCCGTGACGTCGTGGTCACGACAATTTATCAGATATTTTACCAAAATGTCATGATATCGAGAATGAATTGACAGGTAATTTATATAGCACTTTACTGTTTATCTAGCCAGCAACTACGAGGGGCCTGTAAAGGTTTCGGTCACATCATATACTCACTCTGAGTTTTGCGACTAAAAATAAGTCGATTTATGTCTTCCATTTCTTAAGGAAAAGAAGGAAAAACATGGTAGACCATAACATCGGCTGCCGGCAGAAGTTACCCACCAGACAAAGTCTTGCCGCCAAGGGATTCGTCGTGTTCCGGCAAGATGTCTGGTGAAGCCGTACGGACGGGTCTGAGCAGATGTGTAATGTGTGGCGATGTGTGCCGGGTTGTTGGTCGGGAGTTTGGCCGTGGAGGGTCTTTAGATCAATTTCCCTCTGGCGCAGCATCGTTGATCGTGTTGTTGGGTTTAACATTGCATCACGTCGCTCAACTGCCGTCTTGCTTCCTATTCACTCAGTTTTTTTGAGGAAATAGGTTCTTAATAAACTAGCGCGCTTTAAGCATACTGCCGCGAATCCCTTGTGATTCGGGGCACTATAAGGATTATCTAAACTTAATATCTACATACCTACTTTCTGTGCCAATGAAAACTCTGTGTGTCTCGAGGTTTCTGTTGTTTAGCTCGCAACCGACTTCTAGAGGCATGACAAAAGTAAAATTATTTTGTCCTTTTAAGGGATTTTTTTGAAGTCGGTTTCTATTTTTTTGTAAAAAAAAAATTATTTCAGGCTTTTCCGTGTCTTAGTCGAAATTTGAAATTACCTTTTTCACCTCATAATAATAGTGGCAGCCATAAGCCATGTTAGAATAAGTTCTCATCAATACGAAAAAAATCCCTATCGCAAAAACTACTGAACCGATTTTGATGATACTTATAGCCAAGTTGAACAATACATAGTAGGTATAACAAAAAAGAGTTATTTAAATCGGACTTGTAGTTCCGGAAATATGCGCGCACAAACATACATACATTCACTTGAAATTTGGCTGACATACATACGGGTCGAATAGATAACCTCCTTTTTTTGTGAAGTCGGTTAAAAATTATTATATTGTATAGTGTAATTCCATTTTGTTTGTGTTTGTGCGTGTGTAGTCCAGTGTATTATTTTTAATATTAGGTCGATGCTGTCACAGATGAAATTAAAAGGTCGGCAATGAAAAATAGACTTATCTCGTGATATAAGGTAACGTTTCTTTTCTTTATTAGAATTGAAATATTTCTCCAATCTGTCACTTTTTTCTTTCATTTCTTCCGTTCCTACGGCGATCATATTTCTCGTCCTGTATATGTGGGAAGATGTTTTCCTTCACCTTCAGTCATTGGTGTCCAAGATAAGCTTAGAAAGTACATATAACTTTAGAAAAGTTACATTGGTACTTGCCTGACCTGGAATCGAACCCGCGCACTCATACTTGAGAGGCTGGTGGAAAACACACAAAAAATATAAAAACACAGGAAAACATCTTGAGGAAACCTGGACTTTATAAGTCTGAAATCGCCAACCCGCATTGAGCAAGCGTGGTGATTACGCTCAATCCTTCTCTGTATCGGAGGAGACTTGTGCCCAGCAGTGGGACGATAAAAGATTGATGATGATGATGATGATATGTGGGAAGGGGAATCAGGGTATTGTCAAACGAGTTTCTGCTATCGAACAGAAGGAGCTGTTCATCAACTTAAGAAAGTGTAAACAAATGGAAGTCATGCACGTGTGCCATTACCAAATTACTTGTGAATCACGTTGTACTAGGTACATGTGGTTTCATTTGATCACGTTGTTTCTGAACTATTCCTGATTGAGATTGTATTAGTAATAAGCTGGGTTACATTTTTAGGTACTACCTAGCTTTTCAACCGCAGCTTCGCCAGCGTGGAATTGCGCTCTTTAGATTTCCCTCGGGAATATGTGTTGTTTTTTTGAAAGACTTTGCCTGAACGATGTTACCATTTAAAAATAAATAACAATGCTGTTGAAATTAGTCTGTTGAGTGATGAGACGAGGTATTCCTCGTCAATAATAGTGTACAGTCACGAGAACCAATATGTCACCACTTGGCAACGTCCACTTGCGATGTTATCGTGAAATAGTGAAGACATTAGACAGCGTTGAAATACGGCACATTACATAAACCTATAAGTCCGAAAATGCTATGTCCGTAACAATATAAAATTTCAGTCAAAAATAAAGGATTAACCGTTATTAATAAAGCCGAATTGAACAGAGTTGAATAAAGCCGAGTGGAGACATACTTTTGCTCATGATTTTTCCCCTCTACACTTATTATTTGAAGATTTAGGGTTTATGCCCTATATACAAGTAGTAGGTAGAAAAGAAATGTGTCTAAATATTTTATGTCAGTAATTTTTTAGCCCAGGTACACATGGGTGCCTTTTTCCGGAGTGATATCTTTTCATACTATGGATTTTCAACAAAATAATTTTGCTAATTATATTTATTTCAGGCGACGCTTACCCACAGATATACGTACACAGATATAAACATATACATTTTTACTATAAAATGCTATAACAGTACCTTAGACTTAGACACAGAGAGATGAACATCCAATCCATACTAATATTATAAATGCGAAAGTACACACATCAAAAGTGTCTAGGGATCAACATATATTTTTGCAATAACTTTTCTCCTGATTGATATTAATTAAAATTTTCTTTAAGGATTCATCAAATAAAGTGTTTTCGTTTGTCACAGTAACGATAAACCAAGTCACCTTTGCATTAATAAAGAAATTTGCCATTTTTCTAATAAAGGGATATTTGACATTTGAACCACTAACACAAAAGTTCGAAAAAAAGACTGAAATAACAGTTTTCTCTAAAATTTTATTGGGTAACTTAAACAATTAATAATCCGTGTTTCTACCGCGAACACTAACAACACAAGAACATCGGTTTGGCATACTCAAAATGAGTTCATCCAAATCACGCTGTGGAATGGCCGCCCATGTTCGTTGCAACAACAAAAAAAGGTCTTCTTGCGACTGGATACCCTCCATATTCGGCAGAGCTCTTCTCTGTAGCATATCCCATGCATGCTCAATCGGGTTCAAGTCTGGCGACTGAGCAGGCCAGGGCAGGACATTGATGTTAGCTGCGGCGAGAGTCTGTCTTACAACTCTTGCGGTGTGCGGTCGTGCATTATCATGCATTAACTGAAATAAGGGACCGATTTGCACTTGTAGAGGAACGATGACGTCTGATACAATCGTTTCAGCATAAATTTGAGCGTTGAGGTTGCCTCTGATCCAAATCAACTCAGTTCTTCCGCCGATCCAAATACCCGCCCATACCATGATGGTTCCACCACTATAAGGATGGACTTCCTGGCAGGATTTTAATCGCTGTTGGCGTCCAGGGGTTCTCCAGTGTCGTATACGTCTTGTATCCGGTCTCATACCAAAACGAGACTCATCAGAAAAGCACACGAAACGCCATTGTTCTTCTGCCCAATTTCTGTGTTCAAGAGCCCATTGATATCGAATCCTACGATTGTGCATTGCTATAGGTGGTACCCGTAGCGGTCTTCGGGAATGAAGGTTCACTTCATGCAAGCGGTTTCTGACTGTTTGGTCGCTAATTAAGTTCCCTGAAGAGTGATGAAGCCTCACGGCTAACATCATGGCGGTTATTGTTGGAGCTCTTCGAGTTAAGATTTGAATGTATCGGTCTTGTCTCCGTGTGGTGCAGCGATACCGTCCTCCATGGCGCTCAGCCACGGTACCAGTGCTTCGGTAACGTGTCCAAAGTCGACTGATAACACTCTGACTTGTATTCAGAGCTAAAGCCACAGTACGTTGCCGGGAACCAGCTTCTATCATTCCCACGGCTCTGAGCATTTCTTCCCTGCTTAAATGACGTCGCCGCTCCATAATAACGTTGGTTTTAATCAGTAGTAGGGAAACAGTAGCACTAATAATGTCTTCAATGCGTTGTATGTTTTTATAGGGAAAATATTGACAGCTGATTTTCATCTTTTACTCGAATTTGATTCACAGTTCCTGATTCAAATTATGAAATGCACCAAAAAGGATCCATATAAATTTATAAAATCATAAATTTATTACAAAGCCACATCTCAATCTCAAGAAATCCGCATAAAAATGCTTGATCCCTAGACACTTTTGATGTGTGTAATTCTGTCTGTCTGTCTGTTACGCTCTCTCAACCGATTTTGATGACATTTGGCACAGACAATCTTTAGACTCCGAGAAAGGACATAGGCTACCTTTATTTGAAAAAAAAAAATGGTATTCCCGAGGGAAATCTAAAAAGCGCGATATAGCCGAATTCCATGCGGGCGAAGCCGCGGGCGGAAAGCTAGTAGAGTATAAATGTATGCCTAATGTATGCTTTGGGCGATTCATAATTCTCGGTTCCACACCGAAGGTTGAAATTCCAGTGCGCTATAGTCCAGCCGCAATATTTTTAAGTCCACGAAAACATGGCTAAGTTCCTCTCCATAAGGACACCTACTTTCACTCTATTCACTCCACTACGTAATCTGAACGTTTGGGAACTCCACGTCCAGGGTTTCCCCTTTTCTCGTTTAGTTAATATATTGTACCTGTGTCCTTTTCGAACACTTAAGGTGTCCATGATTTTTCAGATTCCATCACTTCTGTTATAATTTTTTGAAGCCCCGAATTCTACTGACATACACAACACACACTACACACAGCGCTGCACTACACTTCAGCGCTGTATGTAAGGAACGAAGCAATGTGTTTCTTGTGTGCTTATCGTCATTTACCTATCTATTGTATTGCATAGTTTTTGCTTATAAAAATAGTTTAAAAATAATCTGCAACAGTGCTTTTGGCGTCAGGATCCTGGTGGTCCGACCATTGGAAAGTGTAGGATGGACCGAAGCCAAATCACAGAAGATGATTTTAAGTAAATGAGGCACCAAATTATTATATGGATCGCAGTCGGGTAAAATTGGTGCTTAGTTTTTACCCGACTGCCAGGAAGTGTTATGTTTTTAGCGCGTATCTTGTATGTAATATTCTTTATTACCTTGTATCTCCAAAACCCCTAAACGGATTTTCACATTTGAGGAATCGTAAGATTTATCTGAAAAAAATTATGGCGATTTGCGGGAATCTTTATCTCTTTGTGCATGCCTCCGAATGTAATTCAAATTATAATGTTGCAAAAATTTAAAGACTACCGTGCTGATATTTCTAACTGTACAATACGTAGGTAAATAGGTTTGGTACTGTTATAAATTATGTTTCTGGTTTTAAATACCTAATATACCTCATCATTGCATTTTAATTTTGTTTCTCATAGTCTATTCAGTTCATTTTTAATTGTAGTTATCCATACAAGTGGGTTTTTTGGTTTTTTTAATTATAACTTGATTATTATTTAAAAACTGGATTCTTCCCAACATGGTTTGGATCTAGATCTGTCATAGATGAAGAGTGTTACTACAAAGATATAGGTCTCTGGGAAAAAACCACTTCAGATCATTGATATTATCTGTAGCCAATGATTCATTACTACCAGCTCTTAGACATGTAATACGAATTATAAAGCTGAAGATGATAAATGTTTGTTTAAACACGTTAATCCTAATAATATAATATACTTAATAATGCAAAAAGAAGAGAAAAAGCCAAGTGAAATAAAATGCGTCAGAAAACATGCTAAGAAAGAATTAAGTAATAGAATGGGCTGGCGATGCGATCCGACTCGGGGGATTTTGGCACGAAATTTGACATGGACTCGTTAGTAGAAGCTAGTTTGTCAAATTTATAGATGTTGACAAGGGTTCCAAATACATATATTTCGTAGAAATAACACTGTGGAAGGATGAGGAACAGGGAGTAAAGTTCACTCATCCTCCAAAGAAAAGGGAGGATATGCTTATTGAACGGTAAACTCTGATTGCGAGATGTAGAATTCGGGTGCCGTCAGTAAAACGTGTTGTTCGCATGTGGCGGTCGTAGACACCGCTACATCACTTCCCTCCGGAGACCGGAAGTCGATAGTGGACTGAGAGCCAGGCCAGCTCAGGTTCCAGTGAGTCGAAACCGGTTGCCGCGTAGTTCACGGTGAGTCGGAATTGTCTTCGGAGATTCCCCAGTGAGTCGGGGCGGTGGCTCTGCGTTATACTCCAGCGCGTCGGATATCGTACAGCACCGGGTTGAGGCTGGCTACTGCGTCGACCAGGAGAGAGAGCTCTGCTTGTTGACCGGCCGAAAGTGCAGTGTTCTGTGCCGAGGTTTCTGATGAGGAAAGGTCTTTGCCTAACAGTGAGTAACAACAATGAACAATGGATACTTAAAGTAGGGCAAAAAAAAAAAACAGAGATGCGCTATATTTATGCCACAGACTCGCAAGGACGATGAATAGATTCTTAAAGGTTGAAGTCAAATTGTCATCTAGAGGTCGTAAAGTAGAACATAAATAAGTCCATTGGAGAAGTAAGTTCATGGTCAATATGGACACTGACGTCAATCGGAACTCGCTTACACTCACAAGCTTTAATACGCTGACGCAAATATCTAAAGCATTTTTCTCATGTACACAAACCTAACTTTTTTTTCTTCTTATTTGGTATAGAGTGCCTTTGACGCATATCGTATGTCAGTCTCATCGTAACCCAAACAATTGCACTTTCACAACACAAAAAAAATTATATGGATACGAAAATTCTATATTCGTAACATTTATCTATCATGGCAAGGGTTAATTATTGATGTGACAAAGACAAGTTGTTATTCCAAACAAATTTTACTAAAAAAAATAAATAAATAGAGATAGATAGATAGACTACAATGCTCCTACTAGTTTCAACTCTATGAGAGGGGCCGTAATGCCTCGTGGGCCCAGGGCCTAGATGGATTAAAATAAAAAAAATAAATATATACGGATAAATCACACAGATTGAGCTAGTAAGTTCGAGACTTGTGTTATGGGATGCTAACTCAATGATACTATATTTATAATAGATACATATATAGATAAACATCCAAGACCCAGGCCAATCAGGAAAAGATCGTTTTCCATCATGACCTGGCCAGGGATCGAACCCGGGGCCTCCACTCAAAGCTTTCTGCTGGAGCAGTGCTGATGAAATAATGTACACGAAGTAAAGCACCGTGCTACAGCTCCTATCCATCAATACGATGGAAGAAAATTGGGCTTTTATTTACGTGTTCAATTTTGTGTGCGTTATTATTTTTTTTTTTTTTTTGTAGTGTGGTAGTTATAACTTTGTGCCAATTTCAAGTAAAGGGTAAAGTTTTTTTCTGAAGTAATCAAGAGTTTCTTTCTTTCTTTTTGGCTTCGCACGGTTTGTGCATTTAGTCATTGTCATGTAATGAATTATTCATGTCGAAAAAGACGGCCACGTGAACCGTCTACGAGGGAGGTTTGAGACAAAGTCATGTAGAGGCCACTAAACTGCGATATCTCAATGTTATTTATGAATTATTTAATGAATGCACTTTTTGTTACCTAAATAACGCACTTTTATTTAGTAAACAACACTATAAATAATGTAAAAAGTCCAATGAAAAATGAGCGTGACACTCAGCTTAAGTTTCCCGCCAAACTTCCTCGTTTGAATTAATAAAGAGCGTTTACTACGAACATCTGGCAACATCGCAATTTAGTGACATATTATTTATTTATTTATTTATTTATATATTCTTTATTGTACACCAAATATCAAACAAAACAATCAACACAAAAAAAAACATACAATGGGCGGCCTTATCGCTAATGCGATCTCTTCCAGGCAACCAAGGAATGGACAGATTCTTCCGAACCACAAATGGGACTGTCACTGGTGCAAATATTTACAATTTTTATTATTTATTCGGAGCTATATTTTAAATATAATATATTCTACTAACTATTTAGAATGAGGTGAAAAGTGTGTGAAAGGTAAGAAATCATTGAAATGAAATGACATCGTATAGTATGCAAGTAGGATCACTAATCACTTTTACATGTCCCTTTTTTTTTAAACTAGCTGGAGCCGTCATTTCCTAAGTGACTACCTCTGAGAAGAAAAGCCGAAACAAACTCAGGAATCATCGTCTTTTTTCCAAGTCCAGACATTAAAAATGAAAATGTTTACAATAACAATATACAATTGCTTTGTACATAACAATTAATTTACGTGATTAAAAAAAAACAGTGATTAAAATGTCATAATTGTAGCATAATTACGCATATTGCCTAATGACATTGCTTAGAAGAGCGAGCAGCTCAATCCCAAGCTTTGAGCTTTTAGCATTAAGTTTATAGTTCTATTTATTAGCCTATAGAGGTTCACTGCTGAACAGAGGCCTCCCCCAAGGCTTTCATTCCATTGGGGGGCATTGCCATAATCCCCACGCTTGGCAGGCGGGTTGGGGATTGCAGTAATTTGGTATTCCACAGTAGAAGCGCTACTACCCGCTACCCTGGTAAGAGTTCCCTTAGTCGCCTCTTACATTGGAAACTTGCAAGGCGTTATTTTCACAGTAAAATAACTGTAAACCATGCGGTTACTTACTTTTTATCCATTATTTACCTATTTTAAAAAAGTTAGTAGAACAAATTTATAAAATACAGCTCCAGTTTAATATTTAAAATTAATAACCATTAAATATGACACTAAATGCGATTAGTTGAGCGTAGTAAACGCTTTTAACAGTTTTAATATCTTTCCTTCTTTGATTGAGTAGCACGTTATATTTATTGGGTATATTGGAGTGGATAGCTTACATATGGCGAATACTTTAATCTCCTGTTTTGTGCTCCGTAAAGTTAACTGCCTTGCATGCCTAATATTGTATAGAAGCAAGCTTTTATAACTGAATCAACACACAAGTTGCTGGGGAACTGGGGAGTTTGATGACCCACTTCTCCCCAGTAAAGTCACTAGGAGGTAGTGTAGGGAGTGGTGGTGGAAAAGTGCTGATTCTCAGCACTAATTTAGTTTTGAATTCTTTGTATTTGTGATCTGATTGTACCATTATGTGAGGTTGTCTTTTTGCATCCGTTTGTTACGTACTTTCCCATATTTTAAGTTTTAGTCACGAGCTTGTACAGTATTTGGGATTTCCTTAGACCCCAAATATCGCGGTTGCATTTATTGACGCACTATTAATGTGTTTGAAAAACACTAACAAAGTTTTTTGTTTTAGTTCTAACTCACTAATTCAGTTAGTATTGAACGAAATAGAAATCGACCCAGTTATCGAAGAATATAAGCTTTCGTCCTTCTTTACAATTCTCCTGTATTGTGATTTCACCAATTTAAATCTTACTTCTTCATTATCACGTATCGCAGGATCGCAGTAATTTGTTATCACAAAGGAGAAACGCTGCTGCCGGCTTCCCTGGTGAGATTTTCCTTAGTCGCCCCTAACGACATCCTCGGGAGGATATTTGACGTTACTACTACTATTCTAAGCCCGGTACCACACGGGGTAGGTATATATATCCGTTCAGTTTTTATTTTGCTTTAATCCTTAGCGTTCACATCATCGCAGGATACAGCTATCCTACGTCACTTACGAATCTGGCGTTTTATCCAAAAAAAAATATAGGCTACCTTGAATCACATATCACTAAATACATGTACGTATACATACGTATGTTCCACGTTAAATGAATTTATCAAAACACTAGTTTCTGCGGTTCCGCCAGCTACTTTATTGTTTTTTTTTGCAGATGGCAGATCATCAAATGATCTCTTCCTCTTGGCAGAGCGGAATGGATTGTTAAAATTTAACTGACTAAAACCTACCCGTATTCTTTAACTTGGTTGTGCGCCAGGGGTACTTTATTCTTCACTTATTCAACGAGTAATTCGCATCATCGCCTGCACATGCCATTACATAATTTTTGCTTTGTGTTCTGTCTGGTCGGCTTTTAGGTTCCATCATCATCAACCTTTTTATTGTCCCACATCTGGGCACAGGTCTCCTCTCATCCAGAGAAGGATTGAGCGTAATCACCACCCTTGCTCAATACGGGTTAGCGATTTCAGACTTGAAGTCCAGGTTTCCTCAAGATGTTTTCTTCACCTTGTAATCAGTAATTGGTGCCCAAGATATACTTAGAAAGTACATATAACTTAGAAAAGTTACATTGGTACTTGCCTGACCTGGATTTGAACCCGCACACTCATACTTGAGAGGCTGATGTTTTAACTACTAGGCCATCACCACTAGTTGCTAGCAGCATGGTGTATTAGTCTTCCTCAAAAATTGGGTTAGCAAATGGAACCGAATTTTTAAATCCAACTGGCAGTTCCAGAGACTAGCCTTATTATTAGTATATAGATAATGTTTCTGTCAGTCTTTTGGAGATGAGAGAGAGACAGAATGATTGATTATTTAGCGCTAAACCTATTTAGTTATTTGTGGTGCATGTGGCCCAAAGATTATTAGGGCGGACGTGCCAGTTGGCATGTTTCATTAAGTTTGCAAAATCGGTCTGAGATTACAAATTGAGGTTACTGGAGCATTTTGCTATAAAGCTAACTAATGAAGACTGTATATGAGCAATGAAATGTATGGACCGGTTGTTTTTTTTAAACTTTACCTCTTGCTAGGAATAAGATTATCTTGGGAGCTTTTATAAACACACGACACGTTTGTCGACACGGTTGGTGTCTCGAATGCTGCGCTGCGTGTCGCGTGTTCGATTCCCGCACGGAACAAATATTTGTATGGCCTACAGGTAGTTGTTCCGGGTCTGTCTGTTTGTGTAGTTCGTGAGTTTACATGTTTTTAAACGATCCCACGATACAGGAGTAATTCCTAGTGTGGGGCAATGTTTTATTTAAAAAAAAAAAAAAAATGTTTCATACGGGATTCGAACCCGCGACACGCAGCGCAGCAGTCAATCGCAGCTGGAGCAGTGGCAAGCTTTGAACCGTGACGTTATTAAGACTTGATTAAAACATTTATTTAATCATATTTTGGATGTAGGTGATTGAGAGCCTGAATTAAAGTTTAAGTTAGGTTTTTAAACGGATTTTTTTTTTCCATAATTAAATACATCCAAACTAATATTATAAATGCGAAAGTAACTCTGTCTGTCTGTCTGTCTGTCTGTCCGTCTGTCTGTGTGTCTGTCTGTTACGCGTTCCCGCTTAAACCTCTCAACCGATTTTGATGAAATTTGACACAGACAATCTTTAGAACCTGAGAAAGAACATAGGCTACCTTTTATCCTGGAAAAAATTGATGTTCCCGAGGGAAATCTAAAAAGCGCGATATAACCGAACTCCACGCGGGCGAAGCCGCGGGCGGAAAGCTAGTACATTATAAATCTCGCCTTGATAAGTTAGCTGGAGGAAGTGACTAATGCTATGGATTGATATTGGACCCGCAGGGTAATAGTGTAACACACTATCAGTAGCAATGGGTTTCATTTTGACAGTTCAACAACATTCATTGCGTTGTTTACGTTGTTGAGCAGACACATCTTCGAACAGAGGGAGCAGTGGAATAGCAATAAGCTTCAAATTATTCTAACTGGCGGTAATGGTGTGTTACGCAATTAAGGTGCTCCTTTGTTCACTAAACAAACTTAACTACTTAATTTAAAGTTCAGTGCATTTTATTATTTCTATTTCATTAAGATAAGGACATAAGATAAAACATTAGTTTAGTTTTGTTAATATTTACAGTTTAGACGTGACTAAAATCATGGCGACTAAAATAGGTCAATAATTACGTCAGGCGTCGATCAATATGACAGGACAAAACTAATATTTTATCTTCTGTAAAAGAAAGAAAAAGATGCATTGAAATTAGTTTCTTTTTGTGAACAAATAATAATAATAATATTTATTTATTTGAAAGAGGATACACTTTACAAACATATTTTATAAACAAAGATAGGCTAGTTTTAAGCTGTAGCCGAACTAGGCAAGGCCTGTATTTCAGCTATCAGCGCCAATCCCCTCGAATAATATTACATTTATCGCAGCCATTTATATTATTTTCTACAAGATGTGTGTTACGTTTATAGGTTTAAAGGATTCAGGGCCATCAGTTTTTTGACATGCTACCAGCTCTGGGCGGAGCGGAAGGGCGTATCAGAATTTTACTGACTAAAACCAACCCGTGTTTCTTCGCTTGCCTGTGCGCTAGGCCCACGGGTACTTGCAACCCTGACCCAGGAGGCATCGGTCTTCGAGAACCCTGTCACGATGTGCTGACATCTCTTTGAGGCGCGAGTGATGATACACATCTCGCCGGCGACCCGGGCCTGGTCCTTACCCGCAGGCCCACGCCTACGATGGCCGGAAGTTCGCTGTTGTCTCCCGACCAGGGCGTCTCCAGCGGTGACTAGAGGCGTGAGGGCGCTGGGATTCCCGCTCCCTCACGCGCTCCACCTCTTCCTTTGCCAGAATCTTTCCATGTCGCCATGAGATTCCGTCGGACCTTTGTCCGCCGTGCAGCGATTTCTCGCGGAAGTTCACCTAACTTTTTAACACGGCGAGTTTTGTACAGAATCATCATCATCATCATCCCAGCGTTAATCCTAGTCGCATCCGAAGCCTTTTAAGCTTTGGAGTCTGGGGTTCGTCTTACCAGTCCAACTGCTGATATGGCTAAACTTCGACATTTTCTATGAAGCGACTGCCGTCTGACCTCCACAACCCGAAGGCGACATCGAAGCATTGCAGTTAAACAAATTGTAGGACTTTTGAGGGCTCCAACAACCCGTAACGACTGCCACTAGATGTTGGTAGGGCAACCGGGACCAACGGCTTAACGTGCTTTCCGAGGCACGACCAGACCAGTACAAATATTCATATTCATGCATACAAATACTTGCACTGTGCGGGGATCGAACCCGCGCCACCTTGCGCAGCGGCCGCGTCCGCTACCGCTACGCCACGGAGGCTGTCAGTCAGTTTTGTACAGAATAAATCGGCTGTAAAGACTGCGTGCGTTGATGTGCCTACTATTTTTTTTTTACATAATTGATCTCACACAAATTGTTAGCACCTTTATATGTACTTATGGGAAAGCAATGAAGATATTGAGTATTGAGTACTAGTGTTTGACCGCAATCCCGCCTGATGGTAAGCGGTGATGCAATCGTTGATGGTAAAACGCACTAGTTTATTAAGAGCCTATTCACTAGTAGCCTTAGTAGTAATAATCAGAGCCGTAGTAGTAATCAGACGGAAATAGGAGCGATGCCAACTGGGTCTGGGTTGCGGTTAAAAATGAAACCGTGGCCCTGGCATATAGGCAAGTGAAGAAACAGGGGTGAGCTTTAGTCAGTAAAAGTCTGACACACCCTTTTGCTCCGCCCAGGACGGGAGAGGTCATTTGATGATTTTCCATACCCAACAAAAAAGAAAACTCGCCGTACGACGTGTCGTCTAATGAAGAAACGGAGATGGGAGAATTAAGTCATGCAATTCCCGCGCACTCTCCAAAATGCATCCACCTTGTATAGATATTAGATAAATCATTGTGAAATTTGGACTATGTACCGTACTTTACATTAGAGATGCGCGGCGTCGTTGACTGTACAAACTTTGTTACCTCTTTGGTACCTGTTACCGACGTCAGCTTTGCGCTGCTCCTCATACTCGCGTACTTGTCCGTACACCATTCTGCGCCATTCTGACCGTTCTGATGCTAAACGCTCCTATTCAGAGGGTTCTATATTGTATCTCTTCATGTGTCGTTTTAAGACATCCTTGAACCGGAGGAGTTGTCCGCCATGCTTTCGCTTGCCCTCCTCCAGCTCAGAGAAGAAGATGCGCTTCGCCACTCTTTCGTCCGCCATACGTGATACGCGTCCGCACCACCGAAGCTGTCGACGCATTCAATAAGCCTCAATGCCACCAACATTGGCTCGTCGCAAGACTTCGGTATTTCGCACTCTGTCAGACCATTTGATCTTCATAATGGATCGGAGACATTTAAGGTGAAAACGATCTAGAGTACATATGTGGTGGTGGTACACACACCATGTTTCAGCGGAATATAGAAGGTTTGGCAGCACAATTGCCATCAACAGCATCAGCAGAGTAGTCAGATAGGAAAGGCTGAGCTCATCTACTTAAATAAAAGAAGAGGAAAAAAATACTTTGAAAAGGGTTCATACAAACCAGCACCCTAATTGCGTAACAGTGCACTATTACTAGGTATTGGTTGAAATCATTTTGAAGCATATTGCTAATCCAATGCTCTACATGTTCGAAAACGTGTCTGCTCAACAACGTAAATAACGCAATGAATGTTGTTGAACTGTTAAAATGAAGACCATTGCTACTGATACTGTGTTACGCAATTATCTTGCTGAAAATAAACCATTTAACATTTATTGATTGATTGCTCCACATACAATGAGATTCTGAATTTTTTTTCTGACTATACGACAATAAATTAAACATCGTGTACCTCAACACATTCTCAGTCTACCAATAAAAAACCATATAAATATATCCATTAGTTTAGTCACAGGAAAATATTTTTCATTTTTCACATTTTCTACATGATGTACATGTTGTTAAGGAAGCGCTTACAGGTTGATGACCGCCACATCAAGCGGTACTAAACTTCGCAGTGAACCAATATTTTAAAGGATGTTCTATTCCATTTGTAATTTTATGCAATTTAGTTTGTTTATTTTCTTTTTTTTATTTTAATGCTAGGTTTTTTTCTATGGTTTAGGATTATTCCTATGAACCAGCATTATTCGTGTTTTCATTTAATAAAATACTCAAAAAATTGGTACCAAATTTTCGGTTTCGTGTGTTTCTTAAAATCAAATCATAACAAACGTGGCACCACACTACATACGTTAATAACTAGTCGTTACCCGTCACGTTACTTGCCAAAATCCGACAAATGTCTTCAATATCTCTATGCGACTATTATGATAGTAGCCTATCACAGGCGGTTTTTTTCCTCATAACTTCCTAACATAAAGAGATAGGATTTAAAAACCCTTCCTATATCGTTTGATATCATGTAAACTGACTGTCGTTGGTGCAAATACATTACATACATTTTAAATGTTACATACATCTTAAATGAAAACAAAGTGTTACATACATCTTAAATGAAAACACGAATAATGCTGGTTCATAGGAATAATCCTAAACCATAGAAAAAAACCTAGCATTAAAATAAAAAAAAGAAAATAAACAAACTAAATTGCATAAAATTACAAATGGAATAGAACATCCTTTAAAATATTGGTTCACTGCGAAGTTTAGTACCGCTTGATGTGGCGGTCATCAACCTGTAAGCGCTTCCTTAACAACATGTACATCATGTAGAAAATGTGAAAAATGAAAAATATTTTCCTGTGACTAAACTAATGGATATATTTATATGGTTTTTTATTGGTAGACTGAGAATGTGTTGAGGTACACGATGTTTAATTTATTGTCGTATAGTCAGAAAAAAAATTCAGAATCTCATTGTATGTGGAGCAATCAATCAATAAATGTTAAATGGTTTATTTTCAGCAAGATAATTGCGTAACACAGTATCAGTAGCAATGGTCTTCATTTTAACAGTTCAACAACATTCATTGCGTTATTTACGTTGTTGAGCAGACACGTTTTCGAACATGTAGAGCATTGGATTAGCAATATGCTTCAAAATGATTTCAACCAATACCTAGTAATAGTGCACTGTTACGCAATTAGGGTGCTGGTTTGTATGAACCCTTTTCAAAGTATTTTTTTCCTCTTCTTTTATTTAAGTAGATGAGCTCAGCCTTTCCTATCTGACTACTCTGCTGATGCTGTTGATGGCAATTGTGCTGCCAAACCTTCTATATTCCGCTGAAACATGGTGTGTGTACCACCACCACATATGTACTCTAGATCGTTTTCACCTTAAATGTCTCCGATCCATTATGAAGATCAAATGGTCTGACAGAGTGCGAAATACCGAAGTCTTGCGACGAGCCAATGTTGGTGGCATTGAGGCTTATTGAATGCGTCGACAGCTTCGGTGGTGCGGACGCGTATCACGTATGGCGGACGAAAGAGTGGCGAAGCGCATCTTCTTCTCTGAGCTGGAGGAGGGCAAGCGAAAGCATGGCGGACAACTCCTCCGGTTCAAGGATGTCTTAAAACGACACATGAAGAGATACAATATAGAACCCTCTGAATAGGAGCGTTTAGCATCAGAACGGTCAGAATGGCGCAGAATGGTGTACGGACAAGTACGCGAGTATGAGGAGCAGCGCAAAGCTGACGTCGGTAACAGGTACCAAAGAGGTAACAAAGTTTGTACAGTCAACGACGCCGCGCATCTCTAATGTAAAGTACGGTACATAGTCCAAATTTCACAATGATTTATCTAATATCTATACAAGGTGGATGCATTTTGGAGAGTGCGCGGGAATTGCATGACTTAATTCTCCCATCTCCGTTTCTTCATTAGACGACACGTCGTACGGCGAGTTTTCTTTTTTGTTGGGTATGGAAAATCATCAAATGACCTCTCCCGTCCTGGGCGGAGCAAAAGGGTGTGTCAGACTTTTACTGACTAAAGCTCACCCCTGTTTCTTCACTTGCCTATATGCCAGGGCCACGGTTTCATTTTTAACCGCAACCCAGACCCAGTTGGCATCGCTCCTATTTCCGTCTGATTACTACTACGGCTCTGATTATTACTACTAAGGCTACTAGTGAATAGGCTCTTAATAAACTAGTGCGTTTTACCATCAACGATTGCATCACCGCTTACCATCAGGCGGGATTGCGGTCAAACACTAGTACTCAATACTCAATATCTTCATTGCTTTCCCATAAGTACATATAAAGGTGCTAACAATTTGTGTGAGATCAATTATGTAAAAAAAAAATAGTAGGCACATCAACGCACGCAGTCTTTACAGCCGATTTATTCTGTACAAAACTGACTGACAGCCTCCGTGGCGTAGCGGTAGCGGACGCGGCCGCTGCGCAAGGTGGCGCGGGTTCGATCCCCGCACAGTGCAAGTATTTGTATGCATGAATATGAATATTTGTACTGGTCTGGTCGTGCCTCGGAAAGCACGTTAAGCCGTTGGTCCCGGTTGCCCTACGAACATCTAGTGGCAGTCGTTACGGGTTGTTGGAGCCCTCAAAAGTCCTACAATTTGTTTAACTGCAATGCTTCGATGTCGCCTTCGGGTTGTGGAGGTCAGACGGCAGTCGCTTCATAGAAAATGTCGAAGTTTAGCCATATCAGCAGTTGGACTGGTAAGACGAACCCCAGACTCCAAAGCTTAAAAGGCTTCGGATGCGACTAGGATTAACGCTGGGATGATGATGATGATGATTCTGTACAAAACTCGCCGTGTTAAAAAGTTAGGTGAACTTCCGCGAGAAATCGCTGCACGGCGGACAAAGGTCCGACGGAATCTCATGGCGACATGGAAAGATTCTGGCAAAGGAAGAGGTGGAGCGCGTGAGGGAGCGGGAATCCCAGCGCCCTCACGCCTCTAGTCACCGCTGGAGACGCCCTGGTCGGGAGACAACAGCGAACTTCCGGCCATCGTAGGCGTGGGCCTGCGGGTAAGGACCAGGCCCGGGTCGCCGGCGAGATGTGTATCATCACTCGCGCCTCAAAGAGATGTCAGCACATCGTGACAGGGTTCTCGAAGACCGATGCCTCCTGGGTCAGGGTTGCAAGTACCCGTGGGCCTAGCGCACAGGCAAGCGAAGAAACACGGGTTGGTTTTAGTCAGTAAAATTCTGATACGCCCTTCCGCTCCGCCCAGAGCTGGTAGCATGTCAAAAAACTGATGGCCCTGAATCCTTTAAACCTATAAACGTAACACACATCTTGTAGAAAATAATATAAATGGCTGCGATAAATGTAATATTATTCGAGGGGATTGGCGCTGATAGCTGAAATACAGGCCTTGCCTAGTTCGGCTACAGCTTAAAACTAGCCTATCTTTGTTTATAAAATATGTTTGTAAAGTGTATCCTCTTTCAAATAAATAAATATTATTATTATTATTTGTTCACAAAAAGAAACTAATTTCAATGCATCTTTTTCTTTCTTTTACAGAAGATAAAATATTAGTTTTGTCCTGTCATATTGATCGACGCCTGACGTAATTATTGACCTATTTTAGTCGCCATGATTTTAGTCACGTCTAAACTGTAAATATTAACAAAACTAAACTAATGTTTTATCTTATGTCCTTATCTTAATGAAATAGAAATAATAAAATGCACTGAACTTTAAATTAAGTAGTTAAGTTTGTTTAGTGAACAAAGGAGCACCTTAATTGCGTAACACACCATTACCGCCAGTTAGAATAATTTGAAGCTTATTGCTATTCCACTGCTCCCTCTGTTCGAAGATGTGTCTGCTCAACAACGTAAACAACGCAATGAATGTTGTTGAACTGTCAAAATGAAACCCATTGCTACTGATAGTGTGTTACACTATTACCCTGCGGGTCCAATATCAATCCATAGCATTAGTCACTTCCTCCAGCTAACTTATCAAGGCGAGATTTATAATGTACTAGCTTTCCGCCCGCGGCTTCGCCCGCGTGGAGTTCGGTTATATCGCGCTTTTTAGATTTCCCTCGGGAACATCAATTTTTTCCAGGATAAAAGGTAGCCTATGTTCTTTCTCAGGTTCTAAAGATTGTCTGTGTCAAATTTCATCAAAATCGGTTGAGAGGTTTAAGCGGGAACGCGTAACAGACAGACACACAGACAGACGGACAGACAGACAGACAGACAGACAGAGTTACTTTCGCATTTATAATATTAGTTTGGATGTATTTAATTATGGAAAAAAAAAATCCGTTTAAAAACCTAACTTAAACTTTAATTCAGGCTCTCAATCACCTACATCCAAAATATGATTAAATAAATGTTTTAATCAAGTCTTAATAACGTCACGGTTCAAAGCTTGCCACTGCTCCAGCTGCGATTGACTGCTGCGCTGCGTGTCGCGGGTTCGAATCCCGTATGAAACATTTTTTTTTTTTTTTTAAATAAAACATTGCCCCACACTAGGAATTACTCCTGTATCGTGGGATCGTTTAAAAACATGTAAACTCACGAACTACACAAACAGACAGACCCGGAACAACTACCTGTAGGCCATACAAATATTTGTTCCGTGCGGGAATCGAACACGCGACACGCAGCGCAGCATTCGAGACACCAACCGTGTCGACAAACGTGTCGTGTGTTTATAAAAGCTCCCAAGATAATCTTATTCCTAGCAAGAGGTAAAGTTTAAAAAAAACAACCGGTCCATACATTTCATTGCTCATATACAGTCTTCATTAGTTAGCTTTATAGCAAAATGCTCCAGTAACCTCAATTTGTAATCTCAGACCGATTTTGCAAACTTAATGAAACATGCCAACTGGCACGTCCGCCCTAATAATCTTTGGGCCACATGCACCACAAATAACTAAATAGGTTTAGCGCTAAATAATCAATCATTCTGTCTCTCTCTCATCTCCAAAAGACTGACAGAAACATTATCTATATACTAATAATAAGGCTAGTCTCTGGAACTGCCAGTTGGATTTAAAAATTCGGTTCCATTTGCTAACCCAATTTTTGAGGAAGACTAATACACCATGCTGCTAGCAACTAGTGGTGATGGCCTAGTAGTTAAAACATCAGCCTCTCAAGTATGAGTGTGCGGGTTCAAATCCAGGTCAGGCAAGTACCAATGTAACTTTTCTAAGTTATATGTACTTTCTAAGTATATCTTGGGCACCAATTACTGATTACAAGGTGAAGAAAACATCTTGAGGAAACCTGGACTTCAAGTCTGAAATCGCTAACCCGTATTGAGCAAGGGTGGTGATTACGCTCAATCCTTCTCTGGATGAGAGGAGACCTGTGCCCAGATGTGGGACAATAAAAAGGTTGATGATGATGGAACCTAAAAGCCGACCAGACAGAACACAAAGCAAAAATTATGTAATGGCATGTGCAGGCGATGATGCGAATTACTCGTTGAATAAGTGAAGAATAAAGTACCCCTGGCGCACAACCAAGTTAAAGAATACGGGTAGGTTTTAGTCAGTTAAATTTTAACAATCCATTCCGCTCTGCCAAGAGGAAGAGATCATTTGATGATCTGCCATCTGCAAAAAAAAACAATAAAGTAGCTGGCGGAACCGCAGAAACTAGTGTTTTGATAAATTCATTTAACGTGGAACATACGTATGTATACGTACATGTATTTAGTGATATGTGATTCAAGGTAGCCTATATTTTTTTTTGGATAAAACGCCAGATTCGTAAGTGACGTAGGATAGCTGTATCCTGCGATGATGTGAACGCTAAGGATTAAAGCAAAATAAAAACTGAACGGATATATATACCTACCCCGTGTGGTACCGGGCTTAGAATAGTAGTAGTAACGTCAAATATCCTCCCGAGGATGTCGTTAGGGGCGACTAAGGAAAATCTCACCAGGGAAGCCGGCAGCAGCGTTTCTCCTTTGTGATAACAAATTACTGCGATCCTGCGATACGTGATAATGAAGAAGTAAGATTTAAATTGGTGAAATCACAATACAGGAGAATTGTAAAGAAGGACGAAAGCTTATATTCTTCGATAACTGGGTCGATTTCTATTTCGTTCAATACTAACTGAATTAGTGAGTTAGAACTAAAACAAAAAACTTTGTTAGTGTTTTTCAAACACATTAATAGTGCGTCAATAAATGCAACCGCGATATTTGGGGTCTAAGGAAATCCCAAATACTGTACAAGCTCGTGACTAAAACTTAAAATATGGGAAAGTACGTAACAAACGGATGCAAAAAGACAACCTCACATAATGGTACAATCAGATCACAAATACAAAGAATTCAAAACTAAATTAGTGCTGAGAATCAGCACTTTTCCACCACCACTCCCTACACTACCTCCTAGTGACTTTACTGGGGAGAAGTGGGTCATCAAACTCCCCAGTTCCCCAGCAACTTGTGTGTTGATTCAGTTATAAAAGCTTGCTTCTATACAATATTAGGCATGCAAGGCAGTTAACTTTACGGAGCACAAAACAGGAGATTAAAGTATTCGCCATATGTAAGCTATCCACTCCAATATACTAACGGTGTAAACACTAACGTTGACAACATGCGCACGCAACGCTTGCACTTGCGTGTGCTAAACAATTTTGCATGCTTTATTTTTAAGCTAAACATGAGTGATCTCATTTTTGTATGTAAGACCTTTTCTACCGTGTTTTAAGCAAAATAAATATATTATTATTAAATATAATATTTAGTGTCATATTTAATGGTTATTAATTTTAAATATTAAACTGGAGCTGTATTTTATAAATTTGTTCTACTAACTTTTTTAAAATAGGTAAATAATGGATAAAAAGTAAGTAACCGCATGGTTTACAGTTATTTTACTGTGAAAATAACGCCTTGCAAGTTTCCAATGTAAGAGGCGACTAAGGGAACTCTTACCAGGGTAGCGGGTAGTAGCGCTTCTACTGTGGAATACCAAATTACTGCAATCCCCAACCCGCCTGCCAAGCGTGGGGATTATGGCAATGCCCCCCAATGGAATGAAAGCCTTGGGGGAGGCCTCTGTTCAGCAGTGAACCTCTATAGGCTAATAAATAGAACTATAAACTTAATGCTAAAAGCTCAAAGCTTGGGATTGAGCTGCTCGCTCTTCTAAGCAATGTCATTAGGCAATATGCGTAATTATGCTACAATTATGACATTTTAATCACTGTTTTTTTTTAATCACGTAAATTAATTGTTATGTACAAAGCAATTGTATATTGTTATTGTAAACATTTTCATTTTTAATGTCTGGACTTGGAAAAAAGACGATGATTCCTGAGTTTGTTTCGGCTTTTCTTCTCAGAGGTAGTCACTTAGGAAATGACGGCTCCAGCTAGTTTAAAAAAAAAGGGACATGTAAAAGTGATTAGTGATCCTACTTGCATACTATACGATGTCATTTCATTTCAATGATTTCTTACCTTTCACACACTTTTCACCTCATTCTAAATAGTTAGTAGAATATATTATATTTAAAATATAGCTCCGAATAAATAATAAAAATTGTAAATATTTGCACCAATGACAGTCCCATTTGTGGTTCGGAAGAATCTGTCCATTCCTTGGTTGCCTGGAAGAGATCGCATTAGCGATAAGGCCGCCCATTGTATGCTTTTTTTTTTGTGTTGATTGTTTTGTTTGATATTTGGTGTACAATAAAGAATATATAAATAAATAAATAAATAATATGTCACTAAATTGCGATGGTGCCAGATGTTCGTAGTAAACGCTATTTATTAATTCAAACGAGGAAGTTTTGGCGGGAAACTTAAGCTGAGTGTCACGCTCATTTTTCATTGGACTTTTTACATTATTTATAGTGTTGTTTACTAAATAAAAGTGCGTTAAAGAGTGCATTCAGTAAATAATTCATAAAGAACATTGAGATATCTCAGTATAGTGGCCTCTACATGACTTTGTCTCAAACCTCCCTCGTAGACGGTTCAAGTGGCCGTCTTTTTCGACATGAATAATTCATTACATGACATTGGCTAAATGCACAAACCGCGCGAAGCCAAAAAAGAAAGAAACTCTTAATTACTTCAGAAAAAAAAATTTACCCTTTACTTGAAATTGGCACAAAGTTATAACTAGTGCCACACTACAAAAAAAAAAATAACGCACACAAAATTTAACACGTAAATAAAAGCCCAATTTTCTTCCATCGTATTGATGGATACGAGCTGTAGCACGGTGCTTTACTTTGTGTACATTATTTCATCACCACTGCTGCAGCAGCAGGCTTTCAGTGGAGGCCCCGGGTTCGATCCCTAGCCAGGTCATGATGGAAAACGATCTTATCCTGATTGCCCTGGGTCTTGGATGTTTATCTATACAACGTGTAACAAAAAGGGTATATACATACCAAGGGTATGGCATCTTTAGATGATATCAAACGATATCGGAAGGGTTTCAACTCAAAATAAAATACTCAAAAAATTGGTACCAAATTTTCGGTTTCGTGTGTTTCTTAAAATCAAATCATAACAAACGTGGCAGCACACTACATTCGTTAATAACTACTCGTTACCCGTCACGTTACTTGCCAAAATCCGACAAATGTCTTCAATATCTCTATGCGACTATTATGATAGTAGCCTATCACAGGCGGTTTTTTTCCTCATAACTTCCTAACATAAAGAGATAGGATTTAAAAACCCTTCCTATATCGTTTGATATCATGTAAACTGACTGTCGTTGGTGCAAATATTATTACTACAATATACTAAGATAGATACACAAATACATACATATATTTATGTTTATTTTTTCCTTGGCTTTTTCACTTCTTCTTTGCGATATTATATTATATTTTTGGGATTAACGTGTTTAAACAAACATTCATCATCTTCAGCATTATAATTCGTTTTACATGTCTTAGAGCTGGTAGTAATGAATCATTGGCTACAGATATCAATTATCTGAAGTGGTTGTTTCCCAGAGACCGTATATCTTTGTAGTAACACTCTTCATCTATAACAGATTTATTTTATTTTTTCTTATTTTTTTGGGACAAAACCCGCCACACTGTTCCCAACCCACTGCAACTCATGAAAGCCAGAATCAACAGTGGAGACCGCCAGAAAAACGCCGAGCAATGAAGCTCGACGAATCCCGGAGAAACGTCCGATGTCGTGTCGTCATCTATAACAGATATAGATAACTCAAAGGTGTTTCTAGATGAAACCATATTGGGAAGAATCCATTTTTTTTTAAAATAATAATTAAAAAAACAAAAAACCCATCTGCATGGATAACTACAATTAAAAATCAACTGAAAAGACTGAAAAAAAAATGAAAATTCAAAGATGAGGTATTTAAATAAAATTGATCAAGTACCTAAAACCAGAAACATAAATTAAACAGTACCAAACCTACCTACGTATTGTACACTTAGAAATATCAGCACGGTAGTCTTTAAATTTTTTGCAACATTATAATCAGAATTATATACAGTATGTTAACTAACAGAGGGCGTTCCCGTTAACCCGAAATAGTATAGCATACACACATGCTAAAAAAAATATTTCCATTCGAAAACAAAATGTTTTAAAAATTTTTCCAATAAGAAAATATTCAATAAAAATTTTAAATTGACATGTAAAAGAAACACACTGTACACGCGAACATGAAAGACGGCAACGTCGCAATTTATTTATACATGACGACTACTATTTTGATTTAAAACAGGAGGTTTCAAATTTATTTCCAATTAGATTTTTTTTTTTATTCGGATTTTTTTATGCTTATTTTTCTATGCTGATATTTTTATTTTAATCTATTAATGATATATATTAACGAGTTTAAGGGAACGCCCTCTGTTATTTAACATACTGTATATGCGGAGGCATGCACAAAGAGATAAAGATTCCTGCAAATCGCCATTACTTTTTCAGACAATTCTAACGACTCCTCAAATGTGAAAATCCGTTTAGCGGTTCCGGAGATACAAGGTAATAAAGTATATTACATACAAGATACGCGCCCTTCCTGCAGTCGCGTAAAAACTAGTGCTTCACTGCAATCCATATAATAATTGAGTGCCTCATTTAATTGCTTCTGTGAATTGGTTTCGGTCCATCCTACACTTTCCAATGGTCGGACCACCAGGATCCTGACGCCAAAAGCACTGTTGCAGATTATTTTTAAACCATTTTTATAAGCAAAAACTATGCAATACAATAGAAAGGAAAATGAAGATAAGCACACAAGAAACACATTGCTTCGTTCCCTACGTACAGCGCTGAAGTGTAGCAATGAGTGTGCCAGTAGAATTGGAGGCTTCAAAAACTATAACAGAAGTATAATGGAATTTGGAAAATCATGGACACCTTACAATTAAGTGTTCGAAAAGGACACAGGTACAATATATTAACTAAACGAGGAAAGGGGAAACCCTGGACGTGGAGTTCCCAAACGTTCAGATTACGTAGTGGAGTGAATAGAGTGAAAGTAGGTGTCCTTATGAAGAGGAACTTAGCCATGTTTGCGTAGACTTAAAAATATTACGGCTGGACTATCGCGCACTGGAATTTCAACCATCGCGATCGGTGTGGAACCGAGAATTGTGAATCCCCCAAACCGTATCCTAAAGCAACATACATTTATACTCTATTGGATGTTCATCTCTCTGTGTAGGTAGTGTTTTAGCATTTTATAGTAAAAATGTATGTATTTGTAAGTGTTGTATTTAAGTCCAAATTTTGTCGTATTATCAGCACCACTCTGTATAGCCTGATGATGATGACTCCCCCGAGGATCACCACGACGACGACCGGTCCTGTGCCTCCAGCATCCAGCGGTTTCTGCGTCTTCCGGTGCGTGGTCGCTACTCGCCTGTCGGCCTCATCAGGCATCGATCCTACCGATTACTTGAAGTAATAATTGATTTTCAAATCTTCCATAATAAACTTAAATGATGCTCACGGTCTACAAACTCCTTAAAGCCATCAGCGGAAAGTGGCAGTAAAATCCTTTCTAAAATCTTTATTAGAAACTGCATATAATTTCATAAAACTTGCATAAATAGTCAGGGTGACAATACTATTCGTTTTGCAGTTAAACTTTAATGATAGTCATAAAACTTTCAATTTCCATAGCATGGTGCAACATGGGCATGTGTCAACTTTGTTTAAAGCAATCCACTCGATCCTACTAACCTTTATAGCGGCTAAAGATTTGCTCGATTTCTTACGACTGATCAAGTCCATTCCCTTGTGTATTATTATTTATTTATTTCTTTGTATCTCCATATAATACAATTTACTTAATTACGGTTGGCTATCGGTCGGTCGGCTATGGGTTGCTGTGAAAGCGGCGCACACATTCTTTTTGTCATATATGACAAAACATTTGTCAACATCTTGCAACATCCATGAAAGCGCATGTAAACCATATTCTAGATCAAAGTCACACGTGTTTCCTCTCAAACGCTGGTCATTGGATATGATTAATTAGAACTGTAACGGTTTTATGGTAAGTCAAATTTATTTCCAGTAGTATGGTTCCTCGAAATTCAAAGAGTTGATGTCCAACTTCGGTAGTTTGTTGATATCATATGTATATTCTGAATATTGTCCGATATGAGGGCAGTTTTGGAAGTGTGATTTTTTAAGTATTTCAATGTAAAAAGTTAGATGTAACGAGCATAATGCGGGGAGGACACGACGCAGCACACGCTCTCGAGTGTGTGGTTTGGGAGGAGCAGCGCCGTGTCCTCACAAATGAAGTAGGAGGCGACCTGACGCTGCCGGCAGTAGTGCGGAGGAAGGTCGGTAGCGCAGAGTCGTGGGGCGCGGTGGTGTCCTCCTGCGAGGACGTGATGTCGCAGAGGGAAGCTGCAGAACGGGAGAGGGAGATCTCAACTCCCTTCCCGGGCCGCCCCGGCCGGGATAACGCCCTCTTCCGGCCCCATGAATGGGTCCAGGGGCGAGGGACATGGGGAAGTCCCCGCCCTCTATTCGATGGACCCCGAGGCGGAGGCGCGCGCGAGTGTCGGCGCGCACCTCTGAGGCGATGCACGGGGTAGTTTAACACCCCACTACCCCATGCAGGAGACGAGGCCCGGACAGACCGGGCCGGCACGACAGTGTGGGGCCGCGGCAGAATTAAGGAGTCCCGCGGCTCCGTGCGCACGTGACCGGAGAGACACCGGGGTGGTTTTTAGTCAGTAGGAGTCTGACAGACCCCGTGGCCCACCCCAGGGCGGCGGACATCCGTTGAGGATTTTCCACCCCGGAACAAAAAATAACAAAATAAAAATAAAAAAGCGAGCATAGACTAAGCTGTTGATAGTGTGAATCCTCAATAATAATGAATATCAAATTATTGCGATCCCCAACCCGCCAATGCAATGAAAGCCTTGGAAGGAGGCCATTGTCTAGCAGTTGGCCTCTATAGGCTTTTTTTTTCATTTTGCTCGATTATAGCTTGATGTGATTAGTCGTGGTGGCTTAGTGGTTAAAACACCAGCCTCTCAAGTATGAGTGCGCGGGTTCGATTCCAGGTCAGGCAAGTACCAATGCAACTTTTCTAAAAGTTATATGTACTTTCTAAGTATGTCTTGGACACCAATGACTGAAGGTGAAGGAAAACATTTTGAGGAAACCTGGACTTTAAATCTGAAATGGCCAACCCGCATTGCGCAAGCGTGGGATTACGCTTAATCCTTCTCTGTATGAGAGCAGATCTGTGCCCAGCAGTGGGACGATAAAAAGGTTGATGATGATGAGATAGCTTGATGTTTGTTAAATAATCCCCAGGCTTCCTTAATTATCACAGCTAATACAGTATTAGCCGTGATACTTAGGGAAGTCTGAGTAGAGTATTAGTAATTCTACATCATGAGAAGCAGAGAATGTTTATGAAATAATTAAAAAACCAGACAACATCGATGCAAAAAAAAAAAAACGGAATCATAACCCTAATTGCACAACACACTATTACCTATTACTATCAGTTGGAATAATTTTGAAGCTTATTGCTATTCCATTGCTCCCTATGTTCCAAATTGTGTCTGCTCAGCAACGTAACTAACGCAATGAATGTTGTTGAACTGTTAAAATGAAACCCATTGCTACTGAATGTGTTACGCAATCACCCTACAGTTTTTAGTATTTGTTGATATAGCGGCAACAGAAACACCATCACTTGTGAAAATTTACATATCCTGTGACAGATATTGCAGTCTTAGTAATGAGGTCCTATCATTACTCTATCGATACGGAACCCTAAAAAAGAAGAGCCAGAACCAATTCTACTCCAAAGAAGGCACAACCTTTGGACTCCTTGGTAACTAACGTCTCCTTCAATTGATCATGCCTGCAATCATTGATCAAACGGAGAATGCATCTCAAATCAATGGAGCGCCTATTAGCATAATCAACATGGATCCAATTGTGGAATATAGGTCAGTGTATATAGTCCAAAGACAATTTACTGATTACCTGCTTACTATTTAGATCATGGTGAATGTTATTTATTGATCGTATTGGTGTCAATCTAAATTAAAAGTCATTTATTCAAATTAGGCTGAGAATCAACACTTTTCGAATGTCAACATTACATAAGACAGTCCCCAATATCCCGTTCACTACTTCCTGGTGCTTTCGCTGGGAAGAAGAAGTGGCGGAACAAACTCCCCAGCAGCACAGCTGAACAGACAAAAGGTTTGTTGAACGTCGTTTTCTCGGTGGTAGGCCATAACATCGGCAGCCGGCAGAAGTTACCACCCACCAGACAAAGTCGTCAAGCGATTCTTCGTGTACCGGCATGATGTCTGGTGAAGCCGTACGGAGGACGGGTCTGAGCAGTTATGTTGCGATATGTGTCGGGTACGATGCGCCAAATGTTCTTTCTACTGTGGTTTGGCCGTGGAGGGTCTCCAGATCAATCTCCCTCTGGCGCAGCATCGTTGATCGTGTTGTTGGGTTTAACATTGCATCACCTCACTCAACTGCCGTCTTCCTTTCTATTCAACCGTTTTATTTGGGCTCCTATTAATCTAGCTCACTTTACCATCAACAATTGCAACACTTCTTATCATCCGGTGGGATTGCGGTGAAGCACTAGTTTATAATTTTAGGAAACGTCTAATCTTAACACTAATAGAGCGTTATTTAAGTTGCTGAATAAAAAACATTATTTCATTATATTTATTTTATTATTATTATTATTTTATTTCCACAGTAATCCTAGAAACCACCAATTATGTGTACCTCCATATCAGTCAGAGATGCTTCCGAAAATTGTAATTCAAAAGTATTTTGGGATTTCCGATGACGTTTATGATGAAGATTTTAGTAGTTTCCTACAGTTTCTTAGAATAAAATTTTGTGTTCAGACCCAAAAATTCTGATTATCTCACCAATGGTTAAGTTTATTCAAATTCTGACGTCACGTCCATTGCCAATTTAGAATTTTAAAAGTCCCGTTTACACCTAGGCTGTATACTAATGAACCGCGTTCTTTCCAAACTTAAAAGTTACGCACTCTTACTCACGTAGACATAAGAATAACTTCAAGTATAATGCATGCCCCCCACATCCCATAACACAAGTCTCGAACTTACTTTGGGGCTAGCTCAATCTGTGTGATTTGTCGGTACATATATACATATACATATATGCACCAATGCATGTCCTATAAGTTCATTTACTTATCGACGTAACTGTGGGTTTAGCGATAAACAAGCAATTAGACAAAAGGTTTTGATAATAATTATATTTGTTACTTGTCGTTCTAAGGAAGTAATGATTAGAAAATATGGCGTAACGCTATTATCTGTGCTTTAAAATTGAAGAATTTATTGATGTGTTGTTGGGATAGCAATGGAAAAAGAAAGCGTAAAAAATAAATTTGAAACTATTGACCGCTTTTTATGTTGATGTTATTTACTTTTGTAATGGAACGTGATGGAGGTGACATCTAATAAAGGAGTATGGAAGAAAACCGACTAAAAGTTAATTGGGATATAAGGGCAGGAGAATGAGCTTGCCTTTTTATTAAAATTTCTGTGCTTAGAGTTATCATAGAAATTGTTCTTCTAGAGTTGCTTTACAAAACTGACGCCATAATAGAATTAACTACTCTAGACACAGGTGTGCCTAAAGTAATTAGGTAATATTTGATGTACACGTGCCATTATAAGCTTAGTGGACACAAAGCGTAAAAAAAACTATGGTAAGCATCAAAGTAAGCATATTAAAATTCTTCGCTTAGCAACAGCTGTTAATGGGTCAATTCACAGCAAAGCGATTAGATTATATTATTAAGTCATTTGAATTTTTAAAATAGGTGATATCTTTAAATGATTACTTCCTAATCACAAGAGGCGGTAAAATAAATATTATATCACAATTTATGTTAATAGTTCGAGATAACCTTGGATTGACGTCAAGATATCTAGACACCGGTTTCTAAAAAAAGAAAGTATTTCAATCAAATAAGACGTCACTTCTTTACTTATGTTTACGTCATGACCCACGTATTAAGTGTGTATAATCGTAACGTGTGTATAATGAGTAACGTGTGAAGACACTGAATTGTTTCCTTCTTCAAACTGTCAACTTTTCAAAGCTAATTTATTGGCCGGTTATTACAATAAATTTAAAAAAAAATTACCTACACAATCTTAAATTCTTACAAATTATAAACCTTAAAACAATAATATATGTATACAAGGGCCGACGGCTTCTTGAGTGGTGACCACGCACCGGAAGACGCAGCGTGGGTCCGAGAAGGTGGACCGACACCTGGTGAAGGTCGCGGGAAACCGCTGGAGCCGGGAGGTGCAGGATCGGTCGTCGTGGAGATCCTTGGGGAGGCCTATATCCAGCAATAGACGTCTTTCGGCTGAAATGATGACGATGATGATGATATACAAGTATCGTATAGTATATATACATACATAGGTATATTTTCCAGTTACTATACTGGGTCGGATTGGCAGTCTTTCCATGTAAAATATGTATTCAAGAAAATCCGAATAAACTGGAACCCGAAAAGGCAAAAAAAGCAGGTAATGATTATGTCTAGATAATCTTGACGCCATTCTAAGATTATCTCGAACTATTAACATAAATATTAAATGCTATGGTGGTCCAGTGGTATCGGCTGCGTTTCACAAGTTTTCAGTCGTGTTTGAACCCAAGAAGGTGCTTTACTTTGTTTAAATAATTATAGTCCACGTCAAGGACAGCCATTATCAATAAGGAAAAACAATTGTTAACCAACGGTATCGCTAACTCTAACTACTTCTAAACAATACGGTTCAACTGATAAGAAATACCTACTCAATAACTTAGTCTTGAGTAGGAGACATTTTGGAGTGTGCGAGGGAATTGCATGATTTAATACCCCCCATCTTCCATCATCAGACGACCCTTCGTACGGCGAGTTTCCACCCTTATGTTGTTGACACCACGGAATAGTCAATAAATCTCTTCTGTGGTTGACACCACAACGATCTGAACGAAGCGTTTCGCCTCGTCTTTTATACCGCGTACATCGAGGGACTGGAACAATTTGCCAGCGGCGGTGTTTCTAATTTATTTATTTTAATTAATATTGTACATTGTATTTTTGGCTTTCACGCCAAAACTACTGAACCGATTGTAATGAAATTTGGTACACAGATAGTCTAGAGCCTGAGAAAGGACATAGGCTATATAACATCCCGCTATGACCAATAGGAGCAGAGCAGTAACAAAAAATGTTGCTAAAACGGGGGCAAACGGGGACGTACATATTACTCCCATTATTTTAACAGGCGCTTATTTTATATCATCACGCGGGCGGAGTCGCGAGCAACAGCTCTAATAATTTACAAACAAAAAAATACTATTTCGGGTAGCTTGGCCTGTTGTCGTCCGTACAATCAGAAGTCAGTTTGTGTGGGTTTTGTCTAGAATCTAGACAAAACCTAGACTCTAGATAGTTTGATGTGTATTCACGCGTACATCCACATTTAGACAGCTATGTTCAAGTCAAATATAATAAGGGGTAAGCTCGTTGCTATCAACTGCGCAGAGCCGACCGATTCTGTAAAACATTAATCGTAAAAACTGAAGTTTTTTTTTATTATTATAAAGTAGTGCTTGACCGCAATCCCGCTTGATGGTAAGCAGTGATGCAATCTTTGATGGGACAGCGCGCTAGTTTATTAAGAGCCTATTCACTCAAAAAACTAAGTGAATAGGAAGGGAGATTGCAGTTGAGCAACTTGATACAATGTTAAACCCAACAACACGACCATCGATTCTGCGCCAGACGGATATTGATCTGGAGACCCTCCACGACCAAACTCCCAACACAACAACATTTGGCGCATCGTACCCGGCACACATTGCAACACAACTGCTCAGACCCGTCCTCCGTACGGCTTCACCAGACATCGCGGCGACAAGACTCTCATCGTGAAAACTTAAGTGAAGAGCTGAGAGTGAGCTGCGAATGTCAATCCTTAACATTAGTAAGAGTGACATCTCACTTCACACTCGCTTCACTTAAGTTTCCAGCGAGACGATTACAAAATCACACTACAGATCCACACTCCTACACCCTAATTGCACTATTACTATCAGTTGGAATCATTTTGAACCATATTGCTTATCCATTGCTCCATATCTTCGAAATGTATCTGCTCAAAAACGCAAATAACGCAATGAATGTTGTTGAACTGTCAAAATGAAACCCATTGCTACTGATAGTATGTTATGCAATTACCCTGCGGACTGTTTCTTAAAATTCCTAATAGCAAACCAACCCTTTGACAGACTTCGAAATAACACGCACAACCATTACACCAATGAGGTTGTCATCTCAGTTCCTCTATATTAGTCAATATAATTATATTAGCCATCAATATCCCACTGTTCGGCGAAAACTCCTTTTCCTTTTCTACACAATTCTGTTTCTTGCGAGTACCTGCCAGTCTTTACGTTGGAAGTCAAGCTCGTTCCGTCATCTTCGTCTTAGTCAGTGCGATGGTGTCGTGTATTCACGGCCTAATAGGTAGTTTTAAACCCAATTATCATCTGACATGCGACAAACATATCAGGCCTGGTCTCAGTTAGCGGCTTTGTGAGCAACGTCCGTAGTATTTGTTTTTACCTAACAATATACATTATGTGGATTCAGCAACCATTGTACCGATAGTCGTGACAGCCAATGGCTTAATAGCCAAGAGCCACAACCAACACCTCAGAAGGCTTTCGTTAAGCAGCTGCATCAAGAGCTTGATTCAGAAAGCGGTACTTTTGGACAAAGCTCGCATTGTCCGGAGTCTCCTCTCTCTGGAGTCCTGACCGCCGTAGCTTGGACCATGTTCCCGATACCGGTGGGCTACAATATTTTAAAATATATTTTTGAATGTTTTAAATATTTAAAAAAAGTCTGATTAGTTACACTAAGGGACAGGTCACGAGCACACGGGTGTCATTAATACTATCTATATATAAACAATTATTTCTGCCCGTCAGTCGGTCACGTCGTCATGGCGGTCATGTGAGGGTGTCACGTGGGGCATACAAGACGCCACAATGGAAATAAACTTTTACCCTCTAGGTACTGTTATAATATGGTTATAATAAACGATGTTGGTATGAATGTATCAGCTGCGATAGACTTGAAGTATAGAAATGAGATATTTTACAACTTTCATGCATCCGATAAATTTTGTAAAAATCTCAACATGAAAAGTTGGTTAAAAAGTTGATATCCCCTGGTAGGACTAGCTGTCAGTCTTCCAGTTATCTGAGTACCAGAATCGCCTGTTAAACATCTACAAATGATAGCTAGTTGGTCGCTTCTCTAAAAGTCCCTTCGTCCCAGCGAAAGCACTAGGAAATGTCGATGGGTGCGCGTTTTGGGCGACTGTCTTATGTAATATTGAAGTTCAAAAAGTGCTGATTCTCAGCCTAATTTGAATAAATGACTTTTGATTTCTCATCGTTAAAATTTTGGTGAAATGATTATACCCATCGGACACATTGCCCGTAGGACCGAAGCCCGACGGGGCCGACGGGTTCTCGAGTGGCGACCACGCACCGGAAGACACAGCGTGGGTAGACAGGCGACAAGGTAGACCGACGACCTGGTGAAGGTCGCGGGAAACCGCTGTATGCGGGAGGCGCAGGACCGGTCGTCATGGAGAACCTTGGGGGAGGCCTATGTCCAGCAGTGGACATCTGTCGGCTGAAATGATTATGATGATGATGATTACCCCCCAGTAATGTCGATCCCTTAGCGTTAGTTGGAATAACACTTCATTTCGCCTTAGTTTTGACGGTGAGTTGGTTACAGAAACTCTTTACGGAACTGCTAAACGATATTACAGACACGCAACTGTTCATCAAACTCTGTCCCTAGAGTGCGATTATTTTAAAATGCTGCTGTATATATACAATAATACTAGCGGCCGCCAGTGACTTCGTTCGCGTGTAGTTAGTTATGCTCCGCTCCTATTAGTCACAGCGTGATGTTATATAGCCTAAAGCCTTCCTGGATTAATGGGCTATCCAACGCAGAAAGAATTTTTTAAATCGAACCAGTAGTTCCTGAGATCAGCGCGTTCAAACAAACTCTTCAGCTTTATATATTAGCATAGATGTAAAGAATACCCCGTCCGATCCATAAGGATAATAAAGGTTAGGTAAACACATGACCAAAAAAAAAAACAAATAAAAATTTTACATAATCATCATAGTAACAATATTAATGAATTTGAATTCTTTTTTTTTCCGCGAATTAATTGCAACTTCCCCAAAATTTGGTAAATTTTTAATAACTGACAACAACATTTTTGACGGTATTATAATTTTTTCTGTTTATAAAAATTTCATATTTTATTTGGTCATGTGTTTACCTAACTTTTATCATCCGACCCGGACGGGATTTTCTTTACATATTGTGTAGAGCAATAGATTAACAATATGCTACGAAATGATTCCAACTGAGAGAATAGTATGTTAGGCAATTAGGGTGAATTCTGCATTATCGGCTCGATGAAGACTCCCAGTTAATTATTCTTAATATTTGTTATAGGCACATAATTCTTATGTGCCTGGTCTTCTGTAATTTGTATTGCTGATATTGCTGATGATTCTAAATATGCCCAGTGTGTAATGTTATAAGTAAATATAGACATAATGTTTCTTGTATAATGTCTGCTTTAATATTATTTAATAACCCACACTCTGCTATCCTAACATCAGAAGTGGGATTATATTTGTACATTGTAGCTGATTATGTTTTATATATTTGTAGGTATTTCTGGATGTTATTTTAATATTGTATTGTTTGTGTTTGTACGGGCTTTGATGCCTGAAATGGATGAATAAATAAATTACCATCCACACAAACAATGACACAAACGTCTCGTAAATTCGGCAGTCATCAAAAAGAGTAAAAAAAAAAATAAAGTTTCTCATATAATTATGGTCCCGTGCCAAAACCGGTTTCCTTTACAAATCATGTGAGATTTTATAAAAACAATTTTTTGGCGTTCTGCACGTAAACATGAAAGGCGCATGGTTTCGGTCGATTCCTGTTACATGTCTACCGACCATCATTCGTAATTTATTTAAAGCAACACAACATATTTTTTCCTTCCATATTTATCTTAAAGTCACCTCGTTAGTCACCCACTTTCTAGCCATATTATCTTTCACACAGTCCATTTATCGCTTCTTGGCATGCTGCTGCTCTCACCATCGACATTTGTACCTGATTTGTGACATCTTCCGTTAAACATATATTAATTGACGTCTCCCGTATTAGAGCTTAGTCTAAATAGTTTACCTAGCTATGGTTTACCATTATTGGAACTACCGAAGAGGTTGGGTACGAGTGACAGTGGCTGGTGAGAGACTCCAGCAGAACATCGCATTGATGTTTGCATGGTGACTGTCTTTTTTTTTTTGGAGAGTTTTTGGCGGGAAGGCTAAGATGAGTGTCAGGCTCATATTTCATTGGAGTTTTAAATTATGTTTAGTGTCGTTTACTAAATAAAATCGCGTGATTTATGTAGTGAAAAGTTCATTCGTAAATAATTCATAAAGAACATTGAAATATCGCAGCATAGTGGCCCCATCATGACTTTACCTCAAACCTCCCTCGTAGACGGGTCCCGCGGCCGTCTTTTTCGACTGTCATTGGCGATATCCGCCATTATTGTGAAGTAAATTTTTCGAAGAACTTTTATAACTTGTTACACGTGTTATTGGCAAAATTATGGGTGTATCTTCCACAGGGGCCACTGATTAAGAGTTGAAGTTGTCAGTTATTAGGCGATCTTACCACGTCCACGACCTTCCACGATGAACCAGTACCTTTCGATGCTATTTAGGTATAATGAGGTGTTTCCGTCGGAGTACAATTAGAGCGTATTCAAGCCTACAGTGAATAGGTTCATAATACACTAGCGCGCTTTACCATCAACGATTGCGTCACTGCTTACCAACAGGCGGGATTGCGGTCAAGCGCTAGTTTATAAATTATAAATAAAAGCCCTCACACAATCGTGTTTGAAGTACTTAAAGTTGCGAATTATGCAAAGCTACTTTTATATTAAGGCTCCAATGAAGTTCTGGCGACGATTGCCGGGAGGTTCAACTGCCCCTATATCGAACATTGCTGTAGCAAGCATGTAGCTAGCTGTATCCTGTAACTTTTGCTTCATGTGTTGTGTTTGTGTGTGTAGGTATGTATTGTGGTTTTCTTGCAATGCTTTTTATTTTATCTTACTTATTTTATTATAGGTATTAATGCTCTTCTCTGCTTATTTGTAGATGTGTATAATCAAACTTCAATCACGTTTACCATGCTTCTTTATGGTAGTATCTCTTGATCGTAATTATTGGGATGCGTATTATAACTGAACACATTTTAAGGCTGATGAGTGTACGTGAACTTGACGGAGACGTTTCAATGTTCATAGGTGCACATAAACAACTGAATTGATATGACTTTAATAGTCACTGGAGTTCCTCAGTATTCGATTCAATGCCAAACCCTTCAAGAAAAGTGATAAATATGTATACGAATCATAATTTAACCAAAACATGTTTGTGAACTATTGAAAACGGGTAATATTCCAATGCTGATAATATTATGTGTTGAATTGATTGACGTACGCGAAAGCGTAGCTATTGCAACAGATAAGGTATATTAGATTGTTAACCTAGGGTCGAACGAATTCTCTTGAATAGGGGGAGCGTCCAGACGTGCGTGCGGCGGCAGGGCGGGTCCATAGTGGACCTCACCTTCGCCACGCCCGCAGTGGCCGCCCGCATTCGAAACTGGAGGGTGGAGCTGGGGGAGACGATCTCGGATCACCCTTACGTGCGATTTGAGATCTCCCCCCAGAATCCACGGGGGCGCCGCAGCATCCCCTCTTCGTCTTGGCCGATCCCCGTTTCCAAGGTGGGCTCTGACCCATCTGGATCGGGAGGCGGCAAGGGAGGCCGCGTTCGTCCAGGACTGGCTTTGGCCACGTCCCGGCGTGGACGTCCTGGCCGTGGACGCGGCGGCGGCCCGACTGAGGGGGTCATTGACCGAGGTGTGCAACGCCAGCATGCCTCTGTCTAGACGTCCGCCTCCCCGACGCGCCGTGTACTGGTGGTCGGAGGAGTTGGCGGAGCTGCGGGCTACCTGCGTGGTGGCACGGCGGGCGTTTACCCGATCGCGTCGGCGGCGCCGACGGGATCAGGTCGCCGAGGACCGCCTCTACGCGAGGTACGTAGAGGCGAGGGCGGCCTTCAAGTCGGCCATCGGCGCCGCCAAGGACGCGGCGGGGGCCGAGCTGCTGGAGGGTCTCGACAACGACCCATTCGGGAGGCCATATAAGGCGGCGCGTAACAAACTGCGCCGCATTGGTCCCCCGGCTGCCGAGACCCTCGAACCAGCGCTCCTGGATGGGGTGGTGCGGTCCCTATTTCCGCGCAGGGATCCGCACTTCGCCCCACCAATGATGGGCCTCCTCCTCCTCCGGTCTCAGAGGAGGAATTTGGCGCGGCGACTCTTCGTCTCCGCGCCAAAAAGACGGCTCCCGGCCCGGACGGAGTCCCCGCACGGGTGGTGGCCATCGCGGCCACCGAAATGGAGGGCAGGTTTCGGGACCTCTTCAGCGCGTGCTTCGCGTCGGGGAGGTTCCCGAAACCTTGGCGGGAAGGCCAACTGTGCCTCCTCCGGAAGGAAGGGCGGCCGGCGGACTCCCCCTCGGCTTACCGGCCCATCGTTTTGCTCGATGAGGTCGGTAAAATGTTCGAGGGGATTATCGCCGGCCGTCTCAAGCGGCATCTGCGGAGCGTGGGTCCGGACCTGTCGGACGCCCAGTTCGGATTTCGAGCTGGTCGTTCGACAGTAGACGCCCTGGCCCGTCTAAAGGGCCAGGTGACAGAGGTGGTGGGAGTGGGAGATGGAGTGTTGGCTGTTTCATTCGACATTGCCAACGCCTTCAATTCCGTCCCCCACTCCACCATCCTAGAAGCGCTCCGGTTCCACGGAGTGCCCCTGTACTTGCGGAGCCTCCTGGCCAGCTACTTGGAGGACCGTGCTGTCCTCCTCGTAGACGGGGCTGGCCAGCTCCGGCGTTACGCTGTCGGAGCCGGCATTCCACAGGGGTCCGTTCTAGGGCCTCTTCTGTGGAACGTCGGTTATGACTGGCTCCTTCAGGGAACCCTCCTTCGAGGCACGAGCTTCGAGCACCTTCCGGGAGGCGGCCAGTTTGGCGTCGGCGGGTGGATCCTTAGTGGCGGGAAGGATCCGCCGCCTGGGCTTGACGGTGGCGCTGCACATAACGGAGGCCGTGTTCTTTCACGGCCCCCGGCAGCGCCCCCCGCCTGACGCCCACATTTATGTGGAGGGAGTGAGGGTCGGGGTTAGCAGGCGGGATTTCGCCCGCTTTCTCCCCCCCTGAGGTGAGCGGCGGGCGTGAGGCACGAGAAGGTGCCGACGCCCGCCTTACATCGCTCACTGCGCGGGAGCCACGGCTCCTCCCTGGAGAGCCCGCAATTGAGGGCCCGCCTTGCTAGGCGGGTTTCGCCGGCGGGGGAGAGGTAGCTCAGGCTGCGCTAGTTTCCCACTCCCCCGCCACTATTGCGATGCCGGAGTGCCGCTGTGGGTTTAGTGGGTATTCCCGGCTTCGGCTGGGCGAGTCCCGCACACGCCCTTCGGGGTACGGTGCGGAAAGGCATTCCCACAGCGTCAAAAAAAAAAAGGTTATTACTTTTCACCATTTCAAATATAAGAATTTGTTTATTTAAACTACTTTTTTTATTTTTGTTACAGATACATTATCAGATTAGTACCCCGTCAATTTATGTCGACTTTTTAAATTTAATAATGGAACTTACGGCGTACATAATTATTGTTGTGGCTTAAGTTTGGTCTTGGTTTGGTCACATGGGCGCAGCATTCTTTTTTTTTTTACATAAATCTCTTCACAGCTGACAGCAGTTCTATTTTTAAAGTTCATTCTGGCCCTTAGTTGGGAAGCAATTTTATGAATTTTTCCCTCTCTAGGAAGGGAAGTAGCATTTTCCACACAATAATTAAAACAACACTACTTTCCGATTATGAGAAATTAAAATAGTATATACCTGTATTTAGCTGCTGCTGTTTGATTCGATTAAACGACACACGTACACCCAATGAAGCACCAAAGAGGTTCTATAGAAATAAAGATGACTCTCCAAGTATCATGGAATATTATATTATTTTGGGTCCATGTAATATATTAGAAAGATGAATAAGCTAGTATTATTATAAAGAACTAGCGGCCGCCAGCGACTTCGTTCGCGTGGTTTAGTTATGCTCCGCTCCTATTGGTCGCAGCGTGATGTTATATAGCCTAGAGCCTTCCTGGATTAATGGGCTATCCAACGCAAAAAGACTTTTTCAAATCGGACCAGTAGTTCCCGAAATTAGCGCGCACAAATAAACAAACAAACTCTTCAGCTTTATATATTAGTATAGATTATTATAAAGAACTAGCGGCCGCCAGCGACTTCGTTCGCGTGGTTTAGTTATGCTCTGCTCCTATTGGTCGCAGCGTGATGTTATGTAGCCTAAAGCCTTCCTGGATTAATGGGCTATCCAGCGCAAAAAGAATTTTTCAAATCGGACCAGTAGTTCCCGAGATTAGCGCGCACAAACAAACAAACATACAAACAAACTCTTCAGCTTTATATATTAGTATAGATGTAGATTAAAGTTTGTGGTAGAATTAATCTTTGGATCTACTGAATCGATTTCGAAAGTTCTTTTACCAATAGAAATATAAGTTATTTGTGAGTGTAATTTGCTTTATACTATAAGAACGAAAGATTATAAGGATGTTATGCGGCTGCCGGTCACCCACCAGACAAAGTCTCGCCTCCAAGACATCATGCCGGTCATTAGTTCTACGGCTAATATGGCCGGCCCATTGACACTTCAGTTTGCTTATTCCGTGAGCTATGTCGACAACTTTGGTTCTCTGTCACAGCACCTCTTTGCGGATCCACTGTCCTTATGAATCTTGAAACTCTTACAGATCCCCCAGTTAAAAACTACTCGCACATGATTGCTGTAATTTTCAAGGTAATTACGTAAATACTTAAAATTCAGTAGTACGGAAGTAATTGCATGTTGCGATGGATGTAAAGTCGATAATTTGTGGTCACACACGATCTTAAGATCGTTTATCCCCAAACCACCTGTTCTCACGAAGACTTGATTGAGGGCTTGAGGCCACAAAAAGGCATTTAAAGCCCAAAACTTAGTTAACCTGTTGTCTCGTAAAGAAAATTTGGAATTTAATTGGTTATAACATTTCTATGTACAACCAAACGTGTGTTACCTGCGGGGTTTCCTCGGCCACCACAATCATTTGCTTAACGTTGTGCCAGTTCAGCTTCCAGTCTAACTGGTTGTAACTGAATATCAGTATTACCTATACATAGAACGACTTCCTATCTAAGCTCGTCAGCCCAGTTACTACCTGCTGTATATCCCTTAGCAAGACCAGCTGTATGTCTTTCGGTTGTCTGAGTACCAGCACCGCCTGTTAAATATCTGCAAATGATAGTTAGATGGTCACTTCTGTAAAAGTCAATTGGGAGGCATGAGAAACAGGGAGTAAAGTTCACTCATCCTCGGCTTGACGGGTGTTATAGTTATATGGCGGGCACTTGCCCAACGGTTGAAGTTGAGAAGTTTTTTATGTATGCTAATTGCACAGTAAACTGTGCTTACGAGATGTAGAATTCATGTGACGTCAGTATGACACGTTGTTTATTTGTGGCGTTTTGTAGATACTGCTACAGTCTCATCGTGAAAAGTTAAGTGATTTGACCTTAGAGTGAGTTGTCAATAACGCTAATCCATAACATTATTTGGGAACAGTGACTCCACACTTCACTTTAGTGTACATAGTGGGATTATTACAGAATCACTCTGCAGGACTTAGTTGCTTTGCAAGGTTTGCGGTATCCCCGGCGCCCTCTCGGAAAGTGTAAACAATTGCGTAGGTATTAATTGTATGTTTATTTTCCTTTACGGTACATTCCTAAACTGCATACCGTTATTCGTGGCGTACCTGACTTCTAATACACATAATTTTCCTGTACACATTCATCCTACTTGGCATCCATTCTGCGAAAATCATACAAAAAAATTTACGATGACCACAATTCACGAGCACGTAGGTGCAAACAATTCTAAAAATATTTGTGACTCATTGAGTTGTAAATAAAGGTGCCAGTTTAGGCTAAATTTAGAAACGATCACGTCACAATCGTTTATCATAAATACCTAGGAGTCTTGTATTTTTAAATGATAACGGAAACCCTCGTGAGGAAACCGACATGTCCTAGAACAAACCTAGGTATTAGACTATAAAGAAACTTGTCTTGTGCAAATAAACATTATCTTATCTTAAACAACAACAACATTACCTTGGCTTACAGTTAAATACAAGGGTGATAAATATCAGTATGATAGTCAGAAAGCCAATTACAGGTCTTTACGGCAAGAGTTTCTCTGGTATAAATCTACTGTGGAACAAAATATACACACAAATGATGCCACAAAAAAAAAGAAATTACAGATCACCTAAAATATGTATGGATCTTCTTCTCAGCCTATAGAAGTCCACTGCTGGACAAAGGCCTCCCCAAGCCTTTCAATCCATTGGGGAGTTTGCCATAATCCCCACGCTTGTCTGTCAGGTTGGGGATCGCAGTAATTTGATAATCTACAGGAGTAGCGCTGCTGGCCGCTTCCCTGGCGAGAGTTCCCTTGGTTGCCTCTAATCCATCACCCTCTTGATGACCCCTCTTAATGATGAGGGAGTGGATTGCATGTCACATGTTTTGTAATAATAAGGTGTGCAAACAACTCGATGACGGAAAACAAATGTGACTTCTGCAAAAAGTGTTTAGATATGAATTTCTTTAAAACTTTTAACATCGAGAGCAGTGTTAATGGCCGCAAATTAAAAGTTGTAGGTCGTAGGTTCGTACTCCATAATTGCTTACATTATTTCATCACCACTGTTCTCAAAACGGTGAAGGAAAACATCGGGAAACCGGCATGTCTTAGAGGCAAAACTTTGAAGACATGTGACATCTACCAACCCGCACTGGGCCCGCGTGGTAGATTACGTAGGTACCACTCACTCCCTCTCACCGAGAGGAGGCCTCAGTCCCAGGAGTGGGAACTTTATAGGCTGATTATGATGAAATGTTAAGGCGTTATTTTGGCAAAACATTTCTTGGTAATAAGAATAGAAAAAGTATATATGTATAGTGTTTATACCTTGTCCTCCTTTCAAAGTGTCAGTTATAGAAGGCGTGTGACTTGTACTCGTTACTCTGCAAACGGAATTGAGTTTAGTTATCACGTTTTAATATTAACCAGAAATTTTGGGCCAACCCAAAATTTATCTAATATTAATTACTAGCTTCGGTTATATTGCGCTTTTTAGATTTCCCTCGGAAATATCCATTTTTTCCGGGATAAAAACCTACCCCTTGTTATGTTATGTTATTGGTTTGGTTTCCGCACTCAGTCCCTCCAGCGGACCATTGTGCGTAAAACCTACCCCTAAAACGTACCCTATTATTTAATCCGGACTTCTAACTTTACGTCTGCAAAATTTCAAAGCAATCGGTTCAGAAGTTACGGCGTGCAAGCGGAACAAACAAACAAACAAACTCACTTTCCCATTTATAGTATTAGTAAGGATTTTTTACCTTAGTCCAATTTTTCTTATTAAATTTTATAAAACTAAATCTTGTACGCATTCAATAAATTGGACATAATATCTTTTAGTATCATAGGTCAAGCTCCACTTTAGTATTTGGTACTTTAGTCGATGAAGACGTTATCATTTTATCACTATGTTGGTTTGACTTATCTGTTCCATAGGTCGTGTGGATTCTCATCATACAATCCTTAGTTCACATTGAATAATGTTACAAATAGGATTGATAGATAACCATGAAAAGCAGTTCCAAAAGTAGGCATTTAGTATTTTTTTTTTATAATTATAAACTAGAGCTTGACTGCAATCCCGCCTGATGGTAAGTAGTGATGCAATCGTTGATGAGCGCGCTAGTTTATTAAGAGCCTATTCATTAAAAAAAAACTGAGCGAATAGGAAAGAAGACGGCAGTTGAGCGAGGTGATGCAATGTTAAACCCAAAAACACGACTAACGATGTTGCGCCAGAGGGAGATTGATCTGGAGACCCTCCACGACCAAACTCCCGACACAACAATATTTGGCGCATCGTACCCGGCACACATCGCAACACAACTGCTCAGACCCGTCCCCCGTATGGCTTCATCAGACAATGATGTCTTGACTCGTGTTCCGGTATGAACCGGAACACGACGAATCGCTTGACGATAAAAGTTTGTGTGGTGGGTGGTAACTTCTGATGTTATAGCTTACCACCCAGAAAAGTTTAGTTTTCATTATTAGGTATAAAGTAACCAATCTCAAAGTCTATAAAAAGCTGGTTAATGACCTACAAACACCGTTCAGTTCTAATAATATTCGCACACTACAACCCGACCTTCCATTCATACGTCTAAACATACTTATATTTACCTCTACGTCACTCGCCGTGCCTACGTGATCGACAGAGGTCGGTGCACCCAGTGCAAATATCAAAACTCCGCCATCGTAGTATTATCGAAAGTCACTAATCTTCGCAATGGAAAGCCAGCCTTATGATGACGTTCTAAGGTTGAGTTTTAATTGTGAATGTTTTGTTTTTGAGCTGTTTTAATATGTGATGAGTTTTGCATCATTGTAATAGGAGTCTTCCCGGATTGCCGCAGTATGTCATCTGATCACATTTCTTAACTGGCAACTGTTGGGGTGCTTCGGATTGTGAGGACTGACTATTTTGATAGTTATGACTAACCGACGAATTGAGATTAATGTTGTTCGTCATAGAAATACAGGTTTAGGAGATAAGTTTTTTTTTATAATTATAAACTAGTGCTTGATTTTATACCGCCTTATGGTAAGCAGAGATGCAATAGTTGATGGTAAAGCGCGCTAGATTATTAAGAGCCCATTTACTTAAAAAAAATTGAGTGAATAGGAAGGTAGACGGCAGTTGAGCGAGGTGGTGCAATGTTAAACCCAACAACACAATCGACGATGCTGCGCCAGAGGGAGATAGATTTAGAGACCCTCCACGACACGACCAAACTCCCGAAACAACATTTGGTCCATTGTACCGGGCACATATCGAACACAACTGCTAAGACTCGTCCTCCGTCCGTTTTATTTTTAGTCTTAGTTAGTATGTAATCAGACAAGGTATCAAGGCTCGTGTATTCATCACGTGCAGCGGCATTTTCGTCCGCTATAGGGATCAACTGAGTAGTCTTATGGTTAAGGTTCTGGAGTGGCGGCCACGTACTGGAAGACGCAGCGTAGGGAGGCCCCCAACAAGGTGGACCGATGACCTGGTGAGGGTAGCGGGAAGCCGATGGATGTGGGCAGCACAAGACCGGTCGGCGTGGAAAGCCTTGGGGGAGGCCTTTGTCCAGCAGTAGACATCTATATCCCCCGTGTGGTACCGGGCCTAGAATTGTACCAACCCATATCCTCCCGTGGGTGTCGTACTAGGCGACTAAGGGAAATCACCAGGGAAGCGGGCAGCAGCGCTTCTCCTGTGTAATATCAAATCACTGCGATCCCCAACCCGCCTGCCAAGCGTGGGGATTATGGCAAACCCCCCCAATGATGCACACGATACAGCCCAGGCCCCTAGTCCCCGGCAGCTCCGCTATTCCAGTCTACGGTAGCGGACTCGGTTACGGCGTGATGGCTGGATGTGGATTTCATAGAAAGGGAAGGACTCTTTGCGATGAATTCTTTTTTCAGGAAACCATTGCACCGCAAGTGGACCTGGCTCAGCCCCGATGGTCAGACCAAAAACGAGATAGACTTCATAATGTCAACGAGAAGGCAAGTGTTCAACGATGTCTCCGTGATCCATGCGGTAAAAACCGGGAGTGATCACCGTATTGTTAGAGGCATCTTGAACCTCAACATTAGGCTCGAACGCTCTCGACTTATGAAGTCTACGCTCCGTCCAGCGTCAACACAACTCCAAAACCCCGAGAGCTTTCAGATCGAACTACAAAACCGCTTCAAATGCCTCGGTGAATGCGTAGATGTGGACGACTACAACAACAGGTTTGTGGAAACTCTCCAAACGGAAGGGTCTAAGTTCTACAAAACCCTCCGTTCAAAAAGACAGAAGAAGATCTCCGGTCCCACCCGCCGGCTAATGGAAGAAAGACGGGAGGTGATCTTAAAATCCCCTGATGACGCTTCGCGCATCAGATGCCTTAACAGACAGATCTCAAAGTCTCTGACTCGCGATATACGCCAATTTAATACAAATTGTATTAAAGAGGCTATCGAGCGGAACAAAGGCTCCAAAGTGTTCGCACGAGAATTGTCTGTTGGACAGAGTCTACTTGCGAAGCTGAAGACTGGGGATGGTAGGATCGTCACTTCCAAGCCCGTGCTTTTGGGTGAGATGGAGAAATTCTACGGAGAGTTATACACATCAACACACGCACCTGTTGTAAGCCTGGCTAATGATCCTAGAGCCAGACTAACCCGACACTACACCGACGATATCCCGGACGTCAGCCTGTACGAGATTGGTATGGCCCTGAAACAGCTCAAGAACGATAAGGCGGCTGGAGATGATGGAATTACGGCTGAGCTTCTGAAAGCAGGTGGCAAACCGGTTCTTAAAGCGCTTCAGAAGCTATTTAATTCCGTCATTCTTAAAGGCGAAACGCCTAAGGCGTGGCACAGGAGCGTGGTGGTTTTGTTTTTCAAAAAAGGTGACAATACCCTCCTGAAAAACTACAGACCGATATCCCTCCTGAGCCATGTCTACAAGCTGTTTTCTAGGGTCATCACGAATCGTCTCGCTCGCAGGTTCGACGACTTCCAGCCTCCCGAACAAGCAGGCTTCCGAAAAGGCTTTAGCACCATAGACCACATTCATACGCTGCGGCAGGTTATACAAAAGTCCGAGGAGTATAACAAACCACTATGCTTGGCGTTTGTGGACTATGAGAAGGCCTTCGATTCGATTGAGACTTGGGCGGTGCTACAGTCTCTCCAGCGGTGCCAAATTGACTGTTTGTACAAAAACGCCACCATGTCAGTCCGTCTCCAGGATCAGGACTCGAAACCGATCCAACTGCAGCGTGGAGTGAGACAAGGAGATGTCATATCTCCTAAATTGTTCACTGCTGCGTTGGAAGATGTCTTCAAGCTCCTGGACTGGAAAGGACTTGGCATCAACATCAACGGCGAGTACATCACTAATCTCCGTTTCGCAGATGATATCGTGGTCATGGCTGGACCCTGGAAGACTTGGGCAAAATGCTCAATGACCTCAGCAGAGCTTCCCAACAAGTGGGTCTAAAAATGAACATGGATAAGACGAAGATCATGTCGAACTCTCATGTCGCACCCACTCCAATTGTAGTTGGTTGCTCTGCACTCGAAGTTGTTGACGAATTTAAATACCTGGGACAGACAGTCCAACTAGGTAGGTCCAACTTCGAGAAAGAGGTGTCTCGGCGAATCCAGCTCGGTTGGGCAGCGTTCGGGAAGCTACGCTACATCTTCTCGTCGTCCAAGATACCACAGTGTCTCAAGACTAAAGTCTTTGACCAGTGTGTGTGGCCAGTGATGACTTACGGAACTGAAACGTGGTCGCTCACAATGGGCCTCATACGAAGGCTCAGAGTCACACAAAGGGCAATGGAAAGAGCTATGCTAGGAGTTTCTCTGCGTGATCGAATCAGAAATGAGGAGATCCGCAGAAGAACCAAAGTCACCGACATAGCTCTGCGAGTCGCTAAACTTAAGTGGCAGTGGGCAGGGCACATTGCTCGTAGAACCGATGGCCGATGGGGCAGGCAAGGTTCTGGAGTGGCGGCCACGTACTGGAAGACGCAGCGTAGGGAGACCCCCAACAAGGTGGACCGATGACCTGGTGAAGGTCGCGGGAAGCCGATGGATGCCGGCAGCACAAGACCGGTCATCGTGGAAAGCCTTGGGGGAGGCCTTTGTCCAGCAGTGGACATCTATAGGCTGAGGAAGAAGAAGAGACATCTATAGGCTGAAAAAGAAGAAGTAGTCTTATGAAACAAGGTGAAATTAAATCGCAGACAAGACAACGCAAGAGATATACATGATATTATCATCGACCAAAGTCTTACCGCCACGCTTGGCGGTAAGACTTTACGAATCGCTATTCGTCGTGTTCCGGCATGATGTCTGGTGAAGCCGTACGGAGAAAGAGTCTGAGCAGTTGTGTTGCGATGTGTGCCGGGGACGATGCGCCTAAAGTTGTTGTGTCCATCTGCCGCAGCATCGTTGGTCGTGTTGTTGGGTTAAACATTGCATCACCTCGCTCAACTGCCGTCTTCCTTCCTATTTAAGAACTAAGTTTTTTTTTTGTGAATAGGTTTAATAAACTAGCGCGCTTAACCATCAACGATTGCATCTCTGCTCACCATCAGGCGGGATTAATAATTATTAAAAAAAAAACATATTCCATAGTACACTATTGTACATTTCTGTATTGGGGCCCGTTGCTAAAAAACAACAGCTGCACATGTCGATGTTTTTTTTTTCAATCAAGTTAAGCTACGCTTGCCGCGGTTGGTCTGTGGGTGGGTGACCGTCATTAGATACGGATCTTTCAGTGTTGGACCGATGAACTTGGTAAGCCGAAAGAACCAGCTGGATGTGGAGAGAGAACACAAAAGTGTTCACAGTCTGTGGACACAGAACCGACCGAAGTGGAGGTGCTTAAGGAAGGCCTAAGTCCCGTAATGGGCATCTTTCGGCTGAAATGATTCTGATTGCCATCATTAACGATACAGGAGAAATTCCAAGCGTGGGATTTTTTTTTTTTTTAATCACGGTGGGCCTTGAGCTCACTTGATTGTTTTTAAGGTGTGATTAGCGCCATATGTACAGACGACAGCACATCAAGCTACTACGATCTGTCAGATTTCCTTATTAGATTTTCAACTTTATTTCCAAAGCATTAAGGCTCAAGGTTGATTGGGAACATCTGACAGATTGGGGTAGCTTGACCTGCTGTCGTCCTTACCTATAAGGAATATCTATAGTGCTAACCTAAAAGAAGGAAGCTTGTTTGGCCGTAAATACTTGCCAGTGCAGATGATACATGTATCTCTTCCGTCTCTAGAACTGGCATTGAGCCAATGAGACAATCAGGACGACTTACTAAGTAAAGAAAATGGGCACAGATTTCATTGGGTTAGCAACGACTAAACCGTTACTGTGCGACTGGTACAAACTAATTGTTTCTACAGATGATAGCATATCAAGCTAATAAGTACAAATAGTCAAATTTCTTTATTTGATTTTAAACTTTAATGCTATAGTATTTAAGTTCAAGGTTGATTGGGATAATTTGACAGTTTTGAGTAGCACCAACATTTGTTTTCTACAAGCAAATAATTCGTTGTGAATATTATCAATATAGGTTAGGCATTCCTTGACATATCTCGCCTAATACAAATGATACTTATTTCGTAGCTACCATAGGGTTCAGCTTTGCAAGCAACTTAACAGATCGCAATCTGTAGGTAATCGCTTACCATCTTCCGCGTTCCAAATCTTTAATTGCAAAGAAATATGGCTACCATTTTTTGGACATCGAAGAAATTCGTGCAATATACTTCAAAAGGTGCAATGAAATAAAATATTATTTGTACATGTCTTTTTTTATATAAATGGCTTCGTAATTAAAGGGTCGGTCGGTGGTGCATTTCGATAAGATCTTCAAGAGGTGTTTAATGTGACATGTGTACTTTATATAGGTAGTTATTTTTCTTGGTATTACTTGTATGGTCATCATCAGAAGTAAATAATAAGGTGAAGGTAAGGTCTTGTGTCTTTAATAAAATGATTTTATATTATTATCCTCTTAAGGGTTTCATCCTTAACCGGTTGTTTAAAATAGTAAATATTGGTTAATGTTTTGCGTACATGTGTTTTGCTAAATGAATTTTTAGTTAAGATTAATATTATACAATATGTAAAGAAAACCCTGTCCGATCCGTGAAGGTATTGTTAGGTATCGATAACTGATTCTACTAATGCATACAAAGCCGGGCTAAACTTAAAAAAAAATCCCCCTAAAAAAATAAATATTATTTCGCAAAAAGAGGTAACTTAAAACATGTGCGGTATGCCATACAGGCGCGGGCGAAGAGGGGCAGGGAACGCGGCACGCGGCCGCATCACTATTCGCTCAGAATTATCTTGTCAAAAATAATGTTGTCACTTTTTAAAAATTACCAAATTTTGGGGAAGTTGGAATTAATTTGCGGGAAAAAAGATTATTTCAAAATTCACTAGTATTGTTACTATGATGATTATGGAAAATTTCATATTTTATTTGGTCATGTGTTTACCTAACCTTTATTATCCTTACGGGTCGGACAGGGTTTTCTTAACATATTATATAGTAAAAATAGAACTAAAAAATTATCAAAAAACTAAATTTTACTATTTGTTACTATTTTCATTATATCGGTCCTTAAAATTATGTTGTTGTCAAGCAAAGAACATTATGACGCCATGTTTTTTTTTTGTTTTGCCTATTTCTTGATATTCCCACTGCTGGGCAAAGTCCATTTACTCTTTCATTAAGCTATGTTATAGTTACAGTTAATTTGTTGTACTTAACAAGTTTTTTATTTATTTTTTGTGTAATTATAAATCTTCTAAATAAACTTCCTTTTGGCCGCATAGAGATGAGAAATTATCTCATGGGAGCACAGTCATTATCGGGATAGAAACTATATCATGTGTTCGCCCAACTCATACTCCATCTTTAGGTATACTAAATTCCATCGAAATCGCTAAAGCCGTAGATGCGTAAAACAGTAGCAGACACACAGACAATTATTTTTATTATCTTTCTCAATTATTGGTAGTTCTATTATTTGTTCTCATATCAGGCCATATTAGGTAAACTTAAACACAACATTCGTAATTATAATGTAACGAGAAAATGTACATAGGTCAGGCCTTAATAATAAAAGATGTAATAGGGTAGTCCCAGATTTCCAAAAAATACTAGACACGTATTTTTTCTTTTTTCATACAAACAAACAATGAAGACGACACAGCGCGTTGAAAACTCGTGTGACGTCACTGCACGCTACACTTTTTAGCGGCCAGTGACGTCACCAGCCATCACTCCTGATCTTTGATGCCTTTTATATTTGTAAATTTTTATTGGTTTGATAAAACAAAATATACGTGTCTAGTATTTTTAGGAAATCTGACTGACGGACTAATTAGTTTTTTTTTTAGTCATTACCCTATTACAATGTTTGTAAACTAACATTCAACAGACTTCACAACATTACATTTTCCTTAGAAACATCAAACACACCTCTTTTTCTCACCAAACAATAATAACCTACACTACATGATGACGTAGGGAAAACAACGCAGTACAGTGCTACCATAAATTTTCATTACGAAGACTCGGTCATCGATATCGACCGCATTTGACTCATCGATTGGCCCGCTTCAAGGTTGTAAGAACTCTCAACCAATGAGAGCGCCAGACGCGGTCGATGCGTATGATGGAGTCTCCTAATGAAAACTCATGGTAGCCACACAGTAAATATTCTCTATATTTGGGTGATGATCTAAACATAGATATGTAACACGCCTACTTATTGCACGCGACACGACAGACGACAATAATATATTACTAACAATCATCGGAATATTGTAAAGATGATAATGTAATCATCATATCGAGCTTAACTTTGACTGTCGTGTTATTATGATCATCACCGTGTAGGCGTGCACGAGGTACTAAATAGTGTGTATTTAGTACCTCGTGCATGGTGATGATCATAATAACACGCGCTGTGTCGTCACGTGCTAGTGATAACTCTCTTGTTGTTTTTACATCATTAAGAGGGAACTATTGTCATCGCGCTGCTTCCACCTCTCCCGATAAAGTGCGAAAAGGACAGTTGCAGCTCAGGCTGATTTTACCTACAAAAACGTTGACCAAAAGACGTTTCGTATTCCGCTGTTTTCTTTTTCAAAACACGACAGATCTCAATTACTTTTATATCGAAATTTACAGGAATATTATACCTATGCTTCTTATTTTCTTTTTTGTCAAAAACTTATCACGTTTGTCTAACAGTCATCTAAACATCACAGTAAAAATGGGTATTTGTACGCGATTTTAATCGTATTTCTTTTATTAATTGAGTTTCGAAAAAGTCAAATGATAGGGGCACGTATAATCACGGTGTAAAATTGTAGAATAAAAATAATTGCTTTAAAAGAATTAACCACGAAGAAAACAGCGGTATACCTTTGTATAAAGAAAGCACCACTAGAGTTCCCTCTTAAGTATGTAATTGTGTATACCTACACGACGTTCATGACGTAGAAGCACTATCTGAAAAAAATCAGCATATGTTTCTAAGACGCATTTTTCAACGTTTATCAAAAACAGCTGTTTTATAGGATATGTGGTCAAAATATGTGAACACGCATGGGGGTTCCGTATCTGCCAGGGCTGCAGGTTGTGGCCGTGGCGCTCATACCGCTTTGTAGTTCTCGTGCTCAGCCACACCCACGAACTGAGGCTAAACTCTGTCGAGCGCTACAAGGTGGCGCTGGCTTTCCGAATGGTCAAATGAGTGACTCCAAAATGATTGTACAAGTATTATTAGAGTAAGTGTCGCGACGTGACACAACTGCGGAACGTACGGCGCCGAAAGTTCAGCTAAATACACTCTCAGTGTATTTTAAGTACTCTAAGACAAATCAGCCGCAATTACGCCGCGTTTGACGTAGGGCCTAACCTTCCTTCGGGCGGTTTTTTCAGCTAAAACGCATTTAATGTATTTTGCATAGCAATATAAAGTAAGCATAGCAAGTTCGGCGGGCGTAGCTGAACGTTCGGCGTGTATTGTGCATCGAATGCGTGGCGGCAACGAAGAGCGGCAACGTCTTCTAAGCCCTCCTAGCTAATATTCCAATTAAATCCATTTTTCTGAGCAATTCAGATACTTCACAAAAACCGCACACCATAAAGTGTCGACACAGACAGACTGACCATGACGCCACTTAACTTTCCGTCGCGTAGCGCGCTGATCAAGACGCAGCGTTTTGACTATTGCGACTGACACTTCAGCCGCTGAGCTTTCGGCGCCGTACGCTCCGCAGATGTGTCACTACACTTAGCTGTTTTAGTTATACACAAAGCAACACTGTGTATACTGGAATTGTTTGAACGGTAAGAGCAGTATCAGTAAAAATGAAGAAATACTTAGGTGTAGAAGAATAATTTATATTAACAAGAGAAGAATTACTCGAAATAATTCTCCATTCTTCAAACAGCTTTTACAGCAAACATTGCTGGGGTTGGCTGCCAGTCTTATTATTTTATATAGAGCGACTGCCTATATGACCTCCACATTCCAGTTACTGAGTAATACAATACTCCCTGGTAAGCCTGGTTGTCATTGTATAGACGACAGCAGGTCAAGCTACCCCAAACTATCAGATATTCCCAATCAACCTTGAGCCTTAATGCTTTAGAGATAAAGTTGAAAATCTAATAAGGAAATTGACAGATTGTAGTAGCTTGATGTGCTGTTGTCTGTACATTGTTGATTTAATATAGATCTTTATTGCCATTTACAGCATTTGGGATGATTGAAATGAATATTTTCGAAGATATTACAGATTAAAAATTGCGGGGCGTCGCGTTTACGGCGGTACACGGCAGGAGCGGTGGACCGCTATGTTTTTTGTACAACGTTCGCAGTTTTCTTGTGGTGTATTAAATATCAGCATTACACCCATGCGAAGCCGGGGCGGGTCGCTAGTGAGTTATAAGCCAGTGCTTGACCTCAATCGTACCTGATGGTAAGCAGTGATGCAATCGTTGATGGCAAAGCGCGCTAGTTTATTAAGAGCCTATTCAGCCTTGAAGGCACTTAAATTGTAGTCCGACGGAAACACCACCGCTGGCAAATTGTTCCAGTCCGTCGATGTACGCGGTATAAAAAAAGAAGAGGCGAAACGCTTCGTTCGGTGACTTAGCCACAAAGCCTCTCTCTTACAGCGAGGTCTCTCGAGTGCAAAAATCTGTCCTTGACCTCGATGCGTCCTATCGTAACCGCTGTGTGACCTGACATCGTTCGCGATTGTCGTCACGGAGTCAATGAGTGTCAATCAGAACCGGGTCTACGTGACACGGGGCTATCTGACGCTAGATATGATGACGTGATAGGACTTAGGAAGTTAGTTATTGCCTCTGGGAACTGTTTTAAGAGTATGGATTGGTGTTGTGAATGGATTGAATTGAGAACATGATGTTAGAAACGGGACTCTACTTAAATTACAATTAATAGAGTAGTGTGGACAGCCTCCGTGGCGTAGCGGTAGCGGACGCGGCCGCTGCGCAAGGTGGCGCGGGTTAGATCCCCGCACAGTGCAAATATTTGTATGCATGAATATGAATATTTACACTGGTCTGGTGGTGCCTCGGAATGCACGTTAAACCGTTGGTCCCGGCAGTCTTTACGCGTTGTTGGAGCCCTCAAAAGTCCAACAATTGGTCTAACTGCAATGCTTCGATGTCGCCTTCGGGTTGTAGAGGTCAGACGGCAGTCGCTACGCGGAAAATGTCGAAGGTTAGCCATATCAGCAGTCGACTGGTAAAAGCGGACCCCAGACTCCAAAGCTGAAAAGGCTTCGGATGCGACTGGGATTAACGCTGGGATGATGATGATGAGGAGAGTACTGTCGAAAAAGATATGTTGTGCCGAGCGTATAAAATTTGGAATAAGAGCAAGAATATGATGAATCATTAACCCATCAACCCATGGGAGAACATTTATGAAGCTCGATAAAGAAAAACTGGAAGATGGAAACAGTATCCTATAATTTGAGATAATGGCGCCGATTCAGTTGTTCACAAACTAAACTAATTTTAAGTTATGTGCGTCTTTTTCTTTCCATTTCGTTAAGAAAAGGACAGAAGATAAAATGTCAGTTTAGTCTTGTCAAATTAGTGCGCTCCTAACATAAACTGGCGTATTTTTAGTCGCCATGTTTATAATCGTGTCTATACTGTCTATGGAGTATCTTAAATTGACAGGATTAAATTAAAATGTTATCTTCTATCCTTTTCTTAACGAAATGGACATAGCTTAAAATTAGTATAGTTTGTGGACAACACAATCGGCGCCAATGGCGCCGATTCTGTTGTACACAAACTAAACTAATTTTAAGTTAAGTGCATCTTTTTCTTTCCATTTCGGTAAGAAAAGGATAGAAGATAACATTTTAATTTAATCCTGTCAAATTGAGATACTCCATAGACAGTTTAGACGCGATTATAAACATGGCGACTAAAATACGCCAGTTTACGTCAGGAGCGGAATAATTTGACAGATCTAAACTGACGTTTTATCTTCTGTCCTTTTCTTAACGAAATGGAAAGAAAAAGATGCACATAACTTAAAATTAGTTTAGTTTGTGAACAACAGAATCGGCGCCAATGTCTCCTTAATTTTTAGTGAGAATAAAATAAATATCCTACTTATATCTTGTTATTCTTTCACACAAAAACGTCGGAACGGATTTGAATTTTTATGACTTGTAATAATATGTAAAGATAGAGATTAGAAATTTTCCCAGCTAAAAACCAGTTTATTTATTCACCAAATATACAAAATACAAAACAATGTAAAACAGTAACTATATATATATTACATGCGCTACAAAATAGGAGCATCTGCAAAAGAACTAGGTAAAACTTGTATCTAGGCATGCAGCGCCAAACCCCTAACATTGTACGTGTATTTTTAATATGTCTGTCTTTTATCCCTTCTTTTGCTCATCACATCATTAATATGCTAGATTTTCTTCTATATGAGATGCTGTCGCTCATATCTTACCAATTTTTTAAAAACAGGGTTACGTTTTAAGAAAATATCTCTTCTGGGAAATGCTGTGAGAATTAAAAATACGTCGTAATATACCTACTAGACCGTTAATAAGAATCATTAATTACAAAAATCAAAATTAAAAGTCGTTTATTCAAATTGGGCAGAGAATTAGCACTTTTTAAACGTCAATATTACATAAGACAGTCCCTCCAAAACGCACGCCCTTCGCCACTTCCTAATGCTTTCGCTGGGAAGAAGAAGTGGCGGAACTAACTCTCCAGCAGGCAGCAGCACAGCTGTCTGTTTATTAAAAAAAATCGCACGACTTTATAGAATACTATGTATAGTAATGAACACAAGAAAACACATAGGTCCGTATTACAGAACGTTACTCAAGCATTGATCTCTGTTTAAGCATTACTTAAAACTAATTTCAACCAATCAAATGGCTTGAAACGAGACTTAAGTAGGGCTTGAGTTTTGAGTGACGTTCTGTAATACGCACCTAAAACAATGAAATGATTTACCATATGCCAGCTAGTCACGCCAAAATACCTGCAAAGCAAAAAAAAAATGTTATTTTTACTCCTGCAGATGAGCTCAAAGAACTTATAAGGATTACGTGAGTGTAAACCATGAAACAATAGAAGAGAAAATTCATAATAAACATAATATCATTTCTAAAGACGAGATGAGAGATACCCACTGCACGTTCATAGATAGGTAAAAGATAAGTTGGCAATCCCGTTCATAAGTAGCCCCACTTAACTCGCAGACCATCACAGGTGCCTTCCTGAATTCGATCACGTACACCTCCTCCGATTCACTCACCAACAGTATATATTTACAATGAATTGGAATTCTTTGTAGCATTCGGAGGACTGGAGACAAAACATTCTTGTTGTTTACAAGCCTGACGGCAACACGGCCTCGGCGTGACTTTCATGCAAAATAAAAACAATTGGATGAGAGGATAGCATTATATTTATCTGTTTTGGGAAGATTGTTTATGTTCGTATGTAGTTTTCCGGGATTGGGAATATCGTGTCGATGACTTAAGAAATAGATCTTGGCTGGAATGGAAATAGTAAATCTAATAATATAAATATGAAAGTAGTGATATTAGCTGTCATATTTTTACACCTCAACAGGTGAATCGATTTCGATAACATTTTGCACACCGGTAGATCAAGACCTGATACAGGATATATCCTATCCCCGTAGTACGTTCCCGCCAAAGCTGTGGGTAAGGTTAGTCGCTAATAAATATAATCGTGAAATCTGTTTCCCGCCAAAGCTGTGGGTAAGGTTAGTCGCTAATAAATATAATCGTGAAATCTGTTAAGAGCTAACGAAGATATGGCTTTTACTAGGCGCTAGATTGACGGGACATCTACATATGTCAAGAGAACTTTGCAGAATAGTGAGCTCATAAAAAGTCAAGTTCCGAGGAAGCTAAATTCGCAATTATTTGGCTATTCAAAGTTAATGGAAGTATCGAGATTAAAGCAAAGGAGGAAGAGTCTGACTTGTGAAGGGATTACAAAAACGGTAAAAGAAAATGTCAATATTGTCAGCCTATCGGCTGGCCCATTTTAGAACCTAGTAAGTTAATTTTACAGCAGGGGACATAAACATAATATAGGTCAGCCTTTGAAAACTACTCATTTTTGACTTGGCTTTCCAAATCCAGAGATTTACCAGGTTTTAAATTGGTTACTAGAGAGTGAACAGTGAACTTACTAAGTATGCTTAAATATACCTATCTACTTTTAAGTGAATTTTTAACGCTGACGTTTTTGTATTCAGCGGAGGAGAGAAGCAAGTTTTTGTTTAATAATAAACTAGTGCTTGACTGCAATCCCGCCTGATGGTAAGCAGTAATGCAATCGTTGATGATAAAGCGAACTAGTTTATTAAGCCTATTCAATTATAAAACTTAGGAATAGGAAGAATGACGGCAGTTGAGCGAGGTGATGCAATGTTAAACCCAAAACCAACACGACCAACGATGCTGCGCCAACTGGAGATTGATCTGGACACTCTTCACGACCAAACTCCCGACACAACATTTGGCGCATCGTACCTGGCACATATCGCAACACAACTGCTCAGAGCCGTCCTCCGTATGGCTTCACCAAACATCATGCCGGAACATGACGGATCGCTTGGTGGCAAGGTCTTGTCTGGTGGGTGGTAACTTCTGCCGGCAGTCGATGTTATGGCCTACCACCGAGAAAGATTATGCAATAATACGATTTCTGCAAAAGTCCCTTACAAGTTTTTTAAGTGGGATAGCCGTAATGTTCCCACTGTTAAGATATAGGCCTCCTTCTGGTTTGAGGGAGTAGGCCGTAATCTACCACGCGGGCCCAGTGAGAGGTGGCAGATGTCACACGTCTTCGAATTTTTTGTTCCAGGACATGACAGTTTCTTCACGATGTTTTACTTCTCCGTTTTGAGAGCAGTGGTGATGAAATAAAAGGCTTACAAAAAGTGCATACCTTTTTTGCCGAAGGTGGTAAAATCCTCATGGACTATCCTCCGCTCGGGGATGCGGAGGGGTGTGCCGGACTCTGCCAAGTTAAAAAACCACCTAAACTTTCGTCATCTGCCTTTCCGGGGTGCCGGGTCCTCCAAATTCTATGTTACCTCTGGGAGGCCTTGGCCCGCCGTTGTGTGTTCGACGGGTCTCTTCTCGCGCAATTGCATACCCGGGTTCAAAATCACGACCACACAACTCGTAAATAAAAGCTGATATTACTAAACCACTTCTGCTTTAAAGTAGAGGTCAATTTCAGACAAACGCGCGAGCCAATTAGTATTATTTCTTCCTTTCCTTGGAACATAATAACGTTGTACGGACGATAGCAGATCAACCTCCCCGAAACTCAAATCTTCTCAATCAACCTAGAGCTTTAATGCGTTAGAGATAACGTTGAAAATCTAATAAAGAAATCTGACAGATTGTAGTATCTTAATGTGCTGAAGTCTGTACAAAAAACTAACAATATTATCTTAAAGTAAAGCCCACATCAGCATACCTGCATTATTACCCGAGATAAGGGGCACACATACTTACCAGCATGTACTCGAGAACATTGTTAGTCCAAGCTTGTACGATGATGTTAGTAAATGCAGCGCTATCAGAGATTCAGATGAATCTACTCCATATGTGTTTGCGCAGGATTTACTGCTTAAGTATGCTAGTTTGACGTGGGAGTGACGCAGTTAGCAAAGAACCAAAATAGCATTGCGGGTTAATTGCTATAACTTTGATATTTCAACAACATTCATTAAGTTATTTCCGTTGCTAGATACACAATTTGAATCATTCCAAAATATATTGCAGGTGAAGGTCGCGGGAAGCCGATGGATGCGGGCAGCACAAGACCGGTCATCGTGGAAAGCCTTGGGGGAGGCCTTTGTCCAGCAGTGGACCTCTATAGGCTGAAGAAGAAGAAGGTATTGCAGGATTGGCATTATAGAGAATAGTTCAAAATTTTGAATGATACAGGATGCTGTTGGACAGTGATTCTATGGCATAATATGGCACTGTGATGAGATTAGCCAATGTAGAAGCTTTCCGCCTTACATCATATGGGTTATGTAAGTTATGTTATTTTATAAATAAACTCTAAAATGTGTTTAACTTCCAGCACTGATTATTCAGAGATAAAACCGCTATTAAACTGTTTTCTCCAGTTCGTCCTGCCATATTCTACATAGCATTTTTCTTTGGGTCTGAAATCGCCAACCCGCATTGAGCAAGCGTGGTGATTACGCTCAATCCTTCTCTGTATGAGAGGAGACCTGTGCCCAGCAGTGGGACAATAAAAAGGTTGATGATGATAAATATTTCAGATTACGAACTTTCAAGCACAATGACAATGAAATGATAGTGGAATCGTGTTAGAATGACAAATATATAAACATTGCCAACTAGGATCCCTGATGAATTGCGATATACAAAATGCACACACATAATATTATGAATTGTCAGTTTGTGACCATTTTGCTATTTAGAATATTATCCACTCGATGCGCCCCGAGGCTTCACCTTACACGGTTTCGTGATGTTATTGACTACTTTAAAAGATGTTAATTTTTGCGTGAAAAAGTAACAAACATCAGTGGTATTAGTAGGATAATATTATCTTATGGTTAAGCCAAAGTTACCTTTTTAGACTCCCACAGCGTATAAATAGCAGTTTAAAATATTCCTAAGAATATTCAATTGGACTTACTACGCTCTGGCTACTAATAAGAAAAGTCTAAATTATGACGAGATTCCACCCGTTTCCAATATCCATTAGTTTCTCAAGGAGTACAAGTTCCGACCTTTGCTTATCTTTAGCATTTACCTAATACAGGCTTGCATAATCAAAACGGCTGGTTTCTGGTAAATGCATGCCTTCCTTTAAGTGTATAGATAAACTATTAGAAGCTGTTATTTCAGTCAAAGCCAATGGGTTTTAATAAGCGTTTGATAGCCATAGCTTGAAGGATAACAGAAGATAAGATGTAGGCTGAGAGTGACTATTGCCGGCACAAGAATCAAATATCATTGATTTTAGTGACACATAATATTTTGGTAAGCAGTCGTGGTGGCCTAGTGGTTAAAACACCAGCCTCTCAAGTATAAGTGTGCGGGTTCGATTCTAGGTCAAGCAAGTACCAATTTAACTTTTCTAATTAGTTATATGTACTTTCTAAGTATATCTTGGACTAACTAATTAAAAGGTGAAGGAAAAACATCTTGAAGAAACCTGGACTTTAAGCCTGAAATCTCTAACCCGCATTGAGCAAGCATGGTGATTACGCTCAATCCTTCTCTGTGTGAGAGGAGATTTGTGTACGATAAAAAGGTTGATGATGATGATGATGAATATTTTAGCTATATTAATTTGGGAGTTCATATACATATAATCAGACTTAATAACATCCATGAAATCAATAAATATGTAATCACAAACATTTTCTAGTATTCTAAACTATGTTAATATAACAGATGACGCATTCCGTCAGCTGTGAACTACAAGGCAAAACGTTATGCTAATGATCTGTAGGATACATTCCTCATAGCTCGAGGAAACACCACAATTATGTATATAGACATATACATACTATGTATATCATTGTAGTGTTATGACCAATGTTTGTATCTAGGCACTATAACAGTACTTGTAAGGTAATGCTCAGAATAATATGGACGGACTGATGATTTGGCGCTCATGCGCCCGAAGATGGCTTATGTAGCCTATCTTGGCGGCGAAACTTCGTGCACACTGAGGGCACGTAAGCACGCTGTCGATGTATGTAGTTGTATTTGTATGTGATGGCAGCAGGTGGGCGGGCCTTTAATTGGTCGCCTTTGGCATCGAGGTCAGCTTTGCGCTGCTCCTCAAATTCGCGTACTTGTCCGTAAACCATTCTGCGTCATTCTGACCGTTTTGCTGCCAACCGCTCCCATTCAGAGGGTTTTATATTGCATCTCTTCATGTGTCGTTTTAAGACATCCTTGAACCGGAGGAGTTGACCACCATGCTTTCACTTGCCCTCCCCCAGCTCGGAGAAGAAGATGCGCTTCGCCACTCTTTCGTCCGCCATACGTGATACGTGTCCGCACCACTGAAGCTGTCGACGCATTAAATAAGCCTCAATGCCACCAACATTGGCTCATCGCAGGACTTCGGTATTTCGCACTCTGTCAGACCATTTGATCTTCATAATGGATCGGAGACATTTAAGGTGAAAACGATCTAGAGTACGTATGTGGTGGCGATACACACACCATGTCTCAGCGGAATATAGAAGGTTTGGCAGCACAATTGCCATATATAAGGATATTTTCGTAGCTAGCTTAAGGTCATGTGAGCTGCAGCTCCGACTCTGTTGTTGATCCCAGCATCAAGGTCACACTTAGAAATTAGAGTGTTCCCCAGATAACGAAACTTGTCTACTTGCTTCAAAACATCCTCACCAAGCGTTATATTCAGTGTCTCGTGACCGTGAATGTCTAGGGACATCACCTCCGTCTTGTTGACGCTGATTTTAAGCCGTACTTACGGCAGGCTTGGTAAAAAGCGGACATCAGCTGTTATAGGCCGTCTGGAGATTCTGCTAAGAAGCATAAATCATCAGCATACATGATCTCAGTAATCAGTGCATGTGCGACTTTGGTACGCGCCTTAAGTCTAGCCAGATTGAAAAGACCGTCGTCGGTGCGGAAGCGGATGCGAACTCCTTGAGGAACAATGTGTAAGACCTCTCCACTACCACTGCAGTAAAACACGGACGGACTAATTACGACACAAAGTTTACCTACTTTTGTGCCGTAATTAGTCCGTCCGTGTTTATCTTAGTAATTAGTCCGACATTGGAATGGTTCTTTAATCCTAGGTACATGTTCGGAAGTTATAATAAAGAACTCCATCAGCGGTAGGCTGCTACGATACTAGGCTTGCAGAATGACAGAAGAGATTTATCGTGATATTGACAAGTAACGTGACTTGTAACATGCTGTTATTGATCTACGCGGTGACATGTTTCACAGAGCACAGCACAAAGCGATACAGATAAAAGAATAATCACTGGTGCTACAGGCTCACAACTGAAGTGGAAAGCAAACAACTGAATCAATTCCAATAATTTTTACACCATGTTATATTTTTTCCCAAATATATTTAGAAATTGTTGCAGTGTGGTTACCGAGCGCACAACACAGTTTTCGGGTTTTTATAGTGGTCCTAACCGCGTGCGCACAGCAGGACAGACCCCCCCACTCCGCCCTTTTATGCAGGGGTGCAATAAGTTCTAAGTAAAATAAAAATGTTTTAAGTAAACTATACTACATTTTATTTCATCACTTACAGCTGAATTCACAAGTAAAGTACATAATAATATCTACCTACACTTGACCGTTACGACAGTCCAAAACCTGCAAGTGTGATGATATATGTTATCACTAGTCAATTACAAACAAACAACAGAAATTAATTATTGTCAATAAACGCAAGACCACCCCACGCGGCTGCAGGCGCGGGCGGGCGAGCAGTGCGTTGACCATATTTTTGTTCGAACAACCAGGTAAGATAACAAGCTCATAACTTTGTGATTTATCATGATATCTTTTTGAAATTTTGCACATAGGTTCTTTACTTAAAAATACGTGCTTTAGTTTACAAAAAAAAAAAAAAAAATTTCAAACAAACTACATCGCATAAAATTGGAAACTAAATAGAACATCCTTTAAAATATTGGTTCACTGACCTCCGATCGGCGTCAGCGTGGAACTTCCCGTCAAGTTTATCAACCTGTAAGCGCTTCCTTATCAACATGCACCTAAATCATACATTATGTAGAAAATGTGACAAATAATTTCCTGTGACTAAACTAATGGATATATTTATATAATTTTTATGGATAGACTGAGAATATGTTGAGGTATACGATGTTCAATTTATTGTCGTATTGTCATCACTTTGTATGCCCTTTCCGTTGCACGTTGTATAGTGCAACAGCATCATGATAACAAAATGTGTCTACTCATAGTGAGAAGGAACAATCACATGTCAAACGAAACTTATAGTGCTACAATACTGTAGCACTATAAGTTTCGTTTGACATGATATCATGGTTGATTTTGTTATCATGATACCATGATAACAAAATCTGTCTACTCATACTGAGAAGAAAAAATCTCATATGATTCCCAATAGTGCAACGCATCATGATAACGAAATGTTATGTCTACTCATAGTGAGAAGGAGCAATCACATATGAAATGCAACTTATAAACCTGCATCTAAACATAGTATACCTATCTAATGACCTATGAGTATTAGTAATAACAAAATCGAAATGCAAGTATAACATAATGGTGAGAAGTTGAAGGATCTGTATTATCAATTTGCATGCCCGCATCCGTGGCAGTCCCCGTGTCCGTCATATAGCAGATAAACTGCAAGAGAGTCGCCTACGCTGGTACGGTCACGTCTTACGAAAATGTTACGTGGGTAACAAGCCTTACCATGGCGCCTCCGCCGGACCGGAACAAGCGACGTATACCAAAAAAGTGCTGGCAAGATGTTGTAAGGGATGGCATGCGTGCCAACAATCTCACACCACGGGATGCCAGAGAGCATGCGAAATGGATGCGTATAAGTAGGAAAGCGGACACCGGGCTCCAACGCGAAAGCCGCGCATGCAACCGGATTATACGCTGAGACATATGTCATAAAATGGTTATACATACCTACCCTGACATATGACAGATAAAGTTAATATAATAATAGAATATTTACATGCAATGTCATAATTTCTAGAACAGTTCTGTAAGTCACAAGTTTTATAAGAATTTAAAATTATCAGTAATACAGCTCATTTTGAATTTGCAGAACTTATCCATACTAATATTATAAATGCGAAAGTAACTCTGTCTGTCTGTCGGGCTGTCTGTCTGTCTGTCTGTTACTCTTTCCCGCTTAAACCTCTCAACCGATTTTGATGAAATTTGGTACAGTCAATCTTTAGATCCTGAGAAAAAACATAGGCTACCTTTTATCCCGGAAAAACTTGATGTTCCCGAGGGAAATCTAAAAAGCGCGATATAATCGAACTCCACGCGGGCGAAGCCGCGGGCGGAAAGCTAGTGTTTTATAAATTATAAACTGGTGCTTGACCGTAATCCCGCCTGCTGGTAAGCAGTGATGCAATCGTTGATGGTATAGCGTGCTAGTTTATTAAGAGCCTATTCACTCTAACCTTGAAGACACTTAAATTGTAGTTGGAGGCGAAACTCTTCGTCCTGATCGTAGTGTTGTCTACAACGTCACAAAGTAGTATACGAGAAAACTTGAATACTTCATTATTGCCCGGCGTGACTTTAATGTACTACTTAGGTCACACATGTCGTATTTTAATGCCAATGTATGTTTGGTTAAACTTAATTTTACTTTGAAGATGAGAAAGTATTCTCATGAACACATGATTACTGTCATGCCATTCGTCGATCTTTGACAGTCGTTATGGGCCGTCAGCAGCTCGAAAGTCTTAACCAAGGGTTACCTATTGGGCGGCGAGCAGTGAACAGCTCGCCGTCCAGTAAGGACCAGGCCCAGGTCGCCGGCTCATTGTATTTCACGCGCGCCTCAAAGAGATGTCAGCACATCGTGACGGGGTCCACGAAGACCGATGCCTCCTGGGTCAGGGTTGCGGGTGGTTTAAAAAAGAAACCGTGGCCCTGGTGAACAGGCAAGTGAAGGAACACGGGTGGGGTTTAGTCACTAAAAGTCACGGCCCAGAGCGGGAGAGGTCATTTGAAGATTTCCCATCCACAACAAAAAAGTGGGTACCGTATTATCCAATGACTGGTTTGTGGAGGTCAGATAGGCAGCCAATAATCTGGTATTCAGCTGCCTCCGGTTAGACTGGAAACCGACCCAAACATAATTGTGAAAAGGCTGGACGGATTATGATGACACTTGATTTTTGATAAACATTGCCCCACACTGCGAATTTCTCCTGTATCGACGTGCGTTTACAAACATATAAGTCACATACACAAACATCCAGACCCGGCACAACTACTTGTAGGTCATACAAATATTTGTTCCGTGCGGAAATCGAACCCGCGACACGTTGTGCAGCAGTCTATAGCTTAACCGCTACGCTAACCGTGCCGTTGCTGCAATTGTATATAAAAGAGACATATGTAATAAACACCGCCAAGCGATTCGTCGTGTTCCGGCATAATGTCTAGTGAAGCCGTACGGAGGACGGGTCTCAGCAGTTGTAGTGCGATGTGTGGCGGGTACGATGCGCCAAATGTTGTTGTGACGAGAGTTTGGTCGTGGTGGGTCTCCAGATCAATCTCCCTCTGGCGCAGCATCGTTGGTCGTGTTGTTGGGTTTAACATTGCATCACCTCGCTCAACTGCCGTCTTCATTACTATTCATGTTTTTTTTTGAGTGAATAAGCTTTTAAGAAACTAGCACGCTTTACCATCAACGATTGCATCACTGCTTACCATCAGGCGGGATAGCGGTCTAGCACTAGTTTATAATAATAAAAAAAACCTTTACCCTCAACAGGTGCTCTCACCTTCCATCGTACGTTTAAACGTTCTGAGAGGCGTGAAATTGTCACCTTGTTATTAAAGAAAATGATTTAGATTGAAACACCAATTAACCAGGCTTGGAAATGGATGGGTTACCGGCGTCTTCCGTGTTTTAGATATTATACTGTCAGTTCTATTTGATGTGCATCAGTAACATTTGTTTTGCAAATGAGAACTGATTGGAATTGGATGGGAACCTTATATGGGTCGTTATAGCTTCGGGTTATCAAAATGTTGTATGATTTATTTATTCTTGAGATTTATGTGTTTTGCCTTGTTGGTCCGTGGATGTTTCATGTAGGTCTCTGTCTTGATGCGGTATGTATTGATATTATAAAGGGTGTATCTGACATCGACGCAAAAACGAGTACCATGGATCCAGTACATGATTCTGAGCCCCCCAGTGGTGGAATTTTTCGTCGGCTTTTTCATGATTTAAAAAATATATATGTAGTTTTTTTTCACTTCAGACCGTTCACAATTGCTATACTTTTATAACCCAATAATATTTTAAAGTAAAAATTAAATAATTCGCTAATTACATAAAAAAGCGCAATGAAAACAAAACCCGAAAAACTATCTTATCAGCTGATTTAATAGAGTTCACATCAGGGATCAACGTCATACCTACAAACCCGCACGGCGGCACGCTTGCAACGTTCAAAAGCCAAGCCGACACTTTTTTTTAAACAGTGTGTATTCTGTAACCGTTCATTAACGACATAAATGACTATCATAATTTTATTAGTAGCATGCGGTCTAGCCTTTTCGCGAAGTTTACGTTACGAAGTCAGATACACCCTGTATTTATCCATTTATTTATAAACATTGCTTTTTTTTTATAAACATTTATTTATAAACATTGCTCATTTGAATTGTCAGAAGGTCGGTCAGTCAATAAGATGAAGCTAGTCGCCCATTCCAAAGAGTAGGTACGTATGGAGAAGAACGGGCAAGAAACTCCATGGACACTCTTTTAAAGTTTCAAGCTATTGTTACAAATATTTGATTACATCATTCATGTTGAAATCAACCGTGTGAGAACGATGCAGAAATAAATTGTACGCCGAGAGCGTCCATTATGAAAACACACAAAAATCAATTCAGAAATTAAAATACGCCGTGGCAGCTAAGAGATGACCAGTCCCCTCCGACGGCGTCCGTTCACGAACATGACGAATGGATCAGCATCATTCAGCTCAACCATATTCAAGGGAACCCAATGACCCAACACACACGCCACCATCAGCGAGACATTTGAGTGAGCATGACATACTCTCAACAGCCAGAGCACTATCAAGTCAATAAAAAGACTAACCCAACAAAAAAATGCCTTACAGCACATTCGTACATTGTGCTCACACGTTTGCCATGCAATTATACAATACTAAGAAATTGAATCTACACAATGCTAAGATAGTTTTGTCCAAGGTTCAGCAGCTCCAACAGTGTTCCCGAATCTGTGGAAAGTTTAGCTCCTGTGTAGCTGTACAAGTGCCGAACACCTCTGTCAGCGATACAATTCCGTAACGTACAATATGCTTGGCTACATAGTGTGTAATACAGGCTTTGAATTAGTAACATTAACAGTTACATATTAAAACTACAAGAGGAAAAATCAGAGAACAATCAGTGTATAGAAATCGGACGCAGCTCAAGCCCAAGCCTTTTTGTCCTCAATATAATCCTTCACACTATAAAATGCTTTCTGACACAACTTACGTTTAATGAAGGATTTGAATTTATTCAGATTCAGATCTTGAACCACCTCTGGAAGTCCATTGTAAAAATGTATACATTGGCATCTGAAGGAGCCACCTATTTTCTTGAGCCTTGTTGTAGGTACAATAAATTTGTGCCTGTTCCTAGTATTTATATTATGGACATCACTGTATTTTTTAAACAATTTTATATTTTTATGAGCATACAAAAGATTTTTATAAATATATTGAGACGGCACGGTCAGTACATTAATCTCTTTAAATTTTTCTCTGAGAGAGTGTCTCGGACTTAATTTATAAATTGCACGAACAGCTCGTTTCTGCAAAACAAATATTGTTTGAATATCGGCGGCATTTCCCCACAACAGAATGCCGTACGACATTACGCTATGGAAATAGCCAAAGTACACTAAACGGGCCGTCTCAACATCAGTCAAATTACGAATTGTTCTAACTGCGTATGCAGCAGAACTTAGTTTTTTTGACAATTTTTCTATATGTGGACCCCATTGAAGCTTAGCATCCAGAGTTATACCCAAGAATACTGTGCTGTCTTCAGATTTCAATTCTTCGCCCTTTATCAACACTTTAGTTTCCACCTGCCTAACGTGAGGTAGAGTAAACTTAATGCATTTGGTTTTTTTCTCGTTTAAGAGTAAATTATTAACATTAAACCAATGGACTACTTTGGAGATCGCGCTATTTACATCATCAGTAACCTGCTGCTGACGTTTCAGTTTAAATAAAAGTGAAGTGTCATCTGCAAACAACACTATATCGTGGTTATCCTTTATTAGGTACGGCAGGTCATTGATGTAAATAAGAAACAAAAAGGACCAAGAATTGACCCCTGTGGGACTCCCATTGTTACCAAAGACCGAAAGATCTTGTTCCATTAACGTCAACGCTTTGAATCCTACCACTCAAGTAAGATGTAATAAGATCCAGTGCAGAATTCCGGATCCCGTAGTGGCGGAGTTTCCTGATTAACGTATCGTGAAGAACGCAATCGAATGCCTTAGACAAATCACAAAAGATGCCCAAGGCATCGCATTTATCCTCCCATGCATTATAAATATGTCCTAGAAGTTCAACACATCAGTAGTTGAACGACCCCTTGTAAAACCGAACTGTTTGCTATGTAATAATTTATGTTTATTAAAAAAATTGCATTTGGTTTAAAATTAATTTCTCAAAAATTTTACTAAAGGTAGGTAGTACAGAAATAGGTCTATAATTTGTGGGGTCTGATGTACTACCTGATTTAAACAAAGGTATTATTTTACTATTTTTCATGAGATCAGGAAACTCTCCACAGTCAATACAAGCATTAAAGATATCAGCTAGAGTGGGTGCCACAATATCAATAATAGACTTAGCAACTTCCACCGAATGGCCCCATAGGTCAGCAGTCTTTTTACATTTAGAGTGTGAAAGATTTTAATTATATCTCTACTGATAACATATTCAAAATGAAACTCCGAATCACAAACATTAACATTTTCTTTAAGCAAAGACTCGGCAACAGAAGGTGATGAGTTTAGGGATTTAGTAGTTGAAACAGGAATATCCGAAAAGAAATTTTCAAATGCCTCTGAGACTTGCGAGTCTGATTTAATTATGTTGTTATTAATAGACAGGCTATAGTCAGTATTTCTATCACTGGACCTTCCCGTTTCACTATTAATAATTTTCCAAGTCGTTTTAATTACATTGCCACTGTTTTTTATCTTTGAACTCAAGTAACGTGACTTGGCCATATAACAAACTTGTTTAAATAATTTTGAATATTTTCTAACGTACAAATTGAATTCAACAGTGTTAATATAAATTCTCTCATTATACAGTTCATAAAGCCGAGTTCTACTTTTATAAATACCGATGGTAGCCCAATCAGAGAAAGATGCGTTACTATTAACAGAGATAGTCTTGGGAACAAAGGTGGAATCAAATAGCTTACAGTATATATTAAAAAAATTGTCATAGAGATGATTAGGATCAGTTGGATAGCCCATTAAGCCCAGGAAGGTTTTAGGCTATAACATCACACTGTGACCAATAGGAGCGGAGCATAACTAAACCACGCGAACGAAGTCGCTGGCGGCCGCTAGTATGGCATATTTTATATCAAGAAAAGTGTAAACTAATACAGTCTTTAATAGGTTCATTAAATATGTTAATTGAAAATATTCTAATAACTTTTTTTTCTACAAGGCACAGAGAAATTGATCCAGCAATAAATACTACACATCTGTAGTAAACTTATCATACTAGAACAATAAATACAGGAATGTTGAATTTTTAAAAAAATAAATAGATCAAAAAATATGGAAATTCAAATCATCGCGGTCCTATAGGTTGCAAAATATATTCTCGTGTATGACTTTTCTTTCACTTATACAACACATCGTCTGATTTTCGAGATGGTTATAATGTTATCCGGTAATCGCACCTGCTGTATATCTTACTCCATAATCTGGAAAGAACTGCAAAAGCCCTTGTACCGTGTACAAATTTTGGGGAAGCAGAAGGTCACTGAACGCTTGTTTCCCGAGCGAATTCCGAAAATGCTCTACGGAATTCAGATCAACGGACTCAGCGTCAGCATGGCACATAAGCAACAATATTGTTCTCACAGAACACGTTTATCATCAGGCTAGCTGTATATAAGCATTATCTTGCATGAACATAAAATCTTGTTCATACTGCTATCGTTGAGTAGTGACGTAAAGTAAGAAAATATTACATAAATCTTGTAAATATTAGAAAATATCAACCATCAGCACCCTAATTGTGTAACAATTGGGATCCTTTTGAAGCATATCGCTAATAAATTGGTTCATATGTTCAAAAAATGTGTCTGCTCCACAATGTAAATAACGCAATGAATATTGTTCCACTGTCAAAATGAAACGCATTGCTACTGATTGTATCACCGAATTACTCTGCTGGTCATCAAGTACAACATAATTTTTTCCAACCTTTATGTTTACTAATATTTGTGTCGTCTTTTGCTTGTTTTAGCCCAAAGAGGAACCATCGATCAACAGTCGATATCCACTACGTATAATATTATATTACTTTATTTCTCTCCACTTTGACGTTGGCAGAATCATCGGTCATCGATGGAGCCATACTACAAAAAAAAAATAGTACAACATAACAAACGAGCTTTGACGATTTCTAATATATATTTGACAGGACTAGACTAAAATTTATCTTCTGTCCGCGTCTTAGGGTTCCAAAGATAGGAATAGCCACCACGATGGTCACAAGTCAAGTACGTGAAGGTCTAGTCGACCCTCATAACTTAGATATGTATATTTTTATGGCTAACAGTTCCTAGTCGATGTTGTCAATGAGAGATTTGTGACCGACGATAACATTCCTTCTTAGGAATTATATTTATTAATTTATTAAAACTTTATGCACAAACATTGCACAATGGCGGACTTAATGCCTTAGGCATTTTCTACCAGTCTACTTTAAGGTGATGCAGAGACAAAACATGGTAGATGCAAATAAATTAAAGTTAAAAGAGAAAAAAAAGTTATAATAAATACATAAATACATACATACAAAATATAAACAGTGGAGAGAGATAAAAAATTATAGATAGAGAAAAAGAATAAATTAAAAATTAGAAAATAGAAAGAATAAATGAAAAAATAGAAAAAGAATAAATAAAATTCAGCGGATGCATGGATGCAAGATGATGCGATAATACATCATCATGACAGGTGATGACAAACGTGTGAGCACAATGTACGAATGTGCTGTAAGGCATTTATTTGTTGGGTTAGTCTTTTTTATTAACTTGATTGTGCTCTGGCTGTTGAGAGTATGTCATGCTCACTCAAATGTCTCGCTGTTGGTGGCGTGTGTGTTGGGTTATTAGGTTCCCTTCAATAAGGTTGAGCTGAATGATGCTGATCCATACGTCATGTTCGTGAACGGACGCCGTCAGTGGGGACTGGTCATCTCTTAGCTGCCATGGCGTATTTTAATTTCTGAATTGATTTTTGTGTGTTTTCTATGGACGCTCTTAGCGTACAATATATTTCTGCATCGTTCTCACACGGTTGATTTCAACATGAATTTAAAAGAGTGTCCATGAAGTTTCTTGCCCGTTCTTCTCCATAGGTACTTACTCTATGGAATGGGCGACTAGCTTCATCTTATTGACTGACCGACCTTCTGACAATTCAAAAGTGCCTGTAACTGGTTTATTTGAAATAAATGATTTGATTTGATTTGTTGATGATTCTTTGTAGAAGAAGCTATTGCCTGATGTTATTAATTAATTATAGTTTTATTATAACATTATTTTTTGTTTATGTCAAACCTGAATACAGTTTGTTCAGAATAAGCAAGTGAATCAATTCCAATAATTTTTACACCATGTTATATTTTCTCCTAAATACATTTAGAAATTGTTGCAGTGTCGTTGCAGAGCGCGCTACGCAGCTTACGGTAGATCATCACCCGTGCAACACCAGACGCTAGAGGTCAATGCACCGCTCACCCGCCCGATTGGAGCGTGGACCATATTTTTGTTGGAACAGCCAAGTAGGATAACAAGCTCATAACTTTGTGGCTTTTCCTGATATCTTTTTGAAATTTTCTTTACTTAAAAATACTGGACACTCAGGTTTCGCATAAATAAAAAATAGTATTGTATGGTGGCGCCGTGTAATTTTATTACAGATACAGTAATGTAATCACGAAAAAATTGTATTAAGAGCGGTATTGGATGGTTGTATAGTACATTACGATATTAGTGCGTAATGATGGTTATAACATGCGAGGCTGAATTTCAGCCCGAGCCGAAGGCGAGGGTGTAATTGAGCCGAGCATGTTATAACCAATACGCACGTATATCGTACGATATTTTTAACACACTTGCGAGGGAACAGAAAAAAGATATTCAGAATACAAGTACAAAGAAAAGAAAATTTGAGAAAAATGGCGCGAGGTTTATTTTCTGCCGTAGCTGCGTGAAAATGTTGGCAAAGATGCTAGAGCATGCAGTCAAGTTTTAAATTACCGAATAAACTGTTTTTTTTTTACAAATACTCATTTAAATACAAACAAATACAAATTTGTTTATTTCAAATAGGACATCAGTTATTTTAAATAAACTCAATCTGTGAATGCACACTGTTGCTTTCCCGCCATTAGTATTATTAACAGCGCGCTGCTCACTGGCTAGAGCCACGCGGCGGCGATCAGTTTCATAATTATTTGAAATGACAAATAATGCTGTTATGGAATTTGTATGGACTATAACTTAACTATTTGCTTTGATAACACACGCGTTTGTTATGGCCCGCTTTACGTATTTAAAACCGGTGGGATTACATCAGCTTTACGAGCAAGGGTGTTAAAAATGTAATTAATGTACCTATTTACAAATATTTGCGTTCATTCCTGTTTTTTTTTTTTTATTAGTTATAAACTAGTGCTTGACTGCAATCCCGCCAGATGGTAAACAGTGATGCAATCGTTGATGGTAAAGCACACTAGCTTATTAAGCCTATTCACTCAAAAAAACTGAGTGAATAGGAAGGAAGACGGCAGTTGAGCGAGGTGATGCAATGTTTAACCCAACAACACGACCAACGATGCTGCGCCAGAGGATGATCTGGAGACCCTCCACGACCAAACTCCCGACACAACAACATTAGACACATCGTACCCGGCACACATCGCAACACAACTGCTCAGACCGTACGGCTTCATCAGACATCAAGCCGGAACACGACGAATCGCTTGGCGGCAAGACTTTGTCTGGTGGGTGGTAACTTATGCCGGCGGCTGATGTTGTTGCCTACCACCGAGAAAATCAAAGGTCAGAATAACCATCCTTTTACTGTTAGGCGCTTACATGACACCTGGACTCATTACTCATCCACAATCAGCTCACAAACACAGCCCTCAAATTTAACACTAAGTTTCGACGACTTAGTGGCATCTTCAGCATTGGGAATTGTACCCAGGCTGGGTGGTAACACTTTATTCTTCTAAACAATACTATTTAATACATATTATAACTTACGATTGCACTTTATCAACAATGTTGATTATATAATGACTGTTTTTGATAACGCTGTTTAGGTATATTTACATATAAAGTTGTATTATTGTCTCTAATGTGTCTAATCAGGTGAATCAATCTGACGCAATAGCGCCTGGTCGGTCGTATATAGGGTCAATGACCAGTAGAGAAGTCATAGCAACTACATTAGCATGGATCGGACTGTAATGGGCCCTTTCTACCCGACTATCCTGAAAAAATAGTTATTTATGCCACTGTCAAGCAATTATAGCTATTGCAATACGTGTGACAATAGATCAGCACGAGTATAATTTGTATATTAGTGGCATACAAAAAACCCATCAATGTTGAGAAAATAGCGCGGTGCGCTCAATCAGCGCTATGTTCTTTTGTTGTTATAATCCCACAAATGTAAGGCAAAGGCATTCATCCATACAGACTAATAACATGCGATGTTTAGTCGTAACGCAAATACGCGCGCTTTTTGGCATAATCATGTGTTGATTTGTTGATGCCATAGCAATAAAAAAAAATCAAAAGTTTCATTTTAATACGGTTTACCCGTGTGGTAATGGTCATTGTAACACAACGTGGCAGGAATAACTTACGACTCATGGTTATGTATTGAGCAAATTACCAAATGGTCGAAGAAAAAGTACTTTCTATCGCTATTCTGAAATAAACTGAAATATAAAGTTGTAGAGTCTGTACCTTAAATTAATAAATCACATCGAGCACCGCTACAATTCCATTGATTCTCATAATAACAAATTTAATTAATATATAACATCCCTGCTATAAACTGTAAAGTTAATTAAGGCTCCACTTGTATATAGTGTCAATAAATCTTCATTTGCCTTTTACTTAACATAACATTATTTTCAGTACCTCGTTCTCACATAGAAACTACTAGTTAATGAAAACTTTCACATCGAGGGGCACTAAATAACTAGCTTTATACTACAATGTAGCTTGTAACTGTTCAAAGGAGTATTTGCGTATGTTTTAAAAACATCAACACAATTACCGAAGAAAGTTAATCAAATTATCCGCTTCATCGGACTGTGAATTTCATGAACTTGCAATTCTAAAATAACTCCGTCCTTCTCTTCCCTTCCCACTCAGACGGAAAAGAACGGCAAAGAATCAATAAATTGTAAAAACAATACAATAATACACCGAACTATGTTCAAAAAGATTTTCTTATTCAACTCATAACGCGTTGAAGTCTTTTCTTAGACATATACAATAGTTCTAAGTTCTCAAGCAAATTGTGTTTTAGTATGCAATCAATCCATCTTTTATATCAGTCGTCTTTATAATCGCAAATTTCATTGCGAATCATCGACTAATCGAGTCGTCCGGCCCGGCTAGAATGGGAACACGCTCATTTCGCGTTGTATAAGAGATAAAAGTACGTTTCCATTGATATGCTACGGTACGAAAAAAAATGGAAGATTGATTTGTGAAAGAGAGTTTTGAGGTCCGTGGTTTATGTCTTTGTGTTTTGTTTCCTGAGGAACTGTTTAAAATATTTTGGTAGAGGACGAGTATGAAATGAATAAATCAAAAAGAATTTTAAAATTCTTTCGTTTATAGGTATAGCCATTCTAAAATAATAGAGAATCTCAACCGAATGTATTGTTAAAACTTGACCTTTTTAGTTTATTTGATCCCAATTATTTCAATTACATTTCATTCCGGCATTTAAATTTCACTCATGTGGTTAATAGCTGTTACCTTTACAGGACTAGCACATTATTTTCACAACCCACTTTTAATCATAATGTGATTCATTTTAAACGATATTGATCCATTGTTTCTATGTATATTCGAAAAAATTGTCTGATAAACATTATACATAATGCAATGAATGTTGTGGAACTATCAAAATGCTACCACTGCCACCACCATTGCCACTGTAAGTGTGAGATTACCCCCAGCAGCCTGTGATGAGTTACAATTAATCATTCAGGGGAAATCCTTAATTGTAACTTCGAGCAGGAGCTTATGAGTGCTGTTCCTACAGCCAAACCATAGTCCAAGTCCCGTATTGAAAACGTTCAAAAATCTATTCGCAATCTCATTTAAGCTAAAATCAATGTCAAAAATAAAAACATATAATTGTATTTTTTACAGATTGAGACTGACATTAGAATGCAGTCGTTCATAAAATACGATAATGTCTTCTCTGTTTCCAATTAAACCGTATTCACTTTTTATAAATAGTTAACAAGTTTATAAATAGGTTAGATCATATGAGGACCACGTAGATCTTTCACGATAGCCACATCAATATTGGGAAAACCGTGCATCTTTGCGTTTGTACTCGGATTATTTCCAAGTAATTTAAATTATGCACAGTTAAACATGCTGTGTATCATACTACGGTTAGTAGATAGTTATCTACTATTAAATTCCCGTATCGTACGACAACGCACACACACCGAGGGTGGCGTACGTGCTCTCGCGCACGTTGTAGCGCCGGCTCCTATTTCACGACAGCCGGGAGTTAAGGCGATGTTATCTGACACCGCAAGTATTGCTATTATGCCCTGAGATACCACTTATCACCACTAACAAAGTCATTAATTTATTGTGTGACGAAGAATTCATTTGACAACAAATTGGCAATCATCTGCAAGAACTTGTTTTTGTGACATTTGACTTTGTTACTGTTTTCTGGTGATTTTTTAATAAGTATAAACTTGTGCATGACTGCAATCCCGCCTGATGGTAACCAGAGATGCAATCGTTGATGGTAAAGCGCGCAGGTTTATTAAGCCTATTCACTCAAAAAAATTGAGTATATAGGAAGGAAGACGGCAGTTGACCGTGGTGATGCAATGTTAAACCCAACAACGCGATCAACGATGTTGCGCCAGAGGGAGATTGATCTGGAGACCCTCCACGACCAAACTCCCGACACAACAACATTTGGCGCATTGTACCCGGCACACATCACAACGCATCTGCTCAGATCCGTCCTCCGTACGGCTTCACCAGAAGATGACTTAAATTGAATATGTATCAGCTGTGAAGGGGACACTCTCAGTTCAATAAAATGCCAAGTGAAGAGGGAAATGGATCGTTGAATGCCTCTACAGGAACTTGACCGCCGCTTTATTAATAGATTACACTGATGCCATGCAAACGATAGCTGGGAATCAAGTAGCACGCTTGAAGGTTGCCGTGATACTAATATGGATGTTGTTTAATTCAAAATGATATGCACAATTCTGATATCTGTAATAGTAAAACATATCTACATAGATACTGTTATTAAACGTTTAGATAAACAGTGATAGAAAGAATCGTCAGTCATTAATCGTGACGATGAATATAAACACGACGTGGTTTAATTATGGATCTTGTAGTGCGATTCTTTAACCATTCATGCATTCATTCTTCAGCCTATAGAGGTCTACTGCTGGACAAAAGCCTCCCCAAGCCTTTCCACGATGACCGGTTTTGTGCTGCCCGCATTCATCGGCTTCCCGCGACTTTCACCAGGTCATCGGTCCACCTTGTTGGGGGCCTCCCTACGCTGCGTCTTTCGGTACGTGGCCGCCACTCCAGAACCTTACTGCCCCATCGGCCATCAGTTCTACGAGCAAGGTGTCCCGTCCACTGCCACTTTATTTTAGTGACTCGAAGAGCTATGTCGGCGACTTGGTGGTTCTTCTGCGGATCTCCTCATTTCTGATTCGATTCTCATTTCTCATTTCGACTCTGAGCATAGCTCTTTCCATCGCCCTTTGTGTGACTTAACCATTTCACAGTTCACTCCAATCTCATTTCAGCCAACTTTTGACGGTGAGATTTTTACAGAATTTATCGACAGGTGATCAGTGTTCATATTTGTCTGGTTCAAGTGAAGAGTAGAGACCCCAGGTGTAAGAGGGATCATGCTGGGACCATCAGGGAAGGGTATAAGTTATACGATCCCTTCTTGCGAAATTAGAATTCCCGATTTTACTAAAAGGTATTCACACCAGACCATCTTACTGGAAGGCATTGCATACATGCAACACGTTTAACCCTTACCCCCGTTTAATCCTGCTTACAGAAATCTTACTAATATATAAATGGAAAAGTGAGTTTGTTTGTTTGTTTGTTCCGCTTTCACGCCATAAGTATTGAACAGAGTGTTTTGAAATTTTGCAGACGTAAAGTTATAAGTCCGGATTAAATAATAGGATACTTTTTATCCCGGGAAAAATTGACAATCCCGAGGGAATCTAAAAAGAGCGATATAATCGAACTCCATGCGTGCGAAGCCGCGGGCGGAAAGCTAGTATAATCATAAATGATTATGTTTGTGTAAGCAGGTTTATACGAAATTTATATAAACCCGCACCGGACCACTACTCGGAGTCTTAGCTAGAGGGACTGGGCCATAGTCCACCGAGTAGTGGTCCAGTGCGGGTTAGTAGATGCCACATGGTAACATTGGCGTATTAGCATGTTTGGTTCTAGAACACTTACTCACATTGACGTTTACTCACATTGTTCCTTCATCATTTTGAGAGTAGAAACATTAGTACGCAACAATAGCGTCTTAATAAAAAACCATATAAGGTAGGTGCTTTTCCAAGAAAAAATGCTAAACCCAACAGTCTCTTCTACAGTTCAGGAATTTGATTGAGTATATAAATATTTGAGAACCACGTAGATCTTTCACGATAGCCACATCCACATAGGTAAAACCGTGCATTTTTGCTTTTGTACTCGGATTATTTCCAAGTAATTTAAATTATGCGCAGTTAACCATGCTGAGCATCATACTACGGTTATACGACTGTGCATAAGATAACCAGGATACTATTTCTGATAGTAATAAGAAACTGTTGTTATTTGTTTTGGGGAAGTTCTAATATTTATTTATTTATCTTTACTTCAAACACATTACCCTTAATTTTGTCAGTATTGTTTAAAACTATATTACAATAGTACAATATTATCTAAGACACACACAAATGAGGAACAACAATAACAATCTAACTTAAATAAATACTAGTCATACTTATTTAGCTATCTCGAAAATTAGTAGAGATAATAACATTTACAATGCAAGTATTTGTATGAATATGAATATTTGCACTGGTCTGGTCGTGACTCGCCGTTGGTCCCGGTTGCCATACCAACATCTAATGGCAGTCGTTACGGGTTGTTGGAGCTCTCAAAAGTCCAACAATTGGTCTAACTGCAATGCTTCGATGTCGCCTTCGGGTTTTGGAAGCCAGACGGCAGTCGCTTCACGGAAAATGTCGAAGTTTAGCCATATCAGCAGTTGGACTGGTAAAGCGGACCCCAGACTCCAAAGCTGAAAAGGCTTCGGATGCGACTGGGATTAACGCTGGGATGATGATGAATAACATTTACATTGATCTCCATAATGGTACTCTCTGTTGTTCAAAGTAAAATAAATATCCAGTCCATCTTTCCTTTCTACTTGATTAAGAACAGGACAGAAGAAAAATATTAATTTAGCCCTGTCTTGTTTGCTCTTGAAGTTAATTAACGTATTTTAGTCGCCATGTTTCTTATCACTTCCAAAATGTCAATGGAGTATAAAAATTGGACATGACTAAACTTATATTCGCGCTTATATTCTTATTTCCGCGTCTCGGCAAACGTAGCGTAGGACGCCCTTGGGCGAGATGGAGCGACGACATCAAAAAGGAGGCTGGTAGTGGCTGGCGGAGAACTGCTTAGGATCGAGCTTGTTGGCGTGCCATGGAGGAGGCCTATGTCCGGCAGTGGACGAGAAGGGGTTGATGATGATGATGAAACTTATATTTTATCTTTTGTGCTTTCCTTAATTAAGCAGAAAGAAAAAGATATACACACAGATCTTGCAGACGACATGTTTTAATCACGTTTAAAATGTCCATGGGCTATCTTAATAAACTTGCTAATTATATTACACAACTCGAGTCTCGAGTTATGTTCTAAGATACATAAATGAATCGTTTATTGGTCCCAGAATTTTACGTTGTATGGTGCTTAAATAGCTTGTAGTTATGGCGGATTTTTATGTCTTTCAGCTATGGTGCATTGATGTAGCTTTATTTGCTTGTGGGTTGTTAAATAAGAAGATTGGTCAGTTAAATTATTGTTGCTGTGTTCAAATATCATCCAGTGGCTGATACTTTCGTTATATTCAACTGTACGTACATCGGTGTTAAAGATTTGGAGTTGAGAATAGAATAGAAGACTCGTTTATTTTTTTTTTATGCGTACTGAATCGATTCCAATCATTTTCACACTATAATGTTATATTTTTTCCCCAATACATTTAGGCATCTTTGCACCGTGGTTACCGAGCGCGCATGGTAGATCATAGTATTGCGCATACCGGCGCAACAGCTGACACCAGAGGTCAACAACCCGCGCGCGTGCCTGATCGGACCGTGGACCATATTTTTGTTGGGACAGCCAAGTAGGATAACAAGCTCATAACTTTGTGGTTTTTAATGATATCTTTTGAAATTTTGTTCATAAATTATTTACTTAAAACTACTGGACACGTGTTTCAAGTTTCGCATAAACAAAAAATAATATATTGTATACACCATATAACACACCATACAATGCCTTATCAATGCCTTAGTCAAGAAAAACACAAGCATTGATATTTTCTCAAATAAGTACTCCGTCTTCCGTCGTAACATTTTATCATCGTTCACCACCTAACAATGATTGAGCTTTGTCCTTTTATTCTATGTTATGTTGATAAATTGCATTCCTGTTGTTCTCTTTTAACATTATATAAATAAATAAAAAACCTATCACAAAGTGATACATGCTGTGGCAAACTATAATTAAGTCTGCACTCAACATAGGATTTTATATTATTGTAATATATAAATGTAACTAGTGTAAGATTTGTTGGTTGTCCTAAATAAATAAATAAATAATATTGCATACACCATATAAATTACAGAACACTGATATAAGGATTTTACAAAAGGTGAAACAATGAGCGGTCGTAAGCTGTATTTTTATTTATTTTATTAATTATATATTTTATAAATTTTATTATTTTTTGTAAAGGGTGATTTTTTAAAAACTAGTGTTACACCTCTGCCATACCCTTCAAGAAATGCTGGCGTCATTACGCCTATATATAACCACATCGCAACTAGAATAGTCATAACTCGCTGCGCCCCGAGGTTTATCCCGAAAACGTTTCGATCTCGTAAAGATATTTGGATAAAAGTTTTTTTTTTAATATATTTATAAATAGTGCTTGACTGCAATCCTGTCTGATGGTAAGCAGTAATGCAATCGATTGATGATAATGCGCGCTAGTTTATTAAGAGCCTATTCACTCAAAAACATACTGAGTGAATAGGAAAAAAGACGGCAGTTGAGCGAGGTGATGCAATGTTAAACCCAACAATATGACCAACGATGCTGCGCCAGAGGGAGACTGATCTGGGGACCCTCCACGACCAAACTCACGACACAACGACATTTGGCGCATCGTACTCGGCACACATTGCAACACAACTACTCTGACCCGTCCTCCGTACGGCTTCACCAGACATCATACCGAAACACGACAAATCGCTTGGCGGCAAGACTTTGTCTGGTGGGTGGTAACTTCTGCCGGCTGCCGATGTTATGGCCTACCACCGAGAAAAGTAAAAGGACAAGTATCCTATATGTTTTGAATATGCTGTTTATTAACCGTATGCCAAATTACAACCAAATCCGTTGAGCAGTTGGTGCGTGAGAGTAACAAACCTCCATCCTCTATCCAGCTATCTATACATCCATCCAGTCCTCTATACAAACTTTCATGTTTATAATATTAGTAGGTTATAAGATGTTATACAGCGAATAGGTTGTATTTTATTGGTACCTAATTTCCATTTACATAAAGAGTATAATTAATTTTTAATAACTTGAAGGATACGCTAGCATTCCCGCGCAATTAATGTAAGCCTGTGAGAGCAATATAAATATTTCATTTTTATTACATCATATTGGTAATGGTATGTTTCCTTTTTTTAATTTTAAAAACCCTTAACTTAATAGATAATAATTATGTAGGTTGTTATATAGTGCTGAATAAAATGATTTGATTTAATGTATTACCTATAAAGTATCCGAAAATCTCAAATAATCCCAACTAAATTTGAACATTCAAAATTTTGCGATAAAGTAGTAAATCTGTGACAGACTGTAGTAGCTTGATGAGCTGGTGTCTGTACCTAGAAAGCAGATGGTCATCATCCAAAGCTTCCATTAGATATAAACACGCACGCCGTTTCAACCGGTCCTGAGCTTCTTGCATCCAGGGAATTCCTGCGAACTTCACTAGGTCATCGACGTCTTATGATTTTATAATTACGATACTTGGTCGCCGCTCCAGAACCTTTCAGCTCTATCAACCATGTGTTTTTTTTATGCCTTGACATCATTGCCAATTGAGTTTTGCAAAGATGGTGAAAATAGGAGAGTCGTCGTCTAAATGATCTGAAGACCAATTTCAGTGATATTTGTTTTTAAAACGTTCACAGTCTGATCTGATTTCAATGTCGATCTGTAAAAAAATGCCTTAATTTTTGACATTTATGTGTCGCTCAAATGAGATTGTAATTAGATTTTGAAAGTTTTAAAAAAACTAAAATCGATTTCGGTTTAACTGGGGTTAAGAAACATGGAATCAAGGCAGGATAAGACTATAAATTTTATTAAAATTTCGAGAATGGCCGTTCTGAAGTTAAGTCTGCTATTATGAAAACTATATCAAGGTGTTTCAGCGGTCAAAAGAATTGCCAAAATAATAGCTCATTACGAAGTGTTCATGTACGAGATCCCAAAAAGAGTGCGAGTGACACGCCATAGGAAAACTATAATGATTGCTTTCAATTAGGACATTACCAAAATGTGCGATTACGTTGTTGACATTAATGGTAGACCATTCCGACACTATTGTGTTAGCAGACTTATCCCCCCGATATGTACTGCACCAGGTACTCAGTTGTTATTAGGGTAATTATTCATTAGATTTTATTGACTTAAAAAAAAGGTAACGTTAACTTGCTTTTATAATGGGGGAATCAAATCATGCAATTCCCTCGCACACTCACCAAAATGCATCCTATAGAACACCGAAAGGCTGGCTACTCTACGCCTGTGCTCTAGGCTAGCACCAACCCAAATGTCGCTGCAGTACTCCACACCCGAACGGACCTGTACTTTGTATAACATTAGATGCTGTTCTGATGTGAAGTACCTTTGCGATAACGCCAAGTTTCCTGGCAGCCACCAGGACTTTGATATGATTGCTGCCCACTGCTGGACATGGGCCTTTCCGAGACTGCGCCACAACATCATATCCTCCACCTTCAGAATCCAGTCTGTACCAGCCAACTTCTTTAGGTGTTCCATCTAACTCCGCAACGATACGCGGTCTCCACTCCAGGGCTCGTCAGCTGCAGCTGCCATCGGTTCTTCGACAAACATGGCCAGTCCACTGCCACTTTAGTTCACTTACTCTGCAAGCCACGTTCTAACTCCGATTCTTTGTGGCTAGTAATTTAGTCTAAACATTATAGGATCTTGTAGATACCTTATATTTGTTAACGAGAAATTATTTAAGCAAATTGCCATATCGTTACATAAATTTATTTGCTCATATATGTGTAGCCTTGCCGTCATTTACACAACTATTAAGCATTATAGCAGTTCTAAATAATCTATTTTTAGACTAGTCAAAGATCAATATGGCTAATAATTTCCAGTAACTAACCCTAAATAACATTTAGACTTTACAATTCCATTTTGACACAACCTGTTTATGATATTCTGAGAACATATTAAGATAGCTTGTTATCTGGCAAATTAATTGTAACAGTTTGAAGTAAATATTGAATGGTGATAACAGTTGTCAATCGTTATTAACAAGTTTTTCCTTTCTGTTTAACTACGTAAAGGTCTCATTAGCTGTCAGATGTAGGGCATTATTTGCATAGATTTAGGATTTCATTTGATTATTTGTAGGATTACGAAGTAGCTGTCAATCCAAAGTCATTTATTCAAATTAGGCTGAGAATCAACACTTTTTGGATGTCAAAAATACATAAGATCATCACCCTAAACGTCAGCCCGTTACCACTTCCACGCTCACGCTTCACGGTTTCGCCGTTGAGAAGTAGCACTACAAACACCCCAGCATAGCTGTCTATTCAGTTCGAAAACTCTCTTCTATACAATAGAAGGCACGGAAAGCAGTTAACATTTAAAAACACAGACAACTCTTGAACTCTGTGTTTCAAGAGAATTGAATTTCGTCTCCTTTTAAAGTGCTGAATTTATTTCACAAGAAAACACTAACAATAGTAACGCTGCATTAAGGCAATGTTACGTAACACACAATGTTAAGAATGAGAAAATGAATTTGAATAGAGGTTTAAGGAACAGGTTAAGGAACTTATCCTCTATAGAAAAGGGAGGATCCTCCGACCAGACGGGGGTTGTAGACACCAGACGGCCATACAGCGGGCACTTGCCCCAACGGTTGATCTTGTAAAATCAAAATCAGTATGAAGCATTGTTTGTATGTAGCGTTTGTGGGTACCGCTACAGAGCCTTATTTTAGTTCATACTCCTATGAAGAACAAAATCAATATAAGTAATATAGTAAGATTTAAATCCAATTTATTTGGTTGGCAAAAATTTTTTTTCTCTGATGATTTGTAGAAATCTGTCAACAAACTACTCGCACTGGGCCGAGTGGAGAATTACGACACACTCCCTCACAGGGAGGAGCAAGCGAAGTTGATTATGCTGGCTTCCTCGTAAGTGTAAATATTGAAATAAAGATATAGATAGATATTTTATTTATTAAGAGTGTGTACAGAAAAACCAATAAAAGTAAAAATAAACAGAGACGTAGGTACGAGGTACTAGTACTAAGTCAACCGTTGCACAGTGGCCTCCAAAAATTATTTGTCTTCTTTTCACATTATGATGCACAACATCATGATCAAAAGTTCTAGTAATGAACTGCTATAACGTTTTGGTTGACCTTTAGTCTTTTTTTTTTTTGGACCTTAGACCTTTCACTATAAATCCCACCAAAAACAGATCCAAGTTCAACTTTAGAAGTATTAGGATCAGGCTTTTAACGATGATAATTACATATGACCGATTTTAAAGTGCCTCTAAACCTGACATTGGATTGGATTTTAACCCCTTTTAGGCAAACAATTAGCCGATATGAACTAGGCCCCTTTTGGTGTGTTTCTGGTGAGATTTCAAAACTTTTACAAGAAATGAATGCTATTTAACTATCAAAATGAAAAGCCATTGCTACTGATAGTGTGGTACGCAATTACTCTGCTAGAGTAGAAAAATGCCATCAAACTTTTGGAGGCCACCTGTATATTGTGAGAATTGTGTTTAGAAGTAACTGTGACTGATATATATATATATATATTGTGGCTGACATAGGCAGCTAGCGACCTCTGTTGTCGAAAGGAGGCGACAACAACACTGAATCAGTTACGCACAATATTAGTAGTACCGCTTTTCGACACTGGAGGCGCTGTATTATGAATGAAGGCGGTCGCCATATTGGCCTTGAGAACTGTAGTACCGCTATTGGACGCCAGAGGTGCTGGGTTTATGAATGAATCACGATTATTTGTCAATGAAAGTTGTAGTTTCCCGCCTCTCGACACTTGGGGGCGGTAAGATAAACACGTTTCGAATGTTCTAGAAACTCTCAGACCCGGAAGTTTAAAAATATCGGTTCTTCCGCCCACATACTGTGGTAACGGCCCTTTCTGCCCCGAGACGCCGTAGAGTGCGGGTGTGTTAGTTTAGTCTCGTAAAATGTAATCGTGTTTTAGATTTTAAGACTACACCGTGTCTATACTTGACCGAATCTAGAGATTGTATACTTTAAAACCTGTGGAAATACCGATAATAAATCTGGTAGTAGCATCCGCCTGTTTTTCATTACCATTCAGTATTTATTCTTAATTTACAATAAGAGTCGGTCCGCTTCTGTCCTCAATAGTAACAGTTATAAGTATAGCAAGTTACCATTTTGTGCAAACACAGACAGTCTTGCACAACGTCATCGGTAACCGATTGATAGTGATTGTTAAACAGACGTCATTACTACACAATCTTGTGTGTTTAGCAATCAATTGTAACAGTGGCTTGTGTATCTGTTGGTGATAATGTTGTTTGCCTTATCTACACAGGCTGCCACAGACAGCGACGTGCAAACTGGATACTATGAATTGAGTTCATGTTTCTAGATACCCGTACGGACAAATTTTTCGAAGCTACTAAGCAATGGATTAGCATAAAGCTTGAAATTGATAGCAATAGTGTGTTACTCCATTAGCTTTATAGCATTATAACAATATAAGCATAGCATAAAAAAATCTGAAATCGCCAACCCGCATTGAGCAAGCGTGGTGATTACGCTCAATCCTTCTCTGTATGAGAGGAGACCTGTGCCCAGCAGTGAGACGATAAAAGGTTGATGAAGAAGCATAGCATAAGCATCTTCTTCTTCTTCTTCAGCCTATAAATGTCCACTGTTGGACAAAGGCCTCCCCCAAGGCTTTCCACGCTGGCCGGTATTGTGCTGCCCGCATCCATCGGCTTCCCGCGACCTTCACCAGGTCATCGGTCCACGTTGTTGGGGGCCTCCCTACGCTGCGTCTTCCAGTACGTGGCCGCCACTCCAGAACCTTACTGCCCCATCGGCCATCGGTTCTACGAGCAATGTGCCCTGCCCACTGCCACTTAAGTTCGCACTCGCAGAGCTATGTCAGTGACTTTGGTTCTTCTGCGGATCTCCTCATTTCTGATTCGATCACGCAGAGAAACTCCTAGCATAGCTCTTTCCGTTGCCCTTTGTGTGACTCTGAGCCTTCGTATGAGGCCCATTGTGAGCGACCACGTTTCAGTTCCGTAAGTCATCACTGGCAACACACACTGGTCAAAGACTTTAGTCTTGAGACACTGTGGTATCTTGGACGACGAGAAGATGTAGCGTAGCTTCCCGAACGCTGCATAAGCTAGCACAAGCATAATCAGCCTATAATGATCCCACAGTTGGGACACAGGCCTCCTCTCGATGAGAGGGAGTAAGCCGCCGTATACCACGCCGGCCAGTGTGGGTTGATGTCACATGTCTTCGAAGGTTTTTAGCTCTAGGACCTGGCGGTTTCCTCCCAATGTTTTCCTTCACCGTTTTGAGAGCAGCGGTGATGAAATAATATACACAGAGTAAAGCGCCTGATGGAGTTCAAACTTACGACCTACAACTTGTAAGTCCCGTCCGATACCACTAGGCCACACTAGGCTACCGTTGCTCTCATAATAATATTAGGATACAGGTATGTGAAAGAACCAAAAATTCAAAGATATGTTACATATGCCAACTCACATTGGCCACACCTTGCCTGTTCTTCGGGCACCTTTTTGTTATCTGGGGTGGAAAATCTTCAATGGATGTCCTTCGCCCTGGGGTAGGCGACGGGGTTTGTCAGATTCCTACTGACTAAAAACCACCCCGGCGTCTCGTCTCTCAGGTTCGCGCGGGGCCGCGGGAGTCCAGATTCCTGCGTAGCCCCACATTCTCGTCGTGGCCCTGTCCATCCGGGCCTCGTCTCGTTCACGGGGTAGTGAGGTGTTAAACTACCCCGTGCATCACCTCTGAGGCGCACGCCGACACTCGCGCGTGCTTCCACCTCGGGTCTTTCGAGTAGGGGACGGAGACTCCCCAAGTCCCTCGTCCTTGGACCTTCGACAGCGGAGTGTAAAAACGGCCCGCGGACCCCACCTCGCTCCCTATTTATGCAATCTGCAGCAGCAGAGCGCAGATAGAGAGCCCTCGGGAGTGGCTTCTCCGCACCGGTAGAAATTCACCGCGGACAACAATACCCTCGCCGGATTGTTGCCCGCGCCCAGGGTGCACCGGCCTAGCGTCTGCTCGTCCTCGGGGGTCGAAACCGAGAACCAGCAGCCACCGAGCACTAGGGGAGGTTTTCTGCCACGCACCTCTACTTCGGGCGCCTTCTTCAACTTTTATACCTATTTATTTAGCCTATAGAGGTCCACTGCTGGACAAAGGCCGCCCCCAAGGCTTTTAATGGACTATATGTACATAATTTTATTTTTGTATAATATAATTTTAATTTTGACAATTGAAACGTGCCTGTAACTGGTTTATTTGGAGTACTTTGAGTTTGAGTAGGTAATATACTAGTTACAGCCATTTTGCGTGGACACGTTCCCTCAACCATTTTCTTTGTTTTTGTATTTTTTTTACGTCATATTTACCGCACATATAGATTCTTTTTTTCTTTATTTTTAAAAGTCATGTCAGCATAGCTCACGGAATAAGCAAACTGAAGTGTCAATGGGCCGGCCATATTAGTGGTAGAATCGATGACTAGACGTGTTCTAGAGACCGCAAATCGGTAAACGTAAGGTGGGACGTCCTCAGGCTAGGTGGAGCGACGATCTTCGCAGGACGGCTGGTAGTAACTGGATGAGAGTTGCCGAGAATCGAGTTGAATGACGTGAAATAGGAGAGGCATATGTCCAGTAGTGGACTGCTACAGGCTGATGATGCGCGCCCTGGCAGGTCATCAGTGGTCTTCAATATAATAACAGGCGCAAAATTTTAAGGCAGCCCCGTAGACCGGAATAACACTGTATAATGGCTGATATAGTATAATAATCAACTTACTAACGGTTATCAACCTTATCAAAGACATGGTCATAGCAATGCTCATGAAGACTTGCGTAAGTATGTATTAGAGTTAAGGACCTAAACTTTGGGCGGTTTATTGGGTCCAAAGCCAAGGTAGCTGCCAGGAAGCTTAACGTTATATCAAAGGTCCGGAAATACTTCACACCAAGACAGCTTCTAATGTTGTACAAAGCACAGGTCCGTTCGTGTGTTCGCTCGTTCCGCTAAGTGTCACCTGGCCCCTTTGGATTCAGTGGAGAGGCGTGCGAGAGGCTGATTGGCGACCCTGATTTAACTCAGACGGTCTCCGAAGCCTAGAGTATAGGCGTAGAGTAGCCAGCCTTTCGGTGTTCTATAGGATGCCTTTTGATGAGTGTGCGAAGGAATTGCATTATTTAAGTCCCCCATCCCCGTTCCACCATCGGACGACCCGTCGTACGGCGAGTTTCCACCCTTACGTTGTTAACACCACTACGATCCGGACGAAGCGTTTCGCCTACTCCTTTATACCACGTACATCGAGGGACTGGAACAATTCGCCAGCGGCGGTGTTTCTGTCGGACTACAATTTGAGTGTCTTCAAGGCTTGAGTGAATAGGCTCTTAATAAACTAGTGCGCTTTACCATTAACAATTGCGTCACTGCGTACCATCAGGCGGGATTGCGGTCAAGCGCTAGTTTATAATCTCTAAAAAAAAATAACACTGGTTTTATCAACATCAACACTTGCGTATTATTTTTCGTACTACATGGGCTTAGCTCCCAGTCTCACCGTATACAGCTGTATATCAGTATTTTATAAGCAGCAACAGCTTGTCTACAATCTCCTTCACATCCCAGTTACTGATTAGTACGATACTTACCCCTTGGTAAAACTAGTTGCCGTCCTTTGGGATTCTACCGACCCGTAACGATTGTCAAAAATCCACGTATAGGTATAGCCGTGATTCATACCAGCTGTCATTCGTGGATTTCTCAATATGTTTTGTTTTAAATGAGGAACACCTTCCACTTGATTGGCGAATATGATCTAGGTTGAATTTTTTATATGATATTTTTTTAAAACGTTGGCCCACACTTGGTGTTAACTCCTGTATCGTGAGTGCGTTTATAAACATTTAAAGTCGCATACACAAGCAACCAGACCCGGAACAACTACCTGGAGCCCCACAAATATTTGTTCCGTGCGGAAATCGAACCCGTGACACGCAGCACAGCTGTTGATCGCCTGCGATCAGCCAATGCGTCAACCGTGCCGTTTAAAGTTCGATTTAGTTAATCTTCGATGTAAAACCTAATTAATGTAGATACAATAATTTGAGTTATATCGTAAGGTTAAACCTCGGAGGTTCTATTCAAATTCTAACCATAGTTTCATAGATCCCATAGATATATTCAATCACATTAACGTCATTGTAACTGTCATTTCATCCCACAAGAAATACTGTATTCATAAAAGTAAGAATCCTCGGTAACTTTATAAAATGCTCAGAAAACGTATACAGGGAGAAAAGTATGACGTCATTGTCTTAGGATGTTCTCTCCCTGGGATGGTGACCGCGCACAAGTTGATGAGGAAGTTCGGCGACACAATGGACATCGCGCTCTTGGACGTGAAAGTACCAGCGGCACCACGAACACGAGCACGCTCTCACGCCAATGTGGCCTTTAGGGAAGTTGCTCATGATGAATCTGACTCAGATGCTGAATATATTCGGCGACGCGATCGTGATGATTACACCGCTAGACAGATGCTTGACAATGTAGCTAGATTATACCTTCTTCAATACGCCAAAGATTTAAAAGTGCCCCTACCAGATGCTATCATTTATCCAGATGGAAGTTATGACACAACAACAATATACCGTGATGATTCAGATCCTAAACTAACACCAGAAGAGTCATTGGAAACGGTTCCTTTAAACAAGCTCTTCCAATATGCTGACGGAAGCACTGTCCAATTTCTGAACAACGTGCATGACTTTGAGTACCTGAATATATTCGAGAAATTTGAATTAAATCAGTATCAAGAATTCTTAGACAGAAGCATGACAGATCTGTTCCAAACTAGCATTATTAATGCAGTAGAGGAGAGAAAGACATTATTGTCCTACGACCAAACGAGCATGGAGGCACATATTTGCCAGACTCTCCTATTCTCTACTTCGAGGGAAATAATGAGGATTATCGTAAGATTAGTATGTGGTGCTCCAGCTCACAGTGTTTCACTCCTGTTCTACCTTCACCAATGTTATAGAACGAGCAGTGCTAAAAACCACCTCGGTGGATTAAACACAAGGTTCCGAGAAAAACTTCTGGGTCACTGTAGAAAACGCTTCTCAAGCAAACTTAAAAAAAGCGTGGCTGCTATAACATTAAAAGTTATGTCCATCAAAGGTATTCGCACATATTCTGAGCAGATTATCTTAGAAACCATTAAAGGCGATACTACTTACATTTGCAATTTGTTAGCCATGGCTTTGAGACCAGACCAACTACGCTACATCCAAGTAGAGGACAAACTGATATCAGAAGAAACTAGAAAAATAACTAGCGATATGAAACCTGGGCACGCAAAAAAATTTCACATACAATACGAGAATAACTTTTGGAATAGGCAGGGATATAGTGGTGATATATTCAGTATACGTGGCCCTATCATCTGGGCGATGGAGAAACCCAGAATGTCGACTACAGGCAGCATGGACAAATACTCAGCATTGATTGGTTATTTGATGGTGCAAGACGAAGATGAACCAAATAAAGAAGCTGTCTTAGAGCAACTGGTGAAACTGTTTGGTAGTGAAGCGGCTGATCCTGTCACATACAAAGAGACACCTATAGCTGATGTGTTTGTGCCGCGCTGCGGGGATTACGTTGCAGTTCGAAGTTTGACGAGCAAAGGAAGTCCTAGGTTCTTAGAATGGGGAGCTTTGGATATTTTTGGTGAAGGTGATGTGGCTGCTGGCTTGGAAGCCGGCCATGCTGCTTACTTGAACCTGATGGGCTGTTTGCGGCCTCAAGCTCAAACGTTCGATGATGTTATCGCGTGTGAGTGGCCGATGTTCCTCAGCGAAGATCCGTTTGGCAGATGGATGTCGCAGATCAACGTGTACAGTAGTATTAAAATAACTATGTTTGCTGCTGCATTGTGCATCGGCGTCCACCTCCTGCGCACATACCTGAAGAAGTAATGATGGGAGTTAGATATAATTTTTGTAACATTTTTATATATCTAATTATTTTGGTTCGAATAAATGAGTTTTGCATTTACGTCATTTGTATTTGCTTGCTTCTGGAATTCTTATATTTTGATCGAAATGAGGAGATGGTTTGTTTCTGTAGAAATGCAATCAACCAATGTAATTCAACTAATCCGTGTTGGCATTCCATAGTCAAAGTCTGGTTATCTTATGAATAATGAAGGTCTGGTTAATTATATTGATATGTGGAGGAGACTTAAGGAATAAAACGTCCGAGAACTCTCGTCAAGAACTAAAGTTCTTATGCGACACTCGCACACATAAATCACGTTCGCTACCGCTACGCCACGTAGGCTGTCGGTTTTCGGTTCGTTTCAGTTTGGGCCTAATTAATAACTACTAACTAGGTAAGAAGCTTGGCCCTCAGTCATCATCTTAATGTAATCGTACATATTCTATTCGCGTTCCCTTTGCCTTTACCTGTGGACTATATTAGGGAAGGTATAGGATCGGACAACCTTCATGCTATAGACAAGGGCAGGGTCAAAGAATCAGGTCAAGTTCGATCATGGTGTGTGTAAGAAGGATACAAAGAGAGGTCACATTAACGCGTCTTCCAGTTCCTCCTCCACCTTCCACCTCCCTTTTTTCCTTGTTCACCATTAGGATAACGTGTACCTGTACATTCCCCAATTGTTTATGGTTAACAATTGGTTCTAAATGTTTTGCTTTAGATAAAACATCAGGCGTTTGATACTCTTAACATTTAATATTTATAAATTGTTGCCCTGAGCTTTGCTTGAAGTTAAAATCAATACTTGATAGTATATCAACGATTTCAACATTATTTACTTATGTTGTTGAATACTTTTTATTGAGGTTTTAAATAATTCTATGATGGTGTTATAATACGAAAGTTTTTTTTTTTAATTTGCGACATTAGGGATTACGTTACCAACTTTTAACTGTCCAATGGACATGTTTTGGATAACAGTAAGTATAGCCCTTTCAAATTACTTTATATGTAACAGTGTAATGTTATTGCGATGAGAATAAATTTCATAATCGGCCTATATTTTTTTTTCGCTACTGGAACACAGGCCTATTCTCAGTAAGATGGAGTGGGCTGTAATCTACACGCGGACTCAACGCGAGTTGGTAGATGTCACATGTTTCCGACGTGCCGGCGTCGTACGTACGTGTTTCTGGCGTGACGTGTGCCTCTAGGACACACTGGTTTCTTCACGATCTTTTCCTTCACCGTTTTTGAGAGCAGTGGTATTAGTGATATAATTTACACTATGTAAAGCCCCCGGCGGAGTTCGAACCTACGACCTACAACTTAAATCTCCCGGCCGATACCACTACGCCACCGCTGCTCTCAATAAATCGCAATGATATAAAATTATAGGTGAATAAATGTGAATGACGGAACCAGTGAATGCTGAAATGACTATACGCCTACTTGAAATAATAACACAACTATACGAATTATTATTTCATGCTAAGTAATTTTCGCTAGGCGCTTTATACCCCGAGAATGACTTACGTCTAATTAAACATAAATGACAATAGACTTCGGGTCCTATTCTTATAAGAAGCGACTTTCACGTAGCGAAATGCGGAAAACAATACCTTTTCCTATCTATTCCGCAAATCAAGAGCGTGTGTATGTTAGGAGTTAGACAATGCAATTCATAGAAATTGAATTAGACCCAAACGTTTTTATTCTATTTTGGTTCACTAGTTTTCTCAATTTAAATTAACCTATACCGCATAATTGATCAATCTAGGAGCATGTTAATTTTAACTTTAGAACCTATTTTTTCAATCAATTGTCATTCTCTAAGTACCGGAACTACTTCCGCGACAAAAACACAAAATGGCGGACTCGGAAGAGGAAACGATTTGTTTTTATTTATTAGATACACTTCGACGATCGCTAAATGCATCAAATGTAGAAGAAAAGTTGTTATTGCTTTAAAAAGAGATAACTGTAGCATGTCTATTATAGATTTAAGGAAACGAATACATTGAATGTTATTTTTATTGGCTTATCATGTCATCCATACTAATATTAAAAATGCGAAAGTAACTCTGTCTGTCTGTCTTTCGTCTGTCTGTCTGTCTGTTACGATTTCCTGCTTAAACCTCTCAACCGATGATGAAATTTGACACAGACAATCTTTAGACCCTGAGAAAGGACATAGGCTACCTTTTATTGAAAAAATATTGATTCCCGAGGGAAATCTAAAAAGCGCCCTAGAACCAAAAAAATCCACGCGGGCGAAGCTGCGGGCGGAAAGCTAGTAAGCTATATATTCGTAAGTTAAACGAGATAGCAGGAGCAGTAAGGTAATCGTGTAGCACATTCAGTAGCAATGGGTTTCATTTTGACAGTTCAACAAAATTAATTGCGTTATTTATGTTGTTGAGCAGACACGTTTTCGAACATTGGGAGCAATGGAATAGCAATAAGTTTCAAAATGATTCCAACCGGTAGTAATAATGTGTTATGCAATTAAGATGTATGGGATAGAATATACACTTCTCATTATCAATGATGAATTCTCATCATCATTACTCAATGAGTTGTATGTATTTCAAGGTATTCTGTAGTCTGTGATTTCAAGTCTATTATTACACAATGGTCCCAATGCCCTTGTTAATTAGTGGATCTTTTCTTTCCATTTCATTTAGAAAAGGACAGATGATTAATACTAGTTACTTCTCTGGCCTACACTCTCCACCCAAAAATAAATCCAGGATCCGCCCTTGGCTGATACGTTTGAAGCTCTGGATAAAACTGAAAATTGTATAGGTATTCGTCAATTGGGATCTTTTGAAAAAATACGTGACATGCCAAGGCTGTGTGGGTATATTTAGATAACGCTATAACTGGTTAATTAGACCAATCTCAAGAATCAAAAATTAATATGGATCAAGACTTAATATGGTGCAGAATCTCCAACGATTCTTCTGCACCATATGAATTCTTATTGTTCTATATATTGAATGCTGCAATTCATTGCACTAGGTAACTGTAGTGCTATTAGTATCACATACTTAATCATTTTATTCCACACAATCAATCACTCACACGTCAAACCAACGCGTGAGCGCTAGGATTGAACCCCATATTTCAATCATCTCACACAAAACTGCCATAAAATAAACAAAATTAAATAAATGGCAACATTCCGTCACGTAACTAACAAAATGAACCGACCATTATAACTTGACATCAAAGAGCGGCGCTACCCGCTATGACAGCTGTCAAACAAAACGTCAGATTCAATACATTTTTAACTTTAGTTTCAATTTTCGCCACGGGTCAAGTTGTGATTTGTCTATAAAATGCAATACACTTAGTGGGTCAGTATCAACACGCTACGTACAATAGGCCAGGCATAACAATTAGACACACTGACCCAGGTTGCGCAAATACTTTCCTTTCGACACAGCCAAATAGATCAAATTGTATAACAATTAAATATGGCATACTTATATTATAATTATTGTGCGTATTATTTAACAATCGCCTGTAGTTTCTCTTGTATTCTGGTCTCAACTTAGGCAATATAACTTTGCCATGAAAATTGACCAGGAGAAGTATTTGCTGTCTAAAATATGTCCTCTATTCTTTGACAATCATAGAGGAAGAAGTAAAATACTTACAAGTATTTTTTTTTATATTTATACATATAATTATAAAATTGTGCTTAACCGTAATCCCGCCTAATGGTAAGCAGTGATTCGGTCATTGATGGTAAAGCGCCCTAGTTTATTAAAAGCCTCTTCACTTAATTAAAAAAATAGTGAATAGGAAGGAAGATGGTAGTTAAGCGAGGTGATGCAATATTTAACCCGACCAACGATGCTGCGCCAGAGGGAGATTGCAACTGGAGAGTCTAGCTGGTACCGGACAAGTCCAGCATGTTAGAGAAAGTTCCATCCGATTCTAGAATGTTCCAGAAGGTCCCATAAGAGTCTAGAATGTTCCAGAAAGTTCCCGGCGAATCCGAAACGTTCTCATCACAAGCTCTACAGCGCGCTGTATGACCTTGAATTGTTGTCACTAAATATTAGGGAATCATTACCTACATTAAAGGTCGTTCGGTCTTTAAAAAGTAATTGAATTGGGAAGGTCAGGTGGAAGTCTTTAGGTAAATATTCAACTGCATCTCAACAACTCAGCCTATCGGTATTCACTCTTAAACAAAGGGTACATCGTATTTCTGGTAATATCCATTTTTTTTCTGTTTTAGATAGGAAATTGCCAAATGACTTCTGGGCGGAGCGGAAGGACGTGTCAGACTTTTACTGACTAAACCCACCCGTGTTCCTTCACTTGCCTGTGCACCAGGGCCACGGTGTCTTTTTTAACCAACCCGCAGCCCTGACCCAGGAGGCATCGGTCTTTTTGGACCCCGTCACTTCTGGTTAGATCCTAAGCTGTCTTCAAAAGTATGAAATAGGCTGTTATCAGCTATCACAATTGAAATTATTCAAGGACTTTTCAAACGACAGATAATTTTATATAAAATTGACAACACTGGCCCCGATTCCCTTCTTGATAAACTAAACTAAATTTAAGTTCTGTGCATCTTCTTCTTTATATTACACTAGTTTTCCGCCCGCGGCTTCGCCCGCGTAAATTTCGGTTATATCGCGCTTTTTAGATTTCCCTCGGGAACATAAATTTTTTCCGGGATATAAGGTAGCCTATGTCCTTTCTCAGGGTCTAAAGATTGTGTGCTTTCCGCCCGCGTCTTCGCCCGCGTGGTGTTGGGTTATATCGCGCTTTTTAGATTTCCCTCGAGAACATAAATTTTTTCCGGGATAACAGGTAGCCTATGTTTTTTCTCAGGGTCTAAAGATTGTCTGTGCCAAATTTCATCAAAATCGGTTGAGAGGTTTAGGCGGGAAAGCGTAACAGACAGACAGACAGACAGACAGACAGACAGACCGACAGACAGAGTTACTTTCGCATTTATAATATTAGTATGGATTAAGAACAGGACAGAAGTAAAATATTTGTTTAGTGCTGTCAAATTAAGAGATTCCATAGACAGTATAGACGTGATTAAAAACATGACGACTAAAAATACGTAAATTTACGCCAGGTGCGGACTAATTTGACAGAACTAAACTAATATTTATATATCTTTTGTCCTTTCCTCATAGAAATAGAAAGAATAAGATACAATAAGCTTTTAGTTTAGTTTGCAAATAAGGGAGCACCACAGAAATCATATTACGATTTCCACCACCATTCACAATTCCACCATTTCACCATTGATAGGTTTTTTTCTGAAATGATTGTAAACGTTTTCATTTTTAGTTTTTGGACTTGAAAAAAGACGATGATCCCTGTGTTTGTTTCGGCTATTTCTTCTCAGAGGTAGTCAGTTAGGAAGGCTCCATCTAGTTAAAAAAAAAAAACATATGACGTGTAAAAGTGATCAGTGAATCTACTTGCTTAATAAACGATTTCATTTCAAAAAACTGTCAACAATTCAAAATGGTGGGAAACATCAATGATTCTCCTTAAGTCATACTAAATTCATAGTATTTAATTCTCATTTCAGAAACCAGCACCTGGAATCATTTTGAAGCTTATTGCTATTCCATTGCTTCCTATGTTCAAAAAATGTGTCTGCTCAACAACGTAAACAACGCAATGAATAATGTTGAACAATCAAAATGAAGCCCATTGCAACCGATGATGTGTTACGCAATTATCGTACTAGTATATGAATGTCAGTGTGTGACCTTCGTCCTACACGGTTTCGTGTATGACTTAGAGCGAGGCTCTTCCCCTCAGACCTTCAACAGTTCAGAGTGGACTACCTGACCTGTGTACTATTTTCCTGCTATCATGATGACAGTGACGGAAGCTATGGTGTGGCCGTGTTCTATTTACAGGATGATAATTATCATGATAGCTATACATTGTAATAATAATAATATATGTATTTATTCTTTAATTTACAGTCAATGAGCGTGTAGTACGCTCATTGACTGTAAATTAAAGAATTGATAGAAACAAACACAACATACGTAGGCTTATGCAGTAAATTGTCGCAATAGGAATTGTCGTCAGGACACCATGATGACCAACTGCGGTTACCATGTGCATAGTAGCCGGTCTTCCGGGTAATCTCCTTTATTTATAAGTTGCTTATTTAATGCCTTTATTTTTTTTAGCAGATTAGTTCTTATACTATGTAGTATTCTGTAATCTGTGCTTATACTTTCGTCTCTCGCACTGTAAATGAGACGTTTTTTTTATAATTATGAAATAGTGCTTGACTGCAATCCCGCCTGATGGTAAACAGTGATGCAATCGTTGATGGTAAAGCCTGCAAGTTCATTAAGAGCCTATTCACTCAAAAAAACTGAGAGAATAGGAAGGAAGACGGCAGTTCAGCAAGGTGATGCAATGTTAAACCCAACAACACGACCAACGATGCTGCGCCAGAAGGAGATTGATCCAGAGACCCTCCACGACCAAACTCCCGACACAACAATATTTGGCACATCGTACCAGATACGTACATCGCAACACAACTGCTCAGACCCGCCCCGTGTACAGCTTCAGCAGACATCATTCCGAAACACGACGAATCGCTTGGCGTCAAGACTTTGTCTGGTGGGTGGTAACTTCTGCCGGCAGCCGTTGTGGCGTACCACCAAGATTACTGGAAACTAACGCTGAAACGGTTAGGAACAGGCTAAGCAAATGACAATGGTAGGGTGGTATACATATTACTCAGAGGTTTTAACATTATCCAATGCTACGCCAGAATGTTATCATTCCACAGTATTGTTGATTGTTACTCGTTTATTTGCTATTGTTGGCAGTGGCACCAGGGCAGTGCAGTTTCGCTGAAATATAAGCATGACACCTGGTCTTGTCTCGAAATTGTGTGTTTATAACAGGCTTATTAATAACACATCACACGAGTGTAAGTTTGTACTACGTGGAATCGTGGACTATAGACATAACAAATTCTTCAAAATTAAACTTGCAGTTACTTAACCAGGTTTATATGTAAGATGTGACATGTCCTACCAATAGGTATCATGTACAGTACCGGCTGGGTTGTGAAAGTCTAATGGGCAGACAACCCATGTAAAATAAATAATGGTAAATATTGATATTCAGGTGCATTCCATTACAGTGAAAACCGACCCTAACGTAGTAGTTAGGAAAAGGTTAGGCAGATGGTTATGATGATTTTGTAATCTCAAGAAAATGAGATGATATTAGTTTAGCGGTAGTAAGCCGATATAATGGTAGGCCATAACATCGGCTGCGGTAGTGCGGAGGATGGTCGATAGCGCAGAGTCGTAGGACGCGGTGGTGTCCTTCTGCGAAGACGTGATGTCGCAGAAGGAAGCTGCGGAACGGGAGAGGGAGATCTCGACTCCCTTCCCGGGACGCACGGGCGGGCAACGAGAGTGTGGGGCCGCGGAAGAATCTGGACTCCCGCCACCCCGCTCGCACGTGTGAGGAAAGACACCGGTGTGGTTTTTACTCAGTAAGAGTCTGACAGACCCCGTCGCCCGCCCCAGGGCGGCGGACATCCATGAGGATTTTCCACTCCGGAACAAAAAAACGTCATAACATCGGCTGCCGGCAGAAGTTACCACCCACCAGACAAAGTCTTGCCGCCAAGCGATTCGTCGTGTTCCGGCATGATGTCTGGTGAAGCCGTATTGAGACGGGTCTGAGCAGTAATTGTGTTGCGATGTGTACTGGGTACAATGCGCCAAATATTGTTGTGTCGTGAGTTTAGTCGTGGAGGGTCTCCAGATCAATCCCCCATGTTGCAGCATCGTTGGTCGTGTTGTTGGGTTTAACATTGCATCACCTCGCTGAACTGCCGTCTTCCTTCCTAGTCACTCAGTTTTTTTTTGAGTGAATAGGCTCATAATAAACTAGCGCGCTTTACATCAACGATTGCATCAATGCTTATCATCTGGCGGGATAGTGGTCAAGTACTAGTTTTTAATAGGAAAAACCATTCATACCAACTGCAAAAAAACAAGTTCACATACTTGCCACGTGACTGCACCTAACCTAATAACAGTGATAATCAAGTTTTGAAGCTGTTATTCAATTCATTGTTACGAACAATTAGATGCGCGTGCGACGGTGCGACTAGTCTGATGGCGTGCGGTGACGAACACGGCGATGATGAAAAGATCAGAAGAACAACTTTATACAGGGAAATTTTTTTCGAGTGCGCAAAAACAAATGGGTGGCTCAGAATCAAAAACAGAACAAATCTGCATTATTAGTTTAAAATAAAAAATCATGTTTTTGTCCGCCCTAAAATCAGCAAATGAGAGACACCAATTATTCATATCAATATCGTAGTATAGCATATGGCCGCGTAGTGAACATGCGGGCGGCGCGGGCGCGCCGCCCTGGGATGTTCCCGCCGTCCCCACTCCGCCGACCATGAGTGGGACCGCGTGCGGTGACCATAACATCGATTTCATAATAAACATCTTTCGTTATCAATAACTATTTTTTTTGTACTAAAACATACCAAAGTAATAATATATTTATCTATAAAACTTATTTAGCTATAAGTTGACAAAGTTTGCGCACTGGATAAAATTTTATCCTGTATAATAGAAAAAGAAACATGCAAATGTTAAAACTAAATTATATACACTCTATCATCATCATCATCCCAGCGTTAATCCCAGTCGCATCCGAAGCCTTTTTCAGCTTTGGAGTCTGGGGTCCGCTTTTACCAGTCCAACTGCTGATATGGCTAAACTCCGACATTTTAAAATTACAACTTGAGCCATTATTGGCTAAATCAATTAAGATGGACACAAATCTGGCTTCAGTATCTAACCATAAAAAGACTGGTTTTTGTCAACGTTGTTACTCAACATTATGCCATAAGGCTGTTATGTCCAACTACTGGTTACAACAAAACCAATGTTCATAATAGGTACAACTCTGTAGACTCCAGAGTAAGTAATTAGTAAACTCAGATTGTATACAGCTGCCGGTTTACACTCTAGCTATATGAGTCTATTGATACTCTGTGTCTCATACGCTCTGCATGAGGACCCGCACGTAACATATGACGGAAAGATGGATCTTCTGCACTGTCTGTAATGTTACGTATGCACATATGTATGGACTAGATATGTGAGGACGTGCGCTTTATATCGAGGTTGTAGGCGTGACGATAACGTGACGGGACCGATTTGATAACAAGGACATAAATTATTTCACCGATAGCAGCAGGATTGTTGCGTAACACACTATCAGTAGCAATGGGTTTCATTTTAGCAGTTCAACAACATTCATTGCGTTATTTACGTTGTTGAGCAGTCGCATTTTTCTAACATATGGAGCAATGGATTAGTAATAGGTATGCTTCAAAGTGATCGAAATTGATAGTAGTAACGTGTTAAGGTGTAGTTTTGACAGGCGAAGTGAAATCAGTGAAAAGATACCTTTAAACATTGTAGTTAGTGTAATAAAGGTAAGAGAACAGATGAACGAACTTAAAAGCATCTAAATTGAGCCTAGAGCACAGGCGTAGAGTAGCCAGCCTCTCGGCATTCTATAGGATTCATTTTGGTGAGTGTGCGAAGGCATTACATGATTTAGTTCCCCATCTCCGTTCCACCATCGGACGATCCGTCGCACGGCGAGTTTCCACTCTTGCGTCGTTAACACCACTTGCTACGATTCGGACGAAGCGTTTCCCTCCTCTTTCATACCGTGTACATCGAGGGACTAGAACAATTTGCGTGCGGTGTTTCCGTCGGACTACAATTTGAGTGTCTTCAAGGCAAGAGTGAATAGGCTCTTAACAAACTAGTGCGCTGTACCATCATCGATTGCGTCACTGCTTACCATCGGGCGGGATTGCGGTCAAGCGCTGATTTATAATTTATAAAAATATATATATATGTATATAGAAACTAAGTGGAGGAGCAAAGAGATATGGAAATGAGGTGACTTATTATTTAAAATGACACTTCAAGAAAATCGTAACAAGAAGGATATAGTAAAAAAGAATCAGGTACATACACACATCAAAAGTGTCTAGGGATCAACATATATTTTTGCAATAACTTTTCTCCTGATTGATATTAATTAAAATTTTCTTTAAGGATTCATCAAATAAAGTGTTTTCGTTTGTCACAGTAACGATAAACCAAGTCACCTTTGCATTAATAAAGAAATTTGCCATTTTCCTAATAAAGGGATATTTGACATTTGAACCACTAACACAAAAGTTCGAAAAAAAGACTGAAATAACAGTTTTCTCTTAAATTTTATTGGGTAACTTAAACAATTAATAATCCGTGTTTCTACCGCGAACACTAACAACACAAGAACATCGGTTTGGCATACTCAAAATGAGTTCATCCAAATCACGCTGTGGAATGGCCGCCCATGTTCGTTGCAACAACAAAAAAAGGTCTTCTTGCGACTGGATACCCTCCATATTCGGCAGAGCTCTTCTCTGTAGCATATCCCATGCATGCTCAATCGGGTTCAAGTCTGGCGACTGAGCAGGCCAGGGCAGGACATTGATGTTAGCTGCGGCGAGAGTCTGTCTTACAACTCTTGCGGTGTGCGGTCGTGCATTATCATGCATTAACTGAAATAAGGGACCGATTTGCACTTGTAGAGGAACGATGACGTCTGATACAATCGTTTCAGCATAAATTTGAGCGTTGAGGTTGCCTCTGATCCAAATCAACTCAGTTCTTCCGCCGATCCAAATACCCGCCCATACCATGATGGTTCCACCACTATAAGGATGGACTTCCTGGCAGGATTTTAATCGCTGTTGGCGTCCAGGGGTTCTCCAGTGTCGTATACGTCTTGTATCCGGTCTCATACCAAAACGAGACTCATCAGAAAAGCACACGAAACGCCATTGTTCTTCTGCCCAATTTCTGTGTTCAAGAGCCCATTGATATCGAATCCTACGATTGTGCATTGCTATAGGTGGTACCCGTAGCGGTCTTCGGGAATGAAGGTTCACTTCATGCAAGCGGTTTCTGACTGTTTGGTCGCTAATTAAGTTCCCTGAAGAGTGATGAAGCCTCACGGCTAACATCATGGCGGTTATTGTTGGAGCTCTTCGAGTTAAGATTTGAATGTATCGGTCTTGTCTCCGTGTGGTGCAGCGATACCGTCCTCCATGGCGCTCAGCCACGGTACCAGTGCTTCGGTAACGTGTCCAAAGTCGACTGATAACACTCTGACTTGTATTCAGAGCTAAAGCCACAATACGTTGCCGGGAACCAGCTTCTATCATTCCCACGGCTCTGAGCATTTCTTCCCTGCTTAAATGACGTCGCCGCTCCATAATAACGTTGGTTTTAATCAGTAGTAGGGAAACAGTAGCACTAATAATGTCTTCAATGCGTTGTATGTTTTTATAGGGAAAATATTGACAGCTGATTTTCATCTTTTACTCGAATTTGATTCACAGTTCCTGATTCAAATTATGAAATGCACCAAAAAGGATCCATATAAATTTATAAAATCATAAATTTATTACAAAGCCACATCTCAATCTCAAGAAATCCGCATAAAAATGCTTGATCCCTAGACACTTTTGATGTGTGTATTTGAAAATAATGGGACAGTCATTGACCACGTGTACGTGAAGAAGGAAAAAGTTCCGGCCAGTTGACCGTCACCGCGTCGCCTTGACACTCCAAAACACCTGACTGTGACACCAACAATAGTGAACGATCTAGAAATATCTAACTTTTATACCAATTTAGAAAAGTTCTCGATTTTCTGAACGGTTTCACAGTAACGCCTTACGTGACTACTATTGACATTTATTTTTGACTAAATTAGTCAAGATGGTTGTTCAGGGTGGGCTACCATGTACGGTGAAGGTCTGCCCGGCTTGGGTAGAGCACCGCCGTGTCCTCGTGGCGGCGATCGAGGGCGATCTCTCGCGTCTGACTCTGGCCCAGGCCATGATCCGGAGCGAGAGTGCATGGCAGGCCGTCACCCCTTCTACGAAGCAATGATGCTAGCAAAGGAGGAGGCGGAGCGCGTGAGGGAACGGGACCCCTGGTCGAGAGACAACATAGAACTCCCGGCCACCGTAGGCGCGGGCCTACGGGCGGTGAGCAGTGGGCAGCTAGTCGCCCGGTAAGGACCAGGCCCGAGTCGACGACAAGTTGTGTTTCGCGCGCGCCTCAAAGAGATGTCTGCACACCGTGACGGGGTCCACAAAACCGATGCCTCCTGGGTCAGGGTTGCGGGATGGTTAAGAAAGAAACCGTGGCCCTGGCCTACAGGCAAGTGAAGAAACACAGGTGGGTTTTAATCAGTAAAAGTCTGACACGCCCTTCTTCTCCGCCCAGATCGTGAGATGTCATTTGATGATTTCCCATCTCAAACAAAAAAAAAAGGGTGGCTACCATAAACAGCCTATAATGTTAGCACTCCTGGGAACAGGCCTCCTCTCTGTAAGGAGAAGTGGGCGGGCCCAGTGCGCGTTGGTAGATGTCACATGTTTTCGAAGGACCTCTCTAGGACATGCCGGTTTCCTTCACCGTTTTGAGAGCCGTGGTGATGAAATAATTTACACAAAGTAAAATGCCTGACGGGCATGACCTTTCGAATTCGAAATTCGAACATACGACGTAAACTTGTTAGTAACTCAACTCCATCCATAATAAACCTTTTTCGTTGTACGTTCTTTGACGGCTTTTATTTAGTTGGTTGCATGACAAACTTATGCTTGCGTGCATGCTTGATGCAAAAGAAATGCCTGAGTTGTGTAACAAAAATTATTGTATAGCATTGTATGATGGGTCACACAACGCTATACAAATGTGTATACGTAATAGGTATACCCGCACTTGTCTTGATTTTTAGTGACTTAAGTTTCTGACAGGGCAGTGTCATTTCGACGACGCCGGCTGACCCTGAAAAGCGGCGTTGCGAGTGTTGCGACCTTGTCTTGCATAGGGTCAGTGGATACGACGTATGTTTCCCTCAACCATTTCTAGAAAATCAAACTCATTTTTCCACAAATCAACGTTTATTTGTGTCTTTACTTAATTGCGGGTTTAAATCACACGATCTGTAAAAAAACGTGTGACTTACTCGTAATCTCTGTTGCTACGCGCGGGAGCTAAACTTACGTGATCCAATAATGTATTCCGTAATTAAGAAACACGCAAGTTAATCTACTATTTATATTTTATTTTAACGTCATGTACAGATGACAGCACATCAAGCTACTACAGTCTGTCAGATTTCTTTATTCGATTCTCAAATTTATGTTTAAAGCATTAAGGCTCAAGGTTGATTGGGAATATTTGACAGTTTGGGGTAGTCCCCGCTCCCTATTCGATGGACCCCGAGCCGGAGGCGCGCGCGAATGTCGGCGCGCGCCTCTGAGGTGATGCACGGGGTAGTTTGACACCCCACTACCCCGTGCAGGAGACGAGGCCCGGACAGACCGGGCCAGCACGAGGGTGTGGGGCCGTGGAAGAATTTAGACTCCCGCGGTCCCACGCGCGCTCGTGATAGAAGAGACACCGGGGTGGTTTTAGTCAGTAAGAGTCTGATAGACCCTGTCGCCCACCCCAGTGTGGCGGACATCCATTGAGGATTTCCACACCGGAAAAAAAAAAGCTTGACTAGCTGTCATTCGTACGCCATCATGACCCTCCTGGCCTTATCTCAATTGATTCGTGGTCGGCGCAACTTGCCTTTTTCTTCCATACTTCGCTATACTTTCGTGATCATCTATGTAAGTAATCACTCCCAAATCACCATTCACACATACCATCCATCGTTTCTTTGCTCCTCCCCTATTCTTATAGTCATCAAGATTCGTAGTCGAATTTCGTCTCGTTTACCACCTTTATCCTGGAGACCACCCGTACCGCATTATGCAAACATCACCGAAGCATTGCAGAAACAGGTGTCAACATTTTTTTTTTTATATTAAGCCGATTTCTGGAGATACCCGGCAATATATGCACTAGTGCCCTATCAGGTGGTCTTTTTATGAGTGGGAAATCATCAAATGACTTTTCTCGCTCTGGGGGAAGCGGAAGGGCGTGTCAGAGTTTTTACAAATCCACCCGTGTTCCTTCATTGGCATGTGCGAAGCCAAGGGCCACTATATCTCGATCAACCAGCGACCCTGGGTGGGACCCCGTTACGATGGACATCTCTTTGAGGTGCTCGTGAAACATGACGCACTGTCGACCCAAGCCTGGTCCGACTTTGACCTCTATGGCAAGGAGGCTCGCCGCTTCAGCGGAGACCGTATGTTATCCCCTAACTAGCTGGACGGTCAGGATCCTCTGAAGGAGTGTCAACATCATCATGATAACTTTGGTATGTTGCACGCGCAAGGCATATAGCCGTCTCCCGTGAATGATTGGACCACAGAATTCCCATGTACAGGCCCTGACATAAGATGCTGCCATTATAAGCAATTTATTAAAAGTCAAAGAGATGCTTACGAGTTATTTAAAGCACGGTCTAATGTGATTAGAAAGAAGATATTAACTAGAAGAGGAAAGTGAAATAAGCAAGAACAACTATGAACTGCGGATGATTATGAACATGTAACGTCTCTTCTGTATTAGTCAGCATGGTCAACTGAAGATAAGGTTTGTAAAAGGTTAACTAAACGGATAGGATCCCGTCCATTTTTATTCTGTATAATTTGTAGTAGTACCCATAACAATGTATTGTATTTTTGGCCACCATGCTCTATGAGGCTGTATTTTGTGTGAAGGTGACTGCTTCGGTACCTACAATATTGTATTAGGCTTATGAAACAAATAATTGTTATGTCAATGAAGCCACAAACAGTGTTCTAATTAATTCGTTCCATTAACTTTTATAGTCACCACAAGTGATAAAAACACTGGCAACCACTAAAAACGTCACCTTGTGTCGACCATGGTTTTTATGAACTATCTCTGTGGTTCACCAATCATCTGAAACTATGGGAATAGAGATAACAATGTGACTGATTGCGTAGTTGTATTTAAAAAAACAATTGATCTCATCGGGCAATAACTAATTGTTGCGATGCGGCAATTAGTTGTTGCGGTTAATCTTTGCTCTCAAAAGTATTATTGTGATTGGATCGCTTACGTACTGCACCCCAATTACTAGGTATGTACCTACTATCAAATCGAAACATTAAAAGTACTCGTTCTCGGTCATAATATCGGCTGCCGGCAGAAGTTACCACCCACCAGACAAAGTCTTGCCGCCAAGCGATTCGTCGTGTTCCGGCATGATGTCTGGTGAAGCCGTGCGTAGGACGGGTCTGAGCAGTTGTGTTGCGATGTGTGCCGAGTACGATGCGCCAAATGTTGTTGTGTCGGGAGTTTGGTCGTGGATGGCATCAATCTCCCTCTGGGTTATTATATATTGCATCACCTCGCTCAACTGCCGTCTGCCTTCCTATCCGTGAATAGGTTAAATAAACTAGCGCGCTTTACCATCAACAATTGCATCACTGCTTATCATCAGGCGGCATTGCGGTTAAGCACTAGTTTATAGTTACATATTTTTAGGTGTATAAAAAAAAAGTTGATTGAGTAACAAGTAACAACAACCAACTTGGATGTAGCCTGGTTTGTCACAGTTCCAATCTAACCTACCCCGTTTGGGCAGAATACTCTCCTAGCATGGTTAGGTACTCCGGCCAATTGCAAGAAAAAGCCAGAAAAAAAAAGGCTTAATAAGTAAAAAATGTGTACACATCTGATATATCTCTTATCTGATAATTACATCCTTGATAGATAACATCGACCTGGAACTCGTGTGGGAAATGTAAACATATCGGATATAAACTTTAAGTTTTTTTGTTATTGAGTGTCAAATCAAATCAATTCATTTATTTTTTAGAATAAAACAAAAAAGTATAAGCGCGTAATGAAATTATTATTAACTAGTTGCACCCCGCGTAGGTTTCGACACCGCAAGAAAATCGTTATAAAAAGTATCCTATGTCTTATTCCTGGTTATAAACTATCTGTGTGCCCAATTTAATCTAAATCTGTGCAGTAGTTTTTGTGTGAAAGAGTAAAGTGAAAGTTTGTATGTATTACACCCATACATGTTTGTTACTCTTTCCCGCAAAAAACTACTGCACGAATTTGATGAATTACTTCCACGTCTCTTTTCTGCCCTGCTTAAATACCGTAAGGATTTACTCAACCGGAAGTCGCACCAGGCGGCGGCCGATGCAGCGATCTTCGGTGTTGTGAAAATCGTCGAGAGGATCAGGCAATGGGGACTCGAGGTGGCCCTGCACAAGTCCGAGGCCATGTGCTTTCGGTTTCGTGGTACTCGGAACGCGCCACCGTCGGGTTCTCACATAGGTAACGGTAGGAGGGGTTCACATCGGCGTCGGGTCGACGATCTTGGAGCTGAGCCACAGGCCTTCTGATTGTGAGAGGAGCGGACAGTAATCCTCCACGCAGCAGACCCAGTGCGGGTTGGTAAATGTCACATGTCTTCGAATTTTCGACTTTAAACATGCCTATTTCTTCATGATGTTTTGTGTTTCAATTTTACCTATTTGCTTTCATTTTTAACTACGTTATTGCCTCCGTTGATGTGACTGCGACTAATAATAATCTTTTGATTTGATTAAAACATAATTGGAACTGACGTAACGTTAAATAGGCAGGTTTAACGTTAACTACGTCAGATCACGACAAATCAAAGTATAATTACTAATTCGCGATGCTTTTATTACTAATTCAAAATAAACTGGAGAGTTGTCCTCGTAACCATAATATATTGATACAAAATACTTACCGTGATCTAATCCGTGACCTAATATGAAATTAGGTCACGGATTAGATCACGAATAATATCGAAGTTTAGTCAAAATCAGCAGTTAGACTGATAAAGCGGACCCCAGACTCCAAAGCTGAAAAGCTTCGGATGCGACTGGGATTAACGCTGACATGATGATGATGACTTACCTCCATAGGTATTAGGTAGTCGACATTAAATGTGTAAATAAACTATTGTGTATACAGAAAATATATTTTTTATTTGATCGTCTATCGTAACCTAATCCTAATATTTGTAAAAAAAAAAAAACATTGATAAGGCAGAGGCTTCCATTAGGAAACAAGCAGCGCAATTGGGTAATAATGAGTTTCATTTAAACATTTCAACAAAATTCATTGCGTTATTTACGTTGTTGAGCAGACATTTTTCAAATATATGGACCAATATGCAAAATGATTCACATAGATCATAGCAGTGTGTTTAACAATTAAGGTACTTACTATTCATTTTGACCACTCTAACCTATAGGTACCTAAGTATTTCTTTTTTTTTTTCATATCTTGACAACATGGTTAGAGCAGCGGTTAATTTACGTATTAACGTAAATTAACATAAAAAAAAAAACCATTAAAAATATGGAGATAAAATTAAAGCGCAGTGCAAATATTTGTATGCATGATTATGAATATTTGCACTGGTCTGGTCGTGCCACGGAAAGCATGTTAAGCCGTTGGTCCCGGTTGAACATCTAGTGGCAGTCGTTACGGGTTGTTGGAGCCCTCACAAGTCCATCAATTGGTATAGCTGCAATGATTTGATATCGCCTTCGGGTTGTGGAGATCAGACGGCAGTCGCTTCACGGAAAATGTCGAAGTTTCGCCAAAATCAGCAGTTAAGACTGGTAAAGCGGACCCCAGACTCCAGAGCTGGAAAAGGCTTCGGATGCGACTGGGATTAGCGCTGCGATGATGATGAGTATTGGTATTGGCTGTACCTATAGTTTTAAGAACATGAAGAGAAACATACGAAACTATGTTACACATAGCACTGATCCGTTCGTTAGTGGAGTACTGCAGCCACATCTGGGCTGGTGCTGCAAAATGCCACCTGGCAACTTTGTATTCAGTGGAGAGGCGTGCGAAGAGGCTAATTGGTGACGCAGATTTGGTTCAAAACGGTTTACAAAGCCTGGAGCACAGGCGAAGAATAGCCAGCCTCTCGGTGTTCTATTTTGTCACAGATTACAGAATACTCATAATTTTGTAGAGCGTGCGAGGAAATTGCATGACTTAATTGCCCCATCTCCGTTCCATCATCGGACAACCCGTCGCTCGGCAAGTATGCACCCTTACGTTATTGACACCACTACGATCCAGACGAAGCGTTTCGCCTCGTCTTTTATACCGCATACATCGAGAGACTGGAATATTTTGCCAGCGTCGGTGTTTCCGTCTGATTACAATTTACATGTCTTCAATGCTAGAGTGAATAGGCTCTTAATAAACTAGCGCACTTTAACATCAACGATTGCATCACTGCTTACCATCAGGCGGGATTGCTGTTAAGCACCATTTATAGTTTATAATATAATAAAATAAAATAAAAAAAAACACTAATCAATGAACTCGAAACACATCTTAATAGCACACACTGGATAAGAATAAATAGAAGCGTAATTACCAAGTTAAATGAGTGGAATAAACTTAAGACATATTAAGGTCCGTCATGAAAATGACCATGAGGACCACAGTGTTAATTAGTAGGTAAGTATCATTACTGCAAAAGCCTAACCAGGCTATAATTTTCCTGCTGGGACCGAGGCCTCTTTTCTTCGAAACTGAGTAATATCTACCACGTACCTAGTGCGGGTTAATAGATTATTGTTAGAGAGTATTACAAAGAAAAGAAAGGATTTTTTATGCGGCAACCATGATGGTATAGAAAACAATAAAGACACAAAAAAGAAGCATACATACCTATACACATGCACACAAACTTATTAAGCGCTAATGTGTAGTCTACACATAAGGATTCCTTTTTACCCGAGCGCCAGGAAGGGTTATGTTTTTATCTGTGATTTCCCCAGTCAATCAACCCAGCTTATCGCAGTCTATCCAGTGAGTAATAATCACCTTTTTAAGTACGTCTTCCATCTAGGCGGGGGTTACCTCCACTACTTGACGTTACTCCAGGAATTGTCTGCTGCACAGACCCTCGGTCCTGCCATGCCACTGCAGATTGCTTATACTATAAGATGCTCTGACTGCTTCAATCTCTGAAGCTATTCAGCCTAATTGATCCACCTTTACGGCTGAGGTAGATCGATGAGACTAAGCTACGGTTAGCGCGGTTAGTCTGTGGATAGGTGATCATCTTTACATACTGAGACACCTCTATTTGTCTCGGTGGTGTTCCCAGCTGTCATTCGTAGATTCGTAGACAGCCATTAAACATTCAGCCATTTTTTAATTAGTTTAAGCCCGAAATCTGACAATCAGTCTTACTAAGAAGTACCGTATTACCTAGGAACTATATTCCCGCCAAGCTCCATAAAGAATACAGGTAAACAAACCAATTTAGGGTTATCACAACTCACGTTTTACAAATCTCCTGTTATTTACATGATTATCGACTTTTACATGCTAACTATTTATTAACAATTCCTATTGCAGCATATTTCAATAGAATAACTAATATAACATGCTTAATAACTTGGTATTTCGAAAAACCATTAAAAAGTCGACATTAATTTTACGTGATAGCCCTACAAAAAAAGAAAGATGGATGAAATCCAGATATAAAACACATTTTGTGGAATTCAACCAATGAATAAAGTTGAGGCATTTACCAATACAATTTTGCGTATTTTAATTACTTTTAAATCAACTACATAACACATGCATTGTAATATTTTCAAAAATGGACTAATTATAATATATATGTATCAAAAAATGTAACTTATTAGGAAATTAGCTTACATGTGTGTCATATTTCATTCAAATAGGTTAAGCGTTCTATACAAATCATAAATATCTAAACATAAATGAACTGTTTAGATTAGTAAGAAGTAGGATTATTACTTTTATGAAAATCATTTAAGTAGAAAAGGTTGTTAACATCTGTCTTTTAGGCGTAAACTACTCGTTGCCTAGCAACGGTTTGTTTACCTCTATTCTTTATCGAATTTGGCTCAACTATAGGTTGTGGAGCTCATATAGGCAGTCGCTCCGCATATTCAGCTACATCGGATTAGACTCGAAGTCGTCTCCAATTTGAGAAAAGGCTTAGCGGATGATGTTCGTGGTGATAAAGATGTATTCTAAAACAAAAAGCGGAAGAGCAGCAAGTAAGACTAACTAAGTACTGACACAATGTGCTACAAATAAGATATCGTTCTATGATGAATTCTCTTAGACTTAAACAAAAACGTGCATCACCTACATACACGTGGATGATAAGAAAACTGTTTTGAACTACATAGTTGTCAAAAAAGTTAAAATATTGTTGGATACAAGTTTAATTATCTTTGTAGCTACCTATTTAAGTAGTTTGTTGATTAAGTGTAGAACAGACAGACGTAGCTATAAAAGGTGTTCACGACGGAGTTAAGTTTTCATTTCTTAGTAAAAAATGTAGTTTAGTGTAATTATTTTGGTCCACCTACCTAAAGTACGTCGATAAGTCTTGTTTGCTTGTTATAAAATACTAGGAAAATTGGTGATAATATAGACGCGAGTTATATAAGTATTTGAAAGCAGTGCACGTATTTTTGAGGTCAAGTGTTCAGCCTCGGAATAACGTGTTACAGCATTTCAATCCAAGCAGGCGATGTAGTGTAAAAAAAGCATTAACTAACCTTTTAAAATAAATTTGAACGTAACTTACAATTCGTCATCATTACTACAGGAACATGTAAGTTGGGTTTCATTTTCTCAGCTTAATTTAATTATTAGGTAGAGGTACAGAAAACAGCAGGTTAAGCTACACGAATCTGTCAAATATTCTTAATCAACCCTGAGCTTTAATGAGTTAGCCGTATCATCATATAAAGAAGAATGAAAATCTTTTAAAAAAATTGACAGATTGCAGTAGATTAATGTGCTGTCGTCTGTACATTGTTTTTTTTTTAATTCTACATGGTGTCTCACTGCTTGGCAATGGCCTCCTCTTTTCCTTTCAAACCTTGTTACACCACCTTCGCTGTGAGCTACCGTGACAGCGATGACAGGCATCCAGTACAAAAACGGTCTTTGTCCATCTCTGGGGGTGCATTCGCCAGACGTATACCTACATTGATAAATATTGTAGGTCTGTATTTGGATATGTGTATGTATTACGGTTATAAAAATATGTACTGATCACTGGTAAAGTTTAATTATCTGATCGATATTCGATATAATTGATCGACCGATCTCGATATACATAATTGTTTGATATAGGGGAGTCGGGGTACATTGATACAAGGGGCACATAGATTCAGTCAATATTCTTCGAAAACAAAACGCGTTAGAAGAACCATCCGCCACCAATAAGTAGGTACCTATATAGTAAAGCCTACACGCACACTAGCGCAGAGCAACGTTCACTCGACTACTAGCGACTAGCACGTAAAAAACTGTTTCTGATGTTCGCAACAAAATTTTCGTACTTTTGTTTCGGATGTAATTCTTCTAATTTATTTAGTGTTACCTGTGTTATATTAAGGCATTTGGTAAGTACATATCTGTCATCACATTAAATAGACTTAAGTTATTTAATTATTTATTGCTTTAATTTTTATAAAATGTTGATTTCGATTGTAGTAGGCAGGGGCACATAGATACAAGTGGTCTTGGGGCACATTGATACCCCAATATTTTGTTAAATATACAAGTATGTGAGACTTAGGTAATATATTTTATTTTCTTTATAGAAAAATGATTTAAACATTTAAACGCAAGATGAATAGAAGTTCCATCAATGAAATTTCCGTGGCTTCTGCGATATCTGATGTGTTGGAAGAGAAATTATCAATAGCAAAAGCAGCGAGTAAATATAATTAAAACAATCAATAAATAAAGGTCAGAAAAATCAATAAAACTTGCTTACTTTATTGGAATATTTCTATGAACCAAAGTACCAGTATATGTACCAATGTACCCCGCATGTGGGGTACATTGATACAAATTTCATTTTTTAGTAAATAGGCTCTAATACGTTTTGTGATTAAATGTATCGGTTAATTTGTATGTAACAAGTTAACTGAATATATATTGAATATATTATGGTCATTAAATTGGATGTAACTATCATTAGATCGTCTTTTATTGGGTCTAAGTAAAAACCGTATCAAGGTGCCCCACTTCCCCGTACATATTTGTTTATACATTTCAATTTCAACATTAACCGGAACTAATTCCGTTCCCGCCTATTCCCCCGTCTGAAAACGTTCCGTTATTTAGGCATCCGAAGATAGCCAATGTTTTTGGTTCTAAAATTATCAATTCTTTGTCTTCCTTATTTCTTCTTTTCAAAAGAAATAAACTTCCTATTTATTGTTTATAGTCATATTGTTCGAGATGAGCTCTGGTGACTACACGGTGGATCGCACAATACAACATCGCCTTCACCCCGACAAATGTTCCGATTCCGACATTGAAACAAAACGTTTTTTCACATTGCGGATCTGTAGCTATAAATCGACCGATTTAAATATCCTACTTGCAGTTCTAAGTATAATAAAGTAGAATGCGCTCTTATAGTAGGTCGTGTGTAGCATTGTTTTGTCCGGCAAAACGTTAGGTTTACTTCGCGGAACGCCAGTCGTGTCTATTGCCGCAGCTGAGATTGACAGCAGGTGTTAACGTGCGCGCATAGTTTTAAACGGCTACGAAATGTCATCTAATTTAATTAATGATAAATATGCAAACGATACGAAGTTAAACAGTTTTAGTGCGTTTACTGATAAGAATTTGGCGCCAATAAACGGGAGGTATAGATCGAAAAGTTTATCCAGTGATAAGTTGAACAAAACTAATGCGGACAGAGCGGCAATATTGGAAGACATTGAGGACCATCACGTTTCAGAGAAGTCTGAGACTCCAGGCTGTTTAGTCGGCCACAGAGTGTCTGAACACGGTCACACAAATATGAACGGGTAAGTTTATTGTTTACAAAATATTGGGGACATAAATTTGAATTAAAGACCATATTTTGACATGTGAAGTTGTTTGTTTACTCGCATAAAGTTCTGAAAGACTTCTACTGTTCATGCTGCATGTTTACAACAATAGATCTTTACGAATTTTAATTTATAATTTTGAAATACAATAAACTTATTACATACCTATTTACATAGTTCATTCTTCTGATAAGTGTTCAAAGTCGATTCCACAAAATATTTGGCAAGTTAAAGTGGGTTCTTAGTTTATTATTTTATTAAAAATTCTCCAATATTCAGCGTAAAACTTAGGTGAAAATTATAATAATTATAAAATAATACTGTTACCCTAATAGGTTGCAGTAGTAATATTTTATAATTATTAAAAGTCAATTAAACGCTGAATTATTCTACAAATGTAAGTATAAGCAGAACTATGTTATTTTGCTTTAAATCTTATGTACTGTAAGTAATAATTATACTTTATACATATGATATGAATTAAAAATTGATTATACAATTGAAATAAAATTACCACTTAGTAATAATTAAAAATGTAATAAGTAGATACTGCATTAAGTATATTTGTATTAGGAAATTGATTGTGATTATTTAAGTATTCATTAATTACTTAAACAATTACAACAAATAGATACAACAACAGCAGAAACTTTTTTTTTGTAATATCGCCCACACTAGGAGTATCTTCTGTGGCATGGGTGGGGGTCGTTATCACATGTATTATTACAACAATATTTCCATTTCGGTCTGTTGGAATTAAACCCGTTTCAGCCACAATCTTTTCTAGTTTATGAATCAATTTTAAGAAACAAACAAATAGTTTAAATTTAATTACTTGATAAAGTGTTTTTTTTTTTTTTTTCATTGATCATGCTAATCCCTGGAACTACCAGTAGTCTATTTTTAATTTAGTTTCTGATTTGTTAGCTAAATTGGATGCTTCAGGGGGCAACTTATTTCACATGGTTGAAGTCGCAGGCAAAAGCTGCTTTTTCATTTTATACAAGTGCATCAGTGAAATAATCTGCATTCTTTTAAACTTCATCTCAGCATTCTGCATGTATTTATCTAAATCCATCAATATTATGAGATATAATCATTTTTGTATTACTTGCATTATCAGACAATCATTCATATGAGAGACAGATTCAAGTACCAGACTTGTACCTGTCAATCATATGAATTATTGATAGCAAGTAGAAATAAAACAAAAAAAATTGTTTACTAAAATTAAGTGTAATTGGGATGTGTACTCCCAACTCATCAGCAGGCCTCTGGTATCCGTTAGTTATGCTTAGGAAAAAAAGGAATAAATTAAATTCTTTGTAGTTAAAATATTTAGTTAATTCTTCACGAATCAGCAATATAGAAATTAGAATAGTTGGCCTTAAAAACAATAAACCAATTGAAATGTTACCGCTATACGCTTTTGCTTAGTGCCAATGCACCCTATTGACTGACACTCTTGATTTCTTGACCTTACCAAGGCAGACATGCATGTTTGCACAAAAAAATAATCTGACATTCACAATAAGCGTAGATAAGTAACCATAGATAAGTCCTGCACTTCAAACTATTAACTAAGTAGGTATCTATAGCTGTACCTTCAGAATCTTCATTGAAGTAATAGTGTCAACAGACAATTCAAATCAATTACGTTTAATTAATAGTAGTTGACAGATAAACAATTACTATTTATGTTATCATTTGCAAACAAATAGTCTTGTTACAATGGATTAAGTAGTCCCATTAGTATTTTAAATGACAACTCTGTAGACCTTGATTGCTTGATCCTTTTTTAATCTGTCAATTGTTTTTATTGTAGATAATAAACAAGGATTTAAATTTGGAATGAAAAAATATTTTCTATTCAATCTATTTATTGCACATGAAATCAATATTGTATTAATAATAATTCGTCAGATAAGAAAAAACACAGTATTTATAATGGTTTGGGGCCATTGATATAATATTAAACTAAGGTAGATACGTCACTAGCTCACTGAAAATGAAGCGTACAAAAAGAGGTAAGTCCAGCAAGTCGGTTTATTTTTCGTCGATTCTATTCAAACGCAAACGACAAACACTAGCCATCTTTTTCTTCTCTATGCTTTAGATTGCGCCCCATCTCAATCACACTGTGCCAACCTGTGAAATGTATGCAGAATAAAAAAATTGCATGTGTGTGCTGCTGCTCCGATCGGCACATTTATTTTGGTTAATTTGTTAGAGCATATCGCAATGCAAAGCATAGAGCAATGTTTAATAATACATAGTCTACCAAATTTGGTCTGACTAAACTTCTTGTTGCAAGGTCATTTCTTGTTTAAAGAACATTTATCAATTTCAGTCAGGTATACCCAATTTATCACTTGAGCAAGTGCAGTATTGTTGTTTTTATTAATTGAAAATACTAAACTTATAAGGCCGAAAATAAAAAAATGGGCAAGCAAGGCCTGTTAAGAAATTGCAAAAAAGTGCAATTAGTTTTCTTTCTAAAGTTGTCTATATACAAACATACAAATGAAATTAAATAAATATATACTGTACTAATTCATACTAATATTATAAATGCGAAAGTAACTCTGTCTGTCTGTCTGTCTATTACGCTTTCCCGCTTAAACCTCTCAACCGATTTTGATGAAATTTGGCACAGACAAGCTTTAGACCCTGAGAAAGGACATCTAGGCTACTTTTTATCTCGGAAAATTTGATATTCCCGAAGGAAATCTAAAAGCGCGATATAACTGAATTACACGCGGGCGAAGCCGCGGGCGGAAAGCTAGTACAATATAAAAAAACACTGAATAACTTGGATGTTCATTACTTACATCACCATCTTAAACCTGTCATAAAAATTGCAAGTTACAAATGTCGCCTTGTTTCATTGGCATAAAAACAGTAAGGATAGGCCATATTTTAACTTTATTATCAGACTTTAAATCGTGTAAGTAAACCTGCTACTTGTAACCTAGTTTATGATTAAGGGAATCATTTCATTTCAGGTTGTCAAATATGTATTTGTCGCATTAAATTAGCCGTTTAGTCAACCGTCTAGCTTTTGGAAGTAGTCCTCGCCTTGCTTCGCTTCTCGGCTCGCACGCGGTTGATTACAGTTTTAACCTAACCCATTTGGTTGGGATGCCCTGGCTTCAGCATCATCATCATCATTTCAGCCGAAAGACGCCAACTGCTGGCCATAGGCTTCCCCCAAGGATGTCCACAACGACCGGTCCCACGCCTCCCGCATCCAGCGGTTTCCCGCGACCTTTACCAGATCGTCGGCCCACCTTGTTGAGGCCTACCCACGCTGCGTCTAACGGTGTGTGGTCGCCACTCGAAAACTCGTCTTCCCCATCGGGCATCGGCCCTACGGGCAATGTGCCCGGCCCACTGCCACTTACCTAAGTGTTGCAATTCTTCGGGCTATGTCGGTTACTCTCGTTCTTCTGCTGAACTTCTCATTTCTGATTTGATCACGCAGTGAAACTCCAAGCCTAGCCCTGACTTTCTGCAAACAATTTGGCTCGCTCGAGATTGGTTGCAGTCTCATTCTAAATTTTAAGTCATCGAACATCATTCAGGCCGTTAGTTGAGTGGCCGCCGTTCAGTCACAGCAAACAGCTAATTAGTCTAGTTGTTCGTGATATATTTATCATGAAATTAAAACCAATAAAGGATCAAATTTCCAGCACAATATACACATTTGATGCTTATCAATTGTCACTGACCCAGTTTTCGAACTGTTTTAATGTGTTTGTTTAATATTATTAGCAATTAAATAGTAATAAGTCATTTTGGATCAAAGAACAGGTTCTGCTAATGATCTAATGACCGAAGGGCTTAGACAAAGTAACATTCTAACAGCAATGGTGGTGTAGGAGAAATCAAAAATATACTGACATTTAATAAACTATCGAAAACCTTATGTATTACGAATACGAAATACTTTAAATCAAATAAAAAATCTTTGTAAAAATACGAAAGCTATTGCCGCTAGTCTAGGCCCCCAGATACCTTCCTTACTACCAGAAAATAATATTTAGAAGTTGTTTAGGCATTTTTTTAAAATTAATTATAAACTAGTGCTTGACTTGCTTTGAGGTAAATCTGGGTCACCAGTTAGCCTCTTCGCACGCCTCTGCACTGAATCCAAAATAGCAAGGTGGCATTTTGCAGCACCAGCCCAAATGTGGCTGCAGTACCCCACACACGAACGGACCTGTGCTTTGTACGAGTATAACATTACATTGTTAGAAGAGAAGCAGACCTGATGCCAAGGATAAGATGCAAAGAAGTGGCGTATCTCATCCCAATCTGCTGACTTGTATCGCCACATTCGCCTTTCACCGCGAGAGTCGCTATCTGGTGGGGAGAAGGACGAGACAGACTTCACCGGACAATGGTCTGAAGTTCCTAACGGCGAGGAAATGTCCGGATTAGTGGTCAGCACAAGGTCCAGACTATTGGCGGTATGACCAACTACTTCCGGCACCCTAGTCGCTTGTCCTACCCACTGGGAAAGGTCTCACGCAGGTTTCACGCATCTCTCCCAGTTTGGTCGGTCCTCTGGTATGGGAAAAGCCAGTCTTGGTGGCAGGCGTTGAAGTCCCCCAGAGCGACGAGCTGTGGGCGAGCGGTGCCTGTGCAGCGCATTGTTAGAAGCCTCACTGAGGTGGTCAAATAGTCGAGTTGTCTCGTGGTCACCGCTGTGCGATCGGTAGATACAGGTGTATACAATTTTGTAAACACCAGTATCAACCAACAGCCATAGGGTTAAGAAATTAGGGTCTTCAAGATGACGGAGACGGCAACAGATGTCATTGCGGACATACACACAGACACCGGCACACTGCAGGAAATGATGCTCCAATGAGTATCCCGGGTAGCAGAGGTATGTCGCATCTGACGGACATCTAATCTGGGTCTCCGTCAAGAAAAGCAGGTGGAGCTTATCAGTGTCTAGGTGGTGATGGACTTCATCGAGACAGATCTACACACACGTAGATAGATAAACATCAGCAAGATAATTTTTTTGTGATAAGACCCTTGACTATTCCGTGTAACATAGTAAAACCCCTTAACTGAAAGATTCATTGAGGAGAAAAAATATATCTACGGAGATATTTATCTACGGATTTCTCTTATCGTCTGCCGAATAATCCGAATAATCGATTCTTGAAATAAGGGAGTAGATGTGGAGTAGCAGGCAGGCGGCAACCCGTATTACCGTCTGGTAACCAGCAGTACCAGTACCGCTTGGAATGTATAGCTCGCTAGGTCTGTACTAGGCAACTAAGTATTTTTTTACAATGTCGTTGCTAGATGTAGAATGTAGAGCTAAATTGAATTTGAACTGAGAGTTATCAATTGAGAAGCTAGTGATAATATCATGATCGTTAATGATGGTCCCAATATAGTACCCCAAGGAAGAACACACTTTCCTCCATTTATCAATTCATAATTTTACCAGATATCTAATAAATTGATTTCAGAGCAAATTGGAATTCCAAACTGAAATCTTCGTAGAATAAAATCCGTTGCTCGTAGGCTTAATTTAAAACAACGCCTAAAACTCGATATTCGTCACCACTCTTCAGTTTGCTAATCCAATTAAATCGAAATAGGTAACTAACCTAAAAAAATCTCATAATATTGACGAATGACTCCTTCATATTATGTGAGAAAACGATAATATTGATATAATATACGGATTGATGTATGAATCATCGTCTTGCGTACCTTAGTAGCGCTGACATGTCAACCGAGTAAAGGAAATAGAACAGGAGGCCATGGCCAATAGATATTTGAAATTAGAAGCCTATTGTTTATTTCAACAATAATAGTTTTTCTTTTTTTTAAGTAGGTAATGGTATTAATAAAGACAACGCATTTTAAGACAATAGGTTATTCCTTCGTCAGTATAATTCATAGGCGTCTAAATCCTGTAAATATAACATCGATGAATGTGCGACTGCTCGCATTACTACACGACAACAAGATAACGTGTTTCCTGTGTCCTTAGAAACCAAGATTTAGGAAATTAGGTAGATTTTTGGGACAGGACGTTTATCGTCATCAACCTTTTTATCTATACACAGGTCTCCTCTCATACAGAGAAGGATTGAGCGTAATCACCAAGCCTGGTCAACGTGGCTTGGCGATTTCAGACTTACAAGTCCAGGTTTCCTCGAGATGTTTTCCTTCACCTTGTAATCAGTCATTGGTGTCCTAGATATACTTAGAAAGTACATATAACAGAAAAGTTACATTGGTACTTGCCTGACCTGGAATCGAACCTGCTCACTGAGGCACCACGCTGGTGCCTGGTGTTTTAGCCACTAGGCCACCACGACTACCGACAGACTTTACGATAATACACTACATATGTATGTAGATGTAGGTTTATTATGTCAATATACAGTATGTTATATCTGCTAACATACTATAATATGTGCTAACAGAGGGCGTTCCCATTAACCCTCGAAGTAGTATAGCATACATACATGCTAAAAAAAATATTTCCATTCGAAAACAAAATAAAAAAATTTCCAATAAGAAAATATTCAATAAAAATTTTAAATTGACATGTAAAAGAAACATACTGTACACGCGAACATGAAAGACGGCAACGTCGCAGTTTATTTATACATGACGACTACTATTTTGATTTAAAACAGGAGGTTTCAAATTTATTTCCAATTAGAATTTTTTTTTTATTCGGATTTTTTTATGCTTATTTTTCTATGCTGATATTTTTATTTTAATCTATTATATTAACGAGTTTAAGGGAACGCCCTCTGTTATTTAACATACTGTATATATATATTATTTGCATCTACTCTTGGGCTACATTTGATTTCACTAACAATAGCCGTGCGATCGATTATATGCCAAAACAAAGATCCATCGTCTCTGCGTTCTTCGCTCGATTGTTAGGTCCCACTAATTTAGAGATATACACATTGTTGTATACATAGGATATATGACCTACAAAAATCCGAACATCATCGAGTTATGGCCGATTTTTCCATACACACAGTCAACAATCAGCCAGCCTCCGCGGCGTAGCGGTAGCGAACGCGGCCGCTACGTAACGAGGCGCGGGTTTGATTACCGCGCAATGCAATTATTTGTATGCATGAATATAGGAATATTTGCACTGGTCTGGTCGTGCCTCGGAAAGCACGTTAAAGCCGTTGGTCCCGGTTGCGGTAACCGTTCCAGGTTGTTGGAGCCCTCAAAAGTCCAACAATTGCTCTAACTACAATGCTTCGATATCATTATCAGGATGTGGAGGTCAGAAGCAGTCGCTTCACGGAAAATATCGATGTTTAGACTGATAAAGCGGACTCCAGACTTCAAAGCTGAAAAAAGCTTCGGATGCGACTGGGATTAACGCTGAGATGATGATGATGATGACAGAGTCAACAATCAACTATATTAATAGTACCATTCTTCATTGACGGCACGTTTAGTCAGTGGATGAGCGATCGATTGCTGAACCACGCGTTGCTGGTTCGATTCCCGCCCGGAACAAATATTTGTTTTTTTTTTTTAATAGTTATAAACTAGCGCTTGACTGCAATCCCGCCTGATGATAAGCAGTGATGCAATCGTTGATGGTAAAGCGCACTAGCTTATTAAGCCTATTCACTCAAAAAACTGAGTGAATAGGAAGGAAGACAGCAGTTGAGCGAGGTGATGCTATGTTTAACCCAACAACACGACCAACGATGCTGCGCCAGAGGATGATCTGGAGACCCTCCACGACCAAACTCCCGACACAACAACATTAGGCATATCGTACTCGGCACACATCGCAACACAACTGCTCAGACCCGTCCACCGTACGGCTTCACCAGACATCATGCCGGAACACGACGAATCGCTTGGCGGCAAGACTTTGTCTGGTGGGTGGTAACTTATGCCGGCGGCTGATGTTGTTGCCTACCACCGAGAATGGCCTATTGGTAGTTGTTCCGGGTCTGGATGTTAGTGTTTGTAAACGCACCCACGATATAGGAGTAATTAAGAGTGTACCTTTTTTTTTTTTTTTGACGCTGTGGTAATGCATTTACGCACCATACCCCGAAGGGCGTGTGTGGGACTCGCCCAGCCGAAGCCGGGAATACCCACTAAACCCACAGCGGCACAACGACATCGCCTGAGTGGCGGGGTCATGGGAAAATGGCACAGCCTAACTACCAATCCCCCGCCGGCGATTCCCGCCTAGGGCGGGCCCACAGTGGTCCCTCCACTCCACAGGGAGGGGCCGGGCTGGGTACGTCTTTTTGTGCGAGAAGACGCAGCAGCCAAGGGTTTTTTAGCGAGGTGTCCTTCCTCTTAGCCCCACTCGTTTGCCCGGAGGCAAACGGGGCCCCCAGCTCCTCTCAATGAGGAGACCGGGTTGCCCGACGGTGACCCGGAGTTCGGGTCACGTCAGCCACCTCGAGTGGTGGCCGACCCGCCGCACGTGTGACCGCCGAAGCGGTCCCCGCATCTGGTCTTGGTCCGCGCCGGTAAACCGGTAACCCCCATATCTGGGGGCCGTTCCCCTATCCGCCACCTGGGGACGCGTCCGATGGCAGGCCAGAAACTGCACACGGAAATTAAGAGTGTACCTAGGGCAAGTTTAAAAAAAAATCTCTTAGGTACCTTAAAATCGATATAAATAACTTTGCTTTTTTCGTAATGGAAACTCACTTAGTGGATGTATAAAGTTATTATCATTCTCGATTTCTATGTGAATTAGAAAGTTTACCATCGGAAGTAAGTAAAACTGCTCATAATCATTCCATATGTGTATGGGGCGTATCAGTATTAGTGTTGCCCAAATTCAGTCTTGGTCTTGCAGTCTTGGTCTTGTTCTTGCGTTTTTGCAAGACCAAGACCAAGAACAAGACCGCGTATTTTTAGCAAGACCAAGACCAAGACTGACCGTGCAAGACTTCAGCAAGAACAAGACATAGCCTGCAAGACTCTTGCGTCTTGCAGCTAGGACTTAGCGCTATTTCACTGAGTAGTTAGGTGTAACAGTTCGGTGTATAGGTAGGTACGCTTAGGAATTCTATGAGACGCAAAAAACTGTATCAAAGAATATGAAAAACTGGACCTATGCGCATTACGACTAATATCATAAACATAGCGAATAAAAAAATATCTATTAAAATCAAACTGAGTGCATGCATAGTTATGTTTTAACCATCGGCACTTTGATAATGCGGCATCAAAGGTTTTGTACTTACTTCTCAAAGAAATTTGCCGCTTTTCGGAAGTACATGGTTATGATACACGCGCCGGCGGCACAGTAGACAGAGAACAGTAGATTATCTAAGGCCGCCCGCAGAGTTATTTGCCTACTCTTGCGTTGAACCCTAGGGTTATCACTTTGATCTAAATTTATAGAATAAAAAGCATATTATGATTGAATATTTTACCAATTTATAAATTTAGTAAAAATAAAAAGCCTTTATTCACATAACATTTATTATATTAAGTTACAAATTTGATACCGACAAAATTTTTAAGACTACTTAAGTGTAACACTATATTATATTCTAAAGCTCGTAAAATAATGATAAATTTTAAGTGATGTGTGATATGGGAAATCGATATAACTGGTTCTTATCAGAGAAGATTGTAAGTGATGAGTACTTAAATGTAACACTAACACAATAATATTTACAAGCTAATAACTAATGCTTAAATGATATAAAACATGAGAACGTAAACAATAAATATGTAGTTCTTATGAAAAAGTAGACATTTGTAAAGCTAAGATTATGTATGTGTAGCGAATATTTAACAAATGATACCTTACTTTAATAAAACCGCAAAACCTTTTTAGCCTCATTAGTTTCTGAGGTACAATTATAATGATTGTTTATATGGGTACTGTGTAATGTTTGTTTATATAATCGGATAGCAACAGCTAGCTCAAATGCAACAAAGGCGCCGTCGGAGGGATTAAAGGTTATAATGTTATAAATAAAATTCTACGCAACCCTAAGCGTTAATCGGTCACATTTTACTATAATTTTATTAACTTAATATTATGATTAAGACGCCATATTTGGATCAAACAACACATAAGACAATAGAAAAAAAATAATAGTAATTTGCAATATTGATTATTGTGAAATTGTCCTTATTACACTATACTCGACAAATACGTTTACTTAAACGATATTTCGTACTCAATCCTCTGTTTTATAGTAAAACTGGGCTTCTTAAAATAAACTTAACTTTAAACATAGTAGTCAGGAAGTAAATCTGGGAATACAATTATATGGAAAAATGCGACTCGGGTACGCTCTTAATAAAGCAAATAAACTGTGAAACAAACAATACATATATCACATTTTCTAATAAGATTTAAGTTGTACTTACATTTCTGGTTCAGTAGGAAGTATGAAGAATGATAAGTCCGGATTTGCGAAATCATTATTGAGGCACCCGAAAACACTACAATATTTTTTCCCCCTTTTGAAGTCATGATACTCGTAATAATTAATATTATGGTAAGTGGCCGGCGAGAATTGACGAACGCGAGCGGTCATGTAATTTACGCGCGTGCTCACAGTCACGCGGCACAGCCCGTATTGCCACCATCCTATACCATCCTATATTATGCCAGCGTGTGCGTGAAATCGCGTACCGACACGGCGCTCGGCGCGCACGCATACATTCAAACCGAGAGCGGCTCGTTTATATGAAGATGTTTTACTGTTCTCTGTCTATTGTGCCGGCGGCTTCTTTTGAAATCTAAAACAACCGTTGCCGCCACGCCGAAATCATAACATTTGACACTATTTGATTGCCGCCATAGGGCGTAGGTACTCATGCAAAATAATTTCGAATTTTAAGAGTACCTACAGGTGTTCCAAAGAATAAATAAGTTTCAGAGTGCTTAGAATGAAAATGAATACATTATACTGATCACGCAAGTAGTATTATGATTAGTAAAATGGTAAGGATAGGCAGTAGATGTCATTCTAGTAAGTATATATTATAATATTACATTACCGCTAGTCATTGTATCATTCAATCTCTTGTTAGATAAAATTGAATCCATGGTAAAACAGTTAGATGAGAAACCTAATCGATCTGAAGTGGATGAAAGGCTCATTCTAGCTTTCCAAGCAGCTCGAGACAAAATGCTTAAACATTACAAGAAGAGCAACTGGATTTATTGTACTTCTTTAATTTTAGACCCAAGGCATAAGGCTCAGACTTTTGACCTGACAATGTGGGGGAAGCAACTTAAAACAGAAAGTCTGCGCAAGTTCAATGAACTTTATGAAGAATATAAAAGTCTACACTCACTGAACAAATCTCTGGAATTACCAGAAAAAGAAAATAAAGTATGTGATGAAGATGAAAACGTAATAGACTTTGATAAACTCTATGAATGTCCCTCGACGTCATCTGGATCTTGTTTTCAAGGCTTAGTGATAGACGAGTTGGAGGAGTACCTGAGAAAACCAAGAACTGCCAGCTCGGAAGACATTTTAGATTGGTGGAGGACGCATGAGACAGAGTATCCGATTTTATCGAAAATGGCCCGTGATTTTCTCTCAATACCTGCAACTTCAGTACCTGCTGAGAGGTTATTTTCTAAAGCATCATTAGTAATTAGAAAACATAGAAATAGGTTAAGTGATGAGTCAGCCAGATGGTTACTTTGTATTAATTCTTGGTCAAAAAAATTGATATAAAGTATAACCTAATGATAAAGCTGTTGATTTGTGTTGTATTTTATTTTTTATTTATATAAATGATAAATCGTAAAACTCTTTTATTAAATTTCTTATAAGTTGAGGGTTCAATCTCTTTCTAGACAGATAAGTATTGTTCTTTAAAATACAGTCAAGTTATTGTAATTAATTTGTTTTTTTACATGTTTTAGCAAATGTAAGCTTATAAATCATAAATGTTTATTAAGAAACAGTTATAACTCGCGCAGTTAAAGAAAAGATCTGAAAATGGCGGCGGCTACTTATGGTACGGTTTACAAAACAAGTTTGGTTCTATGGGTCGTTACGCCTTTTTCAAGAAACGTAACATAACCAGTTACTTGGTCGAATAAAAAGAAATATTTTTGTAGCTAGTTATTTTCATTCGACTACTGTGATTGTTTACATAATTATACCTCCACCAACTATACAGTTACTCACGAAACGAAACTAAATTAAATCACTTTCTTGAGTGTGTTGTTATACAGTTAATTATTTTTTTTAGCTAATATTCTATTATATAATTGTAATATAGTTTGTCAAATATTATATAATTATATTACTAATATTAAATTATTCTTTTAGCCAATAATAGTAAAAATAATATTACTAAGTAAGGAGCAAAGGTACATAAAATACTGGATTTTAAAATTTGTCTTTATTAATTATAAAAATACCTGATAAAATATCTGAGAAAAAGGTTTTATAAACCGCTTGGCCCAGCAATATCTGGATCATCTGAACCCATTATTGGTTCAATCCCCTCCATTAATTCGTTATAATCATCCATGGACTGGTCACTTTCACAGTCTTGGTCGTCACATTCGTCACTTTCATCTTCGGTGTCGCTATTCATGCCCACACTGATAATGAAATCCTCTAGTTCTCTCTCCCTGCCTACATCGCGATTCCAGTATGCTTCTTCGACTTTCTTTATGTGATTTATTTGTTTCTTCCATTCGTCTTGTGTAATTGAAGCTATGGCCTCTTTTGTCAAGTCCTCAATTTTATTTTCGTGTTGCTCCACATTTTTATCTGCGACCCGTTGTTTTATTAAATTCCAAACATGTTCTATGGGGTTCAGGTCGCAGTTGTAAGGAGGGAGTCTGAGAACTTCATGGCCATGCTCACGTAGAAGTTCGTCTACCACATACTTTTTTTCGGGGCGATGGTGTTTTAGATGCACGAGCAGCTCTGCTTTAGTCCAGTCTTCTTCGAATGACACACCGTGCTCGTGCATCCATTTCTTTATATCCGCTTTGCGGGTTGCAGTCGTTGGCGCTTTATCCAACTGCATGCTGTGGTAAGATGCATTATCCATGACGAGAATGGAGTTTTGAGGCAGATTTGGTATAAGTTTTTCGTTCAAATATTTTGTAAAGTTATTACCATCCATCTCGTCATGGTAGTCGCCTTTTTTTGATTTTGCTTTGAATAATAATCCTGCACCCTCCACAAACCCATCCTCTGAGCCGGCATGAACCATCACCCACCTTTGTCCAGGACTATCATTTTTTCGAATGCCTTCGTTGGTGGATGACTGCCAGCACTTGCTGACAGTATAATGAGCATGGATCCACGACTCATCCATGTATACAACTTTCTTTTTTTCCGCACCCATGGCATCATTTTGTCGGAGGCGGCGTAAATATTTCACTCGCCAGGCTTTTATATTATCGCGCTCTATGAGCACCATTCGGTTCTGGCGACATTTTTTAAATCGAAATCCGAGCTTTTCTTTTAAAATCTTTCTTAACGTCGTTTTGGAGCCTGTATAGTTTAAATCAGCTTTTGCTGATGCCATAATCTTGTTCAGCGTAGGTACCTCCTTTCGAACGTCATATATTGAGGCCACAATATTTCTAATGGCACATAAACTGAAGTTATCCATGGGGACACGCGTATTGTTTTTGCCTTTTCTACCCTTACTCGGCGTACGGATTTTAGTGTTGGTTTGTTTTGCAAGTTTACCTGAAATAATAGTAAAATATTATAATAGAATAGTAATATGATGGCTTTATTTTAATTAGGGGTTTTATGAACTGAAACATGCTAAAATATGCTGGACGCTCTTTTATAGCGTGAAGTCATTAAAATATACCTTTCTCTGCTATAGCTCTTCGTGGGTACTATAGAGTCCAGAGATTATTAGGTTAGAAGAATAAATTACTATGATAATGCACCTTGGGTACTGAGTCGCCCAGGCTATCAATATGATGAAAGGTCGATTTTTGTTTGCGTTATCCTAAGTTTATTTAAGTTTTGATGACAATAAGCATGCTATCCGAGTTTCTTGGATACTTTTAGTATCAGTTTAATAGTATGTTTTAGTATGGAAGTTAACTTCAAAGAACTTAACACTTTATAGAAGTTAACTTAACTTTGTTACTAATAACAGCGAAGCAAAAACAAAAAATGTCACATCTGGGTGATATAGATGGTAAATTTAACTGAAAAAACATATTATAGACAGAACAGAGCTAAGCACAAACTGATAGTTTATTGGTAATTACCTTCTCTCTTAATTTTCGATATAGTAGACATCGATAAATTAGTCGCCATCGCTGCGCGTGCAGCGCTGTACTTGAGCGGATGGTAGCGCTCCAAGTTCTTCTCTTCTTCAAAGTATTTTATCACGTTGTAAACAATTTCACGCGCATCACTGTGTAGAATCTTTCCACGTTTTCGTGAAGCCATTGTTCAATCACAAACCAAATGATAAAATAATAAAATGTCAACGTTAGTACTAAAAACTTAACAAAAATAAATAACAATCAAACGTAACGCAAACAAATAACAATTAAACTCAACAAAAACAATAATATCAACAAAATAACAGAGACTTTAGCGGAACGAAAGTAACGATAACTCGGAGTGCGTCAAAGTAGCTTGGAAAGCGAATCCTGACTGATTGTTATTTTTTTGCAGCTCTTACTTCACTGTGTGAGTATAGACAGCGATAGAGAGTGAGCGAGAACGCATGCGCGCGGACGCCATTTACAGATCTTTTCTTTAAGTGCCCAAGTTATACTTCCATGGAAAACGACATATAGGTCAGTTGATTTTTCGAATTTCTTATCAAATCTTCAGTTATTTATTAATCTGCTTGACCTTTACTATGGCTATGTTAATTCAAGCTCACAATGTTCCAATTCTAATACGTTTTTCTAAGATTTAAAGTAAACTTTAATAAATAGTAATAGACTAATAGGTAATTGCAAGACTTGCAAGACTCTTGCTGCAAGACCAAGACCAAGACCAAGACTGGGAGCGCAAGACCAAGACCAAGACCAAGACCAGGTGTATTGGCGCAAGACCAAGACCAAGACTGGCTAAGTCTCGTCTTGTTCTTGCATTTGGGCAACACTAATCAGTATCTATGCGGTTGGTTCGACCACAATGCTTGACTGGCGTAAATATCTGCACTTTATTGATAAAGATAAAGTTACGAGGTACTATACCATCGCCTAGCACCAAAGAACAGAGAGACAAACCAATTTAGCGTTATCACAACTCACGTTTTACAAATCTCCCGTATTTATTAACAATCCCTATTGCAGAATATTTTATTAAATCACAAAAATAAGATGCATAATAACTTGGTATTTCGAAAAACCATTAAAAAGTCGACACTAATTTTATACGTGATAGCCCTACAAAAAAAGAAAGATGGATGAAATCCAGGTATTCAACACATTTTGTGGAATTCAACCAATGAATAAAGTTGAGGCATTTAACCACTAGGCCACCACGACTGAGTGGCTATAGGTGGCCACCCGCATTGAGCAAACGTGGTGATTATGCTCAATCCTTCTCTGTATGAGAGGAGACCTGTGCCCAGCAGTGGGACGATAAAAGGTTGATGATGAGGCATTTGCAATGTTGCGTATTTTAATTACTTTCAAATCAATGTAGTTGATTTAACACATACGAGTACGTTGTAATACTTTCAAGTATGGACTAATTATAATACATATTAGAAATCAAAAAATTTAACCTCTTAGGAAATTAGCTTACATATTATGTGTCATATATTTCATTCAAATTCGAATTTGGCTCAAATATAGATATATGATTGATAAATATTTAAGTATTACCGCAAAAAAAAGTAAGTCTTACAAATTTTTATTTCAGTCATAACTTGGTCTGAGCTGAGTTATTAGCAATATAATAATCGAGGTAAGACAAGGTAAACCGACGACCTAGTGAAGGTCGCGGGAAACCGCTGGATGCGGGAGGCGTAGGACCGGTCGTCGTGGAGATCCTTGGGAGAGGCCTATGTCCGACAGTGGACGTCTTTCGGCTGAAATAATGATGATGAATAATCTAATCGTTAAAGGCATAGGTATATATTAATTTTATACCTTGCAAAAATATCTTGAAAATGGTGTTTGTGTGATATAGTATTATCTTTACAAAAACACATGCAACATAAGTACTTAATTATTTAATCAGCTGAGTATATGATTATGTACGGTGAAAAACAGTTTCTCAGCTCAGATGTTTTACGCACGTACTCTGGTGATACATAAATATATCATAGTAGGACAATTGCTTGCTTGTCTGCGTCTTTATAACCTAGAAACCATATTGAAATGTAATCCATAATACTGTACTACTAATATTACTACTTAATATTATAAATGCGAAAGTAACTCTGTCTGTCTGTCTGTTACGCTTTCCTGCTTAAACCTCTCAACCGATTTTGATGAAATTTGGCACAGACAATCTTTAGACCCTGAACACCTGAACCTGGACTTTAAGTCTGAAATCGCCAACCCGCATTGAGCAAGCGTGGTGATTACGCTCAATCCTTCTTTGTATAAGAGGAGACCTGTAGCCAGCAGTGGGACGATAAAAAAAAGTCGATGATGATGATGAATCTTTAGACCCTGAGAAAGGACATAGGCTACCTTTTATTTAAAAAAATATATATTCCCGAGGGAAATCTAAAAGGCGCGATATAACCGAATTCCACGCGGGCGGAAAGCTAATGGTAACATATACATATGTACAGACGACAGCACATCAACCTACTGCAATCTGTCAGATTTCTTTATTAGATTTTCAACTTTATTTCTAAACTATTAAGGCTATCATGTAATAGTAAATTGTAACGCAAATGTATTTGAGTAGTTTTGCCTAATAGCACCTATAGCCTAAACAGCTGAAGTAATATTTCAATATTACATATTGCAATTAAGCCGTTGGTCACGGTTGCCATACGAAAATCTAATGGGAGTCGTTACGGTTTGTTGGAGCCCTCAGAAGTCCAACTCACCAGTCTAATTGCAATGCTTCGCTATCGCCTTCGAGTTGTAGAGGCCAGACGGCAGTCGCTTCACGGAAAATATCAAAGTTTAGCCAAAAGCAGTGGTTAGACTGTTAAAGCGGACCCCAAACTCCAAAGCTGAAAAGCTTCGGATGCGATTGGGATTAACGCTGAGATGATGATGACCACATATTGGAATTAAATTTAAATGACAATCCAAAATGGCGGACTGCCTGTTTCGGCAATATAAAAATCAAATTCCAAAAAACGATTTTGTTAAATATACACCTCTCATTAGATCATCTTCATTAATAAAACCTTTACAAAATTCAGACATTATTTTGTTGCTTACTTCACTAACTTCTGACATGTAAGACTGAAGTCAAAGCCACAGTGCATTAAGATAAGCCTTTTCATGGTAATGCTACTGACATAATAATTATAGCAATATACATTTTACAATACTCCATAAAATATGTAATTATTTACGACAGCACATTAGAAACCTCAAGAATAATAGTATTTCCCCACAATTTCATGGATGTTGTTATACAATAAACCTTCCTATTTAATCATTCTTATCTACTAAAAAAAAAACCGCATCAAAATCCGTTGCGCAGTTTTAAAGATTTAATCATACAAAGGGACATAGGGAAAGAGAAAGTGACTTTGTTTTATAATACAGTAGTGATGATAAATGAATTATTTTCTGTAAATATGTCCTGAATAAATACTTTACAAGTCATTTTATTTTCTTTCTCTGCATCATGCTTACTGCTAATCAAATCCATTAATTAATTCTTTATATTTGTTTTGAAACAATGAAGTTCCTCTCAACATTTCGGCCATACGCAGAAGCTATTACTTGTAACCAATAGATAATATCGAAGCTGACAGATAATAGAGAAAAAGAGATGAAGCTATCGACAATCAACAATGAATATCGTATTGTTTTAACTCTTGAGTATATGTTAATCTTCTTACTTTGTCATGGCTAGCCAACAAATTACCATCTATTAAGGACATAGTGCCCTACTAGCAGGAGGTTAATAATAGACCCTCAAATAATCAGTTCTAATGTCATGAGTGTGAGGTTAATTAAATACTTGGGCTATCACTATGGGTACTTTGTACTTCATTAGAAAAATTAGTATTCTATGTGACACTAAATTGATAAGATTGTGAATATTTACATATCATCTGCCTATATGGCATCTGTTTGTATAGGTTCTGTTTGATTATGATTAAGAATTCAGTTTAAATCTTAGTAACAGTAGAGTTTGATGAATTCATCTATGCATATTTCGGTACTTTGATTATCATATAAAAGCATCGAGCTTAGTCCAGTACCTTTTATTAAAGGTACTGGACTAAGCTCGATACTTTTACGAACGGTTTGATTTTGGTTCTCAGACATGTTTATACAATATGCTATTTGCGTATGCTATTTTAATTAATAAGGCGTGACCGACGACCGCGGCCATGTTCTAATTCGTCAACATAGAAAAGAATAGAATAAGAACGGTTTGATTTTGGTTCTCAGGCATGTTTATACAATAGTATAAACATGCCTGAGAACCAAAATCAAACCGTCGTCGGTCACGCCTTATTAATTAAAATAGCATACGCTTCACTCAATTAGTTAGATAAACGTGCGCAGTGAGATAGGCGTTAATTATGCACTGATTACGGTTTCACACGATTACCGTCTACTCCTAGAGGCATTTGGTATTTTTTTGAAAGGAGATATCAAATCAGGTATAGGTATGTACATCCTACATATAATACATAATATATCCTGTAGTTTTGGACAAATGTTTCTTGTTGAACAAACAATTCCTAACTGCTGCCTGCTGCTAATTTAACTTTACTTATGGACAATTTCGAGTAAAATAAATTTAAACCATTGGAGAGCAAAAATGTACTTCTTCAGCCTATATCTAGAGTTCCACTGCTGGGCAAAGGCCTTCCCCAAGTTGGGGGGATTTGCCATAAACCCCACGCTTGGCAGGCAGGTTGGGGCTCACAGTTATTTGATATTTCAAAGCAGAAGCGCTGCTGCCCGCTTCCCTGGTGAGAGTTCTCTTAGTCGCCTCTTAGGACACCCACGGGAGGATATGGGATGGTGTTATTCCGCCTTTAACCCCGGTACCACACGGGTCAAATAGAACATATACTAGCCAGCAGTAGTCAATTATGAACAAGTTAGCAAGCAATACTACAAAATCGGAATTATTCGCGGACAGTGCATTGTAAAAATCGATCCTCATGCAACCCTGAACACAGAGGACAAACGATATAATGAATCACGTCGTTCATATTATTCTTTATCGATTTTTTACATTTCCTCAACCGCCAAGCGTAAACATGTCGCTATCCCCTTCGTAACCTGCCAGAAAGTCAAACCGGTAGATATAATTTTATAATCGTCGATTATTTGTATAATCCGTATATTTGAGTGATAAGATATGCAACATTGTAAGTTAAAAATATGGTTCAGTGTGCTCGATTTGAGGTACCTGCGATTATTGGGGAACTTTTGATAGAAAATGAGGAACTGAATGAATAAAATAGTGTTAGACGGCCTTCTTAAGACGGATTGGAAGACGTTGCTGATGATGCGGTAGATGAATTAGCTCTTATTTATTGGTCACAAACTAAACTAAATTAACGTTTCATCAGTGCATCTTTTTCTTTTCTATTTAATTAAGAAAAGGACAGAAGACATTGATAAAATATTAAACAGATACGATATATTCTAACAAACTGACCAAAAAAAATGTGCCGAACACAGCAGCAGCACACATGCATATTTTTATTCGGCATACATTGGTACAGTGTGAGTGAGATGGGGCACAATCTAAAGCATAGAGAAGAAAAAGATGGCTAGTGTTTGTCGTTTGCGCTGTTAGTGTTTGTCGTTTGTTTTTACGAGTGTATCGAGAGTGACTAAGGCGAGATGCAGGACTTTCCTTCCTTTTGTACGCTTCATTTTCAGTGCGCTAATGACATATCTACCTTAGTTTAATATTTTATCAATGACAGAAGATAAATGTATATTTAGTCTTGTCCTGGGAAACAGGCCTCTCTGTGTGAGAGAGAGAGTGGGCTATAATGTAGATGTCGAATGTCTTCAAATGTTTGGTTCTAGGACATGCCTGTTTCTTCACGTTTTAATCCGCCTTCTTTTTTACATGCTTTTTATTAGCTTCATTTGTATGTTTGCTTGTTTGTTTGTCCGTCTCTAACTCTTTGGACTACGAGTGAGCGGCTCATTACTGTAAAATGTCCCACCGTTTTCAATTTTTTTTAATAATATTGAATTAAAAAGTTGAAAATAAATATAGTTTAAAAAACTAAAAAAACATGCTTTTAAAGAACATCAAACTAAAAAGTTAAAAATAATTTAAAAAACGCGTGAGGCGCTTAATATGCAAAAATTATGGCACAAAGCGCCTCACGCTTTTTTTTAACTTATTTTAAACTTTTTAGATTGATATTCTTTAAAAGCATGTTTTTTTAGTTTCTTAAACTATATTTTTCTTCCTTGTTCTTTAAAAAACTACGAATGTTGGGCTACGAAAGGGATGAATGAAAGGCAATTGCATGCAGCCGAGATGAGAATGCTAAGAGGGATGTGTGTGTGATTACACGAATGGATAGAATAAGAAATGAGTACATAAGAGGAAGTCTGAAAGTGGCACCGGTAGCTGAAAAGTTGTGTGGAAATCGGTTGTCATAGTACGGGCATGTGTTACGGAGAACTGAGGAGAATGTCGTGAGGAGAGTCTTAATTATGAATGTTGATGGTTATAAGAGTAGGGGAAGACCAAAGAAACGATGGATGGAATGTGTGAAGGATGATATGACTAAGAAGGGAGTGACTGCGGAGATGGCTTCTGATAGGGATGCATGGAAGAAAAAGACATGTTGCGCCGACCCCAAATAAATTGGGATAGGGGCAGGAGAATGACGATGATGATGGTTCTTTAAAAAACTACGTTGACCTACATTATGAACTACTCCCATATCGGTTTGAGAGCAGTAGTGATGAAATAATGAACAAAAAGTAAAATGCTTGTCTAGGTTCGAACCTATAACTCTTAAGTAACGGCCGTTACCACTGAGCCACCACCGCTCTTCTGATGACCTGCAGGGTAATTGCGTAACAAACTATCAGTAGCAATGGGTATCATTTTGACAGTTCAACGACATTCATTGCGTTATTACGTTGTTGAACCAACAAATTTTTTCAACTTATGAAGCAATGGACTAGAAAATGCTTCGAAATGATTCCAACCGATAGTAGTTGTGTGTTACGTAATTAGGGTGCTGGATTGGACCACAAATATTCTAAACATCGCATATAATATGCGCTAAAGTATGGGTGGGAGTTTTGGCGGGAAGCTAAGATGAGCGCCACGCTCATTTTTCATTGGACTTTTAAATTATTTATAGTGTCGTTTACTAAATAAAAACGCGTGATTTATGTAGTAAAAAGTGCATTCAGTGAATAATTCATAAAGAACAGTGAAATATTGTAGCATAGTGGCCACATCATGGCTTTGAACCAAATCTTCCTCCGTGTTCGGTCCGCGCGGCCGTCTTTTTCGACATGAATAATTCATTACGTGACATTGGCTAAATGCACAAACCGTGCGAAGCCATAAGAGAAAGAAAGAAGAACTTTTGAAGATTTTTATTTTACTTGACATTGGCACAAAGTCATATAAACTAGTGCCACACTACAAAGAAAAAAAAAAGAATGGGTAGAAATACAGCATGTATTTAAACAAAAGCAATTATTTTACACTAGCTTTCCGCCCGCGGCTTCGCCCGCGTGGAGTTCGGTTTATCGCGTTTTTTAGATTTCCCTCGGGAAAATCAAATTTTTCCGGTATAAAAGGTAGCTTATGTTCTTTCTCAGGGTCTAAAGATTTTCTGTGCCAAATTTCATCAAACTCGGTTGAGAGGTTTAAGCGGGAAAGCGTAACAGACAGACAGACAGGCAGAGTTACTTTCGTATTTATAATATTAGTATGGATAATGCGTTACACAACACATTAAACACACTACTAAGTAGGTACTATTGCATTAAAAATACTTATTACATCGTCTACATAACTACATAATCCAAATGATAAAATATATAACTACAAAATTTGTAAATTAATTATAGCAGTGCCGTGATTAATCTCCGAAAAACAACTTCAAAATTACCTGCCTCATGATTTCTTATTGTGTCGTCAACAAACGGAAATATTGCTTACTCAAATATTTTCTCACAATTCATCAAGTTTGGTGTCATGCTATATCATATACCTAAGCAAATTCGTGCCTAATGCATTTGTTATTATAGTAACTCTACCCTCTTTTAAAATCAGTTGAAATACGACAATATTTACATACGGTTCCCTCAGTAATATTAAATTATCAGTCAGTAGTTGCACTATCTACCTACAATTTGTGCAGGGAGTGGCTCCTTCGATGTTCGAGATAACGACGCGATAGCATTAATAGTCATAAGATTGAAATTAGTACGCACCCGGTTTTGCTACTAATATGACAGTTTGACGTTTCATTGTTCGTATATTTTTTGAAATTGTGATCAAGTGTTGTGAAGTGATTATTTTGGAGCAAAATGACTGACTCGAAACCGTTGCTACAGTAAGTTTTAATTTTTATTTTTTTTACTTCTGTAGAAGACACAATTTTGTTGATTTTTACACTACGGACTTATGTTCGGAGCTTGGAATATGAAAATATGACTTACGTTACCAAGGCTTGTGCTTAGTCTATTCAACGCAGCCTTAGCATATTTTTGCTATGCTCAGGGACATTTACTCAATTTATAACAAGTCTTTAAATTCAGATAATTACGTAGTACGGAGGACGGGTCAGGAGTCAGGAGCAGTTGTGTTGCGATGTGTGCCCGGCACAATGCGCCAAATGTTGTTGTGTTGTTTGGTCGTGGAGGGTCTCCAGATCAATCTCCCTCTGGATCCCTCTCCCGTTGGTCGTGTTATAGGGTTTAACGCAATTGCGTCACCTCGCTCAACTGCCGTCTTCCTTCCTATTTATTCACTCAGTTTTTTTGATGGAATAGGGTCTTAATAAACTAGCGTGCTTTGCCATCAACGATTGCATCACTGTTTGCCATCAGGCGGGATTGTAGTCAAGCACTAGTTTAAAATTATAAAAAAAAATGCTGTAGATTTACGTCTACTTTTCATAGATAGAAAATAATATTACTAATGTTCATTCTTTAAATCGGTATCATGAATTTATAACCAAGAAATTGTTTATTTTTTTCATATTCTCGCTATTGAAAGTAACACAATGTGAATTTGCCGATTTACAATGGCCTATGCTGACTTCACATCATTGTCCATTACTCTAAGACGGGAGGCCTAAAGACGCTTTACAAAACATCAATGAATCCCAGGCCACGCGATGTGTTGTTTACCCATTTAATAACCTCGCTTAGTTTACTTTTCAATCCCACTATCAGTCTGATGTCTATTAGATAATGTCGTATGTACACTACATAATGTATCTTAATAATATCTCTGAAATAATTGTAGTTGTTAGCTCTTTGTTGCTTGTCTAATCCATGTCGGCAATAATTTGATTACCGGTTGTCAACAAATTAGTTTAATACTTCATTCAAATACTGTGGAAAACCTTTATAATTTAGAACAAAGTATATTTCATTTGTGTATAATTAATTAGCCTAAAATGTTACCATTGCTGGGAGAGTAGCATCCCCTCCCGAGTAGGGTTGCCAGATGGTCGGGAATCGTCTGGATTCTCCCGACTTTTTCAGTGATCTCCAGACTCCCGACAAATCTCAAAATCTCCCGAAAAACGATAAAAAAGCAATATTTCTAAAATTTTCTACGAAAAACAATTCAAAAATTGAAAGATACTAACGACCATCCAATTAAGGCAATATTATAAACAATTGCGTGAAGTAGGTATGCCCTAAAAGCTTTGTCAGTAGACATTGAAAGCATCGTCTTTTAGATATATTACAATGAATTTAGCTTCCTCGACGAGAACTGAAAAATTAAAAGAATGTTTCGTATTTGGCTATCTCTTATGCCCGCTATAGATCGTTTACTGCATTACTGCAAGTATTTTATGTTGAAAGGTGAAGTTGAATGTCGAAAAGAGTTACGGGAGTTTATAACCAAAAGTCTTAGCCTTTTTGATAATAGTGATAAGGTAAACATGAAGGTATTTCCGAAGCGTATTTATACTTCATTCACAATATAATGTTAGAGTTCCAAACAGCAATTTTAGCATTGGAAAGTGATGCATGTACTGTCTTAGAAATAAACAGTGTAATGAGAAAACTAATGAGTCATCTCAAAAATAGGTTGGATGATAAATTCTTTGGTAGTAGAAACAGAACTGTATTAAGTAACGTTTCCGATGGGGAAAAAAACATTTTTATAGCGAAGCTGAGCAGTTCCTAAAAAGAGCTATTCAGTACTTGCAAGAACGCTGTGATTTTTCTGAGACCAAGGAGTTATTCAAAAAAATATCTGCTCCGTCTCTAAAAGGCGAAAATTTATTTACATGGGAACAGCTATCCGTATTGCCCGACATCTTTAATATTTCAGACGATATTGACCAAGATAAACAGATACACAGATGATATACAGATTATTTATTTATTTAAACTTTATGCACAAACATTGCACAATGGCGGACTTAATGCCTTAGGCATTTTCCACCAGTCTACCTTGAGGTGATGCAGAGAAAAAACATGGTAGGTGCAAATAAATTAAAGTTAAAAGAGAAAAAAAATATTATAATAAATACATACATACAAAATATAAACAGTAGAGAGAGATAAAAAATTATAGATAGAGAAAAATAATAAATTATTTGTGGGATGAATCTGCCAATTTCTTGCGTAGATATTCCCGAGCTTTAACTTTAAATGTGTACCGACTTGTCAACGTCCTGATATTCTGAGGGAGATCATTCCAAAGGAAAACCGGCTGGACAAGAAATGAAGACTTAAGAAAACCAGTGCGGTGAGAAGGACATCGTAGAAGCCAATTATTGGAAGTACGAAGATTCTTATTATGCGCCGAGAATAAATATTGAAAATGAGAAGTAAGATAAGAAGGAGAACAGGGTTTGTGTAGGAGTGAAAACAAGGTCGTTAAGGCTTTGAGAGCTCTGCGCTGCCTGATGGGTAGCCATTTCAAGATGGACCGGTGAGAAGATGCATGATCGTACTTACGAAGATTAAATACGAATCGAATGCAGTTATTTAGAAGTCGGTCGAGTTTATTGAGTAGATCTGCATTCAGGTCGTAATAACACACATCACCATAATCAATAATGGGGAAGATAAGGGATTGAACAAGCATTGCCTTTATATGTGAAGGAAGAACATTTTTTAGCCTGTAAAGCGACCGCAACGTCCCGGTGACTTTTTTGCTCACACTTGCAACCTGCTTACGCCAGTCCAGGCAAGTGTCAACATGCAGACCCAGATCCTTGACATCAGAGCTGAACGGAATGACTTTGTCATTATAGAAAACTGGTGGTACCACTAAGCCACTCAGCCTACGCTGACTAAAAGTACTTCCTATAATGATGGCCTGGCATTTTGTAGGGTTAACCGCTACCCCGAAACGATTAGACCAGTCCCTCACCACTCCCAAATTTCGGTTCAGCTCGTCAATCGCATCCGATAAGATGTCAACACTTGCCTGAGTATAGAGCTGTAAGTCATCAGCGTAAAGATGATACGCACACTGAAGTTCAGTAGTAATGAGATCAATAAAAATGGAGAACAAAAGTGGGGATAATATACCGCCTTGAGGGACGCCAGAAACAAGCTCACACCAGTTAGAAGACGAATCTCTTGCAAGAACTGCTTGCTGACGCCCCCGAAGATACGAGGAGAACCAATCCAAAACCTCGGAAGAGACCATAACATGGGAAAGGATGGATATGCAGAAACAGTGCTGTGGCCGGCCTGAACCCAGATTGGAAAGGACTAATGAGGGAATTTAGCTGAATGAAGTGGGAGAATTCCTTATGGACACAGGCCTCAAGCACTTTAGATAAAAAGAGGAGGATAGAGATAGTAGAGGGGAGGGAAGATTTTTTTAGGATATCATTGTTGCATTACAGAAAAATTTGAACATCTTACAAAAGAAAAACACATGACTTATGACAAGATTTGGGCATATTTTTTTAAAGAATGAACTCAAAAATTTAAAAAATATTGTTTCGTTTGTGTTGTCAATTCCTCTAAGCAATGCTTACTGTGAAAGGGTGTTCAGTTTGCTAAATAATTTGTATACCAAAGACCGAAATCGAATGGCTTTAGATTTAATTAAAGCTGACTTAGTGATTAGGCTAAATTTTGAAGTTAACTATTTCACATTCAAGTCAGTTTTAAACTAAATAACTTGAATGAGTGAAGTCTAAGTAAGTATATGTGGCAAGATAGACAATAAGCATGCGTGCTTATCGTCTTGGTGCATTGTTAATTATTTTTTTAATAAATCTCTACATTAATTAATAAAATTGTCATTAATAAAATTTAGATGATTATTAGTCATTGTTCAATAAGTAGAGACAAACACCAACCAAAATTGCAGGCGGATTATGGAGATGCCAAACTATTTTATGTATCGATGTTTATAATACTTACCCATTTTCATAATAAATGAGTTTGAGTTTCTTATAAATATTTTATTTCTCCCGACAAAAATCACAAAATCCCGACTTTTTTAATCTTTTTCCAGATATTTTGATATTCTGATCTGGCAACTCTACTCCCGAGTCCAATACTATTCAATCTTAGAATATTTGGTTTTAAAACATACCTAAACGACATGTGGCAACCACATATAAATCAAATCAAATACTTAATTTTATTTGTTAACACAGGTAAATGGGTACAGATCTTATACATAATTATGTAGAACAGCGCGCTGTATTATGGCACTAAGCGTATATATTTTAATATAATGCATAATTATTGTTTCTAATTAAAATGACAGATCTAAATGAGGAACTATTTCTTATTAATCAAATGACAAAAAATCTAAGTCAAAATAATTAAAATGTCCAAAAATATAATTCATCAATATAAATTCATGCATAATTATTGTTTTTACTTAATCTAATTAAAATATCAGACCCAATAATTATAAATTAGCAGTTTTTATTTACTTAAGTACCCTCAAAATCATGTTTCACAAATGTTTAATTCGTTTTTGTAACACATACGAATTTGAGAGCAATATTTGTAATATTTGTATGTGTTTGTAAGTGTAAGTGAATTAAAGTAAAATGATTTCAAACTTCGTTAAAAGCAATTGTTGTTTTTTAATATAATATTATAATTATAATAACGCGACCTTAGTAGCTAAGCTTATTTTGACAATATTCTTGATAACGTTTTATCATTATCTTATGTCAGGATTAGTATTATTTAGCTGATGTTATTTCCTTGAGATGTTTTAGTTGGTCAAGAATATAAAACATAACTGTCGTACGTGCGGACATGGTCATGCTTGGTCTTGGTGTTGTTGACCTATGACAAAAACCGGACAAGTGCGAGTCTGACTCGTATACGTTCATGAGATACATATAGGCCGGTGCAAAAAACGCCGAAATATGTAGTTCACTTTTTACTAGTCCATCCGTTTCGGTTGTCAATTAAAATTGTCATGCTATGTCACTGTTGTTTTCATAGCGGAGACCCCGGAGTCATTGAATCGCTAAAATTAAAGTGTCAGTGGGCGGGGTATATTGCTCGTAGAACCTATGGCCGATAAGGCAGTAAGGTTCTGGAGTGGCGGCAGCGTACCAGAAGATGCAGCGTAGGGAGGCCCCCAACAAGGTGCACCGATGACCTAGTGAAGGTCGATACCGATGGATGCAGGCAGCACAAGATCGGTCATCGTGGAAAGCCTTTGGCCAGCAATGGACCTCTATAGACTGAAAAAGAAAAAGAAGATGTCACAATTGAATTACAACGATGTTAAATTGAAAACTACGGACGACAGCAGGTCAAGCTACCCGAACCTGTCAAATATTCCCAATCAACCTTGAGCCTGATCTATACTAATCTTTACTAAATAACATATAAAGCTGAAGAGTTTGTTTGTTTAAACGCGATAATCTCAGGAACTACTGGCACGATTTGAAAAATTCTTTTTGCGTTGGATAGCCCATTAATCTAGGAAGGTTTTGGGCTACATAACTTCACGCTGCGACCAATAGGAGCAGTGCATAAGTAACTCCACGCGAACGAAGTCGCTGGCAGCCGCTAGTAATAGAAAATCTAATAAAGAAATTGACAGAATGAGTAGCTTGATGTGCTGTGTAACACCATTTAGTAGGATAACTGAGTCACGTGGTTTTTTGTTTACCTTTAGTTAACTACTTAAACCGATGGAGTACTCACCTACAATTTATAAATTAGTAAAAAAATTATTGTTTTTTGTTCGTTATAGCGGTCATACTTAGAAAAACACTATGTGTTTCAACTGTCCAATGACCTATAACGGTTCATGAGATACAGTCCGCTGACGGTCAGACGGACGTATAGAAAGGCTTTTGTATTAGGGTTCCGTTGTCATCCTTTCGTCACGGAACCCTAAAAACGAACTGTCAAAAAACATATACATATATGTAATTTATAGCGATTGTCATAATACAATGCCGCACAATTATAATTTGTAATCTTCTTGTAAGCAAGGGATGACCATGTGGAGATCTGACAATGACCATTCATTGGTAATACGAGATAACAATGCGTGGAAATTGGTATATTATGATATCTTGAAGCCTGCAAACGTTATACACTTACAGAAGAAGGTTTTTTCAACAATGTCCATACAAATACGTGATATTGGCATGTTATTTTGCAAATATTTACCACCTCAACTAGAAGGGCATTGTTTTTTTTATATGCTCCGCTCCTATTGGTCGCAGCGTAATGTTATTTAGCCTAAAGCCTTCCTGGATTAATGAGCTATCCAACGCAAAAAGAGTTTCTCAAATCGTGCCAGCAGTTCCTGAGATTATCGCGTTCAAACAAACAAACTCTTCAGCTTTATATGTTACTTATAGAGACTTTTTCAAATCGGACTAGTAGTTGGTTGGTTGATGCGAAACGCCTACCTACAGCTAGTAAGGTAATTTCGTAAACTATCAGTAGCAATGGGTTTCATTTTGACAGTTCAATAGCATTCATTGCGTAATTTACCTTGTTGAGCAAACATATTTTTCGAACTTATGAACCAATAGATCAGCAATATAGTAACTTACATGATTAGGGTCGTCTACAATAGAATTAGGACATGTTTGATATCAAATAGACACAAATATACAGTATGTTAACTAACAGAGGGCGTTCCCGTTAACCCGAAATAGTATAGCATACATACATGCTAAAAAAATATTTCCATTCGAAAACAAAATGTTTTAAATTTTTTTCCAATAAGAAAATATTCAATAAAAATTTTAAATTGACATGTAAAAGAAGCACACTGTACACGCGAACATGAAAGACGGCAACGTCGCAATTTATTTATACATGACGACTACTATTTTGATTTAAAACAGGAGGTTTCAAATTTATTTCAAATTAGAATTTTTTTTTATTCGGATTTTTTATGCTTATTTTTCTATGCTGATATTTTTATTTTAATCTATTAATGATATATATTAACGAGTTTAAGGGAACGCCCTCTGTTATTTAACATACTGTATAAAACCAGTTTCTTATACTTAGCTTAAAACATTGTCATATCTATGGCCGACAGTACTATTGGTGCAGTGGCTGAGCGATCGACTGTTGCGCTGCGTGTCGCGAGTTCGATTCCCGAACGGCACAAATATATGTTTAGCACTTTAGCCTACATGTAGTTGTTCCGGGTCTAGCCGTTTGTTTATGTGAGTTAAAAATGTTTGTAAACGCACCTACGATACAGGAGAAATTCCTAGTGTGGGGCAACGTTCATCAAAAATCAAGTGTCATCATAATCCGCCAAGCCTTTTCACAATTATGTTTGGGTCGGTTTCCAGTCTAACCGGAGGCAGCTGAATACCAGATTATTGACTGCCTATCTGACCTCCACAAACCAGTCATTGGATAATACGGTACCTCCTTTTTTGGCCGTTTGTGTATATGAGTTTAAATGTTTGTAAACGCACCCACGGTACAGGAATAATTCCTACAAGGTTGGGGGGCGACGCTGATGCAGCAACATTCCTCTAGCACTACACAATACACAATCTTTCGTTACTCAGAAACTCTGCAAATAATAATATCTCCATTATTATGATAACAGCACTTACATGACGTCCATTGTCCATAAAATGGTATAATTTATAGCCACGTGTGTTGCGATGCTCACATGTTACAGAGGAGTACAATACACGTTCCCACGACTCCCACGTCATCAACCTTTTCATCGTCCCTCTGCTGGGCACAGGTCTCCTCTCATACAGAGAAGGATTGAGTGTAATCACCACGCTTGCTCAATGTGGGATTTCTACCACCAACCGTAATTGCATAGCACACTGTCAGTACCAATGGCTTTTTTATTCATTTATTTCACATTCATTGCTTTAAAGACTTGTTAAGCTTACAAATGTTCAAATTGATTGATAGTGTGGCAGGTTACGCGCCATCTTTTATGGGTCTAACACGGATGCGCGAATGAACAAAGTAAATACAACAATTAGAAAAAAGCATGTTACTTTTAAGGCTTATTGTATTCAAATCTAGGATTAATGTTACTGATATTATGTTTTCGTTAAAATTAAAACCAAAATGCTTAAACCAGTATTTCAGGTACGAAAACTGTTTAAATTGATCCGTGCCACAGGGCCTCTGAATACCACAAATCCAGATGGGATTGTTGGGCTGTAAAGGGCTACGCAGACCGGGATGGCATGGCAAGGGATTTTGCAGTGAGTCAGCGCACTCTGGCCGCTTAGATACCGCGGCATTCCAGCACTTTACCACGCACCTCGCAGTATATCACTATGAGCGCCGGAGTCCATGGCATGCCGTTGCTTACCCAGCCTACCACAGTATGCCACGGCATCCCGCTACGGGAGCCTCTGGCGCGTCTTTTAATGCCGTGCAATAAAATCTCTTTCAATGCCACGGCATCATTTTAAAGCATCGCAATTTATGTCGTATTTCTGTAACAGTACTGTTGAATGTCCATTAATAAAAATTAAAATCCCTTGCCATGCCGTCCCGGTCTGCGTAGGCACTTACTCTGCGAGCTGGTACTGATTTTTTTACAATGTACTACCCAATCACGACTACAATTCTTTACTACCGCACTGCCTTATCTAAATCACGTGGACGAAACGTTTCCCGTTTTGCCCCGAACAAGGTCACAAGTGGTACTACATCATACATGAATGGGTCGTTAAACCCGAAGGCGGTAATCTATCGATAGCTAACATTAGCGTCGATTATGTTACGATAAGTTATTGATAAAAATGTGAAATACGACGAATCGCCACTACCTGAGTGGCATGAAATTGATTTTAGATTGTAGATTTTTATGTGGAAGGAAATTCGGTAAGATTTAGTTGGTGGCATTGCTGAACAGGTTACAAGAAAGGATGGTTTCATATCCATAGGGCCCGCCTAAATGCGGGTGGATTTTAGTACATAAAAGTCTGACACGCACTCCCGCTCTGGCCGTAGCGAAGATTTTTATTTAAAAGAGTGTTCCGTGAAGTTTATTGGCCGTTCTTCTCCATAGATATCTATTACGCTTTGGAATGGGCAACTATTCTTCTTTCAGACTAACCAACCCCTTGACAATGTAAAAGTGCCTGTAATTCGGTTTATTAGATTAAATGCTTTGAGTTTTGTGTTGAATTAAATAGCTAAAGACTGCTTGCTCCTGGTGTCAACAATAATTCTTAGAAACAGCCGCGTTATATCTGTAATTAAACGGAAAGTGAGAAAAACCTTGTCGTATAGAAATGCTACTTTGAGTGCCACGTGCCGCGACATTGTTAAAAGAAATAATTACAAAAATTTTAATCAGAAAACGTGGTTAGGTATCTTCTTATCAACAAAAGTCGTAAATAAACAAAGAAATGGGTCATAACTACTAAATAGCAGCATGTAGCGTAATACATATTAATAATTTAAAAACATTGAAAAACTCAATTATTTTTAAATAATTGAGTTTTTCAATGTTAGATAATAGAAAAATAGAACCGCAACCCCACCTGATGACAATGCGCTACTTTATTAAGAGCCAACTCAAAAAAAGTGAATAGAAAGGAAGACGGCAGTTGAGCGAGGTGATGCTATGTTAAACCCAACAACACGATCAACGATGCTGCGCCAGAGGGGGATTGATCTGGAGACTCTCCCATGACCAAACCCCTGATACAACACATTTGGCGCATCGTACCCAGCACACATCGCAACACTGACCCGTCTTCCGTACGGCTTCACCAGACATCATGCCGGAACAAGACTAATCGCTTGGCGACAAGACTTTGTCTGGTGGGTGGTAAATTATACCGGCAGCTGTTGTTATGGCTTACCACCGAGAAAAACCGTGAAGTTTCTTGCGTAGTCATGCCACGTCAAATATTTAGCAGGCATCTCCAGATTCCCCACAAAATTCTATAAATACATTATCCTACTAGCGGCCGCCAGCGACTTCGTTCGCGTGAAGTTAGTTATGATCCGTTCCTATTGGTTGTAGCGTGATGTTATATAGCCTAAAGACTTCCTGGATTATTGGGGTATTCAACGCAAAAATATTTTTTTCAAATCGGACCAGTAGTTCCTGAGATTAGCGCGTTCAAACAAATAAGCTCTTCAGCTTTATACATATATAATATTGGTATAGATTTATTATTTTCATTGTCCCTGCCACTACAGCAGGCCCTATTAGAATACCAGCCAAAGAGTATAACATGATAACAATCCATACTATATCATCATTTCAGCCGAAAGATGCCCTTTACGGGAAAGCACCTGCACTTCGATTGGTTCTGTGCTCTCCACATTCAGCTGGTTCCTCCGGCTTTCACAAGTTCATCGGTCCAACACTGAAAGATCTGTGTCTAATGACGGTCACCTATCCACAGACCGACTGCGGCATGCGTAGTTTAACTTGACCGATCGACCTGTGCAGCTGTTGTTTTTTAGCCACGTGCCCCAATACAGAAATGTACAATAGTGTACTATGGAATATGTTTGTTTTTTAATAATTATAAACTACTAGCTTTCCGCCCGCGGCTTCGCCCGCGTGGAGTTCGGTTATATCGCGCTTTTTAGATTTCCCTCGGGAACATCAAATTTTTCCGGGATAAAAGGTAGCCTATGTTCTTTCTCAGGGTTTAAAGATTGTCTGTGCCAAATTTCATCAAAATCGGTTGAGCGGTTTAAGCGGGAAAGCGTAACAGACAGACAGACAGACAGACAGAGTTACTTTCGCATTTATAATATTAGTATGGATTGCTTGGCCGCAATCTCGCCTGATGGTAAGCAGAGATGCAATCATTGATGGTAAAGCGCGCTACTTTATTAAATTGTAGTCAGACGAAAAAACTGCTACTGGAAAATTGTTCCAGTCCCTTGATGTAACCCGGACGCCTGGAGTTTAGTTCCGTAGAAGTCCGGTTTTGTTTAGTTTTATGATATTCCTGTAAAAGTCACAATAATTAAAAAAAAATCTTATTGCTAATCTCACGGAGGTGTTGTTAGCTAACGGTAAGGTTTTATAATGTTTATCGTGTAGGTATATTTGCCACGATAACAATGGCTTTGCATGTAAATACATATGTACATTCACAATATTCATATTTACCTATACATAAATTATCTACAGATATGTATACCTACAATCAGATAGGAATATGTATAAGCCTATATAATTTATATAAAGACGAATCGTACTTGTTCTAGTAACTTAGATTGAGATAATTGTGCGTTATGGAATATTCATAATCACAAATTCTTACTTTAATGACAATTAATTATAATCATGTTTTGTACCCGTGATTGTTACCTATTTATGCCACTAGCTCCGCTCTACGGTTTCACCCGTATAAGTTTCGATCTCATGCAAATATCGCTATAAAAACCTATCCTATATAAATATATATACATATTAATCCTGCCATGTATCATCCATATCTGTCCAGTCATTTGAGCGTGCAGAAGTAACAAGTACAACTCGCGCGATTTAACTGTGCACCTCGCTCTGTGACGTCATTCAGATGGTACCTACCTTTTGTTCAATATGAGAATAAAGTAGGTATATTAAAAAAATACAAATTCCAGTTTTTTTTTATGATTATGAAAGGTCGTTTTGATGATAAGGCGTCATTAGTCATAATACTAGATCATTTTACTCATGACGTTTGGCAATCAAATTGATACATATTAGACTGACAATTAATCGGCAACCCGCATTGAGCAAGCGTGGTGATTACGCTCAATCGTTCTCTGTATGAGAGGAGACCTATGCCCAGCAGTGGGACGATAAAAGGTTGGTGATGATGATGATGATATAGACTGAAATATAATGTTGGTGCAACCAACAGGCTCCACTAACGCGTCGAAAATGTAAAAAACAAAAACAAACTTAATAAAAAAATAAAAAAACTTAACGTCGAAAACTCCACAGACACAGTAATACGAACAGGGGATTTAAACTGTATTTGGACAATTGTAACAAAGATGCTAACGCTACTCAGCGTTTACGGCGAAAGCGGGGTGCCGCGTGGGGAAGCGGGAGAGGAGTCACATTCCAGCGAGATGCAGTTAAGGGGATAGATACCCTCGAGCGGCCAAAAACGCTCATCTTTCAAAGTTTATTCCTCCAGAATGCCTTGATCAAAAATTTTGAAAAAAATATATTATAATCATAGATTCAAGCACAACATATTTAGTGTTTATTATTTTCTATACGGCCTATATTTACGTCAAAAGAAAAATATTTCTACACGGCGTTTTTTAACTTTTAAATCGATATTTCTCTTAAAGCGCTTAGACTTTTTTAAATATTCTTACTCGCAGTAACGTGTATCTGTAAGAGCTATAGAATCATAGTTCTATTTTAAAATTGATGAAATATTTAATAAGAAAAGTAATAAAAATGAGTGTCCGTACGAGTTTCCGCCTTGCGAGGTTCAGAGGGGCTCTATGCGGGACGCGGGCGCGGGTCGGCCGGCAGTCTCGCGCCAGCGCTCGTGAGAGGAGGCTGTGTCACTTTTTGCTCCGTGCACCCTTGGATACTAATGTAAAGACATGCTTCAGAAGCGTAGAAAATAATAACGACGTAGTATGATCCAGTACAAATCTGTTTAATTAATGATCAACAGCACAGACATCAGTAGCTTTTATACACCATTGAGTCAAAACACTAACGAATAGTCACAAAACTAATAGACAACGGAAACGGAAATTATCAGGTATTGAATAAAATTAAGAAAAAGTTAATAGTAACGCTAGTAATTGTCAATAATTGTGTACAGATATTTGGATTAACCTAAAATATCGAAAGTTGTATAGATTTATTTAGTTGAACAATGCTTGATTCAATAAATAAATATCCGATGGGCGGGAAGACTAATGCTCCATAGGATTTTATAATAAAAGTTGGCGGTAATCGGAAGTTGCATCAACAATTCTAAAATTAATAAATTAATGACTAAAAGACCGGAAGTGTACTTCCAAGTGTGATTTTAGAATAAACTAAGGTTTTAAAATCCTCCCAAGTAATTTGAGGCTTCCGTCGACTGGGACCGCAATTAACTCGGACCGCGGTCCCAGTCGCCGGATTTATAAAAATGAAATAATTTTCTTCCGGCGACTGGGACCACTCATAAATGATAACTGAAATAAGATAATGTACAGTCAAACGACAAAGTAATAATTGAGTAAAAAATCTTTTTTTAACCGACTCCAAAAAAAGGAGGAGGTTCTCAATTCTTCGTAATCTTTTTTTTTACATATGTTCACCGATCACTCAAAGACCGATGTGCAGAATTCGATTTTTTTATCGAAAGTGTATACTTTCCAGGTATAGTCACCAGGTCAGGATCTGATGATGGAAGACCAGGGAAATCAAGGGGAGCTTTCAAAAATCGTAGAGGCGACTAGTACATTCTGTACCATTGATTATGAAATTAAAGGATTTAAGTTATTTGTATGAAAGATTACGCGGTAATAAGCGGTTTACGATTTACGGGGTATTAAAAAAAAACATACTAGATCTCTTTCAAAATAATGTTCGTTGGTAGTTTTTATAGTAATGTACATCATATGCTTTTTTAGATTTTTCATTTTCTTATTTTAAAAGTTAGAGGGAGGGGGGGCGGACCAACTTTTTTCCACTTTGGAAGCGTCTGTCACGCAAACTATTCGGTTTAGAAAAAAGATATTTTAAAAAAGTCGATATCATTTTTGAAGAGCTATCCATAGATACTCCACACGTATGTGTTTGACGAAAAAAAATAATATTGAGTTTCAGTTCTTAGGAAGAAGGGGGGGGGGCCCGCCCCTCAATATTTATTATTGTTTTTGCATCAAAATCTTAATGCGGTTCACAGAATACATCTACCGAATAAGTTTCAACAGTACCTATTATAGCTCTTATAGTTTCGGAAAAAAATGGCTGTGACATACGGAAGGACAAACGGACAGACAGACATGACGAATCTATAAGGGTTCCGTTTTTTGCCATTTGGCTACGGAACCCTAAAAATGGCCGTTATGGCTTCACATAAAATCAGTATTAACTGTGTTAATATTTAAAAATAATGTTATAATTTAATAATATCCTTCTTTTTTTTTCTAAAGTGTCCGGTCAAATATAGCCCAAAAGCAATAGTATTCGTCGATACTCGATACGAACTATGTAAATATTTTGTTGATGGTCAACTCGAGTAGCTAACTCGAGTTAACTCGAGTTGGACGTAACTCGAATCCACTCGAGTTGAACTCTCTGTAACTCGAGTTCGAAAACCGAATAGAACCGACATGGAGCGAAGTTTGCCTATCGTTTGAGACTCAAACGATCGGCAAACTTCGCTCCATTTCGTGACATTTTACTTCATTTTTTTTAAGTAATTCAATAATATTTTGTTATTTTAAGTTTTATTTAACTCATTTCAAAAAGAATAGAATATTATTTTTGTTAAAACTTATAAGAAGGTTGTTTTAGTTTTCTTATAAAAGATTTTTATATGTTTTTGTCAATAACTAAATTGTTAGTTATTTGTCAGGAAAATAATTTTTGTTTTTTAAATAATTAGACATTTTCCTTTATAGTACCTACGATATAATTAAGATAAAAATATAAGCATATAATTTAACTAAGGAAAAATATTCCTTGTGTTACTAATAATATTTAAGCAAGTAGTTTAAGGAAAAAAAAAGATTCTTTGTGATACTAATTATCTAATTTTCTTGAAAATATTGTGATTACTGACTGATACTGATTATAAAACAATTATGATCTCGTAAATGTACCTATCATAATGTAAGTCTGATTTTGAAAGGATAATTTAATAGTTAAATTGATAGTAAATATGTATTATTTTTAATTAAAATTCGAGCCAAAATAGTTCAATAAATGATTCCATTTCAAACAGTAACTCTTTTGTTTCTTTAGTTAGTAGGTATAACTCTCCCAATACATAGGAATTGAAACAGATAAAAATTGGAATAGCTGAGTGAATAAATGGGTAAAATCTCAAAAAAAAAAAAACATTTACTTGTCCATCCAGTTAACTCGAGTTACGTAACTCGAGTTCAACCCGAGTTACGTGGATTTTAACCCGGGTTAACTCGAGTTACATTTTTTCCGAGTTGGCCCATCTCTCCATACAAAAATTTTTTGTATGAATAATTTTACGAGTTAGAAAGAAATAGTAATATACTATCATACAATGCTATTGCCTTTGTGTGTGTTTACCTGCATGTGTGAATTATATAAAAACGGGCTAGGTCAATTTATAAGCGGATAGGATAAAATCATGAACATCATCTAGAACGAGTCAATGATAATCATATTCATATCAATAATTTAGATGGTTAATTCGTTTGACTGTACCGATTTCGGCTTGTATAGTAGACTTTTTTTAAGTCACCAATGAGTGGTCCCAGTCGCCGGAAGAAAATTATTTAATTTTTATGAATCCGGCGACTGGGACCGCGGTCCGAGTTAATTGCGGTCCCAGTCGACGGAAGCCTCAGTAATTTAAAGTAATCATAATAAATTTAAATTAACATAAATAATTACGCAATACGATCAATATAAAATAATTATGAAACTAAGTATAGCTTCATAGATGAGCGGGAAGCGCAAGATGTAACACTAAGTACTTCGAGTGCAACGAAGTATTTTTAGTGATTTTGTGTATTATTATTGAATGTTTGCATTTATTGCCGCGCTGGAACGCTTTACGTGATTTTATATGATGTTTTATTTTGATACTAGCTTTCCGCCCGCGGCTTCGCCCGCGTGGTGTTCGATTATATCGTGCTTTTCAGATTTCCTTCAGGAACACCAATTTTTTCCGGGATAAGAAGTACCCTATCTTTTAATCCGGATTTCTAACTTTACGTCTACAAAATTACAAAGCAATCGGTTCAGTAGTTACAGTGTGAAAGCAGAACAAACAAACAAACAAACTCACTTTCCCATTTATAATATTAGTATGATTCGGTTATATCGCGCTTCCAGATTCCTTCGGGTTAAAGTTATTTCTAAGTAGGACATGCAATACCGTTTTACCGGTTTTCATTTTTACCGCCTTTTCTCCTTTCGTTTTTTTTTCGTAACTATAAAATTACCGGTAAAAAAATATAAAACCGGTAATTTACCGGTTTTATTTTTTTGGGCAACGTTGTTCATTTATTCACGCAAACGTCAAACTTTCCATTATATGTGATGTTTGACACTTGACAGTAGCTTTGACGTAAGCGTTTGTGACGATTCGTGTCATTCATTAGTTTGTATAACTGTACTGTACAACGAGCTAGACGAACGTAGCCAGTCTTACTAGCTTGGCAGTGCAGGATTGAATACCGTATTGGTGGGGCCAGAGCACTTATCGGTAAACTAATCTGCTTCAGGGAATGTGATACTCGTCCTAGAGTGATACGCTTTGTAAGGCGGGTATTTTCAGGTACAAATACCAACCTACAGGATTATGCGACCCGTTTCAGAGAGCACATCTACTTCCTGAAGCAGAAAATGTACGGTACACCCAGAATCGCACTTTCTAAAACAATGAAAGGTGGGTTTATCGATCAGACCAAGGTGGCTGACACTTAACTTCTGGATGACGATGCCATGTGTTCATTCTGGCGCAGTATCTGTTTTGTGCCTGTCGCTTTTTTGGATCAAATGGTTTTCAAGGTTGCACGCTCGCTTGAGTCTGGTTCGCTACCTCAGTTCCTAACAACTAGAGTAACCCACCTGCTCCGTAAATCAGGTAGCACTGCGGAACCCAAAAATTATAGGCCCATCACTTGTTTACCGACCATCTTTATAGTTCTTACATCCAATTTTAAAGTTAAAATTAACAAACATATTGACAGCAACTCATCATGTCTGCCTCTCAAAATGGATGTAGGAGCGGCTCCCGCGGTACTAAGGAGCTACTCCTTAATAACATGGCCATTACCCAACAAGTTCTATGGCCAACATATTCTAACAAGAGGCTATGGTAGAGCATACGAATGTTGCACTACAGGCAGCCTCCGAATGGGGCGAAGCCAATCTTGTGGCATTCAATGCCTGCCAAAACACAAGCGTCTATTCACCGCCAAAAAGAGCCCGTTCATCTTGGCGCAGGTGCGTTTATGTGGTGTGGAGTACTGCCGCATTTGTTGGCTGATGCTGAAAAATGCCACCTGGAAACTTTGGATTCAGTGAAGAGACATACGAAGAGGCTAATTGGTGACCAAGATTTGGTTCAAAACGGTCTCCTAAGCCTGGAGTACAAGCTAAGAGTGGCCAGCCTGTCGGTGTTCTATAATCTATAGGATGCATTTTGGAGAGTGCACGAGGGCATTGCATGATTTAATTCCCCTTCTCCGTTCCATCATCGGACAACTCGTCGTACGGCGAGTATCCACGCTTATGTTGTTCACCCCTTTACAATCCGGACGAAGCGTTTGGCCTCGCCTTTTATACCGCGTACATCGACGGACAGAAACAATTTTCAAGCGACGGTATTTCAGTCTAACTACAATTTAAGTGTCTTCTAGGCTAGATTGAATAGGCTCTTAATAAACTACCGCGCTTTACCTTCAACGATTGCATCACTGCTTACCATCAGGCGGGATTGCGGTAAAGCACTAGATTATAATTATTATAAAAAAAGCGGCGATAGCCGATCTTCCCGCGCAATGATTATCGAACTAGCCTATGGTGTGGCGCGAACGATGCACGTGAGTTGAACTTAGTTGCGACCGACAAGTATCAAAATTTCTATTTCAACTATTTTCACGTCATTGCGTGTTTTGTTGGTGTTGTGGTTTGTTTTTGTTATCCACACACGGTTTTTTTCTTACTATTTCATTCTGCGCTTAGGTAACTACTTACTAAGTATTCCTCCTTAACCTAACCTAACTTTATTATACTACATTTGCTAACTTTTGCTTAATCCCGAAAATATCAAAAATACCGGATTATCGGTATTGGTCTGGAGCCAATACCGAAAATACCGGTTTTGCTTAAATGGTTCGGTATTGCGACCCCTACCTGGTATACTTACTTATTTTCTGCTTTAAGACTACCTAATCACATTATTAATATTTTTGAAAAAAATATATAAATTTATCGTTTTTACCGGTTTACCGGTAAAAATATTTCAATTATCGTTTTTTACCGGTAAAATAAAAATTACGCTAATTGCATGCCCTATTTCTAAGGCCACACCCTGTTCATTCCTCCAATAAAAATTAAGAACATCTCAAAAAAAATCGTCAAGTTTTTGCTAAGTCCAAAACAATAATATTTTCCTTCCCTTAAAAAATATATAATTGATACTTGTAATTTAATCCGTATGAAACTTGATTAAATTTCCCCAATTTTTTTTCTAGTAGGTAAATCAAAACAATTTCTTTTTTTCATTCTTTAAGTTCATTAGTCTCAGGTGTTCATTACCTAAAATATGGTCAGCTAAATTTTTAAACAATATGTATTCTAAATAAAATGCAACTATTTAAGTCTGACCTGTGAGTTTTATTTAGATGATGGAGTTTCCGGGATTTTCTTTTAAGTCCTGGTAAGTATCAATGGGAATTATACCAAAAACGCTAAATGCTAAATAATAACTATAAATAAAAAAGAATAAACCGGTTCCCATTTTGCATTAATCATTTTTATAAATTAATATTTGTTTTCCCTTTTTTAAATAAAAAAAATCCCTGCAACGCAGTATCGAAAACAACATAATAAAAGTAATTACCTAATATGTTTCACTTTAGGGCATGAGTTTTGATACCACGTAATTCTATATTAGGTACTTTTTAGACAGAATAGTATACTTTATAGACATGGTGTGGCATTCTACGTTTGTTGCGAGACGTCCGCGCTCGAAGCAAGCGAGTAGGAAATGTACACGTAAATATGATGCGGGGTGCGCGGGGCTTTTTGCCTAGCCCCGCCCAGATGCGCAAGGTCATCGTCGTTACTAATCGCCTTAATTCGCGCGAGTTATATACAAACACACTCACTTCCGCCTTTACAATATTAGTGTTACATAACAAGAGAAGAGTTGCTCTCTCCCCTAACGAGAGATTATCTTCAAGGATTCACAGATTTTTTTTTATAATTAGCTGCAAAATGGGCCCGCTTTTAACCTCATTTTCGCCTGGTGGAAAGCGACAGATGAGGTCTAGAACGGAACAATTAAACCTTGAAGTATATTGATTATTCAATTAACACCGCTAACTCTACTGATTTAAAGATGTCATTTCACATTCACAATAAGACTATCTTAATTATTAACAATTCTATTCAACAAAACATAGGAACTCACTGTGTCACTGGTCACTGTTGCAAAACAATGCAATATCTCTTCCGCTTGATAAAAACCAAACCACAGAAAGATATCTAGAAACTCTCTGTAGTCATAATAAACAATTGTGGTATGAAAATGGTATCATAATAGGTATAGCAGTGACGAACATAATCAACCTATAATGTTCCCGCTCCTGGGACACAGGCCTCCTCTCGGTGAGAGGGGGCCCAGAGCAGGTTGTTAGATGTCACGTCTTCGAAGTTTTTGGCTTTAGTACATGCCGGTTTGTTTCCTTCAGTGGTGATGAAATAATTTATATACAGTAAAGCGCCAAATGGGGTTAGAACCTACGGCCTACAACTTGTAAGTCGCGATTGATATCTCTAGGCTACCACTGCTGTAGTGACGAACAAAACAGCGATTTGTCTGATGATTTGATAGACAGCGGTGATGATTGGCGAGCAGCACAAATGGGTAATTTACTTGTTTGTTAGTTAATAACCAGTGATTTTCTATTGTATGTGTACACAAAATTGAACGTTTACTAAAATATTCCACCGCATGTACGTAAACGTGAACTAGAAATTAATTTTATTCCATTAAACTCGATAGTGGACGTACGGAGGACGGGTCTGAGCAGTTGTGTTGCGATGTATGCCGGGTGGAATGCGCCAAATGTTGTTGTGTCGCGAGGAGTCCCAAATCAATCTCCCTCTGGCACAGCATCGTTGGTCAGGTTTAACATTGTAATACCTCGGTCAACTGCCCTTCCCTTCTATTCATTAGTATTTTTTTTTTGAGTGAATAGTCTCGTAATAAACCAGCGCGCTTTACCATCAACGATTGTATCCCTGCTTACCATCAGGTGGGATTCTGGTCAAGCACTAGTTTATAATTATAAAAAAAGAAATCTTGGAAAATGTATGGAATGCATCACCAAAGCAGAATTAATGAAAAACGGTGGGCAGTAGATTGGAACCCAGCCAATACGGCCTCTTATTGACAAAAGGTCGTAGCGTGGGTGCTCATCACATTCTATCTCCACTAAATCAGTTATCTACTTTAGCAAAATGTATTTAAAGCTGATCTTTGAGTGACCATTTCTAACAAACAGTTCCTAAATCCTAATAAGTGTTTGATTGCAATCGAATTTGAACCTTGTTTAATATGACTTTCAGTTTGTTATTCCATGAATTAAAAATTATGCGAGATAATATGGTTCTAATATACTAAGTATTTCATTAGCTCGCATGCGATATTCAGATGGATTTTCCAAGAGACCGTAAACAGAGTCTGTTATCGATACAGACATGAGATAATAGAATTGCTTACACTCTACCTTTGTTATTGTATAGTAAGTGACCATGATGAGTTTATTATCATTACATTCGACCGTCTGTTTGGTTTTGTGGGAATTGTGATTACTGCTTTTCGTTGGGCCAGATTCCAATGTTCACAAACTAAAGTTCAGCGCATCTTTTTCTGTAATTAAGTATGGCACAGGAGATAACTGTTAGTTTAGTATAAACTAATATTAATTATCTTCTGTCCTATTCTTAATAAAATAGAAAGAAAGAGATACAGATCTTAAGAGACTTATCCATCCCTATAAAGTGCGTATGTTTGTATGTCTGTCTGTATGTATGTGCCCGAAGTTGCTCAAAACCCTCACCACTATAGATAATCATATAGATCTGGATGCGCTGAGTTCAAACAAAAAAAAAATAAAAAAAAAAAAATTGTTTTTGTCTTGGTCCTGTGTATAAAGACACGTGTTATTTTGTTTTAAATGAACAGACAGCTGTACTGCTGGGGAGTTTGTTCAGCCACTTCTTCCCAGCGGAAGCACTAGGTCGTGGCGAAGAGCGGGCGTTTTGGGGGACTGTCTTATGTAATATTGGTGGTCAAAAAGTGCTGATTCTCAGCCTAATTTGAATAAATGACTTTTGATTTTGACACGGGAAGCGGTACCGTTGTCTTTAAGTTAGAATTCAGGGAACAAGCCCATACCGATAGCCAGTATTTGTGTAAAGTTCTTAATTACAACTTAGTACTGAACTAAGCTATCATGTTAGTTTTAAACTGCATTTTACTCGGTGGTAGGCCATAACATCGGCTGCCGGCAGAAGTTACCACCCACCAGACAAAGTCTTGCCGCCAAGCGATTCGTCGTGTTCCGGCATGATGCCTGGTTAAGTCGTACGGAGGGCGGTATTCAATAAGTTTTTAGAGAATAGGCTTAATAAACTAGCGCGCTTTACCATCAACGATTGCATCACTGCTTACCATCAGGCGGGATTTTAGTCAAGCACTAGTTTATAATTATTTAAAAAAAGTTAGATTCTTAATTCAATAAAGGTTTGGTGGTTTAAACTTTAACTAAGGAAAAACCTTATTTCATAATGAGGAGAATTCGATACGGTCGTCAGCAGGTCAAGTTACCAGAAGCTGTCAAACTTTACTAATCAGTCTTGAACCTTAATGCTTTAGAGATAAAGTTGAATATCGATTATAGAACATTGATAGATGTAATAACTTCTATACCTGCGCTCATTTCCTTGACTCATCGAGTATCACTGATTGCAATTGGTTCACCTTTTTTCTTTAAATTGTTTTGTGTTGCCAGTGAGCCTAACCAAATTAAGGATGGTACAGAATCCAGGGCTGTGGGTTATTCGAAAGAGATACCGTGACCCTGGAGCACACGCAAGTGAAGGAACACGGGTGGATTTTAGTCAGTAAAAGTCTGACAGACCCTTCCGCGTCCCCCAGAGCGGGAGAGGTCATTTAATGATATTCCAACCACAAAAAAAGGATGGTATGGAACTCGTAAGGATCTTTAGTATACAAATAATATATACATATATCACATAAATATACCATAAGAAATTAAACAAAAAACTCTGGAATGCCTTGGGCATCAAAAAATCGTCCGCATTGTTGTCAATAGAAAGAAGTTTTAAAGGCTGGCAGTATTTTTATTTAGTACTAGCTTTCCGCCCGCGGCTTCGGCCGCGTGGAGTTCGGTTATATCGCGCTTTTTAGATTTCCCTCGGGAATATCAAATTTTTCCGGGATAAAAGGTAGCCTATGTTCTTTCTCAGGGTCTAAAGATTGTCTGTGCCAAATTTCATCAAAATCGGTTGAGAGGTTTAAGCGGGAAAGCGTAAGACAGACAGATAGACAGACAGATAGATAGACAGACAGACAGACACACAGAGTTACTTTCGCATTTATATTATTAGTATGGATGTTAGGTGAAAAATATTTCAGCTAAAAATCGGTAAGCCCTCTTCAGGTCACGGCAAGTGCCAAAAACCAGCAACAACAAACAACTCGAAACATGCAGCTAATCAATTTAAAGAACGGCGCAAATATTGGAATATCTGCGCCGTTCTTTAAATTGATTTGGCTTTAGAATTAACTAGATTCACGATTCTTCATCTGTAACCCATATTATCTCTACTTTGAAAAAATTATCTTAAAATTGGCAATTAATGACTCCGAAATTGAAACTTGTTCACTAGACCAAAGAGAAACTGTGGAATCCACAAATTGAAACGACTGATGAGTAACCAGAGTAATTACAGTCTCATATAAAAAAACATTAATACATAGATCCTATTTGCCCATAAAGTTAATTAAAAAGGCGCAGTGCTGCACACCCCCCAACTATTTGAAGTTTTAAAGAAATATCAACTTTATTTTATTGACTGTTAAGTTGATTTCAGAGCGACTATCACTATTGAAAAAGCTATAAAGGGCTATATATTTTTTTAATTGTAGCTTCTGAACCACAGAGTCATCATCATCCCAGTCGCATCCGAAGACTTTTCAGCTTTTGGAGTCTGGGGTCCGCTTTACCAGTCCAACTGCTGACATGGCTAAACTTCGACATTTTCCATGAAGCGACTGCCGTCTGACCTCCACAACCCGAAGGCGACATCGAAGCATTGTAGTTAGACCAATTGTTGGACTTTTGAGGGCTCCAACAACCCGTAACGACTGCCACTAAATGTTCGTATGGCAACCGGGACCAACGGTTTAACGTGCTTTCCGAGGCACGACCAGACCAGTGCAAATATTCATATTCATGCATACAAATATTTGCACTGCGCGGGGATCGAACCCGCGCCACCTTGCGCAGCGGCCGCGTCCGCTACCGCTACGCCACCGAGGGTGTCAACCTGCTTCTGAACCACAGAGTAAATATCTATATTGTGACTGAACTTTATTATGTAGGAATTACAGTTATTTTTGACTGATTACAAGGTGAAGGAAAACATTTGAGGAAACCTGGACTTTAAGTCTAAAGTCGCCAACCCGCATTGAGGAAAAGTGGTGATTACGCTCAATCCTTCTCTGTATGAGAGGAGACCTGAGCCCAGCAGTGGGACGATAGAAAAGGTTGATGATGATGGGTTATTTTCATATTAATTCATATTTATTTACATTTTTGGTGACTATCTAGCAGTGTCACGATAGTTGGATTGGAATTTTATGAAAACTACAAAGCTATACATAATGCTGCACGCACGGGTCACAGCACAAATATCAACAATGCTAACAAGCATGAAGCGTAACCAACTGAATTCCGTTTTTCCGTAGAGCTGTCTAGTTCCCGGATTTTTCAATTAAATGCTCTTCACCTTCAGACAATTGACCTTAAGCCCGACGTCCTACTTCATTGATCTAATTCAATTTAAAATTATATCCTACAACACCATAGATGATATAAAGTAGTAATACCTACCATGTCGAATGTATTACAACAATTTAGAATTCTATGACGTAGCTTCAAAATGAAAATGTTTTATTAAATCATCAATCTCAATACTATAAGCCGTAAAGTTATTTTGATAAACAATATCTTCTATACTCCTACGGTTTAAGTAGTTTACTAAAGGTAAACAAACTTCAGTTTAGCAATGTTATTAATTAAATTTATTAAGCATGAAGTGTCACAACTTAAATGACGTGTTTTTTTTTGTTAACCCTTTACTCAACTACCTATACCTTGATTGATCAGTATCCGCATTGCTTTCAAGGAAGTCCTGTATATACTAAATTGCAATAAAAATTTGTTCACTTATCTATAAAAATAAAGTTATAAAACTAAAACCCAACTACGACAAAAAACGACGCTGAAAAAGTATAAAACAAGATTTTCAGAATACTGAACTGAACAAAGTTGCTAATGTAGTTGCAAGTAAATGGACACAGTAGTAATGTCATACAATACTATTCTGAAGTATGCAATATTCACTATGTAGAGATAAATTTTCATGTTTGGAAGGCGTAGTCACACGTTACATATACCTACCTATCGTAGCACCTTGACAACGTGTGACTACGCCTTTCCAAACATGAAAATTTATCTCTACATAGTGAATATTGCATACTTCAGAATAGTATTGTATGACATTACTACTGTGTCCATTGACTTGCAACTACATTAGCAACTTTGTTCAGTTCAGTATTCTGAAAATCTTGTTTTATACTTTTTCAGCGTCGTTTTTTGTCGTAGTTGGGTTTTAGTTTTTTAACTTTATTTTATTTGTACTATTTTGGTGTTATAGTATATTATTAACAAAAGTTAAACTGATGAACTAAAAACTAGGTACTTGACATATTACATCTACACGCACATGTAACAACATAAGCCCGAAGGCATATAGTGCAGAGGCCTTTTTATGGGAGATTTAGCCAGTTATAAAACTGTCTCCGCCTTCACCGCGTCGAGTTACTCCCAGCTTATGTTGTTTTCATTAGTGTATTACATATTCTAATAATGTTCACACTGCTCTACATTGCATAAAGCGATTCACAGGTCCCGTGATCGGCGCTTTACTCTTATCGCTCATATTTAACATCATTAAAGCATTCTTGTAATTATGTACAAGCATAAAGCACTCGTGAAGCTCTTTCACGTGATACCAAACACGGTATATTTATTTTAATTTTATATTAACATAGAACTTTTTGTCCGCTAGAGGGCGCAATACTAAATTTGGTGACAAGCTTTATAGCTCATAACTAACAGAATATCAAGGCCCTTCTAATGGTACTGCAGTGGTCTTATTCTGATAAGTAGTAAAGAAGCTATGAACGAAAAGATGTGAATTATATGCAACCAGCCCATGAATACAGATAAAGTCGCACGCAAATGCTAGCAATATATATATATTCAAAATGTACAAGTAAAGAGCTTTCAAATGATACCAAACACGGCATATTTATCTTAACTTTAGTTTTTTACTCTGTATGTTTTGTCCGCTAGAGGGCGCCACAGTAAATTTTGTGAAACCCCATATAGCCTATAACCAGCGGACAATTAAGACGCTTCTAATGATATATCATTTGTCGAATTCTGATAAGTAGTTTAGAAGTTACGAGGAACAGATGAACATACATACATACATACATACATACATACATACATACATAGCCTGTCAAAATCATAACCCTCCTTTTGCTTTGCCGTAGTCGGGTAAAAATAGCAAAATTTGCTATATTATATGAAATTTAGTATTCGTGGCTGATTTTTGCCCGACTGCAGCAAAAAGAGATTTTTTGATATTTATGTAGCTGTAATATGTATGTAATATGTATGTTCATCTGTTCCCTCGTAACTTCTAAACTACTATCAGAATTCGACAAATGACATATCATTAGAAGCGTCTTAATTGTCCGCTGGTTATAGGCTATATGGATTTTCACAAAATCTAATGTGGCGCCCTCTAGCGGACAAAACATACAGAGTACAAAAATTAAGTTAAGATAAATATGCCGTGTTTGGTATCATTTGAAAGCGCTTTACTTGTACATTTTGAATATATATAATATTACTAGCATTTGCTTGTGACTTTAGCTGTATTCATGGGCTGATTGCATATAATTAACATCTTTTCGTTCATAGCTTCTTTACTACTTATCAGAATAAGACCACTGCAGTACCATTAGAAGGGCCTTGATATTCTGTTGGTTATCTATACTAATATATAAAGCTGATGATTTTGTTTGTTTGTTTGTTTGTACGCGCTAATCTCAGGAACTACTGGTCCGATTTGAAAAATTCTTTTTGCGTTGGATAGCCCATTAATCCAGGAAGGCTTTAGGCTATATAACATCACGCTGCGACCAATAGGAGCGGAGCATAATTAATTCTACGCGAACGAAGTCACTGGCGGCTGCTAGTGAGCTATAAAGCTTGTCACCAAATTTAGTATTGCGCCCTCTAGCGGACAAAAAGTTCTATGATAATATAAAATTAAAATAAATATACCGTATTTGGTATCACTTGAAAGAGCTTCACGAGTACTTTATGCTTGTACATAATCCCGAGTAATGCTTCTTAGAAATTTGAATGTAAACCAGGATTTGGTAAACGGAGCGATAGGAGTGGTGAAGACCTTCGAATGGCCTGCTCTTCTGCGCGATCAGTTGGAACAGGGAGAACAGCCTAGCGCTGTCATACAATTTGACGACGCATCCATAAAAGCAGATATTAACGGACTTATCAAAATCGAGCCTTGCCTCACTGAATTTGACGGCTTGAGGGGTTCTGGGCAAATTCAGCGTAAAATGCTCCCTCTGATTCTTTCTTGGGGTTGTACTGTACATAAATTACAAGGTTGTACTCTAGATAAAAAAGTTACATATCTAGGAAAGTCATTGTTTGCTAAAGGACAGGCCTATGTCGCTCTCAGTAGAATCAAAACCATAGAGTGATTGTTTATAACTGCCTTGGATCATAATAAGTTACTTAAAAATCCACATGACAGTCGATCTTTACCAGAATTACATAGATTAAGAAATCTTCCCAGGTCCTCTCAATATATGAAACATCCAATTTATGTATACTTACTAACGACCTCATCCACTAATTCATGACCCATTCGCTGCCATCGACGCAAATGTGCGTCGCTACTACGAAATACTGGAAGCTTCATACGGGGAAACCATTGCTATACGCGCTACAATCCACGTGCTACGAAATAGTAAAATAGGACATCTCTACATATTACTATGCGCCGATACATAAGTCAAAAGAGATGTCGTATGTTAACTACCTAGTTTTTAGTTCGTCATTTTAACTTTTATTAATATCACAGTATAAAATACATACAGTAGGTCGACGCCTTTGATCTCGTGTAAAATGCCCACATCGTCTAAACAGTAACGCATCGGCCAGGGTTGTCACAAATAAACAATATTTATGAAATTATTGCAGATCAACATCGATAGCTGTATTATATTTAATTAATTTGCTATTTTTACTACGGAAACAACTCGAGACAGATTTAAGTTATTTAGATGGCATATTCGTAAGCAGCACCCCAATCCACCTCGGAATACAACCCATATCACTCACCCATCACTCACCCATATGACCCATATCATATTAATATACATTTAAATTGGCGTCCGCCATCTTGGATTTCAAAAAGGGCCTTTTTCGTAACAAGCACCCCAATTATACTCAAAATTGACACTCATATCAAATTATGAAACAAATTACGTCCGCCATTTTGGATGTCAAATAGGATGACTTTTTCGTGACAAGTAACCCAATTATACTCAAAATTGACACCCATATCAAATTATAAAACAAACAAATAAAAAAACGAACACGTGTTAGTCCTTAATGATAGATACCGAGCTACGAACATCGTTTTGTTTGCACCGCACGATTGCTCTGTCTGGACGTCTTCGTCGGACGACTGTATGATTTTTAGACTGTGTTAATATTATGCGCCACAAATACACTTTAACACCAAAATAGTACAAATAATAAAAAGTAAAAAAAACTAAAACCCAACTACGACAAAAAACGACGCTGAAAAAGTATAAAACAAGATTTTCAGAATACTGAACGGAACAAAGTTGCTAATATAGTAAGTGGACAAAGTAGACTCTACCAAGATGCCTTCGTCGTAAATTGACAATAATGTCATACAATACTATTCTAAAGTATAAATTTTTTTCGTGTTTGGAAAGGCGTAGTCACACGTTCTCAAGGTGATACGGTAGGTAGGTATATGTAACGTGTGACTACGTCTTTCCAAACATGAAAATTTATCTCTACTTGGTGAATATTGCATACTTCAGAATAGTATTGTATGACATTATTGTCAATTTACAACGAAGGCATCTTGGTAGAGTCTACTTTGTCCATTTACTTGCAACTACATTAGCAACTTTGTTCCGTTCAGTATTCTGAAAATCTTGTTTTATACTTTTTCAGCGTCGTTTTTTGTCGTAGTTGGGTTTTAGTTTCTTTACTTTTTATTATTTGTTTACATTCTTTTGATAGCAATTCTTTATTGGACGCTACGAGATTTCGTCTTTTTTAATAATTATTGGTTTAGTCCAATTTAAGGGCGAATATTTTAAAGATGAAGATATTCATATAGGTTACGTAAACTGATCACATTTCTGCAGGGGAGTTTGTTCCGCCACTTCTTCTTCCCAGCGAAAGCACTAGGAAGTGTTGAAGGGCGAACTTTTTGGTGGACTGTCTTTTGTAATTTTGTCGTTCGAAAAGTGCTGATTCTCAACCAAATTTGAATGACTTTTTTTGATCCTTTCCTATGGAGAAGAGCCAGCAAGAAACACCACAGTTACTTTCTTTAATTTGGCTTATACAATTTACTCAAAAGTCTTCTGCTTCTTTTCCAGGTTCAAAGAGGGTAAAGTATCATACGGCACAGACAGTCCAGCCAAGGGTCGCCGGGTCATCTTCTGTGTGCACGGCAACCCATCCACAGGCTGTTGTGCAGTCATAGAAACCAGTGCCGATGGAGACAATGGGGACGGACATAATGGAAGCATATCAGAGGTTGAAAGTGAGTATGAGGCTTGGGCTGATTAAATTGGAACCCTAAATTGTAGGGCAGAGGTCGTAGAATGAAGTGGTTAAGACTGCAGAGGGATTCTATAAGCACCCTGTGAAAAACCTGTGAAAGGCTAGGTGAAAAGAGTGGAGTGAGTTGTCATTCCAACTAATACTAAAGATAGACACTATACTCACCTGACTTTACACGGTAAGATTTTTGCAAAATCTGCAAAGGCTGCCATGAATCTGTGAAAAAGTCGAGTGTTTGACTGACTGAAGTTGTAATTTACGAATTATAAAAAGCCTTAATTTGTTAAATCTACCATCAACCAAATGTAAATAAAGTGAGATAAATGTCAACTGTTACAAAGCAATTTCACAGTCAGGAAAATATTATATAAACTATTAACAAACTCGGTACATAACATTAGAAATATAATTTGGTCGATAATACCTACAATACATAATGACACGTGTTTGTCTCATATCCATACTGGTGTAGCGGTGCCTACAACGTAACATTCGAACAACGCGTCATACTGACGTCACGCGAATCCTGCATCTCGCAATCAGAGTTTTCTGTGCAACTAGCACGCATACAAGCTCGCGACATCAACCGACGGGCAAAGTGGCCCTCCAGACAATCCCAGTCTGGTCGGGGGTTCCCCCCTTTTCTATGCAGGACGAGTGAGCTTTACATGCTGCTCCTTATACCTCTACACTGGTTTAATCCTACTTAATTGCTATGTTTTCAATTTATTTTTCCTTCGATTCGATTTCTCATTCCCAGTCTGTTCCCCATAATGTTGCTCTGTTCACTTCACTTGGTCTTGTAAATCTTTAAAGCTCAGATTTCATCTTTTTGATATCAGTTTACCCGACATCTGGTCCGCTTGGACCACCTACGGTTTTCACCTTCGTAATTATTGTGATTTCGTCTGTGAACTGTATCATTGAGAATAGAATACTCTTTATAATGTACACCATATAAATTCATCATCATCATCTCAGCGTTAATCCCTGTCGCATCCGCAGCTTTTTCGGCTTTGGCGTCTGGGGTCCGCTTTACCAGTCTAACTGCTGATTTTGGCCAAACTTCGATATTTTCCGTGAAGCGACTGCCGTCTGACCTCCACAACCCGAAGGCGATATCTAAGCATTGCAGTTAGACCAATTGTTAGACTTTTGAGGGCTCCAACAACTCGTAACGACTGCCACTAGATGTTCGTATGGCAACCGGGACCAACGGCTTAACGTGCTTTCCGAGGCACGACCAGACCAGTACAAATATTCATATGCATACAGCATTGCAGTTAGACCAATTGTTAGACTTTTGAGGGCTCCAACAACCCGTAACGACTGCCACTAGATGTTCGTATGGCAACCGGGACCAACGGCTTAACGTGCTTTCCGAGGCACGACCAGACCAGTACAAATATTCATATGCATACAAATATTTGCACTGTGCGGGGATCGAAGCCGCGCCTCCTTGCGCAACGGCCGCGTTCGCTACCGCTCCTCGTACTCCATATAAATTACAGAACATAAATATGAAAATTTTACAAAGGGTGACACACTGAGCGATCAACGGCAAACTTTGGGTGCCGTTAAATTGAACCAGCCGAAGTTGTGACCACTTTATCTTGGGAATCATCCTTGAACTGCCAACAACAATGACCTGAGTCTTCAATGGGTTGCCCCGCAACCCATGCGACTCACTTCATTCACAGATTGAGTGAAAATCCTTGTTGATAATTTTATTGGCATTAGCCAAATTTAAGTGGCCAACTTGTTTATCAATTTGCAAATCGTCTGCATCCAGATTTTAGGAGAAAAGGTTTTTGGTGATGGATTTTATAAATATTGCGAAAAGCAAAGGAGATACTCGTATAACGCCACCCCGGAGTACACTGGTAGAAGAATACTACCTCGAAGAGAGAGAATTCTTTAAAAAAAATTCTTATGCATATGTGTTTCTGACGTCCATATAGATAACTACGGAACCAGTCTATCGCCGTTGGATATATGTTAAGCAAGTGAAGCATGCCAAGCATAATGGATCCATTGTGAACCAAACCATTCAGTGGTTTGGTGTGAATCATTTTTTGATAGTGTTTTCTGAACGAGATCTTTAAAACAATAGAAAATGACACATGACGTGACTTAATGAATTGACAGCTGACAGACAGAAAGGAATACAAGAAACGTACATTTACATATAATACATGTGGGGCTAAAAGGGTATTTTTATACCCTTTTAGCCCCACATGTATTATATGGTATTATCATATTAAGTAAAATGGTTACGATTTATAAACAAAACTGCTATCCGGACGGTGACAAGTAACTGAAAAGAGCGCGTCGACTCATTTCTTCTTCGCGGCAACACGCCGGGATTTCTTCGGTGCCGGTAATGGGGTCAGCGACTGGGACGATGCTGAGGCGCCAGTAGACATGGCTTTTTCACTAACCTGCTTGATGTTGCTGTGATCGTTCAGGGTATTTACTCGATGCCGTTAGCCATCAGCTTGAAAAATATATATTACTTAATATTGTCCCTGCATAGTCCGCAATTTGTTTCGCCAAGTCTCACACGCGATGAAATGAAGAGCTGATATCGCGATCTCTTTAGAAACTCTGATGCCTCTTATACCAGTACCCTTCAGCATTGTTTTACCAAACCAGATACTGTCTCTGATTAAATTTTATCATTTATTTGATTGTATGAGTTTGTGGTTATCTAAACGTAATAGGTATTAAAAAAGAATATTATTTTAAAACAATTTTTTTAGTGCTGGTCAATATTGAAAAATCAACTGCTTTTTAGGTTGCTTGTTATCACGCCGTGGTACAAAATATACCACAGCGTCATAGAATAAAGAGAGGGAAGTAGGTTATCTCCGACCCAATCCGCGATTTAATTGCCTACTGTCTTAGGGTTGTCACGTTTAGCAAAATTTTAATTCAGTGTCTATAAATTGGCAAAGGTCGGAAAGTTGACGACTGTTCACGCTTTGTCGGATTCGGTTGTCACCGAACCCGCTAACAAATATTTATAGACTAAGAGCTCATATTTAAATTATTTGCTTAGTATTTATACATATAGTCATACACAGTTTTTTTGTATTTTTTATTTTGTAATTTATTAGTAGTTTTGTACACATAAAGGACCATATTTATTTTTATTTTTAATTAATACAAATTTATATAACACAAACATATCTATTAACCCTAAAAATCGTAAAACAAAATAAAAATACTGACAACTGCCTCTTTGACTAATTATTTATGTTGTTAAGATCTGAACTTTATTTATCTGATTCACTAATTGTCAATTAGGTACTTACTTACTTTTAATAACGATTTTATAACTGTAAGTAAGTAGTTACTATACCTACCTACAATAGGTATTCAATGCCGCTAAAACACAGGCGTGTCTTTTCACCGCCAAAAGGAGCCCGTTCACCTTGGCTCCTACTTTTCGGAATGTGTCCTTGGAGTGTTCCGACCGCCTTCAGCTTTTGGGAGTTGAGATTTGAGTTGAGATTAACTTTGGGCGGTTCATTGAGTCCAAGGCTAAGGTGGCTGCCAGGAAACTTGGCGTTATCGCAAAGGTCCGGCAGTACTTCACACCTGGGCAGCTTCCAATGTTATACAAAGCACAGGTCCGTTCGTGTGTGGAGTACTGCAGCCACATTTGGGCTGGTGCTGCCAAGCGTCACCTGGCCACTTTGGATTCAGTGGAGAGACGTGCAAAGAGGCTGATTGGTGACCCTGATCTAACTCGAGTTGGTCTCCAAAGCCTAGAGCACAGGCGTAGAGTAGCCAGCCTTTCGGTGTTCTATAGGATGTATTTCGGGGAGTGTGCGATGGAATTGCATGATTTAATTCCCCCATCTCCGTTCCACCAGCGGACGACCCGTCGTACGGCTGGCTTCCACCCTTACGTTGTTAACACCTCTACGATCCGGACGAAGCGTTTCGCCTCCTTTTTTATACCGCGTACATCGAGGGACTGGAATAATTTGCCAGCGGCGGTGTTTCCGTCGGACTACAATTTGAGTGTCTTCAAGGCTAGAGTGAATAGGCTCTTAATAAACTAGTGCGCTTTACTATCAACGATTGCGTCACTGCTTACCATCAGGCAGGATTGCGGTCAAGCGCTAGTTTATAATATATATAAAAAAAAGGTAATCTGAACAGAGACAATCCTGAAATCGATGAATTAAGACACCCAAACAAACAACAATACTTTCTCCTGCGATAATCACACATTGTTCTTTAATTTAGCTACGTAGTATTCTGTAATCTGTGATTTAGCGAATGTGCCGAAAAGCCGTGACGCGCGAACCTCGTTCCGTGCTAGCCGCGACTAGCGCAGTCATAGGCACTCTAATATTGTGTTTAGGTGTGCGTGCTGCGACGCATAGATACTATGGCGCACACATACAAGCCGCGCGCGGTCCGTTTGTATGAAGATAACGTACTTCCCTCTCTTTATTCTATGACAGCGTGACGTAATTAGCCCCCACTCCGTAACTTTAATACGCTATGTCTCAGTAGTTTTTGGACTTTTTGGTAATTTCGACAAAATAAAAAATACGGGTCTTAACTTTTTTTATTAGATGTCTATAAGACGGACTAATTATTTTATTGATTTTCATACTTTGGATACATCCCTATTATGTAGTGACATGTCGCGAAGAACTATACAGTTCATTATGGGACCGATGACGTATGTATGCTGTATCATCATCATCATCATCACCATCATCAGCCTTTACTCGTCCACTGCTGGACATAGGCATCTTTCATGGCACGCCAACAAGCTGTATACGTATAGTATATGCAAAGGTATAGATTGCAACAATGGTAATAAATGCATAATGCAGTTTTCACTTCTGTTCAGTCCCACAACTGCTATTTTTATATTTACCTCTATTTCTCTATAAAGGTATTGAAGTAAATATACATCTCACCTCTATACAATATGTAAAGAAAACCCCGTCCGATCGATAAGGATAATATAGGTTAGGTAAACACATGGCCAAATAAAATTTGGAACTTTACGTAATCATCATAATAACAATACTAATCGATTTTGAAATAATCTTTTTTTTTCCGCGAATGAATTCCAAGTTCCTCAATATTTGGTAATTTTTAAAGTGACATCACCATCTTAGTAGTAATATGAGTGATGTGACCACGTGCCGCGTGCCCTGCCCCCCTTTACCCGTGCATGTATGCCTAACGTGTTGCCTACCGCACATGTATTAAGTTACCTCGCTTTTCGAAATAATATTTATTTTATTGAGTTTTTTTTTTAAGTTCAGCCCGGCTTTGTAGGCATTATTAGAATCAGTTAACGATACCTAACAATAGCTTCACGGATCGGACAGGGTTTTCTTTACGTATTGTATATTGGCATAAAACACAAATCAATACACCAATATTCTACAGACAGTCTTTGTTTTTAGTGTAAATTACTAATGAGGAGTATTGCGTACATTGAAAGTAATTACATCTCACAAATTCTCATTATTTCTACAACAATATCGATGTCGCATACCTGTGTTCAAACAGAGTTGTTGAAAATGTTTACTATTCTAATCTCTCGTTTGATAAGTTAGTCATAATAATGTTAATTGTTATAATAAAACAACAAACTTCAGTCTTCAGTCAGACTATTTTAAATATACTAGCGACCCGCCCGGCTACGCACGTATGCAATGCTGATACTAAATACATTACAAAAAAACTGTTAACGTTGTATAAAAAACAGCGGCCCGCCGCCCAACCGGCCGGTACCGCCGCAAATGCGACGCCCCACAATTTTTAATTTTGTAATAACTTCGAAACTATTTATTTAAATCATGTGCTGTAAAGGGCGATATAGATCTATATTTAAAAAAAAATTAGAGGTGGAATACCCTTAACATTTAGGGGGATAAAAAATAAATGTTGTCCGATTCTGAGACCTAACCAATATGCACACAAAATTTCATGAGAATCGTTAATCATCATGAAATCGTTTCAGAGGAGCTTAACCACAAACGCCGCGACACGAGAATTTTATATGTATATTAGATGAAGAAACAAACAACCTCATTTTGTTACTGTATTCAATTAACACTCCCACATCAAAAAAAACCACCAGCTTTACCCAAATGATAAACAGGCAGAGTCCATAACTTATATAAATAAAACAGAAATCAGTCAAATACTTTTTAAGCTGATTGTACGGACGACAGCCGGTCAAGCTACCTCAAATTGTCAGATATTCCCAATCAATCTTGAGCCTTAATGTCTTAGAGATAAAGTTAAAAATCTAATAAGGAAATCTGACAGATTGTAGTAGCTTGATGTGCTGTCGTCTGTACAATATTAGGGATAACAAATTAATGTTGTAGTAACATTCAATTAACATTTTGTTTTTCAGGACATTGCCACAGATCAAGGAACGAAGACATCGACAAACGGGCGCGAAGAAAGTTGATCATAGCCAGCATACTGTGTGTTATATTTATGATAGGTGAAGTTGTAGGTAAGTAAGAACCTCTTTTGTACAACGTTATTTTTTGTAAATCTAGCCGAAAGTCCAATATTTTTAAGTAAAGTCAACACGCCTGCCTGCGACGTGGAGGCCTCGGGTTCGATCCCTGGCCAGGTCATGATAGAAAACGGCCTTTTCCTAATTGGCCTGGGTCTTGGATGTTTATCTATTATAAATATAGTATCGTTGAGTTAGTATCCCATACCACAAGTTTCGAACTTACTTTGGGGCTAGCTCAATCTGTGTGATTTGTCCGTATATATTTATTTTATTTTTATTTATTTATGTACATTTGAAAAAGATGTCATGAAAAATCACAAAGTTTTGAGCTTTTTATGTTATCCGGTTGTCCCAACAAAAATGTTTTCAACGCACTGCTTACTCTACCCGTCAACTGCGTTGTGCGCTCGGTAAACATACTGCAGCAATCCATCCATACTAATATTATAAATGCGAAAGTAACTCTGTCTGTCTGTCTGTCTGTTACGCTTTCCCGCTTAAACCTCTCAACCGATTTTGATGAAATTTGGCACAGACAATCTTTAGACCCTGAGAAAGAACATAGGCTAAATTTTATCCCGGAAAAATTTGATGTTCCCGAGGGAAATCTAAAAAGCGCGATATAACCGAACTCCACGCGGGCGAAGCCGCGGACGGAAAGCTAGTATACATATAAATGTATTTGGGAAAAATATAACATGGTGTAAAAATTATGTACATATATAATTCGATATGTAGGTATGGTAGGCAGTACGTCGATATATCCATAATTCAATACTATTGTAAATTGTCCCAAATCCTTTACCCCCTTCATACTACGCAAACTGAAAGCACTTTCTACGTTAGTGTGTTACACTTACAGTTATCCCTCAGTTTAAGGTTAGGGCAGCTGTGTCGTAAAAATGTGATGTTCACTGTAATTAATTATTAAAGCTTGAGGATTAGAGTAAAAGAAACACCGAATTATCAGAAGGTAAGGGTGCGTCACATAGGACAGAACGCGACTCTCTCGAGGCGCTACCATTGGGTCGTGTGCTGCATTAAATAGTGTATCACAGATTATACGAAATAATTACTACATACTACAATACTCGGCACATAGTCCCAATACATATGTCAAAATATATTGCAATAAACAATACGTTTTCGAAAACAATGGCTTGGCTTGCATAATTGTCTGTACGTTAGAAGAATTTTAAATAAGTGACATAATCTGAATGTGAGTTATCGAAAATGACGCGTGTCTAATTTTTTTATTATTTACATGAAACATTGTTACGATATAAAGGGGACTTATGTCATATTTACGTTGTATGAAATGGAATACTAATAGTATGACGTTGGTCATGGCATACATGGAATAAATTTAGTTAAAAAAAAAGAACAGAATAGATAACCTTAACCTTTTTTGAAGTCCGTTACAAAACTGGGAACATTCTAAGGTTGCGTTCTAATTTTAAAAATGATCTTAGCCAAAATCGATCGTCTTTCTCTTGTTCTCAAACTTAATTGAATTTAATTTCAGTCCATAATTTACTTTCTTTTTCATTAAGAGAAGGTTAGAAAATAAATATTAGCTTGGTCCATTCTCTCTTGTCTGCCCTGTCCTGAAACAAAATGTGACCTCCGTGCCAGGTCACATTTTGTTAAAAATGATGCCAAACAGTAATTTTACATAAACATAGTCAAGTTTTACTTAAACATAGTTAAGAATTACATGCGCCAGCAGGCTAAGCCCCCGTAACTGTCAATGTTTCCCAATAAACCTTAGACCAGATTTGTCAGAAGTTAGTGTTCTGCACCTTCCTTTCAAACCTGCAAGGTAATTGAGTAATACAATATCAGTAGCAATGGGTTTCATTTTGACAGTTCAACGTAAATAACGCAATGAATGTTTCATTGCGTTATTTACGTTGTTGAGCAGACACATTTTAGAACATATGGAGCAATGGTTTAGCAATTAGCTTCAGAATGATTTCAATTGATAGTAAGAGAGTGTTACCCAATTAGGGTGCGGGAGCCAGCAATAATGCATAGTGTCAAAAGTCTTCATAATTAAGATAAGATAATTTTTCTTTGTAATTGACTTCCTCTATCATAATTAAGATAAGATAATTTTTCTTTGTAATTGACTTCCTCTATCAATTTCAGCCACCGTCTTCCAGTTATACAATATGTAAAGAAAACCCTGTCCGATCCGTCAAGGTATTGTTAGGTATCGATAATTGATTCTACTAATGCCTACAAAGCCCGGATAAACTTAAAAAAGTCCCCATAAAAAATAAATGTTATTTCGCAAAAGGAGGTAAATTAATACATGTGCGGTAGGCAATACATGCGCGGGCGAAAAAGGGCAGGGCACGTGCGAGCATAGCTATTCGCTCATAATAATACCGTCATACAGGGTGTTGCCACTTATTACAAAATTTTGGGGAAGCTGGAATTAATTCGCTGAAACACAGGTTATTTCAAAATTCAATAGTATTGTTACTATGATGATTATGAAAAATTTCATATTATATTTGGTCATGTGTTTGGTTGTGTGGTGTGTGTGTGCTTGATTATCCTTATGGGTCGGACGGGGTTTCGTTTACATATTGTATACGTTCAAAATCTGTTCCTTTTGATTTACAGGTGGTTACTTATCAAACAGTTTAGCGATAGCCACGGACGCTGCCCACCTCCTCACAGACTTCGCTAGTTTCATGATATCGCTGTTCTCACTATGGGTGTCGAGCAGACCTGCTACAAGACGGTAAGTCCAAGTATTACTTACCCAATGTAGGTAATTATATTTGGTTTGATTATAATAAATCGTAAACAAGAAATACTAAATGATAAACTATTATACCTAGGAATCATATTCTACACCTAAGAGGAGTCAGGAGCATCAATATGCCAACACTTGGCAACTTTCAAATGCGTTTTATTCATGTAATTAACTAATGCAACGTTGAAACGATACATTACATAAACCTATGGGTTTGAAAATGTGACCAACGACATAAAAATAAGGGGGCTTTTGAATAAAACCGAGTTTGGTGGCCGGGCTTAGAATTTTTTTTAAGGCGTATTGTACATCACTGTACTCGGGGGCTCTGTGGTTCAGATATACCCAAAGGGCTTGCAACGCTTTGCGTATCTAATGCAACAATGCGGATGCTGTTGCGACTGCCGCGCTTCTGTAGTCCGTCGGCGATGTTCGCTGACGCACGCGTTGACAGCTTTGACGCAGTATGGCGCAAGAAATCTGCCTCGTTACTTCGCGGGTTGCGTGACAGTCCTAACATCATTCTGCACTCGATAGCGGCCCGGGCAGATAGTCCGCTTGTGTGGGCATTAGCGGACCGTACAAAATCGGTTTTAGTTATTAAGTACTAACATAGGTTTAAGTGAAATTGATACTAACACAATGGACCACGTGTAGTCTGAACAAACAATAAATAATAATAATTAGAATAGTACCAACCCATATCCTCCCGTGGGTGTCGTAAGAGGCGACTAAGGGCACTCTCACCAGAGAAGTGGGCAGCAGCGCTTCTCTTGTGAAATATCAAATAATACTGCGATCTCCAACCCGACGGACAAGCGTGGGGACTATGGCAAAGCCCCCAACTTGAGGGAGGCCTTTGCCCAGCAGTGGACATCTATAGGCTGAGAAGAAGCAGAGTTTGGTGGCAAACACAGGCGTGAAGTTACAAATTGTCTGTTCCAGGATGCCGTTCGGCTGGTACCGAGCTGAAGTCATAGGTGCACTGACATCCGTGCTACTTATCTGGGTGGTGACAGGCATACTGGTGTACATGGCGGTGCAGAGGGTCATCTACCAGGAGTTCGAGATCAACGCCATGGTCATGCTCATCACCTCCGCTGTGGGCGTCGCTGTTAACCTTGTGTGAGTTGATGTTCAGTCATGCTGAGTTACACCAAGAATCATTATTTTTATAACTTTTGGCGAATATACTATATTATTTTGTTCATTCGAAACCCGAAACACGTGTCCAATATTTTTAAGTAAAGAATCTATGTACAAAATTTCAAGAAGATAGATATAATGAAAAACCACAAAGTTATAAGCTTGCTATTCTACTTGGTTGTTCCAACAAAAATATGGTCAAAGCTCTGCACCGGCGGGCGAGCACGGTGCGTTGACCTCTGGCGTCAGCTGTGGCGCGCCCGCAAGTACTGTGATCTATCGTAACCGCTCGATAACGCCACTGCAACAATTTCTAAATGTATTTGGGAAAAAATATAACATGGTGTAAAAATGACTGGAATCGATTCAGTTGCTTATTCTGAACAAATTATATTCAGGTAAGCAAAAAAATAACGTCGTATACCAATTTAACGAAAGTATGTTACGGTCTGTGTTCCAGCATGGGCCTGACGCTGCACCAGCACGGACACAGTCACGGCGGAGGTGGACACGGACACTCACATGGTAGCAGTAACCCCGTGCTCAACAACAAGGTAAGGGCTTGAAGAACATATTACTGCTTAAATAATCCTTTAAAGCTTATATAAGCTTTAAAGGATTATTTAAGAGGAATATTAACGCATAGCTTTGCCTCGCGGAGGGATCTCGGTACATGGGCCCACCCGGATTCTGGCCTAGGGGGAAAGGCAAGTCTGACCTTAAGGGGGAGGCAACTCAAATTTTTAGAAAGACTAATCTTTGTGTATAGTCGCACGCTGTTTTTGGGCAATTACACCGTACATTTTGTCAGTATCTACTGCGTGGTTTATTTAAAAGTTAGAGATAAGTCCTCATTTATACTTTGTTTTAGTAATTAGGGAAGTTCATACATGCAACTCAAATTTTTAGAAAGAGTAATCTTTGTGCGCTATAGTCGCACGCTGTTTTTTGGCAATTACACCGTACATTTTGTCAGTGTCTACTGCGTGGTTTATATAAAAGTTGGAGATAAGTTCGTTTATACTTTGTTTAGTAATTAGGAGAGTTCATACATGTTCTGAGAGATTTCCAGGGGGGAAGAGGCGGGTGCCCAATGGTACCTACCCTAATAATGGTCACCAATCCACGGATAAACCTCAGCAAAAACCAAACGGAATGCATCATTATCTCAAACTTACAAAACTTACAGAAGGATCGCGCGGACTCAGACGCTGAGAGCTCAAACTCCCACTCCCACGAACACCGTCAAGAAGAGAATATCAACGTCAGGGCAGCCTTTATACACGTTCTCGGAGACTTCCTGCAGAGCTTCGGAGTGCTGGTAGCGGCCGTGGTTATTTACTTTAAGGTGAGACACATCAGTTATCAGTCAGTCGTCACGCAATGGAATGGTGATAGAATGACATTGCCGTATTGCCATTATTATAAAAATGATTTTTTTTAAACTGCTTATTCCATTTGAACATTACATATGGAGTGGAGTGTTAGTGATTGACCACTGGAAAGTCATAACGACGCCATTTTATTAGTAGATTACGAAACTTGTCGAAATCGATCATTATGAGATCTCTGATCGACCATTCTGCTAATATTGTATCAGCGGGCTAGGGCTCCTGAACTTTATTGTCCAACAATTAAAGATATTTTTCCATAAACGTAGACACCCTACTAAGTAAGTTCTGAAAATCAATAATGCTCTGTATTTTAGTAAATAGTGTACATTGTCTACCTTCAAAGAAGATCGATAATACATGCAATAGAGAAACCCCGTATCAATCTATATATGTATATAAAAATCAATGCCAATTTCTTTCTAATTTTATAACTCAAGAACGGACTCACCTATCCAAACCAAATGTTTAGGCTTTGTTTAAACTAATCAGTGGATGGTTTATGTGAAGTTTGAATAGAATCGGCCAAGCGGTTCTATATTTACTACATTTTATGTAACAAATGAATTCAATGAACGGTGGATCATCATCTCATCTCATCATCATTCTCCTGCCCTTATCCCAATTTATTTGGGGTCGGCGCAACATGTCTTTTTCTTCCATGCATCCCTATCAGAAACCATCTCGGCAGTCACCCCTTTCTTAGCCATATCATCCTTCACACATTCCATCCATCGTTTCTTTGGTCTTCCCCTACTCTTATAGCCATCAACATTCATAATTAAGACTCTCCTCACGACATTCTCCTCAGTTCTCCGTAAAACATGCCCGTACCATGACAACCGATTTCCACACAACTTTTTAGCTACCGGTGCCACTTTCAGACTTCCTCTTATGTACTCATTTCTTATTCTATCCATTCGTGTAACACCACACATCCCTCTTAGCATTCTCATCTCGGCTGCATGCAATTGCCTTTCAGTCATCCCTTTCGTAGCCCAACATTCTGATCCATACAAGACAGCAGGTCGGATCATGGTTTTATATATTTTCCCCTTAAGTTTAAGGGGAATGCGGGAGTCCCAAATTGTTCCCGTGACCTGCCGCCATTTCATCCACCCAGTGTTAATTCTGTGCTTAACCGTCCGATCTATTTCGCCATCGCTTTGCACGAGTGAACCGAGATACCGAAAGTCGGAGCAGATTGGTAGGAGTGCGCCATCAACGGCTATGGCTCCAGAAGTGGAGAGACCGCCGAAATCGCAGAACATATATTCGGTTTTGGTTCTGCTGATTTTCAAGCCAACATTCTCCAGCTTCTGTTGCCATTTCTCCAATCTGCTCTGGATCTCAGGTCCATCTTCACCGACGAGAACAATGTCATCGGCGAACAGCATCATCATCTCATCTATATATATAAAAATCAATGCCACTTTCTTTGTAATTTTATAACTCAAGAATAGACAGAATAATTTTGATGATCCATAAAGTTTTTATTATTTCACTTTATACGTAGCGAAACACGTATCGGGCCGCTAGTTAATCATATTTTTGTGTCCATAGCCGCAATACCTAGAGAATACAGATTTTAGTTATATTTTTCTGTCCATAGCCGAGTTGGAGCTTAGTAGACCCGATCTGCACCTTCCTGTTCTCCGTGCTGGTTCTGATCACTACCTTCAACATTATCAAGGACACGCTGCTGGTGCTCATGGAGGGATCGCCCAGAGGCGTTGACTTCCAGGTAAATTTAATATCACGTTATTTTTTGTATAAGCGAAACCCGAAATATGTGTCCGGTTTTTTTAAGTCAAGAATCTATATACAAAATTTCAAAAAGATATAATGAAAAACTACAAATTTATGAGCTTGTTATGTTACCTGGTTGTCCTAACAAAAATATGGACAACGCAGCTATAGTACACGCGCTTAGTACAGTCAGAAGCAAAAATATGTATACATTGCCAAGGCTCCAAAAATATATAAACATCTTCGACTTTAAGACGAAGTGCTCAACTTGAAGAGCATAAAATTGTAGCCACCGGTTAACATCATAAATATGTATACGCTCATTGCTTCATTAAATTATGCCCACCACGAAAGGAACAATACTATGTATGCACGCTTCCATCAACAGCATGTATTCACGTGTTGGTTCATAAATTAATGAAGCAATGAGCGTATACATATTTATGATGTAAACCGGTGGCTACAATTTTATGCTCTTCAAGTTGAGCACCTCGTCTTAAAGTCGAAGATGTTTACATATTTTTGGAGCCTTGGCCAATGTATACATATTTTTGCTTCTGACTGTACTCTGATCGGTCCGTCAACACTGCGTTGTGCGCTTGGTAACCACACTGCAATTATTTCTAAATGTATTTAGGAACAAATATAACATGGTGTATAATATGGTGTGTAATATAATATGGTACTTATTTGGTAGCGATTGAGTTGCTTTTTCTGAACATATTGTATTCAGGTTTCATATAAAGAAAAAATACCGTTTTATATGTAAGTAAACTTCTCATGTTAGTGTCTGTAACCAAAGTTCTCCGGAACCGTTTGGTCCATTTGTAGGAACGGAACATCCGCAAAAAAAAAATACCGCTTCTACCTTAAAGCGATTTGCGCGCTTGTTTATTTGCCACAAGTAAAGCGCTTTTCGCTTCGTGAGATAAAAAGTGCGTAATGCTGGACACCCCCACCCTATTTCAAATTAAACAAATATCAACTTTATTCTAATAAAAATTAAATTGATTTCAATAACTAACACCACTGAAAAAGTGATGTTGTAGCCTAGATTGAACTTAATTGTGTACGAATTAAAGTTATTTTTACACTAATTTAATAATATATCCGTAGGACGTCGCGAACACATTCCTGTCGCTGCCCGGCGTGGTCCGCATTCACAACCTCCGCATGTGGGCGTTGTCGCTCGACAAGACCGCGCTCTCTGCACATCTGGCCATCCGTAAGTAACGCTTTTATTATTAATGCAGTGGTACCTACTGACGTAACACGAATTCTACATCTCGCAAGCAGAGTTTACCGTGCAACTACAACTACATACAACTTCTCAACATCAACCGTTGGGCAAGTGCCCGCCAGACATAACACACGTCTGGTCGGAGGATCCTTCCTTTTCTATAGAGGATGACTGAGCTTTACTCTCTGACGAATGTACTTTTGCTGGCTAATAGTAATAATTACGTTACGTAGGTATGAGGATACCTCCTCATTAATATTTTCGTTTCAATACTCTGCAAATGTTATTTGTAAAATCACCATATATTATTTCTCCAAGGGTCTGAAACCGTTTTCTCCCTTTTTCTCTCTTTCTATCGAACCAATCTGAACGTCCGACCCACCAATCGACAGATATTCGTCCCTGATACCATGGAATACTATTTTCAAATTATTCCGCTTCACTGTTTATTTATAAAAACGACTTAAAAATTCTAATTAGTATAGTGTGAATTTTTCGCACGGGTCAGCTAGTCATTTCTAAAACCGACAATTCTAAATAAATGCAGATTAACAAATACCGTAATTATTACTGTTACCCAGAAAAAAAAAAGTCGTAAATAGCACATTCGTTGTCAAAATCCTCTGAAATAAAAACCTGAGGGGTAATGGGGATAGTTCATTTTTTTTTAAATGAGTTAATATGAAATCCATTTCGAGGAATAGGGTTACTCATGACTATTGAGTGTTTAAAAAAGTAAAATATTCACGGATTATTGTTATTTACCGCTTCAAGTAAATAACCTTAATTTGACCTCTAATTACGTCATCATTTGGCTCTAAAGGGACAATTCCTTTGCCATCAAATATACACACGCTCACACACACTCGTTTACAACTGTCAAAAGTGTCAAGATACATAAACAAACATAACCTCAAATTCTTCAAACATTCGATTATTATACTTAGCGTCTAGCGAAATTACCAGCAAATAAAGATGGAATATAGGAAGTGCTTCGTTCCAACCTGTAAAAATGACTCAAAAAATAGTCCAGATAAAATTTCTCTAACTTGAAAAACGTCAAAGAAATTCTTTTAGGTAAAAGGGCAAAGACACGTAAATATTCAGCCAATGATGACGTAATCGTAACGAAGTTACTCCTAATTTTAAATAATTAACAAAAATAGAATGGCAAATTAAAAAATATTCAAATTAGTTTCTTAGAATGCTCTATATTATCGAAATCTTAAATAAAAAATGAGGGTCGAAAAAATTGGTCAATGCCCATTCATGTAATTTTAAGAACTTCCACAGTCTAATCTGTCTCAATCTGTCGACAATGGCCCAAACTAAACTAATTTTAAGTTAAGTGCATCTTTCACATTATATTTCATTAAGAAAAGGATAGAAGATAACATTTTAGTTTAATTCTGTCAAAATAAGATACTCCATAGACAATTTAGACGCGATTATAAACATGGCGACCAAAAATATACGTCAAGAGCGGACTAATTTGACTAATCCTCTGTACATCCACAGGTACCGGAGTAAGTCCCCAGAAAGTTCTAGAAGAGGCGACCAGATTAGTCCACGACAAATACAATTTCTTCGAGATGACGCTGCAGATTGAAGAATTTAACGACGGCATGGAAGACTGCAGCCAGTGCAAGATGCCGCAAGCCTGAATGTTGGTACACAACACACTTTAGTAAATAAATCGTGAACCGTTGGCGTGCTTAGGTTGGTAGTGGAGCGAAGAGGTTGTCCATGCAAAAAGATTTCGGGTGCTTTAACGGTGCTGTACTTAGTAAGTTCAATAAAGCTACGGAGCAAAGACAAACGGTCACCGTCACATGCGGCTGTAATGTCCAAAACAGGGCGTTTTTGACACTAATATGTATTTTGAAAATGACGGATTTCCACGACGTTCGTTATAAATACAATGGAAACGCTCTTCGGAGAAAACCGTAGCTTTAGTCGTAGTTTTGAGCACAATTCCTATAAAAAATATTAGGCAATACAACGTGTATCGGAAAGGGTATATACATATCAAGGGCACGGCTTCTTTGGATGATATCAAACGAAGGCTTCGTGGATTTTAACTTAATATAAAATACTCTAAAAATTGATATTAAATTTCGGTTTCACGTGTTTATTGAATTCAAATCATGACAAGACAAACTTGTCACCGCACTACGTAAGTTAATAACTTCACATTGCTTGTCAATATCACGATAAATCTCTTCTCTAATTCTACGCGCCTAGTATCGAAGTATCGTACCGCAGGCGGTATACTTTCACTGCACATGCACTGAATTTTTAATTTAACGTGTATATACATTGTTATTTATTAAATTAGTTATGCCAATTCTTAGAGAACTTTAAAGTTCTTGGAATAAGATTTTTTTTTCTTTATTTTTTATGCAAGTAACACGGTCATTTTAAAAGTCTGTAGAAACAAAAGGGTTAAAATGACAATCATTTCCGTAGTTTTAATTATTTTTGGGATAAAAAATTATCTATATTAAAAATGATATAAATGGATTCAGTAAACGATTCTGAACAAACTATTTTCAGGAAGTGCGTTAATTAATTTACATGTTGTATACATTTTAAAAACTCTTTCAATATTGTTTGATATCTCCCAAAGAAACCATGCCCTTGGGACGTATATACCCTTCCTATTACACAATATGTTTGTCTCCAAAAAATATTGATATTAATAAAAAATATACTGGGAGTAATATGTAAGCTGTTATCAAAATAGCTCAAGACTTTTTAGGACTAACTCTAAATATTATGGAAAAGTTTATTTTTGATAATATTGAGATATAAGAGAGATATTAAAATAAACCATTTGCCTTACTGGTCACGTCAACTTCGTTTAAAGTTCCAACTAGTTAATAGTAAGCCGGCAAACACAGTGCCACAGTATTTATTATAGTTACAACACAACCACCTCGTGCGTAGTATTGTAGATGTAGCATAGATTTGTTGAAAATGTATGAAGATAGAGCCGGTTTATCCTTGCATTTTATTTATGCATTAAGGAATTGAAAGTTTTTATATGAAGAACATACAGGCTATGCATGATGTTCAGCAGATTAAATAGATAGCTGACATCAATGCTAACAGAAAACATAAAACAACCAACTCGTCACGTTTTTGAGATATTAACGTTCAAAATGAATCATGTGTCAGACATATGTTTTTAAACTTTTACATGTCGCAGCTAGCTAGCTTCATTAGTCATTAAGTTAACCCCTAGCCTTTTAACCAAACTGGAGCCGTTCAACGGCTTAAATTATATGCAACTAGCTGCTGCCCCGACTCCGTCCGCGTGTTGATATAAAATAAGCGCCTTTTAAAATAATGGGAGAAATATGTACGTCCGTTTGCCCCCGTTTTCGCAACATTGTTTGTTATTGCTCTGCTCCTATTGGTCATAACGGGATATTATATAGCCTATGTCCTTTGTCAGGCTCTAGACTATCTGTGTACCAAATTTCATTACAATCGGTTCAGTAGTTTTGGCGTGAAAGCGGGACAGACAGATAGACAGAGATACTTTCGCATTTATAATATTACTATGGATAAATTACAGTTTAGTTTCACGTGTGAGTAGAATTGGTCGCAGTATCTAAGCCAGGAAATGGGTTTCCGCACGGGCTACCGGGCTTAGAATAATATACCCATATCCTCTGTAGGGTGTCGTAAGAGGCGACTAAGGGAACTCTCACCAGGGAAACGGGCAGCAGCGCTCCTCTTGGGAAATATCAAATTACTGCGATCCCCAACCCAACGAACAAGCGTAGGGATTATGGGAAACCCCCCAAATGGAATGAAAGCCTTGGGGGAGGCCTTTGTCCAGCAGTGGACTTCTCTATAGAAGAAGAAAAAGAAACTGAGCCAGCCACCCCAAATGGTTTAGGTTAGCACTGTAATCAACTGAACGCGAGCAGAAAGAGAAAAGCGAAGTAAGCACTACTTCCAAAGGCCAGGCGGTTAACTAGACGGCTAATAATCTTGTTGCGATAATTTAAAATTGCGAACAGACGGGTAGATATTTCATGGCACACAAAAAACCGAATTTTGTGAACCAGAATTTATTACACCTGTTTATGAACGGATACTGTGATTTTAGCTTTGGATAAGAGCTAAAATCGCTTAACAATCAGTTGAGAAACTATAATCATATTTGCTTTTGTATTTTGATCACAATGAAACTGTATTTTTCTAGATATAAACCGAAAAGTATGGTTATAAAGTGTTACTATTATGTAGGTATATTTAATATTTATGAGGCTAAAGTCAAAAATATGTATTATAATGAGAGGCTATTTTAAACTTTATCAACACTATGTTCCAACAGAAACTTAATTATGATATTATAATTGGATATTAACAGGGAATTACCCGAGGACAATAAAATATTGAGAATTAGGATATATTATTGGCATTGGGTATTGGCCACTAAACGTATTTTAAAAATAACAGACAAGTTAATTTTGTAAAAAAAATGATAATGAATCAAATCGAAAATAAAAATGTTTTATTACATTATTAGGTACTAGAGTTCGGAAATTACGGCGCTTATATACCTAAACTTGAACAAAATGGCGACGAAACAATAAAATGGATACGCCTTTAAACTAGCAATTGTGTAAAATGTTTTAGTTTTTATATATTTATACAACGTGTAACATAAAGGGTATACAACGTGTAACATAAAGGGTATATACATAACAAAGGCATAGTATCTTTACATGATATCAAACGATATTGCAAGGGTTTTTTAATCCTATCTCTTTATGTTAAGAAGTTATGAGGAAAAACACCGCCTGTGATAGGCTACTATCATACTAGTCTCACAGAGATATTGAAGACATTTATCGGATTTTGGCAAGTAACGTGACAGGTAACGAGTAGTTATTAACGTATGTAGTGTGCTGCCACGTTTTTATGATTTGATTTTAAGAAACACACGAAACCGAAAATTTGGTACCAATTTTTTGAGTATTTTATTTTGAGTTGAAACCCTTCCGATATCGTTTGATATCATCTAAAGATGCCTTGCCCTTGGTATGTAAATACCCTTTTTGTTACACGTTGTATACATAACAAAGGCATGGCATCTTTACACGATTTCAAACGATATTGGAAGGGTTTTTAATCCTATCTCTTTATGTTAGGAAGTTATGAGGAAAAACACCGCCTGTGATAGGCTACTGCCATACTAGTCGCACAGAGATATTGAAGACATTTATCGGATTTTGGCAAGTAACGGGTAACGAGTAGTTATTAACGTATGTAGTGTGCTGCCATGTTCGTTATGATTTGATTTTAAGAAACACACGAAACCGAAAATTTGGTACCAATTTTTTGAGTATTTTATTTTGAGTTGAAACCCTTCCGATATCGTTTGATATCATCTAAAGATGCCATGCCCTTGGTATGTATATACCCTTTATCTTACACGTTGTATAATAGTACATAAATTCTTCGTTCAAAAATGACGAAACAACTTGTTATACGTCATCTGGTGCTATTTTTAGAAATATTTATTTATAAATAATCCAGCGCATTATGTTGTGTAAAAGATGTCATCACCACTGCTCTCAAAACGGCGAAGGAAAACACCTTGAGGAAACCGGCATCTCCTCGAGTCAAAAACTTCGAAGGCATGTGACATCTACCAACCCGCGCCCGCGTGGTAGATTACGGCTCACTTCCTCTCATCGAGAGGAGGCTATGTCCCAGTAGTGGAAGCATTATAGCCTGATTATGTATGTATGTTATAAACAAAACCTGTAGTGACATACACATCTACGTGTACCGAAAGGCGTATCCATATTTTCCTCTCGTCAAATCAATTTTAGGTTTTTAAGCCCCGGAATATCCGATCTCTAATTATTTCGCATGGTACATTATTCAATTGGTAGCGTCTCCTTTTAAGCATATGGATCCTAGATGTCTGTGCCAGGAGGCGCCACTAAAAGTAAGCTTAAGAAGTATTTTTGCTTATAGAGATAATTTATTATTGCAAAGAAATATTTAACGAGTTTGGTTCAACTCGTCGAATCCGAATTTACAAGTAAAACTATACTTATTTATAATAAATACAAAGATGTTTGTATATTTTAGTGTAATATTTATTAGTAAGTAAACTTTAGTTGAATTATAACGGTTCAATAATGTAAACAGTTATAATAATTATAAGTTGTTCCAAGGATAATGAGAAATAAATGAATACATTTTAGACACGTGTTTATTATTTATTTTTAATATTTAGCCATGGCAACACTGCGGAATATATATTTTTATAAATTATAAACATTATTTACATATTATTTTATATTTTTATAGTTTATAAATTTTATTATTATTATTATTGAATTAGGCTCTTAATAAACTAGTGCGCTTTACCATCAACGATTGCGTCACTGCTTACCATCAGGCGGGATTGCGGTCAAGCGCTGGTTTATAATATGTAAAAAAAAAACTAGTGCTTGACCGCTATCCCGCCTGATGGTAGGCGTGATGCAATCGTTGATGGTAAAGCACGCTAGTTTATTAAGGCACAGGAGATGGATTGCGACGCGGTGGATCGGGGGCGAATTACCATGCGGAAATAATCGCGTGCAGAATCTGAATCATAATTGGGTTGTATCCTAAAAAATAATTTAATGTCCATCAGATAGATTTATAAAAAATATTGAACACGTATTTTTTTTTCTTTCATTCAAATACTTAGGAAGATAGACTGATTTGAAATGTCGCATGACGTCACGCCGTGGTACAAAATATACGTGACGTAATTAGCCCCCACTCCGTAACTTTAATACGCTATATGTCAGTGGTTTTTGGTAATTTTGACCAAATTAAACTATATTTTTTTTTTATTGTCTATAAGACTGACTAAGATTATTTTTTTGATTTTCATATCTTGGATACATCCCTATTACTATTACACTAAATCAGTACTATAAGAGTAATCTGCGAAGTTGTTGGGTAAGCAACCAGTCCTGGCGACACTGGTGAAGTATTTGGCAGACAGGCGAGGAGTCCTGGTCAGGTTGGGCGACGTGTAGTCCACTTCATACAGACCAAAACGTTCGCTGGAACAATATACGTAAATATATCAAACAACCTTTGACTCGACTTGTCGTGGTGGCCTAGTGGTGAATACACCAGCCTCTCAAGTGAGTGTGCGTGTTCGATTGCAGGTCAGACAAGTACCAATGTAACTTTTATAAGTTATATGTAAGTACTTTCTAAGTATATCTTAGACACCAATGACTGATTACAAGGTGAAGGAAAACATCTTGAGGAAACCTGGGGCCCTAGCCAATGTAACATCGCTTCACAACGAAACGAAATCGAATATCAAACCAACCAATAACGAAAACGATTGACCCCGTGACGCGATAAATCACGTGGTCAATCGTTCCCGCCATTGGTTGGTTTGGTATTCGTTTTCGTTTCGCTACGAAGCGATGTTACATTGGCTACAGGCCCTGGACTTTATGTTTGAAATCGCCAACCCATATTGAGCAAGCGTAGTGATTACGCTCAATCCTTTTCTGTATGAGAGGATACCAGCTGTACCCAGCAGTGGGACGATACAAAGGTTGATGATGATGATGACTTTCGACCCGCGGTTTCACCCGTATACGCCAGCATATATGTACCTACATAGGTATGTACATTTATACATATGTTATGTATAAATTTTTTAGTTTGTCTATGTACATAATAGCAAAGTGTTAATATTTTTTTAATTTTACGCAAGCTCAATACTTAACATTAAAAAACGGCCAAGTGCAAGCAGTATGGTAATTGCGTAACAGACTATGAGTAGTAATGGGTTTCATTTTGACAGATCAACAACATTCATTGTGTTATTTTAATATTTGATCAGACATATTTATCGAACATCTGGAGCAATGTATTAGCAATATGCTTCAAAATGATTCCAATTGATAGTAATAGTCATTATCATCATGTCAGCGTTAATCCCAGTCGCATCCGAAGCTTTTTTTTTTCAGCTTTGGGGTCTGGGGTTCGGTTTACCAGTCTAACTGTTGATTTTGGCTAAACTTTGATATTTTCCGTGAAGCGACTGCCGTCTGACCTCCACAACCCGAAGGCGATATCGAAGCATTGCAGTTAGACCAATTGTTGGACTTTTGAGGGTTCCAACAACCCCTAACGACTGCCATTAGATGTTCTTATGGCAACCGGGACCAACGGCTTAACGTGCTTTCCGAGGCACGACCAGACCAGTGCAAATATTCATATTCATGCATACAAATATTTTCACTGCGCGGGGATCGAACACGCGCCTCCTTTCGCAGCGGCCGTGTTCACTACCGCTGCGCCACAGAGGCAGTCTTAGTAGAAAGAGTTTGTTACGCAATTAGGGTGCTGGCCTTGCGCGCAAATGATTCAATACCAATTAATGATCTATGAAATTTTTGTTATCTGTGAAACTATCTTGCTGCCACGGTCATCGACATAAACTAATGGACGTGCCTTAGAGATGAGAATTGCGGCACTCCGAAAGAAAGAGAGGAAACGAAGTTTCGGTCTATCTTTACCTTTCTCAAAATCATAAATGAGGAAAGAGATAGTGCCACCTCTCTCACTCTCTTTTCGAACCAAAAAAATGACTGCAGATTAAGCGCGTACGGCATGTCCATTAGTATATGTCGATGATCACGGTTCATGAGGTACAGCCTGGTGACAGACAGACAGACATTGGTGATTTAGTAATAAGGTCCCGTATTTAAATTCATAGAATATTCAACTTACGAAAATCCTCGCGTCCATTCAAAGTTGTCTATCAGACTCCAGTAGGTATACCCTATGACCAAACAGCCGTCCTTATATACAGCCGTATGCAATGCACGCAGGTACGAATCAATGTAGTTGACTCTCTTCAAATCTCGCAGACCCGACTCAAAGGAAACGCCGTTCTCAGTCACCAGAATCTTTGGGTTTCCGTAGGTTAGTTTCACGTAGTTCAGGGTCTTCCTGAAACCCCAGGGTACTACCTGTAATGAGAATATCGTTACCACAGTATTTGTGTCTCACAAATGTACTTTTTTATAATTATAAACTAGTGCTTGATCGCAATCCCGCCTGATGGTAAGCAGTGATGCAATCGTTGATGGTAAAGCGCGCTAGTTTATTAAGAGCATAGGCTCTAGATTTTTTGAGTGAATAGTCACTCAAAATATCTACGTGAATAAGAAGGAAGACGGCAGTTGAGCCATGTTATGCAATGTTAAACCCAACACACAACGATGCTGCGCCAGAGGGAGATTAATTTGGAGACTAGGGTTGTAACGGAGGCTTGTTAGCGAAGCGGAGGCGGAGGTTAACGGTGAAAGTACATATAGAAAAAATTGAAATTTATGGTTAATTAAAACAATTTTTTTTTATTTTAAATACGTACATTAATAGTTGTATACTTGGTAAAAAAAAATATTACCTTCTTGTAATGAAAATTAAGGAGAAACAAATTGTGTTTACCACATTCCCGCCTCGCACTAGTTGATTCTTGACCATTTCGCGCTCAAACGCAGCCGGACGGTTGTTGAGCGTCGCATCTTGCGCGTTATTTATTTTATATACGTAAATAAACCTCCGTTATAACTCCGCAAAAATTGTGTGGAGGCGGAGGCGGAAGCGAAGATACGATTTCTTGCGGAACTTCCGCAGTAACGGAAGCGGAGGCGAAGCTCCGTTACAATCCTATTGGAGACTACCCTCCACGACCAAACTCCCAACCCAATAAAATTTGGCGTATCGTACCCGGCACACATCGCAACACAACTGCTCAGACCCGTTCTCCGTACGGCTTCACCACACATCTTCCTGAACACGACGAATCGTTTGGCGGCAAGACCTGTCTGGCGGGTGATAACTTCTGCAGCCGATGTCATGGCCTACCACGGAGAAAAAATCTTGCGATAACCAAGTCTTGGTAAGACTTTCAGATTTTCGGGCTTCAGATCTCTATGTTCAGACTACTCGTAACGACTGTCGAAGTTCTACAAACGACAGCAGGGACCAACGCCTTAACACGTTTTACGAAACAGGGATCTCCGTATGTAACTGGTCCACAGACCAACCGCGCAAACCTAGCATAACCTGGTCCATCGACCCGTGCGACTGTTATCATTTAGTCCCTCGATACAGTGTGACTATCATGAGTTTTCATTACGAGAATCGATTATACGCATCCACCGCATTTGGCGCTCTCATTGGTAGAGAGTTCTTACAGCCTTGAAGCGAGCCAATCGATGAGTCAAACGCGGTCGATATCGATGATCGAGTCTTTGTAATGAAAAGTTATGGTAGCCACACTGGTGTTGGCAACAGTTATTGAGCAAAAACTTCTCGGAAACCTCTCACATTTTATCGTCACCCTCACCAGACTATAGTAGTCGACGCTGGAAATGGCCTCTCCAGGTGTTCATTGAGCTAAATCTAGCCACTTTCATCTACACAAATGGACCATTTGTGTGTGTTCATGGACAGAAGTAACAGCCCCGTCTTTGTCGTAGATCAGCAATGAGAATCTGCAACCAGCTCGCCGTGAAAACTTAAGTGAAATGAGCTGTCATGTTGTCACTATTGACAACTCCCTCTAAACTCACTTCATCTAACATCACACGGCGAGATTTTTACACAATCCATCGGAAATCTTAGTCTTACGTCATAGATCTGAGGTTAGAATCTAAACAGCCGCTTTACTTTGAGTAAATAACTTCATCTCCACATCACACATCCAAAAAAGGGAAACATCGTGAAGAAACTTGTCTTGGCACCAAAAAATCAAAGACATGTGACATCCAACCAACAGCACTAGGACCGCAACCCGGGTGGCAGATTAAAGACATGTGACATCCAACCAACAGCACTAGGACCGCAACCCGGGTGGCAGATTAAAGACATGTGACATCCAACCAACAGCACTAGGACCGCAACCCGGGTGGCAGATTAAAGACATGTGACATCCAACCAACAGCACTAGGACCGCAACCCGGGTGGCAGATTAAAGACATGTGACATCCAACCAACAGCACTAGGACCGCAACCCGGGTGGCAGATTAAAGACATGTGACATCCAACCAACAGCACTAGGACCGCAACCCGGGTGGCAGATTAAAGCCCACTCCCTTTCAAGTAGAGGTGGGCTGTACCCCAACCATCGGGTCATAATAGGCTGATTATGATCTGAGTGAGTTCTAAACTACGGTTCTTACCTTTAACCATGATGAATTGCTCTTAGGCCAATCCTTTTTCTGATGAATTTTAACATTCATATCATCTTGGAATGATGGCTCGCTCCTGATCTTCCCGGATCCTTGCTGAACGAGATACGTGGTATAATGGTTCAGTCCTAGGAAATCGTAGGCTCCTCTCATCATCTTAACTTCCTGAGGAGTGAAGTACGGAAGCCTTGAACGAGGGAATCCTTGCCGCTTGGAGTTTTCGTCAATGACTCTTCGCATAATAGAAGGATAGTCGCCGGTTTTGGAGAAGATTGGGTTCGCAAACCAACCAAACTGGAAAAATGAGAATTGTTGGTGTTAGACAGTCTACTTGGAACCATGAGAGGTACGGACGACAGCAGGTCAAGCTAACCGAAACTGTCAAATATTTCCAATTAACCTTAAGCCTTAATATCAAAGGCATAAAGTGGAAAATCTAGTGAAGAAATCTGACAGATTGTAGTAGCTTGATGTGCTGTCGTCTGTACCTTAATTTACCTCTGCCAGGGTTCCAGGTTGTTCGAAAGGGATACCGTGGCCTCTGGCACTGACAAATGAAGGAATACAGTAAGGTTTTATTTAGTTAAAAGTCTGATATGCTTGCTCCGTCTATAGCGGGAGTAATCATTTGCTGGTTTTCCACCCAAAACAGTTATTATATCGCTCACCTAGCAATATATTGACACATCTGCAAAAAAATGTAAAACTGAGTTTATTATACAATATGTAAAGAAAACCCTGTCCGATCCGTGAAGGTATTGTTAGGTATCGATAACTACTTCTACTAATGCCTTCAAAGCAGAGCTTAACTTAAAAAAAAATATCCCCCTAAAAAAATTAATATTATTTCGCAAAAAAGGTAAGTACATTTGCCGTAGGTAATACATACGCGGGCATCGCTATTCGCTCATAATAATACCGTTAAAAATGGTGTTGTCACTTTTTTTAAATTACCTAATTTTGGGGAAGTTGGAATTAATTCGCGGAAAAAAGATTATTTAAAAATTCATTAATATTGTTACTATGATGATTAACTATGTAAAATTTCATATTTATTTGGTCATGTGTTTACCTAACCTTTATTATCCTTATGGGTCAGCCCTCGTGGGTTTTCTTTACATATTGTAGGTACCTATACAACGTGTAACATAAAGGGTATATACATAACAAAGGCATGGTATCTTTACATGATATCAAACGATATTGGAAGGGTTTTTTAATCCTATCTCTTTATGTTAGGAAGTTATGAGGAAAAACACCGCCTGTGATAGGCTACTATCATACTAGTCGCACAGAGATATTGAAGACATTTATCGGATTTTGGCAAGTAACGTGACGGGTAACGAGTAGTTATTAACGTATGTAGTGTGCTGCCACGTTTGTTATGATTTTATTTTAAGAAACACACGAAACCGAAAATTTGGTACCAATTTTTGAGTATTTTATTTTGAGTTGAAACCCTTCCGATATCGTTTGATATCATCTAAAGATGCCATGCCCTTGGTATGTATATACCCTTTTTGTTACACGTTGTATATCCTAAAAAGTCAAAATGAACGCACGTTGAATTGCCTGGCTGTTTCAGCGGCTGCCTGGTCCTCTTCAGACGTGGTGGCGGGTTCCAACCAACTGAACGATATTGTAATACCCATATGACCTGAAACATAAAAAAATCATTTAAAATAATATTGCTACATACGCGCCAAAAATATAAACAAATAAGAGTCATGTTAAGCTACCTCCAATTTTCTTTCGATATTTCTTATCGAACATGCGGTAGACCATGCCGTGAGCTCTGAGCACGTTGTGGCCACACATGTAGTCCTCGAAGCCACTGGACCTGGCTCCCGGAGCGTCGTCACCGCCATAACCTCCTTGGCAGAAGGAAACTGGCTCGTTGAATGTGATCCAGATCTTGACTTGGTCTCCGAAATTGTCGAGGAGAACCTGCGGTGAGTTTAAGAGAACATTGGCACCGAGTCTCTTGTTTTTTAATAATTATAAACCAGTGCTTGACTGCAATCCCGCCTGATGGTAAGCAGTGACGCAATCGTTGATGGTAAAGCGCACTAGTTTATTAAGCATATTCACTTAAAAAATTTAGGAATAGGAAGGATGACGGCAGTTGAGCTAGGTGATGCAATGTTAAACCCAAGACCAACACGACCAAACGATGCTGCGCTAGAGGGAGATTGATCTGGAGACTCTCCACGACCAAACTCCCGACACAACAACATTTAGCGCATCGTACCCGCCACACAATGCAATACAACTGTTCAGACCCGTCCTCCGTACGGCTTCTCTGTGGCGGGGTCTCTTGTTCACAAACTAAGTGCATCCTTTTCTTTCAAAGGATAGAAGATAGTTTTTATTTTTCAATTCATTTTAGTTTAATCATGTCAAATTAAGATAGGTACATAGACAGTTTAGACGCGGTTATAAACATGGCGACTAAAATACAACAATTTACGTCAGGCGGGTTAATTTGACAGGTCTAAACTAACATAATTATTATCTTTTGGCCTTCTCTTATTTTTGGTCGCCTAAATGTCCAATGTAAGTGTAAGAATGTCGAAATGTTAAAAACGAACTCTTACTGAATACTATATTCCATTTTTATTTTTTAGGTAGTAAAATTGCACTTGCACAATCACTTTTACTTCACACCTAGTAAGATGGGAAGTAAAAGTGATTGTGCAAGCGCAATTTGCACTAGATAAACTTGAGCGACTTCAAAACTTTTGCATAAGGTTTATATTTAGCCTGCACAAATATGATCACATATCTGAATTTCGTACAAAGCTTAAGCGGCTTCCCATACGTCTTCACCGGAATTCTCATATCCTATTTCAGCTCTACAGCACGTTGTTTAATCCTAACACCCACTCTTATCTTAAAGGTTTTAAGTTCCTTCATGACACACATAATAGATATCTGAGGTCATCTGATGTTAGAGATGCCGATGCATTCCACTAGGTTCTACGATAAGTCCTACTGTACAAGCAGTTCGGCTATGGAATCACTTGCCCGTGTCCATAAGGCGTGCTCAAACTCTGTCCACTTATAAAACTGTGATAAAAAAGCACTTCCTCTCTCTTTGAACATGTCATTATATTTTATTTGCTCTTGTATGATGTTTATTAATTAGATGTTTAGTTAAACTAGTATGATACATTTAACGTACATATTTATTGTATACAGTATACTCTATGTAAATAGTACACTGTAGACTAGCTACACTATTTCTCTCTCGTTCCCCTTACTATTCCATCCAAAGGTTGTCTGTAAAAGATCGCTCTTAACGATAAGACCGCCCATTGTGTCACCCTTTATAAAATCTTTATATTTATGTTCTGTAATCTATATGATGTACATAATAAAGAGTATTCTGTTCTAAAAAAAAAAAAAAACACGTGTGACTTAATCAACCGACTAAACGTAAAACCAGTCCCTTCAATTGTCATAGCGTGACAGCTGAAGCGACTAAAAGAAGTCTAAAATGACATAGCACGGTTATAGGTGGGAGGTAAAATTAATGCAACTGTTCATGTTTTAATCCTTACTCTGGCGTAATCAACGAAGTACTCGGCCATGATGGGGTTGGTCCATCCGCCCAGGTCCTGCAAACATTGCGGTAGATCCCAGTGGTACATCGTCACCACCGGTGTGATGCGGTTGCGTTGCAGCTCGTCCAGCAGTTCCTTGTAGTATCTGATCCCATCTTCGTTTACTTTGCTGAAGAGGACAAATTTTGTGAGTTACTTAGCTTTTTCGTCGACAGGGTCCTACGACCACGCCACGCACAGTAGCGTATTTGGCAAACAAAAGCAGTGCACAGCTATAGGTCTCATGTGGTGTCATGTTTGCCACCTTATCTTCCGATATTCTCCGTCGAACATGCGGTAAAACATGCCCTGAGCCCTGACCACTTTGTGACCAAACGTATAGTCCTGACTATAGCAGCAGCATTGGACAGTTGACCTGATTGTGGCATCTCTCTTGGCTCACAAAAAATCCTTTTATGGCAGGAGTACCGCCTCCTTCAAAATACCCTTTTTACCTGTAGGCATTAGATTTAAAAATAGTAAAAAGTGTAAAAACATAAAACAGAAGCTAAAAGAACACATTATCAATTTGATTATAACTTAGCTGTTAATAGCGCGTGGATCAAATCTCAGGTCATAGCATGCTAAGACCAAACTCAAGAGGTCTAATTGTGTGCCTTATTTATATTAAGAACTTTTTTTTTTAAATAAATGTATAATTAGACTATCCTAGTGTAGCGGTATCTACATACATCTCCCCACGCGACAGCCCGTCATTCTGACGTCACGAAAATTCTGCATCTCGCAAGTAGAGTTTACTGCGTAACTAGCTTAAATACAGCTTCTCGACATCAACCGTTAGGGCTATATAGGACACCATGATGGCGCAACCAGTCATCGCTACCAACAGAATATATACAGCTCTATAGAGAGTTACTCACCTGGTGTCTGTTTGGTTGCACAACCCTGTATACATTTTGTTGGTAGCGGCGACTAGTGGCGCCACCATGGTGTCCCGGTGAAATTTTAATATAGCCCTAAGGCAACTGTCCGCTAAACACAACACCCGTCTGTTCGGAGGATCACCCTGTTCTTCTACCTGTATACTGGTATGAAAGTTATGCAAGGTCAAATTAAATTACTTAGCGAACTTTGTATCAAAATCCCCCTTACTTGCTTAAACCATCGGGTAGTATCCGCGGCCAGGACATGGAGAATCGGTAGAAGCTGACTCCTAGCTGCGTCATTAACTTCACATCTTCCTTCACTTTGTAATACGACCCATCAGCAACGTCCGCGTTCTGGTGATCGAATATCCGTTCCGGGTGCTCGTGGGTGTATCTGTCCCAAATGCTCTCGCCTTTACCTGGAAAATTAAGGTCAAGGTCACATCTCGTACTCCATCATGGACCATGGTCATATCATCCTATCGTTATTCCACTGCTCCTCTCTGTGAGAGGGACTGGGCCGCAACCCACCAAACGGGCCCTGTGCAGGTTGGTGGGTGGCTGTCAGTCTTCGAATTTTTGGCCCTGGGTTATACTGGTTTCGTTTTTACCGTCACCATTTTTGATAGCAGTCAATCAATGCTCTCAAAATTCTCATGATGTTCGTTACAGTATACTATGAGTTCAAGAAGCTTTTCTTGAACTCATAGTATACTGTAGATGACTGTTGGCTGTGTAACCACCGGGTGTTCGACAATTTTGATAAATGAAGATGTAGAGGTAATCAAGTCGTCAGCTCTGATTGTCACACAAATACACAGTGTGTGTGTGTGTCCCAAATACATTTAGAAATTGACGCAGTGTGGTTACCAAGCGTACAACACAGTTCATGGTAGATCATAGTACTAGGCGCGTGCGGATAGCTGGACAGGGCACCTCCGCACCGCGCCGCCGCTGTAGGCGCGGGCGGGCGAGCGGTGCGTTGACCATATTTTTGTTGGGGCAACCAGGTAAGATAACAATTTTGTAAGTACATAAATTCTTTACATAAAAATACTGGACACGTGTTTCGAGTTTCGCATAAACGGAAAATAACATGATCAATCATTTTGAAGTCGTGTTGATTTTGTTCTATACAGTTCAGTGTATGTACTCCGTGTTGTTAGATATATGCCTGGTGTAAGCTCTAACCTGTTTTTTTTAATCATCTTCACTTTACCTGACACATTCCAGGCCCCTTCAATTTGGTACGACGCTGTTGCCACTCCGAACGTGAATCCGTCGGTAAAGCATACTGGCGAATCTAGTACATTGTGGGCATCGCCGGAGCTCACTCTGAAAATAAATATTAGTAATAATAAATAGGAGGACAATAGCTCAGGAGACCTTCGTTAGATGTTAGATAGCTGGTTCAAGAACTTGGTTCTAAAAGCGGTACTTCTACCATCATCATCAACCTTTTTATAGCCTCACTGCTGGGCACAGGACGATCTCCTCTCATACCGAGAAGGATTGAGCGTAATCACCACGCTTGCTCAATGCGGGTTGGCGATTTAAAATTTAAAGTCCAGGTTTCCTCAAGTTTTTTTCTGCACCTTGTAATCAGTCATTGATGTCCAAGATATACATAGAAAGTAGGTACATATAACTTACAAAATAAAGTTACATTGGTACAAGCCTGACCTGGAATCGAACCCGCACACTGGTGTTTTTACCACTACGCCACCACGTGATCTTAAAAATGTAATTTACAATTAAATATTTAAAATAATTAAATATTTAATTAAATGAAATAAAGGAGATAATAATAATTATGTAGTATGATTGTAATTTTAATTTAGAATTTGGTTGAAAAAATATTTAAGTTCGAAGAAAACGAACTCAATCGAGAAATAAGTAGGTAATGGACGAACTCAATCGAGAAATAAGTAGGTAATGGACGAACTCAATCGAGAAATAAGTAGGTAATGGACGAACTCAATCGAGAAATAAGTAGGTAATGGACGAACTCAATCGAGAAATAAGTAGGTAATGGACGAACTCAATCGAGAAATAAGTAGGTAATGGACGAACTCAATCGAGAAATAAGTAGGTAATGGACCAATCGAGAAATAAGTAGGTAATGGACGAACTCAATTACCTACTTATTTCTCGATTGAGTTCGTTTTCTTCGAACTTAAATATTTGTTCATTTAATTGTAACATTTTTGTAATTAGTTGATATCATTACTCCGAAGTAATGATATCAACTAATTATTGGTTTTGGTACCTACTTATAAGATTAATTTAAACCTATTAAATTTCTTTGGAGTTGATCTTTTTGACTGAATGTTATGTAAACAATGTAATACAATCTCGCTGGAGGTGAGTCTGTGTGCTGATAGTTAGGTAATGCTATCACTTATGAGCTCATCCTCTTACACAACTAATTAATACAAACTTAATTATATACCTAAGTAAGGTGACCTAATAGGTTGGAATAAATTTAACTTGACGAAATTATATTGTTTGTTCTTCTTCTCTTTTTAATCCATTCAAAGGTTGCCGTCAAAAGATCGCGATATGACATTTGTAAAAAATAATATAGTACATATTTACCTATATACTTAACCTATACATGTATGTAATAAAAAGCAAATTTTATTCTTAATTATAAAATAATTTGTGCAAATTTTTCTGTATTTTTTTTGTATGTAATCTGAAATAGCGACTTATTTCCCGAAAATATAAAACAAAATCTAGTTTACAAAACACCTTCAAACATTTTTGTAACTATTTATAAACTGAACCGAATTTATATGTATTTGTTTAGTTTAAAACTTAGTTGTGATTTATGATCTATACTTATTTGTTGTGTTTATTTTAGGAAAAGTCGATTCCAAATGTTTCAAAATTGATGTCATTTTAAAATAATAGTAATCCGAGTGGTAACGTTCCCGATCCATCTTACGTGTCAACCTCAACTCTTGATCAAATGGCCCCTAAATGCCGTGGAATAAATATTACAATTTTACCAATAACACGTGTAACAAATTATAGATTCTTTGAAACTTTTATTTCACAATAATGGCGGATATCGCCAATGACAGTTGAAAAAGACGGCCGCGTGAATCGTCTATGAGGGAGGTTTGAGGCAAAGTCATAATGCGGCCACTATGCTGCGATATTTCAATGTTCTTTATAAATTATTTTCTAAATGCACTTTTAACTACATAAATCACCCGCTTTTATTTAGTAAACGACACTGTAAATAAGTTTAAAAGTCACATGAAAAATGCGCGTGATACTCATCTTAGCTTTCCCGTTAAAACTCATCTTACGTGTCAACTCAGCCAGCCGCCTGGGTTGACACCTACGTGACAGCGGTCACGTGACAGTCACAGTAAATACTTAAAAAGGTCCACCCCATCCCACCACACCCCACCCACTCCCTCTTACAAAAAAGAGGCCTCAATATGGAGAAGGGAAAGATGTAAGGAGTGGGAAGACACACCAGAGAGTAAATAGTACAAGTGTAAGTACTGTAGGTACGGTCAGCAAAGGAGATAAATTATTAGGGTAATGGGATATAGTTAAAATTTTATTTAATTAATACTAAACAAAATCTCATTTATCAAACTAATTTCATTTGAAAATATCCATCGGTTTCTTACTGACTAATCTCTAATCTCTTTTGGTGACTGTACTTAGGTACCTATATACGTGCAAAAAAGGATATAAACCTAATTAAAAAAAAAAAAAAAAAACAAGACCATTTTTTTCTTAAAAGAATATTTTACACGTAAGCAAGTCCGAAAAATTAAAAAAAATACATACCCATATAACAAAACGAGGTTTATAAGACAGTACAAGTACATAGAAGTCATTATTTCGTTATCACAACAGGCCGGTCGCAGGCGCACTATGCTCATGCGCATTGATAGCGGGTTGGCATTGCACTTTATTATAATATGAACAGATAACATACAGGTTGCTCCCGACTCCTAAGATGCAGTGTCCAGTACAAGGTTCAACAATGGACTTATTGAATGGAATGACTAATCAAGTCGTGCAAGTCAGGGCTAGAGGGGGGTAAGTCAGTTTTTAGGGCCGAATCATCCCCATCTATTTTGTTTTACAAATTAAACAAGCACATCTACAGGAAACATTAGGTGTTTGTAGTGTCGTGTATAGGGCAAGTAAAAAAAGAATAAACGGGGACTTACAGGATAATTTGTGTCTAAATTATCCTGTAAGTCCCCCTTTATTCTTTGACTAGCTTTCCGCCCGCAGCTTCGCCCGCGTGGGGAAAGAGTAACAGACAGAGAGACAGAGTTACTTTCGCATTTATAATATTAGTATGGATTAGTAATTGAGGAAGTTCATACAATTTCTGCGAGGTTTCCGGGGGGCAGCCCCCTAAAAGGAGGATCCTCGGACCAGACGGATTGTGTCTAGCGCGCACAACGCCCGTCTCGGCTTTGGATTCTCCCTTTTCTATGAAGGTTGAGTGAACTTTACGCCTTGTTCCTCACATCTCCATACCACGAACTGTTTCTTTAAAGTAAATTAAGAGGGAACTCTAGTGGTGCTTTCTCTACACGAACATATTCCGATGTTTTCTTCGTGGATATGGATAATGCTTTTAGAGCAATATTTTTATACTATTTTACACCGTGATTATACGTGCCCCTATCGTTTGATTTTTTTCGAAACTTATTTAATAAAAGAAATATGATACTTCAAAATTGCGAAAAGTAACCCATATTTACCGTGATATTCAGATGACTATTAGACAAACGTGATAAGTTTTTGACCAAAAAGAGAATAATAAGAGCATAGGTATACTTTTCCTCTAAATTTTGATATATTATAGAAATAATTGAGATCTGTCGTGTTTTGCAAAAAGAAAATAGTGGAATACGAAACGTCTTTTGGTCAACGTTTTTGTAGGTAAAATCAGCCTGAGCTGCAACTGTCCTTTTAGGACTTTGCCGGAAGAGGTTGGAAGCAGCGCGACGGCAATAGTTTCTTCAAATAGGTACCATTTTCCAAATTCCTCGACACTAGAGTCCCCTCTTAAGTATGTATGTACAAACGGTACAAAGACCGGTAAACCTCTTGCCCATCAGGACTAGTTCAGCGTGGAAGACTGCTGGTTACATTTCTTACCGTACTGGGTCAGGGGTCACTGGATTCAGGAGTATATAGACACACAGCACAATTTCACTGACACTCAAACTTCTCATAGTAAAAAATTAAAAATATAATTAATAAAGCCAAATTACAACGACGTACTTCCGGAGTCCGCTGAGTTACGAACTACAACTAAGCGGTCGAATACAAGATACCTAGCATCTCTTATCAACTTTTTGTTATTTTTCTGTAAACGATGTTGCAACATCCCGTATTTAATTTATCAGTAGCCGGCAAAGTCAACGACTGTTTTAATTCATGTGAGTTTATATAAATGGATAATGGATATACAGCTATTCGCACAATAAAGGGTGTATCTGACATCGACGCACAAACGAGTACCATGGATCCAGTACATGATTCTGAACCCCCCAGTGGTGGAATTTTGCGTCGGCTTTTTCATGATAGAAAAATATATATGTAGTTTTTTTCACTTTAGACCGTTCATAATTGCTATACTTTTATAACCCAATAAGATTTTAAAGTAAAAATTAATTAATTCGCCAATTACACAAAAAACGCAATGAAAACAAAACTCGAACAACTATCTTATCAGCTATTTTAATAGAGTTCACATCAGGGATCAACGGCATACCTATAAACCCGCACGGCGGCACGCTTGCAACGTTCAAAGGCCGAGCCAACACGTTTTCTTAAACATTGTAACCGTTCATTACCGACATCTAAATGACTATCACAATTTTATTAGTGGCTTGCGGTCTAGCCACTAATAAAACCCTTTGACCTTCCACCTTTGGACTATACCACTAAGCCACCACTGCTCCCAGTGTTAGTAAAACACTATATTCCCTTATTCATAAACGTTGCTTAAAGTTAACTAGTGATTAGCAATTGTTTAACCATACATTTTAGACGTTTGCACGTCACTTAACTTTAATCATTGTTTATGAATAAACCCCTTAAACAATGCGTGTTTATTCATAAACGATGATTAAAGTTAAGTGACGTTAAAAGGTCAAAAGTTGATGGTTAAAGAATCGTTAATCACTAGTTAACTTTATGAATAAGGGGGTATATTTTTAGTGTTTTATTAGAACACTGGGAGCAGTGGTGGCCTATTGGTATAGTCAGCGACTTACAAGTTGTAGGTCGTAGGTTCTGACCCCTCAGGAACTTTACTTTGTATAAATTACTTCATCATCACTGTTCTCAAAACGGTTAAGGAAAAAACTGCGGCAGTCATTTATTTGCGGTGGACACTCTCAAGGACTTCCTCCATCGTGCATCGTGGGGTTGAGACTAGTTGAGAGATGGTTACCACTGCGATGGGGCACGCCGTCATAGCGGCGGTAAGACCCTACATGGAGAAGTGGATCGACCCGAAGAGGCATGGGGTGCTCACCTTCCGTGCGACGCAGGTGTTGACCGGACACGGGTGTTTCGGTAGTTACCTGTGTCGTATCGGTCGGGAGCCGACACCAGCGTGCCATCACTGCGGTGGCCGGGCAGAGGACACGGCGCGGCACACCCTCGAGGAGTGTCCCGCATGGGACGAGCAGCGCCGTGCGCTCACCGCAGCGATCGGCGGAAACGACCTCTTGCTGCCGACCGTGGTCAGAACCATGGTCGACAGCGGGGAGTCATGGGACGCGGTCGCCTCCTTCTGCGAGGAGGTAATCTCCGCGAAGGAGACGGCCGAACGGGAGAGGGAAGCACTGAGCACTCTCCCGTCCCGCCGACGGCGCGCTGGCCGGAGGAGGAGGGAAGCCGAGGTCGATCCGCTTCCTCCATAACGAGAGGCCGACGGGCCGAGGACCGGGGGAGTCCGACGTCCGTCGCTAGGGCCGGAGTAGGCGTGTAGTGGCTGTTCCTACACGCCTACCTGATGGAAGGAGGGGAGGAAGAGGGACCCGCCGATCTCGCGCGCGGCGGGTCAAGGCCTGCCGGGGATGCGGTGAATGGCAAACCAGGCCCCGCACCCCCGGCTATAGGCAAGAAGAGGAACGCTCCAGTGGTTTTAGCCGGTGAGAGCCCGGCACACCCTCCTTTAACCCCCAGACGGAGGACGGTCTGGTAGAGATTTCCACTGGGAGAACAAAAAAAAAAAAAAAATGGTTACCACTGCGATGCTCCACTTGCATCGATGTCCCTGCCACCCGAAAATCTCACATGGAAAAAGTTAATACGTCACTTACAATTTTGTTTCTAGATTAATACAATCCAACCTCCGTGGCGTAGCGGTAGCGAACACGGCCGTTGCGCAAGGAGGCGCGGGTTCGATCCCCGCACAGTGCAAATATTTGTATGCATGAATATGAATATTTGCACTGGTCTGGTCGTGCCTCGGAAAGCACGTACCTACTTTGTCGTAGTCAAATACATTTAAAAAAGTAGGTGTACAAAAATAAATGATCTCTATATTATATCGAAACAATTCACCTAAACCAATCCAATACCGGTATTATACTGTAAATTTTGGGATGTTACCTAAATATATTGCACGGCCGCTTTTTTATAGCTATCCGAACTTGGTCGGGTTATGTAGGTTTTCGATGCTTCGTCAGTATTATAATTGTTTTTCTTTAATTACTGAATTTAATGACATTAAATTTTGCATGTGAATAGTTGAACGAATACACTAATTATTGGCATACATTTTACCATGCAATTCCTTTAGAATGTCGTGATATTTCATATTTGACTGCTTTGTAAACAGTGATTTTGTCATGGTAAATTGTCCTATAACTCTCTAATTACTAAAGGAACATTATTGATACTTGGCAATATGTTGCAGACACTTACAAGGTTTGTATAAACGTGAAAAGACCACTAGACCCCAAAGTGCATACTTTAAGAACTAAGATCTAATAAGCGTGTTTTACGTTTATATTTTTATCTTTGTAGCCCTACGATTTTTTCTAAATCTGTTTAGTACACAAATACCTATGCACAATTTCAAAACAACGTATGTAAAAATCTACAGCTCTCTATGTAAGCGCTTTATATGAAAACTAGCTAATGGCCAAACGTTCGCGCAGCGGAAACTTGAATTTCTCCGAAGTCTATGCATGTACAAATTTTATTCATACATACACAATTACACACAAATACACACTAATTTTTGGACACATCTCTTTTTTCTAAAGTCAATGGATTAAAAAAAGTTCCGCCAGGACAACGTTCGCCCAGCGGAATCAGTTTTTGGTGAATTTCTCCACAATGGCTGCGTGCAGATTTTTTTTTACCATACACAATTATACGACGTCATACACTAAATATCTGTATATTTAAAATCTTTAAATTCAACAACATGCCGCTGCGCGAACGCACACGATCAATGCTTGAGTTTCCTTCTGGAATATGGACCCTAGTCTGTTTTTAATTTATTTAATCAAAGGGTTACAGGTATATCGTTTACATAACGTTTTATAATGTTTTCTATTTTCCTGCGGAAAAGAGCAAGATATTTATGTCAAAATTTTACATGATTAATGTATCAAGTGCTAAAGTGGGATACAAATAATATTAATTAAAAACAAATACCTAACTAAATTAACATTTCTCTATCAAGAAATCAAATCTTGTTTATAGGATAAGTCTAAAACAAAAGAGTGATTTACAGATTCATTATCACTATCCTTTGAACTGCCACTACAATACAATTAATAGGTAGGTATTCTAATTGTTTGATCGCTGCAATATTTCGAATAAGTACCTAGTTCTTCGGCGTTGTACCTATAACATCATCGACAATTTTTCGAAACTAGTTTAGAACTCTAATAATAAAGAGAGCACGTATTATCACATTTATCACAGCGATTGCGCTAGCGTAATTGATTTGATGTTTATTCAAAATATGACTTCAATTGACCTTGAACCGCACGTAAAATAGGTATTAGTCGAAGTCGACGACTCGACGCCCGAGACGGCGTTCGCGGATAGCCTGTACCGTTCTGTAACGTTCTAGAATAAGCCTGTACTTTACTAGCCCCGCACGATGATATTGCGATGGAACCTTGTCACAATAACAGCTTTGTGACGTCACCTGTCACACAAAAGGACAGCTAGCAAAATAATGTTAAACGCAAAATTAATAAACTGGGGTTAAGGGTTTATTTGTATTTTATAATTTTATTATACATACACTCCTACAAACCTACTCACCCATATTCTGACAAATAAACTTTCATTATTAATAATTTCAAGGAAATAATTCTTGTAGACGTAAGAAAAATATACTTATTCGTATATCTTTCTTATATGTATACTAATTTTTTCTAACTACATTTCTGTTAATTTGCGAGCGGGAATTGAACCAGAGTCCACTGTGTAGCAGTCATGTTTTAATTACTACCTACATCTATCAGCTTATAAATAAACCAGGATAGTATGTAAAAAAGTGTTTATATTTTTTTCAATATTTTTATTCAATTCCACTCATATAGTCTTCCGAATCAGAACTGCTTTCTATGTCTGTCGTTTCCGATTCACTGTCGTCTGCCGTATTTATGACTCTTGTCAGTTATTCGATCTTTATTCCAATATTCCTCTTCAAGCCGTTTAACATGATTGACTACCTTTCGCCAGTCATCTGGAGTTATTGACGCCAACGCCTCCAACGTCAGAGCTTCAATGCGACTTTCCAACTGCTCCACAGTCTTTTCTGACACCCTCACCTTTACCAGGTTCCAGATGTACTCAATGGGGTTGAGGTCGCAGTTGTAGGGTGGTAATCTAACGACCTCATGGCCATTGCCAGCTAATAAATTGTCAATTTTATAATTTTTCGGCGGTCTGTGCCGTTTAATTAATAAATACAGTTCAGGTTTTGTAGTGTCGTTGGGAAAGTCGATGTTGTGAGCTTGTAGCCACTCAACCATCTTTTATTGTTGATACTTGGTGGCCTATTCTCTTTCCTACTGTGTTAAGGGGCGTTGTCCATCACAATTATGGAGTTGCGTCGTATATTGGGTACTAATTTTTCTGTAAGCCACTTGGTGAAATTCTCAGCATTCATTTGATCATGGTAATCCCCCGTTTTGGTGTCTGCTTTAAACATTAAAAGGGCATTGTCAACAAATCCGCTTTTTCCTGCGTGAACTATTATGCATCGGCGGCCGGGGCTGTCGTTCCGTCTCACTCCGACATCGGTTGCTGTTTGGCAACATTTTTTTACAGAGTAGTGCATGCGTGTATCCACGTTTCGTCGAGATAAATAACGGGTCTTTTGTTATTACCAAGCGAGTCATTTTCTTTCATACGTCGTATATATTTAGCCCTCCACGCTTGAATTTGGGGTCTTTCAATTAGAGCCTATCTTTTTTGGTAGCATCGTTTAAATTGGTAGCCTAAATCACATTTAATTATTTTTCTTAATGTAGTTTCACTACCAGTATAATTAAGGTCTACTTTTGAAGCCGCCAATATTTTGCGCATTGTGGGTATTTTTCTCCTCACCGTATACATTGAATGTATAATATTCTTTTGTCTTTTTCCTTTCGTAGGAGTTCTCAATTTGCTGCCACTGGCTGTTTCTGACTCATGCTCTCGTCGCAATTTCGTCACAGTATTTTTTGCAACGCCTGTGGCACATGCCACACGCTCCGTGACTTAGAGTGAGTAGAATTTTGCAAAATATTTTTAATAACTACAAACAGTTGCTTCGGTATTAAAATGTCCTCAGTAGTGTCCGAAGCACTTTTTAAAGCACTGTTTATACTTTCAAAAACTAACTTACAGTCCTCTTTCTCTTTAACAAAATAATTGTCCACTTTAATTATAATTTCACGAGCACGACTGTTAATTAATTTCTTACTGATTTTAACGAGTAACAGCTAACAAAACTAAACAACAAAACTCAAGAACAACAATAAAACAGGATAACAAAAACAAAAACCTAACAAAAATATTCGATGTGCGTAAGTGGGTAAGCGCGGACTGAACTTGCGAACGGTACCGGCGGGGCGAGTTCGACTACGTCACCAAGATGGCCGCCAATCGCAATATCATCGTGCGGGGCTTATACATTTCATTCTCCATATTATTTCACTAAAGCTAAATTATTTATTCAAAACCGCAATAAGTTTTCAATACATAATGAAATCTTTAATAATTTTAATGAATGTTTAGTTGATAGTTTGATTATAAGACAAATGTTTAAAAAAAAAATACAGTCAAATTGAAAATCTATTCCTTTTTTAAGAAGAGTTTCGTACCACCACTAAAAAAAATAGTTAACAAATAAGAACATGTAATAAGATCAGTAATATCCCGCTGGCCCTTAATCCAATTTAATAATAATAACAAACTTGTATCCTCTCGCTTGTTCCATCCAATTTGGCTACTCGATACAAGATGGCGCTATTTTAAAAAACAACGATGCCATACGACTCATAGTTCGTTCATTTTCTAGAACCAACCAAAAACCGACGAGATGCCACTCGTATATTCTACAGCGTTCGGTTTGGATCGTTTTCAAAGTGACGCGCCCAACCGATAACAGGTGGCGTTGTCCTCGCTCGAATATAAATACGGGGAACGGACGAGAGCCTGGCAGTTGATTACAAAGAAAGTGAACTGATCAAAACAAAACGAGCAAACAAGGAAAGACTACGAAAATGTCGATGATACCTTACTTTTACGATCTTGAAAGGCCGTTGCGCATGGTGGAACGAGATTTCTACAGGCCTGAAAATTTCTTTGGCTATTCACCATTAAGTCAACTGGTGCGTCGTGAATTCTTCGGCAATTCGTTCCCCAAACTCTGGGAAAATGCCATCCGTCCATGGGATAACCTCATGAAGCCACTGGAAGAGCTCTCATCTGCGATGAACCAGCTTGCGTTGAACAGCGTCGGCAAAATCACATCGGACGACGAAAAGTTCCAAGTTAATGTGGATGTCCAGCATTTCGCACCTGAAGAAATAAACGTGAAAGTGTTGAACAGAGAGGTGATCATTGAGGGAAAGCACGAGGAGAAGGAAGATGGTCATGGATTTATTTCCAGACAGTTTGTAAGGCGGTATCCTCTTCCAGAAGGGTGCTTACCTGATACTGTGGAGTCAACGTTGTCATCTGATGGTGTCTTAACCGTCACAGCCCCGAAAGTCCTAGCTATGCCTTCTACCGGAGAGAAGATAGTGCCAATCACACACACAGGACCAATCGAGAAACAACCTGGGGCTCCAGAATCAATTGCGGAAGAAAAAAATTGAATCTGTAAATATTCATTTATTTAAACAAAAGCGTTCTCAATTCTCGATTTTTTTAAAATGTACTTATATTCTCTAAAGACTGATTTCAACCTGTGCTATAGTCATTAATTTTAATTTATAATAAATTTATTATGTAATACCCATTTTGTTTTATTTAATTTACATTAACATATTCAGCAGTGCTATTCAGTAATCTCATCGTAAAAACTTAGGTGTAGTGAGTTTAGTGTGCTGTCATGTCATCTCAGTACCTAGGTAATTTATAAAAAAATTGTTATACCTAACTTGATAACAGATATTGATCATCATGAATGAAATTAATTTTAAATTAAAATTCGATCGAAGTAGGCGTTGTCGTTTTGAAACATCTTACCCTGAAGTTGGGTAGTATAATAATATTAAGTATACCTAGGTAATAAATGTATAATCACAACATTATTAATCTAACTATCCAACTTACAATAAGATTTTTACAGACTGATCACCAGTCTACCTAGGGGTATTTTATTATCCAGTAACAGGGTCATGGAATTCAACATAGGTACCCAGTGGTGTTCAGATGTATCCAGTCAGACTGGTTGCTGACCCAACATAGTTGAGAAAAGGGTAGACACTAAGCAGATAATGGATGCAGATATTTTCAGACGCATTGTGGAAACTTGCTGTGTGGTGGAGACCATATTTTTAATACTTAGTTTATTTTAAACTATAATTTGGGTTATTTTAACGTGACTCGACACTTGAAGCACATAATTATCTTCATTTTTAAAGCACAGCTAACTGGTATTACCCACCCTCTTCTCGATCTTATAAGCATTACCTAGGTCGTGTACAATATAGGTAGCTCGGACTTAGAAGCAATTGGTTCGACAACCTATACAAACGTCCTATTGCTTCTAAGGATTATTACGTAACAAATACCACTAATTAGTCTCCATTTAAATCATATTGAACATTTTTTTTTAATAAATTAAATGTTGCCCTACATTAGGAATTTCTCCTGTGTCGTGGGTGCGTTTACAAACATTTAACTCGCATACAAGTACAACTAACAGCCAGACCCGGAACAAGTACTTGTAGGTCATCTATATATTTGTTCCGTGCGGGAATAAAACCCGTGATATGCAGCGCGTGCTGTCAATTTTTCAAATTGCTGATCCTTTGCTCCATATGTTCGAAAGATGTGTCTGCTCAACAACGTAAATAATGAAATGGATGTTGTTGAAGTGTCAAAAAGAAAACTCGTTGCTTCTGATAGTGTGTTATGCAATTGCCCTGCTTTTTCTCTCCACCTTGACGTTTTTTTTTTATCTTTATTTTGAGAGCTTTGTCACATATGACAATGTTGGTCTGTAATGCAGCTACATGCTAAGTACAAATTACAAAAAACATCAAATACACTTTCGTCACCGAGCCACCGCCCGACCCCACTTTGACGTGTACAGAATCATTGGTCATCGATGGAGCCATTCTACCTACTAAAAAAAAAAAAAATACGCTGCTGGTGGCATAATGAGCTGATAATGTACCTACACTGTTGGAACACAGCAGACATCCTCAGTGAAAGGGAAGGGTCCGTAAACTAGGTCGCGGTCCTGGTTGGTAGAATAAGAATGTTTTTGTTTCTATGGAACGTGGGTATTACAGTACGGTGTTAATAAAAGTTCGATCTTAATTTTTGGTTCTAGATCTTGTCGGTTTCCTGGCGATGTTTTTCTTTTTATGGTAGGTAATATGTACTCACAAATATATTATGGCTTGAATCAAGTAGGTAGTTTAAAAAAATACTGAACACAATATTGTGTTCAGTTTTTGGTCTAATATAAATAAATAATGAATATATACGGACCAATCACACAGATTGAGGTAGCCCCAAAGTAAGTTCGAGACTTGTGTTATGGGATACTAACTCAACGATACTATGTTTATAATAGATAAGTACATATATGTATAGATAAACATCCAAGATCCCGGCCAATCAGGAAAAGATAGTTTTCCATCATGACCTGGCCGGGAATCGGACCCGGGGTCTCCACGCCGCAGGCAGGCGTGTTGACCGCTGCACCACGGAGGCCGTCAAATTGGTGGAAATTAGCCTTTTTCTTATATTTTTCGGTTATTAAAACTAAAATCTTACACGAAGTAGTTTATTTAGCCATTTTCGTTCACAAAATCGCCAACATAATAAATATCGGAATGACAATAAAATACAGGTGTACCTACAATTACGCAAATGAGTCAAACATATAATTTGTTATCCAATGAGGGTCATGAACAAACAAATGTACAGACGACAGCACATCAAGCTACTACAATCTGTCAGAATTCTTTCGATTTTCAACTTTATCCTTAAAGCATTCAAGGCTGATTGGGAATATCTGACAGTTTCGGGTAGCTTGACCTGCTGCCGTCAGTACCGTTGCGTCCATCGCTAAAGTTGCAAGTTCACCACTCACTGCCCGTTTTCCTCCTTTAACGGAGATTCTCCATCTCCTAATTCTTCATACTTTGGCACATCAGGTTGAGTCCTTACTGGCCCAGTCTGAATGATTGGTACCACGCGTTCATTAAGAGTTTGGGAACTCTCGAGAGGCGCGATGACGGTCAGAACTCCATCCGACGACAAACGCGATTGTACAGCGTTAACGTTGCAACCCTCAGGCAAGGGGTATCGTCTTCTAAACTGACGAGACACCCATCCATGTTCGTCTTTCTTTTCACCATGAACAGCCTCGATAGTGATGAATCCATCAGCAGCTTTCACAGCTATATCTTCAGGCGCAAAGTGCTGCACGTCTAAATTGATCTGGAACTTGGTCTTATCAGATTTTATGGTTGAACCTGTGTCTTGCAGCAAGCTTGACAGCTGTCTCCATGGCCGATAATACTCGTTGGGCATGTGGGAATACGGAGATACCATCGTCAAAATATCTTCGGGCATTAGTGCCAATGCAAAATGTTGGTCCGACAAGCGCCTGGGGCGTTCCATATCGAGAAGAAATGGTAACATCGACATACTTTCAGATTATTTTCAATCAACTCTTTGACAATATAATTTTCAATGCGAAAAAAAAATGCCGGTCAGCTTCTTTTGACGTTTTCGTATCAATTTTTTAATGAGCATAGCGTTGCGCGCTAACTATGACAGTTGTCTGTCTGGCCAGCATTCGTTAGCAAAAAGTTTCCATAGGTGGTATCTGTACCATAGATATCAGAAATATCTCTGTGATCTGTACAGAGGTAGTGGTAGGTAAAGGTTTAGGTAGGGTAAGGTAGGTATTAGGTAGCTCTGTTCAGATTCAGATACAGATGCCAGATGCGCCAAGCTACCACAAGTTGTCTGTGCATGTTAGAATTTATTATTGACGCACCATGGTTCAAGGTTCATTGGGACAGTCTGACAGTTTTGGGTAGCTGGCGTGTGTAGTCTGTACTCAACTATGAGTTTTATTTTTTTAAATTTTCCATTTTGCTACCGTGCAATATATAGATACTAATATTAGCTAAAAAGATTTATTTGTTTGTAAGTTTGGATGTAGGTAAGATGTAATCTCTGAAACAACCGGTTTTATAAGGTGTATTATTATGTGACTTTGCTACGGCTTGGTAGGCTGGGTACTTCTAAGTCCAAACATACGCTTACGAGTTAGATTATTTCGTGAACCAAACGTAGAATGAATGATAACACGATTTGATAATTGTCCCTAATACCGATGTGTTTTGCCCGGCCGAAAAGTTTGATTTGGCACTTGTTTTGACGGAGTAACAACTACCAGACGAGCCCGTATCTACGTTGCCGGAATTGAAGTTTTGTACTCTTAATTCCGTCAACGAAGATACGGGCGGTGCGTCATTCAACATGAATGCCGAAGAGAAACATTATCAATATTTTTATTATTCTGTGTACGTTAGAAGGTATAAGTTCTCAGCATATCATTCAGTAACGGTAAGTAGTATAATTTCCGACAAACGCCAGTTAACTACCCTCTTCTGAAAAAAAAAAAATTCTATTCATTTTTGCACTGGAACAGTAGCAATAGGCCACACCAGTCAATTAATTTTAGGTGAAGAGCCTGCTGTACGACATGAATTGTGTGTGCAAGGGAATTGCATGATTTAATTACCCCATCTAAGTTCCACCATCGGACGACCCGTCGTACTGCGACTTTCCACCCTTACGTTGTTAACACCACTACGATCCGGACGAAGCGTTTCGCCTCCTCCTTTACACCGCGTACATCGAGGGACTGGAACAATTTGCCAGCGGCGGTGTTTCCGTCTGACTACAATTTGAGTGTCTTCAAGGCTTGAGTGAATAGGCTCTTAATAAACTGGTAGGCTTTATTATGAACGATTGCGTCACTGCTTACCATCAGGCTATTTTGTTCAAGTTTAGGAATAATATAAGCGCCCTAATTAATAACATCTTCAGCAGCTGTAGAAGCAAACGTATAATATACATAAAAGTAAATACATATCTTATTCTTCTTCAGCCTATAGAGGTCCACTGCTGGACAAAGGCCTGCCCCGAGGCTTTCTATAATGACCGGTCTTGTGCTGCCCGCATCCAACGGCTTCCCGCGACCTTGACCAGGTCATCGGAAATATGTACGGATGACAGCAGGTCAAGCTACCCTAAACTGTCAGATATTCACAATCAACCTTGAGCCTTAATGCTTTAGACATAAAGTTGAAAATCTTATAAGGAAATCTGACAGATTGTTGTAGCTTGATGTACTGTCGTCTGTACATACCTAATATACATATGTATATGTATTTAGTTATATTTGTTTTGTTGATAAGTTACTTGATAATACTTATTTGGGCGAGAATATCTAGTGACAGCGAATTCTAGATAATTCGTGTGATAACTACATAACAGCTGTATGTAGGTAGGTATACTCGAATCTACGAAGGCCTACCTACTGTAGAATCTTATTCGACTTGTTTCTGAAGATTACGATGACAAGAAAACTAAAAATATTGTGCAAGTACCTAATATAAATGAGAACGTTAAAATATTTTAAAGACAAATTATTTTATATAAATTTATAAATAAGACATCGCGTGGCAAAACAAATTTAATTACACTTATGGAGTTATGTCACAAAGGCGAAAGTTTGTGTGTTTGTATGGTTATTACTTTTTCACGCTTAAACGGCTGGACTAATTTTGATGAAATTTGGTTCATAGATATAACTTATAACCGTCATTAACACATAGGTGTATACGTGTTTTATACCGCGTACATCGAAGGACTGGAAAAATTTGCCAATTTGTCTTCATTTAACACTGCTTTATCTATAATTTAGTTAAAATCGATGAGATTACCACACTAGGTACTTTTTTTTGTTGGTATGGACAATCATCAAATGACTTCTCCCGCTCTGGGCGAGGCGGAAGGGCGTGTCAGACTTTTACTAACTGAAACTCACGAGTGTTTCTTCACTTGCCTGTGCGACGGCCAGGGCTACGGTTTCTTTTTTAACTAAGTACAATTTATTAGACAAAAATATACAAATATGAATTGATACAAAGATAACTTTAGTTCCTACACAATAATTAAGTATAGTTTAAGCTGTAACTTCAAACCACAGTAGCACCACAGTCTTTTTATACTGTGATAGCACTGTACAATTTTACTACCTATCGTACGTGTAGGTACCTACGTTGAATGTTGATTCTTGCCCGATGAAGGCAAGCCCGCGCCGCAGCTGAGCCCGAAAAATCTTAACATCCGACCATGACCATGAAAAGTTTCTTCGGAATGTCTTCACGAATTTATAATAAGCTTCCTAGGCATTTTCCTAGGCAAATAAGAGAAATAGAAAATATATTTTTTTTTTAAGAAAAGCTAAATGACTATTTAGTTGACAGGCCATATTACAATTTGCATGAATTTCTGTCTGGCAATTTAGTATTGGGCAATTGGGTTAAGTATATTTATGCATGTGCATGATATTGTCTTTTATATTGTTAGGTGGGTACTTATTTATGACAACATAGTATTAACATGTCAATTAGTATGTATATAATTGACGACCTCCGTGGCGCAGCGGTCAACACGCCTGCCTGCGACGTGGAGGCCCCGGGTTCGATCCCCGGCCAGGTCATGATGGAAAACGATATTTTCCTGATTGGCCTGGGTCTTGGATGTTTATCTATATACGTATCTATTATAAATATAGTATCGTTGAGTTAGTATCCCATAACACAAGTCTCGAACTTACTTTGGGGCTAGCTCAATCTGTGTGATTTGTCCGTATATATAAAAAAAAAAAAAAAAAAATATTTGTACGCCTTTGGGCAAAACATGGCAGATGTATTGTATAACATTTATCTGTAACAATGTTTATAAATAAAGATTCTCATTCTCTCATTCTCATTCATGACCTCTGAATTTGATTCAGCGTTTCTTCTTCAAGACAACGGAAACGTTGCGGTCATCTTACCGATTAAAATATTTTTCGATCCATCCGTCCCTTGCTGTCCCCTCCAGCAACGCCCTAAGCTGGGGTTCGTACCCCCAAGGGCGGATCCAGGGGGGGGGTCATGGGGGTCATGACCCCCCCCCTGGGCTGGGTCCAGGAGTACCTAGCACAGGAGGATTTTATTTAAGTACTTTCAATATTTAATCAATTTATATAATACATACTTTGTTTGCCAGCAAACGCATTATTCGGGAACGCATTTAACTTTTGAATGCGCTGGGCATTCAAAAGTTGAATTTTGCCGCGCTACCACCGTCACGGCCGCCAACATTCAAATGTCACATTTTTATGTCACATTTCATTTTACTTGCGCACACACACTGTGTGTGTTCAAACTCAAATATAATGGTTGTAATGTTTTTAAAGTACCTCGTAGGTAGATAAGTAGGTGCCTACTTACTGATAGAGGGGGATTTATATACGGACGACAGCAGTTCAAGCTATCGGAAACTGTCAAATATTCCCAATCAACTTTGAGCCTTCATAGTTTAGCAATAAGGTTGACGTCTGTACATTCTTCTTCTTCTTCCTGTGCCTCTTCAATCCTGAAGGTTGGCCGTCAGCTTCTTGTATTCGGTCTTGTCAACCGCGAAACAGAGCAGTTTTTCAACTCTCTCTTCCACTGTCCACTCCCTGATGCCACACCCCCACCTGCCTGCCTGAGCCACGACTTTCTCTTTCGTCCAGCGCGACTTTTTACTTCTACCTTGCCCATCATAATGAGTTGGAGTAGCGTATATCACTAGCGTAGACTCGGGGACATCTGTCGCCCCCCAAACATCAGGACCCGAGGTGGCGGCGCGAAGTGTTCCACGCGCGCTACTCTTAGACGTCACGGGGGGAGTCCTACACCTCACTCCCCCCCCTGACCCGAGGAGGCCCACGGTGGTGGGCCAGCACCAATCGGGGGTTGCGGAAGCAGTATTAGTTCTCGCAGCCTCCGGTGTAGGTGTGAGACGGATCAACCGGGTGGTTTTTAGTCAGTAAGAGTCTGACAGACCCCGTCGCCCGCCCCAGGGCTGCGGAAATCCATGAGGATTTTCCACCCGGAAAAAAGAAGCATATATCTATCGTGTCGGAGCATCTGTCCGAGATAATCTATTTTGCGTTTTTTTATGGTGGGCAACAACTTTCGAGGCATTAGAACGCGCTGAAGGACGGTGTCAACTCTGACCTTTTGGGTCCAGCTTATGCGCAGCATACGACGGTAGCACCACATTTCAAAAGCCTGCAAGCGTCGTATAGTGTCCTCTTTCAGAATCCATGCTTCGCAGCGGGACATGACGAACGACAGGCCATACGTAGTACATCAGCAATCTCACTCGGAGCTGTATGTGGAGTTTACGACAGTACAGAACTTTCTTCATTTTGTTGAAAGATGCTCGGGCAAGTTCTATCCGGGTCTTAATTTCTTGGTCGGACTCCCATGCTTCATTTACCTAAGCACCGAGATACTTATCCTGTCGTACCCGCTCAAGTTGTTTGCCTGCCACCGATATGCTAGGACATAAGTCTTGGTTTCTAGAGACCACCATAAATATTGTCTTGCTGATGTTCATCGACAGACCGGCCTTCTCGCTGCACTCATTGACTTTATCTACAATGGTTTGCAAATCTTGTTCAGAGGCTGCAATGAGAACTGTGTCGTCCGCATAACGCAGGTTATTAACGACCTTGCCATTGATTTTCACTCCGGCTTCCAGACCTTCAAGAGCCTCCGACATCACTGCCTCGGAATAGATATTGAAGAGCAACGGAGACACAGCCTTGCAGAGCTCCACGACAGATCTTGATTTCCTCGGTCTCCTCATTTTTAACTTTGATTGTAGCTACTTGGTTCTCGTACAGATTACGGATAATCCTGACGTCCTTGCCATCGAGTTCAATATCTGTTAATAGACCCAGGAGGTGCTGGTGCTTAACCCGATCGAATGCCTGTTCGTAATCTATAAAGCACAGCAGTGCATATCCCTGCATTTTTTTACGAGGACGTTGAGGGCAAAAAGAGCTTCACGAATACCGACACCAGAGCGAAATCCGAATTGACTGTTTGTTCGTCACATTTCGGTCTTACCCTGTTCTGTATGATGTTTCTGTTGCTGTAGGAACACTTCGTCTGTATATACCTACGTTTCTTTTTTTTTTGGTGAGGGAAATTGAAGGTCCTAAGCTTCGTAAGTCTAAGGTCTAAGCGTTTTTTTTTGTTTCCTGGTTGGAAAATCCTCATGCATGTCCGCCGCCCTGGGGTGGGCGACAGGGTCTGTCAGACACCTACTGACTAAAAACCACCCCGGTGTTCCATCTCGCACCTACACGGGGGTTGCGAGAACGAACACTGCTTCCGCAACCCCCGATTGGTGCTGGCCCACCGCTGTGGGCCTCCTCGGCTGAATGATGTGTACGACTCCCCCCATGACGTCTAAGAGTGGCGCGTGTGGAACACTTCGCGCTGCCACCCCGGGTCCTGATGTTTGGGGGGCGACAGATGTCCCCGAGTGTGTCGCCCCTGGACCCGTTTAGGGTGGCTGAAAGAGGTCGTTATCCGCCCTCCGCCGACGCCCGGTGCGCCTGCTGTGGGTCGGGTGAGAGGACGAGATCTCCCTCTCCCTGTCCACAGCCTCTGCGAGACGACTGTTTCGCAGAAGGAAACCACCGCATCCCAGGACTCATCACTGCCGACCATCGACTCGATTACGGCAGTGACAGCTCCCTGCCGGCCGAGATGAAGCCACGGCGCAGCTCCTCCGCGCGTGGCATACTCTGCCAGCGTATGCCGCTCTCGGCAGTTGATGCAGTAGTGCTACCGGGCGTCCAGCTCCATGTTTATGCGACACAGGTACTTTCCGAAGCAACCATGCCCCGAAAGTACCTGTGTAATCCGAAACATCGGGGAGCCCTGCCTTCTCCTGAGCCAGTCCGCCAGTACCGGCCGGATCGCCTCGATGGTGGTGAGGCCTGCGGTAGGGCACGAAAGCCTGTCCCGCCATTCTGCCACCAGGACCTCTCGGAACTGCGACCGACGCTGCTCGAGCTGACGCCGTGAGCCGGGTGGCGGCGCCCGCCGGAGACCATGAAACCATGGCCTCCGACTTGTTGAACGCCACCTCCAGGCCTAGGCGACGTATGCGGCCCACCACCTGTGATACCGCAGCCTTCGCCAGCAACGTTGTTTCCCTGTGCGAGCTCTCCTGGGCGGTGACCAGCGTGTCGTCCGCTTAACTCGTCAGATCTCCCCCCAGTCTGAGCTCGCCTCTCAACACCCAGTGGTACGTCGTCTACGTTACGAAAAATTAAAGCATGGGAAAGAGCTTCAATGATTGAAGAACGTCTAATCGGACTGGCACTTCTCCACGTCCATAAAAACGTACCCATTGAAATAGATGAAGTGATAAAACATTTCGGCAGGAGACGTAAAAGAAAAATTGATTTCGTTATTTAATTAGGTATTTTTATGTTCAGTAGGTACTTATTAATAAAATACCTTCTTTTTAATTGTATCTATTATTATCAAAGTTTAATTAAAACTTCTTCTGACTTGACCACGACTATGTGACCCCCCCCCCTGGCGCCAAAGCTGGATCCGCCCTTGTGTACCCCACAGGGTGCCCTTAATGGGTAGTCGCTCAGTAGTTCTTAAGTGACTCTGGCTGGAGGCCTTAATGGCCTCTAAAGGTCAATTACGAGATGCCATAACAAAAAAAAAAAAATGAAAGCCAGCCCGCGCCACTACTGAGCCCGAAAAATCTTAACACGACCGTCGACCATGAACTCTGAGTTTGTTTAGGCGTTTCTTCTTAAAGATAACGGAAACGGAAACGTCGCGGTCAATAATTATCGATCCAGCCGTACCCTGCAGCTCTCTGCAGCGACTCCCAAAGCCTCGTACCGCACAGGAGTTAGCGTGCACTAGCGTGTAAGTAATCATTCAGTAGTAGTGCCCCTAGCTGGGGGCTTTGGCATTCACAGAATAGTCCGGTTTATAGAAAAAAGGAATAAGATATGTACCTACATATCTCTTAAAGTCTTGGCACAGACGCCAGCACATCAAACTACTAAAATATGTCAGATTTCTTTATTACATTTTCAACTTTATCTCTAAAGCATTAAGGCTCAAAGTTGATTGGGAATATTTGACAGCTTCGGGTAGCTTGACCTACTGTTGTCTTACCTAGTCTGCTTTCTGGCTGCCGTCTTCATTCTATTCAGATTGCATATCAGTCTGTGTATTGCAATATTATGCCAAAGGATATTATTTTTTGCTAGGAAGGTAGGTAAACAAAGAAGTTAGAAATGTTTTAATAAAAACACACCACTCACGCAGACATGATGACTTATGGAATTGAGACGTGGTCGCTAACAATGGGCCATAAAAGAAGGCTCAAGGTCACTCAAAGGGCAATGGAGAGGGCTATGTTTGGGGTTTCACTGCGTGATCGAATCAGGAATGAGTAGGTCCGCAGATAAACGAGAGTAACCGACATAGTCCCAAGAATTGCAACAGTTAAACCCCGGCCAGACTGTTGTAAACAAACCCTCCACATCGATCTCCACCGGCGGTTTACAACAGTGTAAACACTTGTTTGCAACAAAAATTCGTTTGACCTTCAACAACCTCTGTGGACGGGCGCGCGTTGCCAACCGCGTGTGCATTTCGCCGTTGTAAACACGTATTCCACAGTGTAAACGCATGTTGTAAACCACACAGGGTCAGTTGCGCAGCAGCAATCGTTGCGTCCGCACGTTACGCGCGCACGTATTACGAACTGAGTCGGCTAAAATGGCGTCTACGCGGGAAAAAGGATAAACAGATCATTGTACATTTTCATCAATTTCACCACAGACTAGGAGAATGGTGTATTCACCTACTACGGTAGGTTTCCCTTTTCAAATCCAGTCCCTCCCTTCCTCGTCTCATATCCAGACACCACATACTACCCAAATAACTCCATCAAGTGCTTCCTCCTCCTCAAACAACTCTGTTAACATTGAACAGCCACCTCGTTCTCTTTCGCAATATCCTCAGCAGTCACCTTTACAACATTCTTCCCAAATAACTGAACCGAATGTTTTGCCTTCCCCAAACTCGCCTCATATTCAATTACCTCCACCTCAATCGCCCGGTACCCAACACCCTCAGCAATCACCCGTACACTATTCCTCACAATTCTCGGAACAAACTACTACGCCCTCCACAAAACCAACGACTTCGCCAATAAACGTAATTGATAATCAGGTAGTAATGTATGCAGAGGGTCCGGCTAGTAAAATTTTGAAGGAAATGTTGATTTTCAGAAAAGAAATATTTTTTTTAAACTTGCTTTTATTGTTTCTTTTAAAACTTTGTTTGCCCAACAAGTTTCAGGAATGATTTCCGATAATAGTTCATGTGATATTATAGAGCTGTGTCTCAGATCTCTATAACATGATCCAGAGGCTAGGTATCTGAGAGTGACTAATAGTCTTTCTTCAGCAGAAACAGCCTTCCTCAGATGCGTATTTTTTTTAGTTATAAATGGCCTCACCATTTCTAATAACTCATAGAATGTTTCCTTTTCCATTCTGAGAAAGTTGCGCAGGTCACCAAAATCAAGTAGATTCACTAAATTTAGATGACTAAGTTTCATTCTTTCCTTAAGCCAACGCTTCATCCAAATTCTTTTCTTTTTTCTCCTTACTTGCGCACACAAGTGCTAATGCCACGCCAACTTTTTGAAGTTTAGTTAAATAAGGAGCCATATCGCAACGCGTGCTTCCAAACAAAGAATCGACAACAAACTGAGGTGAGAGCCTTGTTGTAAACAGTGTAAAGTGGCAGTGGGCCGGGCAAAGAGATTTAAGATAATATAATTTTAATGTCTTTGGGGCCAGGCTTCATATTGCCTGTAGGACCGATGCCCGATGGGGCCGACGGGTTCTCGAGTGAGACCATGCACCGAAATGCCTCCCCCCGACAAGGTGGACCGACGACCTGGTGAAGGTCGCGGGAAACCGCTGAATGCGGGAGGCGCAGGACCGGTGGTCGTGGAGATCATTGGGGGAGGCCTATGTCCAGCAGTGGACGTCATTCGGCTGAAATGATGATGACTCATGCACTCATACGATTATTCGCATTTTGTTATGTTTTCTTTCATTTGTCTCTTCTTGTTGCTTATGTATTTATAAACGACAGACATTTCTATGGCTATTTAAGGAGACTCCTTGACATGAAATGTAAGCTAAAATGACATGAAATGAACTTATTTTATTTTTATTTTTTTATAAAATTGGTACCTACCAAAATTGTTTACTGAGACAAAATATAGGTAAGTAAGTAAGTAGGTATACAATAATTATTACATATTATGCCAAAAAAGGTGTTATATTATGGTATTTTCAAATAAACTACATAACTACATACCTACACCTAGAACTTGTAGCCGGAGGGAAGTGGAACCCGCTTGTTCTACACAGAGAAATGTAGGTACCTATAAGTAATAGAACAAATGCTGAGGAGAGAGCTCCTTTTCGTCTATAATTTAAAACACATTTAAAGTTGCATTTTATTGAAATGGATAAGTAAGTATTTTGCTCATCAGAACAAATTTATAAAAATGGATGTTGATTTAATTTCTGTTGCCAACCGACGGACGTAAGTAGATAACGTTGGGAGGCCTTCCATCGGGTGGATCGATGACGTGGTTAGAGCCGCAGGAACCCGCTGGTTGTGAGAAGCACAGAACTGGTAGAAGTGGAGGTGCTTGAAGGAGGCCTATGTGTAGCAGTGGACTTCTATTGGCTGGAATTATGTATCATAATGATTCCATTGTTTGGAAGTGTGCTTGCAATCATACGGCATGTCTTCCAGAGCCGTGGGTTGTCCGAAAGAGATAGGTACCATGGCTCCAGATCCACAGGAAAGTGACTGACCAAAACTCACTAAAACCCTGGGTTTTAGTCAGTAAAAGTCTGACACTTCCGCTCCGCCATGAACGGGTCATTATCATTACTGAGATGAAATTCCTCAAAAAAAAACTCAGAATGTACCTCACTATTGTATAGGTACCTACTTTAGTACTTAGGGTACTTACTTAATATTTCTTCTATGTATATGTATATAAAATTTATATGTTTTATCCCTTTTTCAATCTCTTTGGTCAAATTACTAGAAAAGTGGGTACTTTTCATTGATAAATTAATATTTTAACAATGGTACTTTTCTAGTAATTTGACCAAAGAGATTGAAATAATCGAAATCAAATAAAATACTATTCCTAACTCTTAAATCTCTTTGATTTGCTGTATTTAGCTAACCTACAAGTACCGTAATTTATTTAATTTCAACAAAATAAAAAAAATCCTATTATTTTTCTATTTGAAGGCATCTAAAGAAATATATTTCGAGAAAGATAGAGAAAGAGTCTAGAAAAGCTGCACTGAGATGAAAACTTCTAGAACTCGGTTGTAAGCTACTCGACACCAGGTGGCGCTTTAATATCAGGGGTCAATAACATTCGGCATTGTTTAAACTTGGTGGCGCGATGGTGCCTTGAATGGCTTAACTAGGTATGAAATAACTAAAGACTATTTTACTATCCTGATTGAGCACAATCAATAACTTTAAAAAATTGTACATTTTTTAAATTAAACTTGAAAGTAAATGAGCTGGTTAGTAAAAGTAAGTAAGTCGGTATTTGCCACAGATTCGAAGCTTAAAAACAACTTCGTTGTTAAAGGATATAAAATACATTTATTTCTCATTTCGTATAATACTAAACGTGCTCATCTTTTGCTCTGCTGGACATCATACCGGAATTATTAAAATATTATAAGCAAATCCAAAGATACAGTAATTTTATAAACTTTAGCCATAACAAAATGTTTCAAACATCTGCATGCGCGAGTCATCGCGCACATTCGAGACTCCTATTCGGGAAAATTCTATTTGCTACTAGATGGCGCTGTTGTCAATATAAATATGAAGCCGGCTTCTGATCGTCATTCATTCATACAACAGCGTTGAAGCAAGCTATTGATATTGAAAGTGTCAGAGTGTTTCGAAGCCCTTCGAAGCAAATTATCAATTTGTGAATTTTTAATATTGAACCAGTGAAGACCAATCCAGTGAAAATGTCTTTATATCCATTCTTCATTGATTACGAGCGCCCCAGAGCGCCTCGTCGCCTGCTCGACCAGCATTTTGGCTTGGGATTAACACCACAAGACCAGCTAACGATTATCGCAGTTCCCAAAACCAGTTTGGACTACTACAGACCCTGGAGGAACCTTCAAGCTGCAGCGCAGGACGCCGGTTCCACGATCAAAGCGGACAAAGATAAATTCCAGGTGAATTTAGATGTTCAGCATTTCGCTCCGGAAGAAATATCGGTGAAAACAGTGGATGGGTACTTAGTGGTTGAAGCTAAGCATGAAGAAAGGCAGGATGAACATGGATTTATTTCTAGAAGCTTCAGTAGGCGGTATGCGTTACCAGAAGGTATTGATGCAGACTCTGTGATTTCAAAATTGTCTTCCGATGGTGTTCTGTCAATTACGGCACCGTTGAAACCTAAACCAAAGGAGTCTAACGAGAGGGTGGTGCCTATTGTTCATACTGGCCCGGTGAAGAAGCTGGAAGGCAACAAGGAAGAACAGGGATAGAAAATAACCTCAAGTATTAAGTGTGTTATCTTTTAATCATTCCGAAGCTTACTACCTATATTTCGTATTGTGATTGTTGTGAACCGGCCGGCGAGTTTTTTTTTATACCTACACTTTATTGAAAATATGACCTTTTACAATCAGTTCGACCAATTTTGACTCTTATTCCGTTGGTTTAAGGATGGCATAACAGCAAAAATGTGGCTTCTATATCAAATATGGACTGCAGTTTAGTTTGTTATACTACCAACTCGATAGAAATCAAAATTGTTGAACAGACTGTGAAAAAGATTTGTATACCTACTAATCTTGTTGGTACTGATGGAGAATGAAGTTGTAAGTGATGCTAAATTTATTAAATGACGTTCTAGTCATGAACTGCTATTTGATTGTTTTATTTCCCTTCAATAGACTACACTGAATCTAGGCTATAGGACGTTCAATCAATAATTCACTAGTATCCCACAAAAGTTTTCATCATACAAGAGTCTGTAGATTAATCATGTGCATTGAACACATCACAGTCGTGAGTTAAAGTAAATTAATGACTACTTAGGATAATATGGATTGGTAGGTAGGTATACAATGTTGCACCACAGTAAACAGGTTGCACTGTCAAAATGAAAGCCTTTCAGTTAAGTCGGTCGTTAAAAATCTAATAAAGAAATTTGACCGCTTTAGTAGCTTGATGTGCTGTAATCGTCTCTGTACTATCAGTCGAGAATAGCTAGCGAGTCGATGGTTTTGGGCTTTTGGCACATTGATAAAATATTAATTTATCAATGTTTTGGCAGCGAATGTTGTCTCGTAGGAGACTGCAGAATGGAGAGAGAAACTTACTACTTTTTTTCAAGGCTAGAGTGAATAGGCTCATAATAAACTAGTGCGCTTTACCATCAACGATTGCGTCACTGCTTACCATCAGGCAGGATTGCGGTCAAGCGCTAGTTTATAATATATATATATATAAAAAAAATATAGGTACCTACTTGCTATACTCTTTGGAGAGAGAAATCAAAAATATTTCTTCTATTAACTTGGCTCACAGATTTAATTTAGGATTAGCGCCATCTGTTGAAATCTCTAGCAACTACTTCATAGCTCATACAACTCACCAGACTGATTTGAACTTACTTCAGTACCTATGCGAGTATGATCTATGTAGTTAGCCGAATAAGCAACAGATGGGGTTAACCTTTTGAACGCCCATCTATATAATACGCGATGTGTCCTCCTGCGCCACACTACAAATGTATAACGTATCTATAGTAAAACGTAGGGATGGGATTAGTGTCCTATCGACAAATAATATTATACATTTAAAATAATTTTTATTCACCAATTTACGAAGCTAAATAAAAACTGTAATCGTAATTTCACATTTTATTTTATTTCATAAAAAAAACAATATGAAAACCTGGATATATTCCCCACAATAAAGAAAAGAATTTTAAATTTATTAGACGTGTTTTCTACAAGGCACATCCCTATTTGTCTCCAAATGTAATCCTTCTACTTCATATCAAGTAGTTGGCGCTCGAGGCACGTCAAAATCCTTTCTGTTCTAGGGATGTCTAGATTTCTATGGTATACATTTTATATTCACTGTGGTCGAGTTACACGTGCATAAACTCAACCGATTCCTGCATAATTTATTTCGTTTACTTACAACAAATACAATTAATAGAAGCTAAATACGTGGTTTTCTACGTTTTAAAAAATAAAATAAAATGGAGGGTAAGTGTCTGTTTTACACAAGACCTTTTTTAATGGTGTCGCTAAATACTCGCAATTATTTTTCTGGTTTGTACAAACTAATAGAAAACTGAAGAAAATTCCTGAAACGGAAGTTGACGACTTAACGGAATGTCAAGACGACGAACTATTTCAAAATTCTGATTCAGACTTGAACAACTCGCAATAATTCGTCATATTCACAGTCACAATTTTTTTTATAAGGACACGTGCGCCAACTCAAGATGTAAACATTGCACTACACTAAAATGCACAAGGTCACTATGACCTTGAAACCCGTCCGCTTATGACGTCACAGATTTCCTTCTATACACGTCGGTGGCGCGTACGGACCGACAACTAACTAACTTTGTAGGGATGGGTTTTTCAAACGGGGTTTCACTATCGACAATGATTAGAAAACCTATTAATTCTTGATTAAGGTAAATAAAACCTAGTTTAAAGTGTACAATATTTATAAAATATTCTAAATTTACGTCATTTTCTTGCAATAATAGTATTTATGATCATTTCGACGAGATGAAATATAGCGAGGTCTTCGTCGTGTCCCATCACTGGCTTACTTGATATCAAGTAATTGGCGCTGGGGGCATTAAAATATTTTCTGGCGTTTTTGTTTCTATTGAAAATTAAACAAATAAGAACTTATTATGCGTGAAAAAGTTAAAAATATGGTTGATAACAGGGCAAATTTCCATAAAAACAAAATAAAAGGTCTTGTAAAAGTCGTAAATTTATTTTATACTGTGATTACTTCTAATCAAGTAGTGGCGCTGAGGGCACGAAAATCTCGAACTTGTATAGAAGTGATTGGGGTTCAAAAGGTTAACCGATTCCGTGCGGATGATGCCGCACGGCGCACAGGCACCATGCAAATCTACTGCGTACCTATGGCGTATGGGGTGCCCGAGAGGATACAAAACAAAAACGTAAAAAAACTCGGCAAAAGCGACTTTTGTCAAGAGGTCCGTAAATAAAAGTGTCTTATGTTTGTCACCCATATCATGCCCACAGTGCTCGTTTCAAGTAATTTCATTAATTAGCAGACTTCAGGGGTTGTAACCAAGTCGTGAATTCTCATAAAATAGGTCGTCGTCGTAGTATTGAGTTTCGACTTCTGACTGAGGAATATATTTCAATTTTTTTCTACAACAAAGTAAAAGATAAAAATACATTTACATTCATAGCCAAATACTTCATAACTATGCAAGTGTTTGTAGGTACTTACGAGTAGTTTTTTTTTAATAATTATAAACTAGCGCTTGACTGCAATCCCGCCTGATGGTAAGCAGTGATGCAATCGTTGATGGTAAAGCGCGCTAGTTTATTAAGCCCATTCACTTAAAAAAACCTTAGTGGATAGGAAGGAAGATGACAGTTGAGCGAGGTGGTGCAATGTTAGGCCCAATAACACGACCAACGATGCTGCGCCAGAGGGATATTGATGTGGAGACCCTCCACGACTAAACTCCCGGCACAACAATATTTGACGCATCGTACCCGGCACACATCGCAACACAACTGCTCAGACCCGTCCTCCGTACGGCTCCACCAGACATCATGCCGACACAACGAATCGCTTGGCGGCAAGACTTTGTCTGGTGTTTTTGCCGGCAGCCGATGTTATGGCCTACTACCGAGAAATCAATTAATAATAAAATAATTAATTATTAGAATATTTTTGATTCATTAGAATCGGATTTCCCAAAAGTGTTTTGTTGCCAAACAATTTTGCCATCAAAATAGCGGATTTAAAAATGTTTCCCTACAAAACACTGGGTTATAGAACATGTAACTATAATTACCTATCACCTCGCTGCAAACTCAAATGGTACGTTAACTTAACAAATTCTATGTAATAATGCAAAAAGGTATATAAACACAAGGTGTATAGCCATAAAAACACACAGATCGTCGCTTTTAAACGCACTGAACGTATTTACTGATCGCTTACGTTAGATACACAGGCGCAAATGACTCTTTAACAAGTGGAAACACGAGAAAAAGCTAAAACTTACAATTCATGGCGGATGATTCCCCAGGGGAATCATCAAAGTCTCTGGCGCTTGGTGCCCCAGAGGCATCACAGAATTATTGTTTGACGCCAGGTAATACAGATTGCTAATAAAAAAAAGTTAAAAAACTAAAACCCAACTACGACAAAAAACGACGCTGAAAAAGTATAAAACAAGATTTTCAGAATACTGAACTGAACAAAGTTGCTAATGTAGTTGCAAGTAAATGGACACAGTAGTAATGTCATACAATACTATATGCGATGAGACGTTCTGAAGTATGCAATAATCACTATGTAGAGATAAATTTTCATGTTTGGAAAGGCGTAGTCACACGTTGTCAAAGTGCTACGGTAGGTAGCACTTTGACAACGTTGCAACTACATTAGCAACTTTGTTCAGTTCAGTATTCTGAAAATCTTGTTTTATACTTTTTCAGCGTCGTTTTTTGTCGTAGTTGGGTTTTAGTTTTTTAACTTTTTTTTATTTGTACTATTTTGGTGTTAAAGTGTATTTGTGGCGCATATTATTAACAAAAGTTTAACTGATGAACTAAAAACTAGGTACTTGACATATTACATCTACACGCACATATAACAACATAAGCACGAAGGCATATAGAGCAGAGGCCTTTTTATGGGAGATTTAGCCAGTTATCAAACTGTTTCCGCCTTCACCGCGTGGAGTTACTCCCAGCTTATGTCGTTTTCATTAGTGCATTACATATTCTAATAATGTTCCCACTGCTCTACATTGCATAAAGCGATTCACAGTTCCCGTGATCCGCGCTTTACTCTTATCGCTCATATTTAACATCATTAAAGCGTTCTTGTAATTATGTACAAGCATAAAGCACTCGTGAAGCTCTTTCACGTGATACCAAACATGGTATATTTATTTTAATTTTATATTAACATAGAAGTTTTTGTCCGCTAGAGGGCGCAATACTAAATTTGGTGACAAGCTTTATAGCTCATAACTAACAGAATATCAAGGCCCTTCTAATGGTACTGCAGTGGTCTTATTCTGATAAGTAGTAAAGAAGCTATGAACGAAAAGATGTGAATTATATGCAACCAGCCCATGAATACAGGTAAAGTCACACGCAAATGCTAGCAATATATATATATTCAAAATGTACAAGTAAAGCGCTTTCAAATGATATCAAACACGGCATATTTATCTTAACTTTATTTTTTTACTCTGTATGTTTTATCCGCTAGAGGGCGCCACAATAGATTTTGTGAAACATCATATACCCTATAACCAGCGGACAATTAAGACGCTTCTAATGATATATCATTTGTCGAATTCTGATAAGTAGTTTAGAAGTTACGAGGGTACAGATGAACATACATACATACATACATACATACATACATAGCCTGTCAAAATCATAACCCTCCTTTTGCTTTGCCGTAGTCGGGTAAAAAGACCGCCGCACGGAAACTGTTAAAACATTTATGGATTGGACAAGGTTCACAACCGCGACTTCTAAGATCAGAGTTCGATTCCCTGATTAGGTAAAGTGTTTTAGGAACAAGAACTTGTCAAAGTGTAGGAAAATTAGAAATACTTTCTTTTTGACAGATTGAGATTGGACTGTGAACTTTGTTAAAATTACCTACGAGATTTAGCCTCTTATAAGACGTTTTAAATTATTAGACGATAAAGTAAATTGAATTTAAAACATCGTTTGCACTAAGTTTGTAAATCATAACATCATTAAACCTATTATACATAGGTACCCTCGTGTCGAATTTTTCATACAACTTTTTTAATTTGTTAAAAACTTAAACTCCGAACCTCCTTTTTTGGAATGGGAAATCATCAAATGACTTCTGCCGCTCTGGGCGGAGCGGAAGGGCGTGTCAGACTTTTACTGACTAAAACCCACCCGTGTTTCTTCACTTGCCTGTGCGACGGTCAGGGCCACGGTTTCTTGTTTAACCAACCTGCAACCCTGCCCCAGGAGGCATCGGTCTTCGTGGACCCCGTCACGATGTGCTGACATCTCTTTGAGGCGCGCGTGAAACACGACACGCCGTCGACTCGGGCCTGGTCCTTACCGGGCGGCGAGCTGCCCACTGCTCACCGCCCGCAGGCCCGCGCCTACGGTGGCTGGGAGTTTGGTCTCGTCTCCCGATCAGGGCGTCTACTGCGGAGGCTAATGACGTGAAGGCGCTGGGATTCCCGTTGCGTCACGCGCTCCGCCTCCTCCTTTGCCAGCATCACTGCTTCGCAGAAGGAGGTGACGGCCTGCTATGCACTCTTGCTCCGGACCATGGCCTGGACCAGGGTCGGACGCGAGACATCGCTGCCGATCGCCGCTACGAAGACATGGCGGTGTTCTACCCAAGCCGGGCAGACCTCCACCATATGCTCCACCGTGTCCCCAGGGCGATCCACCCAATAGTGACAGCCTCCGGCAGGAGGCGAAGGAAAAGTAGAGCCTCCGGCAGGAGGCGTTTGGTCCCCCTAGATTGGGGAGGAGCCGGCTTAGGGCTGCCCCGGCAACTCCGAACTTCCTTATGATTTATTTTTCTTAACTAAAGTGAAATAAAAGTATCCTGTGATTATAAATATTTCTTTTTTTTTTGCATTTCTAGTCATTTCCTCGAGGGTCGAGGTCGAGGTGGGATGAAAAGTTACCTACGTGTTGCATTCGAGTGCAAAGAATTTTTATCTCGTCAGGATTCTAATATTTGAATCACTCGATGCGTTCGTGGTTCAATTTTAGAATCCGTCGCTCGTTCGTTCATCACTTATAAAAAAAAAAAAACTATTACTGTGTATGTACGGATACGGACGACAGCAGGTCAAGCTACCCCAATTTGCCAAATATTCGCAACCAACCTTGAGCGTTACTGCTTTAGAGATTAAGTTGAAAATCTAATAAAGAAATCTGACAGATTGTAGTAGCTTGATGTGCTGTCGTCTGTACATAGTAGTACGGAATCTAAATTGCGACAAAGCAGCGAGGTACAAAGGAGTAAGGCCTAGGCCGCACTACGGTTAAACCGCTGCGGTTTTTTCCCGCGACTGACTTTTTTGCTACAAAATGCTCGCGGGAAGAAAACGCAGGTGCGGCCGCTTGCATTAGTATTGTAGGGGCACAAATTCACACGGTTAAAAACCGCAGCGGTTTAACCGTAGTGCGGCCTAGGCGTAACAAAGGTCGTCCAAAATAGTTGAAGGCTAAAGTAACCGATGAATGTTTCCGGAAAAAAAATAATGTAAAAATTTAAAAATAACCTTGTTATTATGACAAAAGTTGTACTTACATATTTTAAAGTAGGTTACTTTAACTCGGAATAGCTACTATAGATAGGTGAATTTTTTATACGAATGTTGTGTTTAGGTAGGAATCATTTGATTTAGGTAATTTTGAAGGTAAAAAGCTGTCCCCAGACGCGACAAAATTTAATCAAAAATTTCATACGTACTTACGGTCAACAGCAGGCCAAGTTAACCATTTGCAGTTCAAAATTAGCGGTTATGCCTCCGACATAAAGGTCGCACAAAGCAGATAGTCTGACAAGCTTTAGTTGGTACTGACGTATAGTGTTAAAAGTTATTTTTTACTTTTTATAGGATTTAGTATTTTTAACCTTTTCTAATAATAAATGCCTACTTTTTTTTGGTCGGGATTCTTTTTTAAATTTTTCATTGATAAAATATTAAACTAATTTATCAATGTTTATTTTCATGCTTTTTGGAACTTTTCATTCTTTTTTTTTTCTTGCCGTAATTTTGTGTTTAATTTTAAAATTGTCTGTTATAACAACAAATATACAACAGCCCAAATATACTACAGCCTTTTATAGACTTGATATAACAATGTCAAGTCTATAAAAGGCTGTAGTATATTTGGGCAAAAATATTTATGAAAAAGGCTAGCGTACGTGGCCGCGTAAAAAGTTTAGATGGGTTCGGTATATGCGATCTCGACCAAAAGGAAGCTGTATAACAATCTTCATGACAAACTGCCTTTAGGAGAATTGCAGAGATTAAGAAATAATAAAGAGCTTCGTTCATTCTAGATTTTCAGCATAAATGTAAATCAGTTTTTCCGTTTCATTCCGGCATTCCAGGGTTTTATCAGGTCCTCGTCAATTAGAAACATGAAGAGAACAAGTCAAGACAAATTCAACAAGCCCAAACTCGATGGGTTTACTAAAAGGTAGACCAGGGTTACGTCTCCTACCTTCGAGTCCTATCATCAGACCAGCTCAGAGGTTCCAAATTTCCAGCATCAGGTCCTCGTCAATTAGAAACATAAAGAGAACTAGTTAAGACAAAACTCGATGGGTTTACTAAAAGGCAGTCCAGGGTTAAGTGTCCTATCTTCGAGCCCTAACAGCAAACCAGCTCAGTGGGTCCAGAAGACATTAGTGTTTCAAATGTCAGATCCTACATATGCTTGCAGGCAAACTGAGCGTGTAACATTCCTATCACACCTAACAAACGACCTGATGACCTTGAAGACCTGAACCGATTTCCACCAAACATAGCTAAGAACACTCTCGACTGATATACCTTTCAAACAAAAAAAAACGTATTAAAATCGGATCATCCGTTTGGGAGCTACGATGCCACAGGCAGACACACACACATACACAGACACGTCAAACTTATAACACCCCGTCATTTTGCGTCGGGGTTTAAAAATATAATGTGATAAATGTAATGTTTATGAAAAGATGACTTTTACTGACCCAAAAAAACCCATTCACGTTATCTCTGGAATAACCCGTACTTATCTCGTTTGGTGACTGTATGCATATTATCAATGCTGAAGTAAGGTACTGTATCGAGGGACGCGTGATTAAATATAACAGCTGCACAGTCATTTAGGGATGGTAGGCTTTAACATCGGCAGCTGGCGGAAGTTACCATACACCAGACAGTCTTGCCGCCAAGCGATTCGTCGTGTTCTTGCATGATGTCGGGTCTGAGCAGTTGTGTTGCGATGTATGCCGGTTATTATGCGCCAAATGTTGTTGTGTCGGGAGTTTGGTCGTGAAGGGTCTCCAGATCTATCTCCCTCTGGCGCAGCATCGTTGGTTGTGTTGTTAGGTTTAACATTGCATCACCTCGCTCAACTGCCGTCTTCCTGCCTATTCACTCAGTTTTTTGAGTGAATAATTTTTTAATAAACTAGCGAGCTTTACCATCAAGGATTGCATCTCTGCTTACTATCAGGCGGGATTGCAGTCAAGGACTAGTTTATAATTATAAAAAAAAAGCTATGCTTATCGAGGTTGGTCTGTGGATGTTGCCCAATTTTGCATACCAAGACCCTTTATTGTGAGACGTAATATTGACAGTCCGTAGAACAAGAGGGAACTCTAGTGGTGGTTTCTCTATAAAAACGTATTCCGCTGTTTTCTTCATAGATAACGCTTTTAGAGCAATTATGTTTTTCTACAATTTTACAACGTAATTATACGTGCCTCTGTCATTTGATCTTTTCCGAAACTTAATTAATAAAAGAAATATGATAGGTACTTAAAAATCCTGAAAACTAACCCATTTTTACCGCGATGTTCAGACGACTATTAGACAAACTAAGTTTTTGACAAAAAAGAAAATAATAGAAGCATAGCTAAAATTTTCCTCTAAATTTTGATATAAAAATATTGAGATAAGTCGTGTTTTGAAAAAGAAAACAGCGGAATACGAAACGTCTTTTGGTCAACGTTTTTGTAGGTAAAATCAGCCTGAGCTGCAACTTACCGCACCCTTTTCGCACTTTATCGGGAGAGGTTGGGAGCAGAGCGACGGCAATAGTTTCTTCAAATTAGTTATCAATTCAATAGTTTCTTCCATCAACCGAATTTTACAAATTCGTCTGCTGTGCTTACTAGGGTTTGTTCGTGGATGGATAGCCATCTTTACTTACCAAGACCCTTCGATGCCTCGGAAAGCTGGTTAAACCGTTGGGTTCTGGCCATCATTTGAAAATCTTTTACAGTTGGTCCGGGTCGTCAGAAGCCCGAGATTGTGACCAACAGTCTCATTTTTTTCTTTATATAAACGACTTATTCGTCAACTCGCGTGCGTCAAACTCGCTCGAGCGCTCGCGAAATAGCACCTTCCAATTTTACCTGTTTTTCGTCGTCAACTCGCTCGAACGTAAACTTCTGACAGATTTATGTAATATCAGCTGTATGTTTTATGCATAAAATGTATAAGAACTTTAAATGCGTAAAACATTTTAAACGACTTTACTTTAAATTAAAACAAATATTGTTTGGGAGATAGATATTTAATATATATCCACATAACAATAACATAAAACTGCTTATTAACCTAATAATTATTAACCACTGGCGACCCGCCCCGGCTTCGCACGTGGACAAATGATATAGGTACCTAAGCCTTCCTCAAGAAACGGTGGCCCTTCAATAAAAATAATATCTACTGTGCCGCCTATCAGCCAATATCTGACTCTGCAAGATACATCGACCTTATTGTGCACGCATAGCCAGTTCCACCACCTTCAAGCAGAATGAAAGCCTACTGGGGTACGTAGCAAGTTTGTTCGAAATAATGGTCCCCCGCTCAGGCCCACTCCCTCCGCGGTTTAGGCAGAGAAACACCATACCGGCGCGGCACCGGCTCGAGGGGCACGCTGATTTTTTCTGGTGTTTAGTTTTGAATAAATCGTGATATCTCCTAAATGAAAAAAACCAATTCCAATAATTCAAAAAGAAATCTGCTGCTACTGAAATTTCCTTTGATATGACGTAATTTATTTAGATAAGGATTAATAATAAGGAACAATTAGTGGGCTTTGATTTCGACTGGCATTTTAATTAACTTTTCAAACATAAAAATGTAATCATTATGAATAAACTATAGTAGGTAGACATATGGTGTCGCTGACTTTTTGTAGACATTTTTAAGGTCTACAATACTGTAGTACATTATTTTGATCTATCTTATAGGGTTCAGCCAGCATTTGCAATGTAAGCTCAAAAAAATGCGTTTATTTTGCGACATGTGTAGAAACCTCTAAAGTGGATCAGCAGCGCTGCAAACCATTATTCATGATCACCTTTCTCTTCGGAAGCGTTGTTCAAGATGGGTGCCGCACAAACTGATCGAAGACCAGAAAGACCGCCGGGTAGATTGGTGCCGATTTATGATTGAGAAATTTGACGAGGGCAAGAAAAAAATGTATACGATATACTTACCGGTGACGAAACATTGCTGTATAATTATGACCCCGAAATAAAATCACAATCAATTGTGTGGTGCTTTGAAAATGAACGAACGCCGACAAAATGTCACCGTGCACACAGTACGCAGAAACAAATGATCGACTCGTTTTTTGTACGACCGGTCATATCACAACTGTTGTGCTCGAAAATAAAAAAAAAATAGTTAATTCTGAATAGTATGTGTGAGTTTGTGTCCCTACCGTTTTTCAGCATGGCGCGACAAACGACCAAAGTGACAGAGACCTGTGGATGAGATGGTTTAAACGTATGGATAAGTGTATACACACTATACACGCCGAGGGTGAATACTTTGAAACTATAGACATGACTAATAAATAATAATTTTTATAATTTATGAGTATCTAGTTTTTTTGGCACGTGCCTCGTACCTGCTAGATTAGCATGACCAATTATGCACAAGCGAGTGGCCCCCGCCACCGAGGACGTCGCGCATATTGACAGTTAATAACGCGGTTAATAACGTCCTAAAGATCATGCGTCGTGCGTTCTTGATAGTGAATAAACTTTCTGCATATCAACATTCATCACTTAGAACGCGTGTCTGAAGGTGACTGCGTTTCATAACGTATCGTGAAACATAGAAGTGTGTTATACGTAAAACCTTTAACTGAAACAGCCAACGCGAGCAAAACCGCGGGCTATAACTAGTTATTTATAGTTATTGGTTACAATCCGTTTTTATTTGACTGTACTACACGCTCGCGAGTTGACGACAAAAAACAGGTGAACTTAGAAGGTGCCATTTCGCTCGGACGCACGCGAGTTGACGAATAAGTCTTATAAACTAGTGCTTGACCGCAATCCCGCCTGATGGTAAGCAGTGATGCAATCCTTGATGGTAAAGCTCGCTAGTTTATTAAGAGACTATTCACTCTAGCCTTGAAGACACTCAAATTGTAGTTTTTACTTTAATTTATTTTTTATATTATGTTGGTTCAGGCCAGGCAGAAGAAGAAGAAGAAGAGTTGGTTCAGTGCGTAGTGTAAAGGTCTGGAAACTTCGGAAACGCCATGATGTCAAACTATCATTGTTGTAAACAAGCGAACGATATGCATTACAATAGGAACTAACAAAATAACAATGAGCACATTTTACCTTTACTGATACTGAGTGATTCGGTGTAAGGTATTAAGGTCACAAGTTTAGGAAATTCCTAAATTGATAAGATAATGTTAAGTGAATGTCAGTGCGAAATAAGTTTTCATTAATATTACAGACCGAGAATGAAACCTAATAACAGTATCATTACTGACTAAAATATTAAACCAATTAAACGAATGTACACTTTAAAACGTACAACATACTGTCGATAATAAGTAGACAAAGCAATTTTGTTTCTAAGAAACCACAAACTATTTCCCACCAGACAAAATTGTTTGCACATTCCAGAATGTGGCTGTAGGAGCCAATAATACTCGTACAGCAAAATGCTATTGTATTTATGAATAAATAAATAACAAATATAAATAAAAATGTGTTTATTTCTCACCACAAGCGAAAAAACAAAACAAGTATAAAAAATTGTTACACACAAGATACAGTTTTTTTTTGGTTGTGGATCGCTGGTACCTGTAATACAGGTCACCAGGTACCCATCTGTTCATGATTACATATTTGATAGCATACATATATGAAGATATCACAGCAAGTAACAAAAAATCGAAACAATTAGTGAGCTTGATTCAGATTATAGTAAAAATAAAAAATAGATTAAAAAATAAAAATACGTGTCAGGTGTCTGTCTCTCTTTCTCTCTGTGTGTGTGTGTGTACATAGCGCATTGGTCTGATTAGACTAAGACGTCAAAGAGAGCTTTTGTAGCAGCATATGATTGGCTCTGTATCCAGGCTTGCAGTGTGATTTTGAAATTATATTTTTTCAAAGAGTGCAGGGAAAGAATGCGTTTTAATTTATTTTAAAGATAGGGTCCAAGAAAAATAAAGAATCTATGACTGAAAGAGGTTTTGAGAGGAGTAGCTGAGGCAACTATATGGTTTCGGCGAAAGGTTTGCTGCGAATAATTGGAAATAGCATGTTGTTTAATAGCAGTGGCCAAAACAAACAGCTGCCTAACCGTAAGAACTTGACAATATTCGTAGAGCTTGACGTTGGGAAAAAGTCTTGGCTTAAAACAGCACACCTTAAGAACCGCTCTCAGTGCACGTTCTATCTGAATACAGTGAGATTTCGCTGCCCCACCCCAGGATGAAATACAATAAACCAGTATTGACTGACACAGAGCCAAATATGTCATTTTCATGACTACGCTATCTGCTAATTGACGTAAGATTGGAGTCAATCACTATGCCAAGATACTTTATTGACTTGACTCTTTCGATGTTGCAGTGATCATAGTTGTCCCTGCCGCCACTACCACCATTTGACTGAGTCAACTGGGCAACAACGTTTGGTGAGTTTATAATTGACACATTTGTATTTCGAATCGCAAAATTAATAATTTTCGTTTTCGATATGTTCAGGGTAAGCAAGTTGTTTTTAAGCCATTTACTGATTGTATCGAAACCCCCCTGAGCAAGGCGATATGCCTCTTCCCAGTCGTCCGACGCAAATACAAGAGCAGTGTCGTCCGCATAGGAAAATATTGTACTGCCTTCCAGGTTGAGGCTACACAGGTCGCTCATGTAGATTAGAAATAAACTGGGGCCAAGAATACTGCCTTGTGGCACACCGCAATCTAAATTTAGGTGGGAGCTACAACAGGATCAAATTTTTACACTTTGCATTCTATTTATAAGATAGCTCCTAAAAAGGGACAGTTGGGTACCTCGTATGCCCAGACATTCTAATTTTGATATTAAGATGGGAAATGAAATGAAATCGTTTATTAAGCAAGTAGGATCACTGATCACTTTTACACGTCATGTTTATTTTTTATTTTATTTTTTTAACTAGATGAAGCCGGCATTTCCTAACTGACTACCTCTGAGAAGAAATAGCCGAAACAAACTCAGGGATCATCGTCTTTTTTCAAGTCCAGACATTAAAAATTAAAATGTTTACAATAATTTACCTTATAATTACGCATATTGCTTAATAACAATTAACAATGCTTAACAGAGCGAGCAGCTCAGTCCCAAGCTTTTTTGTCTTCTAAATAATCTGTGATTTTATAATACCCCTTTTTGCAAAGTTTGGCCTTTATATGGTTCTTAAATCGTTTAATGGGTAAGTTTCGAACGTCCATGGGAAGCTTGTTGTAAAAGTGTATACATTGACCCATGAACGAGTTGCCTACTCTGTGGAGACGAGTGTGATGTACAGCAAGATTGTGTTTGTTCCTGGTATTTATATTATGAATATCGCTTATTTTCTTAAAATTCGAGATATTTTTATGAACATACATAAGATTTTCAAATATATATTGTGAAGCTACAGTCAGAATGTTCACCTCTTTGAACTTTTCTCTAAGAGATTCTCTAGGACCAAGGTTGTAAATGGCTCGAACAGCCCTCTTCTGTAAAACAAAGATGGTATTGATGTCCGCACAAGTTCCCCAGAGAAGAATCCCATAAGTCATAAGACTATGAAAATAACTAAAATAAACAATTCTGGCTGTATCCACATCAGTTATCTGTCTAATTTTCTTAACAGCAAAGGCGGCAGAACTGAGTCTACCCGACAGCTTCTCAATGTGAGGACCCCATTGTAACTTGGCGTCAATAGTTAATCCAAGAAAAACTGTCGACTCGACAGGGATCAACTCTACTCCATTCAGTTGAACATTGGTACTTAGCTGCCTGACATTTGGCGTAGAAAATTTAATGACTTTAGTTTTTTTTTCATTTAAAAGGAGGTTATTTACATTAAACCAATGGACAACTTTAGAGAGTGCATTGTTAACTTCGTCAAAATTTGTTAGCTGACGCTTGACTTTAAAAATAAGAGAAGTGTCATCCGCGAACAATACTATGTTGTGATTATCCCTCACGTGATGAGGTAAGTCATTAATATAAATTAAAAACAAGAATGGACCTAGAATTGAGCCCTGCGGAACGCCCATGGTGACCACAGATCCTGCAGATCTCTTGCCATTAACATCAACCCTCTGAATTCGATTATTCAGATAAGAAGTCAGAAGGTCGAGAGCTCTGTCCCTCAAACCATAATGGTACAATTTCCTGATAAGAGTATCATGATGTACGCAATCAAAGGCCTTGGACAAATCACAAAAAATACCAAGAGCATCTTGCGATTCCTCCCAGGCCCCAAATATGTTCTTTAGCAACGCCACGCCCGCATCTGTAGTTGAACGACCCTTTGTAAAACCAAATTGTTTCACGTGCAATAAATTGTGTAAGTTAAAGTGCCTCAACAACTGTTTCAAAATTAATTTTTCAAAAATTTTGCTCAAAGTTGGTAATATCGATATTGGCCGAAAATTCGTGGGATCAGTTGCACTACCAGATTTGAAGAGTGGAATTACTTTGCTTAGTTTCATCAAATCAGGAAATACGCCAGATGTGACACAAGAATTAAAAACAATTGCTAAGAAAGGTGCGATAACATCTATTATTGAAGCTACAGTGTATACTGACAAACCCCAATGATTGGCAGTTTTTTTTACATCAAGATCCGGGAATCGAGACCGTGTCGAACCTTCGCTAAATCCAGGAATAGTGCAACATACTTCTTACCGTTGTCAAGTTTCTGAGCTATGTGATTGACCAGTTTATGAACAGCATCCGCTGTAGATAGATTTTTTCGAAAGCCAAACTGGTTAATTGACAAAAGATTTCGTGACTCTAAATAAACAATTAGCCCTTTTTTTAAATCCTCCGTGGCGCAGCGGTCAACACGCCTGCCTGCGACGTGGAGGTCCCGGGTTCGATCCCCGGCCAGGTGATGATAGAAAACCATCTTTTCCTGATTGGCGTGGGTCTTGGATGTTTATCTATATACGTATCTATTATAAATATATGTAGTATGGCTGAGTTAGTATCCTATAACACAAGTCTCGAACTTACTTTGGGGCTAGCCCAATCTGTATGATTTGTCCGTATATATTTATTTATTTATTATATTTTCCAATATTTTGGACACCGCAGGCAAAACTGGGATGGTCCTGTAATTTTCGACACGATCACGGTCACCAGATTTAAAGATAGGGTGGAGAATACCTTTTTTGAACCAGTCAGGAATAATAAAAAGTAAAAAAATTAAAACCCAACTACGACAAAAAACGACCCTGAAAAAGTATAAAACAAGATTTTCAGAATACTGAACTGAACAAAGTTGCTAATGTAGTTTCAAGTAAATGGACACAGTAGACTCTACCAATATGCCTTCGTCGTAAATTGACAATAATGTCATACAATACTATTTTGAAGTATGCAATATTCATTATGTAGAGATAAATTTTCATGTTTGGAAAGGCGTAGTCACACGTTACATATACCTACCTACCGTAGCACCTTGACAACGTGTGACTACGCCTTTATCTTAATCAAAGCCCTTCTAATGGTACTGCATTGGTTTTATTCTGATAAGTAGTAAAGAAGCTATGAATGAAAAGATGTGAATTATATGCAACCAGCCCATGAATACAGGTAAAGTCACAAGCAAATGCTAGCAATATATGTATATATTCAATATGTACAAGAAAAGCGCTTTCAAATAATACCAAACACGGCATATTTATCTTAACTTTATTTTTTTACTCTGTATGTTTTGTCCGCTAGAGGGCGCCTAATTAGATTTTGTGAAATCCTATATAGCCTATAACCAGCGGAAAATTAAGACGCTTCTAATGATATGTCATTTGTCGAATTCTGATAAGTAGTTTAGAAGTTACGAGGGAACAGATAAACATACATACATACATAGCCTGTCAAAATCATAACCCTCCTTTTGCTTTGCCGTAGTCGGGTAGAAACATCAGAGTCAAGGCACAGGTTGCAAATATATGTCAGCGGAAGCACAATACTGTTCCTATGTCGTTTTAGAAAACTAGACGAGATCCCGTCCCAGCCAACTGCACAATCATTCCACATCTTGATCATTTGTCTCAAGTAGTACAAATTATTCTTTCTGGGGTTCGGGTAGCGAAATTGATCGAGGGTCCCTATGTATTTTACCAGCTAGTTGTTTTTTTTTTATATACAGTATGTTAAATAACAGAGGGCGTTCCCTTAAACTCGTTAATATATATCATTAATAGATTAAAATAAAAATATCAGCATAGAAAAATAAGCATAAAAAAATCCGAATAAAAAAAATTCTAATTGGAAATAAATTTGAAACCTTCTGTTTTAAATCAAAATAGTAGTCGTCATGTATAAATAAATTGCGACGTTGCCGTCTTTCATGTTCGCGTGTACAGTGTGTTTCTTTTACATGTCAATTTAAAATTTTTATTGAATATTTTCTTATTGGAAAAAATTTTAAAACATTTTGTTTTCGAATGGAAATATTTTTTTTAGCATGTATGTATGCTATACTATTTCGGGTTAACGGGAACGCCCTCTGTTAGTTAACATACTGTATATTATAAACCAGTGCTTGACCGCAATCCCGCCTGATGGTAAGCAGTGATGCGATCGTTGATGGTAAAGCGCGCTAGTTTATTAAGAGCCTATTCACTCTAGCCTTGAAGACACTCAAATTGTAGTCCGACGGAAACACCGCCGCCGGCAAATTGTTCCAGTCCCTTGATGTACGCGGTATAAAGGAGGAGGCGAAACGCTTCGTCCGGATCGTAGTAGTGTTAACAACGTAAGGGTGGAAACTCGCCGTACGACGGGTCGTCCGAAGGTGGAACGGAGATGGGGGAATTAAATCATGCAATTCCCTCGCACACTCCCCAAAATGCATCCTATAGAACACCGAAAGGCTGGCTACTCTACGCCTGTGCTCTAGACTTTGGAGACCGTCTCGAGTTAAATCAGGGTCACCAATTAGCCTCTTTCGCACGCCTCTCCACTGAATCCAAAGTAGCCAGGTGACATTTCGCAGCACCAGCCCAAATGTGGCTGCAGTACTCCACACACGAACGGACCTGTGCTTTGTACAACATTAGAAGCTGCCCCGGTGTGAAGTACCGCCGGACCTTTGCGATGACGCCAAGTTTTCTGGCAGCCACCTTGGCCTTGGACTCAATGAACCAACCAAAGTTCAAGGAAATCTTAACTCCCAAAAGCTGAAGGCGGTCGGTGCACTCCAAGGATACATTCTGAAAAGTAGGAGCCAGGGTAAAACGGGCTCCTTTTGGCGGTGAAAAGACACACCTGTGTTTTGGCGGCATTGAATGCTACAAGATTGGCTTTGCCCCATTCGGAGACTGCCTGTAGTGCAGCACCCGTACGCTCTACCATAGCCTCTCTTTCGGACCGGATTGATTCCTTACTAGCCCGAGCTTCCGGCAGGTATCTCTCCACAACTGTGCTGTCATCTGCATACCCATAGATGCCGGGCATCAGCAGATCGTTAATATGCAGCAGGAACCGAGTTGCAGAGAGAACAGACCCCTGAGGAACACCGGCATTGGTCGTCAACATGGGCTCCGATGAGCATCCGTCGACAACAACTCGGAGGGACCGTTTAGTTAGGAAGTCTTTTACCCAGCCAGTCAGGCTAGCGGAAATGCCGTACGCTGGAAGCTTAATCAAAAAGCCAGCGTACCATACCCGGTCGAAGGCCTTCGAGACATCAAGGGAGACGGCAATCACATCCCCATTTTTCTCGAAGGCCTCGCCCCACAGGTGAGTGGCATACACTAGTAGGTGGTGGTGGTGGTGGTGGTGGTGGTGGGTAGTTTGCCCACTTTTCGCCATTTTTCGCCATAAGATCATATGCTGAAGATTTCAGTTGACCCATATTACCAACAACCTTAATTACACGCCATAGTTGCTCAGAGTTTCTACCTGATTATCCAAATTCCAGTCTCTCATAATCTGCTTTTACTTTTTGAAGCAGATTTGTAAAAAAATTTCGATACCTTTTGTAGGACACCACGAGGATATCATTTGATGGATCAGTTTTAAGCTTTTTATACAACGTGTAACATAAAGGGTATATACATAACAAAGGCATGGCATCTTTACATGATATCAAACGATATTGGAAGGGTTTTTTAATCCTATCTCTTTATGTTAGGAAGTTATGAGGAAAAACATCGCCTGTGATAGGCTACTACCACACTAGTCGCACAGAGATATTAAAGACATTTATCGGATTTTGGCAAGTAACGTGACGGGTAACGAGTAGTTATTAACGTAAGTAGTGTGCTGCCACGTTTGTTATGATTTGATTTTAAGAAACACACGAAACCGAAAATTTGGTACCAATTTTTTGAGTATTTTATTTTGAGTTGAAACCCTTCCGATATCGTTTGATATCATCTAAAGATGCCATGCCCTTGGTATGTATATACCCTTTTTGTTACACGTTGTATAAGTTGTCTCTGTGGCGCATACATTTTAGTAATCCCTGAGTAATCCAGGGTTTAACCGGTCTGCGTCTACGTGAAGTTGAAATTGTCTTAGTGTTTTTTGACAATGCTAGGAGAAGTGGTTCCATTAAATATTCAGTAGCTAAATTAGGATCTTTTGTAGCATAGACGGCATCGAAACTTATTTTGCTAATATCATTAGTAACCTCGTTCTCATTTACTTTTCTGTTTTGGCATGAATTTAAAATTTTGAATCTATTGACAAAGAGAGTAGAACTGCTAAGTGATCTGTGACAGTGGATTATAGCACCATGACTGTGTTAGGGAAGGAAGTTTTTATATTAGCGTGATCAAGACATATAGATCCATGTGTGACCAGCGCAACCAGACCATTTATGAATGAACTTGAACACAATGTGAGTCAGTCGTAAATATACCTCCGTCACGCGGTCAGGGGTAAATAAAACAATTGCGGCTCAAAACTGGTGGTTTTAGTGTTACTCATTAATTACCTATAACAACTATTTTTTATTTTTTTTTATTTCGGGTTGGAAATCCTCATAGGATGTCCGCCGCCCTAGGGTGGGCGACGGGGTCTGTCAGACTTTTACTGACTAAAACCACCCCGGTGTCTCTTCTATCACGAGCGCGCGTAGGGCCGCGGGAGTCTAAATTCTTCCGCAGCCCCACACTCTCGTGCTGGCCCGGTCTGTCCGGGCCTCGTCTCCGGCACGGGGTAGTGGGGTGTTAAGCTACCCCGTGCATCGCCTCAGAGGCGCGCGCTGACACTCGCGCGCGCCTCCGCCTCGGGGTCCATCGAATAGGGGGCGGGGACTTCCCCATGTCCCTCGCCCCTGGACCCATTCATGGGGGGCGGAAGAGGGCGTTATCCGCCCTTCTTCGGCGCCCGGTGCGTCTTCTGCGGCCCCGGAAGGGAGTTGAGATCTCCCTCTCCCGTTCCGCAGCATCCTTCTGCGACATCACGTCCTCGCAGAAGGACACCACAGCGTCCCACGACTCTGCGCTGCCGGCCATCCTCCGCACTACTGCCGGCAGCGTCAGGTCGCCTCCTATTTCATTTGTGAGGACACGGCGCTGCTCCTCCCAAGCTACACACTCGGAGAGCGTGTGCTGCGCCGTGTCCTCCCCGCATTGGACGCAGTGGTGGCACCGAGCGTCCGGCTCCCTGCCTAGGCGACACAGGTACTTGCCGAAGCAGCCGTGCCCCGACAGCACCTGCGTCACCCTGAACGACAGGGAGCCGTGCCTTCTCCCGAGCCAGTCGTCGAGTACTGGCCGGATCGCCTCGACGGTAGCGAGGCCGGCGGTAGGGTGCATAAGCCTCTGCCCCCAGTCCGCCACCAGGACCTGACGGAGCTCCTCTCGCCGCAGCTCGATCTGCCGCTGCGCCGGACTGGAGCCCCGTGTCCGCTCTTCCTCGCGCCATCGGTACAATGATGCGAGTACTTTCGTCTCTAGGTCCCAGGGCGGGGATCCGGCCAGGACGCAAGCCGCCTCGTAGGAAATCGTGCGATACCCGCGGACGACCCTAACGGCCATCGCCCTCTGCAGCTTGCGCAGAATGGCGAGTGTTCCGGCCGTCAGGTCCATCGCCCACACAGGAGCCCCATACAGGGCCATGGACCGCACGATTCCCACGTATAACCGCCTACAGGCGGCGCTCGGGCCCCCCATGTTGGGAAGCAACGTTGACAGCGCGCCTGCTGCACCCATCAGCTTGGGCGCCAGCCGCCGGAAGCGGGGTCCGAATTCCCATCGGCTGTCAAGCACCAATCCCAGATACTTCATGGTGGACTCGACAGCTATCCGGGCACCACTTACCACGATATGTGATCCCGGCGCCGGCGCACGCCGGGGGCCATGGAAAACCATGGCCTCCGACTTGTCAAGGGCCACCTCCAGGCCCAGGCGCCGATTGCGGGTCACCACCTGTGACACCGCAGCCGTGGCTATCAACGTCGCTTCCCTGTGCGAGCTCCCCCAGGCAGTGACAAGCGTGTCGTCCGCATAACACGTCAACCTATAACAACTCTCGGGTAACAACAACGGCGAAAAACCTCAACATCTTTTGGTCCTTCGACCTACAAACCAGCGGAGATTACGTCTACTGCTACAAAACATAATCAGCGGGGATAACGTCCACTGCGAATAGAACTACACCTAACTAAAGACGGAGCAGACATATTATAAATTAGTGAACTGCTACTTCAACTTCGTATCTGCGTGAGTATACAACACCTACAACTAACCACCTATTAACCATGTCGAAAGAAGATTACTTCGATGACAATGAATATGCTAAGAAGTGCACTAGTCGCCCCTGCAATTTTTGAAAGTTCCCCTTGTTTTCTCTGGTCTTCCACCATCAAACCCTGATATCTTTATCATGGGACCACCTTGAGAACTTCTTCTTTCCAACAGAAAAAGAATTATCAAAATCGGTTCATAAACGACGAAGTTATGCGCGAACAAACATAAAAAAAAGCATATATACGGTCGAATTGAGTAACCTCCTCCTTTTTGAAGTCGGTTAAAAAGTAGTATAAGTGATTATAGTTTCCATTTGCACCCTCCGTCGTGGCCGAAAATGTAATTAAATAAGCAGCAAAGCAGCTACGAGAAAATCAAGGCTCTGCAAACAAATTACAAAAAGGATTCTGCTAGTAGAAAAACCGTAGATTACCTCAGCAAACGCATTGAAGCTTTATAATCTCACTGTGATGAATATCGGACAAACCAGGAGGTCTTGAAGAAGTACTGAAGAGGCTGCTAACATCGACCATGACTACTTTGAGAACAAAATTTTCGAAATAACAAGGAGCATGTTTAATGAAACGATGCAATCGATGAGTCAACTACGAGACAAATTGGAACAACTAAGAGAGGAACCTGGATTATCGGGTATCTCCAAAACAAACGCCACAACCACAGGAAACACGGCAATTTGAAACAGCTGGAGTACACCAAGAAATCGTAGATGAGGCGAACCAGCATCTCAACCCAGTTTAGGGCTCGGATAGTGTTTTACGCGTTGGTGGACGTCTATAACACTCAAACTTGCCTATAGAGACTAAACATCCCATCTTCGTCCCGGGAGAGGGAAGACTGACCCAATTATTAATTGTAAAGGCACATCAACGAACCCTACACGGTGGAGCAAGATTAACGCTAGCTTACACTAGAGACATACTGGATCGACACACACATCACATACTGGCGTGGACTTTACAGGTCATGTGGATGTGAAGATAAACAAAGGCCGCGGAATAAAAACCTGCAAAGCCTATATCAGAAACAACTGGAAACTCATAGAGCTTATGCGCTGACATTATTGGGATCGCTGGTCAAAACAATACGTACATCTTCTACAAAACCGAAACAAATGGCAAAGAACCAAAGAAAATACAGAGAAAGGGCAGCTAGTTCTCGTCAAGGAAAACAATTTAGCTCCATGTAAATGGGCTATGGGCCGAGTCGTGGAACTGCACCCAGGAAGCGACAACTTAGTTCGTGTAGTAACGCTGAAGATACAAAATGGAACTCTAAAAATACCTATAATAAAACTAGCTCCGCTACCTATAATCGAGGCATGCGAGGGTACAGATAAACAGAAAGAGAGTCCAACTAAGCACTACAAAGAAATGAAAGGAGCCATTAGAACCCAGAGACATGCTAACAGCTTGCTCATGGTGTTACTAGTACTGTTTACCACGCTATCATGTGGTCAAGCAACACCCTTACAAGCCTTTTAAAATAACGCATCTAACTGAAATCCAACCAATTTACTTGGATCCTATTGGAAATATTTAAATTATTCAGGATGAATGGAAGCTTCTAGTATACTACAACCTAACAACTTTCTGGCAAAGCACAAAGGAGGTCGAGAAATTTGTGAATCGTTTAGATCAACTATGCGACACGATGATGCCTAACGAACCACGTCACTCTACGATACAACAACTTAAATTCGAACTGAACTAGTTGAACGAATATAACGTATTGTTACGTTCTCAACATCAACAACGAAGGCGTCGTGGCTACATTAACGACGTAGGAAACATTGCTCGAGCTCTGTTTGGTGTTCTGGACAGCGATTTCGCCGAAAAATACTCCCAAGACAATCAAAAAATCAAAACGAACGAGCAATATTTACTAGAGTTGATAAAAAATCAAATATCAATTATAAAACAATATCATCAAGAAAAGTGAAGACTTTGTAAAAAAGGCAACTAGAAGTAATTCAGCAATTCATGAACGAAACAAATTACAGTATTGCAGTTCTAGACAACAAATTTCGAGTCATGCAAACAATGAATGACGTCAACGCTGGTGCACTAACTGCCAGCTTATTACTCACTGCATTGAGCAGAAATCAACAAATGCTACTAAGTGCGTTCACAGATATCTACAGAGGACATCTGGATATGAAGCTATTCACACCGGCGCAATTTTCAGAACAAATCAATATCATTGCCGGAGTTATATAAATTAACGCTACCTATAAACAGAAAAGGAACAAACACTAAAGAAAATATTTATAATACCATATATGTAAAAGCACGGCTAACGGAACGATACCTACTATTCGAACTACATATCCCGTTACTAAGTGATGAAGAATATACATTATATCGTAAAATACCTATACCTAGACTGCACACCAGTAATGATTATAAATTTTATATACGGACAATTCACACAGATTGAGCTAGCCCCAAAGTAAGTTCGAGACTAGTGTTATGGGATACTAACTCAACGATACTATATTTTATAATAGATAAATATATAGATAAACATCCAAGAGCCAGGCCAATCAGGAAAAGATTGTTTTCCATCATGACCTGGCCGGGGATCGAACCCGGGGCCTCCACGTCGCAGACAGGCGTGTTGACCGCTGCCCCACGGAGGACGACAAATTGTCAGGTGATAGCAATAACAAATTACAACGCTGACAATTGCGAAGTGAGGACTCATGGCCCTAGGTCAGGATTGGATATTACAACACAAAGACGATACAATGAACTCACATAATGATTTTAGTAGCTATTCATATATTGGAATGACTTTGGAGATACCAACTATTGATCCACCAAATGACATGTGGAAAACGTTAAAGTACACAAAGATCGTGCTACCAAAACCAGAATTATCAGAACATAGAAAGTATTCTATGTTCTGATAATTCTGGTTTTGTGATCTTTGTGATTATCTTGTTGTCCAGTAGGACAACCAGATAATCACACAAAAACAACGAGAATGCCTACCGAACGAGTTAAGTATCCACGACATCGGCAACTATACGATAAGCTCTCTGCTGGTGGGAGGAATCGTCGTCGCTATTGAAGTATGGCAAATAAGAAGACATCTTGCCACATACAAGAAAAGCCATATAGCAAAGAAACAACAGGCACTTTCGACAAAACCTCGAAAGAAGTCAGAAGATATAGAACTGGAGGAAATTACTACCTACGCTGCAGTAGCAGATCCTCATTCGAAAAATCCAATAAGAACTAGATTCGAACTATGATAATTCATTTCAAAACTGTGTTTGTGTAGTGCTTTATCATTTACTTTATTTTATATTTATTTTATACCTTGTAACATATTTTGTTCCATTTTATACTTCATTTACCTTGTAACATATGTTGTTAATTGATCTATGTATACCTTTCTCTCGGGAGCATGTACGAGCCAGTAATGCTCGGAGAACATAAAAACCTTAAAAAAAAAAAAAAAAACAACCGACTTCCAAAAACTACTACAAACTGAAAAATAACTAATTTCGGAAGTCAGTGTCTTTAATTTTTGTTTATTCATTTGTGTGTGTTTATTCATTTTTTACACCGACTTCCGAAATTAGTTATTTTTCATTTTGTAGTGGTTTTTGGAAATGGGTTGTTTTTTGTAAAAAAGTTTCTTTTACACTTTTTAGTTGTGAAAAGTCCTATGTATTCAGTTGCATCTGCTCCGATTGGAAGCTGACGCAAATATAGTTGGGAAACGAGGTAATTTTGTTTACTTTAATTTTTACCCCTAATTTTGAAGAATTCCCTCGACTGCCTATGGTCTTCATCATCAGATTTACCTACTGCAGACCATTATTTTAACCCAATGGGTGCAAAGTTCTCATCAATATACATGAATTAAGTCCAAACAAAAGGTAGCTACTGTAAACCGTTGAGGAGTTCCCGGAACTGGCATTTGTCTTCATCATCAGAGCTCCAATGATAGTCACAGCCCATCTAGTTGTAAAGTTCTATATTGATGTACTGCGATGAAATGGGTAAAAATATGGGTCATACACTACAACACCATTTAAATGACCAAGTAATTAATTATTGTATGCCTGAAGCATCTTACAGTAAAATTATAGAAAAAGTTATAAGTGGTAATTACAGTCCATCCACAACCATTGTTATTTTGATTGGGAGAAGGGGAAATGCAAACAGTGTAAAAATTAAGAAATATTTTGAAAGTCTAGCCTCCTTAAATGTAAATAAAATAGTTTTGTTTGCCTTTCCTTATGGCAATGGCCTGTCACAGACGGAAAACAAAATTAGATATAGATGTAATATGACGTTACAAACTATGACATTGTATAATGAAAAATTTGAATTTATTGACTCTAATGTACTTATTAGTCAAAATTATTTTATGACCAAAGATAACTATTATCTTTGTAATTTTTTTAAAGGACAGGTAGCAGAATCGCTATCATACTATATATACAATATGTTAAGAAAACCCTGTCCGACCCGTAAGGTTAATAAAGGTTAGGTAAACACATGACCAAATAAAATACGAAATTTTATATAATCATCATAGTAACGATACTAGTGAATTTTGAAATAATCTTTTTTCCCGCGAATTAATTTCAACTTCCCCTAAATTTGGTCGTTTTAAAAAGTGACAACATTATTTTAGACGGTATAATTCTGAGCGAATAGCGATGCGGCCGCGTGCCGCGTGCCCTGCCCCTCTTCGCCCGCGCCTGTATGGCCTAACGCACATGTTTTAAGTTACCTTTTTTTGCTAAATAATATTTATTTTTTTAGGGGGATTTTTTTTTTAAGTTTAGCCCGACTTTGTAGGCATTAGTAGAATCAGTTATCGATACATAACAATACCTTCACGGGTCGGACAGGGTTTTCTTAACATATTTTATAAGTCAGCGAAGTGTTTGGCTAACTATACTGCTTCTATTGAGCAGTTAAGTAATACACTTAGTGGTAATGAGCAGAGCTTGGAATATGTTCCAAGCTATTTAAATTACAACTTGAGACAATAGAGTCAACCTCTAGCACTATTTTAAATACCAAGTTAGACTTGTACCCATTATCAAGGGACATTGAGACAACAGAGTTAAACTCTAGCATAAACGTAAACCAAGATATAATAATATCACACCCATCAAATAATTTTCAAAATAAAATGAGTAATAATAACCTTAAAATTGTTCATCAAAATATACAGGGTGTGATAAATAAACAATTAGAATTGGAGTTGTTCATGAACTGTAATTACATTGATATTGTTTGTTTTACTGAACATTGGTTAAAAGCCCATCAGTTCATGTTCAGCTTTAATAACCATCAGATTGCTAGCTCGTTCAGCAGAGTGAATATGATAAGGGGTGGCTCCCTAATAATTGTTCGTAACAATTTCAAATTTAAAGAAAGGACTGATATTGTAAGCCTCTCTGTTGAGCGGGTTATTGAAATTGCTTGCATCGAGCTTGAGCGGTTCATTGTAATAAGTGTCTACAGGCCCCCATGTGCTTCCTATGATATTTTTGAGAAATATATGGAGGAAGTTTTATTAAAGACTTGTCACAGTAACAAAACAGTTGTTGTTTGTGGAGACTTCAACATTAATGTTCTAGAGAAATCAGCTACAGTTAATAAATTTATGTCATTATATAAGTCTTATTACTTGTACGCAAGATTCTTTGAGCCGACTAGAATAACTGCCACAAGTGCCACCTGTTTAGACAACATCTTTACTAACTCAAGACCTTCTGACCATTTAATTATAAACGAGTTAGACTCTGATCACTGTGGCCAGTTAGTTACTTTTACTCAGAAAAGTGAAGTCAGAGCTCAAAGAAAACTTGTGAGATTTGTTCCTATAAATAAAAATCGTTTAGGACAATTTAAAAATAATTTAATTGAAAAGCTACCGGACTTGCCTTATCACACCAATCCGGATCATGCGTATAGTGTACTATTTAACCTCATTAATTGTGAATTTATGAAAGTTTTCACAAAAAAAACATTGCCTGTTAGCGACCGTATCATATTTAGTGACTGGGCAACCCCAGGTATTTATAAAAGCAGGGAAAAAATGTATGAATTGTATCAGGAAAAAACATTTAACCATGATGAAGCTTTTCAAGAATTTGTTAAAAATTATTCAAAAACTTTTAAAAGAGCCTGTTCCTCAGCAAAAGCCATACACATTAAAAATAAAATAAAATCTTCTGGCAATAAAATCAGAACAACTTGGGGAATTATAAATTCTGAAACTGGAAGAACCAAAGTACAAAATCGCGATTTCCATCTTAAAATTAACGATGAAGATATAAAGGCGGACTTGGAGGTAGCAACTGAGTTTGAGAATTTTTTTACTAATATTCCAATAATGACAACAAAAACTTTGTATTCTTCCTCCACTTCTGCTTATGCCATACTAAAAGAATGTGTTCCAGATTGTGACAATCACTTTGAATTTACATTTGTGACTGCTAAAGACATTATACTTCATATCACTCCCGAAGATGATTAGCAATTTACATGCAGCAGTACGTAGTATGATGCCGTCCTTGTCACACTTTAAAGACTTTTCATAAAGAAAAAGAAAAAAAAAAAAATTCAAATACCCGCACATCGATCCCACTCCGGTCTCACTGTCCTATGTTCATTACGTTTTTTTGTGCTGTCCGAGTCACACGCATCATTTTTTGCAAAAAATTACCGTTGCGACTAAAGTTGTTTCCAGATTGTCCAATCTGATTTTGCGTAATCATGGTGTAGAAAAGTTCACGTTCGAAAGATATTGATGATTATAGTGGTTTATTTAAGAAATTAAAGAAATTAGAGAAAAAGTGAAACATAAATCTAGATTGAGATTGCCTTCAACGTCATCCTAAAGTGATCAGGTTAAGCGTGATACTCACCAAGAGGAAGTTATTGAAAGTAAGTAGCCTAATCTGTAGTTGCATTAATAGATGTCTAGTAGGTACCTACAATGTGCAAGGGCCTGCCGCCACGCGCCGCCCGTCAGGCGCCACTCTGTCGGCCTCGGATACCGGTACGATCCTGCGTTGCCGCTGTCACAGCACCGCTTAAAAATGTTTTTTACCTACCTTTTTATTAACTTTATATAACAAAAGTTTTATGTATATCATGAAACAAGTTTTATTGGTACTAAGTATATTTAAACTAGTTATTAGATTGTAATAAGCAAAGATTAATCGAACTACAAAATGTATGTATTTGTAATTGTATGAGTAGCTAGGTATTAAATGTATGAACGTAACATAACGTCTATATTAAATCGCGATATTGTTACCTATAAATATCGCTCGGCGTAAACCGCCTATGAGCGTTGACCTACCTATTTTTTGTTTTTTATTTACTTCGGGTATAATATAGCGTCTAATTCTTATAAAAGTACTTAAGTACTTAATGTGCTCCACGTAAATCGTGTCTGAGCGTAAAGTACTTGCACACCTTGCTCCGCGTAAATCGCGTGTCTGAGCGTAAAGTACTTGCACACCTTGCTCCGCGTAAATCGCGTCTGAGCGTAAAGTACTTGCATACTTTGCTCCGCGTCAATCGCGTCTGAGCATAAAGTGCCTACTTGTATACCTTGCTCCGCGTAAATCGCGTCCGAGCAAAAAGTACTTGCATACCTTGCTCCGCGTAAATCGCGTCCGAGCATAAATTACTTGCATACCTTGCTCCGCGTAAATTGCGTCTGAGCGTAAAGTACTTATCCCAACTTGCTTCGCATAAGTCGCATCAGAACGTAAAGTGCTTGCATAGCTTGCTCCGCGTAAATCGCGTTCGAGCGTAAATTACTTACCGAATTCGCTCCGCGTAAATCGAGTCTGAGCCTGGATTACCTATTTACATCCGCGTTAATCGCGTTGCATTACTAGAATAGCTACCAATATTGTTATTATAAAGATTTTGCTAGCTATTTGCTCTAAAAGTGAGATTCTTGATATGTTAGGAGATGATCCTTCCTTGGATAAAAGTTTTGGTGAAACCTTACATGAAGACATTGCATCCAGGTGCGAGCACACAAGTAAAGAAAAGCGAGCTGATTGAATAAAAGAATATTTGCCTCCAGAAAACTGACCTCACCTAAAAGCACCGGCGTAGAATCTCGACATCAAAGCTGCGCTTACAGAAACAACTAATAAGAGAGATGTTTACAGCCAAGGTCACCAGAATCAGCTTGGTAGTGGTCTGGCTGCACTCTGAAAAGCGATCAATATAGCTCTAAAAATAAAACAGATTTCCGAGATATCATAACGCCACTCAGTGATGTAGCTAAACTTTTTTGTGACATACTCTATAAAGAATCTCTCTCAAGACGGTTTGCCGCTATAAATACTCTAAATAAGCAAACCCGACGTACTATAAGAAATACGCAAATAGACAATTTTATATTTGGTTCGGAGTTGGCCGAACACTTGAAATCGTCCAAAACTATATCAAAATCTAGTATGGAACTACGCCCTCGTATGCCAGCAGTGCGACCTGCCATTAAAACACAGCACGCGCTCTAAGCTGGTCCATCCAGATCAGCGCGTCGAGGGGCTTTAAACGCGAGGGGGGCATCGCGGGCTACCGCCGCCGGGCCGCGAGAGTATCCGCCCCACTAGACGGCCCGACAGCCGCTGTCGCACACCAGGAGCCACACACGGTACCGCTCAAGGAGGAACTGACTTCAGAACCAGAGGTACACTCATCAATTGTCGGCAGATTGCAGTTTTATTATAATTATTGGTGTACTATTACGAATGACTCCAATATTCTGTCTTGGGGTCAAGGTTATAAAATTCCCTATAAGGAGGAACCCGTACAAAAAATAATACCTAAAAATGACCGATTTTCTTCTTGTGAATCCAAAATAATCCAAGAATCTGTACTTAAACATCTTGATCCAAAATATATTTCATTATGCAGCCCCTGTGATGATCAGTTTTTTGTCGCCCGTATTCACAGTTCTAAAACCGAATGGTGAACATCATTTTATACTAAATTTAAAGGAACTAAATAAATTCATCAAAGTGGAGCATTTTAAAATGGAGCATTACCGTACTGCACTAAAGCTCCTAGACTAAAATTAATTTATGGCTACATTTGATTTAAAGGATGCTTAGGCTTACATTTTGATAACAATTAATAATGAAGAACGTAAAAAGCTACGCTTTTATTGGAATTCACAACTTCATGAGTTTAATGTTCTGCCATTTGAGCTTTGCACTGCTCCACTTGTTTTCACAAAGCTACTAAAACCTGAATTACAATCTCTACGTTCGGACGGCTAAATGTCGGTTAATTACCTATATGATTTTTTATGTATTGGCTCTAACTACAATGAGTGCGTTGAAATGTTACTACTACAAGAGAAATATTAGAATCATTTAGACTCCTAATAAATAATTTAAAAAAGACTAGTTGACACGAAAATTCGCATTAATAACGCAGTCAGGTCTTTTTTCACAAACGAAAATGTGCAGAATAAGACAACTTGTGGAATTTCTAGGACTTTTGACATCAGCATGCCCAGCCGTACAGTACGGATGGGTGTATACTAAGCTAAAAGAACGCGACAAATTCTTAGCTTTAAACTATTCTGATAATTATAATAAGCGTATGGTTTTGCCTAGCTGTCTACAGCCAGATTTTAAATGGTGGAGTGACTATTGAAACAAGCTATTCATCTATTCAAAGTAATGATTATTTACTAGAAATATTTTGCGATGCATCTCGTACAGATTGGCGAGCACCATGTAACAGCGAAATAGCTGGTGGTAATTGGAGTGCAAGAGAGATTAAAAATCATATTAACTTCTTAGAACTAAAAGCTGCCTTCTATGCGATAAAAATGTTTGCCTCTCATTTAAGTAATTGCAATTTCCTTCTCAAAATAGATAATACAACATCCATTGCTTACATTAATAAAATGGGAGGAATACAACACACTCGCTTAAACGATCTTACACGACATATGGAAATGGTGTTTTGAAAAGTCTAGAATTTTCATATTTGCGATATATTCAATCTAGCGATAATGTTGATGCAGATCGCGCTTCACACTAATAGTCCATCGATACCGAGTGGCAACTAGCTGACTACGCGTTTTCTGAAATTTAAGCTAAGTTTAGCACCCCTCATTTTGATCTGTTCGCAAGCATACAGAATCATAAGTGTGACAGGTATGCTTCGTGGAAGAATGATCCGCAGTCAGAAGAAGGTTATGCATTTACTTTTAAATGGACAAACATAATATAATTTTACGCATTTTTCACCATTTTGCCTTATTACAAAAGTTCTTTACAAATTCGTAAATGATAAAGCCGAAGGCATTATTGTGTTTTCCTACTGGCCCTCACAGCCGCGGTTTCCGTTATATCGAAAACTACTTGTGTCACAAGAAATATTTTTTGAGCCCAATACTAAGCTACTGCATTCTCCTTTCAGAGAAGCACACTCACTGTATAAGCTTTACCCTGGTGGAAGCTATATTATCCGGCAGTCGTTGATTGAACGTGGCGTACCAGTATCGTCACTAGATTTATTCATGGCTTCGCTAGCCCAAAATACATTATCTCTGTATAGTTCTTCATTAAAATTTTGGTTGGAGTTTGGTTAACAAAAATATTGAAGTTTCTGGATTGATGATATGTCTGGCAATAGAACATTTTTGTCAGATAGACATAATGCTGGGGCTAGCTATATATAGTACTTTAAATAATGAAAACTGAGTATGTGAATAGATTATTGAAAGGTTCTTTTAGACTAAATCCTCCTACTCCTAAATATGATACAACAGGGGATAGCTCCGTGGTTTTAAATTATTTAAGTGATTATTATCTTTATGATAATGTGAGCCTTAATGCTTTATCATATAAAACTGTCGCTTTGATTGCCATTATGTCAACTCAGAGAATTTCAACTCTTAGCTTAATCAAAATTAATAATATTACTGAACGTAATGATTCAATTGTAATAAAAAAATACTGACTCAATTAAATCGTCAAGACCCGGCGCTTACCAACCCCTGATCAGACTGCCTTTTTTAAAGAGAACCGCAATATATGTACAGCCATCGCATCGAAAGCATACTTAGATAAAACAAGATCTATTAGAAACGCTGAGACAAATAATTTATTCATAAGTTTTCGTAAGCTTCACAGAAAAATTGGCCTTCAAACTTTATCCCACAGGGTAAAGGATACTCTCCAAAGAAGCGCTGTGGACGTGTCAATGTTGGTGCACATAGCACAAGGCACGCGGCGTACATCAGTTCAGTCTGCAGGCGGTTCGAAGGGCTGTGGGCTGGAGTAATACCTCTAATATTTTTCAAACGTATTATAATAGAGAAACTATTGAATCGATAGGAAATCGCCTTCCAAATTCATTGTTTACTTAATTGTATGAATCTTTATCCTTATTTACTATCAACACATAAACTGCAGTTTGCTAGTAAATATTGCAAATCAATTGTTTATAAATTTGTCTAATCATTACCATTTCGAAACAAAAAAGAAAAATCTGTATAAATTTTATATTACACTCTAAACATCTGCATGTAAATTGCTAATCATCTTCGGGAGTGATATGAAGTATAATTTAGAATTAAACGAACTTACCTTGTGAAGTTCGATTCTAATTATACGAAGATCACGAACCGAAGATGATTACAACAACCCTCCCGGCCCTAAAGCCCAATATTTTTCTTATTTGGTTAGACTAGCCCTAAAACGTAATGAACATAGGACAGTGAGACCGGAGTGGGATCGATGTGCGGGTATTTGAATTTTTTTTTTTTTCTTTTTCTTTATGAAAAGTCTTTAAAGTGTGACAAGGACGGCATCATACTACGTACTGCTGCATGTAAATTGCTAATCATCTTCGGTTCGTGATCTTCGTATAATTAGAATCGAACTTCACAAGGTAAGTTCGTTTAATTCAAAATTATAGAATCTTTTAGGATCTTGATGTAAAAAAACTGCCGATCATTGGGGTTTGTCAGTATACACTGTAGCTTTAATAATAGATGTTATCGCACCTTTCTTAGCAATTGTTTTTAATTCTTGTGTCACATCTGGCGTATTTCCTGATTTGATGAAACTAAGCAAAGTAATTCCACTGTTCAAATCTGGTAGTACAACTGATCCCACGAATTTTCGGCCAATATCGATATTACCAACTTTGAGCAAAATTTTTGAAAAATTAATTCTGAAACAGTTGTTGAGGCACTTTAACTTACACAATTTATTGCACGTGAAACAATTTGGTTTTACAAAGGGTCGTTCAACTACAGATGCGGGCGTGGCGTTGCTAAAGAACATATTTGGGGCCTGGGAGAAATCGCAAGATGCTCTTGGTATTTTTTGTGATTTGTCCAAGGCCTTTGATTGCGTACATCATGATACTCTTATTAGGAAATTGTACCATTATGGTTTGAGGGACAGAGCTCTCGACCTTCTGACTTCTTATCTGAATAATCGAATTCAGAGGGTTGATGTTAATGGCAAGAGATCTGCAGGATCTGTGGTCACCATGGGCGTTCCGCAGGGCTCAATTCTAGGTCCATTCTTGTTTTTAATTTATATTAATGACTTACCTCATCACGTGAGGGATAATCACAAATAGTGTTGTTCGTGGATGACACTTCTCTTATTTTTAAAGTCAAGCGTCAACTAACAAATTTTGACGAAGTTAACAATGCACTCTCTAAAGTTGTCCATTGGTTTAATGTAAATAACCTCCTTTTAAATGAAAAAAAAAAACTAAAGTCATTAAATTTTCTACGCCAAATGTCAGGCAGCTAAGTACCAATGTTCAACTGAATGGAGTAGAGTTGATCCCTGTCGAGTCGACAGTTTTTCTTGGATTAACTATTGACGCCAAGTTACAATGGGGTCCTCACATTGAGTTCTGCCGCCTTTGCTGTTAAGAAAATTAGACAGATAACTGATGTGGATACAGCCAGAATTGTTTATTTTAGTTATTTTCATAGTCATATGACTTATGGGATTCTTCTCTGGGGAACTTGTGCGGACATCAATACCATCTTTGTTTTACAGAAGAGGGCTGTTCGAGCCATTTACAACCTTGGTCCTAGAGATTCTCTTAGAGAAAAGTTCAAAGAGGTGAACATTCTGACTGTAGCTTCACAATATATATTTGAAAATCTTATGTATATTCATAAAAATATCTCGAATTTTAAGAAAATAAGCGATATTCATAATATAAATACCAGGAACAAACACAATCTTGCTGTACATCACACTCGTCTCTACAGAGTAGGCAACTCGTTCATGGGTCAATGTATACACTTTTACAACAAGCTTCCCATGGACGTTCGAAACTTACCCATTAAACGATTTAAGAACCATATAAAGGCCAAACTTTGCAAAAAGGGGTATTATAAAATCACAGATTATTTAGAAGACAAAAAAGCTTGGGACTGAGCTACTCGCTCTGTTAAGCATTGTTATTAAGCAATATGCGTAATTATAAGGTAAATTATTGTAAACATTTTCATTTTTAATGTCTGGACTTGAAAAAAGACGATGATCCCTGAGTTTGTTTCGGCTATTTCTTCTCAGAGGTAGTCAGTTAGGAAATGCCGGCTTCATCTAGTTAAGAAAATAAAATAAAAAATAAACATGACGTGTAAAAGTGATCAGTGATCCTACTTGCTTAATAAACGATTTCATTTCGATTTCATTTCATTTCATTTCTTGTCAATACAAATTAATCAAGCCCAAACACAAGGTAGCTGCTGTGAATTATTGAGGAGTTCCTTCTACTGTCACCTGGCTCCATCATCAGATCTACTCCAGACCTTTATTAAATTGTAGTACTTTAAAATACTTAATGAAAGTACTAAGAAATGCACTAGTCGCCGCTACGATTTCTGAAAGTTCCCCTTGATTTCTCTGGTCTTTTATCATCAGATCCTGATGTCCTTATCATGGGACTACCTTGAAAATATCATCTTTCCAACAAAAGAAGAATTATCAAAATCGGTTCATAAGCAACGAAGTTATCCGCGAACAACATAAAAAAAACATTTATAAGGTCGTATTGAGTAACCTCCTCCTTTTTGAAGTCGGTTAAAAATGCATTTATGAATGAACTTGAACACAATGTAAGTCAGTCGTAAATATACCTCCATCACGCGGTCAGGTGTAAATAAAACAAGTGCGGCTCAAAACTGGTGGTTTTAGTGTTACTCATTAATTACCTACAACAACTCTGGGGTATCGTCAACGGCGAAAAACCCCAACAGAGGCGATAAGGATGATAAACTATGCCCCGAACGTCCAGGCATTATAAGACGCGCCGGTCAGCCCCACGCATCAGTGATTCACGAACATAGAGGCAAAATGATCGCTTTACTACTTTGCGGACTCATCGCTGGGGCGTGCGCCGCCCCACAGTTCGAATTCTCCTATGGCCCTCCTCGGAGCTCCCAGCAAGGTACCGAGTACAAGATAACGATGTCCCTGCCAAATTTCGACGAGAAAGACATCATAGTGACGACATACAATGGATCGCTGACGGTACAGGCTACCAACAAGATCGCGGAAGGCTTTAACAACAGATACCAGTATGTGGAGATTCTGCCAGACACTGTGAACGTGACTGGATACTGGATCTTCGAGGCAGGAGTGTTAAAAATTACGTTCCCGTTGAAGGATGGAGCGGTCGTGAAGTCGAAGGAGCCTATTACGACTACAGAACTTTCGCAGTTTGATACGACTGTACAGCCGATGTTTGGAGGAAGTCGAGAGGAGATTGAGACCAATGTTAATGAAGGAGTACAAGACGTTGACATCGGATTAGGAAGAGGAGACTTGAACAAAGAAAGCGAGCTGAGAACAAATGAGATTACCGGCAGGAATGCGCTGTAGATCTGAAAGACGATGTGGAATTCGTCCCAGTTAGATATTAGAAAGTGTTTTTTTTTAATAAAGTTTTTGACACAAATTCTTGTTTTTTTCCGACGTAGGTATATTGAAATGTACTGTAATGAGTGCTACCATAGAATTACTAATGAGACCATTATTTACGCTTAGCTCGTTTATAATCTAATCACGTTGAGCTGTGCTTTCTCTGCAATTAACTTTAACCTTTAGTAATACATAAAAAACATATTTTAAAAGATTTTTTTTTTATAAATAATAAACTAGCGCTTGACCGCAATCCCGCCTGATGGTAAGCAGTGACGCAATCGTTGATGGCACCGCCGCTGGCAAATTGTTCCAGTCCCTCGATGTACGCGGTATAAAGGAGGTGGCGAACCGCTTCGTCCGGATCGTAGCGGTGTTAACAACGTAAGGGTGGAAACTAGCCGTACAACGGGTCGTCCGATGGTGGAACGGAGATGGGTGAATTTAATCATGCAATTCCCTCGCACACTCCCCAAAATGCATCCTATAGAACACCGAAAGGCTGGCTACTCTACGCCTCTGCTCTAGGCTTTGGAGACCATATCGAGTTAAATTAGGGTCACCAATCAGCCTCTTCGCACGCCTTTCCACTAAATCCAAAGTGGCCAGGTGAAACTTAGCAGCACCAGCGCAAATGTGGCTGCAGTACTCCACACACGAACGAACCTGTGCTTTGTATAAAATTGGAAGCTGCCCTGGTGTGAAGTAAGCCGGACCTTGGCGTTAACGCCAGTTTTCCTGGCAGCCACCTTGGCCTTGGACTCAATGAACCGCACAAAGTTTAGGTTCAAGGAAATCTCAACTCCCAAAAGCTGAAGGCGGTCGGTACACTCCAAGGATACATTTCGAAAAGTAGTAGCCAAGATGAACGGGCTCCTTTTGGCGGTGAAAAGACACGCCTGTGTTTTAGCGATGGAAAGACACGCCTGTGTTTTGGCGGTGAAAAGACACGCCTGTGTTTTGGCGGCATTGAATGCTAAAAGATTGGCATTGCCCCATTCAGAGACTGCCTGTAGTGCAACACTCGTTCGCTCAATCATGGCCTCTCTTTCGGACCGGATTGATTCCCTACTAGCCCGAGCATCCGGCAGGTATTTCTCTACAACTGTGCTGTCGTCTGCATACCCATAGATACCGGGCATCAGCAGATAGTTAATATGCAGTAGGAGCAGAGTTGCAGAAAGAACAGACCCCTGAGGAACACCGTCATTAGTCGACATGGGCTCAGATGAGCATCCGTCGACAACAACTCGGAGGGACCGTTCAGTCAGGAAGTCTTTTACCCAGCCAGTCAGGCTAGGGGAAATGCCGTACGCTGGAAGCTTACTCAAAAGGCCAGCGTGTCATACCCGGTCGAAGGCCTTCGAGACATCAAGGGAGACCGCAATCGCTTCCCCATTCTTCTCGAGGGCCTCGCCCCACAAGTGAGTAGCATACACTAGTAGGTCCCTAGTTGACCGATTGCGGTGAAACCCGTAATGTCGGTCACTGAGGAGATCGTTACTGTTAATTTTAGGTGTTGGATTGTAAATATAATAAAATGAAATTGAGATTTTCTTTAGTTATACGATAACACTTTATTCAACGCAACGCAGTAGACAGCAGTGACCAAAGACAAGTGGAAAACTATAGACTAAATATACACAGATAATATAAAACAACTTATTTTGGTATGCTAAATAAAATTATATATTCAACACCCTCTCTATAATTTTATTTTCACATACCATCAAAATCGGTTAAACAAAAATATTTATATTGCATAACAAATGATTTCGGGCCGGAACAAGCGGGGTAGACCAAAGAAGTGCTGGCTTGACGTTGTAAGAGATGACAGGCGTGCCAACAGGCTCTTACCACAGGATGCTAAAGATCGTGCGAAATGGAGGAGAATGTGCAGGAAAGCGGACCCCGGGCTCCAACGCGAAAGCCGCGGATGCGAGATGATGATGATGAACAAATGATTTCTTAAAAATATAAATGCTTGGGTAGGTAATGACTTTGTTAGTATGTCAGCCAATTGATTGGAGCTAGAAATATACTTAATTATCATTACCCCTAATTCTACTTTCTCTCATAAGAAGTTATATGTAACATCTATATGTTTAGTTCGATTATGATATACAGGATTATTTATCAACTTAATTGCACTTTGATTATCTACATATAAAGTAATACAATCATTTGGTTCGCCCAGATCAGACAGTAATTGCTTTAACCATATAATTTCTTTGGCAGATTCACTAGCAGCTACAAATTCTGCTTCAGTTGTAGAGAAAGCAATAGTTTTCTGCTTCTGACTAGACCATGTGATTGGTCCCCCATTTAACAGGAATATGTATCCTGTGGTGGATTTCCTCGTATCCACATTACTTGCAAAATCTGCCCCCTTATCGGCGAACACGTATTTGTCAAATGATTGCCACTAGTTGGCATCAGTTGGGATCGTTCGGACCGCCCATTGGTCCATTCGGTCCAAACGATCCCAACTAGTCGCATTCATTTGACAAAAATGTGTTCGCCGATTAGGGGGCTGAATCAGAATATCCCTCAAGACTATTGCTCCCTCCATAAACAATACATAAAGCTTTGGTATCTATCAAATACCTTATTACCCGTTTAGCAGCATTTACATGTTACCTCTTAGAACAGTTTACATATCTGCCCAACAGATTGACTATAAAACTAATGTCTGGACGTGAAACAGAACATAAGAACAACAGTGAACCTATTAATTCTGTGTAAGGAAAGTCGACAATCTCATCATATTTGAAATTGTTACATTTACATCGAATCGAGTTTTTACAGGATTGGCATCATTCATATTAAACCTTTTTATGATTTGCTCAATGTAACTTCTTTGATGAATTAATGTAATTACTTTCTTGCACTATCTGGATACCAACAAAATAGTTTAAATTTAATTCTTTAATTTGAAAAGCTTGTTTTAAATACCTTATAATTTGTTTGGTCAAATCTTTATTGGGAGAAACTACTAGACAGTCATGTACAAAAATTAGTAAGAAAACCTTGATGCCATTAAATTGTCCCACATAAATACAATTGTCTGCCTGAGATTGTATGAAACCAACTTCTTTTAGAAAGTTTGTAAATTTTTTATTCCAGCATCTGGATGCTTACTTAAGACCATAGAGAGCTTTATTTAATTTTAAAATACAATCTTTACTTACTGAGACTCCCTCTGGGACCTCTAAATATATTTTTTCATCCAGATCACCATTTAAAAAGGCTGTTTTAACATCAAATTGTTTGATGACACAATTATATTTGGTTGCCAGAGAAAGAATAATTCTAATGGACTCATACCTTATGGTTGGTGAAAATATCTCTTCATAATCAATGCCTTTCACTTGCCTGAATCCTTGTGCACATAAACGAGCTTTGTATCTTGTAACCTCTCCGTTTTTATCTCTCTTTATGGCAAAGACCCATTTAGCTGTGATAGTTCTTTGATTTGTTCTTTTGACCACCGTCCATGTCTTATTCTCTTCATGGGCTTGAAGTTCTTCATTCACAGCGATGGACCATTTATCCTTTTGAGGATCCCTCATGGCATATACGTATGTAGATGGCACTGTAAATTCCACGAAGTTTGCTTGATAATTTCTGTTGAGTCTAGGTCTTGGTGATTATGGAGCGTGTATTGAACTCGCGCCTCTTGGCATACCTGGAAGGTAACGATCTCCTCAGTGACCGACAGTACGGGTTTCGCCGCAATCGGTCACTAGTGTACGACCTCGGGGACCTACTAGTGTACGCCACTCATTTGTGGGGCGAGACCCTCGAGAAGAATGGGGAAGCGATTGCTGTCTCCCTTGATGTCTCGAAGGCCTTCGACCGGGTATGGTAAGCTTCCATCGTACGGCATTTCCCCTAGCCTGACTGGCTGGGTAAAAGACTTCCTGACTGAACGGTCCCTCCGAGTTGTTGTCGATGGATGCTCTTCTGAGCCCATGTCAACCAATGCCGGTGTTCCTCAGGGGTCTGTTCTCTCTGCAACTCTGTTTCTGCTGCATATTAACGATCTGCTGATGCCCGGTATCTATGGGTATGCAGATAACAGCACAGTTGTAGAGAGATACCTGCCGGATGCTCGGGCTAGTAGGGAATCAATCCGGTCCGGAAGAGAGGCCATGATTGAGCGAACGAGTGTTGCACTGCAGGCAGTCTCCGAATGGGGCAATGCCAATCTGCCAGCGGACGACCCGTCGTACGGCTGGTTTCCACCCTTACGTTGTTAACACCTCTACGATCCGGACGAAGCGTTTCGCCTCCTCCTTTATACCGCGTACATCGAGGGACTGGAACAATTTTCCAGCGGCGGTGTTTCCGTCGGACTACAATTTGAGTGTCTTCAAGGCTAGAGTGAATAGGCTCTTAATAAACTAGTGCGCTTTACCATCAACGATTGCGTCACTGCTTACCATCAGGCAGGATTGCGGTGAAGCGCTAGTTTATAATATATATATATATAAAAAAAAAATTGTCTGGCTTCAATATCTTCTATTTCTCGAGAAAGTTCATAACTGGGGTCGTCATCGTGACAGCTGTGCAGACTTTCAGCTGTACCTTCTGATGAAAGGTATCATCGACATTTTCATTATTTTCTTGTGTATTTGCTTCATTTTTATTACCCTCAGTGCATGTGTCCTCGTCTATCAGAATTGTTGATATATTTTTTCTTATTTCTAGGGCTTTGTCCTCATCAAAAATAACATTTCTTGATATTTTTATTTGCTTATTCTTTGTATTAAACATTCTGTAATTATTGTTGTCATATCCTACAAATATCATCTTCTCGCCTTTTTTGTCTAATTTTGTTTAATTTTCTTTCTTAACTGATCTGGAGTATGGACATATCCTTCACTACCAAACACCCGTATGTGACTCATCTGAGGTTTAACACCATTCCATAATTCAAAAGGTGTCTTATTGGGACACTGACTTGATGAAGTTCTATTTAGTAAATACACAGCTGTATTAACTGCTTCAGCCCATAAGTACAGTGGCACATCACGAGCATATAACATAGAACGAGCACTTTCAACTATGGTTCTGAACTCCCTCTCTGCACGTCCATTTTGTTCTGGGGTGTATGGTGCTGAAAATTCATGTATTATGCCCTCTTTTTTAGTTTATTTTTTAGTACATTCTCTTCCATTGTCAGTGTGCAAAATTTTGACACTGTGCATGTATTTGTTCTTAATCATGGCATTATAAATTTTAAAATTATGTAATACATCACTTTTATATCTTATAAAATACACATGCCTGTAACCTGTCTTGGAATTTTTGAATAGTACAAAATAGCGCATACCTTGTACTGATTTGTGACTCATTGGGCCACATACATCACTGTACACCAGGTCACCTGGCTGTATTTCAATTCTTGAAGATTTTTGAAAAGGTAAACGGTGTTGCTTCCCATACGCACATGCTTCACAAGTGTAATTGTCTACTGTATCACCTTTTATTTTCAAACCTTCCACCACATTGTTTATATTCATGTTTTTAATTTCTTTCAAGTTTATATAACCTAGTCTTTCATGCCATTTTCTGATGTCAATACAGTTTTGTATTAAATTACATTTTTCAGGAACAACAACTTTAATATTCAACTCATATAGGTTGTTTGTTTTGATTTGTGTAGTCATCACCACTTCTCTGTTCAAATAAATTAATGCACTATTTCCTTTCTTGATAAGTGAGTAACCTTGAAGCATTATAACACCTTCAGAAAACAGATTTCTTTTCAAACTTGTAACATAGAGTACATTATTTAGTATTCCTGAGTGCCATTTTCCATTGACAAACCTTTCTATCATTATACTTCCAATTCCACATACTTCAACCAGGTGTTCATTACCTAGTGTCAATGACTTTTGACTGCACTCTTCTGAGTAAATATGTTTCTTTGGTAGGTTATATGAGCTGAAGCACCACTATCTAAGATCCAAACATCACCATCATTCAATTCAATTTTGTTTTCAATATTGAATGCTATCATATTTCCAGGCTTCCTTGTAAATCTTCTTGGAGCACGATACTCTTAAGAAAAATGTCCTCGCTTACCACAATTATAGCACTCAAAGCGATGTTTAGAATTTGTGTCTTGTTTTGGAGCATTACTATGGTGTTCATTTGTTTTATTTACCTTTTTTCCTTTGAATTGTTGGCTGGAACAAGGCTGTTTCTTGCTCTTCCTCACATAATAAACTTGCTTCCTCATCAAGTAAACGGGCAGTTAAGTTCACAATATTTTGCATTGAAGGGTCTAAGGATAACCAAGCTTGACGAAGGGTTCTATACTTGGCAGGTAAAGTACCAAGTATTTTGGTCATAATTGCTGTTTCACTCAGGTTTTCTCCACTTGCTTTCAATTGCTTTGCTAGATTTTCTACTTTGAATATGATTTTTTACTTTTTGAGCAATTGTGTCATTAGGTGACAATTTATACTGATAAAATCTTTCATGTATGATCATTTTATTCAATTCGCTTTTTTGTTCATAAATGAACTCGAGTTTTAGCATTATTTCACTGGCGGTTTCACAATTTTCTATTAAACTTATTTGTTTCAAGTCCATGTTTGACGTTATTATGAACATTGCAATTCCATCATTTTTAATCCATGTAGAACAGTCTCTTTCTGGTTTTCGCTCGGCTATGTCGATACCTTTGGCTTTTAAAGCGCATTTAATTTGAAACTTCCATTGACGAAAATTATTTCCGTCTATTTTTCCACACTCATTGTCCGCGTGTCCATTTTGGAGGTTAGCTTTCTTTGGAATAAACAGAATTACTAAATATTTTTCTCACTACTTCGGTTTTCACTGATCTTCAATTTCAAATGTTTTCTGGGCCCATAACCTGTTAATTTTAGGTGTTGGATTGTAAATATAATAAAATGAAATTGAGATTTTCTTTATTTATACGATAACACTTTATTCAACGCAACGCAGTAGACAGCAGTGACCAAAGACAAGTAGAAAAATTATAGACTTACAACAACAACAACTTATTTTGGTATGCTAAATAAAATTATATATTCAACAGTTACCTTCCAGGTATGCCAAGAGGCGCGAGTTCAACACACGCTCCATAGTATGGAGGTGATCGAAATCGGCCGATAGTTGGTAGGATCGGCACGACTACCCTTTTTGGGCACGGGCTGCACGTTAACAAGCTTCCAGGACTTGGGCACTATACCAGTCCTAAATGAGAGGCGATACAAGCGCGTCAATACAGGAGACAACTCGGGCGCACATGCTTTAAGAACAATCGCTGGTATACCATCTGGACCACTAGCCGTATTCACGTCCAGACGACACAGTACTCTCAGAACCTCCTTGTTCCTAATGCGAACCTCAGGCATTGAAGCTCCGCAATGAGGTTTAGTAGCACTGCCAGTGCCAGTATTTGCATGCTTCGATATCGCCGTCGGGTTGTGAAGGTCAGACGGCAGTCGCTTCACGGAAAATATCGAAGTTAGACGTAGAAGACTATACGAGAATCATTGTCATACAAATATTATACTTTTTTTACCAACATATGATTATGATTATTATTCAACTGTGTATAATTTCAGAGTAGAAATGTTTACTGGACTTCTTTACCAGGATATACAAAACTATAACTATGCTACATTATGTGACTCGAACCTGTACTTATCGCTCGACTATACCATGTTTAAAAAGAGTAGTGGACGTATTAATAACTACGGAATCAGAACCATTTTCAGTGATTTAGAAAGCTACGTTTATTATAACACGGACGAAGCTTTGTCATTGAAAGATCCTTTGTCTTGCGATACTCCTAATTCGTATCGTTCATGTGACAATGCTGGTATTCCCGATCAACAGTTTTATCGTGTATGATAGCTTATGCGTATTGCATCAAAACATAAACGGACTTTTGGCCAAAAGTGACATAATAGCAGTTAATCTAGACATGCGTGTAACCGGTGGTAAAAGTGTTCATATTCTTTGCTTTACAGAGCGCAATATGAAGCAGAGTGACGTTGACTTTTTGAACATACCTAACTATACTTTGGCTGCATGCTTCACTAGAGCAAAACGAAATGGTGGTTCTTGTATACTTGTGAATAATACCATTCGTTTTACAGAAATTGAATCAGTGAAAAGTTTTAACATTCCAAACGTGCTTGAATCCTGCGCAATCGAGATAATGGACCATATAATTATAATAATATGTATATATCGAGTTCCAAATAATACTAAAATTATCATTTTCTTTAATAATTTGACATGCTTATTATGCTTATTACAACAATTTTGCTATAAAAATAATCAAAAATTAATAATATGTGGCGACTTTAATATCGACATCCTACAGAAAAAAACCGGCCAAATGCGAGTCGGACTCGCACACCGAGGGTTCCGCCGTACAAACGTAGCGGTTTACAATTTATGACGTACTAGCTTGCCGCCAGCGGCTTCGCCCGCGTGGAGTTCGGTTATATCGCGCTGTTTAAATTCCCCTCGGAAACATCAAATTTTTCCGGGATAAAAGGTAGCCTATGTTCTTTCTCAGGGTCTAAAGATTGTCTGTGCCAAACTTCATCAAAATCTGTTGAGAGGTTTAGGCGGGAAAGCGTAACAGACAGACAGAGTTACTTTCGCATTTATAATACTAGCATTGATTTAGAATTTTTCACAGTTTAGAGGCTTAAGATTAGATTTAAGAAGTGTTTGATATGAATTTCAACTTTAATATCTCTACGCGTTTATGTGAAAAAGGGTAGGTAGTAAGTTTATAATTATTAAAAAAAATATTTTATGTCATATAAGCAAAAATAATATTTTATGTAACTTCAAATTTATCATTTTCACAATTTTTCCTTTATCTGTCTGTACTATAATATAAAGTTGCTTCGTGTCGAATTTCAAGATTCTGAGTTCACGGGAAGTACCTTTTGTTTTGATTCCCTAGCGTGTGACGGAAATTTGTCTAAGGTGTCGGTATATACTGCTGTATCTTTTGATCGCTTTAACTTAGAAGTTTGATTTTTTCACTGCATAAAGGGATAATAGACCTAGGTATTTGGTATAAATTTCAATTTGATACCTTTATTAGTTCGTGAGAAATAAGGTAGTAAGTTTCATTTTATTAAAATATGTTTATTATGTTATATAGCTAAAAAAATGTAATTATCGCAATTTTTCCTATATTTGCATTATATGACAATCCTTCTTGCCAAATTTCAAGATTCTGAGTTTACAGGAAGTATCCTATAGGTTTTGATTCCTTTGCGAGTGTCGAAAATTTGTTGAAAATATCGACATATCGGCTGTATCTTTTGATTGGCTTGGCTTAGAAGTTTGATATTTTCACAGCTTAAAGGGACAATAGACCTAGGTATTTGGTATAAATTTCAATTTGATAACTTTATTCGTTCGTGAGAAATAAGGTAGTAAGTTCCATTTTATTAAAATATGTTTATTATATTATATAACTTAAAAAATGTGATTTTCGCAATTTTTCCTATATTTGCATTATATGACAATGCTTCATGCCAATTTTCAAGATTCTGAGTTTACAGGAAGTATCCTGTAGGTTTTGATTCCTTTGCGAGTGTCGAAAATTTGTTGAAAATATCGACACATCGGCTGTATCTTTTGATTGGCTTGGCTTAGAAGTTTGATATTTTCAAAGCTTAAAGGGACAATAGACCTAGGTATTTGGTATACATTTCAATTTGATAACTTTATTCGTTCGTGAGAAATAAGGTAGTAAGTTCCATTTTATTAAAATATGTTTATTATATTATATAACTAAAAATATGTGATTTTCGCAATTTTTCCTATATTTGCATTATATGACAATGCTTCATGCTAATTTTCAAGATTCTGAGTTTACGGGAAGTATCCTGTAGGTTTTGATTCCTTTGCGAGTGTCGAAAATTTGTTGAAAATAGGGACATAATCGGCTTTATCGTTTGATTGGCTTGGCTTAGAAGTTTGATATTTTTACTATTATTATTATTATTACTATATTTATATTCACAGCTTAAAGGGACAATAGACCCGAGTATTTCATGTGAATTTCAGCTTGATACGTCCACGCGTTCTTGAGATAAAGGGTCTTGACAGACAGACAGACAGACGGACAACAAAGTGATCCTATAAGGGTTCCGTTTTTTCCTTTTGAGGTACGGAACCCTAAAAATAACAATTCTACTTTATTTAAACGTATTCTAAAAGACTTCAATCTCAAAGTAGAAATAAAACAACCCACGCGTCCTAGTAGTGGTACGTGTTTGGACAATTTTCTGCATAATATACGTGGCTGCAAGAGTGAATTGCTTGAGTTAGGTGTCTCTGATCACACAGCACAAATCATGATGTTTCCAGTGCAACGGACATGCGTTATAAAATACTATTTCGTAGCTAAGCGCGACTATAGTCAAGAAAACATTTAACTGTTTAGGAGGTGTATTGCTAGTCTTAGTTTCTCTGAGGTTTACGAAACGAATGATGCAAATGATAGCTATAATATTTTTTTTGAACTTTTTAAATTATTTTACGATCTATGCTTTCCCATTATTAAACGTAAAACCTCTACAGTTATAAGACCAAAGTGGGAATAAACTCGGGGAATAAAGTGCTGTAGCAACAACAGACGACTGTTATTATGGCAATACAGAATAAACCGAAATAGTGATACAAAAGCGGCTTTCAAATCTTTTTAAAAAGATATCAAAATGTTATCAAATTAACTCAAAAGGCACAGAACAGCTATTTTATAGGAATTAGCACCAACAAGTCCAAGGCAACTTGGCAGTTAATCAATTCTGTGAAATCCAACATACCTAAAATGACTATAAATGTAATTAACGCAAATGACAAACGTATAACAAATCCTAAAATGATGTGAATGAAACAAGACATTTCAATGATTATTTTATAGACTCAGTTCAAACGAATGCCGACAATCTGACAATAATTAATAATAATAAAAGGGACACATCACTAGGATCATATAAATCTATTTTTATGCAACCAACCACACCAAACGATATAATTACAATAATAAACAATCTTAAAAACACCAATAGTACAGGATATGATGATATTGACACAAGGATAGTTAAATCAACAGCACTTATAGCGCCGCTACTAAGTGACATTATAAATAAAATGATCCAAAATGGAGTTTTTCCACAAAAGTTAAAAGTTTCTATTATTAAACCGATACACAAAAAAGATGACATGACAAAAGTCAATAATTACAGGCCGGTGGCGTTGATACCTATATTCTCTAAAGTGTTTGAGAAGGTCATTTATAACAGTGTGAGCTTCCTTGAAAAAAGTAATGTACCTATTTTGTAAAGAACAGATGGGATTTAGAAGAAACTAAACCTTAAACATGGCCATGTATACTTTCCTTGAAAAAATACATTACAACATGGACAATAGGAAACCAGTCATGGCAATGTTCATGGACATGACCAGGGCGTTTGATTATGTTAACCATAGTGTGCTGCTAGCTAAGCTATATAGATTTGGCATCAGAGGTAACGTAGCCAATCTCGTACAATCCTACTTGGAGGATAGGAAACAAATTACTCAGGTTAGCCAAGTGAATATTAAGACAAAAAGTGAAGTAGTATATTCGTCTAATCCTAGATTTCTTCATTACGGTGTTCCGCAGGGTTCCATATTGGGACCTTTGTTGTTTATTTGTTATATAAATGACTTTCCCCAAGCAATTACGCACCAGATATCTTTATTTGCGGACGACAGTACGGTTATCTATAATAGTGGTAGTGACAAAGAAATGGAGAATGACATTAACGCTAGTTTGGTTTCGATTATTGACTGGCTAAATGAAAATAATCTTAAAATTAATCTAACAAAAACTAAAATTATGAGCTTCAAAATTGGACAAAAAGGACAATCACAAATTAAAATCACTTACAAAGGAGCTCTAATACTACAATCGAATGTAACAAAATTTCTTGGCCTATACATAGACAACGATATGTCTTGGAGGATGCAAATTGACAATGTGTGTGGGAAAATTGGCAAGTTCTCCTATGCTCTTCGGATGCGGTCAAACATGACCGCACTCCTAGCAGCTTATCACGGTTACGTTGCCTCCACCCTGCGATATGGTTTGATATATTATGGTACTGAGATTGAGCAAGTACTGATTGCACAAAAAAAAAATGCGTTTCATTCGAGCTATATGCAAAATAAAACGGACCGATACATGCAAACCACATTTTAAAAACTAAAAAATATTGACTGTACCTTCCCTCTACATCTATGAGGCCTGTATTTTTATAAAAAAATAATAAGGATCTCTATAGACCTGTCGAAAGCCAACGTCGCTCGAATAAGTTACATTTGCTTTTCACAAATACTAAATTTCTACATAAAAGCATATATGCAATGGCTCCAAAGATATACAATAAATTACCAAATGAAATTGTATCAGCTAAAAACGTGAATATTTTTAAGCGTCAGCTTTTTGAACTACTTATTGAGAAGACATATTACTCTGTCAATGTATATCTTAATGACAAACTTTGATAATTAACATAAATTTGTATGATTTTATCTAAATTTGACGACTCTTGACTCTGTTGACTATATTTTATTTTTTGTTTAATATTTAAAAAAATGTAATTTGCTGACATTTTATTTAATTGTTTCTGAGACTGTATCGTGTGATGCTGCCTATTGAATTAATGTGCCGGCTTAATTTGTTGACATATTTATTTTGCATGAAACTGTGACATCTACATTCGCTTCGTAAGATATTTTGTATGCCTTTTGGCGGGACATAGCATGGTCATAAATTCTTTGTACATAACATCTGCATAACTGTATCCTGTGTTCACAAGATTAATAAATGAATTTGAATTTGAAGTTTAGCCAAAATTAGCAGTTAGACTGGTAAGCCACAGACTTTAAAGTTGAAAAGCTTCAGATGCGACTGGGGTTAACGCTGATATGACGATGATGTAAATTACAAGACCCGCCACACATTTCCCACCCACTGTAACTCCTGAAAGCCAGAATCAACAGTGGAGACCGCCAGAAAAACGCCGAGCAATGAAGCTCGATGAGTCCCGGAGAAACGATTCAACTGTCTTGGGTCCCGCAACGAAATTAATCAGAAAAGAATAGCGGAGGAGTAAGAAAAAAATATTTTTTCCACTTCCCTCCATAACAAGCAGGAGACAGAACAGAACTAGGCCAATCGGCACAAAGGGACATTATTGCAACTGGGAGAAGCCCAGATTGCCAAGCACCACGGAATAAAATTTGATTAAGTTAATGGGTCCTAAGTAGGTATGTGCTGTTACAATTGATTCCAATAATAGGTATGGCAAAAGCGCCTGAACGCACGGAAATTAGTTCTAGTTTCCACAATTTCCGTATAATAAACGACCCCGGATGTAACTTGTACACTATCCAACGTAATATTACGTTCATTCTGCCAAATAATACACTCCCACAAGATGTGATGTGCGGACTGTTCAAATTCACAGTTCGATGTAGAACACTGACACAAAGTTAAAGACATAACGTTACATCGTTATGTAATTTAAATACCTAAATAAAATCTTTTATAACAAGCTTTCATAAAATGCTTTATAATTGCTTTGCGGAACGGGTGGAGTATCTACCAAGTACCTATACAAAGGTACAACAGTTAAACGGTGTAGAATAGAGTACTCTTAAAGCCTTAGGAGGCTTCAGACTCTAGAGGAGGCTACTAGGTCTCACGGGCGTAGAATAACCAGCCTGCCGGTGTTCTATATGATGCTGGAATATGGTAAATAATTTAATTGCTGTTGCATTTTTTTTTGTGTTCATTACTATACATAGTATTGTATAAAGTCGTGTGTTTTTTTTTTAATGAACATACAGCTGCGCTGCTGCGGTGTTTGTTCCGCCACTTCTTCTTCCCAGCGAAAGCACTAGGAAGTGTTGATAGGTGAACGTTTTGAGGGACTGTCTTATGTAATATTGACGTTCAAAAAGTACTGACTCCCAGCCTAATTTGAAGAAATGACTTTTGATGTTTTTTTGTTTTTTGAATTTTCGAGAGGGCTCGGGAATTGTATAATTTAATTTCAATATTTCCGTTCGTTCAGCGGTGTTTCCGTCTGACTGCAATAGTACGTCAATGTGAACATCTGCGAGCGGGAGGGTTAAGTGTCTTCAAGACTAGAGAGAATAGGCTGCGAGTTTGTTGAAAGAGAAACCGCGGTCCTGGCGCACAGAAAAGTGAAGGAACACGGGTGGGTTTTAGTCAGTAAAAGTCTGACACGCACTTCCGTTGCGCCCAGAGTGGGAGAGGTCATTTGATGATTTCCCATCCATAATTTCGAAAAAGAAAAAAAGGCTAGCGTGAACAGGCTCTTAATAAACTAGTGCGCATTACCATTAACGATTGCATCATTGCTTACCGTCAGGGGGGGACGAGGTTAAGCAGTAGTTTATAATGTTAAAAAAACAAACACAAACCATACAAAAACGTCAAAATACATATAATTATGTCATGTTTAAAAGGCGGTTAGCATAAACAACAGTAATAAACTCAATTTTATAGTAGTAGTAACGACGTCTGTCTGGGAATACGTGTAGGTTTTTGTCAGTAAAAATCTGACACCCCTTCCGCTCTGTCCAGAGCCGAAGAAGTTGTGACAAAATGGCGTTTGCTGAGTTAGCTAGTATAAATATACATAGATACCTAGATAGAGCACTTTTAAATTAGTCATGTTTACAATTACAACATACAAATTGAGGACAGCGGCATCTAGTAAAACAAACGGAAATGAAGTGAAAACTTATGACCGTTCAGACAAAAGTAGGTCCAACAAAAAGCGATAGATGGCGCCAGGTCATCAACAGATATAATGAAGTGTAATTCGGAGAATTTCCTAGTATTTTCCTTGAAATATTTAAACGACAAATTCCCGTAATTTTAAACATTCAAATTCAAGCCCATCTCAGGGATGATCAATGTCAAAAACTTGTTAAAAATACAGGGGTCGGCACTCGAAGTGTTACCAATTCAAAATGCTGTAATTCTGTTAAATATGAGCATATTTATTTAAAAACTTCAGTTACGAAAGAAGACCTATACAATAAATAAAAAAGAAGCTATTGTTCGATATGGCCACCTTTAGCGCGGATAACAGCATCGAGTCTGACCGAGAAGGCTTCACACGCTGCACGAATGTGGTCTGCTGGTATTTTGTTCCATTCTCGGCGAAGCGCAATCTTTAAGGCGTCGACCGTCTCTTATTTTTTTGTTGACACTTTGGCTTCTAGAATTGACCATATGGAAAAATCCATTGGGTTTAAGTCCGGGGAATATGGTGGCCATTGTTGCGAAGAAATGAAGCTCGGAACATTTCAGTAAAAAAAATTAGATTTCACGAGCTTTGTGAGATGGTGCCGAGTCTTGAAAGGTCCAATGATTTCTACCAAATTGCTTACGTGCCCAAGGTAACAAAGCATCGTTTAAAATTTTTTTACGGTAGATCTGCTGGTTTATCTTTACACCCTGGTCAATGAAAACGAGAGGTGAGCGTCCCATGGCAGTTACCGCCGCCCAAACCATCACAGATGCTGGTGCTTGCTTTCGCAAGGCAATTCGTTGGTCTAAATTGTCATTTGATTTACACTTTAACCATACGCGATCATTTTGCTTGTTCACATATTGCTGAACGGTAAAAATTTTCAAGCAAGCTATCAACGAAAACATATCTTCTTCTTCACCTGCTGATATCTGGAAGTTCCTTGGTACTCTTGGTATCGGCAGACCACGGCATGTGGATTTTCCTAATTCAATTGGCCTTGATGATATCAACCGTCATTTCACAACTAGTTGTCATTTGGATCCCCAAATTGTGGCCCAGACGGTTGATTTCATTGCTGACCAATCGAGCCCCTCCATAGAACCATTTAAGTTCTCTCCGGTGTCCATGGACGAAATTAAAAAGATCATCCTGTCAATAAAATCCAATGCTGTGGGCTATGATGGCATCAGTCGTAATATGGTTGTATGGATCCTTGATAGCCTTCTCCCTCCGATTTCCCACATCATTAACTATTCTCTCGATTCCAGACAATTCCCATCCCTGTGGCGCATGGCCTATGTCCGCCCACTCCCTAAAATTTCAAACCCTTCCCAACTTAGTCACTTTCGTCCCATTTCCATTCTCCCATTCATGTCTAAAGTGCTTGAGGCCTGCGTACATAGGCAGTTTTCTGGATTTATTTATCGGAACAGCCTCATCAGTCCCTTACAGTCTGGTTTCAGACCTGGGCACAGTACAGCCTCCGCTCTCCTTAAAGTGACTGGTGACATAAGAGAGGCTATGGAGGATACCAAAGTTACTGTCTTGGTATTAATTGATTTCTCCAATGCCTTTAACGCCGTCAGCCATGATATTCTCCTTGCTGTTCTCTCTCACCTTATGGTTTCGTCCGAGGCTCTGGAGTGGTTCTCTTCTTATCTTCGGGGACGTCAGCAGTCGGTTCGCGTTGATGAGAGCTCATCGAGTTGGCGTGACCTGTATGCTGGTGTTCCTCAGGGCGGTATTCTTTCTCCATTATTATTCTCCATTTTCATTAATTTTATAACTCACTGTCTTCGGTGTTCGTATCATCTATACGCTGATGATCTCCAATTATATACAGCTGAGCGAGTGGAAGGTATGTCGAATGCTATAGCGGAGGTAAACCGAGACTTAGAGGCTATCAAAAACTGGTCTGATAGATTTGGGGTGACAGTAAACCCCTTAAAGTGTCAGGCCATTATTATTGGAAGCTCACGCATGATGAGTAGGTTAACACTTAGCTCTCTCCCTTCTCTTATCTTCAACGGTACCGTTATACCTATTACCTCCACTGTGCAAGATCTTGGTTTGTATATTGACTCGACGCTTAGCTGGCAACGTCAGGTGTCATATGTTAGTCAACGGGTCAACGGTACCCTGCGTTCCCTATATCGCTTGAGGAACTTCTTACCCGCTAAAACGAAAACCATGCTTGTGCAGGCTTTGATTTACCCCATAATCGATTATGGTGACATGTGCTACTTTGACCTGAATTCAGTTTTGCTGGATAAGCTTGACAGATTGCTCAATAGTGGTATCCGGTTTATATTCGATCTGAGGAAATATGACCATGTATCCAGCTACAGGCCTGAACTGAAATGGATGCCCATTCGCCAAAGAAGAGATTTGCGAGCCTTGACCACGCTTTTCTCCCTTCTTAATTCGCCCACTCCTCCTTCTTATCTTACGATCGAATCACTTCCAATATTTGTGTTCTTCACACAGCAAGAATCTGCTTTCTTCTAATAATCTTCTCTTACTCTGTCCTTCTCATACCTCTGACTTTGTTCACTCTTCATTTCATATTCAGTCAATTCTTTTGTGGAATGCGCTTCCTCTTGATATCAGGATGGCGACTAGGTAGGGTCATCTCAAAACTATTACTGTATATAAGTATATATACAGTAATAGTTTGTATATGTATATAGCTTATTTAAGTATTTGTTTATATAGTGTTATGAGTTTTTCTTTTCCTGTTCATTGTTTCTGTAACTAAAGCACCTGCCATCTAGTCTCTTCACCACCCGAGGTTGACTGGTAGAGAATGCCTAAGGCATTAAGTCCGCCTCTGTACATTTTCTTTGTGGGAAAGTATAAATAAATAAATAACGTGCAAGTGCTTTAAGTTCTTAGCTCTTTCTAGACGAACTGCCTTTTGTGCAAGTGTCAGATCTTGCACTTTTTGTAATTTGTAGAGCTTCAGTTGAAGTTTATTTTTTAATATGCGTCCTATGCTCCGGGCAGATACATTAAGACTTTTCGCCAATTTAACTGCGCTTTGTCGTGGATTTCGTTCAATTCTAGCCTTTATCTTTCGAACCATTGCTGATAATGTTGCTGTTGTTGGATGTCCACCTCCATGGCGTTTTTTGATGCTTCCCGTAACGCGTGATGGTCCGATACACAAACATTTTGTACAAATGTAAATGTCCTAGCTCATTAACGATGGCTGCCTGCGATTTTCCAGCCAAATACAAAGCAATGACACTGTTTCGTTTGACTTCCATCTGCAAAACTTTTTTTAACAACGACGAAAAATAGTAGGCTTTTGTTAGTTTATTAACAATACCATACACTAAGGAATGTGAAAAAATGGGCACCATATTGTAAACAGTTTAATTTCAAATTGGTACATTCGATACGTTCCAAAGACATTAAAATTTATCTTAAATCTCTTTGATATGTTCACATTTATTAAATAACTACAGAAAATGCAAAATAAAGACAGTCAAGGTCGAAACATACTACCAAAACGTGACACGACGCCACGCCACCCGACGCATGTCAATACGTTGATACGTACGTACATACGTAGCGTGTTGTCCATGCATGGAATATCAATTCCATGAATGGAATATCAATTCCATGAATGGAATATCAATATGGCCAGAATATGCCTACACGCCGCAACATCCAACCGATTTGGATCAGCGTGTTGCCGGGAGAGGGGAGAGGGAACACGCCACCCGACGAATCAACGCAGTGTATTTCTAGTTAACACCCGACGGTTTTATGGCGGTTATAATACAAGATATTTCTTGTTTAAAAATTGGTTTAAAATGTCGGATGAAGAATTAGTGAAACGGTACTCAGGTCCCCGCGGTTTCACCCGCGTGGGATTCGATATGTTTTTTTTTTTTATATGCTCCGCTCCTATTGGTCTACGACCATAACGTGTTGTCTATGCGCTTCTGCCCATATCCTACTAATATTATAAAGGCGAAAGTTTGTAAGTATGGATGTATGGATGTTTGTTACTCTTTCACGTAAAAACTACTGAATGGATTTGGTTGAAATTTGGCACAGGGGTAGATAATAGTCTGGAATAACACATAGGCTACTTTTTATCCCTGAAAAATATGCAGTTCCCGTGGGATACGAAAAATATTAGTCCACGCGGGCGGAGCCGCGGGTGAAAGCTAGTTAAATAATATATATGGAATGGATACGTACTGACATGCGTCGGGTGGCGTGGCGTCGTGTCACGTTTTAGTAGTGTGTTTCGACCTTAAAAGTACGGGAATTGGTCGTTTAAATATTTCAAGGAAAATAATAGAAAATTCTCTGAATTACACACACTGATAAAATATTAAATAGATATGTCACTAGCGCACTGAAAATGAAGCGTACAAAATAACGTAAGTCCTGCAAGTCGCTTTAGTCACTCCCGATACTCTCGTTCCGTACGCGCGTGTGTCCTTGGTGGCTAAGAAAATCTTTTTCGCAATCAAAATGGCGTTTTGTGTACTGCGTAAATGCATGAATTATGGTAGAAAAGCCAACAAAAGTCATGGAATCACATATCATAAATAATTATCCCAAAATATTTAGATAAATAATATAGTTTCAATTATTTTGTCAAACATTGTTACAAATTATGCTTAGGTTGCCATAGTAAGTAAAGAAAGAGAGAGCTAATTGGATTTCTTGCGAGTGTGACAAAGACGGGAACGCATATGACATAGATTAGTTGCACAGAAGCGATAATCTTTATGGTGACTTTTATACCTACAATTATAGTTCTGTTTCACTTTATTTTCGTGCCTGTGTCCTTAGTTACAATTTATTAACATCTTATTGCAACAGTTAAGTAAAACATTTATAAAATTACGAGTTTATTTTGCGTTGCTAAGTAATAGAGTCAAATGACATGAAATTATTAAATGGGACAGTGTGAGTCGATATTAAATGAACATGAAGTATACAATAATATAAATAAATATTACCTACGCTCACACCAATTAGCCTAGTACATAAAAATATATACAGAATGTTTACATAATGATTTACATTTGAAAAATTAAAATAGGATTTGAAATATAGTAAATATAGATTAAACCGAATTAATTTCACTAATTACTATGGTTTATAATTGTTTATTTTATTGCATTAGGTTTCCTTAAATCACAGTCACAAAATATTAAATAGGTACACTTTAATCAAGTATTACAAAACTTCAATGACAAACATTAAAGTTTTGTAATACTTGATTGAAGTGTAAAAATGTTAAAAAAAATGTATATTCACCAAATTGAGCACCTTCTACCATACCAAATTACCTACTACTCTGTTATATTTCCTATCTGCATTCTTGTTATTCTTTGGCAATCAGTCAGTGTCAGTGTGTGCAAAGTGTCAGTGATTGGTTGGCAAACGTCTTTTTTTCCATTTAAGCGCAAACGACAATCACTAGCCATCTTTTTCTTTTTTATGCTTTAGTTGCGCCCCATCTCATTCACACTGTACCATTGTAGTTAAATGTACGCAGTATGAAAAATATGCATGTGTGCCTCTGCTGCGTTCGGACACATTTTTTTCGGTTAGTTTCTTAGCATATATCATATCTGTTTAATATTATATCAATGATTACACTTCATTACATCTGTTGATGACCTGGCGCCATCTATCGCTTTTTGTTGGACTTCATTTTGTCTGAACGTTCACATGTTTTCACTTCATTTCCGTTCGTTTTTCTAGATGCCGCTGTCCTCAATTTGTATGTTGTAATTGTAAACATGATTATTTTAAAAGTGCTATATCTAGGTATCGATGTATAATATTTATACTAGCTGACTCAGCAAACGCCATTTTGTCACGACTTCTCCGGTTCTGGACAGAGCGATAGGAGTGTCAGATTTTTACTGAGAAAAACCAACACGTATTCCCAGGCAGACCTCGTTACTACTACTATTTATATAATAACGTTTATTACTGTTGTTTATGCTAACCGCCTTTTAAACATCACACAATTATATGTGTTTTGACGTTTTTGTGTGGTTTGTGTTTATTTTTTAACATTATAAACCATTGCTTGACCTCGTTCCCGCCTGACGGTAAGCAATGATGCAATCGTTAATGGTAAAGCGCACTAGTTTATTAAGAGCCTATTCACTCTAGCCTCTTTTCTTTTTGAAAATCATGGATGGGAAATTATCAATCCTTATCTTATCAAAAGGGAGGCTTTGATATTCAAGGATATACAGATGCAGATTGGGTTGCAAACGTAATTGATCGCCGGTCTTACACTGGATATGTGTACAAAATAGGAAATTCACTGGTGTCATGGGAAAGTCGGAGGCAACGTACTGTGGCCCTATCCAGCACTGAGGCTGAATACATGGCCATCTCTGACGCAGGGAAAGAGGCTGTCTTTTTGCTTTCATTCATTTTACAATGTTTAAATATTAATTGTATAGTTAACTTGTACAATGACAATCAATCTGCTCTAAAACTTTGTTCTATTTCTATGTTTCATTCTCGCACGAAACACATAGATATAAGGCACCATTTTATTCGTGATATTCTAGAAAGCAAATTGGTAAAGCTGTCTTATGTATCTACTGACAATATGTTAGCAGATTTACTTACTAAACCTCTAACAAAAGATAAACATGTTAAGTTTGTTTCAAGTATGTTCACTGAGTTGTAGATGTTAATTTTTAAAGGTAAAAGTAGACTACCTATCTTGTTAACTATCTTTTGTTTATTTAGTGTAGCTGTATAAGTTGGAAGTGTATTGAATTGTATTTTTCTGTGAGTTGTTTATGTTGTATAACGACTATTTGTTGATGCAAATTTTATTTTCAGAAATTAATTTGCATACTTTATCATATTGGGTATATTGATGCCTGGACACTTTTGAATTAGTTATTGTTGTAAGTTATTTGATAACTGATGTTATTTAACTAACAGTTGGACTACAGTAATACTACTAGTATGTATAAAGCTTTATTTTATTAACAACATGTTAATTCATATGTAGGTATGTTGTTGCCTACTATGAGTATTTTGTCTACTGGAGAAAACTGCTATGTTTCTAAGTATTTGAATATTGTGAGTAAGTGTCTAATTAACTCTTAGCAAGTTTATATAAGTATTGCGCGTTTCGTTTAAGGGGAAGTGTTAGTTTATGAACGAAACGCTACATGTCACTTAATAATCTGTGTACGCTTATGTCATACCTCTGTCGCTGTATGGCTAGGCCGACTATACTCAATAAATTAACCCTCGATAATTCACAGTAATCCTTGTTGTTTTCTTGCTTATAACCAACAGTCATAACCCATTTAGTGGGTAATACGATACCTCTAGGCAAGACAGGTTACCAGACTTTAGGCATTCTGACTTTTTTTTTTATCTATAATTATAAACTAGGGCCTGACCGCAATCCCGCCAGATGTTAAGCAGTGATGCACTCGTTTATTAAGCGCTATTCACAAAAAAAAAAAAAAAACTGAGTGCATAGGAAGGAAGGCGGCAGGTGAGCGAGGAGATGGAATGTTAAACCCAACAACACGACCAAAAATGCTGCGCCGGAGGGAGATTGATATGGAGACCCTCCATGACCAAGCTCCCGACACCACAACATATGGCACATCGTACCTGGCACACATCGCAACACAACTGCTCAGACCCGTCCTCCGTACGGCTTCACCAGACATCATGCCGGAACACGACGAATCGTGTTTCGGCAACACTTTGCCTGGTGGGTAACTTGCCGGCAGCCGATGTTATGGCCGACCACCAAGATCAATGATTATCGTATTATCACGTATTTGGGTTGTGGAGGTCAAATAGGCAGCCCCAGCTGTATCCGGTTAGACTGGAATCTGACCCAAACATAGTTCTGAAAAGCCGCAGTGCAGACAAAGCGACTAATTGAAAAAGCAGAACCGCTGTATCCATAAAGATAGCCTGAAACGTCCTGCTCGACAAAGGATGGCTTCATCACGGTACAGAAGAAGAAAAGGAAGCCAACCCATAACAAGGGGCACCAACCGGACCGAACCATTTGCTGCCTCCCGCTGTACCAGTGACGCTGCTGTTTGTATCCAGGCTGCATTACTCTGCAAAATCCGAGGAGATAATACAGTACATACGGATCAAACGCATCTCGTTTGATCCGTATGTAATTCTGGAGAGGACCTTGGAAAATTCATCTCTCCAGAATTCTGGCCGAAAGGCGTCATTTTCCGGCGATTCCATGGCCGGATACCTGACACCGCGCAATACATGACGCCAACGCTGAAAAATAAACGTATATAACTTTGTTTGCATATACTTAGTTTAATATGTATAGCATTTTATATTTGTTTTTATGGTATGTTATAATATAGTCTTATTACATTTTAATCAAAATCAAAATCAAATCATTTATTTCAAATAAACCAGTTACAGGCACTTTTCAATTGTCAGAAGGTCGGTCAGTCAATAAAATGAAGCTAGTCGTCCATTCCAACGAGTAGGTACCTATGGAGAAGAACGGGCAAGAAACTCCATGGACACTCTTTTAAATTTTTAAGCTATTGTTACAAATATTTGATTACATCATTCATGTTGAAATCAACCGTGTGATAACGATGCAGAAATATATTGTACGCTGAGAGCGTCCATTATGGAAAACACAAAAATCAATTCAGAAATTAAAATACGCCGTGGTAGCTAATGTGGGCCTTTGTTGCCTAAGGTAAATAAATAAACATATAAATAAGGAAATAGATAAATAAATATCTAAATAAATAAATGGATAGATAAATTAATAATTAAATACTAAAATGAAAAGACCAGGCGGATGATAACCTATTTATCATATTCAAGGAATGAAATTTCTAAAACTAGATTGAAAACATATTCAAAACGCTTTAGGTATATGCACAAAGGTTAGGTTATTTATTAGCTGCTACAATGTTCTAAGTAATAAATTGTGTCATTATTTTAATGATTTCTTTGTAAAATAATATGATTCATTGAGGAAAACAGATGTCTTTTAATTAAATATGTACATTTTGTTTTGTCTATTATTGACTTTAAGGCCAGTTCACACTATTTTAGCTGGCCATTTGCAGTTTATTGTTTACTAGCTGCACCGCGCGGTTTCATATGCTCCGCTCCTAATGGTCGCAGAGTGATGTTATATAGCCTAAAGCCTGCCGGGATTAATGAGCTATCCAACGCTAAATGATTTTTTCAAATCCTACCAGTAGTTCCTGAGATTAGCGCTTTCAAACAAATAAACAAACAAACTCTTCAGCTTTACATATTAGTACAGATTATTACACGCTTTTATTTAACTTGCAGTTAGTGTCCAACTAACCGAAAATAGGTTTACGACCGAAACCGAAAACGAATATCGGCAACGATTTCTGTTTCGACCGAAACCCAAAACGAAAGCGAAACTTCCTTACAAGGATCGTATTTTGGGGGAAAAATAAAGAATAAGTGATTATAATCAGTGAGTCTTTATTGTTTTCTCTTTAAATAACATAGGTAAGCAGTGATCGACATTTTCATTTATTAATAATCAACATAGGAACCTTTATTTAAGACAGAAATATTAGTTGCACCTTAAAAATACTCACAATAGGTATTTATTTGAGTGACTCTCAATCACTCGAAAATTCGTCACCACAAAAAACAAAACGAACAGCAAACAAACAAGCGAATCGCGAAATTGGCTTGAACACAGCGAGAAAACTCCCGAATGCACATTCGGTTTCGGTCGTAGTTACGGCAAGTTTGCCGCCGAAAACAAAACTGAACCGAAATTCGTGTTTTTGCCGAAACTCAACCGGAAATTAAAACGAAACCGAACATTCGATAGGATACTACTTGCAATTGTTATAAGTATAACTTGCAACCCAATTTTGATGTATAAATAATAAATAATAAAAATAATTAATCCGCCATCTTGGGTATACCGCCATGTTGGATATATAATCCAACATGGCGGTATACCCAAGATGGCGGATCAATTATTTTTAATACACTCCTACAATATGGGTATCGAGTAAAGGGGTTTGCTAAGAATAAGCTTGAAACTCAATTTCGAAGCAGAAATCTTTTACCGATTGAGCAGAAATTCTGTACAGGTTCAGTTTGAATTACAATGCACCGAGGAAGTCATTCCATATCCTACATGGCGGAATATCCAAGATGGCGGATAATTGACATGGCGTTGAACAATTATTAGAAGGTCTTCTTATTGAAGACTGATCGAGATTAACCCGCAAACGACCTTGCAACAATGATGCGTTGAATGAGATGAACAGACGAAGAAACGTCTAAAAATATAATCTCGTGAAAATATTCTAAGTATATGATATAAATATTGTCAAATGTGAAATGACCTCATAAGTAAAAACAGTCACGGTCATTTTTCAAACTAAATTAAATTTAAGTTCAGCACATCTTTTACTTTCTATGTCATCATGCAAAGGACAGAAGATAAAATGTCTTCCCAACAAACAAACTAAAATTAAGCCTATAAAGTCTAAATTCTTATATTTGTTATAAAAGAGCATTTATTTATTTATTTATTTAAAAAGTACTGCCACATCACAAACATTAAACATTCACAATAATTTATACTATTCAATTTATGGCCTGATGCATGTGTTAGGATAGCAGAGTGTGGATAATTAAATAATATTAAAGCAGACATTATAGGAGACACATTATGTATATATTTACTTATAACATTACACACTGGGCATATTTACAATCATCAGCACTATAAATTACATAATACCAGGCACATAAGAATTGTGTGTCTATAACAAACATTAAGAATACTTAACTGGTAGTGTGCTCGGTCCGAAGGCTCGATGAAGACTGTCTACTAAGGGACGAGTCACCGTATTTATAGGAAATGCCACTCTCAGAGTACCATCGAGCCGTTTTTATAATTTTATAAAAGTTATTCTACCCTCGGAATCAACTAAACTTAAGCAATCCACAATACAATACTTTTATTAGAATTATGACTCGTTATATTTATATCACACATGCGACAATAATGGCGTACATAACATTGGCAGTTCATCGGCTCGAAGATATAATACAATAAAAACTAAATAAAACAATACCTAATAAAAATACACTTGAAAATTTAGCAAACAATACAATAATGATTGTTGAAATAATAATAAGAATGTCCAATAAATATAAATGATATAAATGTCATATAAAAAAAAGAAGAAATGTCAATACAATATACCAAGTAAGAATAAGTCAAGCTATAAAACAAAAAATAATTACAAAAAATGATTAACAATTAAAATTAAGGTGCATTATTATTTTGTTTTTAAATATACGCAACGTATCGTGGAACACATCCAGATCATTCATTATGTCAATGTTCCGTATAATGCACGTTATAAGAAGGTTCGGCTAATATTACCTATATTCTTATAATTTTGCTGGGTAAACATTAATATAGCCAACTTATAAGGGTACAATAAGGGTTCGAAATCTGTTTTTCTTATAGAGGCTAGTTACATTGCTTTTTAGCCGTATAAAATTCGAAGTTATAAAAAGGTTTTTAATAAAGCCAATGACTCTTATAAAAGTAATGCATAAGGTAACTATTGAGCTTCTTAACTTATAGAAGTATTTGATACGACGTCTATCCAACAAACAAATTCTAACATTTTATATTTACAAGGATGAAAGCAATATATATTCCCTTATACAGAGATTATAAAGATATTATTCTCTATTCAGCTATATTACAATGTTTTATACGGCTAGAATTGACATTTTGAGAAAGACAGCAGACTGTGTGAATTTATTACGCAGCGGAATTTACATATCAAAACGGATTCAAAAGACTGGAAGAAGTTTAAAAGGAGCGGTGGTTACAGAAGAAAAGTGAAAAAAATCTACGAAAACATAGTTATGAACACTACACCCACCACTCCTTTAGACCTGCCAAATTAGTGCGCTCCTGACATAAAGTGGCGTATTTTTAGTCGCCATGTTTATAACCAGGTGTAAACTGTTTAAGGAATATCTTAATTTAACAGAATTAAATTAAAATGGTATCTTCTATCCTTTTCTTATAGTATTAGAAAGAAAAAGATGCACATGATGAAAAAGATGAACAAGAGAATCGGCACCAACATCCTAATATCTTACTAATATTATAAATGCGAAAGGTTTTGTGTATGGACGGATGTTTTTTTTTTTTTTATAATTATAAACTAGTGCTTGACTGCAATCCCGCCTGATGGTAAGCAGTGATGCAAATTATTAAGCCTATTCACTTAAAAAACTTAGGAATAGGAAGGATGACGGCAGTTGAGGGAGGTGATGCAATGTTAAACCCAAGACCAACACGACCAAACGATGCTGCGCTAGAGGGAGATTGATCTGGAGACTCTCCACGACCAAATTCCCGAGACAACAACATTTGGTGCCCCCGTCCTCCGTACGGCTTCACCAGACACGCAAAAACTTTTCATTAGAAGGATTTAAATGAAATTTTCTCACAGATAGTTTATTACTAGGAATAAAACATAGGATACCTTATGTCCCGATATTTCTGTGGGACCGAAATTTACACGGGTGAAATCACGGGGCGTAGCTTGTTTTCATCATCATCATCATTACAACCGAAAGACGTCCACTGCTGGACATAGGCCTCCCCCAAGGATCTCCACGACGACCGGCCCTGAGCCTCCTGTATCCAGCGGTTTCTCGCGACCTTCACCAGGTCGTCGGTCCACCTTGTGCGGGGGCCTACCCAAGCTGTGTCTTCCGGTGTCGTCGTGTAGTCGCCACTAAAGAACCGGTCGGCCCCATTGGGCATTGGTCCTACGGGCAATGTGCCCGGCCCACTGCCACTTTCAACATCATCATCATCATCAACCCACTGCAACTTTACTGTTGCAATTCTTAGGGCTATGTCGGTTACCCTCGTTCATCTGCGGATCTCCTCATTCCTGATTTGATTACGCAGCGAAACCCCAAGCAACAGCCCTCTCTATTTCCCTTGAGCTTGGGCTTTCTTATAAGCTTGTTTTACATATTTTAAAAAGTTATAAAAAAGGAAGGGAAATAATCAAAAGGCATCAAAAAAATTCATCAGCGTCGCTTTCAACAGGAAACTTGCCCAAAATACTGGCGACACATAATATGGCAACGTTGATAATGCTGATTCCTTGGCCAAAAAGTAGGCCTCTGGTTACGTGAAAAGTCGAACAACCGCTTGGCGATATCTCGAAATAGTAAGTATGCACTCGAACCCCATGGCCTAGTGTTTCAACCACAAATGGCTGAAACATAGGGCTTCATAGAGATTGGAGTATGTGCGCCGTTTTGGGTTATCTACACCAGCAGTAGCCCCCTCAGCACAGCTCACCAAGCTTAAAAGATGGGATGGCGTAAGGGTGTCGACACACGTTGTAAGGGTGTCGACACACGTTATAAGGATGTCGACACACGTTGCATGCAATACTACAGGCATACCTACTCGTCATTCCGTCTCGTCGCCTTTTATCGCATGCCAAGCAAATGGCTTGGGAAAGATAGAACCCAATGGGGTTCTAAACGCAGCTAGCACCCATATTGATGCTGGCGTGCCATGCTATCCGGCCTGCGTTTTTACTGCAGGATAAGCCATGGTATCCCGTATCCAATGCAGTTGACACCTTCAGGCTTCACCACACTGGCAGCATTGCGGGGCCACAGAAGGGGGGCCCAGACACAGACAAGTAGCGAGCCGGATGCCTTATAATTTAAAAATAAAAAGTTTAACTATAATAGTTTAATTTTAACAAGAGAATTAAATTAAAAGTTAAAAACCTCCTTTAAAACTAAGCTTTTATATTAAAAAAAAATGTTTGTTCTTAGCTTGTTAAAAAAAAGCTTTTATTGAAAACTTTTTTTATTATAAAATCTTATTTTTAAAACGATTTTTACTTTAATTTATTTTTTATATTATGTTGGTTTGGTACGTAGTATAAAGGTCTGGAAACTTCGGAAACGCCATGATGTCAAACAATCATTGTTGTAAACAAGCGAACGATATGCATTACAATAGGAACTAACAAAATAACAATGAGAACATATGACTTTTACTGATACTGAATGATTCGGTGTAAGCTATTAAAGCCACAAGTTTAGGAAATTCCTTAACTGATAAGTTAATGTTACGTGAAGAACAGTGCGAAATATGATTTCATTAATATTACAGACCGAGAATATAACCTAATAACAGTATCAATACCGACTAAAATATTGAACCAATCAAGCGAATGTACACTTTAAAGCATACAACATACAGTCGTTAATAAGCAGACAAAGGAATTGTGTTTCTAAGAAACCACAAACTATTGCCCACCAGACAAAATTGTTTGCACAGTCCAGAATGTGGCGATAAGGGTGATAAACTATGCCCCGAACGTCCGGGCATTATAAGACGCGCTGGTCAGCCCCGCGCACCAGTGATTCACGAACATTGAGGCAAAATGATCGCTTTACTACTTTGCGGACTCATCGCTGGGGCGTGCGCCGCCCCACAATTCGAATTCTCCTTCGGCCCTCCTCGGAGACCTCAGCCATACTTTTCCAACAACCACATGAGGAGTCATCCCTACGTAGATGAAAATGTCTTCGATACTGGAAGGTTCTGGACCGACCTGTCAAAGGAACTGAAAGAACTGGATGATATGCTCGTTGAATTCACCCGTCGCTTCCCCAGTAGCGTGTCCCAAGAAGGAGTCGAAGGTACCGAGTACAAGATCACGATTTCCCTGCCAGATTTCGACGAGAAAGACATCATAGTGAAGGCACGCGAAGGATTGCTGATGATACAGGCTAACCACAAGTACGCGGAAGGCAGTGAGAGGAACTACCTGGATGTGAGGACTCTGCCAGGCACTGTGAACGTGACTGGAAACTGGATCTTCGAGGCTGGAGTGTTGAAAATTACGTTCCCGTTGAAGGATGGAGCTGTCGTGAAGTCGATTGAGCCTATTACGACTACGGAACTGTCGCAGTTCGATACGACTGTACAGCCATTCTTTGGAGGAAGTCGCGAGGAGATTGAGACGAATGTTAATGAAGGAGTACAAGACGTTGACGTTGGATTAGGAAGAGGAGACTTGAACAAAGAAAGCGAGCTGAGAACAAATGAAATTCCCGGCAGGAATACGGTTGAAGCCACTACCTACGCTGTAGATCTGAAAGATGAGGTGGAATTCGTCCCAGTTAGGTATTAGAAAGTGTTTTTTTAAATAAAGTTTTTGACACAAAATTCTTGTTTTTTTCCGTTGGTTAATGAATAGTGATAACAAGTTGGTATTTATGTTATAGTAGCGTGTTGTTTATGTTATGAGATAGCTGGACATATTGAAATGTACTGTAATGAGTGCTACAATAGAATTACTAATGAGACCATTATCTTTACGCTTATCTCGCAGATTTATAATCTAATCACGTTGAACTGTGCTTTCTCTGCAATTTTTTTTTAAAAGTAGCCTTTTATAACAAACATGTTTTGAAAAGATCGTACTTATATTGCTGTAAATTATAGATTTTGGGAATATATATGGTGGTGCCATGTTGTTTAAGTACCATGATATTGGATTTTTCTTTCTCATTGTTCACCGAACAAAACAATTTTTTGAAACGGCAAATTATTTTAATTCTTCTTTTTAGTTGTTTTCAACATTCAAAACTTCATGGTGATGGTCTAAATGAGAAACAAACTGAACTTTCTTTTTGATTAGCACCAAATGATAAACTATAAAAGTTAGAATAGAAGATAAAGAAGTCACAGGTCAGCTTTGTGTGTTGTTTGTTGTTAAACATAGTTAAGTGACGGCGCTGCAGCTCTAGTTAAATAGGCAGATATATCGAATGATTCATCGTCATTGGCTTTGTTATTCTGTTTTTTTTTATGAATTATAAACTAATGCTTGACCGCAATCCCGCCTGATAGTAAGCAGTGATGCAATCTTTAATAGTAAAGAGCACTATTCACCCAAAAAAAAACCACATTGTGCGAGGTGATGCAATGTTAAACCCAACAACACGACTGACGATGTTGAGCCAAAGGGAGATTGATCTGGAGACCCTCCACTACCAAACTCCCGACACAACAACATTTGGCGTATCGTACTCCGGCACATATCGCAACACAACAGCTTAGGCCCGTCCTCCGTACAGCTTCACCATGGGCAATATAGACATCATGCCGACTAATTTATGCTAATAGCAGATTGGGGCCCCAGGGGACGTCAAGACAGGCCGCCATACACTTTCCTTTGCTGACAGTACCTAAGTATATAAATAGACTGCCTCCGTGGCGTAGCGGTAGCGAACGCGGCCGCTGCGCAAGGAGGCGCGGGTTCGATCCCCGCACAGTGCAAATATTTGTATGCATGAATATGAATATTTGCACTGGTCTGGTCGTGCCTCGGAAAGGACGTGAAGCCGTTGGTCCCGGTTGCCATACGAACATCTAATGGCAGTCGTTACGGGTTGTTGGAGCCCTCAAAAGTCCAACAATTGGTCTAGTTGCAATACTTCGATATCGCCTTCGGGTTGTGGAGGTTAGACTGGTAAAAGCGGACCGCAGACTCCAAAGCTGAAAAGGCTTCGGATGCGATTGGGATTAACGCTGTGATGATGATGATGATGACCTAAGTATATAAATGGCGCCGTATTCTATCTATTGTATCTCTATACTAGCTTATTTAGAGGGTGCTTTGGGGTCCCACCTCCATCTCTGGGACCCAAGTCAACCCCACCTGCCAGACGGTGCACCTGCTGACTCACGAACGGGGCTCTGACGCCGGCTTTCCCTTCGGGGTTGAGTGGTCAGACGGCAGTCGCACTCGTAATTAGCCAAACAAGCCAATCAATCATGGAGAGGAAAATAAGAAATGCACATGTCACAGCTAGGGCGCCGCCGCAAAACGGCGCGCAGGAGCCTCGCCCGACTCCTGTGACCTGTGGGCTAGGGCTACCGTGTCAGAGGCGGACACGGCTGAAGAAGCGAGCCCAATCCATGAAAATCCGTTTCGCGTCGTGGAACGTTGGCACGCTAACTGGACGCGCGAGAGAGCTGGCCGAAACTCTCCACAGGCGGAGGGTGGCCGTGGCGTTCCTGCAGGAGACTCGTTGGAAAGGCAGCAGATCCCGGCTTATTGGGAATGGCTACAAGCTGATCTACACGGGTGCACCTAGTGGGAGAAATGGAGTCGCCGTGGTGTTGTCTGACGAGCTCCAGGATGACGTCTTGGAGGTGAATCGCATCAGCGATCGGCTAATGTCGGTGCGGGTGCTTGTCAATGGGGTTATAACCCACTTGATAAGTGCCTACGCTCCACAGGCCGGGTGCGGTGAAGCCGAAAGGACGCTGTTCTGGACCCAGCTCGAAGGATTGCTTTGCGGGATTCCGTTATCCCAGGGAATCGTTCTGGGTGGTGATTTGAACGGTCATGTGGGTGAGAGGTGTGGCGAGTTTGAGCGTGTTCACGGTGGCTTTGGGTACGGAAGCCGCAATGCGGAAGGAGACAGCATTCTCCGAATGTGTGCGGCTGCGGACCTTGCAATCGTGAACACCTACTTCAAAAAGAAGCCGGAGCACCTTGTCACCTACCGGAGCGGGCGAAGCGCTACCCAGATCGATTTTCTACTAACTAGGAGGCACCACATCGGCAAAGTAGCCAACTGCAAAGTCATACCCGGTGAGAGTCTCACTGCACAACACCGTCTCCTTGTCATGGACCTCTGCGTAAAGGCCCAACGTAGACGTGTAGAGGACTGTCGGCGCCAGATCCGGTGGTGGCTGCTTGATGAAAACAGGTCCCAGGATTTTGCGTCGGTTATTGGCGACAAGTGCGTCGGTACCGACGGAGAACCTGTGCAAGACCACTGGGACAGGATCCAGGCAGCTATTACGGGGGCGGCGCGGGTGGTACTCGGCGTCTCTAAGGGCGGCCGCAAACGTGACAAGGAAACCTGGTGGTGGGACGACACAGTCCAGAGGGAGACTAAGGTGAAGAAAGCCCTCTTCAAAACGTGGCAAGCGACCGGATCTCCTGAAGATCGCGACGCATACAAGGTTGCCAAACGTGCCACCAAAAGAGCTGTAGCCAGAGCCAGACGAGACCACTTGCAACCTCTCTACGAGAAGTTGGAATCGTCTGAGGGGCAAAAGCTTATTTACAAGTTGGCACGTTCCAGGGTCAAAGCGGCACAGGATATATCCAAGTGCCGTTGTGTAAAAGACCCAAATGGCAACCTGCTATGCGAGGACCTCGCGGTGAAGGAGAGATGGCGCTCGTACTTTCACGAGCTGCTGAACAAGCAGCATCAAGAGGTGCAGACACCGGAACTCCCTCCGAACCTTGGACTAGTGCCTCTGATAACGCCTGAGGAAGTCCAAACGGCTCTTCGTCGTATGGGGAATCGGAAAGCTGTCGGAGCTGACGGAGTCCCCATTGAGGCCTGGAAGGCGATGGGTCCTCGCGGTGTGGGCATGCTAACTAACTTTTTCAATCGCGTGCTCCTGACCGGCAAAATCCCGAGCCAATGGAGGCTGAGTATAATTACTCCAGTCTTTAAAGGCAAGGGCTCGGTTCAGGAGTGTGGCAACTATCGCGGTATCAAGGTCATGTCCCACACCATGAAAATCTTTGAGAGGATCGTAGACTCCCGAATCCGGCAGGAGTGTGCTGTCTCGGAGTGTCAATATGGGTTTCGGCCAGGGTACGGAACCATGGACCCTATCTTCGCACTAAGGATCGCCATGGAGAGATACAGATCGAAGAGCACGCCTCTGCATATGCTCTTTCTAGATATGCAGAAGGCCTTCGACTGTGTCCCTCGAGGGGTGATCTGGTGGGCACTGAGGTCCAAAGGGGTACCTGAAGCCTATGTCGACATAATTCGAGACATGTACCTCAATTCCGATTCCGTTGTCAGGACCGCTGTTGGCGACACTAAACCCTTCCCCATCACCGTCGGAGTCCACCAGGGATCCGTCCTTAGTCCGTTTCTGTTCAGCGTGATATTAGACGTTTTGTCGGCCAGTATCAAGGACTCACATGAGCAGCCTCCCTGGCTACTCATGTATGCTGACGATATCGCGCTGGCGGACGCGGACAGGGAACGGTTGGTGCGGCGTGTGAATGCGTGGAAGGACTCGCTTGAGAACGGAGGTCTGAAACTCAACGTGTCGAAGACCGTATACTTGGCCAGCAACACGACAGACCCCATGTCTGTGCGCATAGGCGGAGACATGGTCGAGCGCACGGACCAGTTTAAATACTTGGGGTCTGTGCTTCACGCGTCCGGCGACATTGATTGCGACGTCAAGGCACGTATTTCCGCAGCTTGGGCGAAATGGCGTGAGGTGACAGGTGTCATTTGTGACCCCAAAATGCCGGTTAAGCTTAAGGGGCAGGTCTATAAAACCATCATTAGACCTGTTCTCCTGTATGGCAGTGAGGCGTGGCCTGTGCTTGAGCGACACAAGCAGGAGCTGCGTGTCACGGAGATGAATATGCTGCGGTGGATGTGTGGAGTTACGCGGAAAGACCGCATCAGGAACTCCCGCATCCGGGGCAGCCTTCGTGTCCGTGACATTGCGGACAAACTGCAGGAGGGTCGCCTACGCTGGTACGGCCACGTCTTACGCAAACCGGCATGTTACGTGGGTAACAAATGTCTTGCCATGGCGCCTCCGCCGGGCCGGAACAAGCGGGGTAGACCAAAGAAGTGCTGGCTTGACGTTGTAAGAGATGACATGCGTGCCAACAAGCTCTTACCACAGGACGCTAAAGATCGTGCGAAATGGAGGAGAATGTGCAGGAAAGCGGACCCCGGGCTCCAACGCGAAAGCCGCGGATGCAACCGGGATAAACGCTGAGATGATGATGATGACTAGCTTATTTAGAAGTAAAAGTACCTACGCAGTACACCCCCACCCGATTTCAAGTTAAACAAATATCAATCTTATTTCTATTTCAATTTAGTTGATTTGAGACTGATTAGAATTTTTGAAAGAGTTATAAAAAACTCAACTTTATTGTATAGGAATTAAAGTTACTTTTTCATAAACTGAATTTGTTTACACTTCTGCAGAATATGTCTCAATGTCAAGATAAGTAATTAATCAATAAGGAAAAGTGCAACAAACAGTTTCTGTTTAATTTTATTTCATTCTGAGAACTGATAAGCCAAAATTATGTATAATATTTTTTAGGATTCCGTATACATAGTGTAAAATCGGGGATCCTAAAACCCTGTATTTCCTCAAGATGTTTTCCTTCACCTTGTAATCAGTGATTGGTGTCCAAGATATACTTAGAAAGTACATATAACTTCGAAAAGTTACATTGGCACTTGCCTGACCTGGAATCGAACCCGCACACTCATAATGAGCTGGTGTGCCATCAGGCAGAGCAGAAATACAGGCAGTCCTCGTACTTACGGCATGTTAAGTTCTCGAAATACGCGACGTAAATCGAAACGACGTAAGTAGAGAACTGCCTGTACATAAACTGTGAAAAGTTCAACTATTTAGTCTATCACGGTTTATTAGATTCAGCCTGGTAACAGACAGACAGTAAGGTCTTAGCGATATGTAGGGTCCTCTTTCAAAGTTGTATGTACGCAATCCCAAATATCGGCAAAAAAATTCAAAGCTTGGGGATTCAGAATTGATGATAACAGTTAGTACGCGGTCCCTGCCACCTTGATATAAAATAAAATATATCTAATATGTACTTAAAATGAATAATATTTTTTTAACAAAGTTTATTTTTTTATTAAATTTTACTTAGTTCATTTATTTTACAAATTTTTATTTATTAACTAAATTATTTTTATAATTCATAAACATGTTAAATGTGTGTGTTAAAAATTATAAACTTATTCAAATATTCAACCTTAATGAAAGTAGTAAGCACGAACCAGGTATTTACTGGAAAAATATTTTATTAAAATCGAGACTGAAATGACTTCTCTTCTTTAACTGTTGGCTTCTATTATAAAATGACAAAAGTACATTATCAAAACATACCAATAAATGTTAATAGACTGTTGTTGCTAACTGTAAGTTCGTGAATCGTGGGGTGATTTCCGACCTTCAAGCAAGCAAAACCGCGAGCTGAACTACTTAAAAATAATAAAGAAAGTAACAAAATACTTTTATTTGAGGTAACCATGACGCAAAGCAGGTTACGCTCAATCCTTCTCTGTATGAGAGGAGACCTGTGCCCAGCAGTGGGACGATAAAAAGGTTCATCAATGTTTCAGATTGTTTGTTGTGATGATGATGAACCATGACGCAAAAAATTACAAAAACACACTATCGGTGTTAGGCCATAACATCGGCTGCCGGCAAAAGTTCCCTCCCAAGTCCCACCAGTCTTGCCGCCAAATGATTCGTGTTCCGGCATGATGTCTGGTGAAACTGTACGGAAGGAATACAATGCCCCAAATGTTGTTGTGGAGGGTCTCCATATCAATCTCCTTCTGGCGCAGCATCGTTGGTCGTGTTGTTGGGTTTAACATTGCATCACCTCGTTCAACTGCCGTCTTCCTTCCTATTCACTCTGTTTTATTGTGTGAATAGACTGTTAATAAACCAGCGCGCTTTTCCATCAACGATTCATCATTGCTTTCCATGAGGCGAGATTGCGGTCTAGCACTAATTTATGTACAAAAAAAGAAACGGATGAGGGAACATGAGTCACATCTACTCAAAACGGCTGTCGCTCAGCATTATGCTGTGACCCTATGCGACAGTCGAAGCCAACGTAATGACGTCACCCGTAAATCAAACATGCATTAATAATCTCCAGTAATAACAACTATTTACTTAACTAACGCTGTTCTATGAGTGAGATAACTTATGATGCTTGATGTTCTGCCATTAATTAATGACATTAGCTCTAATTATGTTAATCTGATATATCGCCCCGACGTGTTAGCTCAAACGACTTAGTGCTTTTGCGCATTATAAGAAACTTGTCTTGTGTCTTATGAGAATTGTCTTACAAGAAATTCAGTCGCAATGATTGATAAATCAGACCATACATATTACAAGATATTTTTTCTTATGTCGGAAAAGACACGCGCATACTAGTCATTTTGTCGGCTGCATGTTCGATGTCGTGCCTACACAAGACGTCTTGCTTCTTTACACGACATCTACTCAGCTATGTAAACAAGTTTGTGCGTGCACATTCGGCGCGGCTGCGTTAGCGGAAAGACGTGTAGTGTCCACGCTTTTATTTAAATTCAACTTTTATCAGACATGAGTGCCATAAAAGTGAACATTGAACATTTAATAGCTCTAGTAGAAGAAAGACCTGTAATTTGGGACAAAACTTGTGAGGAATATAAATTTAGGAATTTGAAGACAGCCGCCTGGGATGAAATTTGTTCCATATTAATAGAAAATTTCAAAGATTTGTTAATAGCGGAAAAAAATGAAAAAGGTAACTCTTTCTTTCTTTTTTTATATTATTTAATTATTTGACTGTTATTTTTTAATTTATACAATATGTAAAGAAAACCCTGTCCGATCCGTGAAGGTATTGTTAGGTATCGATAACTGATTCTACTAATGCCTACAAAGACAGGCTAAACTTAACAAAAAAATCCCCCTAAAAAAATAAATATTATTTCGCAAAAAAGTTAACTTAATACATATGCGGTACGCAACCCCTTCCGCGGGCTGCGGGGCGGGGCAGGGCACGCGGCACCTGTGACGTGGTCGCGTCTCTATTCGCTTATAATAATACCGGTGTTGTCACTTTTTTAAAAATTACCAAATTTCGGGGAAATTGGAATTAATTCCCGGGAAAAAAGGATTATTTCAAAATTCATTAGTATTGTTACTATGATGATTATGTAAAATTTTATATTATATTTGGTCAAGTGTTTACCTAACCTTTATTATCCTTAGGGGTCGGACAGGGTTTTCTTTACATATTGTATATAAGAGTCCTGCCAAGAAAGTGAACCAGATTCTGACACGAAGTAATCAGCATATATGTTTCTAATATTGTTAGCATTTTGTCCTCCTCGGACGTTATATCTATCATTGCATTCCACAAAATTATTATTTGCAGTGATATCTTCGTTATGAAAACCATCTCTTACTCTGACAAAATTATGCAATACGCAACATGCTTTAATAATTAAAACAGCAAAATCCGTAGTAACATTAAGGGGGCGATGAAATATTCTCCATTTGTTGCTGAGGATCCCAAATGCACATTCAACGTACTTTCTGGCACGAGATAATCGATAATTAAATATCTTTTTCTTGTATGTTAATCCGTTATTACCAAATGGCCGCATAATGTGTTTATGTAAAGGAAAGGCTTCGTCTGCTACAAAAACATAGGGTACTCCAATGGCATAACAAGGCAGCGGCTCAGGGTGTGGTAATTTTAATGACTCATTGTGCAGTGAACTCCACAAAGAAGAACTTTTAAATATATTTGAATCACAATCCTTTCCGTATGAGCCAATATCTACAAAGACGAACTGATAGTTACAATCAGCCACTGCCAAGAGAACTATGGAGAAATAATTTTTATAATTATAATACATCGATCCACTATGAGCGGGCTTTATGATTCTTATATGTTTTCCATCCACAGCTCCAACACAATTAGGAAAATTGGCATTCCTCTGAAAATTATCCGCTATCAGTTTCCAATCACTTTCTTTAGGTTTAGGAATACATTGTTCTTGTAAGGTAATCCATATATTATAACACACGTTTCTTACAATTTCACATAAGGTTGAAATTCCAATTCTATACACGTAGTGCAGTTCTGTTAAGGAGCATCCACTAGCCAAATATCTGGAAGTTAAAATATAGAAATACATAAACTATAGTAGATACAAAAGCTAAAATTTATTACTAAATATCTTTTTATTTGTGTAAAAGTAGTTCCGGAGATATGCGCGGACAAACATACATACATACACTTAAATTTGGCACACTTGTTTAGAAGCTGTTATAAACCAACATATACGAAAACTGGGCAGTTCTGGAACTATTACATACATTAGATGGACAATTAATCGTTTAATTAAACACTTTTTAATATTTTTTTCAGGAAAAGCTTTAATAAAAACATGGCACAACGAACGAGAAAAATGGTTGAAATGGAAAAACAGGGTAAAAAAGTCACAGAAATCCGGTGCAGGCGCATGCACTATGAAAAAAATTGCATTTAGTGATCAATTGCTTTTTTTAGAGAAGATTATTACACCAAGTGAGAATCGCGCTGATAGTTTATTTCAAGAAGATCCTGCTGAACAACAAAGGTCCACTTCTGATCAAGAGCAACAATCAATTCATTCACAACACTCAAATCAGTCTCGAAGATACAATCGCCCAGCTAAGAAAAGGCCAGTAGATCAGTTCGAGAGCGAAATAATCAAAGCTTTAAAAGCGACTCCAACTTCATCACCGGCATCAACTGAACCACATATTTTGTCCTTTTTTAGGGGCATCATCCCTTCTCTCGATGATTTTGACAACGAAGAAATATTAGAATTCCAAGTTCGTATGTTGAGTTTGATTAAACAGATGAAACAAGAAAAAAAAGGAAGGCAGCAACATCGCACTGATACTCGACATACTTTTCAATACCATCATTCACTTCCTACAACGTCGTCTGCCTCAACGCAACATCAAAATCTGAATTTATTAGGCATGTATCCAACGACTTCGCACCGCGTATTGCAACAAATAGAAAACATTCAAACGTATGATAGAATGTCAGAAACGCCATCATCATATTCTTCCAGTAATGAAACCTGCGAGTATAGTACAGAGGACGCCGACATTGATTTCGGAATAATTACATAAGGTTGATTACTTAGAATTAATAAATGACATAATACTTATAATATTTAGTTTTTCTTATGAAAATAGTTGTTTTAACATTCTGTATGGACAACCATTTTCGTAAAACATCACTAAATACCTAAAATATAAAATAGGTACTTACCTAAGAGTTACTACAAGCATTTCACGTGGGGAAACAGCTTCTCTAAATTGCGTATTTTGACGAAATAATGATGACTCCAAATGTACTAGCAGCTCGTCAAAAGTAGTCTTGGACATACGGAAGTAATTAAAAAATTTACTTCGTCTTGAAGTAGTTCTGGTACCAACTTCGTATATGCCCCATCATTGATTCTTGTCATATTTAATGGATGTATCCAATGGCGTCTACAACTACGGCGTTTTTTTCTATGGTACAAGTATGCAACCAATAATAGACGCTGTCGTCTGTCCATTTTGTACACGTGTATCCTCCGTGAATTGTGGCTACAGACTGAGGATAAGACGAATGGCATGAATGTGCACGATACACCAGACAAGACATTTTTCTTGTCTTGTGTCCGTGTCTTATAATGTGCAAAAGGCCTTACTGTCTAAGTAAGCTCCTTATAATGACATATAGCAATGTTTCATTGTCGCCCGGTTTTGCTTGATTATGTTCAAAATGTGTGGTTTGTTTTATTTTTTGTGATATAAGTGACGTGTTTTGAAATCACAATCAAATAAGGTCAGGCGCTGACTGATTTGACAGAGTTAAACAATTTTTTTAAATAATTATAAACAAGTGCTTGACCGCAGTCCTGCCTGATGATAAGCAGTGATGCTATTGTTGATGGTAAAGCGCGCTAGTTTATTAAGCTTATTCACTTAAAAACTTTGTGAAAATATTTACCTTACCACCTTATTGTAATATATAACCCCTGACGTAAACTTTACGAGGGAGGAAATAGAGGATATATTATTTTGCACTTTCTGTAGTTATTTAATAATTACTGTGAACGTATCAAATATACCAAAACTTGTGAAAAACTATTAACAAGTTTTTGACATTGATCATCTCTGAGATGGGCTTGAATTTGAAAGTTTAAAAGTGCAGTAATTGGTCGTTTAAATATTTCAAGGAAAATACTAGAGAATTCTCCGAATTACACTTCATTAAATCTGTTGATGACCTGGCGTCATCTACCGCTTTTTGTTGGACCTACTTTTGTTTGAACGTTCACAAGTTTTCACGTCATTTCCGCATCGTTTTACTAGATGCCGCTGTCCTCAAATTTGTATGTTGTGAACATGATGTAAAAGTGCTTTATCTAAGTATCTATTTATATTTCTACTAGCTGACCCAGCAAACGTCATTTTGTCACGACTTCTTTGGCCCTGGACAGAGCTAGCTAGGGGTGTCAGATTTTTACTGACAAAAACCAACTCGTATTCCCAGGCATTGGTCCAACTATACCTTGTTACTACTACCACAAAACAACGTTTATCAGTTGTTTATGCCAAGGTCCTTTTAAACAAGCCAACGTCCATACCACGTTAAATACACCGGTTCTCGTCCTTCCTTTTAAACATGACATAATTGTAATTATGTATTTTGACGTTGTTCTGACATTAGCCACACGTTTAACCAGAGCTGAAAATTTTTAATGATTTTTTAAACATTATAAACAAGTGCTGGACCTTGTTCGCGCCTGACGGTAAGTAGTGATGCAATTGTTGATGGCAAAGCGCACTAGTTTGTTAAGAGCCTATTCACCCTAGGCTTTTTTGTTTCGGTGTGTATGGGTAATCATCAAATGAGCTCTCCCGCTCTGGGTTGAGCGGAAGGGCGTGTCAGACTTTTACTGACTAAAACCCACCTGTGTTCCTTCATTCTTATCTTGAAGACACTTAAATTGTAATTAGACGTAAAGACCGCCTAAACAACGTAAGGGTGGAAACTCGCTGTACGACGGGTCGTCCGATGATAGAATGATGAATGATGAATCAAGGCATGCAATTCCCGCGCACTTTAAAAAATGCATCCGATAGAACTCCGACAGGCTGGTTGTTCTATGTCTGTCTTGGAAACTTTAAAAGTATTCAATTGTATGCTACTTTGTATAGGTAAATACTCCACCCGTTCCGAAAGCAATTTTAAAGCGTTTTATGAAAGCTTGTTAAAAGATTTTATTCAGGTGTTTAAGTTACATAACGATGTAACGTTTATAATTTAATTTTACATTTTGTTTTCGGCCACAAGCGAAATTCTCGCAGGGATTAGGGTAAGGGTTACTCTGTGTTTAGTTAATTGTAAATTGACAGTGATTGACTGGCAATCATTGTTTATTGACAATGGCTTTTTGTTATAAAAGTTTAACACAAATAAGCGAATTTCTGTAGTAGGACTCAATCTATGTACATAATTCAACCTACTAACATTATTTTGACATCCTCCGTGGCGTAGCGGTACGAACGCGCCGCTGCGCAAGGAAGCGCGCGTTTGGTCACCGCGCAGTGCAAATGTTTGTATGCATGTATATGAATATTTGCACTTGTCTGGTCGTGCCTCGGAAAGCACGTTAAGTCGTTGGTCCCGGTTGCCATACGAACATCTAATAACAGTCGTTACGGGTTGTTGGAGCCCTCAAAAGTACAGCAATTGGTCTAACTGCAATGCTTCGATATGGCCTTCGGGTTGTGGAGGTCAGACTGCAGTCGCTTCACGGAAAATATCGAAGTTTAGCCAAAATCAGCAGTTAAGACTGGTAAAGCGGACCCCAGACTCCAAAGCTGACGAAGCTTCGGATACGACTGGGATTAACGCTGAGATAATAATAATAATCTTTATTCATAAAACTTACACAACATTGTAAAACCAAAGCTACAAAAATATTCTTATACAATTACATACATATCTTATTGCCTAAATAACAGCTAGGTATTATGTGTGACTAAAAATATACATAAGGTCATACAGAACGTATTATTATACAGAGAATCATGTAAAATTAGCGACATGCCCGAGCTAGGTTTATTAAACCTGTGTTTCAGGCGCTCACTTTACATCACAATATATCCATAAGTCCGTAAGATTCAATTATACAACGTTATGGACTAGGAATTCAATAAACAAAAACGTTAGTTATTTATTATGCTGTCTTATGTACTATTTAATTTTATATCTTACTAGCTTTCCGCCCGCGGCTTCGCCCGCGTGGAGTTCGGGTATATCGCGCTTTTTAGATTTCCCTCGGGAATATCAAATTTTTCCGGGATAAAAGGTAGCCTATGTTCTTTCTCAGGGTCTAAAAATTGTCTGTGCCAAATTTCATCAAAATCGGTTGAGAGGTTTAAGCGGGAAAGCGTAACAGACAGACAGACAGACAGACAGACAGACAGACAGAGTTACTTTCGCATTTATAATATTAGTATGGATCTAACTTTTATCTGTAAACAATGTACTATCACACTATAACTTCCAGAAGCTTTTCTGTGTCTGTGTAATTGAGAATCAATAGGTATAATCATTTATCAATAGGTTAGATGATGATGATCATCATTCGCCGCATCATCATGGTCGGCCGCGACTGAACAGCGGTGGCCCAGTGCCTGGTGGTATCGTCCACGATTTATCCATACTAATATTATCCATATCCATACTAATATTATAAATGCGAAAGTAACTCTGTCTGTCTGTCTGTCTGTCTGTCGGTCTGTCTGTCTGTCTGTCTGTCTGTCTGTCTGTCTGTCTGTCTGTCTGTCTGTCTGTCTGTCTGTTACGCTTTCCCGCTTAAACCTCTCAAGCGATTTTGATGAAATTTGGCACAGGCAATCTTTAGACCATGAGAAAGAACATAGGCTACCTTTTATCCCGGAAAAATTTGATGTTCCCGAGGGAAATCTAAAAAGCGCGATATAAGCGAACTCCACGCGGGCGAAGCCGCGGGCGGACAGCTAGTTAATATTATAAATGCGAAAGTAACTCTGTCTGCCTGTCTGTCGGTCTGTCTGTCTGTCTGTCTGTTACGCTTTCCCGCTTAAACCACTCAACCGATTTTGATGAAATTTGGCACAGACAATCTTTAGACCCAGAGGAAGAACATAGGCTACCTTTTATCCCGCAAAAAATTGATGTTCCCGAGGGAAATCTAAAAAGCGTGATATAACCGAACTCCACGCGGGCGGAAAGCTAGTAATATTATAAATGCGAAAGTAACTCTATCTGTCTGTCTGTCTGTCTGTCTGTTACGCTTTCCCGCTTAAACCCCTCAACCGATTTTGATGAAATTTGGCACAGATAATCTTTAGACCCTGAGAAAGAACATAGGCTACCTTTTATCCCGGAAAAAATTGATGTTCCCGAGGGAAATCCAAAAAAGCGCGATAGCTAGTACATTATATGTCGTAAATTATTTCATCACCACTGCTCTGAAAACAGTGAAGGAAAACATCATGAGGAAATCGGCATGTCTTAGAAGCAAATTTCGAAGACACGTGACATCTATTAATCCGCACTGGGCTCGCGTGGTAGATTACGGCCCACTCCCTCTCACCGAGAGGAGGTCTGTGTCCCAGGAGTGGGAACATTATAGGCTGATTATTATGATGATGATCATCCGCCTAGCGTTTTCCCAACTATATTAGATTCGCCTTCAGGTCAAGCCGGACGCAGCTATTTGCTAGAAATTTAAATGATTATCATAACCCAGTTATTGGGTAATATGATACCACTTGGTAAGACAGGTTACCAGACTTTCGGCGGTTTGATTTTTTTTAGCGCGCTTTGCCATCAATGATCGCATCACTGCTTACCATCAGGCGGGATTTCAGTCAAGCGCTAGTTTATAACTTACTAGCTTTCCGCCCGCGGCTTCGCCTGCGTGGAGTTCGGTTATATCGCGCTTTTTAGATTTCCCTCGGGAACATCATATTTTTCCGGGATAAAAGGTAGCCTATGTTCTTTCTCAGGGTCCAAAGATTGTCTGTGCCAATTTCATCATTTCATCAAAATCGGTTGAGAGGTTTAAGCGGGAAAGCGTAACAGACAGACAGACAGACAGACCGATAGACAGACAGACCGACAGACAGACAGACCGACAGACAGACAGAGTTAATTTCGCATTTATAATATTAGTCTGGATATAAAAAAAAATATATTCTAGTGCTTGACCGACGTCCTGCCTGGAAGACTTAGAAAAAATGCTATAGTGGCGTTTCCTCCATACTAACGTATTCAGCTGTTTTCTTCGTGTATAACGCTTTTAGAGCATTTTTTTTTTTTGGAAATTTACACCTTGATTATACGTGCCCCTATCATTTGGCTTTTTCGCAAACTTAATTAATAAAATAAATATGGTATTTCAAAATCCCGAAAAATATCCCATTTTTACCGCGATGTTCAGACGACTATTAGGCATATGTGATAAGTTTTTGACAAAAAAGAAAATAATAGAATCATAGGTATACTCTTCCTCTAACTTTTGATATATAAATAATTGAGATCTGCTGTGTTTTGAAAAAAAAAAAAACAGCGGATTATGAAACGCCTTTTGGTCAACGTTGTTATTGGTCAAATCAGCCAGAGTTGTAAAGTGCGAAAGGGACAGGCTTTCGCACTTTACGGAGTGAGGTTAGAAGCGCGGCGACCGCAATGTTTTGTTCTGTTTTTCTTCAAATACCTACCTATTTTTCAAATTCCTCGGCACTAGAGTCCCCTCTAAATGACCTCAGCAGAGCTAAAATACTCTGGGTGGAAAATATTCTTTACAGATGGGTCTAGGAGCTATAGAGGATGCGGTGCCGCTTATTATAGTTTAAGTGATAGAAATTAAATCTATTTATCTATCTAATTAAATCCACAGATGCAAGCATATCTGTAATGACGATGGAGCTTCTTGCAATCTTAAAAACTCTAGAAAACCTAATTAGTTGAGCAATGTGAACCCTTCTGTGAATCATAACATAGTAATATGTACGGACTGCAGAAGTGGTTTATTGCATTTAGAAAGGAAGAAAGAAAAGAAAAAGCGTTTGTTTGTAGCGCACATGATACAAGAGTTTAAAAAAACAAAAAATAAGACATAGTCGAGGGAAACATGCGTCACATGCACGCAAAACGGCTGTCGCTCAGCATTATGCTGCGACTCTATGCAAAAACAGAGCGCAGCTCTGGTTTCAGCGACAGCTAGCGCCGACGCAAAGACGTCACCTGATGCAAGAAACAATTAAAAGTGGCACCGGACCGGTAGCTCGATGCACCTCTGGTTGCAGAAATGTACCCATAGCTTATGTGATTCTTAAAGTATTTTGTGAACTTGGTGACATTAAGATTGAAATGGATTCTATCTCATATCGGTATAAGTGGAAACGAGAAGGCTGACATGTTAGCAAAGATAGCAATAGGGAATTTGACTAAAAAAACTAATTAGTCCGTCAGTCAGATTTCCAAAAAATACTAGACACGTATCTTTTCTTTTTTCATATAAACAAAAAATGAAGACGACACAGCGCGTTGAAAACTCGTGTGACGTCACTGCACGCTACACTTTTTAGCCGCCAGTGACGTCACCAGCCACCACTCGACATCGCACCGTTCCACACTGAAATACTTAATTATTATAAAAACATATGTCACAAAAATTTTAAAGGGTATTTCGACAGAAGGTCAGAAGAAAAAGGCATGTGGTATAAGACTATACAAAATCAGCTTTCCCGAATCCCTTGGTTTGCTGAAAGTCTTTTGAAGAGATGATAATATGTAGTTATGGCTCATAGATTGCGTTCTGGTCATATTCTGTCTCGGAAATTTGGATACCTTATGAAAAAAGTGGAATCCCCAAATTGCTTAGTATGTAACAAAATCGAAGATATCCAACATTTGCTAATGGCATGTGAAAAGAACGGAAGAGAGAGAGAGAGAGTTAGTGATGCAAGAGTTAAAACTTAATATGTATGATATACGGGCTTTCAATAGAATACTAGCTGTACCTAATTAGCAGGAGAAGCGAAACTCATATAGCAAATGGTTGCTCCATCTCTATCTCCCTCGCTTTCGCAATAATGTTATTTAATCATTTATTATACCACCAATCATCACATTATTACATTCACATTATTTAATCATTTACAGGGTTGTTGAAATGTTAAAATTAATTAGATTAGGGTATGATTAGGTTGACATACCTTTGTAAGGTAAAAGCCTCTAAATACATATAGAAAAAAAAGGCCATCTAGATTTTTTTTTACAAGTACAGTAGGACCTCGGTAATCCGAACTCCCGCTTGTTCGGTGATCGCTGTAATCCGGCAATAGGATTCGCGGGGGGAGGCCGGCGAGGGTAGGTGCGGGCTGCATCATGTATGAACCAATTCAACCAATGCACCGTCCATCAGTGTTTCGTTTACCGCTTTTGGTGTAATACGTATAGTGTCAATTTAGCGGGCTTGCTAACATCATGGTGCCGCCACGTAAACATACAACACTGGCATTAAAAGACAAATTGCGGATTATAGAAATATTAGATGACGGTGACAGCTACCCTGTAAGTTTGGCATAGACAGTGTTACGTATATGTCTCAACACTATTGTCGATGCGCAACACTACCTATATATTGTCACTTCCGTTCTAGTCTGTCAATCGTATAGTCTCGAATACACACGTCGTAACACAGAGAACTCCTAGTTTTATTATAAGACTATCCTGATGTCACCTGTCCTGCAGTATCTAGCAACAACAACCTTTACATGGTGTCAGAAGCATCAGAAGCCGGAGGAAGCTCGCTAAGTCAAAGGTATATATATAATTAATCAAGAATCGGACGCACCGGTCTCATGTCAAAATGGCCGCCGAGAATAACTCGCCGCCACTCACCCAGCCATCGTCGCAATCGCAGCAAAATAACATGTTGCCTTTACATAATTTCCAATTGGATACTAATTCGTCCAATATGGGCTTGGCGTGGAAAAATTTCAAGACATCGCTCAATATTTATCTCATTGCCAATAACCTACAATTTGAGTCGGATCAAAGGAAAGTCGCCATACTTTTACATACGATCGGGCCAAACGCACTGGATATTTTTCACTCACTGAATACGGATATCACGAAAATAACCTATAAAGACCTACTACAACGTTTTGAGGAATACTTTACCCCTAGAGTCAATATTTCAATGCAAAGACACAAATTATTCAATAGGAAGCAAGAGTCTAGTGAATCCATAGAAACATACGCCACCGCGCTGAAGAATATTTCCATCCAATGCGAGTTCGGAGCCTTACAAGACGACTTACTAAAAGACATATTCTCGTGGAATCTCAATCAGACATCATCGCACATTCGTGAAAGAATCCTCATCGAAAAACCAAAAACATTCGATGCCGCAGTCAGTCTAGCGATAACAATGAGGAATACGAGAAATGAAGCAGATATCTTCTCATCGAAAAAAGAAAATATATGTGTTGTCAATCGTCAGAGTCAAAACCGTCAAAACACCAGTCAACGTCAAAATAACGCCAATCAAGGGTATAGTCGTCAAGTCAGCTATAATCGTCAAGGAAGTCGGAGTCGTCACGTCAATCAAAGTTATCAGGATAGCAAACAAAGTCGTCAGAGAAGTCACAGTCGTCAAGAAGTCGTTAGCCACTCAGAAAAGTGTCAACGATGTGGTCAAGTCCATCGAAACAGGTGTCCAGCAATGGGTGTCAAATGCAACGTCTGCCACAAAGTGAATCACTTTGCTAGATACTGCTTTAAGAAGAACGTCAACCTAGTACAAGAAGAAAACATTGGTAACTCATCTGAAGTTAGTTATATTTACTTAAATAGTCTGTTTCTAAATGAGATAAAAGATAAGAAGTCATATCATACTAATTTGTCTATAAACAATAAGTTGATTGAATTTCTACTTGATACTGGTGCAGATACTAATATATTGTCATTTAATACTTTTAACAGTCTAAACTTACCTTTGAATATCATAGTAAAGAGTCATAATAAGCTTTCAACTTTTAGTGGAGAAGTTCTACCAACAGTGGGTCAAACTACTTTGTCAGTCAGTCATAATAATAAGCAATTTAAAATTAATTTTCATATAGTAGACTTGCCCTGTAGAAACATTATTGGTCGTAATAGTTGTGAGGTATTAAATTTAATTAAAAGAAATAATACTAAAGAGCCGCTTAAACCCCATGAGATAAAATTAATTCCATGGTATAAAGTAGGAGTCGATCTATTTGATCTAAATTCTGATAGATATGTCATAGTAGTTGATTATTTTTCCAAATATGTCGAAATTGCTAAACTAATAGGTGGTTCCAACAGTAAAATTGTCATTAGTCACTTGAAATCATTCTTTGCTCGTCATGGTATCCCTAATACACTAGTTTCAGACAATGGTCCCCCATTTAATTCAAAAGAGTTTCATAATTTTGTCTCAGAATGGCAAATTGAACATGTCACGTCTAGTCCTTACTGTCCTAGGTCTAATGGGTTCGTTGAAAGAACCATAGGCACTATAAAAAATATGATGACCAAATGTTTTGCGGACAACACAGATCCCCATTTGGCATTACTTCAATATAGGAACACTCCTAAAGAGAGTATGTATTCCCCTGCACAATTACTTATGTCAAGAATACTTAGAACTAAACTTCCAGTCTTAGATAGAAATTTAAAACCTAGAATTCCACACTATAAGTCATTGTCTAACAGAATTAAAACACAAAATCACAAATCACAGATTTATTATAATCAACACTCAAAACTTTTGTCTTCACTTAATGTAGGTGATCAAATTTACTTTAAAAAACAGCCAGATAGTATTTGGATTCCCGGTACTATTTCAAGTCTTGACAATAACCCCAGGTCTTATATAATTTCGTCTCCAGAAGGAACATTCCGTCGTAACCGTCAACACATCTTGAAACCAAACATAAACACAACTCCTCAATCATCCAATGTCTCTTTTCAATGCTCACGTAGATCAGAATACAGTAGTTACAGTAGTCCTGTTGTTCCCCAAGAATCGCCTCAGCATAGTACAATTGATACTGCTAGTCCAGTCCAACAGTCTTCGTCATCTCCTCAGTCGAAAGTTCAGTCTCCTCGTTCGCCTTGTCCGGTCATGAAACCTGAAACAGAAACAAAAACATTAGATACACCAACACGTTCAGATATTAAATACTCGTCATTTGGTAGACCTATTAGGAAGCCAAGAAGGTTTGTTAATGTCTAGATATAAGTTTAGACCTAAGAATTGCACAAATTGATATAATTTGCATCTACCTGTAAATTAATAATTAATTATTAATGTTGATAATTTATATTGAAATGTGTTTACAAGTTACAAATGTCAAACTGATATGACATTAATTCAAAATTTCAAATGTCACTGTCACATGTCATGTTCGTTTCGTTCGGAAAAGAAAAAGCATTGTACTTACCTCTGTTCTGTTTGTCGTTAAATTAACGTTCCTTTTCATGTAATAAGAAACATAAAATATTTTTAAGAAATTGTACTTACGTTCCGTTTCATAAGTTGATAACTCAAGTTTAGAGTTTTATGTCTTGTAATTAAAATAAGTATTTTCAAAAGGGAAGATGTTACGTATATGTCTCAACACTATTGTCGATGCGCAACACTACCTATATATTGTCACTTCCGTTCTAGTCTGTCAATCGTATAGTCTCGAATACACACGTCGTAACACAGAGAACTCCTAGTTTTATTATAAGACTATCCTGATGTCACCTGTCCTGCAGCATCTAGCAACAACAACCTTTACAGACAGGTCAAATGTAAACGACATAAAGAAACTAAGGTTTAACATGTGTTTTGTTAACATTAAATATGGCATACTATAATCTCGATACCTCTATAATCCGAAAAGGGTCTTGTTTTTGCCTCTCCGGATTAACGAGGCCCTACTGTATAAACTAGTGCTTGATCGCAATCCCGCCTGATGGTAAGCACTGATGCAATCGTTGATGGTAAAGCGCGCTAGCTTCTAAAGCGCTTAGCCACTCAAAAAAAAAAAATATTGAGGGAATAGGAAGGAAGACGATAGTTAAGCGAGGTAATGCAATGTTAAACACTACCAACGATGTTGCTCCAGAGGGAGATCGATCTGGAGACCCTCAATGACCAAGCTCCCGACACAACAACATTGGGGGCATCGTACACATTGCAACACAACTGCACAGACCCGTCCTCCGTACGGGTTCACCAAACAAAGGTTGTCTGTAAAAGATCGTTCTTAGCGATAAGACCGCCCATTGTGTCACCCTTTGTAAAATCTTTTTATTTATGTTCTGTAATCTATATGGTATACATAATAAAGAGTATTCTATTCTATTCTATTCACCAGTCATCCAGACAATCGCTTGGCAGCAAGACTTTGTATGGTGGGTGGTAACTTCTGCCAGCAGCCGATGTTATGGCCTACCACCGATTACCCTTAAAACTGTTAAAGATCCACGAATCCCAGCCGGGACCAACAGCTTAACGTGCTTTCAGAGACACAGAGGGATCTCAGTATTTAAAGATAGACAGCCATCCACAAACCAACCTTACCAAGTATAGCTTAACCTGATCGACCTGCCTGTGCGGCTGTAATTTAATGACGTGTGCTCTAATTAACTGTTATTGCGAATAGTTGGCTGCGTTAGCACTGTAAATTAGATTAGTACTAGCCCCGCACGATGATATTGCGATCGGCGGCCATCTTGGTGACGTAGTCGACCTCGCACCGTCAGTACCGTTCGCAAGTTCAGTCCGCGCTTACCCACTTACGCACATCGAATATTTTTGTTAGTTTTTTGTTTTTGTTATCCTGTTTTATTGTTGTTCTTGAGTTTTGTTGTTTAGTTTTGTTAGCTGTTACTCGTTAAAATGAGTAAGAAATTAATTCACAATCGTGCTCGTGAAATTATAATTAAAATGGACAATTATTTTGTTAAAGAAAAAGAGGAATGTAAGTTAGTTCTTGAAAGTATAAACCGTGCTTTAAAAAGTACTTCGGACACTACTGAGGACATTTTAATACCGAAGCAACAGCTAAACCAAAGTCACGGAGCGTGTGGCATGTGCCACAGGCGTTGCAAAAAATACTGTGACTAAATTGCGACGAGAGCATGAGTCGGCAACAGCCAGTGGCAGCAAAATGAGAACTCCTACTAAAGGAAAAAGACAAAAGAAGGAATATTTCGACGGGTTTTCCTTAACAGCTTTAAGAAATATTATACATTCAATGTATACAGTGAGGAGAGAAATACCCACAATGCGCAAAATCTTGGCGGCTTCAAAATTAGACCTTAATTATACCAATAGTGAAACTACATTAAGAAAAATAATTAAATGTGATTTAGGCTACCAATTTAAACGATGCTACCAAAAAAGACTGGCTCTAATTGAAAGACCCCAAATTCAAGCGTGGAGGGCTAAATATTTACGACGTATGAAAGAAAATGACTCGCTTGCTAATAACAAAAGACCCGTTATTTATCTCGACGAAACGTGGATACACGCACACTACACGGTAAAAAAAATGTTGGCAAACAGCAACCGATGTCGGAGTGAGACGGAACGACAGCCCCGGCCGCCGATGGATAATAGTTCACGCGGGAAGTGAAAGCGGTTTTGTTGACAATGCCCTTTTAATGTTTAAAGCAGACACCAAAACGGGGGATTACCATGATCAAATGAATGCTGAGAATTTCACCAAGTGGCTTACAGAAAAATTAGTACCCAACATACCACGCAACTCCATAATTGTGATGGACAACGCCCCTTATCACAGTAGGGAAGAGAATAGGCCACCAAGTATGAACAATAAAAAACAGTTGATGGTTGAGTGGCTACAAGCTCACAACATCGACTTTCCCAACGACAGTACAAAACCTGAACTGTATTTATTAATTAAACGGCACAGACCGCCGAAAAATTATAAAATTGTCAATTTATTAGCTGCCAATGGCCATGAGGTCGTTAGATTACCACCCTACAACTGCGACCTCAACCCCATTGAGTACATCTGGAACCTGGTAAAGATGAGGGTGTCAGAAAAAAATGTGGAGCAGTTGGAAAGTCGCATTGAAGCTCTGACATTGGAGGCGTTGGCGTCAATAACTCCAGATGACTGGCGAAAGGAAGTCAATCATGTTAAACGGCTTGAAGAGGAATATTGGAAAAAAGATCGAATAACTGACGAGTTATTTATCATAAATACGGCAGACGACAGTGAATCGGAAACGACAGACACAGAAAGCAGTTCTGATTCGGAAGACTGTATGAGTGGAATTGAATAAATAGGGTAAGATTATATTGAATTATATATAAAAAAAAATGTACATACTATCCTGGTGTTATTTGGTACTCTGGTTTAATTCCCGCTCACAAATTAACAGAAATGTAGTTAGCAAAAGTTAATAAACATGTAAGAAAGATATACGAATAAGTATATTTTTCTTACGTCTACAAGAATTATTTCCTTGAATTTTTTAATAATGAAAGTTTATTTGTCAGAATATGGATGAGTAGGTATGTGTATGTATAATAAAATTATAAAATACAAATAAATCCTTAACCCGAAAGAATGTTAAATGCAAAATTAATGAACTATAATTTTGCATTTAACATTCTTTTGCTAGCTGTCCTTTCGTGTGACAGATGACGTCACAAAGCTGTTATTGTGACAAGGTTCCATCGCAATATCATCGTGCGGGGCTTATACGAGTTATTAGCTTCGGCTGTGATTACAAATTCAGGCTACATTAGTACCTATATCAATAAGTACATTTCTACTGATTACCATCAGAAATCGCGGTCACGCTCAAATCTAGGTACCTACCTAAAATACTTTAAATATTGTGGTATATTCGCCAAGAATGTAAAGAAGTACTTATGAGTTTATGGAAAAATAACTTTAATTCTTACACAATAAAGTTTATTTAAGAGGGCGTATAAAGCTAGAAAAAAATCGGATTTCACCCGCGCGCTTCACACGCCCCGCACTCGTCCAACGCATCGAAAACGTTACCCGCGCCATGTTTTGATTTACGAGTACACAGTAAACGCAAAAAGGTCAGATAAAAATTGGCAAAGTGCGAGTCGGATTATCCGTCTGTACTTTGAACTAAACAACAAACAAAATATTTTTTTAAATTATAACGAAAAGGTATGTAATGTAATCATTCTGTTAATTTTACTTTTTCGGTAAGACTTGGCTAAGCGCAACTCAAAGCATTCATTAAAATAGTATTTTTTGCTAGTCTTCTATAGTTATGATAAAAATTATAGATGACATTAAAAAATATTCAAGATGGAGGGTATAGATTTTAGAAAATATTTAATAGGGATGTATCCAAGGTATGAAAATCAAAAAAATATTTAGTCCCTCTTATAGATAATAAAAAAAATTAAGACCCCTATTTTTTATTTTGTCGATATTACCAAAAACTACTGAGATATAGCGTATTAAAGTTACGGAGTGGGGGCTTATTACGTGGTAAAAAATTTACCACGGCGTGATGACATGCGACATTTCAAATCAATATATATTCCTAAGTATTAGAATGAACGAAAAAATAAAAAATACGTGTTCAATATTTTATACAGTATGTTAAATAACAGAGGGCGTTCCCTTAAACTCGTTAATATATATCATTAATAGATTAAAATAAAAATATCAGCATCCATACTAATATTATAAATGCGAAAGTAACTCTGTCTGTCTGTCTGTCGGTCTGTCTGTCTGTCTGTCTGTCTGTCTGTCTGTCTGTTACGCTTTCCCGCTTAAACCTCTCAACTAATATTATAAATGCGAAAGTAACTCTGTCTGTCTGTCTGTCGGTCTGTCTGTCTGTCTGTCTGTCTGTCTGTCTGTCTGTCTGTTACGCTTTCCCGCTTAAACCTCTCAACCGATTTTGATGAAATTTGGCACAGACAATCTTTAGACCCTGAGAAAACATAGGCTACCTTTTATCCCGGAAAAATTTGATATTCCCGAGGGAAATCTAAAAAGCGCGATATAACCGAACTCCACGCGGGTGAAGCCGCGGGCGGAAAGCTAGTAGAAAATAAGCATAAAAAATCCGAATAAAAAAAAATTCTAATTGGAAATAAATTTGAAACCTCCTGTTTTAAATCAAAATAGTAGTCGTCATGTATAAACAAATTGCGACGTTGCCGTCTTTCATGTTCGCGTGTACAGTGTGTTTCTTTTACATGTCAAATTAAAATTTTTATTGAATATTTTCTTATTGGAAAAAATTTTAAAACATTTTGTTTTCGAATGGAAATATTTTTTTTAGCATGTATGTATGCTATACTATTTCGGGTCAACGGGAACGCCCTCTGTTAGTTAACAAACTGTATAAATCTATCTGATGGACATTAAATTATTTTTTAGGATACAAGATACAACCCAATGGCCGAGGTTTTTAGGGTGTTGATTACGAACATAACATACAATTTGAAATCCGAAATAGCGGATATAAATTTTTAATAAAATATGTCATGGTTTTATTCAAAAAGTCATGGCGTAAGAAGTCGCAGACAGCAGTTAGTGACAAATAAAGCGAAAGGGAAGTAATGGTATAATTAAACGTTTTACTATTTAGTTGTTATTTTGAACAATTAATTATGACAGCCTCCGTGGCGTAGCGGTAGCGGACGCGGCCGCTGTGCAAGGTCGCGCGGGTTCGATCCCGCACAGTGCAAGTATTTATATGCATGAATATGAATATTTGCACTGGTCTGGTCATGCCTCGGAAAGCACGTTAAGCCGTTAGTCCCGGTTGCCATACGAACATCTAGTGGCAGTCGTTACGGGTTGTTGGAGCCCTCAAAAGTCCAACAATTCGTCTAACTGCAATGCTTTGATGTCGCCTTCGGGTTGTGGAGGTCAGACGGCAGTTGCTTCACGGAAAATGTCAAAGTTTAGCCATATCAGCAGTTGGACTGGTAAAGTGGACCCCAGACTCCAAAGCTGAAAAAGGCTTCGGATGCGACTGGGATTAACGCTGGGATGATGATGATGATGACTATTTAGTTGTTATTAATTTGTTTCTGTTTTTTTTTTTTACTAGAAATCCTGTTATTTGCTTGATGGATGAGGTGAAGAATGTGTATGTACCTACTTCAAACATAAAAAAATCACTATGGAAATTTAGTAGTAGACTGTGGTGCATAAATAAAACGAAAAGTTAATAATCATTTATTTTTATACTGTAAAATATTTTTTTTTATAAATTAAGTATGAACCAGCGCTTGACCGCAAGCCTGCCTGATGGTAAGCAGTGGTGCGATCGTTGATGGTAAAGCGCGCTAGTTACTTTCAATATTTATTACACGTTCGTTATTTTTTACTTTTTTATGATTTATTGTTATTTATTGATCTATATACACATACGTGTTCTTTTGCTGCTCTACCTTTATTTTGTGCACGACTACAGATACAACATTATTTGATTTTTACTTCTAAAAATAAAACTTCTACGAACTGTCTTCCGATTATAGCTGCTGCTCCAGATAGTGCCGCATAATTAATATTGTAAGACCGCTTAGACCAGCAACCATCAGCAATTACATCGATTACCGCTATGCCATCTTTTACCCTGCCTTCTTCCACTGCAGCCGCGGCTATGATAGTTTCGTTAGCCGTTTTCCCCATTCTTCAGAAATTTGATTATGATGTTTATTAAACATTCATTGCTGTACACAGTCCTTGAAATTGTTCCAAAAAAAAGCCAGCGTTTGTGATACCAGAAACTGCTGCTGTATTAATACCTAAGTTGAAGGTTTTGTGTTTATAATAAAAGTAAGTAGCTTTATATATATTACAAAAAAGTTTCAATTTAGAATTTAAACCAACTTTTGTTTCGCCAGTAATTTTAACGTTGGATAGGTAACAGCCAAATTAAGGAGCATGATTTGAAATAATTTTAAGTCTTTCAAAGAAATACACTTTGTTTATTACGAGTCGTTCACTAACGTCATATATATTTTCCGCTGTTTTTTCATTAGTTTTCTTTTTCTTCGTACCTAACTTTGCCCGATTATACACTCGTGGTTCAATATTTCTGAAATCAAACGAAAATTGTCATAATTATGTATGGATTAGGTTTTACAGTTTATCATTGTGTGTGACTTTTACTGTGGAATCAAATGTTTGTTATATCATAATGGTACTAAAATCAGAAAAACTAGGTATGAACTAAGCTTTCCACAGATCTAGATGTACTGGTGTTATGTATAATATAACTATGACTGATATATATTTATATTTATATTTATTTATTTAGGTAACCAACAGCGATACATAATAAATTTTACAAGTATGAATATTACATTATGATATTATGGCCAATAATAGGTTTCCCTGTGTAACTGTAAAGTATAATTCCAACGCATGCGAACAGACCAATATCAAATACACACATACACAGTTATAAATAATAAAACAATACAGAAGAATAAACAATACATAACACAGTCAACAACTATGAAATTGAATTTAAAACAAATAAATTACGACATTGACAGCAGAAGACAGAAGAAAGAGATGAAGAAAATTAGTTGGTTGTCATTTATCTGCATCTATAGTTTCGACTATTAGCTTCTTGAACGTACGTTTATTATGGCAAAATAAATCCACTTTAGAGAATTCCGAGTTATACGCCCGAGCAATGCGAGTCAGTACACAGTTGCTGGCATAGTTGGTGGAGTGCCTAGGAACGTGCAACATTGGCGTGTGACGAGTGCGCCGTAAGGGAGTGTTAAACTTTATCTGTGCGATCAACTCCGGGCAATCAAGGCGTCCATTGATTATATCATAGAGCAAACACATGTCCATCACTTTACGCCTTTCTTCGAGCGTTAGCAGATCATATGATCGACAGCTATCTTTGTAAGCCATCGGAGGTTTACGAAGGCGATAATTAAGATGGTTAATGATTTTTTTTTGGATTCTCTCTATTTGTTTTTTATAAATTATATATTGGGGGGACCAAATTTGACACGCATACTCTAAAATGCTGCGCACATATGCAAAATATACAGATTTAATAGCTTCAATGTTTGTAAATACCTTACATGACCGAAGAACAAATCCTAAGTTCTTATAGGCTTTTGTGCTAATGTTGTCTATGTGATCTGAGAACACCAATTTACTGTCAAACAGAACTCCTAAATCCCTAACCACTTGGACTTTATTTATGACAGTTCCATCAAAATTATATGAGTAAACAATCGGGTTCCTCTTACGTGTGTAACTGATACATTGACATTTTGCAACATTAACAGTGATCTTGTTATTGGAGTAATAATTGTTTAAGCGATTAAGATCCTCTTGAAGTGCCTTACAATCATCGGGTGATCTTATTTTACTAAAAACTTTTTTGTCATCAGCGTACATTAAGTGAACAGAGTCTTCAAAACAATCAGTGATGTCAAATAGATACGCGTTATAAAAAAGAGGTCCCAAATGTGATCCCTGGGGAACACCACTAGGAATTTCAATAAAGTTGGAACGGTAACCTCCAAGAACGACCGCTTGAGAACGTAAGTAATGATGTAAGTCTTTACTTAGTTTGCTTGGGTAACATTCTTTTCCATAAGGTGCTTTTGAGAAATGGCATATTTACAGATAACTTACCAACTATATTTATAATATTTTACCCATAACAAAAAATATTAAAATAGCATAATTACGTACCATTTTGGTTCAAAAGTTCATCACAATTCGGATCAAGTTCGTTCAAAGGCGTAAAGGTAGATCTGTTAAAAAATGAAATGAAAACAAACCTTATAAAGATCGTATTTTGAAGAACTAACATGTAAAACTGGTATGTATTCACCTTTTGTATGATAACTACAGTTTCCGACTTATTATAAGCCCGTTTTGATAAGGAATAAGTGTAAAAATCTATTTTTATATTCCGCTAAGATTTTCGTAACAAGTAGCCAGATGATACATGCCTTGAACTTTATAAATTTTAAGATAAAGCACATTTTGCATTTTTACCTATGAAAGTGAGATTATTATAACTCGATAGTTTTTTAAATTGGAAATTTTAATGGAGATGTTTCAGAAATGTATGGAGCCTGGGTCAGCACATTGTACACTTAATGCTAGGTATAGTTACGCTATAGTTAACTGTTATTAATGTTAATTTCCTATATTTTGGCTTAGTTTTTATACAGATTCAATTTAACTCGGTCAAGGAGTGCAACACTACTACTAATAAATATGGTGGTCAGCAATAAGCGAAATAAGATTTCGACAGTGACATTTGATTGACGTGTCGTGTATCTAAAGCTATCGTATTTATATTATCTACCATATGACTGCGAAAAAAACAAAATATGAATTCCGAACATACGGCCCATTAAATAAACACAATAAACTCAAATCAACACTCGACACGAACACAACGGGAAAATAGAACTGTCAAAGTCGCCTGCAATCAAACGTCATAAAAAAAAGTGTCATGGCTACCTTAATATAGGGGTTATCTCACTAAAAACGTTTCAAATAATTAATTTCATATACTTGTAAGTATTTTTATTCAAATTAATTTAGTAGTATTTTTATGAAAATCTTCTACTTTTTTCCTTTTATCTATATAGCGTACTATGGCTCCGTTTATGTCTATTCGTTCATATTTATACATCAAAAATAATTCGAATTCATACAAATACTTAGTATAAAATATATTTTTTTGTAGTTGAGCACATATAAACCAAACAAACCGCAAAGTAAACTCCCCTCAACAAGCGAATGGTCAGGGTATCGATTTATTTTGCATATACTATTTGGCCACCATTACTCCAGTGCGTATTAAAACCTACACATACATTATAAATTAAAATGAATAAACAAACCTTTGACAATTAGCCATGAGTTGACGTTTTAATTCCTTATTTTCTCTTTTAGAGCGGTTTTTTGATTTTTTTTGTTTGCCATAATTTCGTCAAAGTATTTTCACGGGTACGGAGCACAGAAGCACAGTCCTCTCGTCTCAACGGAGCGATCGCAACTGATCAATGAAACAAAACATGCTTGTAACGCATGTACCAGGCGAAACAGAACGAGAGTGTTCTGCGCGGAATAAGAACGTAGTAAGCGGCAAACCAGTTTTTTTATAATTACTCGTAAAATATACAATATTTTATGAAATCCCTAATACAGTCCCTCGGTAATATAATTTTATATTGTGCATTAAAATATTGACTCAATAATAGGCATAATTTTGAAAATAAATTGAATTTAGTTGAAAACTAGATGCAACTTTGTGATTTTTTTCTATCGAGAAAATATTATAATTTCATGTTTTCACTCAGACCAGTCTCTCTCAAATATAATGTAATATCTATATTTGAAAAACCAAATAATTTGTAGCTTATTATGGACTGTAAAAATCAAATCTAAAATCAACAATTTACCTTTATACCCCCTCTTAAGTCGTGGTGGCCTAGTGGTTAAAACACCAGCCTCTCAAATAAGAGTATGCGGTTTAGATTACAGGTCAGACAAGTACCAATGTAACTTTTCTGAGTTACATGTACTGTCGAAGTATATCTTGGTCACCATTGATGGATTACAAGGTAAAGGAAAACATCTTGAGGAAACCTGGACTTTAAGTCAGAAATCGTCAACCCGCATTGAGCAAGCGTGGTGATTACGCTTAATCCTTCTTTTTGTGAGGAGACCTGAGCCTAGCAGTGGGACGATAAAAAGGTTGATGATGAAAGTTTATTTTTTTGATAACTGGGCAGTTGCCCAGCTAGTAAATAAATAAAACTTACGTTAATTTAAAATGAGCTGTCAATTCTTCTTTACGATCAAGTATTGAATACTACTTCAACTCTTGATCAATGGCCCCTGTGGAGTAGATACCACAATTTTGGCAATAACACGTGTAACAGATTATAGTAATATTTTGAAAATTTTATTTCACAATAATGGCGGATATCGCCAATGACAGTTGAAAAAGACGGCCGCGTGAACCATCAACGAGGAAGGTTAAGGCAAATTCATGATGTGGCCACTATGCTGCGATATTTCAACGTTCTTTATGAATTATTCTCTGAATGTACTTTTTACTACATAAATCACTTTTTCACGCGCTTTTATTTAGTAAAGGACACTATAAATAATTTAAAAGAGCAATGAGAAATAAGCGTGACACTCATCTTAGCCTTCCCGTCAAAAAAAAAGCCCAAGAAATAACGTCAGTAGTGTCAATACTGATCACTTGACTTATGTTGTTATCTCTTTCTATATTTTTATAAGCTTTCGTAACCAAAGGGTGAAAAACCTTATTAATTAGATAACTGTGTGTAACCTGTATCTCATGAACCTTTTTTTTATAAATTACAAACTAGCAGTGATGCAATCGTTGATGGTAAGGCGCGCTAGTTTATTAAACCTACTCACTCAAAAGAACTGAGTAAATAGGAAGGAAGACTGCAGTTAAGCGCGGTGATGCAATGTTAAACCCAACAACACGATCATCGATGCTGCGCCAGAGGGAGGTTGATCTGGAGGCCTCCACAACCAAACTCCCGCCACAACAACATTTCGCGCATCGTACCCGGTACGTACATCGCAACACAACTGCTCAGACCCGTCCTCCGTACGGCTTCACCAGACATCATGCCGGAACACGACGAATCGCTTGGCGGCATGACTTTGTCTGGTGGGTGGTAACTTATGCCGGCGGCCGATGTTGTGGCCTACTACCGCGGAAAACCAGCCTACCTTGGTAGGTACCTATAGTTGCAATTTTCACAGATTATGTGTTTTGTTGCCTCTATAGCAACAGATACGGCGACCGTGACGACCTCCGTGGCGCAGCGGTCAACACGCCTGCCTGCGACGCGGAGGCCACGGGTTCGATCCCCGGTCAGGTCATGATGGAAAACGATCTTTTCCTGATTGGCCTGGGTCTTGGATGTTTATCTATATATGTATCTATTATAAATATAGTATCGTTGAGTTAGTATCCCATAACACAAGTCTCGAGCTTACTTTGGGGCTAGCTCAATCTGTGTGATTTGTCTGTACATATTTCCCCCCCGCCTCCGGACGTTGACGCGAGTAGTCGTGTTATTGGCAACTCCCGGATTTTTATTCGATAAAAATAGTTTTTGATATAGTAAATGACCTAAAAACTAAAGTGATACGTGAAAAACATTACAACAATCAATCAGTGAAAGTGCTATAACAGTGCAAAACAATTACGTGAGTTAACAAACAAAAATTCATTATAAACTTTTAAAGTGAACTTATATATTTCTGCGTGTGGCGGTGTTGGAAAAAAAAAAAAACAAATTATTGTGTACGGAAGAATTTAAATAGGTATTGTACAATTTCAACACATTAATCTCTAAGCTCATACGCTCAGCGGCTCAAGTCACCACCTAAGTTGTTGGTGCTCAAGTTAAAGTCCAGCTGACGAACAAGCTATCTTTGTTGTATCGTGATTCGATTGGGTTCTTGTGTTGCTCTGCTACCAGACCATCGATAATGCCAATTAATCGCACACCACCGGCATCTCCGCTGCCCATGGCATCTATGAAGGTGCCAGAAATCGTGGAATCCGCACTTTCCGATACAAATGAATGCAGAGAACCCTTGAGTACGCCAACGCCTGATGTTTTTACGTCCGCAAAACACATAACAGAGCGTAGGAAAAAAAGAAAAGTTGAAGGCAACGACAGGGACTCGGACAACTTACCAATAAAAATATTTTCCGACTTTTCTAAGGATCAAGAAAGGCGTTTTGATGATCTCATATCAAAACTGAACGATATCATTAGGCAGAACGGTGAGCTTAAGGCAAGCGTCGAGAATATGTCCAGCAAGTACGATGAGGTTTTGCTGCGTATTGCAAGTCTGGAATCCGAACGTAAGGAGGACAAAAAACAGATTAGACAGCTGGAAGATAAAATCGAGTCTATGGAGCGAAAATCGAGAGCATGTGGAATTGAGATTCGGAATATTCCCAAAGAAAATGGAGAAACCAAAGAGAGTCTTTGCGACTTGGTTACAAATGTAGGAAAAGCTCTGAGTATTAACATTGACAGCTCTAATATACGAGACGTCTTCAGAGCAAACCTAGTGATGACTCAAGCCCTGTCATTGTTGAGTTCAACTCGGTTTTGCCGAAAAACAAAATCCTTGACGGTGTGAAAACTTTCAACAAAACTAAAGCCAACAGTGAAAAATTTAACACTGCCCATTTAAAGTTGGAGCAACCGACCCGACCGATTTACATAGCAGAGACGTTATCTCATAAAACACAAAGATTGTATTTCCTAGCACGGTCGTTTCGGAAGAGTTACGGTTACTCATTCTGCTGGACAGCTCATGGTGCAGTTTACCTGCGCAAACAGGTGAATGATCCGCAGATCCGCATAAACTCCGAATCGGACCTCGATAAATTAAGAATTAATGCATGACTGCCTTTTGTAACCTATTTTTTAATAACCGATAATCGAATCTATAGTATTATTATTGATAACTGTAATTTATTTTTTCAAATAATTCTTAAGTCAAATAATTCTGTTATTGTTTACAATTATTGTAAACACTATTCAATTAATCCTTTAATTATTATGCATGTTAATATTTTATTCAACACACTATTCACAAAACCACTTCATTTCATCTCATTACATCATTCTCATCACATCTCATCATCATCATACTTTTTATTTAAACTGATTATAACATTACAATACTCTGCAGTTTTTACTTTTGGGTCTATATATAATATAAGTTATCACTCACCTATATACGCGCAAACATTCACACATTCATACATTCGTACTAATGCAAAGAAACATTCCAATTCACAATATAATACGAACACGAACAATCCTCTAATTATGGTATCAATTAACACCAATAACAGAGCCAACATTATTGATTTAAAATCCTACATATACCATGTATCCTGGATTATTACTATTTCCATTAAAATTCGACACCATTGAGAACATCAATACTGATCTTGACCTCATATCTGTTTCGAAAGCTGGCAATTGTTTGATAGAAGACTGTGCAAAATTGTCCAAAACTCACTATAAGGCAATTTCTATCTTAAATCAAAATATTAGAAGTTTGTCCCACAATTACCCCAATATTCTCACTCTTTTACATCGTGCTAACACGAAATGGGATCTTATTGTTTTAACGGAGTGCTGGTTGTTGAATTCCCCTCCCCTCCCAACTCTTGATGGATACTACTCCACCTCTACCACTCGGCACTGTACGCAAAATGAAGGCGTAGTAATTTACTACCGAGAAAACTATAAAGCTGCTATTGTCGAACCAGTTTTAAATGACGCGAACTGTCTTATTATTATTTTAAATCAAGATACGGCCATTATTGCAATTTACCGCCCACCATCAATATACAACGTTACTAACTTCATACATTCTCTATCTCAGATTCTTAAAAATTACTCATCATATAAAAATTTAGTAATTACGGGCGATATAAATATTGATATTAAAGAAAACAACACCGATCCCCGATCCTCAGAGTATTTATCAATGGCTGCTTTTTACGGTATGCTTCCAGCACACACATTGCCAACTCGAAGCAGAAATTGCCTCGATCATGTACTTTTAAGAACCAAAAATACAGCACATTGTTATGTTGCCCATGCCTCAGTAACTGATCATGACGCCGTAATACTTTTTCTGGGCGCTTCCCATAGTTTTCCTAAAACAAACATTAATAAAACTATCAAAAAATTTGACTACGTAAAACTTGAAATGGACCTGATAAATGTTGATTTTGATACTATGTACCAGCTAAAATGTGTAAATGAAGCTACTAATTATTTTATTAATTCCCTTAACCGTTGCCTTATCGCCAATTGTATACTTAAACCAGTGCCAAATAGAAAACGATTAACAAAACCGTGGATGACTGTCGGGTTATTAAAATGCGTGAAAAATCGAGACCATTTACATATTAAATACAAAAAATCACCCACTAACGAGATATTAAAAATTACATATAATAGGTACAGGAATTACTGTGTCAAAATTTTAAGAAAGGCCAAAAATAATTATGAAAAATCCTTGTTAAAGTCCGCAGAAAAAGATACTAAAAAGCTCTGGGACGCTGTGAAAACAATTACTTTTACAAAGAAACAGAAAACATCTGCAGCGGAACTGTTATCCCCAATAGACCCGATATCATCAGTCAACGAAACAAACCACTTTTTTGTAAACATTGGTCGTACACTGGCAGAGGCCATAGTTAAGGACAATATAAACAGTGACCCTACTCCCTCAACTCACAATACACCCTTTATAAACACATTTTTTCTTAATCCAACTGATAATGCTGAAACTGAATTAGTGATAATGAATATGCGGTCTGATTGTGCAGTGGGCCTCGACGATGTTTCTGGACTTTTCCTGAAAAGATTCAGCGATATACTGGTTCCCCCTATTACTTTTCTTTCTAATTTGGCCTTTGAAACTGGAATATTCCCTGATGCGTATAAAGTAGCTGTTATTCACCCTATCTACAAGAGTGGGGACAGGACGTGTGTAAACAACTATAGACCCATTTCTATTTTACCAACTCTGTCAAAAATTTTAGAAAAATTACTAAATAAAAGACTTGTCAAGTACCTAAATTCACACAATATATTATCACCTAACCAATACGGGTTTCGGTCAGGAATTTCAACAAATGACGCGGTTCTAAATCTAACAAATAAAGTGGTGTCTGAGCTGGACCATAGAAACAAGGTGATTGGTATTTTTTTGGACCTGGCCAAGGCCTTTGATACGATTTCTGTCCCCACTCTTCTAGAAAAGCTGGAGTACATAGGCATCAGGGGCACTCAGCTTGCTCTTTTTCAAAGTTACCTGACGGGACGTCGACAACGCGTTAAGATCAATGACTGCGTTAGCGATGAGCTTTCGGTTACATATGGGGTTCCCCAGGGCAGCATCGTTGGCCCTACTCTATTTCTTATATTTATAAACGACCTTTGCAATCACTACCTTCAAAACGGGAAAATTTTTACTTACGCCGATGATACTGCACTAGTCTTTCATGGTGAGTCTTGGACAGATGCCTTCAGTCATGCACAGTCGGGATTCAATTTGGTCTCAAAATGGCTCTCTAAACACTCACTAACATTGAATATAGACAAGACAAAGTATATTACATTTTCTCTTACTAGCTCTGGCCAACCATCATCTAATTCCTTCACTCTCGTAGCCCACAACTGCAAACCAAATGAGCCCTGCCGTTGTCCGAGTTTGAGTAGCACAGACTCCATTAAATATCTTGGCGTCCAGATTGACTATAGACTAAAGTTTCACCAACATATCGAATCACTCTCATCCAGATTACGTAAGCTCATCTTCATTTTCAAAAACCTAAGTTACATTGCGGACATATCAGTGATAAAAATGGTATACCAGGCTCTATGTCAATCAATAACAACTTACTGCATACTTTGTTGGGGTGGTGCTGCAAAGACGTCGCTTATAAAATTAGAAAGAGCGCAACGTTTGATACTAAAGGTTGGATGGCGTCTCCCCTTCCTATACCCGACGTCCGAACTTTATTCTACTTGTAGAATATTAACAGTCCGACAACAGTTCATTCTGAGCGTAACAATGAGATCTCATTCACTAACTCCTTATGACCCACACAAACTGGCCGACAAGCGTCGCAAACACAATGTCTGTCCCACCAGTTCCTTTACCACACTACTCGCACGAAGCAGTTTCTGTTATCTTGGAGGTCTTGTTTATAACAAAATAAACAAAATCCTAAATATTTACCCTAAACCTAAAAAGGAATGTAAAATTATCGTTACCAATTGGCTCCTTCAACAAGATTATGAAAATACTGAAATCATAATAAAACCTTAAGTAAAGCTCCAATAAACGTACACCACATGCACACACACACACACACACACACACACACACACACACACACACACGCCAACACACATGCACACACACACACACACACAGACCCCCCCCCACACACACACCCCCGCACACGCACACACACAACATACTACACAACATAGTTTAAGTTTTATAAAAATTGTCTTCACTTCAATGTAGTTGTTAACAATTAAACTTAACACGTGATATGCACGACTGCACGTACCATACGCTAGCTCACTACGAGGCGGCGAGAGCCTGGTGATCTGTACTACAGGTTTTCCTGAAACCTACTTCAGACACCAGCTCTCATAAAGGACTTGTAAATATTTAAACTGTTAGCTTTAAGTAAAATTGTAACTACCTTTGTGGAGAAATAAATAAATATTAAATATTATTATTTATTTATTTATTTATACTAAACCAGAATATAATTTGTGTATCTACAACGTTATTTTTTTCTTTATACGAGAACTAGTAGTTTGTTTAGAATAAGATTCCGATCATTTCTACACATTTTTTTTTTTCCCAAATACATTTAGATATTATTGTAGTGTGGTTACCGAGTTACTGTGCAGGGGTGCAATAATACGTTATAAGCAAAATTAACACATAATAAAGTACATAATAAGCTGCTGTGGAATTTGTTCCCTGTTCTTCTCCACAGAGACCCTCGCTTTGGAATTGGCAACTAGCTTTATCTTACTGACTGATCCTTTGACGATCAAAAGTACCTACCTGTAATTGATTCATCATCATCATTTCAGTCGAAAGACGTCCACTGCTGAACACAGGCCTCACCCAAGGATCTCCACAACGACCGGTTCTGAGCCTTCCGCATCCAGCGGTTTCCCGCAACCTTCACCAGGTCGTCGGTTCACCTTGTCAGGGGCCTACCCACGCTGCGTCTTCCGGTGCGTGGTCGCCACTCGAGAACCCGTCGGCGCCATCGAACATACATTGGTCCAGTTGTAATAAGGTGATTTGTATAATCTTAAACGTTGAAATGATACATGAAGCACAATCTATGAACTAATTTGAGAAGTTACCCGCGCAGGATAAAAAGCTTTTTAATCTGTTTTACACCTTGTCTTTTGCAATGCCCTGTAACAAAAATGTGCTTCTAGAATAAAATCAATATGAAATAAGTTTATTTTATTCAAAGTATACCAACCCCTTCAACAGGTCCTACGGGCAATGTGCCCGGCCCACTGCCACTTAAGTCACAGTACACAGACAGCAAAACATCTTCATAGAAACGAGCCGCTCTCGGTTTGAATGATTGCGTGCGCGTCGTGCGCCGTATCGGTACGCGATTTCACGCACACGCTGGCATAATATAGCTTGGAATAACATAGGGACAGTCAAAGAGTATAATAATAATAGGGTAAAAGAGAGCCCTCTCGAGGGAATTTTGTGCATATCGTTTGAAAGCGCCCCTGGTTTTCTGAACGTACATTAACGTCAATATATATTTATACCTACGCATACCATAGCTATAGACAGGTATATTGTATAGTCCTATTGATTAGAGGTTATTAATGTTACTTCCTTAAAAGCTATTTTGTTTCAGCAAGTTACAGAGATTATAAATCATTGAAAAAAAAATGGCTTTTAGCGAAAGTAACATTAATCTAATGAATATAATAGAAATAAAACCACTTAATAAAATATAATAACAAAATATTTATTTATTACTTTTAAACTTGTCTTATGTTCTTACATCCAAGAGCTCAGTGATGCGCCATTTCCCCTATTTTAAAAGACACACACACAGAACACAAGCGTCTTTTCGCAATTATAAGATTGTATTTCACAATTTCTTATGGAATCACAATTCACAGCGCACAGGTACAATACTACGAAGACTGAACTGGTTTCCGGGTAAGACTGATTATCAGGACGGAGGAGGTCGACGGGGGGGCTCGACGTCAATAACACAGAAATCCTCTCGAAAACCAAGAAACATGTGCAAAATGAATACGAAACAAACAAACACGTGCAAGCCGGGACCACAAACCGCAGTGCACTGCTTTATCGACAGTCTAGTTATAAAAGTAAAATTTTATTATAGCGGCACCTATCGGCATGCCATGGGTACCAATGTTTAGGTATGCTGTTCACTTTCAAAGATGTCTTTAGTCACTTTGCTTCAGTTGCTGATGTTCTAAGTGAACCCCCCCTGGGGACAGTACGGGCTGTGGTTCAACGCAAGACTAGGCAAATAACTCTGCGGGCGGCCTTAGATAATCTACTGTTCTGTCTCTACTGTGCTTAAGTGTTGCAATTCTTCTGGCTATGTCGGTTACTCTCGTTCTTCTGCGGATCTCCTCATTTCTGATTTGATCACGCATTTGTATTTGATTACCTTGAAACATGATTGATTTTGCACTTCATGCATTAGGTTCGTGAATGAGATTCATTACACATTGCGACTCCTCCGTGCCTCGGATTGCACGTTAAGCCAATGCACCTGGGTATAATTATTTGCTTTTTGTTTACCTGGATTTTACTGCATGTAGTAACTTCCTTCCAATTTTGTTACTGTACGGTAACAAATGCATACAAAGTAGGTAAGTACATAATACATTTTATAACTTAGATAAGTTACCAGAACTGGGACACAAACAATATAAACTGGAAACTTACTTAATTTTAACTTATATGGCACGAACACCCGAATTAAGTTCATGTCTGAATTAACATAAGGTTACGACAGAGGATTAAGTTACCACTAACTCGGGGAGTCTGCAGGTTTCTGTTAATTACTTAATTTGTCTAAGTTTTGCTACCTGATCCAAGGAGGATTCGTGTTTCAAAGTTAGCTTACTTTAATACGTGTTGCATTAATTAGAATACAATCTATAGTTACCGTTTTTTCAGATGGAACTCAAATAACGTGGAGCGGAAGGGTGTGTCAGACTTTTACTGACTAAAACCCACTTATCTTCCTTATACTTGCCAGTGCGCCAGGGGCCACTCTTTCGAAAAACCCGCGGCACTGGAGGATTTTTTTTATTTTGTAATTATAAACTAGTGTTTGACCGCGAGCCCGCCTTATGGTAAACAGTGATGCAATCACGGTTTTGCCCTGTTTATTTAGTGGTTTACATGAACGATGAACGAATGAAATATATTTCATTCGTTCATCAGCTTTCAGGTTCATTTTATGTGATTAGGTTGCTTCAACGATATTAGTAGAAGGGGAAAACTCAAAAATGTCAACACTTGAAAAACCTCTGGGTTTGTAGCAAATTAAAACTACGAGCGGCCCACCGCCGTTCTCAGAGCGGGTCATTTTGTAGAGTAACTTTTTGTAAAAATTAATGATATTTATGAATGTAAACACTAGGCAGAGTTTCCAATTAATTCTGTGGATTTTGATACCTGGTTTGTCAAGTTTGGTTACGTAAAAGGGGATGCAAAGGGTTCTATATCACATAAATAATTATATAATGATGATATTTAAAAAATCTAGTGTAGCAAAATTTAAGTAAGAGTGCCTTATCCATCTGTTATTCAGACAAATGTTCCTCATATGGCCTGCTTGCGTGTTTTTTTGTTAAAAAACTTGTAAAGACTTAAGTTATTAATTTATGGCTTGTACTAACGGCCTTTAGTCGTTCCTCACGACACCCCTGGGGGAGATTACTTTGGTACGTTTTTGACCTACGGTTATCCGGCTGTTTAAATATTAATTTTGTTTTTAACATTTTGAATTCGCTCTATATAAAATACTGATATTTAGCTGTACCCGTTTGGAATGGTAGCCAATCCCAATAAAGTTGGAATAGAATAGAATAAATTATATCATGTTCTATTTCAACTTTGCCAAAATTTGTGCCCATAATGTGAGCCTATTGATCTACCACAATATGGGTACAAATACCTCTTCACCACATCGACAGTAAGACACAGACAAATAAATAAATTATTGTGCGTACATTTAAAATATTAACTCGAACACATAAAGGTTTAAACGTAGGTAGATTTGTATGGACGACATTCCGTTATAATTTAATTATCAAGGCTTAGTCATATTTTACGATTCAGCGTACAAATATTTATAGTATTTACAAAACATGTAGGTACTTATACTTTAAAGTATTGTAATTCGGTAGACCAAATTATTTAAAATAATTTAATAGATCAGTTAATAAATTATTATTATTGTCACAGTTAACATTTAATATATTTATTAATATGTAAATTACAATTATATGCCAATACATTAATTACCACTCCTGCAAATCGGTTCTGTAAATAATCCTCCGTGAATAGTTGAGGGAGGAGTTGTAGGGTTGAGGAAGAGGGAGTGAACATAGAGTGAGCCGGCTATAGTGTCCATCTCTATTATTGGTTGGAATGACAGCTTATTTTATGCTCACGCGCTGATTGTTACCTAGCGTGACTCAAGTGAACCATTTATTGTATCATCATCATCATCAACCTTTATATTGTCCCACTGCTGGGCACAGGTCTCCTCTCATACAGAGAAGGATTGAGCGTAATCACCACGCTTGCTCAATGCGGGTTGGCGATTTCAGACTTAAAGTCCAGGTTTCCTCAAGATGTTTTCCTTCACCTTCAGTCATTGGTGTCCAAGATATACTTAGAAAGTACATATAACTTTAGAAAAGTTACATTGGTACTTGCCTGACCTGGAATCGAACCCGCGCACTCATACTTGAGAGACTGGTGTTTTAACCACTAGGCCACCACGACATTTAGTGTATAAATATTGTTATTTTCATAATAAATTCAGTAATATGACGAAGTCAGAGACGGCGAAGCGGTAGGATCATCACCATCATTCATCATATATACTCCAATATTGACAATGACAATTTAAATAGGCAAAACGACAGTTCCACTCCGAAGAAGTACCCTGGTCCGTGTCTCAATGCACTGTTCGACAATCCACTTTACAAAACAACGTGCCGCCATTACAAAATAACGTCAGACCGTTTGCCCCACTACTACATAAATCAAATTAGCAACTTTTATTAAAATAATATTGTTATCCACGACATATTATTAGTATTAACTATTACAAAAAGAGCAGATGATTCTCATACATATAGGAATCCACCCTCCGTTTCTGAATTTAGATTAACCTTTTGTATAATAATATTTCAACATTTTGTAGAATTATTAATTATTCTTGCAACTTATTTTGGACTAGTAGCTTACCTTTTATTTGGGATTTGGCAATATTTTGATAGATTAGCGTGTTCCTATCAAATTAATTTCTTTAATATGTCCATTATTTTAGTTATAAATCAAAAATGTATTAGGCCAGAATCTATTTTCATAAGAATCCATACTAATATGATAAATGCGAAAGTAACTCTGTCTGTCTGTCTGTCTGTTACGCTTTCCCGCTTAAACCTCTCAACCGATTTTGATGAAATTTGGCACAGACAATCTTTAGACCCTGAGAAAGAACATAGGCTACCTTTTATCCCGGAAAAAATTGATGTTCCCGAGGGAAATCTTAAAAGCGCGATATAACTGAACTCCACGCGGGCGAAGCCGCGGGCGGAAAGCTAGTAATATATAAAGCAGAACTTCTGGACACGGCTGGCATTGTCAGGAGGTTCCTCTCTCTGGAGCCCTGACCGCCGGTAGCTTGGATCCTGTTCCCAATATCGGTGGGATACTATTTTTTATATTTTTATATGTTCTATATGTATTTATTATTTATTTATACTTTCGCACAAAGAAAATGTACAGAGGCGGACTTAATGCCTTTTGCCTTTCTTATATTGAACTTAAAACTTAAAAATGTAAAACAATATGTAAATATGGTGAAATAAAGGATATACATATATATGTAATATACAGACTTTATATCTATCTATAAACCTACAATTATCTTTAAAAAAAGTTCGTTTACAAAAAAAGGTTTAAGCCTTTTCCTAAAAGCGCGTTAAAAGATTAAATTCTGAAAAGGAATCTCTTTAAAAAAAATATAACCATCATCATTTTGTAAATCCGCCGGAGATATTTATCTCTATTGACTGTTCATTGAAGGGAATGACGCTATTCAGGATGCTACCCATCTTTTTTCAGCGAATACACAATTTCAGACATCCGCTTCCGTCAGCGAGTGTCCCAGGTGGAAGTGATACCATTGAATGGTTTTAATAATGTATGTTGATTTACTTTGCATTATAAATGATCGGATTACATCACGTTTTCGACTTCCGTGTTAACAACAATGACAGGCAACATTAGGCAAGACATATTCCGATCGGCAGCAAAAGTTGTTATGTTTTAAAATGGCCTATATGAGTGGCTATATCACTTATTAATTGGTACTATGTGTGGCCTTGGGTAAACCCGGCGTCGATACCAGAACTCAATACCAGTCTCCAACTTGCTGGCAGGCTATGTCATAAAGTTTTACCAAGTATTACGTGTTGTTACAAGAGGATAAGAACGCAAAGAAAAATTAAAACAGTATTCTATGGCGTAGCAAATACGCACCTAGCGTAGCAAGGCGCGGAACACGTTCTCCTACGGCGTAGCAAAGTGTACTGTACCTACGTGACAAAGTACCGTAGTAAAGCGCGTAGCACTTACAGCGTAGTATCGCGTCGCAACTGATTTTCATATAGAGAACGTGAGGTTATCATGAGTCGATCGGATGAATGTTTGTCCAATCTACCGCCTCATCTGTGATGTGACAAATGGCGTACAATCGTGCATAGATACGGTGACATATTCGATAATGTGCATATATTAATCTTTAATCTTATATTATAATACTTGTTATAATGCCCTATGACCTGAACACAGGTTTTAATAAACCTAGTACGGGCGGGTCGCTATCCAACACTCTAATTCCACACCATCATTACTAGCACCTGTAATAAAAAATATTTTACATCTTTCAAATTCGGTAAGTAGGTCCTTATTACCCCCAAATGGGGCATGTGGGTAACAAATTAGCGCTCTAAGATAATAATGTAGCTAGAATAGCCCTAGGGCGGTAAGTAATTAAAAAAAATTCTTTACTCTCGAAAAGTTCGCGTTCATCTAACCATTATACTGGCAATAGACATCATGCATTCAGCTCAATGACAAAAGAGGTCGCTTCGCTATTCAGTCATGTCTTCGTATGAGTATAGTAGTCATCATTTTCAAATATCGAACGGCGAACCTCAATTTAGTTCTTGAAAAAATAATTTAAAAAAAGATGAAATAAGACGGGAATAGAAAACTTTTACTTTAAATATTGTTTGTTTTTGGGATTTTTATTCTTGTAATGTCGGTTTTTTTTCTGCTTACCTCAGACTTGATATGTAAAGCAGAGTAGTTAGCTCAGGTGTAAGCATCAATTGCACCCTCGAACTATAGACGCCCTCACTGCGCTCGCGCGCTATATCTCGGGCCGCAATTGATTCCTTACAGCCCTTGGCTACTAAACTACTATTTTTTTAGTAGCCAAATTTTCAGATTCAAATTCAGAGATCACAGTCTGTTTTAAAGTCTAGAAGTAATCTTGGTCAGATCATTATGAAGACCAAGATTATATCTAGACTTGTCGTGTTCCGGCATGATGTCTGGTGAAGCCGTACGGAGGACGGGTCTGAGCAGTAATTGTGTTGCGATGTGTGCCGGGTACGATGCGCCAAATGTTGTTGTGTCGGGAGTTTGTTCGTGGAGGGTCTCCAGATCTATCTCCCTTTGGCGCAGCATCGTTGGTCGTGTTGGTCTTGGGTTTAACACTGCATCACCTGGCTCAACTGCCGTCATTCTTCCTATTCCTACGTTTTTTTAAGTGAATAGGCTTAATAAACTAGTGCGCTTTACCATCTACGATTGCGTCACTGCTTACAGGCGGGATTGCAGTTAAGCACTAGTTTATAATTAATAAAAAATAAAAAATAAAACCATGTAGAATCTGTTTGAGATGGTCAATCGATAGAAAAGCTTCTGCACCCTATATTTGTAGGTTACCAGTTTTGTATGCATTATGCAAACAGACTACTTCTGCATTCATAGTGCTTTGCAATGCTCATGCCTGTATTAGACTACGCATGGCTCCTTATGCTGTGGAACAAAACACTATGCCAGATTGAAATCTGTATTGTTTTAAAAATAAAAGGAAAAGAATGTGCGCCAGCTGGGCTTTTGAAGCTGGCAAGGAAAAGTTTGAGGTAAAGATATAAATTGTTTTAGGTTTTTATTGATAACATAACTTGTTTTGGGTGCTATTTGTTGCGTGGGTTTTAACAGTTTTAAAAAAGGAATATTTTATTATTCGTACTGAACGTGAATGAAGGAATGAATAGGTACTTATATTTTTATTCGTACTAACAGTAAATAGGGAATGAATATTTATATTTTATTCATACTGTTACAAATGGACCTTATGTCGATGGCATAAGGTTCAATATCGCGTGACATGCAGTGAGTCACTTTTAAGCCCTATTTTTCCAGATCTAGACATTTTCTAGGTATAATAATAAAACGCATTGCTAGACTTAGGAAGGCCTATCGAATGGTACAGGTATCAACAGTTTTGTCAACAAAGTGTCGACATCGAAATTTCTAGAAACCCGTTTCCGGGAATTACCGTAGGTACTTCCGAGTGACCTCGAAGTTATGTGCTATTATTATTACGTCTAGAGGAATCTGGAATGTTCGATCAGCTGGGCTATATATACCGCCGCGACGCCGGCCCAGAGTCAGTCTACACTCGACTAGCGATACGAAAACAGCGACAGTAAAGAAGCGATCTTAAAGAAGACCTACTGCGACAATTATAACGAGAACGTCGAGTACTACGAGAAGTAACATCTGCAGTGTTATTTTGTGTTTACAACACCGACTTCGTGGACATAAGGGAAGACTTCGGTGCGACATCAGCTACGTTCTACTTGTCATTGCCTACAATCGACTGTACCTTCGTTGCCAATAAACCTCGTAACCCTTAACCGGCATTTTAGTATCCCTAGCCCGTAACAATTGGTGTCAGAAGCGGCATGCCGGTCACGCCAAGGGAAGACGAAGGAGTTCGCACGCGACGACAAGCAGCGATGGATTTGGCGCGTCAAGAGGAAGAATCGCTTGGTATCCCTGCACCCGTAGAAGATGCGGCCGTCGGAACACCGACGAATGTGAGTGCGCCTAGTACCAGCACTATTCCCGGAAGCAGCGGATCCGATTTATCGGTGTTACTGGCTCACTTGACGGCGCAAATAAAGCTGAGTATAGCAGAATCCCAGGCGCAAATAAAAGGTATAGTAGCAGAATCCCAGGCAAAAATAGAACAATCCCAGGCAGCAACCCAGTCACAAATAAAGGAATCCCAGCAACTGGTATTACAATTAAATGAAAAGTGGAAAAAGACCAAAGAAGAGGTCAATGAACTTAGAATTAAAACAGCTCAACAAGATGCCCGTCTGGACCAGCAAGACACGCGCATTGACAAATATGATGCGCGTTTCGATAAATTAGACAATACCATCATGGAGTTTGGGAAGGAAGTAGAATTTTTGCATGAGAAGGTACAAAAAGGAGTTATTAAAGGTGTGGTACTGGTACCCAGTGCTTTGCCGACTTTCAAGGTACCTCATTTTGACGGGACAACGTCATGGGTGGCCTTCCGTCTACAGTTTGAAAAGGTCGCAAAAGGCAACAATTGGGACGACGATCAAGCTCTAACGGCCCTTATGCTTGCTTTGCGTGGTGATGCCGTACGAATCCTCGAGAATATTTCCGGCGATTGCAATACCCTAGCCTGTCTGTTAGAAGCGTTGGAGACTAGATATGGAGAGAAACACCTGGAACACGTCTACAGGGCTCAACTCCGCGAACGCACACAGAAGAGCAGCGAGGGTTTGCAACAATGGGCCACGGAAATAGAACGTATGGTTCGGAAGGCGTATGCATCAACACCGGGATTGATTGGCGCTACTACTCTACGATTATTTACCGATGGGATTCGAGATGCAGAAGTCAGGGCTGCTGTACGTCTGGGTCACCATCAGACCCTGAAGGCAGCCTTGACGCATGCTCTGGAGGTGGAAGCAGTACGTCAAGATGTCCCACAACACGACCGTATTCGAGAAGTGACCGCACAAATAAAAGCCCGACGAGGACCAACTTGCTATGAGTGCGGCGAAAAGGGGCACATTCGAATTGATTGTCCCAGGAAGGCTAAGGGAAGAAGAACTTCTTGGTCACGTGAGGAGGCCGCGGTGATGGCGTGGCGCAAGCGCGACGCAAAGGTCGAGCCCGAGCGCCCGTGCGAGCGCGTCGAGTGGCGCGAGCGGAGCAATCGGAGCGAGCGCCGCGAGCGACCCGCTGAACGAGAGCGGGAATGCGTCAAGGACCGGGAACACGAACGTTCCGGAAAGCGAGAGCAAGAGCGAGAGCGCTCGCGCGGAAGGTCGTGGAATGAGGCAGGCGCAAAGCGGGACAAGGAAGTCGAGGAAGAGGCGCGTAAGAAGAAGCGCCTCGAGAAAAAGGCAAGGCAGAAGGACCGCCGCCGCCAGATAACTTCAGGGAGTAAGGAACGAGTTAAAGGAAGCAAACAGGAAAAGACAGAGAACGTGCGGACTATCCAGGTGAATGATTTGGATGAAGACTGGGATAATCGATCATTGAAAGACGCACAGAAGGACGACAGTGACCTGAAGGCAGTAATCGAGTGGAAGCAACGTGGCCAGAGGCCCGCTTGGAGTGAAATATCAGCGCTTAGCCCAACAGTAAAAAGTTACTGGGCCCAATGGGACAGCCTGATAATTGATAATGGAGTTCTCAAGAGGAAATGGGAATCACCCAGTGGACAGGAGGTCACCTTACAGATAGTTGTCCCCTGCGATAAAGTCGCGTCAGTACTACGACAGGTGCACGACGGAGTATCCGGAGGACATCTAGGGGTAAAGAAAACCCTGGAGAAGGTGAGAAAAAGATTCTATTGGGTGCATTGCCGCGAAGACGTTGAGGACTGGTGTAGAAAATGTGTAGCTTGCTCCTCAGTAAAGGGACCGCAAACGAGAGCCAGAGGTCGGCTGAAAGTGTATAATGTTGGTGCACCTTGGGAAAGAGTTGCTGTCGATATAGCTGGGCCATTCCCTGTTACTGAAGAAGGGAATAGGTATATCATCGTCATGCAAGACTATTTCAGCAAATGGCCAGAAGCTTTTGCAGTACCCAACCAAGAAGCTCATACAGTCGCCAAAAAGCTAGTTCACGAGGTGTTCTGTCGATTTGGCATCCCTTTGGAGTTACACTCTGACCAGGGTAGAAACTTCGAGTCTTCACTATTTCAAGAGGTTTGCCAACTGCTCGGGATACACAAGACTCGTACAACACCATATCACCCACAGTCAGATGGAATGGTCGAAAGATTCAATCAGACGTTGGAGAATCATTTGGCCAAAGTAGTGGAAGAACATCAAAGGGATTGGGACCAATACATTCCACTCTTCTTAATGTCATACCGCTCTGCAACACATGATAGCACAAACTGCACACCGGCGAAAGTCAACTTCGGCCGAGAAATTAGACTACCCATAGATGCACTAACCGGAACACCTCCCGATACTCCTATTCTAGCCGTCGACTATGTGGCCGACCTGCGGCGTAAATTAGATGGAATACATGAGCTAGTGAGAGAGAATGGTCTGAAAACCAGTGAGAAAATGAAGATCCGATACGACCGCAAAGCTAACGTGCCCGGATTCGAAGAGGGAACTTTGGTATGGTTACATAATCCCATTAGAAGAAAAGGAAAGAGTCCAAAGTTCCAAGCCAAATGGGAGGGTCCGTACACGATAGTAACCAGAATAAACGATGTCACCTACCGGATTAAGAAAGGATCTAGAGGGAAGCTGAAAATCGTACACTTAGACCGCCTAGCTCGCTATTATGGATCAAATCATGCTCGGGACGAGCATGACTAAGAAGGGGGCAATGTTACAAATGGACCTTATGTCGATGGCATAAGGTTCAATATCGCGTGACATGCAGTGAGTCACTTTTAAGCCCTATTTTTCCAGATCTAGACATTTTCTAGGTATAATAATAAAACGCATTGCTAGACTTAGGACGGCCTATCGAATGGTACAGGTATCAACAGTTTTGTCAACAAAGTGTCGACATCGAAATTTCTAGAAACCCGTTTCCGGGAATTACCGTAGGTACTTCCGAGTGACCTCGAAGTTATGTGCTATTATTATTACGTCTAGAGGAATCTGGAATGTTCGATCAGCTGGACTATATATAGCACCGTGACGCCGGCCCAGAGTCAGTCTACACTCGACTAGCGATACGAAAACAGCGACAGTAAAGAAGCGATCTTAAAGAAGACCTACTGCGACAATTATAACGAGAACTTCGAGTACTACGAGAAGTAACATCTGTAGTGTTATTGTGTGTTTACAACACCGACTTCGTGGACATAAGTGGAAGACTTCGGTGCGACATCAGCTACGTTCTACTTGTCATTGCCTACAATCGACTGTACCTTCGTTGCCAATAAACTTCGTAACCCTTAACCGGCATTTTAGTACCCCTAGCCCGTAACAATACTAAACGTGAATAAGTAATGAATATTTATCTGTACTGATATATAAAGCTGAAGAGTGTGTTTGTTTGTTTGTTTGCACGCGATAATCTCAGAAAATACTGGCCCGATCTAAAAAAATCTTGTTGCGTTTTCTAGCCCATTAATCCACAAAGGCTTTTAGCTATATAGCATCATGCTGTGACTAATAGGAGCGGAGCAAATAATAAAAAAACATAACGAATCCTACGCGGGTGAAACCGCACCGCGCTGCTAGTAGGAAATAAATAAATAAACACTATAGAAAATCCAATTATATTATGTCTAGAACAAAAATGCAAACCAATTTTTTTTTACCAGAATTCGGTGAAGCCAAATGACTCATCTATGCGACATAGACCATAAGTAAAAGAAATGAAAGGAAAAGTATTTTTTCTGATTCGTACAGGAAGATCATAAAAATAAACTAATACGTATGACCCCGGTCACATGAAAATGGAGAAACACTGTATTGACGTCACGGTTTTAATTCATCATTTGGTGTATCTCTTATAGATAAGATTTTATGAAAAAAAAAATCTCTTGCATAAAAAACATAGTAACAAATAAAATAGTACAGTCACGAGTGCCAATACGTGTCAACAATTTTGCAGTAATATCCCTTGCAGTGGCGAAGGGTGAAATTTTGACAAAGGGAAGCCGGTCCAAAAAAATAAACACTTAAACACTTACCTACTGCAGGATATCTTGGAGGAGGTCTTCAGATAAGAATAATATTGCCGGTAGAATAATATAAGCCATAATAACAAACAAAATCCACAGTATTTAACCAAATCTGCGATTAAATTACCTTACAGAATCAGTCACAGTTTAAATAACACAAATATTAAAATATAACAAACAAAATTATCACGCACCAGTGGTATAGCAACACATGTCACATTCTAACAATAATTTATTTTCAACCAAACGAAATGAAACACGAAAATATGCCAAAATAAAAAGAATATGACTTGCGAAGGATTTCATTATAACGCTAATTCTTTTTAATTTTGTCGTGTTTCCTTTCTCCCGTGCCGTGGTTTGAGTGGTTTCTTTGTCTCTTTCTAATAGAGGAGAGGAGAGAACTGCAAGCCGGTTGCCATTAGCCTATCTTTCCTTAAATTTTACGAACGGTTAGCGAGCATTAGAAAGAGATGGTCTGACACGCTCTGTCTCTTTTCGCCTCATAGTAAAACGTTGGCCGAGATAAGCTGTAATTCGTCGAGTTACCTTCAATGTAATTTAGGTACGAAAAATTGAAGCGCTGATTAATTTACGACTATAAAATGAAATGTGATACTTAGGGTATTGCTAAGAATTACTATTGCTATTGTAAATCGCGCAGGCATTTAATTAATAATACTTTGTTAATGAAATAGAATGTAAATACTTTTGTATGAATATGGAACTGATTTTTGAAAGGTAACCCGGTGGGAATCGGCTTGTATGGACTCTTCGCCACTGATCCCTTGTAATCTTCTTTCTGCATGTCGACACTTGGCAACATTCAACTGCGATTTTTTCGTGTAAAGACTTTGAAATATACACGAAACACATTACGTAAACCTAAAGGTTTGAAACCGCTATGATCGTAACAACATAAAATTTTCCATCAAAAATAAAGGTGTAAATTTCTTTTGAATTAAACCTTGTGTATACATAATTTTGCTCGTAACTGTACCTCTTATGTTTTTTTTTTATATAATTATAAACTAGTGCTTGACTGCAATCCCACCTGATGGTAAGCAGTGATGCAATCGTTGATGGTAAAGCGCGCTAGGTTACTTAGAACCTATTCACTCAAAAAACTGAGTGAATAGGAAGGAAGACGGCAGTTGAGTGAGGTGATGCAATGTTAAACAAAACAACACTACCAACGATGCTGCGCCAGAGGGAGATTGATCTGGAGACACTCCACGACCAAACTCTCGACACAACAACATTTGGCGCATCGTACCCGACACACAACTGCTCAGACCCGTCCTCCGTTAAAGTAGATTGTCCAATGGAAAGTTTTTATCATAGATATATCTCTCAGAGCAATATAAAATATTTTTTACTTAAAGGTCACAAACTTCTGGTCATGCATCACTAACTTTGAGCAATAACCCTGATTTATTGTCTCCGTTGTTTACCTCCTTATATTATGGGGACAGTCAGAATTGGTAGTACTGCAGTTACACGTTAGTTTTTGGCTAATATTAGTGGAGAAATAAAAATGATTATAACTACAATGTGGCGTGTTAACGGCGAAATTAATTTAGCTATTTTGATGAAACCTGTCTCGTCATCATCATCATCATCTCAGCGTTAATCCCAGTCGCATCCTTTCGAAGCTTTGTCAGCTTTGGAGTCTAGGGTCCGCTTTACCAGCGTAATTGCTGATTTTGGCTAAACTTCGATATTTTCTGTGAAGCGACTGCCGTCTGTCCTCCACAACCCGAAGGCGATATCGAAGTATTGCAGCTAGACCAATTGTCGGACTTTTGAGGGCTCCAACAACCCGTAATCACTGCCATTCACACATCTAATGGCAGTGGTTGCCATTAGATGTTCTTATGGCAACTGGGACCAACGGCTTAACGTGCTTTCCGAGGCACGACCAGACCACCATGCGGGTATCTAATACGCACCTCCTTGCGCAGCGGCCGCGTTCGCTATCGCTACGCCACGGAAGCTGTCATGAAACCTCTCTTGTATCGATCAGAATGTTGGGCCACAAATGGGATGGACGTAAGGCAAATGCATGCAGCTGAGATGAGAATGCTGAGAGGGATGTGTGGTGTTACACGAATAGATAGAATAAGAAATGAGCACTTAAGGGGAAGTATGAAAGAGGCACCTAATCGCTAAAGAAACAAACAATTTTTTTTACAATAAAAGTAGACCTAAGGAACATAACTGGTGGCGGCGGTTATTTGATGATTTCCCATCCACATCAAAAAAGGTAAGTGAAGTTCTATTTTAGAATTGCTACCAATACCTGAGCTAAGATAACTTAATGTCTTGTTATTATGGGTATCAGCTTCAATTATAATATAAGTTTTGATCCGGAAATTTCCACGGGATCGAAACTCATGCAGGTGAAATCGCGGGGCGCAACTACTTATAAATAAACAACCGCGTTTAATGAAAATAAAATATATAAAACGGTTCGGTTTTAAGTTTTACAAAACCACATACGTGTGTTAAGTTAATGTCACCAATGAAGCGCCTCGTTGTATTCCTCTATGATAACAATACAATAAGCAAACACCAACACTGTGCCTAATTCAATTACTAATACTGAAAACAATGTGATTTAGATTCTACAGTCAAACTAGATAAAACTAATACATATGTACCTCACCAACATAACTCCACAATGAAATTCCAAACTTTTTTGGCCTTAAAATCCGTTTAAAACGTACGGGTTTTGAAATCCGATTCGGTTATGGAATTCCGGCAGAGTGTAACAAACGAATTCCGGCATTTGTTCAATGTACGTGGTTAAAGTTAGGATGCGGATTCTGGTTCCGATTTAGCGAGTTTGCAACGAGTTTATGGAAGGTTTCTAAACTATGGCGGAACTATGATATAGTTATCGAGATGTATGTGGATATGGGCGTTTTTATGCACCCGATGATATGTGGTATTAATCAAGCACTTTCAATTTAAATGAAGCGCTTTCAATTTTATTTCAGCGCTTTCTATGGCGCTTTCGATTTTATTTAAGTCCTTTAAATTTTTAATCCAGCGCTGTCATGTTTGCCCACAGCTGCCTTTTAACCAGACTTCGCAACGGCAAAGAATGGGTTATTGAATATTTTAATGACATTTGTTTTTTACAAATTATAAACTAGTGCTTGGCTGCAATCCCGTAGCCAAATGGCAAAAAACGGAATCCTTATAGATTTGTCATGTCTGTCTGTCCGTCTGTCCGTCCGTATGTCACAGCCATTTTTTCCGAAACTACACCTAAACTTGGTAGGTAGATGTATTCTGTGAACTGCATTAAGATTATGATGCAAAAATAAAAAAAATAATAATAAATATAGGAGGCTCCCCATACTTAGAACTGAAACTCAATTTTTTTTTCATCAATCACATACGTGCGGTGTATCTATGGATAGGTGTTCAAAAATGATATAGAGGTTTCTAAAATATTTTTTTTCTAAACCGAATTGTTAGCGTGACAGACGCTTCCAAAGTGTAAAAAAGTAAGTCTCCCCCCTCTAACTTCTAAAATAAGAAAATGAAACATCAAAAAATAACATATGATGTACATTACTATAAAAACTACAAAAGAAAATTGTTTTGAACGAGATCTAATAAATAGTTTTTTTTTAATACCTCGTAAATCGTAAACTGCTTATTACCGCGTAATCTTTCATAAAAATAACTTAAATCGTTTAATTTCTTAAATCAATGGTACGGAACCCTTTGTGGGTGAGTTCGACACGCACTTGGCCGGTTTTAAAGTTAACAATGTATCCAATAAGGCTGGGCGGCAAGGCACAGCAAAGGATTTTTATGCGACGAATGGAAATATAACTTAAAGCTTTGCAATAAAACTGAAATTTCAATTATAATGCCGCCGAAAAGAACGCCGAGGCATTCCTAAAGATATGTATATCACGGTATCGTTCTCGATGAAATGTCAATTTTATTTTTTAATATTTTTATGTAATATTCTATTGGTCGCATTAAAAGCACTCACCCGCCCGCCAATATCGTCGACATGTCATTCACTCAATCAAAATATTCTATTTCACATATTATCTAGTTATACTGTTAATGAGATCCCGGGAAGCCAAACGTGTAAAGAAATTATAGGCAAAATTCCTTGTATTCAACGTAGCCTTTAAACTTATTATAATAGAATCCTTTTTTGTTCAGAGAACGTTTGAAATCGGTTTTCAACTTTCAATTGCTAAGTGCTGACTTTGTAGCATATCATTTCCTTTTACTCATCATTTTCTTAATACTGTACCAAAATAAACACTCATTAAAATATAAGACGGAGAATATATATGAACAGAAATGGAATTAATATGAAAACATAATTTATTTTGGAACTAGTTTTCCGCCCGCGGCTTCGCCCGCGTGGAGTTCGGTTATATAGCGCTTTTTAGATTTCTATCGGGATTATCAATTTTTTTTCCGGAATAAAAAGTATCCGGAGTTCCAACTTTAGGTTTGCAAAATTTCAAAGCAATCGGTTAAGTAGTTACGGCGTGAAAGCGGAACAAACAAACTCGCTTTCCGATTTATGATTTAGTAAGGATGGTGAAGAATTCTGTTCGTATCCTCATAGCCGGAATTCATTTAAGTATAGCCTGGTAAATTATACAGTTTGTGTTTAAAGGATTTAATTCAGCCTATAATGTTTCCACTCCTGGGACATAGGCCTCCTCTCGATGAGAGGGAATGCGTCGTAATGTACCACGCGGGCCCAGTGCGGGTTGGTAGATGACACGTCGTCGAAGTTTCACCTCCAGGACATACCGGTTTCCTCAAGAGGTTTTCCTTCACCGTTTTTAGAGTCATGGTGATAAAATAATTTACAGAAAGTAAAGCACCTGACGCAAATCGTAGAGGTAGTTGCACGTGAAACAATTTGGTTTTACAAAGGGTCGTTCAACTACAGATGCGGGCGTGGCGTTGCTAAAGAACATATTTGGGGCCTGGGAGGAATCGCAGGATGCTCTTGGTATTTTTTGTGATTTGTCCAAGGCCTTTGATTGCGTACATCATGATACTCTTATTAGGAAATTGTACCATTATGGTTTAAGGAACAGAGCTCTCGACCTTCTGACTTCTTATTTGAATAATCGAATTCAGAGGGTTGATGTTAATGGCAAGACATCTGCAGGATCTGTGGTCACCATGGGCGTTCCGCAGGGCTAAATTCTAGGTCCGTTCTTGTTTTTTAATGACTTACCACATCACGTGAGGGATAATCACAACATAGTATTGTTCGCGGATGACACTTCTCTTATTTTTAAAGTCAAGCGTCAGCTAACAAATTTTGACGAAGTTAACAATGCACTCTCTAAAGTTGTCCATTGGTTTAATGTAAATAACCTCCTTTTAAATGAAAAAAAAACTAAAGTCATTAAATTTTCTACGCCAAATGTCAGGCAGCTAAGTACCAATGTTCAACTGAATGGAGTAGAGTTGATCCCTGTCGAGTCGACAGTTTTTCTTGGATTAACTATTGACGCCAAGTTACAATGGGGTCCTCACATTGAGAAGCTGTCGGGTAGACTCAGTTCTGCCGCCTTTGCTGTTAAGAAACTTAGACAGATAACTGCTGTGGATACAGCCAGAATAGTTTATTTTAGTTATTTTCATAGTCTTATGACCTATGGGATTCTTTTCTGGGGAACTTGTGCGGATATCAGTTCCATTTTTGTTTTACAGAAGAGGGCTGTTCGAGCCATTTACAACCTTGGTCCTAGAGATTCTCTTAGAGAAGAGTTCAAAGAGGTGAGCATTCTGACTGTAGCTTCACAATATATATTTGAAAATCTTATGTATGTTCATAAAAATATCTCGAATTTTAAGAAAATAAGCGATATTCATAATATAAATACCAGGAACAAACACAATCTTGCTGTACATCACACTCGTCTCCACAGAGTAGGCAACTCGTTCATGGGTCAATGTATACACTTTTACAACAAGCTTCCCATGGACATTCGAAACTTACCCATTAAACGATTTAAGAACCATATAAAGGCCAAACTTTGCAAAAAGGGGTATTATAAAATCACAGATTATTTAGAAGACAAAAAAGCTTGGGACTGAGCTGCTCGCTCTGTTAAGCATTGTTATTAAGCAATATGCGTAATTGTAAGGTAAATTATTGTAAACATTTTCATTTTTAATGTCTGGACTTGAAAAAAGACGATCATCCCTGAGTTTGTTTTGGCTATTTCTTCTCAGAGGTAGTCAGTTAGGAAATGCCGGCTTCATCTAGTTAAAAAAGTAAAATAAAAATAAACATGACGTGTAAAAGTGATCAGTGATCCTACTTGCATAATAAACGATTTCATTTCAGTAAATCGTAAAGGTTTGACGTAGGCGTTAAATTCATCGTATTTGACGTAGGCGTTCCCCCCTACGTCAAATACGACGAATTTCACCTTTACGATTTACTTCAAACTCGGTTTATTGTATTTAATACAGAGAGAGATTAATTTAATAATTGGCATTGTCTATAAATGTGTTAATTTGTATCGCTTTCAAGACTGTTCTTATTGAGAAAATAGATTACATTATTGCTGTTCTTCTTTATTTAGGAAAGGTTAGCTTTTTAATAGTTATTAAAATAACTATAATTATATTCAAAAATTAAAATTTGAAGAACGAGAGTTACCGATGTCGGTTACCCTATCGGGCTATCTGCGGAAAGAATTGCAACACTAAAGTGGCAGTGGGCCGGGCACATTGCCCATAGCACCGATGCCCGATGGGGCCGACGGGTTCTCGAGTGGCGACCACGCACCGGAAGACGCAGCGTGGGTAGGCCCCCAACAAGGTGGACCAATGACCTGGTGAAGGTCGCGGGAAACCGCTGGATGCGGGAGGCGCAGAACCTGTCGTCGTGGAGATCCTTGGAGAGGCCTATGTCCAGCAGTGTATGTCTTTTGGCTGAAATTATCATCATCAACCTTCTATAGTCCCACTGCTGGGCACAGGTCTCCTCACTCATACAGAGAAGGATTGAGCATAATCACCACGAAATTGGCTGAAATTATGATGATGATGAATTCGTAATAATACTGTACTATGTAATAGGCTACTCTTAAACCGGTGACGGAAAACATCGGTCACCTGTCTGGCCTTAAACCAAAAATTTGAAGACGTATTGTGGCATCTCATCATAAGGTTTTTCCCAAATATCTATATGAAGCATCAGTTGAATTCCAACTTTGTAACTCTTAGAAAGGTGGAATTCAGCTGAGACATTTTTTGGACACATTTATTTCCCCTTATTCATAAACGTTGCTTAAAGTCAACTAGTGATTAGCGATTGTTTAACCATACATTTTAGACCTTTGCACATCACTTAACTTTAACCATCGTTTATGAATAAACATTTAAAATTAAAAAAAAAAATCGTTTTGCGTTGGATAGCCCATTAATACAGGAAGGCTTTAGGCTTATAACATCATCGCTGCGACCAATAGGAGGGGAGCATAACAGAAAATTAAAATGTGTGCTCTAAATTTGGGGTTAAAATAAACTGTTCTAATAACTAACTCCACGCGAGCGAAGTCGCGGGCGGCCGCTACTATAATATAAAGTAGATTAACGGCATTGACATTTTCAACTCAAAATTGGACACATCGGCCATCATGCCATGAAAACAAAACACTATCCTTGAAGATAGGAATAAAGAGAAAATACTTTGATAACTTCTTCAAAGTTGAACGTAGCTCTTTATATAATCCTATAAATATTCAAGATTTTAAAACCCTAACTTGTGAAGTATTTCTGGAAGAATGAGTTCAAAATGGTTGCTCTTCATAATTGTATATTTTAGATCATTCGTCTGAATTCATTGTTTTACGTTCTTTGGGAAGTTTTATTGCTAGCCGTCGGTCAAGCGGGGTTGTTTTTGCATCGCTGGTTCTCTGCCTTCTTTGGATTCTTTTGTAAGTTAAGTTGATTTATAGTTTTAACTTTGAATGTACGTGCATTCAAAAAGTATTCATGCTTCAAAACGCGTTGCATGGTTGCTTTTTGTTTTGCTTGACGCATGCTTTTGGATTTCAAAATGTGTTTTGCAGATAGATTCGAATTCAGATTTACTTTGTCTAGTACGGAGTGTTTGTAGTGTGCAGTAAATTTCTAGACAAGTATCAAAGTTGCTAAAAAGGATGATTTGCACGGCATATTGTAACCTACGGCTCCTCTAGAGTATAGCAAAAGTACAAAATAAATAATTCTTAAAATATAATTCTGAAAACTAATTAATAATCACTCTTAAGGAGTTACTGAAAGTATGTGGTTAAGAGCAGTTTTTCGATTAGTGGTCAGGGAAGCAAAGGCTTCGTCATGAGATGACTTTCATGTATAGACGACAGCACATCGAGCCCCTACAACCTGTCAAGAAAGAACAGTGCTAGGTCTCCATAGCAACTTTGGCTCAATATTAATTTGTCACTGACAGTGAATATTTTTACTTTTTTGTGTGGTTTAATGTTAAAAGTATTTTTGTGATTTCCACTTTTACATTGAACATTTTAAATTAGAGGTTATGTATTTTTACGGAGAGAAAATTAAACAACAAATACACTGTTGAATAGTTTTATTCTTTTTCACCATAATAATTTATAATTACTTGACAGTTTCGGGCAGCTTGATTAGCAGTGCTGTTATCCGTGTCTACCGTTAAATGAATCTAAAAAATCCAATATTCTGCCAAATGACCCTAAAAATTCCGCCGTCAAAGGGTTTGTTCACCTTTGCGAAGTTAACGCTAAAAATAATTCACGGTCTTTAGACAATTAACACAAAATTCTCAACGCTTTCATCGACACCTCCTCCTCTGCTTTATGACTTAAAAAAAAGAAATTCAGAATTTCGCTAATTTCACTTTTGTCTGCACGAAAAAATGTTCGCTCGTTAAAATTATTAAACACAACGAAGCACTAAAGGAAAGAGATGTACAAAACATTTTAACTTCGAAACAAGGGAAGGTTTTTGCACGTTTTTATGTTGTATTGTTAGTAAGATTGGTTTTCCATTTAGGAGCTGTTTTTAGGAGCAGTCAGGGAAATGAATGTTTCAGTATACATTCAGTCAAAAAAGTATCGGGAATGGATGATTTGTTTATGGTTCCAAATTCAATTTTTTGTTTCTTTTGTTGTTGTTAGATTGGCACAACTGATTTCCATGTTGGCGCGGAGTTTGAGTTGCATCTGTTATTTGTATAATACAGTGCTGTTTTTAGTTACATCATATCTAGTGTATATTGCGAATTTCACAATGAACAAAAACATCGAACAAAGAGTTTGTCTTAAATTTTGCATCGCCAATGGAATTTCGTGTTCGGAGTCACTGAAAATGTTACAGAAGGCTTACGGTAAATAGACTTTATCAAAAAGATGTGCTTATGAGTGGTACAAAGCATTTAAAAGCAGTCAAGATGTGATGGAAGATATGCCTCGCTCTGACAGGCCATCAACCTCTACAACTCAAGTTAACATCGCAAAATGAAGGAAATAGTGACTGAAAATCCTCGTTCAAGTTTAAGAGAGATAGCCGCTGAACTTTCAGTACCTCACGAGTCGATCCGTACTATTTTAACTAATCATTTGGGTATGAAACATGTCGCCGCTCGGCTAGTCCCAAAAGATCTGAATTTTCTCCAAAAAGTCAATCGCATGAGAGTCGCTGAGGACATGATAGAACGAGTTAATTCCGACCCAACATTCATGAAACGCATTGTTACCGGCGACGAGACGTGGGTTTACGAGTTTGACATGCAAACAAGTCAACAAGCTTCGGAGTGGCGCATTCCAACTGAACCAAAACCGAAAAAACGCTGTCGTTCAAAAGTCAAAGTCATGTTGACTGTTTTCTTTGACTACTGCGGTGTTGTGCACTCTGAATTCTTACCGGAAGGTCAAACGGTAAATAAAGAATATTATTTGAGCGTTATGCGGCATTTAAAAGAGCAAATTCGTCGAAAAAGATTAGATTTGTGGGAAGAAAATTCTTTGATTTTGCACCACGATAATGCGCCTTCGCCCAAGGCCATCATTGTGAACGAATTTTTGACCAAACACTCAATAAATACCATCGAGCAACCACCATATTCGCCACATATGGCTCCAACCGACTTCTTTCTTTTTCCTAAACTCAAATTACCACTTCGTGGCACCCGTTTTCAATCTGTAGAAGACATAAAGGAGAATTCGCGGTGAGAACTGAACTCGATTTCGGAAACAACGTTTAAAAAATGTTTTGCCGATTGGATTATTCGTTGGCGTAAGTGTATCGTTTCTGAAGGGGCATGCTTTGAAGGTGATAAAATAAATTTGGATGAATACCAAAAATTTTTGGTATTATTTCTCTTTTCCCGGTACTTTCTTGACAGAGTAGTATACTTACTTTGTAGTATTTTTCGGTTCTACTACATGTTCCAGCATTGTAAATTGAAATATATTTAATATTTAAAAACCTTTTTGGGTGGCGAACAGCACTCTCTCGAGAGCACTAGTCTAGAGATAAGAAGACTGTAAATGGTGAAATGTAGGTCGTGGGTTTCAATCCAATCAGGTCCTTTATTTGTAGTTGCATAACATCGCCATTGCTCTCAAAATGGTGACACTGGCATGTCTGAGATCCTAAAAATTAAAGACATGGAGTGATATCTACCAACCAGCACTCTGCCCGCGTACTGGACCACGGCCCACGTCCTCACGGGAACGAAGCCTGTATCCCAGCAGTGGAAACACTATAGGCTAGTTCTGATATAGGAATACATTTTTAGGTAAGCTTCAATAAAAATCCATTCAACGCTTTTACGACATTTACTATTCAAATACTGTCCGTCGAATGCTTAACTTGCTTACACATCGACGGTTAACTAGGTCGACCACCTCGGGCGAAACCCGGAAATTCGGCTATTATATCACGTACTCTTAGAATATTCTCTAAGAAGATACAATATACAATCACGGGAAACCATCCTATCACCCAGAACACGTACGCCCATAAGTTATGGGGTTTAAAGATTGAAGTACAGCTCCTCTAGCTAAACGTCGCTGGCTGCTGGCTGGTCGCCAAGCGCCATTTTGTTTTACGACGGGAAACTTTAGTTGTTCGCGCGTGAATACCTTTGGTAAGGATTTTGGAGTGAGACACCTGTGTGCTATCGTTACTGTCGCGTGTTTTGTAGTAAGAAGAAAAGAAAGAAATAAATTATTTATTGCTGTAACTAGGTTTGTACAAACACTTTTACAAGTCAATCGTATTTTTAAACACATTAAAAAAATAATATCCTCTTATTCGGCACAACAGGCAATAAAGTCATAACTAAAAAAGAAGCATCTACAAATAACACAGTTGCAAAAAACAAAACAAAAATCCTGTCCGAGGCCAAAAAGCCTGCACAAAACTTGCAGCAGTTTTGTGTTTTGTCTTAGCACAAAACTTTTAAAAAACAAATACTAGGTACAGTGCTTGTATTCTGACAGGGCCCACTGTGAAACCGCCGTGAAAGCTTTAGTACCGAAGCATATTAAGTAGATAAGTTGGCCTGTAATTTTATGTATATTCAGTCCTTATCGATTTTGATAATGTCAACCCTTAGAAATTATTACTTCCTAGCGTGTATCCCTATATGAATAGCGATTAAGTTTAAAATACCCGATTTATGCCTGTGATTAAATAGGGGTTGGATTTAGTACCCTGGACTGTCTAATAAAAATATCTAAATCTAATTTTTAATCTCTTATCATATGAACCGACTATTTACAGTAATCCTTTTTTTGATCTCCATTTTTTTTGTTGGGCGGAAGGAAAGGAAGGATGTGGAATTAAATTACTTCAGCTTTAGACGGGGTGGAAAGACGTGTCAAATTTTTCTGACCAAAAACCTCGCCACGGCCACTGTATATTTTTCGAGGAACCGTTAGTTTTTCCAACTTTTTTATTTAATTATTTTCATCATTTATGTACAAGTGGGAGAAAAAGAAAAATATAATAAAAGTTGATGAATAAAAGTTATGCTTATTTGTTGAAAAAGTCTCTTCAGTGATATTTTTACTAGTCTGAACGCCTATTCCTCCCATGTTTCGCGAAACCGAGTATCTGATCAAACTGGAATTTGATTTAGGTATGGAATACACCAGGCCATACCAACACACCCTAATTTTCTGTCTAACAAGGTGACCCGTGTGAAGGTTCAGAAAAGCTTTATAACGATGCCCGATTTATGTATTAGGGGTTAAAGTAAGAAACGTGGCACTGGCCGTCGCACAGCTCTCCGCCCGGTAAGGATCACGCCCGGGTTGACGGTACGTTGTGTTTCACGCAAAGAGAGGCCCGGTGCCTTGGCCAGGACTCTTTGGTTGTGGATGGGTTGGTTGAAAGAGAATCCGTGGCCCTATCCTACCGGCAAGTGAAGGAACACGGGTGGGTTTTAATCAGTAAAAGTCTGACACGCCCTTTCGCTCCGCCCGGAGCAGGAGAAGCCATTTGATGATTTCCCATCGCAACAAAAAAGGGGGTTAAAGTATGAAATTGCTATTTTGTTGCAACAGGTTCTTTGTATTGACATATAATCTTCATGGTGTGAGGTGTTCGAATAAAACTTTTTCACATGGTTTCTACAAAGTGATTTTGTAAATATAATTTTAATGTCTATGGGTTTCTATGATGTTCGTCTTTTAAAAAAAGTCAAATATTTGAAAATCAACTTTCAATAAATTGTTTTTGTTAATCAACTTAGACAAGAAAGATGGAAACTGCGAAAATTCGAGTGTTTTTGAATACGAGTTCCGACGCGGAAGTAACGCGGCAGAAACAGCCCGCAATATCAATGTTGCGTTTCGAGAGAGGTCTACTAATGAACGAAACGTGTGATTTTGGTTTAAATGCTTTCGTGATGGAGACTTCGACCTGAAGAATGCGTCACGCGGAAGACTGCCCACACAGGTGAATAACGATGAATTAAGAGAGCTGGTGAAAAAAACACGAAAAATGGATGCCTAATGATTTGATTAATCTGCAGAAAGAAACGCGTGTTGAAACTTGTGTTGCCTTGCTGTATCGGTACAGAAATGAAGGAATATTTGATCGAATTGTGACATGTGATGAAAAGTGGATTCTCTAAGATAACCGTAAAAGAAAAATGCAATGGCTGACCCAGATCAAACGCCATAACAGTGTCCTTAAACAAAACTTATTAATAAAAAGATAATGGTAACTGTTTGGTGGTCTCAGCGTGATGTTATTCACTATAATTTTCCCCGATGTGGCCAAGCAATAACGCCAGATATCTATTGTCCGAACTCCGGACAATGTTGGCAAAACTAGCAGTAAAACAATCCCGACTCATGAATCGGTCTTCACCATTATTGCTCCATGACAACGCGAGACCTCATAAAGTACGAGAAACTATTTTGACTTGAGTTAGAAACTAGTCATCATCCTCTGTATTTGCCAGACCTTGGTCCAATGGACTACCGGTTGTTTTTCGTGATTTGGACAATTATTTACGTGACAAGAACTTTTCTTCGCAGGTGGCAGTACAAAATGCTTTCACATAGTTTGTGAGAAAGCATTTTGTACTGCTCAGAGTTCTATCGTAAAGGCATAAATTACCTTCCTATTAGATGGCAGCAATGTATAGATAAAAATGGTAACTATTTTGATGAAATATACCTATTAGTTAAAAATAAAAAAAATAGACTTTCAGCACAAATCGGCGATTTCATAATTTAACCCGTATTATTTATTTTTTATTTATTAAAACTTTATGCACAAAGAAAAACATTGAACAATGGCGGAATTAATGCCTTAGGGGCTTAGGCATTTTCTACCAGTCTACCTTAAGGTGATGCAGAGACAAAAATATGGTAGGTGCAAAGAGAAGTTGAAAGAGAAACATAAAAAAATATATATAATAAATACATAAATACAAAATATAAACAGTAGAGAGAGATAAAAAAATATAGATAGAGAAAAAGAATAAATTATATGTTTGATGAATCTGCCAATTTCTTGCGTAAGTATTCCCGAGCTTTAATTTTAAATGTGTACCGACTGGTCAACGTCCTGATATTCTGAGGAAGATCATTCCAAAGGAAAACCGCCTGGACAAGAAACGAAGACTTAAGAAAACCGGAGTGGTGTGATAGACATCGTAGAAGACAATTATTGGAAGAACGAAGATTCCTATTATGCGCAGAGCATAAATATTGAAATTGAGAAGTAAGATAAGAAGGAGAAGAGGCACATATTATCATAAAGTATGAAATAAGTTATGACGTACCAACAGAAAAGCCCTTGAGAAATAATATAAATGATCTTTTAAATTAATTATTTACATTGTATTTTCCTTCTGTTGAATTATTTTTGTCATTCATCTTTCATCCTTTAATCGCTGTCATTTGTTAGTAGACGTTTGTATCAGTTGTGACACGACTGTGTAGTTAAAGAGGCCTGGAGACCTTTAACACTACCAGTGGTACAGGTCTCCAGTCATAGAATATGCTTCACTTTCCATAACACCAATGTATTTAGTGTTTATTTATTTATTTATTTAGGACAACCAACAAATAAATCTTACACTAGTTATATTTATATATACAATACAATAATATAAAAATATAAAATCTTATGTTGAGTGCAGACTTTATTATAGGTTGCCACGGCATGCATTATTTTGTGGTCGGATTTTTATTTATTATGTAGTATTATTGTATACGTAATAATGTATTGAATTTATATTCCAATATGTAGTGGAAAAAAATAAACATTTTTATTACTAGGTATTTATTATTATATCCCGTAACTCTAAAGGTTTTAAAGTGAAGGGTTTAAATATTTTAGTAATTATTGTACAATCATTCCTTGAATATGTGGTCCAAAAAGTTCATAGTTTTGAACATATATGTATAGGTATTTCAGTTTCATTGATAAATATGAGCAATTCATTTGCTTACAAACCAATCATCAAACAAAATTTATATTAAAGCTAATAATTTTATATGAAAAATTAAAACAAAATAATTCATACACCAGTTGATTCTTTGATATAGTATCAGTCATACTACTACATACTACAGTGTTATGGGATATACCTTATATAAACACTTACAACATTAACATTGATTAACATCGTGACCATGCTTTCTTAAATCGAGTTTCAGCAAACTTCTTTAGTGATCACTGATCACATAACATTCAAAGAACCAATTTCATCGAATAGTACAAATAAACAAGCAAACTGTGAACCCACTTAAAATTCAGCACGCTTCGGTAGCATGATCGTGAAGATGCATGCGCCAGTGGACCGTAAGGACAATAAACCACGGCGAACATCCCATGAGCCACAAATAACGGCATGCACTATCCTGGGAAACTAAGAGAAACAGTAGAAGGTTAATTACAAAATAAAGTTACAGCGTTAGCCCCACTACTACATAAATCAAATGAGAAACTTTTATCAAAATGATATCGTTATCCATGACAAATATAACTGCCAGTCAGAGGCGACCATGTCAAAGGCGTTCATGTACGGTTTCTATTTTGTTATTCCAGTCATTGGCTCTTTAATACAACACGAATATGAAAACGTTATTTTTCCACTGCGTTATAACACATACATATAACATAATAGATAATGAAGTGTCGTCCCACAAGTTACTTATTCGATGTAGCGATTTAGCGATCTTAAGCATGAGTATGATGGATGTGGGCAGGACAAGACTTGTCATTGTGGAAAGCTTTGGGGAAGGCCTTTGTCCAGCAGTGGACCTTTATAGGCTGAAGAAGAAACATAAGTACGAACTTGTCAACATCTCTTGTGAGGACTTGACCTTCGGTAACCATATCCTATAGGAAAAATAAAGTGCAGCAATGGTGTGAAAGTAAATTGAGATCGGGCATGTGCCATGTGGAGGCCATTATTCAGCATTGAATGGGACAGTCCGGGATCCATTTTTACTGAAGCTGCAAAAACGTAGCCTTCGAGTCTAGTGGACTTTGTGTCGGCCAAATTTTAGGTGGGACAGAGCCGTCGTAAAATGCGTCATGAGATCTTTTAAAGGAGATAGTAAATTAAAGTGCGGAGCAAAGCTTTTGATAAAAGAAAAAGTGTGTTTTTGGGTGCATTTTTCTGATGTATTCGTAAGTTGAGATATAAGTAGAGATATTAAAATATTTTTAAATTCTGATTATGATAATAATTTAATACTGCTAATATAATATTTTAAACGTAACAGTTTGCATGGATCGATGGATGTTTGTTATTTTTTCACGAAAAAACTAGAGAACGTATTTAGATGTTTGACACACACATATATTTAACTAACGTGAGTCAAAATGAAGAAAAGCGTATACGCATGTTAAAGTGATTTATAGGTTTTATGAGCTTATGAGCTATTTAAAAAGAAAATTAATGCTTCAGTGAAATATTAGGCACAAAAGAATTTCGCGTTATCTAACAATTTGTTATCATAACAATGTATCATCATCATCGACCTTTTTTATCGTCCCACTACTGGGCACAGGTCTCTTCTCATACAGAGAAGGATTGAGCGTAATCATCACGTTTGCTCAATGCGGGTTGGCGATTTCAGACTTAAAGTCCAGGTTTCCTCAAGATGTTTTCCTTCACCTTCAGTCATTGGTGTCCAAGATATACTTAGAAAGTACCTACCTAACCCAACCAACCAACCAAGTTACCAATGTAAGTTTAGAAAAGTTACATTGGTAACTTGCCTGACCTGGAATTGAACCCGCGCACTCATACTTGAGAGGCTGGTGTTTTAACCACTAGGCCACCACGACATGTATCAACAATGTATCGCTTGGGGGTATTTCCCCAAGCGCTACATTGCCAGAACAATAAATTATAAAATATAATGCGACTGTTTCATAAAACAAGTACTTATTGAATAAAATATTTATTTACTTCGAATCTGCTTTGTTTACTGAATAATTAACAGAAAACATTGATTTGCCTTTGATTAACAACATTTAATTAAAATTAACAGTAACAGTCGCTTATTAACTGTAATTTTCGAATTAGCATGATGTTATTTAATTTAAATTAATTGCATACAGTATTCCAATAACAAGTGCGTGGGACAACAAAACAATTTACAATTATTTTTTATTGTGTTACAATTTATATGTAACTAGCTGCGCCCAGCGGTTTCACTCGCGTAGGTTTCGTTCATATTAATTTGTTTTCATTATATTAATGAGACGAGGGAGACGCAGGACGGTCGTCGTGGAGAACCTTGGGGGAGGCCTATGTCCAGCAGTGGACGGGCTGAAATGATGATGATGATGATATTACTGAGAACTTTGCATCGATATGGGTTATAAAGAAGGTCTGCAGTAGATCTGATGATGGATCCGAGAGACAGTCGAGGGAAGTACTCAACGATTCACGGCAGCTAGTTTATGTTCGTGCTTGATTAATTTGCATTGATAAGAACCTTATGTCTAGATGGGTCGTGGCTGTCATTAGGGAGCTGATGATCAATACAAGGGTCAGTTCAAGGAACTCCCCAAGAATTTACAGTAATTACCTTGTGTTTGGACTCGAGACAGTCTAGAGAAATCCTCAACAGTTTACAGTATTGAAGTATAACGTAAGACAACCACTAGCCACTGCTACTCGCCATGCTGATGCGACAGTAAAAAAATTAGTGGACTGAATTTTAGTCGCGTATTCGTGTCATCTCTAGCAATGCTCATACATTCAGACCAGTTTGGTATTTAAACCACAATTACGGTTAAAAATTAAAGTAAACAATATTGCGTGTTTTGCCATCTTTGTTGGCAGCAGCGTACAATCTGACGACGACTACTGAGGCAGCTGGACAGTACTTGTCATAACCAAAAATTTCCGACTTCCAAAAAAACACTACAAAGTGAAAAATAATTAATTTCGAAAGTTGGTACATAGAAAAAAGGAATATACAAAAACCAAAGACCAAAGAAACCATGACCAGGAACATGTACAATCATCATCATCATCTCAGCGTTAATCCCAGTCGCATCCGTAGCCTTTTTCAGCTTTTGGAGTCTGGGGTCCGCCTTTACCAGTCCAACTGCTGATATGGCTAAACTTCGACATTTTCCATGAAGCGACTGCCGTCTGACCTCCACAACCCAAAGGCGACATCGAAGCATTGCAGCTAGACCAATTGTTGGACTTTTGAGGGCTGCAACAACCCGTAATGACCAGGAACATGTACAATATGTACATATATTCATTTTTGCCACCGACTTCCGAAATTAGTTATTATTCACTTTGCAGTGTTTTTTGGAAGTCGATTGTTTTATACCGCGTACATCGAGGGACTGGAACAATTTGCCTGCGGCGGTCTTCCCGTCTGATTACAATTTACGTCTCTTCAAGGCTAGAGTGTATAGGATCTTAATAAACTAGTGTGCCTTACCATCAATGATTGCATCACTGCTTACCTTCAGGCGGGATCGCGATCAAGCACTTGTTTATAACGGTAAAAAAGCAGCCCTCTGGTCTCAAAATACTGACTGTAAACTCAGCCACCATGGAAATAATATTGAAGAAATTACTAATCCTTAGGATTTTTTTCGTAGTGAATATTCGTGAGGAAAGTTACATTATAATTTTCTTTGTAATAGAGACAATTAAAATATAATTAATTTTATCACAACCTGTGTAAACTGAGACGAAATCAATAGTTGTTTTCAACAATAAAATAACTTCATAAAAACGTTAATTCAATTCAATTCTTGATTAATGGCCTTTGTGCGAGAGACGCCACAATTTTGCCAAGAACACGTGCGAACGATTAATAAACCATCAAACGCTGGAGAGTATTTAGCGCGAATTAAAATAATAATAATATATTTCTTGAGCTGAAATATTTCTTCGCAGATTGACAGATAGCTAGTAATAGTAAGATCACAGATTATGGATACGAAAATGACTATATCACGATAGACAGAAAAGAAGGAGGGAGAGAGAGAAAAAGAAAATGTTACAGCTTAGAGTTACAGCTTAATTTTATTAATTTCAATAAATTTGCATATTTTGAATATAAAACGCGTAAACACAAAAGGTAGTTGACATTTGACCGAGGTAGGACGAGGAATATGAGGGGGAATGATTTCATGAAAGGAGAAGCGTAATTTAGGACAGGAGAAAAATAAATGGTCCATAAAAACGTCATACAGGGAGTGAAATATTTATTGAAAGGTGTCAGTTTAGCATATTCTTCATAAATGAACAAATGAGAAAGGTTATTTTCAGTGGTGGGATATTGGCGCCGATTCTGTTGTTCATAAACCATATGATAGTGCATACAGCTGTCATTCCTGCACTAATGCTAAGGATTGACACTGATGACAGCTCATTCTAATCTCACTTCACCGAACTTTTATCGTGGTCACACTAGTCTCTCCATCCATCTGAGACCTGCAACGACTTGAGCGTTGTATTCAGAGTGCGAAGAAAAAGCAGTCGCATTGAATGTCTGGCGATGGTTGCAGATAACAGTTTAAATTTATGACAATGAATCGTGTTAGTAGGTATTTAGAATAAAAACTAATTGATTGATATTATTTAACTACGAGGACACTGAATCTTTGTTGTAGTTTGCTTCAGAGTAAATTAAAATCGAAATATTGTTGCGCAAACGTGGTGGCCTAGTGGTTAAAACACCAGCCTCTCAAGTATGAGTGCGCGGGTTCGATTCCAGGTCAGGCAAGTACCAATGTAACTTTTCTAAAGTTATAAGTACTTTCTAAGTATATCTTGGACACCAATGACTGATGGTGAAGGAAAACATCTTGAGGAAACCTGGACTTTAAGTCTGAAATCGCCAACCCGCATTGAGCAAGCGTGGTGATTACGCTCAATCCTTCTCTGTATGAGAAGAGACCTGTGCCCAGCAGTGGGACGATAAAAAAAAAGGTTGATGATGAAACGTTAGCTATTCTAGTACACGTACAAATAGTTCATAATCAATGACTGGCATGTAATTATCAACCATAACATGGATGAAAATGAAAACAGAACGAAATGTGCAAAGTTAAAGGAGATGTTTCAATTTGGGCCACTACTATGTACACATATACAAAAGGAAAAAAATAATAGAGTATCATAAAGACACTACTAAATTAATTTGAATAAAAATACAAGTATATGTATACAAAGTGGTGCTGACAATACGACAATAAATGAAAACACGAACAATGCTTGTTCATAGGAATAATCCTAAACCATAGAAAAAAACGTAGCATCAAAAATAAAAAAAATGAAAATTTCAAACAAACTAACTCGCATGAAATTGCAAACGGAATAGAACGTCCTTTAAAAAGATTGGTTCACTGACCTCCGATCGGCGACAGCGCGATCCTGTATCGACTTGCTTTTTTCGCGCCATTATTATTAAAGTTTGCTACCGCAGGATGCGGCGGTCATTAACCTGTAAGCGCTTCCTTATCAACATGTACATCATGTATAAAATGTGAAAAATGAAAAATAATTTCCTGTGACTAAACTAATTCACATATTTATATGATTTTTTATGAGTAGACTGAGAATGTGTTGAGGTACACGATGTTTAATTTATTGTCGTATTGTCAGCACCACTCTGTATAATTAATTATTTGAAACATTTTTTCTAGTGAGATAACCCTTTTTTAAAGTGGCCATGACGTTTTGTTAACGACCTTGATAGCTTATTTTCCCGTTGTGTTCGTGGTGAGTGTTGATTGTTTTTGTTTCGTGTGCCGTATGTTCGAAATTCACCTTTTCTTTTTTTCCGCAGTCATATAGTAGGTAGATAATATAGATACGATAGCCTTAGATACATGACAGGTCAATCCAATGTTATGTACTGTCAAAATCTTATTTCGCTTATTGCTGACCACCTTATTTATTAGTGGTTTTGTTGCACTCCTTAGCCGAGTTAAATTGAATTGATATAAAACTAAGCCAAAATATAGTAAAGTAAATGAAAAAAATATTATGGTATTTAAAGTTCGTAATAATACACCCACGACTATACCACCGGTGATGTTACAAGGAACACCATTAAAAGTGGTCTCTCAATTGAAATACTTCGGTCATGTGGTGACAGATTCTCTCACAGATGACCAGGATATAGATAGGGAGTGCAGGGCGTTGGTAGTCCGATGCAATATGCTTGCTCGCAGGCTTGCGCGGTGTACTAAGCAGGTAAAACTGACGCTCTTTAGAGCTAGCCAGTCGTTTTACTCGTGCAGCTTGTCGGTTAGGTATACGCAGAAGGCTTACAACGCTCTGCGAGTCCAGTACAATAATGCGCTGAGGATGTTGTTGGGGCTGCCTCGGTTTTACAGTGCATCAAGCATGTTTGCGGAAGCGTGAATTGATGACTTTTATGCCATCTGTCGCAAACGGTGTGCTTCGATGTTGCGGCGATTTCGGGGCGGCCCGAACAGTATCCTAGCTACACAGCTACATTCATGTCGCCAACTGATCCCTGTTTCTCTTTTACTTATGTTAGTAAAAGAGAAACAGGGATAAGTGTTTTACTAACAATATATGGGTCTTGCCTGAAATAAAAAGTTTGAATTTGAATTTACATTAAGTGTACATAGTGCTGGCCCAGGCTCCATACATTTCTGACGCATCTCCTTTAGTTAGAGTTTTCTTACTTGTCTTTCACTATTAAATTATTTATTATTTCGAATTAAAAATATTGTAATATCGCTTCTAACTTAAGAGCAGCCAGGACACTTTGAGTCCTATTTAGTTTTATTCGAGTTTTTTTCTTGATTTTTTCTTAGTTGAAAGTCATGCCGTCTAACGATTCGTCGTGTTCCGGCATGATGTCTGGTGAAGCCGTACGGAGGACGGGTCTTAGCAGTTAAGTTGCGATGTGTGCTGGGTACGATGCGCCAAACGTTGTGTCGGGAGGTTGGCCGCGGAGGTCTCCAGATCAATCTCCCTCTGGAGCAACATCGTTGGTCGTGTTATTGGGTTTAACATTGCATCATCTCGCTCAACTGCCGTCTTCCTCCCTATTCACTCAGTTTTTTTTGTGTGACTAGGCTTAATAAACCAGCGCGCTTTACCATCAACGATTGCATCGCTGCTTACCATCAGGCGGGATTGCGCTAAAGCACTAGTTTATAGTTATTAAAAAAAAAAAAAAAAAACTATTCATCAGAAGAAGTCATTACACCTTATTTTTAATCATTGGATTTAAATAAATCCCACTTATATGACACCTTCCGCTCATGATTGACGAGCTGACTAGCAGCTAAAGTAGTCGCCATAACTGAAATCGATCGGAAAAAATCATTCACCTCTAAGTATGTCATCATCGTTCTCCTGCCCTTATCCCAATTTATTTGGGGTCGGCGCAACATGTCTTTTTCTTCCATACATCCCTATCAGAAGCCATCTCGGCAGTCACCCCCTTCTTAGCCATATCATCTTTCACACATTCCATCCATCGTTTCTTTGGTCTTTCCCTACTCTTATAGCCATCAACATTCATAATTAAAACTCTCCTCACGACATTCTCCTCATTTCTCCGTAACACATGCCCGTACCATGACAACCGATTTCCACACAACTTTTCAGCTACCGGTGCCACTTTACCTACTACTTACTACTTTTTGTACCTCTAAGTATGTATATACATAAATACTATAAATAGGAATAGAAATTAGTTGTTCCGGGTTTGGCTGTTTGTGTCCTAATAATGTGACCTAAAAAAAAACATAGGATTAACATAGAGGTTTTGGAACAATGACAACACATTTCTAGCATTATGAATTATATCTGGCATTATAGAAAAGTTTCAACGTAATAAAGTTTAGTAGGACGAGTCACTCTAAAATCAACTTAATAGTCATTGAAATAAACTTGATATTTATTAACTTGAAATGTGTACCAATAGGGAGAGCACCGACCTCCTTCATTTGGCTGTACCATAGGCTTGTATAGCTAAAGCAATCTTGAAGTAGTCTCCTCCGAGCCGGAAATAACCAGGATAGCCTATTAATAGCTAGGGGCTATTATCTTAGAATTACGGAGCAAAGGGAATCAATGAGGCTTGGGTAGTTGTTTCGTACCTAAAACTGTTTAACTGCCTAGTAAAGGGTAACTATAGTTACTTTACTTATTTGTTTACATTTTACAAAAGAGTGTACACTTAGTTTAAATACAAAACAGTCTTTCAAAATCAAAATCGAAAGTCATTTATTCAAATTAAGCTGAAAATCAGCACTTTTTGAACGACAATATTACGTAAGACAGTCCCCCAAAACGCCCCCCTTCGCCACTTCCTAATACTTAGTGTCGGAACAAACTCCCTAGCAGCACAGCTGTCTGTTCATTAAAAAAAACACATACATGACTTTGTACAATATTAAATGAAACTACCACGAATCACGGCAACCCTAGTGAAAGAAAAGAAAGAAAGAAAAATCGTTCATTTGCAGTAAAATGACGCAAAAGTATACACAAAAAATAGGGCTGTTCCCAGTAGTTTTACCCAGTAGTCTTACTAGTATTACTAATGGGAGTTTTCTTCCCAATAGACTTACTCATAGTAAGACTTCGCGGTTGTCATATTGGGGCCAATTTTTCCCAGTAGTACTACTGTAAAAAGTAACAATAACACATAGACCTCGGAGTTTACCGACAGTAAAAATTAAAAAGTTATGAGAACAGAAAAACCAAAAATAGTAATTGTATGAGTAATTAATTTCTATTTGTATAATAAAATGTAGTAATTAATTTATATTATTACCTAATTGCCCGAAATAAAGAAATATTATTAATAGGTTCATTTTTAATAAAAACCATAATATCGAATGTAATAAGTAGTTACTTAGTCTTGAAATACAACCTACCTCCGCCGGAAAAAACCCAGGCGATGGTTGTTACGCGCAAGCTTAAACTTAAATATGACACTCCGGTCGTGCAGATGGGTGGCGTTGACATCTCGATGGTGACCGAGCTCAAGATCCTCGGAGTCATCGTCGACAGTAAGTTGACCTTCAACAAGCATATCTCATATGCTTGTTGCAAGGCAACTAACCTTTATAGGAAACTGTCGCCGATGGCTCGGGTGGATTGGGACTTGTGTCCGGAGATCATCAGGACGATATACAACGCTGTCGTCGAACCGACGATCCGGTACGGCGCGAGCTCCTGGACGAAGGCCGCCGAGAAGATCTCTGTGCAAAGAACTTTTGCTACCGTCCAGCGGGGCTTTGCACAGTCGATCGCTCGTCTCGCACAATGCAACGCTCACGCTGTCGGGTCTCCTCCCGCTCGATCTTCGAGTGTTGGAAGTCGCCCGGCTGTTTGAGTGCAAACGGGGACGTCCGATCGAAGAGCTGGAATCCCGCGAACTGGAGGAGCGTAGGGCCTTTACGGAGGCCCCTCACCCCGCCAGTGAGCCAGATGTTGAATACCAGTGTCCGGAGAATATGCTACCCGAAACTGTGGCCCAGCTACAGCTCCCCGCGACGGTAGTAAATCGGATGAAGGGGTATGTATATTCATACAGGCGGGATGGGTCCGAGATTCGGACTGAGAAGTCGATGTGTACCGTCTTTCAGGCGGAGCTGCTCGCGATAGCCAGGGCTACGGACCTGGTTGTCCTGAGAGGCTTCGACTGCGCGGCGGTGCTCAGCGACTCCCGGTCCTCGCTCGACTTGATCCGAAACCCAGAAACGCACCATCCCCTTGCTACCCATATTCGTAAGAATATTTGGGAGCAAGAGGGGAGAGGTAAAATCCTCCGGTTCTTTTGGGTGAAAGCTCATGTCGGGATCCCTGGCAATGAGCGCGCCGACTAGTTGGCAAGGCAGGCGGCGACTCAGTCCAGGGTCGCCCCAGCGTATGACAGGTGTCCAGTCTCATACGTCAAGCGACGTTTGACAGTAGCTGTCTGGAATGGGAGGTACACCGGCGGGGCCACGCCTGAGGTCACGCGGATGTTCTTCCCCGACGTGGTGCGCGCGCAAGTTCCTGAAGAGCCTCGACAGGACGTCTATCTGGGCACAAATTCTGATGGGTCACGGCGGCTTCGCCGCGTACCTGCACAAGTTTAAGTTGAAAAGTAGTCCAGCCTGTGTGTGTGTGTGATACACAGGCATTAGAAACGATACAACATCTTTTGTTCGAATGCCCGAGGCATAGCTGCGACAGATACGACCTGGAAGTAAGTACAGGAACCAATTTGTCGGAAACGACCATTGCCGGAATTATGGCAGACAAGCACTCCAGGCCGTATCTGATGCGGTTCTGTCTCAAAATCGCTAAAATAGCCATAGACCGAAACCAAACTAGGTGAGCGGCACAGCCAATGTGCCATTGCCGTCGGCAAGAATTGTATGTATATTTTAGCTGTAAGAAAAGTGTAAATAAAACATAGAACAACGAAATATGTAACAATATACAGAGTGTCCCGAAACTCAACGTCAAGCGGGCACGGGGCGATAGGCTAGGTTATACTAGTTCTGGTAAAAACTCGGTATACTCGTTTGATTTATGCTGTCCTGGTACTTTATTTTTATTTATGAAAGAAATAAATAGTTGAAGATAAGTTTCAGAAATAAAATATGCATGTTTTTGTTGGAATTTGTGAAAAAAGTCTAAGTTATTTTGCCTCCTGACAATTCTGAGGTGTGAAAAATTTCACAACTACCAGTTGACTGTACTTCTGCCGTAAAGCGAATCTGTCCCCCACCTAGGGGAGACAAGAAGATTTAAAATCCTGATGTCTCCCCGAGGGGAGCCGCCAGGGGAGACACGAGACCGAAATAATATAATTTATTAGCAAGTTCTGATGTCTCCCCCGCCTAGGGGAGACAATAGGATTTAAAATCCTGATGTCTCCCCTAGGGGAGCCATCAGGGGAGACACGAGACCGTAACCATAAGGAACATCTATAAATTTTTAGGTCTACATTATAATATTGTTTTGTTTTACTGGTAAATCTACTGGGAACAAAGTTCCCTGTAGTCTTACTAGTAAGTCTATTGGGAAGAAAACTCCCATTAGTACTACTGGTAAGACTACTGGGTAAGACTACTGGGAACAGCCCAAAAAATAAGACATAGTTGAGGGAAACATGCATCACATCCACGCAAAACGGCTGTCGCTCAGCATTATGCCGCGGCCCTATGCAAAACAGAGTCCTGCGCTGGTTTTCAGCGACAGCCGACGCCGACGTAAAGACGTTACCAGGTGCAGCAAACAATTAAAAGTGGCATCGAAACGATAGTACAGTAAAAATACAAACATTTAAAAAGTTAATTCAATTGTAAATGGTGAGAAAACAGTTTCAATAAACACAAACAGGAATATAAAAAATAAAAACAGAATATATAAAAACTACGAGAATATCATCCTCATAAATGACATACGTGCAGCTGCGACCCTGAGAAGATCGCAGTAGCACCAGTTTACCGTAGCGTCCACCATTTACTCCAATGGTTATTGGTTCTATTGCAGCTTATTTAGTCTGAGCGTTATTTTTTTTTATGCAATATGGAAAGAAAACCCAGTCCGATCCATAAGGAGAATAAAGGTTAGATAAACACATCACCCAATAAAATATGACATTTTATATAATCATAATAGTTATAATACTAATGAATTTTGAAATAACCTTTTTTTTCCGCAAATTAATTCCAACTTCTTCAAAAATTGGTAATTTAAAAAAAAGTGACAACACTATTTTTGACTCTATTGTTTTGAGCGAACAGCAATGCCATCGCGTGCCGCGTGCCCTGGCCCCTTCGCCCGCGCGTGTACTGCCTACCGCACATGTATTAAGTTATCTCTTTTTACGAAATAATATTTATTTTTTAGGGGGATTTTTTTTAAGTTTAGCCCGGCTTTATAGGCATTAGTAGAATCAGCTATCGATACCTAACAATACCTTCACGGATCGGCCAGGGTTTTCATTACATATTGCATACCTAATTAAAAACTTGTGCTTGACCGCAATCCCGCCTGATGATAAGCAAAGATGGAATCGTTGATGGTAAATATTTAAAGCCTATTCACATTCAGCCTTGAAGACACCTAAATTGTAGTCTGACAGAATACTGCCTAGCAAATTGTTTTAGTCCCTCCATGTACGCGGTTCTCAAAGACGAGGTGAAACGCTTCGTCCGGATCATAGTGGTGTCAACAACGTAAGGGTGGATTCCCGCCGAACCGAGATGGGGGAAGTAAGTCATGCAATTCCCTCGCACACTCTCCAAAATGCATACAACAACGACAGGCTGGCTACTATTCGCCTGTTATGCCGATAACTCTGGTAATTTGATGAATCACTTTATTCCAGAGGTACCTACACAGCTAATAAAGTTGTAATATTGGGCACATGAGATTAGGTGAGATACTGGGTTTATCACTGTCAATTTGCCTGCCTTTTCCCAACAATATTGGGGTCGATTCGCAGTTCGAATTCAATTGAATAGTATTATTACATGGAATTACTGCCTCTCTGAGTTTTTATTCATAAATGGAATAATCACGAAAAATCAGACTACTTACTTAAAAAAAAATGTTTTTTTTTTGTTTGTAAATGGAATGTTGGGTACCTACAGAAGAAATTTAAAAAAGCCATTGTTATTTTATTCTAATGGGTGAGTGTAATTTATTTAATATTGTATTTTCTTAAAAGTAGATTGTAACACAAGGCGCATTTTTGTAACAAAACCCACTGCCTCTTTTATACCGCGTACATCGAGGGACTGGAACAATTTGCCGGCGACGGTGTTTCCGTCACATTACAATTTGAGTGTCTTCAAGGCTAGAGTGAATAGGCTCTTAATAAACTAGCGCGCTTTACCATCAATGATCGCATCACTGCTTACCATCAGGCGGGATTGCGGTCAAGCGCTAGTTTATAACTTATAAAAAAAAAAAAAAACATTTTAACCTCATGTTATATTTTTTCCCAAATAGATTTTAGAAATTGTTGAACTGTGGTTACCGAGCTCACCACTCAGCTGACGTTAGATCATAGTACTAGACGCACAGTCAGACAGGATAGCAGTGCGTTGACCATACTTTTGTTGGGAGAACCAGGTAAGATAAGAAGCTCATAACTCTGTAGTTTTTCATGATATCTTTTTGAAAAATTGTGCATAGATTCTTTACTTAAAAGTACTGGACACTTGTTTCGGGTTTTGCATATACAAAAATAACGTTGTTTAGATAAAAAACCCTCCAAATATCGTTTGATATCTTCTAAAGAAGCCGTTGCCTTTATATGTATATACCCTTCCCGTTACAAGTTTTACATATTATAAAACGAAATGAAATGGATTTTACCATTTTTACTTACCGCGTATAAAAGGAGAAAACGGAAAGAAATATGTGAAAACAGTTCACTTTCAAGAAATAAAGATGGCAGCTTCCCTGTATTCCATTTGCCTACGTATTTTCCAGGCCAGTTATTACGTATATGTTACACTGTACGTGCAAAATGTATTACCCTCTTACCACCAGCGCAGTCGAGTAAATTCGAAGGTGTCACCAAACAAAGAGACTACCATTATTTTGTTTAGTGATAAATTCCTGAGAAAATGCGAGATATTACAACTTTAAATAAAGTTTTCTTTTAGTTTATCTAGTGCTTTGAAACGTTTGTGTTTTTGATTTTTTTTTATTAATTTGATGCAGAGCTTTACAATAGGTTTCTGAACTATGTAAAATGCAGTGGAATGTATATACAACATTATTTCTTGTATATGAGACGCCCAAAATACGCGTTTAGTATTTTTATATAATCTGTGCACAAAATTTTTTTTTTTTTTTTACTAGTGTGCGTGCGTTACCCACCGTACCTGCCGCTAGCTAGGCGACAAGCGTGTGTGGGACTCGCCCGGTCGGTGCCGGGAATACCCACTAAAAAGACTCGGTTCCCCTCGAGCCCTGCGTTGAGAGTATCACGGGTTCAGCCCGAAGACCTAACACCGTGCCACTCTCAGGGCTTACCGGCCTTTTAGGCCGGTTTCCGCTCCAAGGGAGGATTACCCGGGTACAGAGTAATCCTCAGACGTGGTGACCGGTGCAATGCGCGTGCGGGAGCTACCCACACACGCTGGTCACACTCGGGGGCTAAGGAGACGGGGTTCGTCCCCTGCCTTCTTCGCCCCGCTCGTCTACGCCGGAGGGGAACGGCAAGACTATCTTCTTCCCACTCCCTCTCCGCTGCCTCCTTCTGCAAGAGGACGGTCTCACAGAAGGAGGCGGCAGCCTCCCATGCACTCTCGCTTTCAACCATGGCTCGAACCATGGTTGCCAGGGAGAGGCGACTACCCTACTTGACCTACCGTAAACTGAACTTGTGCGCTCAGTAACCACACTGAAACAATTTCTGAATGTATATGGGAAACAATATAACATGGTTGGAATCGATTCAGTTGCTTGTGATCCAGTTGATTCTGCATATACAGCAAATATATTCAGGTTTTGTATAAAGTCAAAATAACGATGTATAATCTATACTAATATATAAAGCTGAAGAGTTTGTTTGTTTGTTTGTTCGCGCTAATCTCGGGAACTACTGGTCCGATTTGAAAAATTCTTTTTGCGTTAGATAGCCCATTAATCCAGGAAGGCTTTAGGCTATATAACATCACGCAGCGACCAATAGGAGCGGAGCATAACTAACTCCACGCGAACGAAGTCGCTGGCAGCTGCTAGTTACTTATAAGAATGCAGATTATCGACTTATAATTTTTCTACGTATTATTGTAACTTCATCGCCAACTTATAATATATGTGTCCCAGATCGTCGGTATAATTTTAACTGAGGTTGCTGATTTAATTTGCGTAGACTACTACGAAAATCAAATCAGTAACCTCACTACCGTCATTAAAGGCAAACGCTTATGACGTTATTTTACATGCGGCACATGGACAGAGTCGTCGTTTTGGAAAGTGGGGATCATCGAATGGTCACTTCAGATTGAGACGCGGATCAAGGCACTTCTCCGGTGCGAAACTGTAGGTTTGCCTATTTAAATTGTTATTGTCAAGATTGCTTTAATTCAAAACTCACCTACCAAATGGAACCCTTACCACCACACCATGATGCTGACGACCCTATCGCTCCGCTGTCGCTGACGGCATCATATATACATTACGTCAGGGTCAGCGACGGCGGAGCAATGAAGTTTTGAATTAAAGTACGAAGTGTAAATATACCCTCCAATTTTGACAGTAACAATTTAAATAGGCAAAGCGACAGTTTCGCCTCGGAGAAGTGCTCTGGTCCGTGCTTCAAAGCGAAGTGACCACAGTAATCGTAATAACATATTACGATTTCTCTGGAAGTGACCGTCAGACAATCTCCGCTTTGCAAAACGACCCTGTCCACGTGCCGCCATTACAAAATAACGTTACAGCGTTTGCCCCACTACTACATGAATCAAATGTGCTTTTATGAAAATGTTATCGAAATCCACGGGATATATACCGCAGTTTTTTTTGTTTAAACGATTGATGGATGATTTTATTTTTTTTAAGTACGTTTATATGTCAATCATATTTTAAAAACTAGATGAAGTCGGCGTTTTATATTTGACTAGTCCCCGAAGAAAAGTTGAAACAAACTCAGAGGTCAAAGTCTTTTTTAAAGTCTAGACATAATCTTAGTCAAATCATATGAAGACCAAGAAGATTTGATGTCTGAAATAGTATTTTGTGGGATGAACCACAGTTTGTGATAAGTTGAATATTCGTCTGGTGGTTTAAAAAATGCGACGCTCTTCCACAGTGATTTCTTTTCTAAAATAATTCATGAAATTTCTGAATGTGAAATGGTAAACTGAAGAAGTGCCATCATCATCATCTCAGCGTATACTCCCGCAGGGCATTGGGTATATCAGAAGCAATGGGTTTCATTTGACAGTTCAACAACATTAATTGCGTTATTTACGTTCTTGAACAGACACATTTTTCAAACATATGAAGCAATGAATTAGGAATTGGTTTCAAAATGATTCCAATTTATAGTAATAGTGTGTTAGGTTAGCAAGGGTGCCGGTTGCATCCGCGGCTTTCACGTTGGAGCCCAGGGTCCGCTTTCCTACATATTCGCCTCCATTTCACACGATCTCTGGCATCCCGTGGTGTGAGATTGTTGGCACGCGTGTCATCTCTTACAACGTCAAGCCAGCACTTCCTTAGTCTACCTCGCTTGTACCGGCCCAGCGGAGACGCCGTGGCAAGACATTTATTACCCACATAACATGCCGGTTTTCGTAAAACGTGACCGTACAAGCGTAGGCGACCCTCTTGCAGTTTGTCTGCTATGTCACGGACACGAAGACTGCTACGGATGTGGAAGTTCCTGATCTTTCCTCGGTCTTTCCGCGTGACTCCACACATCCGAACGAACGAAACGATCCAAACGATCTTTTCCTGATTGGCTTGGGTCTTGGATGTTTATCTATATATGTATCTATTATAAAATATATCGTATCGTTGAGTTAGTATCCCATAACACAAGTCTCGAACTTACTTTGGGGCTAGCTCAATCTGTGTGATTTGTCCGTATATATTTATTTCATTTTTATTTTATCCACCGCAGCATATTCATCTCAGTGTTATGTAATTCCTGCTTGTGTCGCTCAAGCATAGGCCACGCCTCACTGCCATACAGAAGAATAGGTCTAATGGTGGTCTTTTAGACCTATCCCTTAAGCTTAACCGGCATATTGGGGGTCACAAATGACACCTGTCACCTCACGTTATTTTGCCCAAGTTGCGGAAATGCGCGACTTAACGTCGCAATCAATGTAGCCGTTGTCGGCAAACTGAAGAAGTGTATTTACCATAATATAAAACAACTAATTTCAATATGAAGGTAAGTTAGATTAGTGTAAACAGTTCAATTTTTGTTATTGCTTTTCGTCTTCATATCCCGTATTACGAGTTGTTACAAATAATAGTTTTATTTGAAGGTCACATTTGTCACAAAAGAGGATAATATCGAATAAGTCTGAGATGGTTTATTTTGGTCTTTTTATACGGGAGCCCGTTATTGTATCACAGAGTTAACATTATTGTGTTTACATAGGTACCTGAGATTTCGTTTGTGTAAGAGGATTATTGTCTACATAGATTATTTATGGAATAAACACGTAATAATAATACATTTTCTTTCTATACAAATAAATGAGATTGAAGTATGTATATATATTATAATTCCCTAATATCAGTATTTTATTAAATGCTTGTACGATACTTGTGACAAAACTACAATTTCTAAAACGTTTGTCTGTTTGTTTCGGCTAATCTCCGAATTGGTTGAACCGATTTTGACAGGACTTTCCTTGGCTTTTAGCTTATGGTATAAGGTGTAAGTAACATGTCATTATTTTTTGTCCCACTGGCTCGATCTTGTAGGATAATTTCAAAAATCCACGTCAGTGAAGTCACGGGCTAGTCCATCATAAAATTTAACATCGATGGTGCATAAAAAGGGTTGTTTTCATTGGTTACGGTATATTTGTTGGGTCGTGAAATGTGAAGCCATTTGTTAAAAGCTCCCTATCAAATGTTTCTTCCTTACTTGTTGGCAGGGTGGATGGTGTTTGCATACGAGTGTGTTAATGGACCGTTTTAAATTTTGAAAAATCGTGGTAACGCTGCTTGAAAGGATAATTTATCTTAATATAATAACGTATAAAGACCAGCCATATTAAAGTTTCTGTACGAACCAACCAACTGGACAACATTCTCCATAGTATGATCATCATTATCTTAGCGTTAATCCCAGTCGCATCCGAAGATTTTTCAGCTTATGGAGTCTGGGGTCCGCTTTACCAGTCTAACTGTTGGAATTTTAGCTCATATTTAGATAAATAGGATAGCGTAAAGGAAAAACTTGTGATCATGGAAACGATATTTTATATTGAAGGTGTCAAACCACACACAGACGACAGTATTGGCTAACTAGGGTAAACACTAGTATTTGAAATTAGTTTTAGAGTAGTTAAATTATTTTGATTACTTACGTAAGGCATATGGCCAGTACTACAACAAAACGCCCTCTTAATCAAAATACTATAAAAAGGGTAAAACCAGGTCTAAACATATAAAATTTAATATATGAAATAAATATCTTAAGTTATGTCTAAACCTAGACTAACAATACAACGGTTGTGTGCTATTCTCTGTAAGTCTTTAGTAAGCACATCAGCATCGGCATCTTGCTAGATTCTAAAAATCTTAATGTAACAGAATTATCAGACACTTTTTCCCTGACAAAGTGAAACCTATTGTCTATATGCTTCGTTCTGCTATGGTGCACTGGGTTTGTGGCTAGGCTCTGCACACTCTGACTGTCCGTATATATTTGTACAGATTCAGAAACAAATTTAGACTCACCGCAAAGTTCGGCGATAAAAAGTCTTAAATATAACGCCTCTTTAACCGCACCTGTTAAGGACATATATTCCGCCTCGGCTGAAGATAAAGCAACAGTTGCTTGTTTTTTAGACGCCCATGATACTGGACCTCCTGCCAATTTAAAACAATAACCCGTATAAGAACGCCTATCTATCTTGCAATTTGCCCAGTATGCATTAGCGCACCCTTTCAGAACATCGCCTGTTCTTGAATAGTGTAAGGAATAGTCTAGAGTACCTTTTAGGTATTGTAAGACTCTTTTTGCTGCTAGCCAACTAGTCGCATAAGCTATATCTGGGCGAGTATTTACTGCAAGATACATCGGACTACCTATAAGTTCTTGGCAAGGATAACTTTGATCATCATTTTTCGAAGTACTAACCTCCAACTTTGTGTTACACAAGTTATGCAATTCTCCATACCAAATTTTTTTGGTCACATTCAAAATATATGATTTTTAATGAACAATCAGGTCATGGCTATCATTTCTAGTTATATTTAAACCTAAATAGCACTTTAAATAGCCCAAATATTTTATAGCAAATTAAATTTTATAGTAAATTTTGTTTGACGGTGTCAAAAGAATTGTCATTTTGATAGAATAAAACAATATCATCGACAAAGAATGTTAATATAACTAACTCGACACCAAAAAGTTTTGTATAAACGCAAGGTTCAGAAGGGGTTTTTACGAAACCTATTTTATTCAGAATTTCATTCAACTTTATATTCCAAGCTCTGGGTGCTTGTTTTAATCCATATAAGGACTTCTTTAATAGACAGACCTTATGTTCTTGACCTTCTGTTACGAATCCTTCCAGCTGTTCCTTATAAACATTTTCTTCGAGATCACCGTTCAAGAAGGCTGTTTCGACATCCAAATGCCTCATTTTGAGATTCATCTCTCCAGCGAGAGCGAATAGAGTCCGGAGAGAAGACTGTCATGCTACTGGTGTAAAAATCTCAAATTAGTCTACACCTGCCACTTGACTATAGCCTTTAGCTACTAGTCGAGCTTTGTACTTCACTATATTTCCTTCGGAATCTCGTTTCAGCTTGAAAACCAATTTGCAAGGCACAATAGTGTTATTTGGTCGATCAACCAGCTTCCACGTATTCAGCTTCAATAGCGAATTATACTCACTATCCATGGCTTCTTTCACCTGACTGTATAATCAGCTGACTTTTTAGCTTCAGAGAAACTCTTAGGCTCATTTGAGAATAGTTCGAAACCGTGTACGTAAGGAAATCGGGAGGCTTTCTATTTCGGGCTGAATATCTTGGGCTTGAAGCACCTCACCAGACCTACTTGGTTCTGAAACAGAAACAGGCCTACTTCCTTCTTGTTCCACCACATCAGAAGTGACATTTTCAATTTCTACAGAGTCCACTTCCATGTCTTGAGGAATGTTTCCATTCTCAGAGTCTATATTCGCAGCTGAGGTTTGATGACGATCATCGTCATTTTGACTTTCATTGGAGTAAATTAAAATTGGTAGAGAAGAAGAAGGGACACCAGTCGCACCAGTCGAATTATTTTCTCGTAAATTAGAGAAACAATTTTCGAAGAATGTTACGTCCCTGGATTTAGTCAGCCTTCGTGGATTACTGGGATTCCTGAAATACTAACTATTTTGGTCTTCAGTGTAGCCAACAAAGATTACCTCTTCTGCCTTTGTATCCAACTTTCTCCTTTGACATGAAGGTATTTGCATTAAAGCTCTACAGCCAAAAACTCTCAAATTACTGAGATCGGGTTTATGACCAAACCATTTTTCAAAAGGTGTAGAAAACTTTTGAAAGGCTCGATGTGGTGACCTATTTTTAAGATACACCGCAGCTCTAACAGCATCTTCCCAGTATGCCGTAGACAAACTACTGCCAGGAAACAATGCACGCGCCTTTTCAACAATGCTTCGATTTGTGCGTTCGGCGACGCCGCCGTTTTGTTGTGGGCTGTATGGAGCAGCTGTTTGATGTTCTATTCCCAGTGAGACAAAATAATCACTCAGTTCTTTATTTACAAATTCAGTGCCATTATCTGTCCTAATCTGCTTTATCTTATCCCCAGTTTGTCTTTCCACTAGCGTTTGAAAAGCGCAAAATTTGGACTTGACTTCACTTTTTGAAGAAATAAAATAAACAAAAATTGTACGGGAATAATCATCTATAAACAATAATATATACCGATTGCCTTGTAAAGACCGGTCAGAAATTGGTCCACACAAATCTGAATGTATCAACTCTAATTTGGATGTTGCTCTATTAAATTTTACAGCCTTAAAAGACTTACGTGACTGTTTAGCTTCTACACACGTAATACACGGCCGTTTATCCAAAACATTAAAATCTAAGCCCACTTTACAGTTTTTCAAATGATTCATGCATGCCTATTCTACACAAATGACCTAGTCGTTTATGCCACAACTCATACCTGCTAAGAGTCTCAGAGTGCACATCGTAAGCCACAGCTTCAGGTTTATTTACAGTCAATCTAAAGTGTACAAACCAACACAGGACGAACCATGTAGAAGAGAATTACCTGTGAAAGAAAAAAACATCTGCATTATAAAAGTCACAATCATTCTTATTAAAAAGAACACAGAAACCCTTATCTACAGCCCTTTTAACAGATATTAAATTGCATTTTAAGTTTGGAACATACGCATCTTTAAGAGTATTTACAATTTTACAATCAGTATTTACTGATATGTTGCCAGTCGCTGACGGTAATAAATTGAATGTTAGTGGTACATTCAATTTATTACCGTCAGCGACTGTAACACTACCAGAATCGAGTGGTTTTATTTCCTCTAACCAGTCAAGTCTTCCACTCATATGCTTGGTAGCGCCGGAATCTACATACCATTTATCCATAACATTATCAAGATCAGTTTTGATGCCTAAAGCATGAAAAGAGAGAGGAGCGGAGCGCCCTTTCTTCATTGGCTTGATCTCTCCCTTTTTCAATGGACAATCCGGTCTTTTATGGCCAGGTTCTTGACAGTCATAACACACGACAGGTTTTTTGTCCTTTGACGCCGTTGGAACTTTTGCTGCTTTTAAGCAGCCTTTGGTTCATCATTACGAGACATCTCGTTCAGGAGTTTCGTTTTTACCAAATCCGTGCTTATGGTAATATTACTGTTTTCGAGCCCCATTATCATAGGTTCATATTTAGCTGTAAGTCCTCCTGTATTTATTGCTATTGCACCCACGATACAGGAGTAATGCCTAGTGTCGGGCAATTGCTGTTACATTTTTAATTGTAGCGTCATGCTGAGATAGGAGCCTTTTCGCCTCTTTCTTTTTTTTCTTGTCAGTCGTGGTGGCCTAGTTTTTAAAACACCAGCCTCTCAAGTATGAGTGTGCGGGTTCGATTCGCAAGTACCAATGTAACTTTTCTAAGCAACAACAAGAAGACAAGGTGAAGGAAAACATCTTGAGGAAACCTGGACTTTAAGTCTGAAATCGCCAACCCGCATTGAGCAAGCGTGGTGATTACGCTCAATCCTTCTCTGTATGAGAGGAGACCTGTGCCCAGCAGTGGAACGACAACAACAACGTTGACCAACTTTTTTCCACTTTGGAAGCGTCCGTCACGCAAACTATGCAAACTATTCTCTTTAGAATAAAAATGTTTTGGAAACCTCGATATCATTTTTAAAGACCTATCCATAGATACCCCACACGTTGACACACGTTTGATGAAAAAAAAAGAGTTTCAGTTTTAAGTATGGGGAGCCCACAATATTTATATTTTTTTTATTTTTGCATCAATATCTTAATGCGGTTCACAGAAACCAACCAACCTACCAAGTTTCAACAGTATTGCTCTTATAGATTCGGAAAAAAATTACTCTATAATAAATTAGTCTATTAATTAATCTATAAGGGTTCCGGTTTTTGCCATTTGGCTACGGAACGCTTAAAAGGTTGATGATGATGACTTCTTGCTTCTAAATTATAAGCATAAATATTATTCTTTGTGTAGATTAACGAAATAAGATAGAATGAAAAAGATGCTTTGGACTTAATTTTAGTCATTTTTCGCGTTAGGCAATTATGATGCCAGTTCTATATGCAATAAGCCGACCCCAACGGTTTGCAAAAGGCTACGTAGATGGAGATGATGATGTGTTAATAAATTTTATTTACGATGTAATAAATATGCTTATTGCGACCTTCTATCTGCTCTTTCACAAAAACCTCTCGCCGCATCCGGGACGAGAACTGTCTTTGCGCTTTTGCGACATAACGGTAAGCAGAAAGAGTGTCAGTAGTTTTAGGGTTGCGCTCTATGGGATTTATAATTGAAAGGGTTTCATTCAAATTGACTGAAGTACTTCATTTTAACCTTTATTTTATCAACTACTAGCTATTGCCCGCGACTCCGTCCGCGTGGACTTCAGTTTACAGCGCGCGGTGGTTCCCGTACATTAAAAAGAGCTCAGTTGATATAAAATAAGTCCACGTTAGCTCCCGTTTTCGCAACATTTTTTGTTACTGCTCTACTCCTATTGGTCATAGCGGGATGTTATATAGCCTATGTCCTTTCTTAGGCTCTAAACTATCTGTGTACAAAATTTCATTACAATCGGTTCAGTAGTTTTGGCGTGAAAGCCGGACAGAAAGACAGACAGAGACACTTAGGGCCGCTTAGAAACTACAAAGCCACTAGTCACTGGCGCGGGCACTCCCCTGTGGGGTACGAACCTCGGCTTAGGCGTCGCTGGAGAGAACAGCGTTCGGCTGGATCGAAAGTTTTGAGTGGTTTGCTGACCGCCGCGGCATTTCCCTTTAGTACCATATCTGAGAAGAAACGCCGAAACAACTCACAGAGTTCATTGTCGGGATGGATACTATTTGCCGGCTCAGCTGCGGTGAGCTGGCCTTCGCTGAACAAGGGATGGGAGGGTACTAGCGGGCGACGCGGAGTACCGCAGCGAGGTTGGTAGGTCGGTCTCTTGAACATGGTGCTGGTGGCCCTATTGGCCTCTTGGAGGAGGATTATGGATTCATCAGGCTCAGTGAGGTCCTGCCGAGGGCGTCGAAGCATGGAGATACTGGAGCGGGTGTAGTTTGCAGCCGCTGCTATCAAGGGGTTGCAGTGCTTGATAGCAGCGTCAGGCACTTGTTGTCTGGCAATTTTGCTGAACTGTACCTTTTTGGTGCAGCCACGAGGCACACTTTGCTGTTATTTTTTACACAAGGGTTTAAGGGTTTTTTGTTTTACTTTTTATTTAGTTTTTTATTTTTTTATTTTATTACTTATTTGTTTTTTTTTTGTTTTATGTTTTTTATTATTATTTTTTTTTGTTGCTACCCGATGTGTTATTGTTGTTACCCGATACTAGATGTATTGTATTGTGTGTCAAGTCTGTGCTAAATAAATGTATTTTCTTTCTTTCTTCTTTCTTTCAGTGTCAAAGAACGCTTGGAGAGTCGTTTCAAGTACTGCTGGAGGATGGTGGGGTTTGTAAGATCGAGATGGAGGGGTTCTTTACATTGAGCGATGGCTTATCTTACCACCACAAACTAGTTAAAGGCCTCAAACGACAGAAAGCCCCTTGGTAAAACTGGTAGTCGGCCCTCAAATAATTCGCAACAACTGTCATAGACCTCCAATGTCAGCTGTGTCCAATGGCTTAACGTTCTACAAAAGTGATAGACGGTAGATAATAAATTACCTATTGTTGCAGCGATGGCGTCAACGTCAAAACCAAACACGAAGTAATTATCCGAACAAATGAAATAAATGAGACAATTTCCGTCGACGGTGACAAATGGGCCGCACTCCCTGAATATTAGTAACACCGTGGATCAGAATGCGAGTCTGACGTCATCACTCATTCCTGCCTGTGTTGGCATAATATCTATTTATCTCGGTCATGGTCTATGTATGAGATAATTAATTTCCTTACAGACAATTTTTGTATTTATACTTTGGATTAAAACAAAAATGTGTGTTATGCAACGTTATTTTTTGTTTATGCAATACTTGAACACGATGTGTTCAGAATAATCGACTGAATCGATTCCAATCATTTTTACACCATTTTATATTTTTCCCAAATACATTTAGAAATTGTTGCAGTGTGGTTACCGAGCGCACCACGCAGCTTACGATAGAACACGGATCACCACTCGCCCGCTCGAGCGGAGCGTGAACCTTATTTTTTTTTTTGCGACAGCCAAGTAAAAAGAAAATGTACCAGTTTTTGAAAATTAATTCATTTCTATCCTATTACTCTCAATGTAAGTACACTAGACCCTTTTTGCTTGGACGCTCACATATTTTCTTTATATTTACGACTTTATCCCTCAAATCGTAAATATAGCAGGAAGAAGATATAGAGAGAAAAGGTCACAAGATGCTCTATTCTTAGTAATTGACCTGAGGAAATGACCGTAATATTTTTACCTCACTTTCCTCAAGGAAAAATATTGGGTTATTCATATTTTTTTGGGTACAGTTAGTAAGAAATCACTACATATTATAAAACAAAGTCACTTTTTCTTTCCCTATGTCCCTTTGTATGATTAAATCTTTAAAATTACGCAATGGATTTTGATGCGGTTTTTTTTATAGATAGAGTGATTAAAGAGAAAGGTTTACATGTATAATAACATCCATTATATTGTGGAGAAATTAGTATTTCTCGACAATTTAATGCCGCAATTTATTTCCGCGTTTGCAATGAAACGCTGGCAGAACCTTACAAGATTTATCAAAATGACGTATTAAATATTGTACACATTGAAAAGATCTACAAGTCTGCGATGGTGTATGTCTATCTCTTATGGATATCCCACAATAATATTTTTTTGTCTTTTTGCGACAAATACCGGCTAATTTTCGCAGCGTTTTTAACCAATATAGCATTAATCCTTATCCAATTTAATACATTAAATACATTGTTGATATAATATAGATCTATATCGCCCTTTACAGCATATGATTTAAACGAATATTTTTGAAGATATTACAGATTAAAAAATTGTGGAGCATCGCGTTTACGCCGGCACCGACCGGCCGGGGCGGGGCGGGAACAGCGGGTCGCTCTGTTTTTTACAACGTTCACATTTTTTTTTATAATTTATAAACTAGCGTTTGACCGCAATCCCGCCTGATGGTAAGCAGTGATGCGATCATTGATGGTAAAGCGAGCTAGTTTTATTAGAGCCTATTCACTCTAGCCTTGAAGACACTCAAATTGTAGTGTGACAGAAACACCGCCGCTGGCAAATTGTTCCAGTCCCTCGATGTACGCGGAATAAAAAGAGGAAGCAAAACGCTTCGTCCGGATCGTAGTGGTGTTAACAACGTGAGGGTGGAGTCGCCGTACGACGGGTCGTCCGATGGTGGAACGAGATGGGGGAATTAAATCATGCAATTCCCTTGCACACTAACCAGAATGCATCCTATAGAAGACCGAAAGGCTGGCTACTCTACGCCTGAGCTCCAGGCTTTGGAGGCCGTTTCGAGTTAAATCTGGGTCCCCAATCAGCCTCTTCGCACGCCTCTCCACTGAATCCAAAGTAGCCAGGTGACATTTCGCAGCACCAGCCTAAATGTGGCTGCAGTACTCCACACATGAGCGGACCTGTGCTTTGTACAACATTAGAAGCTGCCCCGGTGTGAAGTACCGCCTGACCTTTGTGATGATGCCAAGTTTTCTGGCAGCCACCTTGGCCTTGGACTCAATGAACCGCCCAAAGTTGAGGTTCGAGGAAATCTCAACACCCAAAAGCTGAAGGCGGTCGGTGCACTCCAAGGATACATTCTGAAAAGTAGGAGCCAAGGTGAACGGACTCCTTTTGGCGGTGAAAAGACACGCTTGTGTTTTGGCGGCATTGAATGCTACAAGATTGGCTTTACCCCATTCGGAGACTGCCTGAAGTGCAGCACTCGTACGCTCTACCATGGCCTCTCTTTCGGACCGGATTGATTCCTTACTAGCCCGAGCTTCCGGCAGGTATCTCTCCACGGGGGACACCCCACAACGCTGACTTCCTCGTAGTGTTCCCCGGGCAACGCCGTGTCTGACCACCGTAACGGAGTGGCAGACCGGTGGCTAACGAGCGCTGTGACTTACGAGATCTTGCGATTTTATTCTGAGGGCGATTGCGTACATTGTGGATATTTTATTGTGGTTTTTTATTCTTGTGGGTTTTTATTGTTATTGTGGGTTGTATTTTATTGTGGGTTTTATTGGATTTTATTGTGGTTTTTATTGTTGTGGGATTTTATTTTGTAGTGGGTTTTATTTTTATTGTCGTTTTCTCTTGTGGTTGACGCCGAAATGCCGAGATACTTGAGAAGCGCTCTTTTTTTTTTTTTTATAAGTTATAAACAAGCGCTTGACCGCAATCCCGCCTGATGGTAAGCAGTGATGCGATCATTGATGGTAAAGCGCGCTAGTTTATTAAGAGCCTATTCACTCTAGCCTTGAAGACACTTAAATTGTAATGTGACGGAAACACTGTCGCTGGCAAATTGTTCCAGTCCCTCGATGTACGCGGTATAAAAGAGGAAGCGAAACGCTTCGTCCGGGTCGCAGTGGTATCAACAACGTAAGGGTGGAAACTCGCCGTACGACGGGTCGTCCGATGGTGGAACGGTGATGGGGGAATTAAATCATGCAATTCCCTTGCACACTCACCAGAATGCAACCTATAGAAGACCGAAAGGCTGGCTACTCTACGCCTGTGCTCCAGGCTTTGGAGACCATTTCGAGTTAAGTCTGGGTCGCCAATCAGCCTCTTCGCACGCCTCTCCACTGAATCCAAAGTATCCAGGTGACATTTCGCAGCACCAGCCCAAATGTGGCTGCAGTACTCCACACACGAGCGGACCTGTGCTTTGTACAACATTAGAAGCTGCCCCGGTGTGAAGTACCGCCGGACCTTTGCGATAACGCCAAGTTTTCTAGCAGCCACCCTGGCCTTGGATTCAATGAACCGCCCAAAGTTAAGGTTCGAGGAAATCTCTACTCCCAAAAGCTGAAGGCGGTTGGTGCACTCCAAGGATACATTCTGAAAAGTAGGAGCCAAGGTGAACGGGCTCCTTTTGGCGGTGAAAAGACACGCCTGTGTTTTGGCGGCATTGAATGCTACAAGATTGGCTTTGCCCCATTCGGAGACTGCCTGTAGTGCAGCACTCGTACGCTCTACCATAGCCTCTCTTTCGGACCAGATTGCTTCCTTACTAGCCCGAGCTTCCGGCAGATATCTCTCCACAACTGTGCTGTCATCTGCATACCCATAGATACCGGGCATCAGCAGATCGTTAATATGCAGCAGGAACAGAGTTGCAGAGAGAACAGACCCCTGAGGAACACCGGCATTGGTCGACATGGGCTCCGATGAGCATCCGTCGACAACAACTCGGAGGGACCGTTCAGTCAGGAAGTCTTTAACCCAGCCAGTCAGGCCAGCGGAAACGCCGTACGCTGGAAGCTTACTCAAAAGGCCAGCGTGCCATACCCGGTCGAAGGCCTTCGAGACATCAAGGGAGACGGCAATCGCTTCCCCATTTTTCTCGAGGGCCTCGCCCCACAAGTGAGTGGCATACACTAGTAGGTCCCCAGTTGACCGATTGCGCCGAAAACCGTACTGTCGGTCACTGAGGAGATCGTTACCTTCCAGGTAAGCCAAGAGGCGCGAATTCAATACACGCTCCATAATCTTGCAGAGTATGGAGGTTACCGAAATCGGCCGATAGTTGGTAGGATCGGCACGGCTACCCTTTTTGGGCACGGGCTGCACGTTGGCAAGCTTCCAGGACTTGGGCACTATACCAGTCCCAAATGAGAGGCGATACAGGCGCGTCAATACAGGAGACAACTCGGGCGCACATGCCTTAAGAACAATCGCTGGTATACCATCTGGACCACTAGCCTTATTCACGTCCAGACGACACAGTGCTCTCAGGACCTCCTTGTTCCTTATGCGACCCTCCGTCATTGAAGCTCCGCAATGAGGTAAATTAGGTGGAGTAGCACTGCCAGTATCAAGACGCGAACTATGGGCAAAGAGAGATGCAAAGAGACCTGCTTTCTCTCTCGCCGTATGGGCCAGTGTTCCATCAGGCCTTACCAGCGGAGGCAGTGTGGGTCGACAGAAGTTCGCCTCGACCGATTTGGCAAGGGACCAAAAAGATCTGCTACCGGATGGCTGCGCAGATAGCTTGTTGCCAATATGGGTAATACGGTCGAAGCAAGCCCTCTTAAGCGCCTTTTTGTAGGACTTGGCAGCACGGTTAAAGGCTCTCTTCTTTGAGCTTAGATCCGGAGCTCTGCGGTCACGAGCGTCAACCCAGGTGAGAAATGCCGCGTGCTTAAGCTGTTCAGCTTGGACACAATCGGCATTGAACCATGGGCGAGCTGAGCCACCGACGGGCACGTCGCTGAAGGGGATAAAATACTCCATAGCTTGACGCACCACATCGGTTATAGCGTCCGCACAGCTCGACGGATTGTCAGAAGAGAAGCAGACCTGCTGCCAAGGATAAGACGCAAAGAAGTGGCGCATCTCATCCCAATCTGCTGACTTGTATCGCCACAATCTCCGTTCACCACGAGAGTCGTGATCTGGAGGGGAGAAGGATGACACAGACTTCACCAGACAGTGGTCTGAAGTTCCCAACGGTGAGGAAACTGTTACAACACATCTGTCTGGATCAGTGGTCAGCAGAAGGTCCAAACAGTTGGCAGTGTGGCCAACTACATCAGGCACCCTAGTCGCTTGCTCTACCAGCTGGGAAAGGCCCATAGAAAGCGCGAAGTTTCGCGCTTCTCTCCCAGCGTGGTCGGTCCTCTGGTATGGAAAGAGCCAGTCCTGGTGGCAGGCGTTGAAGTCCCCCAGAGCGACGAACTGAGCGTCAGGGTGCCGATGCAGCGCATTGTCAGCAGCCTCAGGTGTAGACAATTTTGTCTACACCAGTGTCAACCAACAGCCATAAGGTCGATAGATGAGGGTCTTCGAGGTGACGGAGACGCCGGCAACAGATGTCATTGCGGACATACACACAGACCCCAGCACGCTGCAGGAAATGATGCTCCAAAGAGTATCCCGGGTAGTTGAGGTATGCCGCATCAGACGGACATCTGATCTGGGTCTCCGTCAAGAAAAGTAGGTAAAAGCCTAGCTAGGTAGGCTAAAGCGCTTTCGGGCGTTTCGCCCCAAAAGGCCCTTCTCAGGGCCAACCAGACGGCTCTTCTTAGGGCCAACTCAAAGGCCTTTCTCAGGGCCACTCCGAGATGTCGGCGTCAGAGGTCAGCCGCGCACCGTCTGTGGCGAGCCTCTGTACGAGTGTTGCGGACGAGTACTCGGACTCGGATGTCGAGTCCGTAGTCTTGGACTCGTCCGTTTGTGGGGTGGCTGCGGAGAGCAGCCTAAAGAGGGCTTATCTGAAGCTCGGGTCCGAGGGTTCCTCGGACTCGGGCAAGAGTAGGCCCAAGAGGAAGTCAAAGGCGAAGACTGCTTCGCCTTCGACTTCTTCACAGGCCGGCACCCACGATGTGGGTCTGGTGGACGCCCAGCTCCGGCTCGGCTTGGCCAAACGGGCCGATCTCCAGCTGGAGCTGGAGGAGAAGGTTGCCGCGCAGGAGAGACAGGCGCGCGCAACCAAGGCGAGGGCCGGATACGGTTCGGCCTTCGTCAGTTTCGACGACCTATCCGTGGCCGAGTTGGCCCGCTTAGCGGAGGAGGACAGGGCGAAGATCGTCGAGGTCGCCTCCAAGTCCTCCAACCTAAAGGGGACCTTCCAGAAGGCCTTAAAATGCATAATAATGGAGCTGACGCAGCGCACTTCGTCAGAGGAGACGAGGCAGCTGCAGACGAGGGTGGATCGCTTGCAAGCGGAGGTTAGCCAGCTTCCCAAGAAGCTGGCTGAAGCTACGGCCCCGCCCCCTAAGGCCCCATCAGCAGCGGTTACCGCCCCTCCAACCTTGAGGAATTGTTCCGCAAGGTGGTCATGGAGGAGAGGGCGTTCACCCGGGCCTGCTTTGCGGGCATAGAAGACCGTCTCCTGCCGGAGAAGCGTCTCCGTCCGCCACTAGCGGCGGACAAGACGCCGACAGCGGCTTCCCAGGCCCCGAAGCCCTCAAAGGGCAAGGGCAAGGGGAAGAAGTCGCCGGGGTCCCTGCCTCCCCCCGGCACGAGTGTGGGCGCAGAACCGGGGCCGGTTGCCATCGCAGCACCGGCCTCCCAGGTTCAGGAGACCGACGCCCTTCTCCCCTCCACCACTCCGTCCAACCAGCCGTGGTCGGAGGTGGTGAAAAGGGGCAGGAAGAAGGCGAACAAGGCCCCGGCTGCCCCGGCAGTTGCCCCGGCAGCTGCCCCGGCGGCTGCCCCGGCAGTCAATAAGGCTACGGTCGGCGGGAGGAAGCTGGTTCCTCCCAAATCCGCGGCGGTCACGGTGACCATCGTCCCCGAGGCCGCCGAGAGGGGCGTCACCTACGAGTCCGTCCTGAGACGGGCTCGTGCCGTCGCGGACCCCGCCGATTTAGGGCTCGGCAACTGCCGTCGGACCCAAACCGGAGCTCGTCTATTCGAGTTTCCGGGGAAGGACGGCGGCAAAAACGCCGACTTGTTCGCCGGCAAGTTGAGGGAGGTCTAGATGACTCGGTCACCAAGGAGGAGGTGGCGGAGGCGGTCGCGAAGGCCGGTGGGTGCGAACCCGCAGCGGTGCTGGCTCGGGACATTAGGCCCGGCCGCGGTGGACTGGGCTCTATCCGGCTGGAGTGCCCAGTCGCCGCAGTGTTGGCCGCCCAGGCTAAATGCCAGGGGCGGCGATTTGTGGGCTTTAGCCGGGCCGTGATCCGGGTGCTTGAGGCAGCGCCGATGCGCTGCTTCAAGTGCTTGGGAATCGGCCACACCCGAGCCATGTGTCCGTCCACAGTAGATGGGGCGGACACGGGCTTCCGCTGCGGGCAACAGGGGCATAAGGCGGCCTCGTGCGAGGCCGCCAAGCCGCACTGCGCGGCGTGCGCCGACAGCGGTCGCCCTGCAGACCACGTGATGGGGGGGAGCTTATGCCGACCCCCCTCAAAGAAGGGCAAGGCTATAAGCCGTCCTGCCGCTGCTGCCACCTCCCCCGCTGATATCCCAACAGCGGCGGTGACCGAGGGTGATGCGATGGTCGAATAATGGGTACCGACCATCGCATCCTGCAGGCAAACACCAACCACTGCCGGGCTGCCCAGGACTTACTGGTGCAGTCAATGGCCGAGTGGTTGGTGGATGTGGCAGTGGTGGCCGAGCCGTACTTTACTCCCAACAATTGGCTGGGAGACAGTGACGGCTCGGTGGCAATCGTGGCGCGGTCTTCCTCGGACTCCCCTCCCCTCTCGCTCTTAGAGAGGGGACCGGGATACGTGGCCGCCGCGTGGGGAGGGTTGGCCCTTGTGGGGGTCTACTATTCCCCAAACCGCCCTCTCCAGGAATTCGAGAATTTCCTCGGGGTCCTGACGGCGGTCATCGGGAAGACGGCGCCACGTCAGGTCTCCGTTTTGAGAGACCTGAATGCCAAGTCGGTGGTCTGGGGAAACCCGGCCACCGACGCTCGCGGACGGGCGGTCGAATTGTGGGCGGCCACGTCTGGTCTCTCCCTCTTGAATAGGGGGAGCGTCCAGACGTGCGTGCGGCGGCAGGGCGGGTCCATAGTGGACTTCACCTTCGCTACGCCCGCACTGGCCGCCCGCATTCGAAACTGGAGGGTGGAGCTGGGGGAGACGATCTCAGATCACCGTTACGTGCGATTCGAGATCTCCCCCCAGAATCCACGGGGGCGCCGCAGCATCCCCTCTTCGTCGGGCCGATCCCCGTTTCCAAGGTGGGCTCTGAACCACCTGGATCGGGAGGCGGCAAGGGAGGCCGCGTTCGTCCAGGATTGGCTTTGGCCACGTCCCGGCGTGGACGTCCTGGACGTGGACGCGGCCCGACTGAGGGTGCCATTGACTGAGGTGTGTAACGCCAGCATGCCTCGGTCGAGACGTCCGCCTCCCCGACGCGCCGTGTACTGGTGGTCGGAGGAGTTGGCGGAGCTGCGGGCCATCTGCGTGGCGGCACGGCGGGCTTTTACGCGATCGCGTCGGCGGCGCTGACGGGACTAGGCTGACGAGGACCGCCTCTACGCGAGGTACGTAGCCTTCAAGTCGGCCATCGGCGCCGCCAAGGACGCGGCGAGGGCCGAGCTGCTGGAGGGTCTCGACAACGACCCATTCGGGAGGCCATATAAGGCGGCGCGTAACAAACTGCGCCGCATTGGTCCCCCGGTTGCCGAGACCCTTGAACCAGCGCTCCTGGATGGGGTGGTGCAGTCCCTGTTTCCGCGCAGGGATCCGCACTTCACCCCACCAATGATGGGCCCGCCAAGGGGAGCGGCTCTACCGGAGGAGGAAGCTCCTCCTCCTCCGGTCTCAGAGGAGGAATTTGGCGCGGCGACTCTTCGTCTCCGCGCCAAAAAGACGGCTCCCGGCCCGGATGGGGTCCCCGCACGGGTGGTGGCCATCGCGGCCACCGAAATGGAGGGCAGGTTTCGGGACCTCTTCAGCGCGTGCTTCGCGTCGGGGAGGTTCCCGAAACCATGGCGGGAAGGCCAACTGTACCTCCTCCGGAAGGAAGGGCGGCCGGCGGACTCCCCCTCGGCTTACCGGCCCATCGTTTTGCTCGATGAGGTCGGTAAAATGTTCGAGGGGATTATCGCCGGCCGTCTCAAGCGGCATCTGCGGAGCGTGGGACCGGACCTGTCGGACGCCCAGTTCGGATTTCTTGCTGGTCGTTCGACAGTGGACGCCCTGGCCCGCCTAAAGGGCCAGGTGACAGAGGCGGTGGGAGTGGGGGATGGAGTGTTGGCTGTGTCATTCGACATTGCCAACGCCTTCAATTCCATCCCCCACTCCACCATCCTGGAAGCGCTCCGGTTCCACGGAGTGCCCCTGTACTTGCGGGGCCTCCTGGCCAGCTACTTGGAGGACCGTGCTGTCCTCCTCGTAGACGGGGCTGGCCAGCTCCGTCGATACGCTGTCGGAGCCGGCGTTCCACAGGGGTCCGTTCTAGGGCCTCTTCTGTGGAACGTCGGTTATGACTGGCTCCTGCGGGGAACCCTCCTTCGAGGCACGAGTGTCATCTGCTATGCAGATGACACTCTCCTCACTTCCCGCGGGAGCACCTTCCGGGAGGCGGCCAATTTGGCGTCGGCGGGCGGATCCTTAGTGGCGGGAAGGATCCGCCACCTGGGCTTGAGGGTGGCGCTGCACAAAACGGAGGCCGTGTTCTTTCACGGCCCCCGGCAGCGCCCCCCGCCTGATGCCCACATTTATGTGGAGGGGGTGAGGGTCGGGCTTGAGGCCCAGATGAAATATCTGGGCCTTATTTTAGACAGCAGGTGGCGCTTCGGCCCGCACTTTAGCGGGCTGTCGTCGCGCCTGCTGAAGGCTGCGGGAGCCCTCTCATGGCTGATGCCAAACTTGGGAGGGCCCAGCATGCGGTGCCGGCGTCTATACGCCGGCATACTGCGGAGTATGGCCCTTTATGGGGCCCCGATTTGGGCGGACTCCCTCCATAGGAGGGAGAACCTCACCGCCCTTCGGTCGCCCCAAAGAGCCATCGCCCAGCGGGCATCGCGGGCCTACCGCACGGTGGGCTTCGCAGCGGCGTGCGCTCTGGCGGGCACCCCGCCTTGGGAGCTCGAGGCGTGGGTGCTCGCCAGAGTGTACGAGTGGACGGCGGGGCGCAGGGCGTTGGGCGAGCGTCCGGCCCCAGAGGTGAGGGAGGCCGTCCGGCGGGAGGCGAGGGTTGCACTTGTCCAGCATTGGACTCAGGACCTCGCCTCCGCTGTCTTCGGCCGCCGCACCCTCGACGCCATCGGGCCGGTCCTGGAGGACTGGCTCGACAGGCGACGCGGGTTCCTCTCCTTCCGTCTGGTGCAGGTACTCTCCGGTCACGGCTGCTTCGGCAGTTACAATCAGCTGTAGAAATCCATTCCCACCTTAAAGACTACTGTCGCTTGCGCTAAACCGGCCACGCACACTAACGCATTATTTTTATTATCGCAGTCTTCATCTTTCTTTAAAGTAATGCAAAATTTCGTTACTTCATTTGAAGTTAAGTTAGCGGCCGCACTTAACAATGGTCTATCATAAGCGAGCGATTGTGGGTTCGATCCTTAATAACGGCAAATCTTTTTGTTGTTTCATATAATTTAAAATTATAATAACTGATTTGTATTTTAAAATAAAAATGTTTGCAAATAATATTTAAACGAATAGGAAAATTTACTGAATATTTATACCAAAATAGGTTTTTATTATATGTTTTAGTTTACTATAGATGTAATATAATAAATAATATAATGCAATATATTATAAAGTTATATATTATTCGGTATAGATATACTTATACTAATAAATGAATCAAACGTTGAAATGGCAGCATTGTAATATTTTATATAAAAGTAATCCTTGACAAACTTATAATATTATTATGGTAAAAAATATAAAAAACATTTTTGGTTTTTAGATATGAAAGTTATAGTATTACATGTTATCATTAAAGAGGTTATAGCTTAATTATTCATTTTCTTAAAGAAAAGAGGATTGAAGCTTAACCTGAATATTATTACAATCATAAAATAATCTATACTTAGAACACAAAACAGTGCTTATTACATTTTAAATTTTTTTGCGTGTATAGCATGCCATCCTGCAGTGCCTTTTTTCGGAGTTTGAAGGCACGAGATTATAATCTTCAAGCGCTTTCTTAGTTCAAAAGTAAACGAACTTATTTCTTATCGAATTCCGAAATTATTGTTTTTATAATTTACCAAAAGTAATTTGTATTGAAATTGCAAAAGGCGACATCTGTTAGCCATTAAGCCAACCGAACATATTACTGTCACTTAGCTAAATTACTTTACGAGTTGGTTTAGAGTCCGTTATTACGATATATAATGACATATATTTAAAACACTTTGTAGGACACTTCTGCACTGTGATTGTTATAAATTGTTTTTTTTTTTTTGTTTAGCTCGATAAGTCTCCACCAGTATCGCCAGTTTATTTTTAAACCACAAATGCAACCTCTCTTCTTCGCAAGATTCAAAGGTTTATTCAACGGTAAATATTGTTGTTTCGTTCCACTTGTCTCGACACATAAGCCACCTTCGTCCTCCAACCTCTTGACTTTGGCTTATAGTATTTCTCTAAAACAATAACAAATTTATTACACACTTTCAACAAGAGATTAGTTTGCACCTTACCCAAATAATAATGAAAACAACTTACACAAAAGCCGGTTTCATATTATGATATTTGAGATATATTGCTGCATATGCCTGCATATTGATTAAAAAAGTAAAACTAATAACACGAACTCGTAACTATATGTTCACCAACCAACAACAGCTAAGTAATATTATTTGAGTTATTGTAGTTAATAATAGTTATTGTAGGTAGTGGAATATTTTTTGTTCAGTTTGTTTCAAATCTACCGTCATCTTTTTATAATGACTCTAATATAGAAAAAATCTTAAAATAAAGTATCATCGTTAAGTTGCGGATCGGTATTTTTACATATTTTTGTTGTCAGCATTCATAACTCACCAATAAACATTTCAAAAATATTTTGTAAGTTATTAGATTTGAACTCGAGCCACCTTGTACGCCTATTAAGACGAGAACCGCTAGGCTATTTAAACACTTACTGTGAGCGTTGAAATTAGTAAGTAGTACCTAACAATCATAAGCGGGCAGCAAGTTGTCAAAGTGTATAAGTGTGTATCAAAATTTATTATAGAAGAAGGTCGTAACTACAACTAGTATTGCTTGGCCATAGTTTTGTGAGATTGTAACTCGACTTTTGGTCTTGACTGTACCTGCACCGGATAGGACGAGAGGAGACACCGTCGTGCCACGGTTGTGGCGCGGCGGAGGACACGGCGGAACACACCCTCGCGGTGTGCCCGTCGTGGGCCGTGCCGCGCCGCGATCTTGTCACGGCGGTTGGAGGGGACCTCTCGCTGCCCGCCATCGTCAGAGCGATGGTGGGAAGCGAGGAGGCCTGAGCGGCGATCGCTTCCTTCTGCGAGGTCGTGATGTCGCAGGAGGCCGAGCAGCGCGAGCGGGAGGAGGATCCCCTCGCTCCGGCACTCCGCAGGCGGCGTAGGGGCAGGAGAAGGCGGGATTTCGCCCGCTTTCTCCCCCCCTGAGGTGAGGCACGAGAAGGTGCTGAAGCCCGCCTTACATCGCTCACCACGCGGGAGCCACGGCCCCTCCCTAGCAGGGGCAATTGAGGGCCCGCCTTGCTAGGCGGGGGAGAGGTAGCTCAGGTTGCGCTAGTTTCCCACTGCCCCGCCACTATGGCGATGCCGGAGTGCCGCTGTGGGTTTAGTGGGTATTCCCGGCTTCGGCTGGGCGAGTCCCACACACGCCCTTCGGGGTACGGTGCGTAAAGGCATTCTCAAAGCGTCAAAAAAAAAGGTATCTCTCCACAACTGTGCTGTCATCTGCAGACCCATAGATACCGGGCACCAGCAGATAGTTAAAATGCAGCAGGAACAGAGTTGCAGAGAGAACAGACCCCTGAGGAACACCGGCATTGGTCGACATGGGCTCCGTCGACAACTCGGAGGGACCGTTCAGACAGGAAGTCTTTTACCCAGCTAGTCAGGCCAGCGAAAATGCCGTACGCTGGAAGCTTATTCAAAAGACCAGCGTGCCATACCCGGTCGAAGGCCTTCGAGACATCAAGGGAGACTGCAATCGCTTCCCCGTTTTTCTCGAGGGCCTCGCCCCACAAGTGCGTGGCATACACTAGGAGGTCCCCAGTTGACCGATTGCGTCGTAACCCGTACTGTCGGTCACTGAGGAGATCGTTATCTTCCAGGTAAACCAAGAGGCGCGAGTTCAACACTCGCTCCATAATCTTGCAGAGTATGGAGGTTATTGAAATCGGCCGATAGTTGGTAGGATCGGCACTACTACCCTTTTTGGGCATGGGCTGCACGTTGGCAAGCTTCCAGGACTTGGGCACTGTACCAGTCCTAAATGAGAGGCGATACAAGCGCGTCAATACAGGAGACAACTCAGGCGCACATGCCTTAAGAACAATCCCTGGTATACCATCCGGACCACTAGCCTTATTCACGTCCAGACGACACAATACTCTCAGGACCTCCTTGTTCCTAATGCGAACCTCTGTCAGATAAGCAGATGTCCTTGTAATACTTGTATTTAGCTGTATCCAGTTAAATCGGGAACCAGACACAACATAGTTGGGAAAAGAGAAGGGAGATGAAACAGTGCTATTCTTTTTTTTGTTTTTCAGTTTCGTACACACACACAGACAGTACACAAGCTTCGAAAAAAAGGTTTGTGCAATAAAAAATACGTCTGAAACAATAATCGCTTCCTATTCTGAAGTCGGCTGGAAAGATACGCGTGCTGTCAGCCGCAGATGTTATGTCGTGTGTCGAGATTAGGGAGCTTGTTCCATCAGAAGCTGCCAAGTGTGAGTCGAGACTCGTACTGTTGCTCATAGCACAATTGTCAACGTAGGTTTATATTGAATCAGAACTCCGTAGTGAGCCTTTTGTAAATTGAACCCTATTTAGTGTTAATGAAAGTTGTTTGGAATATTGTATCATTTTTTGTTTTTATTGTTTAGTGACGAATAGTGTGAAATCTGAGAAATATACATAAGACTAATGTCTTCACGTAACCAGAGGGCGAGACTGATTTTGGTCAAAGAATAAGCATGGCTATACAATGTGGCAACGCTGCGAGCCATTTGGCCACTGTTCCTGTTGATGTGGAATAATTTTTTGATGCCCTACGAGTTTATTGATTATTTTCCACATACTTATGCATTATGAGCATTAAAATAATTAATTTAAATCAAGAAAAAATATTATTAGATTACTATATAAGCTGGAAAATAAATAATAAATCAAATCAAATCGTTTACTGCAATCCATAATGTACAGTTACAGGTGGTAAATATAATAATATAGTATTGGAAACAATTATGGACCCTGTTGGGCACAGCAAGTTTTAAATAAGTAGAGAGAGGAAGAGCGCTTCATGTTTCCATTTATTTATTAATTATTTATTTAGTTTTATATAATTCTTATTCTTTTATTTTTATTAATTGTATTAGGGTGAGTATTTATTCAATTGCTATCTCTTTATATTATATATATTATATTAATTGTTGAGTATTCATTCATTAACCATTTCTTTAAATATATTGATATTATTTTAATTGGTACTCGATTAAAATTTGTTCATTATTATAAATGTATTATATATATGTAAAGGAAATGTAATTCCTTTTTGTAATTTAAATTTTCCCGCTTATTCAATGACATGACAGATGAACAAAAACCATCTTGATTAATTATCTATGTCAAAAATATAACCTACATTTTGTGTAATGTGTATGTAATACATCTTCTAAATTTTGAGAAACATATTTTATTATTACAATATTAGTGGTTTAGAAACTGCACTGTGTATAACGAACATTAAATGTCGTTTCTTTTTACAGGTATGTAGCTAAGAATGATATTAATTTTAAGTACCTAAATAACCTTGTGAAATGTACCCATGTAAAATAATACATCTTTTTACAGAGAAACTCAATTGTGTTTGACTGTGTCTCCTGAACCACGCAATATTTCTTATAAAACGACAGTCCTTGAACCGAATGAAAACCAAGATGAACAGTTAAAAATAGTTAACACAATAACACTTGAAGATATCCTTAAAGATCAAGAAAAAAATGAAAATATACAGAGCCAAAAAATAAGTTGATAACAAAAAACAATGTCTACTACAAAAAACTAAAGAAAACAGAAAAAATAATTATATCAGAGAGATTCAGCATACAATTTATGAAAGATGTACATATAGACCTAGGTCATATAGGAATTAAACAGATGCAAAGAATGATTAGCTCACTGTACACAGCAGAAAACATGACGAAAAACATAAAAATGATCTGTGAAAGTTGTATAGTATGTTTAAAAAATAAATCAAGGGGACAAAATAAATATGGATTAATGTCCCACTTGGGCCCCGCTAGAAAACCTTTTCAGATATGCTCTATTGATACTATAGGAGGCTTTGGAGGTTCCAGATCAACTAAGAGATATTTGCACATGCTACTAGATCATTTTACTAGATATGCATATATTTTGACATCTAGTACTCAAACTGCAGATGATTTCATTAAACTAATAAGAAACTGTGTAGAAAGTGATGACATTGAAATAATACTCTCAGACCAATACCCAGGTATCAATTCTAAGGAATTCAAGAAATTCTTGGATGAAAAGAATATTGCATTAATTTTTACAGCAGTGAACACTCCTTCCTCAAACGGCTTAAACGAGAGACTGAACCAAACAAACATTGGTCAATAAAATCAGATGTAAGATAAACGAACAAGAAAAAAAAATAGCATGGGCAACTATAGCACACAACTGTGTAGAAAATTACAATAAAACGGAGCACACTGTTACTGGATATGCTCCACAGTACCTACTTTATGGGACGGATGTTATGATTTTGCCAAATGAGCTGAAACAAAAGAAGACCGAGTATGATTTGTTCCAGGCCAGGGAAAAAGCTCTGGAAAATACAATCAAATCTCATAATTACAACAAGACAATTTATGATAAAAATAGAATACATATAGACTTCAAAGTTGGTGACACCGTTTATGTAGAGAATGGAAACAAACTAAATAGGAAGAAGCTCGAGGAATTGAGAGTAGGACCCTACAAAATAATAAAAAAAAATATCAAACACAATTTACATGTTAGACACTAACTATAAGAAATCAGAGTCAAACTTTTTCCACATTTCGAAGCTAATACCAGCTCCTACCTACCTCGAAGAGTATCCATAACCAAGCGCATTATTCTATCTTTTCTGGGAGGGGAGATGTAAAGGAAATGTAATTCCTTTTTGTAATTTAAATTTTCCCGCTTATTCAATGACATGACAGATGAACAAAAACCATCTTGATTAATTATCTATGTCAAAAATATAACCTACATTTTATGTAATGTGTATGTAATACATCTTCTAAATTTTGAGAAACATATTTTATTATTATTATATATATATATATATATAAAATACTTATATATATATATATATATATATAATTAAGTATTTTAGTATATTAAATGTTTTTTTTTTTTTTGTAAATGTACCTTTCTTTACAGTTATGTGTTTTTGTTGAATTTATCTGTTAAATATTCTTGTAACGTATAGTAGCTTTTCCTGATTAGGTATTGCTTTAATTTAAATAAAAATATACTGGTTTTTTTCTGTTCTTTAATGTCTTCTGGTAATTTATTATAAATTTTTATTGACATAGAATATGGACTACATGAGTGCAATTTTAGGTTGGATGGGGGCAAATTTAATTTATTTCTATGACGCAACGTATAAGTCGTTTGTACATCTCCCCGTGTCTTATAGGAACCTGGATACTTACGGGCTAGTTTGCATAATTCCAAAATATAAAGGCTAACTAAGGTTAGAATCTTATGTTTTTGAAAGTAAGGCTTGCAACTGTCTGTTGATTCTATGTTAGTAATTATCCTTACTAGTTTTTTTTTGCATGGTAAATAGGGAAGGAGCGTCTGTGCTATTTCCCCATAATATGATGCCATAGTTAAACCAAGCATGGGCGTACGCGTAGTATGTACTTAGTGCGGTTTGTAGGTTTGTGGTCTTTTTTATTTCGCGGAGAGCATATGAGAACTTCGAAATTTTTGATTTTACTGTCTGTATGTGTGTTTTCCAGTTTAAATGAGTGTCTATTGTTAAGCCTAGGAGAGTGAAATTATTTACTGTTTCTAATTTATGTTGTTTAAAATTAAAGTCTATATCTATTTGTTTTTTCTGCCAGGGGTGAAAAGCTATTAATTTCGTTTTAGTGAAATTTATTTCGAGATTATGGTCTGTCATCCAGTTTATAGTCTTTTCAAGAATAGTAGAAAGCCTGTCGTTTAAATTGGTATTTGTTTGGCATGGGGTCAGGATAGAGATATCATCTGCGAAAAGTACACATGGACCTTCAATGGTTTTAGGGAGGTCGTTTATATATATGAGGAAAAGCAGACAACCTATGACACTTCCCTGGGGAATTGAAGCATGTATTGGTTTAACATCAGATCTTATGAGTTTTGCTTCTTTCGTTTTTTTATTATAATATTCGATCTCAACTATTTGCTCTCTACCTTTTAAATATGATATGAACCAGTCGTGGGCTTTCCCGCGTATTCCTATTCCATACAGTTTATTTAATAATATTTTAAATTGCACTTTGTCGTATGCCTTAGTCATATCAAGTAATATCCCTATTGCATATTGCTTATTATTTATAATATTTATTGCCTCTTGGATGTATTTATATACAGCTAACGTCGTAGATTTGTTTTTACGAAACCCGTTTTGGCAGTCATCGAAAATGTCATATTTTTCGCAAAAAGAATAAACGCGATCACACATTGCCCTTTCAAATATTTTGGATGCTGTAGGAAGAAGGGAAATTGGTCTATAGTTATTTGGGTCCGTTTTAGAGTTCTTTTTATGGATTGGTTTAATTAGAGCTATTTTTAGTTGATTAGGGAAAGTGCCCTCGTCGAAGGATTGATTTATTAATTTATAAAACGGAAAGGTTAGTTCGTCAGCGCACTGTCTGAACAGAGTCGGTGGGAGTTCGTCTATGCCGTGACTATTTTTATTTTTAAGGTTCTTTAAGATCTGGTTGACTTCGTATGCGTCGACTGGCGTAAGAAACATGGTGTTTTCAGTGGGCCTAATTACTGATATTTCTCCCTGTACAGGGCCAGATGTTTGGGTGGTATTTTCCCCAATGGATGCGAAAAAGTTATTGAAAACATTAGCCACTTGGTTAGGTTCACTTACTAGGTTTGTTGTTTGTAGTGTTATATTTTGTTTTTCTTTTTTAGTTATTTTGTTTGTCCGTTCTTTTACAATAGTCCACATAGTTTTTACTTTATTTGATGATTTATTCATTTTATTTATGTAATATAATTTTTTTGCCTGTGTTACTGATTTTTTTAAGTGTTTTTCATACTTTTTATAATATTTTGTAAATATTGAATCATTAATTTTTGTGGAAAGAACTTTTAATAGTCTTTTATTTTTACAAGATTGTTTAATGCCAACGGTGAGCCAGCAATTATTTCGTTTTGTTTTTAGTTTAAGTCTGCGTTTAGGGATACATGTATCCAAGATATCTATCAGAGATTTATGAAACGAAAGATAGTTTTCATCAACGTTTTTATTTGGCTGTATAATATCATTCCAGTTTAGTGTCTTTAGTTTTGATTTAAATTTTTGTATGTTATTTCTGTTAAATAGTCTTTTATTGCTAAACCAAATGGATTGTTTGCTTTGTTGTTGTATAGCCACGTGTATTATTGTTCCGCAATGATCTGAAAAGCCTAATTCTTCTACGGTCGTGTACATTTTGCTATCATTAAAATTAGTAAAAATCAAATCTAGGCATGTTGACGTGGTTTGTGAGATACGCGTAGGTTCTTTTATATGTTGTATAAATTTAAATTCTAGCATGATATCAATAAATTGGTTTGTTTTTACGCTATTTTCTAATAATAATATTAATGGATAATATTGTCTGCTCAAATAATAATATTATTTTGCCAGCTTATATTATAATCTTGTAAATATCATACTAGTATTAGAATAGTGGCTTTGTATTTCTGTTTTCTCTCATATCCCAACGAATCATTAGTAACCTATCCCAGAAATAACTTTGACTTTTTTAATAGTTCTTCCATAAAAAATCTGTAAGACATCAGTTTTCTTCCATGAAAAAAAATATTCTGCTGATTGAAAAACATGTCCTAATTTGAATAAGGGTATTTGTAACAATGCATAAAAAAGTAAAAAAAATAATGAGAAATTGTAGATACTTCGACCATTTCAAGTAAGGAACTAATACATTCAGTTAAGATATTGAAGTCGTGACCCGCGCCCGAAACTTGACGAAGTGGTTGAGATTATAATTGAGAACTTCGAAACTTTGAAGCACTAAGTTCTGAAAACATTCGAGAAGTTATATAAAGGGTCGAAGTCTGTTATTGAGATATATTAATTAACTTTGCTCCTTCTAATTGTATTTCGAATGTTAAACTATGACCCTTTTGATCACTTTTCAATTGTTATTTTAACGACTTTTGACGTCAGAAAATTAAATTCATTCATTAATTTCAGCCAATAGACGTCCATTGCTGGACATAGCTTACTCAAGTACCACCACTTCGACCAGCACCCTAATTACGTACCATACTATTACCTACTATCAATTGGAATAATTTTGAAGCATATTGCTAATACATTGCTCCTTAGGTTCGAAAAATGTGTCTGCTCAGCAACGTAAATGATGCAATGAATGTTGTTTAAATGTCAAAACCCAAAGCTACTGATAGTGTGTTATGCCATTATCCTATATTTCTGTGCTTCTCCCATCCAACGTGTTCATATGGCAGTTTACAATGTTATTTTTTGTTTACGCGAAACCTGAATATATTTTGTTCAGAATAAGCAACTGGATCGATTCCAATCATTTTTACACCATGTTATATTTTTTCCCAAATACATTTAGAAATTGTTGCAGTGTAGTTATCGAGCGCCCCACGGAGATTACGATAGCTCGATAGATCATAGTACTGCGAACCCGAGCAACACCTGACGCCAGAGGTCAACGCCCCGCTCGACCGCTCGACCATATTTTTGTTGGGACAGCCAAGTAGGACAACAAAGTCAACAAACTCATAACTTGGTGATTTTTCATGATATTTTTTTGAAATTATGTACAAAGATTTTTTCTTAAAAACACCGGACACCTGTTTCGGGTTTCGTATGCGAAACCCGAAAAATAATCCTTATCCTTAATCCTTATGCTTATCCTTATCATACTTAATATTATAAATGGGAAAGTGCGTTTGTTTATTTGTTTGTTCCGCTTTCACGCCGTAACTACTGAACCAATTGCTTTGAAATTTTGCAGACGTAAAGTTAAAAGCCCGGATTAAATGATATGGTAATTTTTATCGCGGAAAAATTTGATGTTCCTGAGGGAAATCTAAAAAGCGCGATATAACCGAACTCCACGCGGATGAAGCCGCGGGCGGAAAGCTAGTGTTGCATAAAAGCACGTGTGTAATTTCATGATTAATTCTGTCGCTTCTTGAATCTCATGAAATGTTCGCCATTGATGCCTTTACCAATAATCTTTTTAATAAATGAACCTGAAAGTTGCTTTACCAGCTTTCCTCGCAAGTTTTCAACACGGTCTCAACCCCGCAGTGTCATAACAAAAACCGGTCCTGAACGGTGACCATTATTGTAAAAGTTACACCGTCAAACTTCGAGTGATATTATGTTAAAAGAATTTCTCAAATAAAGGGAACAGGGGTAAACTGTAGCAAGTATTTGAGGTCGCTCACATATTAAACCATGTGCTGTAATTAAAATATATGCCAATAAGAAGGCGTTCAAATCATGCTTGTAATGAGAATTTAATATTAAATTTTGTGGAATTATTATTTGACTACAGAGAATTGTTCCTGTGACTCATCATTATCACTATCTCAGCGTTAATCCCAGTCGACGCTTTGTCAGATTTTGGAGTCTGGGGTCCGTTTTACCAGTACAACTGCTGATTTTTTGGCGAAACTTCGATATTTTCCATGAAGCGACTGTCGTCTCACCTCCACAACCAGAAGGCGATATCGAAGCATTGCAGTTAGACCAATTGTTAGAGATTTGAGGGCTCTAACAACCCGTAACGACTACCATTAGATGTTCGTGTGGCAACCGGGACCAACGGCTTAACGTGCTTTCCGAGGCACGACCAGACCAGTGCAAATATTTATATTCATGTATACAAATATTTGCACTGTGCGGGATCGAATCGGCGCCTCCATGCGCAGCGGCCGTGTACCGCTACGCCACTCAGGCTGTCAAGAAGTGTTGCTGTGACTAGAGGGATATAATTGGTATAGTTTATGGTAGTTTACAGTTTTCACTGAATGTGCCCGCAGCTCCACTGATAGGATAGTGTTCTGTTGGAATTATAATAGAATCATGTGCATATTTTTGTTTATCATTCTACTTCTTCTTTGTCACATGCATCATATCCCCTATTCACATATACAACATTATTTTTTGTTTATACAATATGTAAAGAAAACCCTGTCCGACCCATAAGGATAATAAAAGTTAGGTAAACACTTGACCAAATAAAATATAAAATTTTACATAATCATCATAGTAACAATAATAATGTGAATTTTGAAATAATCTTTTTTTCTCGGGAATTAATTCCAATTTCCCCGAAATTTGGTAATTTTTAAAAAACTGACAACACCATTTGTGACGGAGCGAATAGCGATGCGACCACGTGCCGCATGCCCCGCCCCCTTTCACCCGCGCATGTATGTCTATCGGGTTGCCTGCCGCACATGCATTAAGTTACCTCGCTTTTTCGAAATAACATTTATTTTTTTGGGGTTTTTTTTTTAAGTTTAGTCCGGCTTTGTCGGCATTATTAGAATCAGTTAACGATACCTAACAATAGCTTCACGGATCGGACAGGGTTTTCTTTACATATTGTATGATACCTGAATATAGTTCGTTTAGAATAAGCAACTGAATCGATTCCAATCATTTTTACACCATGTTATATTTTTCCCCAAATACATTTAGAAATTGTTGCAGTGTGGTTACCGAGCGCGCAAGTTCAATTTGCGGTAGATCATACTGCTTGACACGTGCGCATGCCCGCGCAATAGCTGACGCCACAGTCCTGCTGTTCCAACAAAAATATGGTCAACGCTCCGCTTGGGCGGGCGAGCGGTGCGTTAGGTACAACAAACTCATAACTTAGTGGTTTTTCCTGATATCTTTTTGAAATTGTGTATATAGTTTCTTTACATAATAATAAAAAGTAAAAGAACTAAAACCCAACTACGACAAAAAACGACGCTGAAAAAGTATAAAACAAGATTTTCAGAATACTGAACTGAACAAAGTTGCTAATATAGTTGTAAGTAAACGGACACAGTAGACTCTACCAAGATGCCTTCGTTGTAAATTGACAATAATGTCATACAATACTATTCTAAAGTATGCAATATTCACTATGTAGAGATAAATTGTCATGTTTGGAAAACCGCAGTCACACGTTATCAAAGTGCTACGGTAGGTAGGTATATGTAACGTGTGACTACGCCTTTCCAAACATGAAAATTTATCTCTACATATAGCTAGTAATATATATATATATATTCAAAATTTACAAGAAAAGCGCTTTCAAATGATACCAAACACGGCATATTTATCTTAAATTTATTTTTTTACTCTGTATGTTTTGTCCGCTAGAGGGCGCCACATTAGATTTTGTGGAACTCCATATAGCCTATAACCAGCGGACAATTAAGACGCAACTAATGATATATCATTTGTCGAATTCTGATAAGTAGTTTAGAAGTTACGAGGGAACAGATGAACATACATACATACATACATACATACATAGCCTGTCAAAATCATAACCCTCCTTTTGCTTTGCCGTAGTCGGGTAAAAATACTAGATATTTGTTTCGGATTTCGCATTTATGTATACAAAAATTGTTTATCCGTTTTATGCTAAAATATTATGACCGTGAATGTGTTAACTTAGTTAACCAACAAAAAGTAATACCAGTTTTTTAAACGTTACTAATATTATATTTAGTCGGTAAACTAAGTCAAGTGATTTTTTAGTTTACTTTTAGTAAACTACCTAAACCGATGGAGTTTAGTTAGAAACTGGAAGATTTGACAACCATTCTTAACATATGTACATTAGTATTACCCACTAAGCCCAATTTAATTTTAATTTATAAAAAAAAATAGTGTAGTAGACATCACATAGGCTTATGTAGCTTAGTAGCTTCGATTCAAAATATTGAAAGAAACAAAATAAAGAAAGAGTAAAGGTTTTAGTTCCATCCGGATAGTCCGTCGCGGTAGTCGTGGAAACCTAGTGGTTAAAACACCAGCCTGTCAAGTATGAGTGTGCGGGTTCGATTCCATGTCAGGCAAGTAACAATGTAACTTTTCTAAGTTATATGTACTTTCTAAGTATATCTTGGACACTACAGAAATCGTAAAAACAAGTTATTACGATTTCTGTGCTGGTCACCAATGAAGATCACAAGGAGAAGGAAAACATCTTGAGGAAACCTGGACTTTAAGTCTAAAATCGCCAACCCGCATTGAACAAGCGTGGTGATTACGCTCAATCCTTCTCTGTATGAGAGAAGCCCTGTGCCCAGCAGTGGGACGTCGCAGTTGACCACAGCTAAGGTGGTGTGACGATCTGGTAACGTTCGAAGGGCCAATATGGCTAGTACAAAACTGGGAGGTTTAGAAGGAAAAAGAGGAGACCTTTGCCCAGCAGTGGGACACCAAATAGGCTACTAATAAAAAAGTAAGGTCATATTACTTATTAGTGTGTGTTTCACATACAACCGCAAAGTTAGTAGCGTTCGCCAAAATTAATTACATACCCAGCGTAATTAATCGGTTCATTGTATAATCAGATACGACCAGTTAAAACCGGTTATGGCCGCCTGAAACTAGATAATAATTGATTTATTGTAGAGCGGCGGCGGTTTCGACATTTGCCATTCCATTTTTAAAGGTTTGACGACCGCTTGACTTTGAAGTCACACCGCTGGAAACCATCCGATATTCAGCTTAAGATGGAGTAAGTTTAGAATAGAAAGAATCTTTAAAATTTTTAAAGAAAATAATGCAATGAATGTTTACATTGCATTATTTTCATCGTACAATAGACACATTTTTAGAACAAATTGAGCAATGGATTAGAAACATGCTTCAAAATTATTCCAGTCGACAGAAATACTGAGTTACGCCGATTACTTATCCTCTTTAAAGGTTGTATGTATCTACATTTTGCTCGTGATTCAAATTCTGTGACTGTAGTGTGGTGTAGTATTAGACTATTAGAGTGATCAAAATTCAATCCGTGATGCTGCAACCACAAACTGTTAATGATACATAAATAATTTAATGTATTGTTTAATTATGCAAACGTGTCGACGAGTACGTAACGTATTAGGTCTACAAATACTGGTGGTCGTCGAGCAAACAGTAACTTTGAAAAATAATTGGTCCGCCATCTTGGGTATGCCGCCATGTTAGATTTAGATGACGTCATACAGTTAACCAATCATTGTCTTGCAATCGGTCCTAGCCTTTCGGTGTATTATGGGATGCATTTGCATGTTATTGTGCGACGGAATCACAATTATCGTTTATGAATAAACCCCTTAAACATGGTGTGTATTCATAAACCGTGATTAAAGTTAAGTGACGTGCAAACTTCATAAATTTATAGCTAAACAGTCGTAAATCACTAGACAACAAAGGGCTAATGTTGCCAATAACTTCAACTGCGTCTATTTTTTTTCGTTGTAATTCAATTTAATTTGTTTATTTAAAAAAACAATAATGAAAAAGCAAGACAAAACAAACAATAATTCAAATTAATGTTACTGTTTAGTTTGTAAGAAACACAATCAAAATATTCGAAAGCCAGAATATTCGACTACCCGCACAATAAGCTCCAAATGAAAAGTAATTTTCAATAAAACAACAATTGAAAACACATATTATTGAAACATACGTATTGGTTCAACTAATTAAGCGCGATGGTCATTTTGATTAAATGTAATTCAATTAAATTGATTAACTAGTTGGGGTGGCGGTTGACGAGTGTTTAATTTAGCAACTCTTGTGATAGGCCACTTGGGACGAAATGTGTTTATGTAGAATCTTCGCTATCTATACTGTATTACACCAAGCGTATTAAACTGGCCAAACTGTGGTTGTATACTTTGTAAAGTACAGAGAGAGGTTCTTACGTAACTAAGATTAAGGGCTATATTTCACCGGGACAGCCTGGTGGCCTAACCAGACGCCGCTACCAACAAAATATCATCATCATCTCAGCGTTAGTCCCAGTCACATCCGAAGCTTTTTCAGCTTTGGAGTCTGGGATCCTCTTTACCAGTCTAACTGCTGATTTTGGTTAAACTTCGATATTTTCCGTGAAGTGACTACCGTCTGACCTCCACAACCCGAAGGCGATATCGAAGCAGCTTTTGAGGGCCCTAACAACCCGTAACGACTGCCATTAGATGTTCGTATTGCAACCGGGACCAACGCCTTAACGTACTTTCCGAGGCACGACCAGATATAGAGAGCATACAGCTCTATAGAGAGTTACTCACCTGGTGTCTGTTTGGTTGCACAACCCTGTATACATTTTGTTGGTAGCGGCGACTGGTGACGCCACCATGGTGTCCCGGTGAAATATAGCCTTAACGTTCTAGTTCTAGAACACCACGGGACTACCTGTAAAAGAAAGTAAAGAAAGAAAAAGCCTTAGCTATTAATTACCCGAAAGAAGAATGAAAAAGTATTTAATGTGATTCGTACGGGAATATTATCACAAAAAGCTTCTTCTTCATCAGCCTATAGAGGTCCACCACTGGACAAAGGCCTCCTCCAAGGCGTTCCACAATGACCGCTCTCGGGCTGCCCCCCATCCATTGGTTTCTCGCGACCTTGGCCCGCTGCGCCAAGGTGCCCTCACCTTCCGCCTGACGTAGGTCCTTACCGGACATGGCTGTTTCGGGAGGTTCCTGTGCCGGATAGGGCGGGCGGAAACGCCAGGGCTGTGGGTATCGCCCTGAGGACACGGTGGAGCATAAGTTGGAGGTCTACCCAGCTTGGGTAGAGCACCGCCGTGTCCTCGTGGCGGCGATTTCTCGCGTCCGGCACTCGTCCAGGCCATATTCCGGAACGAGAGTGCACCTCCTTCTGCTAAGCAGTGATACTGGTAAAGGAGGAGACGGACCGCGTGAGAAAGTGGGAATCCCAGCGCTCTGACACCTCTAGTCGCCGCTGGAGACGCCCTGGCGCGGGCTTGCGGGCTGAAGAAGAAGATGAAGGTTTATGTGCTAAGTCGTTTTTCAACATTGCCATTGTTATTACATGAGAAAATCGCGAGTGAAACTTGTCAATTGTTGACTTATTGGCTCTCGTGTCGTGATTGTACCCGACCAGATCACCTGGACTGCACAGTATACTTACTCAGTGCGTTCAACACAGACGCTTTGTGTACAAATTGCATTTATAGCCACACCGAAAGGTAGTCTCTCCAGTAGCATTCTCAAAAACTTGCAAGTAACTGTACCAGTAGCTATACGAAAGGAAACAATTGAAATGCAACTTTAACTCTATGTTTGCAAGGCGGATTTTTGTAAGCATCTTCTCCGAGAGTTGGTGGAAGGAATGTTTGTGAAAAGTCGTTTGATGTTCGGATGTTGACAAAACTGTAGAATTGTCTGTTTCTGCATTCAGTTGAAGTAACTTTCCGCTCTTTTCGTGATTCGAAATAAAAGTAAGTTTTACAAATGTATTTTTTATTATTTACTCTTTAAAAAGTTGTGGCTGGTTTTTAAACCACTAGGCCAGTGGTTTAAACACCAGCCTCTCAAGTGTGAGGGCGCGGGTTCGATTCCAGGTCAGGCAAGTACCAATGTAACTTTTCTAAGTTATATGTACTTTCTATGTATATCTTGGACACCAATGACTGAAGGTGAAGGAAAACATCTTGAGGAAACCTGGACTTTAGGTCTGAAATCGCCAACCCACATTGAGCAAGCATGGTGATTACGCTTTTTTTTTTTAGAGAGGTCGTGACTACTTAACCGGACTATCCTGTGGCTGCCTTAAATGAATTTAAAGCCTCCTAAACTAAGCGACTACACGCTAAGGGCACCACCTGTGGGAACCTCGGCTTAGGGCGTCGCTAGAGAGAACAGCAACGGACGGCTGGATCGAATTTTATTTTAATTCGGTTTGATGACCGCGGCGTTTCCTAGTACTAGCTCTGAGAAGAAACGTCCGAAACAGACTCAGAGGTCATAGTTGGGAATTTATATTTACTGGCTCAGCTGCGGCGCGGGCTGGCCTTCATCGGACAAGGGACGGGGGAGGGGACAGTAGTCCCGACGCGTTCAACGTAGTAACGTTGAACGCGTCGCGATGGACCTCGGCGGCACCTCATAACCCTCTTGGAGGAGGGTTATGAGGTCATCGGGGTCTGTGAGGGCATGCCGTGGACGACGAGGTGATTACGCTCAATCCTTCTCTGTATGAGAGGAGACCTGTGCCCAGCAGTGGGACGATAAAAAGGTTGTTGGTGATGATGATGATGACTCTTTAAACATACAAATGTAGCGTCTTAGGTATGTTAATATCTCGGTGGTATTTTCCTAGGGGTTTAGTTCCATATTTCTGTCACATGTACTTACAAAATAACTTACTTTATTCCCTAAAAATTATAAATGACTCAATATTTTTCCTTGATGATAGTGAGGGGAAAATATTACGGTCATTTCCTCAGGTCAATTATTAAGAATAGAGCAACTTGTTACCTTGTCCATGAAATCGTTTGTATAAAACATATTAGCGCCGATTCGCTTGTTCATAATTTTTACGCTTTGTATTATCCAACTAGACGACTTCATTCATTTATATTGATGCGAACTTTGCACCTATATGGGTTAAAATTATGGCTTGCAGTAAATCTGATGATGAAGACTTATAGGCTGTCGAGAGAATTCCTCAACAATTTACAGCGTAATCGTGTCATGTCTAGCATTGCTCATACTTTCATTTTGGTCTCACAGGAATTTTATAGAAATCGGTTCAGTGGTTTCGTTTTTAAACCAAAATTACCGGTTAAAATTGAAGTAAACATAATTACGTCGTTTACTTACAGGCCTTTTCTAAACTATATTAGCGTCAGCGTCTAATATGACCCGATGCAGCTGAACAGAGTACTTTTCACAACTAAAAAGTGTAAAATAAAAAAAAATACAAAAAAAAGTGTTTGTAAAACAGTTTTTATGAGATAAATGCTAGTTCAGTGTATCATTTTCTTATCATTTCATTAAAACTAAATGCTATCATTATACTATTGGTGTTCTCTCAAATTAGTCAACGTCTCACGTTATTTGACTTATTTATTTGAAAGGACTAAATTAATATTTATTTTTTGTCCTTTTCTTAAAAAAATAAAAAGAAAAAGATGCATGAACACATTTAGTGTAGTCTGTGAAGTTTGTTTGGGGTGTTTACAGGAGCAGAAATTAATTTATAATTTTCATCAAATAAATGAAGATTTTTCATAAAATTCTATCACGAAATACGACACATACGGAGGGAATGCAAACTTCTATTTACTATTTTCTAATAATCTTTAACCTTTTTATCGTCCCACTGCTGGGCATAGGTCTCCTCTCATACAGAGAAGCATTGAGCGTAATCACAACGGTTGCTCAATGCGGGTTGGCGATTTCAGACTTAAAGACCAGGTTTCCTCAAGATGTTTTCCCTCACCTTTTAATCATTCATTGGTGTCCACATCTACTTAGAAAGTACTTTTCTAATGCACTCGAACAAAATATGTTCTAATGCACTCAAACAAAACATGGTCTAATGCATTCGAACAAAAAATTTCAGCCCTATTCACCTCACATCGTACAAAAGGGATTAAAAGACGTAAATCGTTGGGCTCAATACAATAGGGCTTATAACCGAAGTAAAAAGTCTTTTAATTGCCCCTGCGCAAAACAATTGTTGGAAAACAAAAGACTAACTTCGGGCTCAGCCTTCAAAATGTACCATGAAATGTTTTGCTAAACCATTTTTACCCGACTACGGCAAAGCAAAAGGAGGGTTATGATTTTGACAGGCTATGTATGTATGTATGTATGTTCATCTGTTCCCTCGTAACTTCTAAACTACTTATCAGAATTCGACAAATGACATATCATTAGAAGCGTCTTAATTGTCCGCTGGTTATAGGCTATATGGGGTTTCCCAAAATCTAATGTGGCGCCCTCTAGCGGACAAAACATACAGAATAAAAAAAATAAGTTAAGATAAATATGCCGTGTTTGGTATCATTTGAAAGCGCTCTACTTGTACATTTTAAATATATATAATATATATATTACTAGCATTTGCTTGTGACTTTACCTGTTTTCATGGGCTGATTGCATATAATTCACATTTTTTCGTTCATAGCTTCTTTACTACTTATCAGGATAAGACCACTGCAGTACCATTAGAAGAGCCTTGATATTCCGTTGGGTATGAGCTATAAAGCTTGTCACAAAATTTAGTATTGTGCCCTCTAGCGGACAAAAAGTTCTATGTTAATATAAAATTAAAATAAATATACCGTGTTTGGTATCACTTGAAAGAGCTTCACGAGTACTTTAAGCTTGTACATAATTACAAGAATGCATTAATGATGTTAAATATGAGCGATAATTAGTTGTTGAATTATCGTTATGAAAAATTTAAATTGTTGAAATTTAAATTTTCTTAATATTATGCGCCACAAATACACGTTAACACCAAAATTGTACAAATAATAAAAAGTAAACAAACTAAAATCCAACTACGACAAAAAACGACGCTGAAAAAGTATAAAACAAGATTTTCACAATACTGAACTGAACAAAGTTGCTAATGTGTAAAGAGATAAATTTTCATATTTGGAAAGGCGTAGTCACACGTTCCATATACCGTAACCTACCTACCGTAGCACCTTGACAACGTGTGACTACGCCTTTCCAAACATGAAAATTTATCTCTTTACACATTAGCAACTTTGTTCAGTTCAGTATTGTGAAAATCTTGTTTTAAACTTTTTCAGCGTCGTTTTTTGTCGTAGTTGGGTTTTAGTTTGTTTACTTTTTTTTTTAAATGGTCGAGTTTAACCCGGATCAAAAATTGGTTCTAAATTTTACCTCTAACAGTAATCTTAGTTCACTGTGTTACAAAACCAGGGGCAATGGCAAAAGGCCGATGAAAAGAGAAATAAGGATATTCGCAGAAGAACCAAAGTTATTGACATAGCTCTTCGAGTCCTGAAATTAAGCGGCAGTGGGCAGGGCACACTGTTCGTAGAACCGATGGCCGATGGGGCAGTAAGGTTCTGGAGAGCCGGCAACGTACTGGAAGACGCAGCGTAAGGAGGCCCCAATAAGGTAGACCGATGCCTTGGTGAAAGTCCCGGGAAGTCGATGGATGCGAGCAGCACAAGACCGGACATTGTGGAAAGCCTTGGGAGGGGCCTTTGTCCCGCAGTGGACCTCTATAGCCTGAAGAAGAAGAAGACAAAACGAGGGGAAGAATAACTATAACTGAGATAAACACACAGACTGTGTGGAAATTTTAAAAACAACACAGTTTTTCCATAAAATGCCTTCCATAAAGTTACACGACAATATTTTTAATGTGCCTAGCATTTTACCACTACTATACTACATTATATGTTACAGTTGATTTCTAATTTAACTGAATGCAGCACATACAGATAAATGACACCTGTCGATCGACTCGTGCAGATGGTTTGACCCATTAAGTGGCAGTGGGCGGGGCACATTGCTCGTAGAACCGATGGCCGATGGGGCAGTATGTCTCTAGAGTGGCAGCTACGTAGCTTCCGTGAAGTATCCATGAATTCCATGAGCCCATCAGAAAATATAACAGTAAAAATCGATTACCTACGGGGCAGTCAACCAAACTCCAGAGATAAATCATCAGATATGTTAATAAAAGCTAAAAGTTGTTTTTATTATCACATTCAATTAACTACTGAAGTGATCGCTTATACGACTGGAAAGAAGAAATAGTCTTAATTGCAAACACATGTTTCCAAAATTCATCCCTATGTTTGTGAAAATAAGGTTGAGTTTCTTTGAGGGCGTGGTTGCTGAAGGGTAAAAGAAACAACAGTCGTCATTCGCAAGGAATTCGAAAAGCTTGTCTCTCTCCAGGACGATTGTGTTCATTAGGCTCAAAATACAAGCTTTTTCGCTTCTCATTTTGATACCCTCACCTTATTACGTTCAAGATAGGGTTGGGAAATGCCGGGAAAATTCCCGGGTTTATTGACTTATTGTACCGAAAATAGCTAGAGTGATATTTAGAAATTTCTTTTCAGAGTGTTCATTCTAAATCACTCGTCCAAAAATTATTTATTTATTTGGGAAACAAACAAATGTACATTACATAATACAAACATGTTTTGAATACATCATGTAGTCAATGAACAATTAACGAGATTTCTCATATAAATGAGCAGGCGATGGATGTTTTTAACAGTAGCTACAGCTTTCAAAGCGGTGACAAACATTCTTTATGTGGCAGTCAACATTGACAGTAACAGTATTAACCACCAACTGACAGCCTCCGTGGCACAGCGGTAGCGAATGCGGCTGCTACGCAAGGAGGCGTGGGTACGATCCCCACGCAGTGCAAATATTTGTATGCATGAATATGAATATTTGCCCTGGACTGGTCGTGCCCCGGAAAGCACGTTAAGCCTGTGGTCCCGTTTGCCATACGAACATCTAATGGCAGTCGTTACGGGTTGTTGGAGCTCCCAAAAGTCCAACAATTGGTCTAACTGCCATGCTTCGATATTGCCTTCGGGTTGTGAAGGTTAGACGGCAGTCGTTTCACGGAAAATATCGAAGTTTAGCCAAAATCAGCAGTTAGACTGGTAAAGCGGACCCCAGACTCCAAAGCTGAATAAGCTTCGGATGAGACTGGGATTAACGCTGAGATGATGATGAGTAGCTACCTACTACAGTGAGACACTCTTCTATTCAGCGTGGCGGAAACAGGGCTTGCCTTTTGACTCTGAAATTAGAAGACTAAGTTTAGAATAACGTAAAACTGACAGAAAGTAAACAAGAACGCTTTACCATCAACGATTGCATCACTGCTTACCATCAGGCGGGATTGCGGTCAAGCACTAGTTTATAATTATTATAAAAAAAAAACCGGCCAAATGCGAGTCGGACTCGCACACCGAGGGTTCCGCCGTACAAACGTAGCGGTTTACAATTTATGACGTACTAGCTTTCCGCCAGCGGCTTCGCCCGCGTGGAGTTCGGTTATATCGCGCTGTTTAAATTCCCCTCGGGAACATCAAATTTTTCCGGGATAAAAGGTAGCCTATGTTCTTTCTCAGGGTCTAAAGATTGTCTGTGCCAAACTTCATCAAAATCGGTTGAGAGGTTTAGGCGGGAAAGCGTAACAGACAGACAGAGTTATTTTCGCATTTATAATACTAGCATTGATTTAGAATTTTTCACAGTTTAGAGGCAATTAGATTTAAGAAGTGTTTGATATGAATTTCAACTTTAATATCTCTAAACGTTCATGTGAAAAAGGGTAGGTAGTAAGTTTATAATTATTAAAAAAATATTTTATGTCATGTAAGCAAAAATAATATTTTAATATTTTATGTAACTTCAAATTTATCATTTTCACAATTTTTCCTTTATCTGTCTGTATTATAATATAACGTTGCTTCGTGCCTATATATAGAGAGGGCATGTGTCAAAATGGCATAGAAAAACTGTGATCCCATGGTTCAGTTCCGCCATCTAGTACAATATAGCAAAATTAGATCGACAATTGGAGACATCAAATAGTAAAAATGAAATAAGTTTATATAAAATATATTCAGCTATTGCCCGGTAGGTGGCCAGTGTGGTCTATGTTGCCAGATCCGATTTAATACCCTAGTATAGTTCAAATCGGGTAAATAAATATTGAAAAGTAAATAAATTAAGTGAAACTTGTCTTGTACAAACAAAAACTGTTTTAGAATTTTATTCGCTACTATTCATTTACCGTGACACCGTCTATTGGCATTTTAGATGTTTTATGCTTACGAATTATTTTAACGCTCAGTTTATTGCGATTTTTGAGTGTAATAGACCTTTTAGGCCATAAAGCGCATTTTGTTTTGCAATTTTCGTTTGCATTTCGGTTTTAGCAAAATTATTCTTTTTCACGTTTGTTTGCAAATATTTTTAAATGGCAATGCAAAAAACTGTGGTAGGGTTTGTATCATTTCGATATAAAGTTATCGATAATATTCAAAGAAGTTACTACGACGATGTTTTTTCGCATTATGATAGCTTGAAACAAAAAATTAGGAAGCAGAATAATTATGGGTAATTTCAAGTTTACAAGTTTCTTATTTATATAATTCTTTTAATATAATAGGCGTTAAAGTTTAAAATTGCCGATTAGTACTAAAAATGTAAATAATTGCTTATTTTTTAATTTTTAAATAATTCATTTATAATCAATATATAGGAAGGTCGTTTATGCCTTTGTGATAGAACTCTGAGGATCTAGACTGCACAAACTGTGTGAAAGCAGAACTGCCTCCTGGGAAGAAAACTTCTTGTCACGTAGATAATTGTCCAAATCACGACAAAAATGGTAGTCTGCTAGAGCAAGACCTTTACAAGATTCGTAAGATTCGATTTCGATTCGATCTTTAAAAACGGCAAAAAAATCACGGTTATTGTATGGGAGCCCGCCTTCAGGATTTATTTTATTTTAATTATTTATTTGTAATTTGAATATATAACCAAATATTCTGTGAACATTTTAAGCGTCTATCTGTTTCCGTTATTAATATGGAGCAAAAAACGGCAAAAATTCACGTTTTTTGTATGGGAGCCCCTTAAATATTTTATTATTTTTATTCTTAGTACTTGTTGTTATAGCGGCAACAGAAATACTAACACAATCTCTGGAAATTACAACTGTCTCGCTATTACGGTTTATGAGATACAGCCTGGTGACAGACGGACAGACGAACAGAGAAGTCTCATGAATAAGGTTCGTTTTACCTTTTAGGTACGGAATCCTCAAAATCACAAAGTAGCTCGCAATCATTGTACTACATATACGTACCTACATATTTTATGAATACATTTCATTATAAATAAGTTATGTAATCTATGTACTTATCCACTTAACCGTAAATTTTATTCCAATTTTTACGGTTAAGTAAAAAAGTAATGAAATTAGTAACTTACTATTTCATTTCTAATACAAGGTACCGATTCTTTTTTTTAAATTTGATCGACAAGTCTTTCCAAAGTAGATAACTTCTCTTTTAAAATGCATTGAGCATAATTTCGACGAATGATACGGAAGCCAATTTTCTTCTCTACGGTCTATCTGGACAAATCGTATCCACTTTTCCCTACGACATTATTTTTATTAAAACCTAGATAAATGAATAGTAATTGTTCATTCAATTTTGTTTATTAATATGATATGATTATGTTTAAATAGAGTTAATAATAAATAAACTTGAAATATAGTAATATTTTAAGTTTATTTAGATATATTTTAAATGTCAATAAAATACAACAAAATGTATTCATCTTAATAAGTATTATCGATAACTAAATCGATAAACAACATTACTACATCTCTACAAGAAAATAGTAAAACTACTCAACAATAGAGGGCGCTTATTACAATAATGGAAAATTTTCTAGAACTAAGATTTTTTTTAAAATTTGTATTGCAGACGAAATATAAATAATTCATAGAAAAACATTCCGAAGTTAGGTCCAGTCGTTTTACTATAACGAGATGTACAGTAACACAAAGCGCAACATGGCATATTTCCTTAGAAAATGTTTATTCTTGGTGGACACAAATTACGTCCTGACGCGCCGACTAGACTGAGCGACTTTTAACCAAGTCGATAAAATTTTGTTCGTGATGTCCTGTCTATTGTAAATATAATTTTAATGTCTTTGCTTGTAGGTTTTGATTCCCTAGCGTGTGACGGAAATTCGTCTAAGGTGTCGGTATAAACTGCTGTATCTTTTGATCGCTTTAACTTAGAAGTTTGATTTTTTTCACTGCTTAAAGGGACAATAGACCTAGGTATTTAGTATAAATTTCAATTTGATACTTTTATTAGTTCGTGAGAAATAAGGTAGTAAGTTTCATTTTATTAAAATATGTTTATTATATTATATAACTAAAAAAATGTGATTTTCGCAATTTTTCCTATATTTGCATTATATGACAATCCTTCATGCCAAATTTCAAGATTCTGAGTTTACGGGAAGTATCCTGTAGGTTTGATTCCTTTGCGAGTGTCGAAAATTTGATGAAAATATCGACATATCGGCTGTATCTTTTGATTGGCTTGGCTTAGAAGTTTGATATTTTCACAGCTTATAGGGACAATAGACCTAGGTATTTGGTATAAATTTCAATTTGATTACTTTATTCGTTCGTGAGAAATAAGGTAGTAAGTTCCATTTTATTAAAATATGTTTATTATATTATATAACTGAAAAAATGTGATTTTCGCAATTTTTCCTATATTTACATTATATGACAATCCTTCATGTCAAATTTCAAGATTCTGAGTTTACAGGAAGTATCCTGTAGGTTTTGATTCCTTTGCGAGTGTCGAAAATTTGTTGAAAATATCGACATATCGGCTGTAACTTTTGATTGGCTTGGCTTAGAAGTTTGATATTTTCACAGCTTAAAGGGACAATAGACCTAGGTATTTGGTATAAATTTCAATTTGATAACTTTATTCGTTCGTGAGAAATAAGGTAGTAAGTTCCATTTTATTAAAATATGTTTATTATATTATGTAACTAAAAAATGTGATTTTCGCAATTTTTCCTATATTTTCATTATATGACATTGCTTCATGCCAATTTTCAAGATTCTGAGTTTACGGGAAGTATCCTGTAGGTTTTGATTCCTTTGCGAGTGTCGAAAATTTGTTGAAAATATCGACATAATCGGCTGTATCTTTTGATTGGCTTGGCTTAGAAGTTTGATATTTTCACAGCTTAAAAGGACAATAGACCCGAGTATTTCATGTGAATTTCAGCTTGATACGTCCACGCGTTCTTGAGATAAAGGGTGGTGACAGACAGACAGACAGACAGACAGACGGACAACAAAGTGATCCTATAAGGGTTCCGTTTTTTCCTTTCGAGGTACGGAACCCTAAAAAAGTTGCAATCTCATATCAATGACCTATACACAATAAGTACCGATATGTGTACTGCATACTGATATATACAACGTGTAACATAAAGGGTACATACATAACAAAGGCATGACATCTTTACATGATATCAAACGATATTGGAAGGGTTTTTTAATCCTATCTCTTTATGTTAGGAAGTTATGAGGAAACACAACGCCTGAGATAGGCTACTATCATACTAGTCGCACAGAGATATGGAAGACTTTTTATCGGATTTTGGCAAGTAACGTGACGGGTAACGTGTAGTTATTAACGTATGTAGTGTGCTGCCACGTTTGTTATGATTTGATTTTAAGAAACACACGAAACCGAAAATTTGGTACCAATTTTTTGAGTATTTTATTTTGAGTTGAAACCCTTCCGATATCGTTTGATATCATTTAACCCTAGATAGCTAACCTCCGTCGAATCGACGGGTATGGCACAGAAATATTGCTGTTTCTTTTTAACGGTGCAGTCGAACTTTTTATCTTTTCTAACCAACTCAGTCGCCAGTGAGGTCTATGGAGTGGCGCATGCGTCGGGCAGGTAAGTGTTATAGTTATTGAGGTACTTGAGTTTTGCCCGTCGTTTCGACGGATGGTTAGCTTTAACGTCCTTTTTTTGTTTGAGTGTGTGTTTATATTTTTAACCTAGGATTGTGTTTGTTATAGATTTTTATAATGTCTTCGTTAAATGATGATGATATATCGAATATTATAAACCAAGAGCTTTCTGATGACTTGGATAATGCTTCTGCCAGTGAGTCTGAAGACTTTGTGGAGGAGGATGATGTTCAAAGTGACGAAAATTTTGAACCGTCTGATTCCAAAGAAAATCATATAACACATCGAGACTCGTCTTCAACTTTACATCATGATCAAGCATCAAGCTCTAGTGCTCTGGCTCCAGAAACCTCATCCAGCAGTATCAGTCAACTGCCTCAAAGGAACATACAAGGCAAAATTAGCAAATGTTTGGGCTATCACTAAAGGGTACACTTCAGTTAGAACCTCTGCAAGGAATATCGTGGGAACAGCTAGGGGACCTAACTGTTCATGCCTTATTACAAGTGCAAACTCTTGCTTCGAACTTTTTTCACAAATGAAATCATTGAAGAAATTGTCAAATGGACGAACGTCGAAATATCAGTGAAAAGAGCGATATATCAAACTGTAACCGCTACACAAGGTGATACTAACACTTTAGAAATAAGGGCGTTGGTGGGGGTTCTCAGTTTGTCTGCAGATCTGAAAGATAACCATTTGACTTCAGGTGATTTCACCAGAACCACAATAATTAGAATTGAATATTTATTCAATTCTAATTATTGTGGATCTGGATATGTTGCTGCAATGAGCCGTGAAAGATTTGACTTTCTTGTGAAATGTATGCGATTTGATTACAGAGATCTCCGACTGCAACGATCACAGAACAATCTCTTTATACCCATCCACCCATGTGGATACTTTCGACCAGATGTGCTCTAACATGTCAAGTAGCCGAAAAACCAGTAGATGGCCAATGTGTGTTTTTATGAAATGATAAATATTGCTTGCATCAATAGCTACATTATACAGTGTCATAATTTGTCCACAGCTGGGCAAAAGGTAGTTCCACGTAGAAACTTTATGAAAACACTATATTTTTAACTAGCAGAGCCTTGGTTGAAAACAAGACTGACAAAAACTGCGATGCCAGTGCAAGTGAAAGATAAAATCAGGAACGTGCTTTTAGTGCATCCGTCCACTAGTCAAGGTCAGCAGACATCAAGTGCATCATCAGGACATGTAGAAGAGTCTTCTGCTTCCTCAGCAGGAGAAAATCGCAAAAGGAAGACCTGCGGGAAGTGCCATTACAAAAAAAAATATGACCAAAAGTGTTTGTTCAAAATGTAAAGTATCGATTTGTGGTGAATTAAAAATTGATTTTTGTGTGACATGTGCTAAAGATATATAATATATTTTATGTTATAGTAATAGGTTATTATGTCTTTCAAGTCTGATAAAACCGAATAAATAGAAATATAAATGTTTCTAGTTGATTTTGAATGCCAAAGTTTATAGTGATAATAAATTCTTATTTTTTAGGTGATCTCAGCTGATTTAAAGTTAAAATACTTAAATTTACTAAAATTAATAAACAAAATATTAAAAATCAATTCAAAAAATGTATTTTTATTAACCCCAAAACAATTAATAAGCTTATATTTATATTTATGGAGAAAAAAATTTTTTTTTACGTACCCGTCGTTTCGACGGATGATTAGCTTAAACAGGGTATGCCCAAACGTTAGCTATCTAGGGTTAAAGATGCCATGCCCTTGGTATGTATATACTCTTTTTGTTACACGTTGTATATGGTATTGTCGGATATAAAAAGTTTTTGAATTTACAACAAAAGACCAAGATCAGACTGTCAACGTTCTTAAAATTAAGAGATATGCCCTTTAGATTTTTTCATTTAATAAATCCCGAAGTAAAAGCTGCAAATGGCGCATTTAAATATTAAAAATAAGAAATATTTTTAAGAATTCCTAATTTTCTATAGACTTTAAATTATTTTATCTTCACAGAATCAAGGCTCTTTAGAACAACAATTTAATGTTTGCAAAATCTTTTCAGTATTTAATTTCCACAGAATGATGGAAATAATACTCAAAGTTCTGCTCAATCTAAAAAGAAAACTTTTAAATTAACTAAAATAGTATTACTGGCTCAAATCCCGTTTGTGCTATCACAAACGGGATTCGTCCCATTTGGATGTGCAACAGAACGTATTTCGAGATTGCTGTAACTGTTTTCTAGTACATTGGCTCCGCCATTATGGTGGAGCGTTGGTTACAGTTTGTTTTTACGAGGGTCTTTTTTTTTTGCAGCTGCAAGGAATATTAGTGTATTTTACTGTGTAGGTATTCAAGATAGTTATTTAAACAGACTGTAAAAAGCAGTTCTAAAAAGAAAATATGAAATGCATTGACATGACACGATGACATGCAAAAGCCAGATATTAATTCTGAATTAATTCTGCTCTCAAAACTGTGTAGGAAAACATCGTGAAGAAACCGCCATGTCATAGAGGCAAAAACTTTGAAAACATGTGACATCTACCAAACCGCACTGGGCCCGAGTGGTAGAATACGGCCCACAGCCTTTTACCGACAGTGTCCCAGAAGTGGGAATATTATAGGATTATACAGTATGTTAAATAACAGAGGGCGTTCCCTTAAACTCGTTCTTCCTCAGCCTATAGATGTCCACTGCTGGACAAAGGCCTCCCCCAAGGCTTTCCACGATGACCGGTCTTGTGCTGCCCGCATCCATCGGCTTCCCGCGACTTTAACTCGTTAATATATATCATTAATAGATTAAAATAAAACTATCAGCATAGAAAAATAAGCATAAAATAATCCGAATAAAAAGAAATTATAATGGAAAATAAATTTGTTTTAAATAAAAATAGTAGCGCGGAATAGTATCTACCTAACGTTGCATTGCCCAACACACATCAACCAACACACGTCAATCAATTAGATCTTAGATCGCCGCCGCATACGCGGCTCGTCATTCATAAATTGCGACGTTGCCGTCTTTCATGTTCGCGTGTACAGTGTGTTTCTTTTACATGTCAATTTAAAATTTTTATTGAATATTTTCATATTGAAAAATTTTAAAACATTTTGTTTTCGAATGGAAATATTTTTTTTAGCATGTATGTATGCTATACTATTTCGGGTTAACGGGAACGCCCTCTGTTAGTTAACATACTGTATATTAATTCTGAAAAGTTAGCCCAGGCTGTTTATTAAATTTTAAATTACTACTGGATGTTGATTGGCACTTCTAAATATGATAAGTTCGTACATGACGTGCGTATTTTTTCCACTTCAATAATAAAGTTTTTTGATACATTGTCGTAGTCTACATTCGAGGTTTCTGAGTCGGACGACATGACTTAACCTCTGCAAAAACGTCTATCCTTCACACTCGCACAGTCGAGACACGAAAAAACCGCGTGTATTAAAGCTACGTAAAAACGCAACAATTTGCTTTTTAAAATCAGTCACTGAAAAAACTCACTAATGCGTGCGCTTATATAGAAAGCTATGTGTTACATTTTATGCGGTTTCAGACCTGGGGTTAAACGCGGGCGTTTAATCACAGTGCGTGCTAAGCCTAAATGTGGTTAACACATTGTGATAACGCTCTTTCTGACTAAAGTTATTTGTAAATAAGTGTTTGTTAACCATTTTCGAGTGCAAGTGAGTGGCGATAATGAGATCCAAAAATGAGATCCAGAAATTCCACATTGATTATATTCACGTTCCAGATGTTTGAAAATTTTAAATTTACATTGAAATCGGGAATTTAAAGGTAAGTTTTTAATAGCTTTTTATTTATATTTATTTTACCCATCACCGTCGGAGTACATCAGGGATCCGTCCTTAGTCCGTTCCTGTTCAGCGTGATATTAGATGTCTTGTCAGACAGCATCAAGAATTCATATGAGCAACCTCCCTGGTTGCTCATGTATGCTGATGATATCGCGCTGGCAGACGCGGACAGGGAACGGTTGGTGCGGCGGGTAAATGCGCGGAAGAACTCGCTTGAGAACGGAGGTCTTAAACTCAATGTGGCGAAGACGGTGTACATGGCCAGCAACACCACAGACCCTATGCCTGTGTGCATAGGCGGAGACATGGTCGAGTGCACAGACCAATTTAATTACTTGGGGTCTGTGCTCCGCGCGTCCGGCGACATTGATTGCGACGTTAAAGCACGCATTTCCGCAGATTGGGCAAAATGGCGTGAGGTGACAGGTGTCATTTGTGACCCCAAAATGCCGGTTAAGCTTAAAGGACAGGTCTATAAGACCATCATTAGACCTGTCCTTCTGTATGGCAGTGAGGCGTGGCCTGTGCTTGAGCGACACAAGCAGGAGCTGCGTGTCACGGAGATGAATATGCTGCGGTGGATGTGTGGAGTTACGCGGAAAGACCGCATTCGTGGCAGTCTCCGTGTCCGTGAGATAGCAGACAAACTGCAAGAGAGTCGCCTCCGCTGGTACGGTCACGTCTTACGTAAACCGGCAGGTTACGTGGGTAACAAATGTCTTGCCATGGCGCCTCCGCCGGGCCGGAACAAGCGAGGTAGACCAAAGAAGTGCAGGCTTGATGTTGTAAGAGATGATATGCGTGCCAACAAGCTCTTACCACAGGATGCTAAAGATCGTGCGAAATGGAGGAGAATGTGCAGGAAAGCGGACCCCGGGCTCCAACGCGAAAGCCGCGGATGCAACTGGGATAAACGCTGAGATGATGATGATGATGATGAGCGAGCCCGGAAAATTTTTGTTCGCTATTGATAGGTAGGTGGAAGAAAGTAGGAAGAAAATAATAAATTAAATAACATAATTGATTTTTATTTGTCTACATGGATGGGTACATAAACTTTCAGTGTTATTGTGCAGTTTTAATTTTAATTAGTATATTTTTTTAAAGTCCTTGCTTAATCGATTTTGACTTCTATACCGTATAGGTCAGCGTTTCATCTGACTATTCTGAGAAGAAAGACCGAATCAACTCAGAGCATTTGTCAGAAACCTTGAGCTTAACTCAAAACTTTGAAGCTCAAAGTTTCGATTTTAAGGATGAAAACGTATTTTGCGAGTTTGATCTTTATTAGCAACCAAAATTCTTTCAATTAAATTATTTGCTGTTAGGAGCTCATTCTTTTGTGGACCGCACACTGGTCATATTATTTTCCATACGTGTTTTATTTTCTATTTATTATTCATAGAAATTGTGTTATTATACCACTGATGAATTTCTGAATGTCAAATTAATATCTTCTTTTTTCTTCCTCAGCCTATAGATGTCCACTGCTGGACAAAGGCCTTCCCCAAGGCTTTCCACGCTGACCGGTCTTGTGCTGCCCGCATCCATCGGCTTTCCGCGACCTTCACCAGGTCATCGGTCCACCTTGTTGGGGGCATCCCTACGCTGCGTCTTCCAGTACGTGGCCGCCACTCCAGAACCTTACTGCCCCATCGGCCATCGGTTCTACGAGCAATGTGCCCTGCCCGCTGCCACTTAAATTTAGCGACTCGCAGAGCTATGTCGGTGATTTTGGTTCTTCTGCGGATCTCGTCATTTCTGATTCGATCACGCAGAGAAACTCCGAGCATAGCTGTTTCCATTGCCCTTTGTGTGACTCTGAGCCTTCGTATGAGGCCCATTGTGAGCGACTACGTATCAGTTCCGTAAGTCATCACTGGCAACACACACTGGTCAAAGACTTTAGTCTTGAGACACTGTGGTATCTTGGACGACGAGAAAATATAGCGTATCTTCCCGAACGCTGCCCAACCGAGCTAGATTCGACGAGACACCTCTTTCTCGAAGTTGGACCTACCTAGTTGGACTGTTTGTCCCAGGTATATAATATACTTGTCAACAACTTCGAGTACAGAGCAACCAACTAGAATTGGAGTGGGTGCGACATGAGAGTTCGACATGATCTTCGTCTTATCCATGTTCATCTTTAGGCCCACTTGTTGGGATGCTCTGCTGAGGTCATTGAGCATTTTGCCCAAGTATTCCAGGGTCTCAGCCATGACCACGATATCATCTGCGAAACGGAGATTAGTGATACTGTACTCGCCGTTGATGTTGATGCCAAGTCATTTCCAGTCCAGGAGCTTGAAGACATCTTAAAACGCAGCAGTGAACAATTTAGGGGATATGACATCTCCTTATCTCACTCCACGCTGCAGTTGGATCGGTTTCGAGTCCTGATCCTGGAGACGGACTGACATGGTGGCGTTTTTGTACAAACACTTTATCACCTCAATGTATCGATGGTCAATTTGGCACCGCTGGAGAGACTGTAGCACCGCCCAAGTCTCATTCGAATCGAAGGCCTTCTCATAGTCCACAAACGCCAAGTATAGTGTATAAATTGTAACTCTGTATAACTTGCCGCAGTGTATGAATGTCGTCTATGGTGCTAAAGCCTTTTCGGAAGCCTGCTTGTTCGGGAGGCTGGAAGTCGTCGAACCTGCGAGCGAGACGATTCGTGATGACCCTAGAAAACAGCTTGTAGATATGGCTCCGGAGGAATATTGATAATGTATTGATTGGTAACTCCGTATTGTGACATTAGTAACTTTGTTTTTAATTATTTATCATCATTTTATTTCATTTATACATGATATAATGAATGATTTCTGTTTACTTCTAGCATGATTGATTTTTTTTTTATATTTTGCATGCAATATGTATATTTGTATCTACGCTTCTTCGCATAACATAGCAACATATTACAAACTTGAATTTAAGATTTGTATCTACTACCTTTTTTACAAAAATAAAATTGATTTTGATTGCCTATTGAATTGTATATTTAGAGCAAAATAGAAAAATGTGACTTGTTGCTTTATGTGACATTTCTGGTCCTAGATGTGTTCACCAAATATAACTTTCTGACCTTTTTTTTGTTTTTAAATTACCAGGTGGAGAATATGGTGTGAAGGTATGAGGAGCAGGGTGTAAAGTTCACTTATCCTCAACAGAAAAAGGGAGGATACTCCGACCACGACTGGTAGTCTGGCGGGCCACTCTGCCCGCCGGTTGTCATCAACTTGTATGCGTGCTAGTTGCACAGAAAACTCTGATTGCAAGATGCAGGATTCGCGTGATGTCAGTATGACGAGTTGTTCACATGTTGCGATGTAGGCACCGCTACATTGGGATTTCTGGCAAAAAGCTAAGCTTTGCCACTGTCGCCATCCACGTTGGGTAGGATCCAGACAAATGGATATGCGAGGTTGTAGTGCCTCCTATTACATTATCTACCATGTTCAAGCAATCACCCGAAGGACAATATGTAAGTTAAACAAAACTTTACCTTTGAAAAAATACATTTTATTTTTTATTTTAATGAAAATATATGACCATGTCTGTTTATTCCCTAAGGGATGGGAACACGTACAGCGTCTGGCCTGCTACTGGGAATGTTATTACGAAATAGAACAATAATCTTATGCACTAGAGATGAAGAAACTTTGCCACCACCAGAGCTATAGGCATCAAAAGCTTGATGTTATTTCCTCTCCACTGAATTTAAAGTTGACAGCCTCCATGGCGTAGGCGGTAGCAAACGCGGCCGCTGTGCAAGGAGGCTCTAGTTCGATCCCCGCGCAGTGCAAATATTTGTATGCATGAATATGAATATTTGCCCTGGTCTGGTCGTGCCCTGAAAAACACGTTAAGCCATTGGCCCTGGTTGCCATACGAACATTTAATGGCAGTCGTTACGGGTTGTTGGAGCCCTTTGTTCCGTGCGGAATCGTACCAACGAAACGCGGCGTAGCAGTCGATCGCCCAGCTAGTGCACCAAATACGACGTCTTATTAGTTATTAGCTTTCCGGACGCGGCTTCGCCCGCGTGGAGGTCGGTTATATCGCGCTTTTTAGATTTCCCTCGGGAACATCAAATTTTTCCGTGATAAAAGGTAGCCTATGTCCGTTTTCAGGGTCTAAAGATTGTCTGTGCCAGATTTCATGAAAATCGGTTGAGAGGTTTAAGCGGAAAAGCGTAACAGACAGTCAGAGTTACTTTCGCATTTATAGTATGGATTAATTATTAAGGTACTACCTATAATTGGCTGAATTTAACTGTAAACTGATAAAAAAGGACTTAGGGTGTTTACAACAAAAATTAAGATTTCCGTTGCGGATTTTCGCATGCTGATATACGGAAAGAAATGCTCACAAAGTTTTATATTTTCTCTATATGCGGGTTCTTGGTAAGTGTAAATCGCTACTAAACGTTCTGGCTGAAATTATCTCGCATTGTAAAGAAACAGGAAAAAAATACTGTTTTCTCTCGAAGGTCAACTTATAGAGATTTTTATTGTGTGTCGGCCCTGAAAACGACCTTTTTTTTATGCAATCACCCTTACAGGCGAATCAAGAATTAAACTTTTATGTGAACAAAAAACGCACAGCTACAGATTAAGCAGTATATAACCAGTATAAGCTGTCCTTTAATTACACGAAAGACCTATATAATTCTAGGCCAGTTAAAACTGGAAATATATGGCTTAATATGTACCCATTTCTTTTTTTTTGGGCACATTAATTCCACCTTTACGGAATATTGTGTCAGTGGAATGAATGTGACAGGAATTTAAACCATTGATTTGAATTTTAGGCAAGTTTTAAGGAGCCTGGGAATTGAGGTTACGTTCGCAGATCTCACAAAGCCCGAGAATTTAGAAAAAGAAATTCAGGACAATACTATGGTTAATTTTTAAAATGATAAATGAGTTTATGTAAACAGCCTCCGTGGCGTAGCGGGAGCGCGGCCGCTGTGCAAGGAGGCGCGGGTGCGATGCCTGCGCACTGCAAATATTTGTATGTCAAATCAGCAGCTGCTGCCAAAGCTGAAAAAGCTTCGGATACGACTGGGGTTAATGCTCAGATGATGATGAAATGAGTTTATTTCTGTCGAAAAGGTTTAAATAAACAAACATTTAAAAAACTAGATGGGGTCGGCGTTTCCTATCTGAGTACACTGAGAAAAAAGGGCGAAATAAACTCAGACGTAAAATTTGTGTGGATGTTCCAACAGTTAAAAGTTGGCTGAAGTGAACTTTGGTCGTCGTCGTCATGTCAGCGTTAATCCCAGTCGCATCCGCAGCTTTTTCAGCTTTGGAGTCTGGGGTCCGCTTTACCAGTCTAACTGCTGATTTTGGCTAAACTTCGACATTTTCCGTGAAGCGACTGCCGTCTGACCTCCACAACCCGAAGGCGATATCGAAGCATTGCAGTTACACCAATTGTTAGACTTTTGAGGGCTCCAACAACCCGTAACGACTGCCACTAGATGTTCGTATGGCAACCGGGACCAACGGCTTAACGTGCTTTCCGAGGCACGACCGGACCAGTGCAAATATTCATATTCATGCATACAAATATTTGCACTGTGCGGGGATCGAACCCGGGCCTCCTGCGCAACGGCCGCGTTCGCTACCGCTACGCCACAGAGGCTGTGAAAGGCTGAAGTGAACTTTGGTCTGAGCTGTCAATAGTGTCAATACTCTAGCATTCCTTGGAACGACAGCTCATTCCAGGCTCACTTCACATAATTCACGATGAGTTGGTTACAGAATTGCACTGCGGCCCAGTCAGTAGTAGACCACAACATCGGCTGCCGGCAAAAGTGCAAGGCAAGCGATTCGTCGTGTTCCGGCATGATGTCTGGTGAAGCCGTATGGAGGAGGGCACTGAGCAGTTACGTTGCGATGTGTGCCGGGTACGATGCACGATGTAAGATGGTCTCCAGATCAATCTCCCTCTGGCAGATTAACCTAACCTAACAACACGACAAATGATGCTGTCATTCAAAAAATAGATAATAACCTATTCACATGCCTTAAGGCATGAGAATAGGTTATTATCTATTTTTTACATTTTGTATACACATTCTTAAGAATGTGTACCTGTACAAAATTTTGTATACACATTCTTAAGAATGTGTATACAAAATTTCATTAAAATCGCTTCATCCGTTTTGGAGGAGTTAGAAGACAAACAGTGTGACTGGAGAATTTTATATAATAGATAATGTTTTGTACATAAAACCTTTCCGGAATAAATTGTCTAAGGGACGATGAAACCCGCCTCAAAATACATTGCGGAATTTAGAAGTTCTAAGCGGTCACACAGATAGACATGAAAAGTCACTTTATTTGATAATAGCTTCTGCCCGCTACTATGTTCGCGTAAAATTTCTGACTCCCCCGAAGTCGCGTCACTGCTTACCATCAGGCGGGATTGCGGTCAAGCGCTAGTTTATAATTTATAAAAAAAAAAACCACCCGTCGTCGCATCGCAATGCCTGCACGCGCATTTACTTCTTTTTTGCTTAGCAAATTTTACTGACTTCTATTCCTTTTGCTCGACTGCTAAGGTCATCAGTATGATGTTAAGTAAGTAGTACTGTGATGTAGCAGGACAACTAAATGGAACTGCACCCTAATTGCGAAACCGTTATTACTCCCAAATCAAATGATTTTGAAACAAAATGCTCATCCATTTCTCCATATTTCCGAAAAATGTGTTTGGTCAAGAACGTAAGTAATGCAATGAATGTTCTTGAACTATGAAAATGAAACCCGTTGCTACTGATAATGTGTTACGCAATACCCTGCTGGTATTAGTCAAGTCGTGGTGGCCTAGTGGTTAAAACACCAGCCTCTCATGTATGAGTGCGCGGGTTCGATTCCAGGTCAGGCAAGTACCAATGTAACTTTTCTAAAGTTATATGTACTTTCTAAGTATATCTTGGACACCAATGACTGAAGGTGAAGGAAAACATCTTGAGGAAACCTGGACTTTAAGTCTGAAATCGCCAACCCGCATTAAGCAAGCGTGGTGATTACGCTCAATCCTTCTCTGTATGAGAGGAGACCTGTGCCCGGCAGTGGGACGATAAAAGGTTGATAACGATTAGTCAACTAAGTCACATAGGTTTTTATTTACCTTTAGTTAATTACCTAAATCGATGGAATATAAATGCACATGAAAGTATGTACGTATTTTAAAAAAAAAGCTATTATTTGTTTTTATTGTGTCTGTTTATATTCTATGGATGTTTGTTCCGGCTAATATCCGAAACGGCTGGACCGATTTTGACGGGACGTTAGTAATTAGACGTTACTTACTTTTCAGCCACATATAGAACCCTAGAGAAAGAAATACACTACTTTTTACTGCAGAAAGATAAACAGCCAGGTATATTGTTTCATTTAAAGTTATACATCTAGGTATATTGTTCTACTTAAACTTAAACATCCAGGTATATTGTTCCATTAAAGTTATACATCCAGGTATCTGGTATATTGTTCCACATCAAATTTAACATCCAGGTATATTGTTCCACTTAAAATTAAATATCCAGGTATATTGTTCCATGTAAAGTTATACATCCAGGTATATCATTTAAAGTTATGCTTTCAGGTATGTTATTAAATTTAACGGCATTTCTTCTCGTAGTGGTTCAATGCTTCGGCTTCGATTTATGCGCTGTAATATCGTAATTTTGAATCCAGCCAAGCTGTTTACGTTGTGAATTTATTTTTATCACCATTGCTATCTTAAGGAAAATTTTATGGCATGTCTTTGAATAAAAACTTCGAAGATATGAGATATCCACCAAATGGTTCTGAGCCCACTTCCTCTCGCAGCGAGGAGGCCCGTGGTCCTGTCGTGGGGATGTGGGGCTAGTTACCTCCAGATGGATACCTATTTCTGTGTTTCAAAACACCCATATCATAAGCAAAATGCTATAGCTAAAAAGCAAACCATTGACCACCAGGCCGCCAGGTCATTCAGGCGTGTTCAGTTTCAAACATACAGGTGAGCTGAAAGAGTCATGAAAAGTCTTAAGTTCACTGGAAATATTCATTTTCACTGAAAGTTTGGGCGGAGTCGAGAGCTTAGCGGAAGTAGCGTAAGTAATTCTTTAATTATAAAGGCGGATATACACTAGAACATTAATAAATGAGTTTGAGTATTAAGCTTATAATATAGAGATTATTCTAATTGGTGTGTTAGGTGGTGTGCGTTAGTACCGGGACATGTTAAACATTAGTTATGTTCTTACGATTGGTACGCCCGAAACCAGGACAAGCTACCCGAAACGATCAAATATTCCCAATCAATCTTGAGCTTTAATGCTTTAGCATTAAATTTGAAAATCTAATAAAGACAGGAGAATGCCAGATTTCGGCCTACACAACTTTTAAAATTAAACTCATCCTCCACAAAGTTCTTACCACCAACAATTTAAATATAAAATATAAACTAAAAAAATGTATTTAGTACTTTACTGAAACTTAGCCATTAAAAAAACATTTTAATAAGTAATTAATTTAAGTTTGTCAATTCCAGATTTCAATAAAAAAAATGTTGCTAATCTTGCTACTTTAATCGATAACGCTAAATAAATAAAACGTGCCACTGTAATCGATAATTGTATTTTAAAAATATTATTTATTATTTAGATAGTTCTAAATAAAAAATGTAGTCTACTTTTTATTTACCACCTCATTATTCTCATTTCTTCTTAGTATTTTCTTAACATTCGTGCTGTTTGTAGTAGATTCATAGATGATTATAAAAAACGAAATTCAAAAAATCGATTTTCCATCTGTAATCGATAACATAATCGTCTTGTGATGGCAACCCTGTTAATTGCATATCTGTCAAAATCTTGACAAAACTGACAATTGACATTGATACTGTGATACATCTTGTATTGTTAACTGAGTACGATTCGGTTTTCTTTCGCTGTTTTTTTTTCGTATTCAATAAGTTATATTACGTTTACGCAAGTTATAGAATTATTGTGTTATATTTATACCACCACACATTTTGTGACAATGTCTCATCAACTACGTTGTGTTAATTGTGGTATAAATGTAATACGAATGCAGCGTGAATCTGATGATGCAGCGTGAATTGAATCTGATGATGACCGTTCATTGTTACGGCAATGGACTTCACTTTCAGAGGTAAAGTACTATTCATATTAATAGAATATATACTAATTTAGCTAATAAGCTAAATGTTGAATTGTAACATAATTGTATTTTGTTTGTTTTAGATTCCAAATGACTACTCTGTGCATATGCCGTCAACATTGCAGGATGATGATAATCAGTTATCAACTTTAGAGGCAAACAAAACTCGGGCTGTTACTATCTGCAGACACGAGTTCAACAACAGAGCTTTACCATATATCATGATTGACTTTACTATTGCTGCTGCCCTAATTAATAGATTTCGACCACTGCTCACAGACAGGTTTGATGCTGCCCAGATATTAGAAATCATCCAACAAAAAATGTTCCAAAATAATACTTTAAGTGAGTTTATTATACAAAACAATTATAATAGAAGAAGGGCACAGTTCTCAAACATAAATGTTAATAACAGCAATGTAACTGAGTTTCCCCAGCTAGATTTTCACTATTTGATTTTGATAGCTTGTGGTACCTACCTACCAACTCCGTCAGGCTCGACCTTATTACGGTGAGCATATTAGTTTTAATGGCCGATATAAGATAGAAGTGTGCAGAGAGGTATCAATCAATAATCTAATAGAACAATTGTCTCTCTCAAAGCTCTTGGCTTTTAAGAGCAAAAATTCAAAGTCGCCATATAAGAAGAAAAGAATATTTTGTTTATGTGTTGATTGATAACAATTCAAATGGGAGGGAGGCAATAAGTCAATATTATTGCAATTGTAAAGTAGGCAAATGAACTGTGGGATGCTGTTCCCACATTATGACCATTTTATGGTATTTAGGTTGGGCTCGGCATCAAAACAATATTGAACCCCCTACACAGTTTCTTGATGAATTACTAATCGAATTTGATAATGAAATTGATGATGATGATGATAATTTATTATAGTGAAAAATAATAAAACTATTTATTAGTTTATTTGTGTTTAATTTTCTCTCCGTGAAAAAACATAACCTCCCTTTTAAAATGTCTGAATAACTTCTTTCTTACAAGTTCAATCTAAAAATGGATATCACAGAAATACTTTTGACATTATACTGCACAAATAAACATTGGAATATTCACTGTTAGGGACAAATTAATATTGAGCCAAAGTTACTATGGAGACCTGGCATTGTTCTTTGACAGATTGGAGGATTGATGTAGTGTCCGTGTGTGTGTCTGTACAATAGAGGCAAAAGTTCGGTTTGAAAAGAATTTCCATAAAATGTAACGTTCCTGTGAATCCTACGTTCGACTTAATGTCTCCTGTAACTTTTTTTTCTACCTTGCGTTCATTGTTGATGATTAAGTATTCTTAAACCCTTGAGCCTCCTGCCAATAAAATGTTATTGCAATACGCTCATTTCTTTTCAAAATCAGATTGTAACAATACATCATGGCCGAGGTGTGATGTACAAAATTTTAAAACGACGATTGCTCGACTTCATGTGGTAATTGTACACCAATAGAACATCGAACAAAATACATTCAACACAAAAAAAAAAACATACAATGGGCGGCCTTATCGCTAATGCGATCTCTTCCATGCGAACAAAGAATGGACAGATTCTCCCGAACCACAACTGGGACTGTCTGTTGGTGCAAATATTATTAATACAATATTCTAAAATATATACACAAATACATAAATAAGTACATAGATACTAAACATAACAGGTAAGCAAATAAATTAGCCAAAAACTGTTTGTTGAACAAGATCATAACGACAACTAGTGTTCCTTCACAAGTCTCTTGAATTCATGCAACGACTGCGCGCATTTTATTTCAATTGGCAATGCATTCCACAAACAAGGGGCCTGAACAGTGAAAGATTTATCAAGGAACGTTGTGGAATGCATACTGTTCTGTTACAAGTACATGCTCTAGTCTGTAGTGACCTTATGAATACCCTCTTTGTATGGCAATCAGGCTTATATGCACAACGTGACAACATTTTGCCTTCGCATTATGTCACGCTGAAACGTGGTAATGACTTGGTTTACGCATATATTGTCTCGTTTCGACGTGGGATAATGTGACGGCAATATAAAACCTGTTTTGTTAATAAGGTGATGGGAATAGGAGTAGCATTTGTTTGGTATTTCATTTTCTTTATTTTATTTTACTGTGCCTGTTATTTACATTTAAACTAATATATAAAGCTGAAGAGTTTGTCTGTATGTTTGTTCGCGTTAATCTCGGGAACTACTGGTCCGATTTGTAAAATTCTTTTTGCGTTGGATAGCCCATTAATCCAGGAAGGCTTTGAGCTATATAACATCACGCTGCGACCAATAGGAGCGGAGCATAACTGACTCCACGCGAACGAAGTCGCTGGCGGCCGCTAGTTTGATATATAATACCAGTGAATTGCGGTCAAGCACTGATTTATAATTATAAAAAAAAAAAACAAATCTGATTGCTGTCGTTTAGTCTGTCAGTTCCTGAGATTTCTCCCTATTTCTCCATACTCACAAACAACTTTAACCTCTATGCAATATACATACAAGATATCAATGTGTATGCATATTCCCTAACCGAAGTACCCACTTATCTTAGGATGATATAAATATTTGAAACCGGGAAGTGTCAGACCAAAATGAACTTATAAAACAACTCACTAAGAACACAGATGCTTCATCGTTCTTTTGGTATGTACAAATCCTTTGTAAGTTTCCAACGCATGAATAACTTTCCTATTAATCTTTGTTTTTCTTTCCCCCATCGGCGGAACGAACTTCATAAAACAATTTGTCCGGATAAAACGTTTTCCGGGATCCCGGGAATATCTCTGTGTTGCTCGCCCCTAGTTCCTTGTTTACGCCTATCAGGCTTATTACTGTTTACTGAAACATGTGGGGCTCAGTCAACAGTTTGGTCTCAATATACCAACTTTCTTTTCACGGTAACCACTTCATTATTTGGACTTTCCGAATTTCGGTTTGTGACTCCGACGAAAGAGGGGTTATTGGGAAAAATATTTAGATATCAGTTCTCGAGACTAGAATTGCGATATGCACTCTGATTTGAAAGCCAGAATGGAAATTTCCTTTTTGGGGTAATATATAGTCATAATAATGTTGTGTCATCATTTACCCTAGCCTTTTATTAACTACCTACTAGTGGCCGCCCGCGACTTCGTTTGTGTTTCTTTATATGCTCCGCTCCTATTGGTCGCAGCGTGATGTTATATAGCTTAAAGCCTTCCTGGAATAATGGGCTATCCAACGCAAAAATAATTTTTCAAATCAGACCGGTTGTCCCTGAGATTAGCGCGTTTAAACAAACAAACAAACTCTTTAGCTTTATATTATTAGGACCTATAGATGTTAGGTTCGGCTACTATCCGGGTGTTGAGTATATAGTATACTAGCTTTCCGCCCGCGGCTTCGCCGGGTGGAGTTCGGTTATATCGCGCTTTTTAGATTTCCCTCGGGATCATCAAATTTTTCCGGGATAAAAGGTAACCTATGTCCTTTCTCAGGGTCTAAAGATTGTCTGTGCCAAATTTCATCAAAATCGGTTCAGTAGTTTTGGCGTGAAAGCCGGACAGACAGACAGATATAGATACTTTCGCATTTATAATATTAGTATGGATAGTAGTATAACTATAATAATGCTATCCTATATATAATATTAATATAGTATATATAGTAGTACAGCTGATTATATGATCAATATTTTACTTGTTAAACTGGTTGATAGACTTTCCGGCTTCTGACAACTCGTAACTACTGTCAAAGCTCCATAAATGACAGCTGTAAGTGCTGTAACCAATGTCTTGACATGTCTTCCGAATCACGATGGGATCTTCGTATGTGAAACTTATTGATAGACGACGGTGTGGTCACCCATCTGGCTAGATCGACCCATGCAGCTCTTATTACTGAGCCGAAACTCCCTTTTCTGTATGTTTCGGCATTATTCCGGTAGTATACACCTTGCTTATTTAGTTTCGGTCCCAATAAATTCGAATCAAGCCATTTATTTGTTTAATGAATTGAAAAGTCTTTTATTTCATCCGCTTACTTGAAATGTCCTTGTTATTTTCGCTCATTAGTCCCGGTATACACAAGAAGCCATTCTTTGACTTCCTTAATTCCTGGCACCATGTTTAACTTTGCCTCGAGGTCTGGTTTCCTAGCTAAAAGTAATTCAATTTCTCTTTATTTGCTGTGGAGAATTCTCCGATGATCCACTAGATAGATGTTGTAACTACTTTTACCAATGCTCAGAGCCCTTAATGTACTCTCTATGGTCTTCATATTAATTAAATTTGGTTCACGACGGCTTTCGTAACGGCTACAATGAAGCGTTGAGCTTGTCTTTGTTATATTTTGTGGAGTACCAGCAGATTTATATTTCGTTTTATAGCTCATGTTCGTTGATAACTTAGGGTTTATAATGAGGTTAAATGGTATCCCAGTTCTGAAAATTGTGTACAGTTAGTGTGAATAAAATAGTGATGTCTATTTACTGATTCGATTGTTTGAATGTGTTTTCTTAGAGGTTGGTACTATTCGCCAAAACTCTAACCATGAATTTAGCACATGTTTCTCAGTCCTCTACCACTGATTATTTTCAACTGTTATAAAAAAATCTAGACTTTCATTGAAGAGTACAATTTCAATGCATTCATACATAGAAAACTTAAACACTGGTCGGATGGCATGGCACGCCAGCATGTAAGACATCATCATTCATTGGACTCTTGTCTCCACCGGTGTGCCAACTGTTTTAGAATCCAATGGTTTGTCACGCAATGAAGGAAAGCGGCCAGACCTCAACAGCAGCTTCCAGTATAATCAACGTGTTGATGATTCTAAACGATGGACAAATATCTACATATGGTTGGGACTAAAGGCTTAACGTGATTTCTAAAACCCGGCGGGAAAATTCTGGATATCTAATAGATAATTTCGTTCACGGACCGTCATCGGCAAGCGAAGCTCAATTTAATCGATCAACCAGAGCAGCTGTAATTATGTAGCCACTTTTTGCTCAGTCCACTCAGTGAATAGAACAAAATCCAGGCCTACAAACAATGCCTTTGTAATATTTTATTTGGAGCATCCAATTAACGCGATAATAGTATTCACGGAGGCTAAGAGCCAAACTTCTAAATAAAGTATTGTTCACGGAGTCTGGCTTTAAAAAGTTTTGCACTAAATCATCTGTGAACGTGTCTAGTGCTTGTTGTAAAGTATTCTCGGGGCTTAGTTTATGGATTGTTCCCTTTAGAAGTTGGAATTTTAGCTAAGGGTTAATATTTAGGCCTGTTTAGTTTCAAATAAAAAAAAAAAAAAAAATTCAAAGGATTACTACTTTCGGAATTTCTGGTTTAATATTTAAGGTTTAACATACCCTGGTGAACTTGTGAAAGTGGATCGAGATTCTTCCAGCTACAATATCATGGCCGTAAAGGTACTTGTAAGTTGCTCTCAGACAACAGAATGTAGCGAGAAAATACGTGATATTTCGTTTCATTTAATTTAATTCCGTCTTGATTGTTTTTTGATGAGTTAACCTAATTTTACCATTGACTTGTGTAATTAGTATAAGAATTATAATTATCAGCAATCTCCGGTAGTAATAATATTCTCCTTGCAAGACAGTTAAATCGCGCCATATATTCTGGCACTCAATGGGTTCCAAAATTATAGGCCGCAAGATTGAAGTCGTAAATTGTAAAAGCGTTCTTAGTAGATCTTTTTTATATCTTCTACACTAAAGTTTGTTGGTCGGCAAGGCGCAGTTAAATACACGTAAGACTATACATATTAACTATAATAATGTAAGTACTCGTAGCGACAGCCTCCGTGGCGTAGCGGTAGCGAACGCGGCCGTTGCGCAAGGAGGCGCGGGTTCGATCTCCGCACAATGCAAATATTTGTATCCATGAATATGAATATTTGCACTCGTCTGGTCGTGCCTCGGAAAGCACGTTAAGCCGTTGGTCCCGGTTGCCATACGAACATCTAGTGGCAGTCGTTACGGGTTGTTGGAGCCCTCAAAAGTCTAACAATTGGTCTAACTGCAATGTTTAGATATCGCCTTCGGATTGTGGAGGTCAGACGGCAGGCGCTTCACGGAAAATATCGAAGTTTAGCCAAACTCAGCAGTTAGACTGGTAAAGCGGACCCCAAACTCCAAAGCTGAAAAAGCTGCGGATGCGACTGGGATTAACGCTGACATGATGATGAATGTAAGTACTCGTAGATAACACATAAGCTAAATGAAATTTAACATTGAACTTTAATCCAGGTCAGTTTGTGAAAAAGGGAATAGGCGCCAACTTTTGACGGAAGGAAAGTAATATTTATCTTCTATGGCATAGAAGATAAATATTACTTTAAATAAATAAATAAAAAAAACGCATAGAATCTATGCGTTTTTTATTTATTTATTTATTTAAAGCACAGCCACATCACATACATTAAACTTATGCTAGAGTAATCTTAAAAACAAAAGGACTAATGTACATGACAATTACGGCGTACATAGCATTGATTATATATGCTGCTGCCTCGAAAAATATATTACGCTACACTAATACTAAACAAGACAGACTATAGTGAATCAAACAGTGACAAATATTTAGAACAAAGTTAAGAACATATAAAATACAAAATTTTTAAAAAAGAATAATAATGTATACAACAAAATTTTTAAAAAAAGAATAAAACTAAGCAAGGCAAGGACAGCGTGATTTTTTTTTTGAATTCTGCTAGCATGTTGCTGAATAAATCAAGGTCTTGTGTGTTTCATCATCATCATTTCAGCCGAAAGACGTCCACTGCTGGACATAGGCCTCCCCTAAGGTTCTCCACGACGACCGGCCCAGCGCCTCCCGCATCCAGCAGTTAATCATCCGCAGGAGAACGAGAGTAACCGACATAGCCCGAAGAATTGCAACACTAAAGTGGCAGTGGGCTGGACACATTGCCCGAAGGACCGATGCCCGATGGGGCCGACGGGTTCTCGAGTGGCGACCACGCACCGGAAGACGTAGCGTGGGTAGGCCCCCGACAAGGTGGACCGACGATCTGGTGAAGGTCGCGGGAAACCGCTGGTGTGTTTATTACAGCATTATTGTATTCGTTACTCATTCGTATAATTGGGGATTGTAAACCGATATTAGTTTTCACAAAAGGTGTATCAAATACCTTTATATTTTTTAGTCCTATGCTTTTGTTAATGAAATAAAAAGAAAACGATTTACTAAACTAAAATTTAGTTTAGGTTAGGTCTGCGTCGTAAATTTTATCAGTATTAATTAGAACCTTAGTGTGAATTACTTTGTTACCTTAGCATATTTAGATGTTTAGACCGAACGCACGGATTAAAAGGGGACTCTAGTCATAGAATAAAGAGGGGAAGTAGGTTATCTGCGACCCAATCCGCGATTTAATTGCCTACTGTCTTAGGGTTGACGACTGTCCGCGCTTCGTCGGTTACGGTTGTCGCCCAAACCGCTAACAAATATTTATAGACTAAGAGCTTATGTTTAAATTATTTGCTTAGTATTTAGTTTACATATACTAGTCAGTTTTTTTTTTTGTAATTTTTATTTTTAGTTTTGTACACATAAAGAACCATATTTATTTTTATTTTTAATTAATACAAACATAACATCTATTGAATCACACATTTAATACAAAATTACAAATTAGCTACAGAAAAATACCTACTTTCTTCGGTTTCGACTATTACGAAACGCGTTGTTATTAAACTTTAATGTGTAATATATCCGTATCCTTGTAAATAACTTTTAGAAATATAATTTGAAAAATATAAGTCTTTTATTTGTTCATAAATAGACATACCAACTTTGCAGTTTATGTGATCATTTTTTAAAAGCTAATGTGCCGAAAAGCCGTGACGCGCGAACCTCGTTCCGTGCTAGCCGCGACTAGCGCAGTCATAGGCACTCTAATATTGTGTTTAGGTGTGCGTGCGGCGACGCATAGATACTATGGCGCACACATACAAGCCGCGCGCGGTCCGTTTGTATGAAGATAACGTACTTCCCTCTCTTTATTCTATGCTCTAGTGCTGAGGAATTCAGAAAATAGATATTTTAAGAAACTATTGCCATCGCGCTGCTTTCAGTTTTAGGTCAGGCTGATTTTACCTACAAAAACGTTGACCAAAAGACGTTTCGTATTCCGCTGTTTTCTTTTTCAAAACAAGACAGATCTCAATTATTTTTATATCAAAATTTAGAGGAAAAGTATACCCATGCTTCTATTATTTTCTTTTTTGTCAAATACTTATCACGTTTTCACAGTCATCTGAACATCACGGTAAAAATGGGTTATTTTTCGCGATTTTGAAGTATCGTATTTCATTTATTAATTAAGTTTCTGAAAAAACCAAATGATATGGGCATGTAAAATCAACGTGGAAATTTGTAGAAAAAAAAATGACAATAAAAGCGTTGTCCCCGAAGAAAATAGCGGAATAAGTTATTACCAGTACCACTAGAGTTCCCTCTTAATTTAGTTTAGTTTAGAGTTAACTCATCGTAACACGCATTTACGCTGAGTCATAGCTACTGTCGTCATGCGTCATATTGCAACTATGCATTTCACACACCCAATTATGGTGAGGTTTTTACCAAAATGCCAAAGATGTATCGTAAAGAGTTCTGTACCGAAAGTAATAGTTACAGTTTCGGTTCAAAAATCATTTGTATTTATGTCGCACGTTCGCGTTAGAGCCTCTGATTGATATCACTGTAGTTTTGTCCCGCTGTGAGGACGCGCATAGTACCACTGATCTGCCGTCTGTTGTGCGCTCGGTAACCACACTGCAACAATTTCTAAATGTATTTGGGAAAACAATATAACATGGTGTAAAATGATTAGAATCGATTCAGTTGCTTATTCTGAACGAACTATATTCAGGGTTGGTATAAAGAAAAAATAACGTTATATACGGAAGTAAATTCTCAGATCTCTTGCTAAAAATACTATAGCAAAATAGTACGACGAATCTCGGTTTTCACCGTCGACTATCGATAAGTTAACGGCCCTAAACAGTCTACAGTGTCAATATACCTTGCCAAATGACTTGGAAATCTTACGGACATGTTGCCTTGAAATTTATGAGCGCACATACCAAGATACGTATGGTTATGGTTCCGCCGCAAATTGTATAGAAAACAGAGGGGGGGGGGGATTACAAAGGGGGGATGTTGTTAGCTCTTGGGAGCAAAAAGTCATGTAATGTAGGACTTTTTGTGGTATATTTAGTTAATCTCCTTCTTCTTTTTCAGCCTATGATGATGATTTATTTTTATTATAAGTATAAGGCTTTCCTCAATGACCGGTTTTGTGCTGCCCGCTTCCGTCGGCTTTCCGCGAAATTCACCAGGTCACTCCGGTTCGGTCTCGGTCTCGGTCCTCACTACGCCGCAACTTGTTCGTGGTTAAATAACAACAGTCGCATGGATCAATATCTCGATATGTAAATATCGAGATTCCCTTGTGCCTCTGAAAGCGTGGTAAGCCGTTGGTCCCAATTATCATTTGTAGACCTTTGTTAATGGTTATGACATATCGTTGACGTAGTTGAAAGCCTGAATGCCTGAAAACTATGGGGCATCGTGTTTCTTAGTGACTAGGTTTAGAAGGTAAGATGCCTATCTAACCTGATCCATGGAGTGACTGCATAGTCTCTCCATGTAAAATTCTGGTATAGACTGGGAGCCGATTGAAAACAGTTGTAGAAGCAAGACAGATGATTATTTTTATTAGATTTACTTATCATCATCTACAACCTTTTTATCGTCCCACTACTGGGCATAGGTCTCCTCTCACACAGAGAAGGATTGAGCGTAATCACCACGATTGCTCAATGCGGGTTGGCGATTTCAGACTTAAAGTCCAGGTTTCCTCAAGATGTTTTCCTTCACCTTGTAATCAGTCATTAGTGTGCAAGATATACTTTGAAAGTACATATAACTTGAAAAGTTACATTGGTACTTGCTTGACGTGGAAATGAACGCGCACACTCATACTTAAGAGGCTGATGTTTAAACCACTATGGGCTACCACAACTATAATAGAATATACACAACTACAATATAATATGTCTTTTTTATAGCATTGCCCTTTACTAGAAATCTCTCCTGTATCGTGGGTGCGTTTACAAAGATCTATACTCACACACATAAACAACCAGGACCCGGAACATCCATCTTTAAGCAAAACAAAATATTTATTCCATACGGGTGTCGAATCGTCGAAACAAAGCAGAACGAGCGTAACCGACATAGCCCGAAGAATTGCAGCACTTAAGTGGCAGTGGGCCGGGCAAATTGCCCGTAGGACCGATGCCTTATGGGGCCGACGGGTTCTCGAGTGGCGACTATGCACCGGAGGACGCAGCGTGGGTAGGCCTGACAAGGCCGCGTCAAGGTGGACCGACGACCTGGTGAAGGTCGCGGGAAACCGCTGGATGAGGGAGGCGCAGGATTGGTCGTCGTGGAGATCCTTAGGGGAGGTCCATGTCCAGCAGTTAACGTTTTCGGCTTAAATGATGATGATGCAAAGCAGGAGTAGATTGCTTAATCACTGCGCCAAACGTGTCGTCGAGAATTCAATACACCATACCTTCGTTTCAAGTGGGTTTCGAGTTCATTAGAGTCTGTGTAAGGATTCGCGAGGTTAATTCGGTGTACAACCAATATTTGTATGGTTCATACCCTATAGATATATTTACTACGTGCTTACACGTGATAATTATTCCGGATTAGGGCGTTTGTGTATTGTGTGGTATGTGTAATACAGGAGTAAAGCTATTGTTATGTTTAAATACAGAGTCAGTTAACACCATCGGTTTAGGCAATTAACTAAATGTAAACATAAAAACCACGTGACTTCGTTAACCGATTAAACGTAATACCTTTCAATTTAGTTGTCATGCTACGTCACAATTGTACTCTTTAATTTAGTAACGTTATTAAATGATTATAAGGTTGCATAATACTGTTATCCTTCTACTAATATTATAAATGCGAAAATTTGTGAAAAATGTGTGTATGAAATTTTTTTACTCTTTCCCGTAAAAACTCGGTTGTAGGCCATCGGCTGCCGGCAAAAGTTACCACCCACTAGACAAAGTCTTGCCGCCAAGCGATTCGTCGTGTTCCAGCATGATGTCTGGTGAAGCCGTACGGAGGACGGGTCTGACCAGTTGTATTGCGATATATGCGGGATACGATGCGCCTAATGTTGTTGTGTCGGGAGTTTTAATCTCCCACTGGCGCACCATCAATGATCGTGTTGTTGGGTTTAACATTGCATCACCTCGCTCAACTGCCGTCTTCGTAAGTTTTTTAAATGAATAGGCTTGATAAACTAGCGCGCTTTACCATCAACGATAACATCACTGCTTATCATCAGGCGGGATTGCGGTCAGGCACTAGTTTATATAATTATTAAAAAAAAAAAAAAACTACTAAACGAATTTGGATAAAACGAGATGGCTAAATGGCACCCTAATGGTAACGTAACATGCTATTACTATAAGTTGGAATCATTTCGAAGCATATTGCTAATCCATTGCTCCATAGTGTTTGAAAACGTGTCTGTTCAACAACGTAAATATTTTTTTTTTTACACACTATAAACCAGCGCTTGACCGCAATCCTGCCTGATGGTAAGCAGTGACGCAATCGTTGATGGTAAAGCGCACTAGTTTATTAAGAGCCTATTCACTCTAGCCTTGAAGACACTCAAATTGTATTCCGACGGAAACACCGCCGCTGGCAAATTGTTCCAGTCCCTCGATGTACGCGGTATAAAGGAGGAGGCGAAACGCTTCGTCCGGATCGTAGTGGTGTTAACAACGTAAGGGTGGAAACCAGCCGTACGACGGGTCGTCCGCTGGTGGAACGGAGTGGGGGAATTAAATCATGCAATTCCCTCGCACACTCCCCGAAATGCATCCTATAGAACACCGAAAGGCTGGCTACTCTACGCCTGTGCTCTAGGCTTTGGAGACCAACTCGAGTTAGATCAGGGTCACCAATCAGCCTCTTTGCACGTCTCTCCACTGAATCCAAAGTGGCCAGGTGACACTTGGCAGCACCAGCCCAAATGTGGCTGCAGTACTCCACACACGAACGGACCTGTGCTTTGTATAACATTAGAAGCTGCCCATGTGTGAAGTACTGCCGGACCTTTGCGATAACGCCAAGTTTCCTGGCAGCCACCTTGGCCTTGGACCCAATGAACCGCCCAAAGTTAAGGTTCGAGGAAATCTCAACTCCCAAAAGCTGAAGGCGGTCGAAACACTCCAAGGACACATTCCGAAAAGTAGGGGCCAAGGTGAACGGGCTCCTTTTGGCGGTGAAAAGACACGCCTGTGTTTTGGCGGCATTGAATGCTACAAGATTGGCATTGCCCCATTCGGAGACTGCCTGCAGTGCAACACTCGTTCGCTCAGCCATGGCCTCTCTTTCGGACCGGATTGATTCCCTACTAGCCCGAGCATCCGGCAGGTATCTCTCTACAACTGTGCTGTCATCTGCATACCCATAGATACCGGGCATCAGCAGATCGTTAATATGCAGCAGGAACAGAGTTGCAGAGAGAAATAACGCAATGAGTGTTGTTGAACTGTCAAAATGAAAACCCTTTTTTTTTGATATGGCATCTCGTAGGTGGCCATTAGAGGCCGTAACTACTTAACCGGACTTTCCTATGAATGCCTTAATTAAAAATTAAAGCCTCCAGCCAGGGGCACTTAAAACTAACTTAAAATTAGGCGACTACGCACTAAGGGCACCCCCTGTGGGGTATGAACCTCGGCTTAGGGGGTCGCTAGAGAGGACAGCAGGGGACGGCTGGATCGAAAGTTATCGAAATGAAACCCATTGCTACTGATAGTGTGTTACACAGTTACACTGCGGCGGTCCCAGCACGGTGAAATAAATATAAATTTCAGATTGACACGTAATATTTATGTATTTTTCGGTGGTAGGCAACAACATCAGCCGCCGGCATAAGTTACCACCCACCAGACAAAGTCTTGCCGCCAAGCGATTCGTCGTGTTCCGGCATGATGTCTGGTGAAGCCGTACGGAGAACTGGTCTGAGCAGTTGTGTTGCGATGTGTGCCGGGTACGATGTGCCTAATGTTGTTGTGTCGGGAGTTTGGTCGTGAAGGCTCTCCAGATCATCCTCTGGCGCAGCATCGTTGGTCGTGTTGTTGGGTTAAACATTGCATCACCTCGCTCAACTGCCGTCTTCCTTCCTATTCACTCAGTTTTTTGAGTGAATAGGCTTAATAAGCTAGTGTGCTTTACCATCAACGATTGCATCACTGCTTACCATCAGGCGGGATTGCAGTCAAGCACTAGTTTATAACTATTAAAAAAAAAAAATGAATTGTTTGGTGTGTAAAATTTTCTTATAACTTCGGTGAACACATGCATTAATGGTTTAACATGACAAGGGAGTATCGTAAATTCGTTGTATCAAGTTCTTTTCTTGCATATACCTCTTATTACATATTTACTTCAAGTACCTTAGCGCAAAATCACCAACGAAATACACAATTAAATATCAATAAAAATCGTCATAGACAACTTAAATGCCTAGTTAAAAGTACATAGCAATGTTATTGTTTGAAGTTTTTGTACCATTATCGTAGGAGTTACTCGATATTATTTTTAATATTGCGCAGATATGAAAAGTTTCTAAATCTTTTTAATTACGAAATGCCAATTTTCAGCTATTCAGCATTATAGATTGCTAGGAATCATAGTTTTACATGTATTTTAATTGCGGGGTCTTTTCCATACTTCAGTTATCAAAGATGGTTTAGAAATAGGAATAACACATGGGATTATCCCGATATTCCCACATGATCGAACTTATGTAGGTGAACCGCGGGATGCCGCTACTTAAGTATAATCAAATTCTGTAGGACCTGCCTATCTACACTGGGAAGAAGGCGTATGCTTTAAGGTCATTATTATATGCACATACGTATACTAAATATGTATGTATTTTGGTTTAAAAACACAAAATCCGATGCATTTATTGCCTAAAAGTGGTGCAATATGAGCCACTTATCGAGCAAGTGCGTTGAAAATATCTTTTGATAACGGAGGAGACACCAAGAAATAAATAATAATCCAGCTTTTCACAAGTTTTACGTACAATATACTCGTAGTACATATGCACTTATGAACTAACTCTGTACCTCACAAGATTACGTGAACTGAGAGTGATCACGTTACAGCGTTATGACAATCTTGTTGCAGTCACAAAGCGCGTTGCACTCAAAGTAGTTACGTGTCTATCTAGCAAGCTGCTAACAATATGGCGCAACGTACATCAGACTAAGAACTAAGTTTGTTTTTAGGAAATACTTGCTTAAAATTCCACAGAGGTAAGAGTTGCAAGCTTACGTTACATTACACCTCTAGTTGCAGTATAATATTTAGAGTAAAACACAAGACAACAACTTCCAAGGAACTTACTTCCTAAGACCTTTTGTACACAGCTTATAAAACGCGTCGTCCTTTGTACTCAGTACGGCTGTAGACAAACTTGTCTATCAACAAACTTCAATGGAGATTTATACTTACTAATATTATAAACTAGCTTTCCGCCCGCAGCTTCACCCGCGTGGAATTCGGTTATATCGCGCTTCTTAGATTTCCCTCGGGAATATCAACTTTTCCGGGATAAAAAGTAGCCTATGTCCTTTCTCAGAGTCTAATAATTGTCTGTGCCAAATTTCACCAAAATCGGTTGAGAGGTTTAAGCGGGAAAGCGTAACAAACAGACAGACAGACAGACAGAGTTACTTTCGCATTTATAATATTAATATGGATAGTATGGATGGGAAAGTAAGTTTGTTCCACTTTCACGCCGTAACTACTGAACCGATTGCTTTGAAATTTTGCGGATGTAAATTTAGAAGTCCGGATTAATTAAAAGGGTTCTTTTAATCCCGGAAAAATTTGATATTCCTGAGGGAAATCTAAAAAGCGCGATATAACCGAACTCCACGCGGGCGAAGCCGCGGGCGGTAGGTATGCTAATTTTTTATAAATTATAAACTAGTGCTTGACCGCAATCCCGCCTGATGGTAAACAGTGATGCAATCGGTGATGGTAAAGTGCGCTAGTTTATTAAGAGCCTATTCACTCTAGCCTTGCATACACTTGAATTGTAGTCTGACAGAAACACCGTCGCTGGCAAAATGTTCCAGTCCCTCGATGTACGTGGTATAAAAGACGAGGCGAAACGCTTCGTTCGGATCGTTGTGGTATCAACAACGTACGGGTACTCACCGTACGACGGGTCGTCCGATGATGGAACGGAGATGGGGAAATTAAATCATGCAATTCCCTCGCACACTCTCCAAAATGCATCCTATAGAACACCGACAGGCTGGCTACTCTTCGCCTGTGCTCCATGCTTTGGAGACCGTTCTGAGTTAAATTTGGGTTGCCAATTAGCCTCTTTGCACGCCTCTCCACTGATTTCAAAGTAGCCAGGTGGCATTTTGCAGCACCAGTCCAAATGTGGCTGTAGTAGGTACTCCACACAGGAGCAGACCTGTGTTTTGTATAACATTAGAAGCTGTCCTAGTGTGAAGTACCAGCGGATCTTTGCGATAACCGCTCAAACAGATCGATCGAAAGAAAGAGATCTATACAACTTTGATAAATCACTCCATTCATACCGCAAATAATATTATTATGTTTTCGTAGTGATCCATACAACACTGACAAATGTGCTTACATATGGTGAATACGCCGTCGTTTTTCATGATCAGAAATGAATGATGAAGATGTGTAGGAACTTATTCCTATAGGTTTAAATAATTATTTTATGCTGTGGGAGTTGTCTGGAGCCTTTCTAAAAGTAAACGCAACAAGCAAAACTATTATGGGCCAAATGCATGTATATTTGAAAGAAAGAAAATATTTTTATTTTGTTTACAGGAAAAACTAAACGCAACCAAAAATAATTAAAAATATAGCAATCGTGGGGACTGGCCTATTGAATTGAAACATTAAATCATTAAAAAATAAAGAATACACAAAAAGATCACTATACATACATAAAAAAAACGATCACGGTGTCCGTCGGTCATGCTCCTACGAATTCAATGCTTTTCCCCATCCAGCAAAAGTGCTCAACCAGTTTCCACTTCAAAAGAACAAATTATGTTTAAAAACCTGCCAAGTGCGTGTCGGACTCACGCACAAAGGGTGCCGTACCATTGATTTATGAAATTAAAGTATTTAAGTTATTTGTATGAAAGATTACGCGGTATTACATGCGTTTTAATTGCGGGGTCTTTTCCATACTTCAGTTATCAAAGATGGTTTAGAAATAGGAATAACACATTGGAATATCCCGATATTCCCACATGATCGAAACTTATGTAGGTGAACCGCGGGATGCCGCTACTTAAGTATAATCAAATTCTGTAGGACCTGCCTATCTACACTGGGAAGAAGGCGTATGTTTTAAGGCCATTATTATATGCACATACGTATACTAAATATGTATGTATTTTGGTTTAAAAAAACAAAATCCGATGCATTTATTGCCTAAAAGTGGTGCAATATGAGCCACTTATCGAGCAAGTGCGTTGAAAATATCTTTTGATAATGGAGGAGACACCAAGAAATAAATGATAATCCAGCGTTTCACAAGTTTTACGTACAATATACTCGTAGTACATATGCACTTATGAACTAACTCTGTACCTCACAAGATTACGTGAACTGAGAGTGATCATGTTGCAGCGTTATGACAATCTTGTTGCAGTAACAAAGCGCGTTGCACTCAAAGTAGTTACGTGTCTATCTAGTAAGCTGCTAACAATATGGCGCAACGTACATCAAACTAAGAACTAAGTTTGTTTTTAGGAAATACTTGCTTAAAATTCCACAGAGGTAAGAGTTGCAAGCTTACGTTACATTACACCTCTAATTGCATTATAACCCCTTTAGAGTAAAACACAAGACAACAACTTCCAAGGAACTTACTTCCTAAGACCTTTTGTACACAGCTTATAAAATGCGTCGTCCTTTGTACTCGGTACTGCTGTAGATAAACTTGTCTATCAACAAACTTCAAAGGAGATTTATCCTTACTAATATTATATATATATTGAAGTCGTGGTGGCCTAGTGGTTAAAACACCAGCCTCTCAAGTATTAGTGCGGGGGTTCGATTCCAGGTCAGGCAAGTACCAATGTAACTTTTCTAAAGTTATATGTATTTTCTAAGTATATCTTGGACACCAATGACTGAAGGTGAAGGAAAACATCTTGAGGAAACCTGTACTTTAAGTCTGAAATCGCCAACCAGCATTGAACAAGCGTGGTGATTACGCTCAATCTTCTCTGTATGAGAGGAGATCTGTGCCCAGCAGTGGGACGACAAAAAGGTTGATAATGATGATGATGAATATTATAAATGGGAAAGTAAGTTTGTTTGTTTGTTTCACTTTCACGCCGTAACTACTGAACGAATGACGTAAAGTTAGAAGTCGGAATTAAATAATAGGGTACTTTTTATCCCGGAAAAAATTGATATTCCCAAGGGAAATCTAAAAAGCGCGATATAACCGAACTCCACGCGGGCAAAGCCGCGGGAGGTATGCTAGTTTTTTATAAATTACTAGCTTTCCGCCCGCGGCTTCGCCCGCGTAAATTTCGGTTATATCGCGCTTTTTAGATTTCCCTCGGGAACATCAAATTTTTCCGGGATAAAAGGTAACCTATGTGCTTTCTCAGGGTCTAAAGATTGTGTGCTTTCCGCCCGCGTCTTCGCCCGCGTGGTGTTCGGTTATATCGCGCTTTTAGATTTCCCTCGGGAATATCAAATTTTTCCGGGATAACAGGTAGCCTATGTTTTTTCTCAGGGTCCAAAGATTGTCTGTGCCAAATTTCATCAAAATCGGTTGAGAGGTTTAGGCGGGAAAGCGTAACAGACAGACAGACAGAGTTACTTTCGCATTTATAATATTAGTACTAGCTTTCCGCCCGCGGCTTCGCCCGCGTGGAGTTCGGTTATATCGCGCTTTTTAGATTTCCCTCGGGAACATCAATTTTTCCGGGATAAAAGGTAGCCTATGTTCTTTCTCAGGGTCTAAAGATTGTCTGTGCCAAATTTCATCAAAATCGGTTGAGAGGTTTAAGCGGGAAAGCGTAACAGACAGACAGACAGACAGACAGACAGACAGACAGACAGACAGATAGACAGATAGACAGATAGACAGACAGACAGACAGACAGAGTTACTTTCGTATTTATAATATTAGTATGGATTTCTTGCTTTCTTTAACCGAATGCATCAACGGGTGAGACTTTTTTTTTTTTAAAGATGTTTGGTGTATGGTACCAGGGTAGCACAAAAGTGTAGGAGAAGTCGAAACAATGAAGCTCATTCATCATTATTAATCTAATATTACATGGATGAAGTTTTATTTTGCCTACTTTGAGGAGGTGCAAGGTACCAGGGTAACACAAAAATGTAGGAGAAGCCGAAAGAATGAAGTTCATTCATTCACACAGCACTGACTGGAACGGGTTAAAAAGGATATCCTATGTCCTTCTCCCAGTTCTTAGCTACCTCCCTACCAATTTTCAGCCAAATCGGTTCAGCCGTTCTTGAGTTATGAATAGTGTAACTAACACGACTTCTTTTATATATATAGATTATCCTAATTTAAAAAGTAGTAATTAAGATCATGTCATATTGCTTTTAAGGCGGAACAAAGTTCGCAAGGTCAGCTAGAAGACCCGCTAGCTGACCCGGCGAACTTTCATCCGCCTTAAAGGCAATAAATATTACATGATCTTATTTTTTAGTTTTTAAATTAGGATAATTAGGGCAGCACAAAAGTGTAGGAGAAATCGAAACAATGAAGCTCATCATCATCATCAGCCTTTTTTTATCGTCCCCCTGCTGGGGATAGCTAGAGAGGAGAACGACTGAGCGTAATCACTACGCTTGCTCAATGCGGGTTGGCGATTTCAGACTTACAAAAGGCCAGGTTTCCTTAAAATGTTTTCCTTCACTTTGTAATCGGCTTTGCATTCATCATTAAATCACTAATACATAGAAGAAATTTGATTTTCTCTACTTTGTGGAGGTGTAAGGTACCAGGGCAGCACAAAAGTGTAGGAGAAGCCGAAACAGTGAAGCTCATTCATCATTAAACCATAATAATTACATCAAAGAACTTTTATTGTGCCTAGTTTGTAGAGGTGCTATGTACCAGGGTAGCACAAAAGTGTCCCGGCGAACTTTGTTCCGCCCTAAATGCAATATGACATGATCTTATTTACTACTACTACTATTTTAACACGTTGAACGCCAACAAAAAAAATGCATCTTCCCGTTCGGGCCGCGTCGGTCAGTGATGGTCGACAACTAAACTTTCCGTTCGGGCCGCGTCGGTCAGTGCTGACCGCGTTTTACGAGTGTTTCTGACTCATTCATACAGGCCGTAGGGCAGTGCTATCAAACTAAATCCTATATTCATTGACCCGCGTGTCCCTCTAGTTACGCCAAACTATGATGGTTTTTGAGAAAAGTAAAGGACTTAGAAAAAAAACAACAATTACTTATGAGTGAAAATTTGTACGGCACGACATGGAAAAGGCCTTTGTCTAGCAGAAGATTTCTCCGGACTGATGAGGATAAAGAAGTACGGGATTGGGAGTGTGGATATAGAAAGCAATCTCTAAAACTACTTCTGATTTAATAAATTCTTACACCAATGTTAAGCTGCATTATCGATGAGTGCTTCACTAATATTACTTTTTTTAGCTTAGTGGAAACAAAAACTTTAGGGAAATACTTTCTGTTCTTTCTTAAAGTACCAATCAGATGTGTTTCATTTTTTAGGAGTTCTCTGGCTAAGTCTACACTTGTGTACCAGTTATCTGTGCATAAACAATGCCCTTTATTAAGTAGGTCCTGGCAAAGGTTCATTACCACGCTTTGAGGGGTGACATTGATTTGTTCATGTTGTTTACCAGCGTATATATTAAATCCTGTATATATATCCTGGTAGGGTACACAGTTTAAACAGTTTGATCCCGTACTCGTGTCGTTTCTGTTTACTATATTGGCGGAATATAAAACGTCCTCGAAACGGAACCATACTCTCATCAATGCATATGTCTTGACCTGGAATATAATTACTCTTGAAATTATCATTCATCACATCTAGCAAATGCTTTTTTGCGCGGTGAAGTCGGTCCGATATATTATTATCATCATCTTGGGAAAAGTGGATCATTTGCAAGAGCAATTCAAATCTATTTCTAGACATTACAGTTCGTGGAAAATTTTGACCCATAATCTTATCCTTAGACCAATAATCAGCAATTTTAGGAAGCTTCACCAAACCCATAAACAAAATCAAGCAGAAAAAATGTTTCATCTCGGCGAGGTTAGTTTCAGACCATGAGCGAATTCTTGCATTTTTTGAAGCTTCTGCCGTGTGAGTTATCTTAGTCATTGCGAATGTTGCGGTTCATACATTGTATCATAATGTAACTACCTAGCGACATCTAGTCTTAAGCGTGTAAACTAAACGCTCTAATGTCAATGTGTCAAAGTAATAAAAGTTAGTCTGCACTGAATAACCAAACGTGTTTTACTTTAGAGGTTATGGGCCTCCACATTTTGTGAAAATATAGTGTTTTATCATATATTTTTGGACACGGTTGTGTTGTGCAAGATGTCAACAAACTATTTATGTAGTGTGCCTAAACTTAAAAGCAGAGAGAACTACGATGAGTGGACATTCGCAGTTGAAAATGTGCTCGTATTGGAAGGCATGTTACATTGTATTCGGCCGGTGGCTGGAAAAGAAATAAAACCCGAAGACGATGCGAAATCGCGGGCCAAATTATGCCTAACTATCGACCCGACCTTGTATGTGCATATCAAGAGAACGACGACTTCGAAAGAGTTGTGGGATAAACTCAAATCTCTGTTTGACGACTCAGGTTTTTCGAGGAAGATATCGTTATTGCGCCACTTGATATCAATACGCCGAGAAAATTGCGAAGATATGACCAGCTACGTGACTCAAATCGTGGAAACATCGCAACGGCTGTGTGGAACCGGTTTTGAAATAACCGATCAGTGGATTGGATCACTGATGCTTGCAGGTTTAACTGAAAAATTTTCACCTATGATCATGGCCATCGAACACTCAGGTATAGCAATCACAGCAGAAGAATGTGTCATCAAGACAAAGCTGTTAGATTCTGAGCCGTTAGAATTGATGGGGGTGACATCGAAAGAAACGCAGAATACTGAAGCGGCGTTTGCATCGAAATGGGGGAAACCAAAACCCAGACATGGCAACACCAATCAGAGCGGAAATGGCGGGAAGTCAACGTCAAATGTCAAAGTAACCGGTGGAAATAAAAACGTAACCTGCTACAAGTGTAAAACTCCGGGTCATTATCGTAATCAATGCCCAATGTTAGAAAAATCAAACAAAAATAAGTCGTCAAATGCATTCAGTGCTGTTTTCTTAAGTGCTAAATATAGTAAAGATGAGTGGTACGTGGATTCCGGTGCCAGCGCTCACATGACGGCTGTCTCCAGTTGGTTGCAAGACGTTTCGAGTCCACAGACATGTACTGAGATTATGATAGCAAATCATGCGACACTCCAAGTTTCGTGCAAAGGAAATGTTCAGATATCAACGCAACAAGGTTATGATATAACGATCACGAATGTTCTATGTGTTCCAAGCCTGACTACAAACTTACTGTCGGTAAGTCAGTTGATTAAAAACAACAACAGTGTTTCTTTCTCAGACAATCAGTGTTTGATATATAATGCGAAGAAGGAATTGGTGGCTGTTGCTAACCTAGTTGATGGTGTGTACAAGTTGAGTTTACAGAATACACCAGTGACAAAATGTTTACTTGCCAGAGAAAGTGCTTTGTTATGGCACAGAAGGTTGGGACACATAAACACTAAAGATATGAATATAATGAAAAATGGAGCGGTGGAAGGTGTCAACTACACGGATACTAATGAAGTGACAAAATCTAATTGTGTGGTTTGTTGTGAGGGGAAACAAACCCGACTGCCATTCCCCACAGGCACAAGAGCTACAAAAGTTCTGGAAATTATACACTCTGATGTATGTGGGCCAATGGAAACTAAATCTATTGGAATGTCAAGATACTTCCTTCTTTTTGTGGATGACTATACTCGCATATCATTTGTCTATTTTATGAAAGAAAAAAATGAAGTATTTAAATACTTTAGAGAATTCAAGGCCATGGTGGAGAAACAGAAAAATGAAAATATCAAAATCTTAAGAACAGATAACGGTGGAGAGTTTTGCTCGAAAGCAATGGAAGATTTTTTGAAATCATCTGGTATTGTACACCAGAAAACGAACCCCTATTCGCCGGAACAGAATGGCATGTCAGAACGTAACAACAGAAGTATCGTTGAGAAGGCAAGATGCTTGTTGTTTGATGCTAAGTTAGACAAAAGGTTTTGGGCAGAGGCTGTATCTACAGCTGTGTACTTGAAAAATCGATCTATAGCATCAGGTCTCAATGGCAAAACACCATACGAGGTGTGGTATGGAAAGAAACCAATCCTGAGTCATATAAGAGTCTTCGGCAGTCCAGTCATGGTGCATGTTCCAAAAGAGAGAAGGACTAAGTGGGATAAGAAAGCTCGGCAGCATATTCTTGTTGGCTATTCAGAACATGTAAAGGGCTACAGAATATATGATCCTGTCAAAAACCAGGTTACTACGAGCCGAGATGTAGTGGTGATGGAAACAGCAGAGTCAGGTGTGTCCACAACTGATGAAACAATATGGTGTGTGGAAGAAGTATTGCCTGTTCCTGTAGGAAATGATCGTTCAGTGGGGGAATCTGAATCTCGGGAACGATCAGAATCAGACACTGAGAAGAGCTGTGACAGTGAATCATTTTATGAAGCTGATGCTGACGAGACCTATGTTCCTGAATATCTGTCAGAAAGTAACAGTCTAGTCGAGTCACCAGAACAGGTCTCGGATAGACCCAAAAGAGTGAGACGGAAGCCTCAAAGATATGGAATGAACTGGTTGGCTGCCATAGATGCTGAACTGACAGTTTCCGAAGCTTTGAGAAGTCCTGAAGGTGCACAGTGGAGGAAGGCAATGGATGAGGAATTGGAATCATTCCGGAGGAATGATGTTTTTGAGCTTGTTGATGCCCCTAAAGGTGCTACTATAGTGCAGTGTCGGTGGGTGCTAAAGAAAAAGGTCAAAAGTGATAGTGAAGTGCAATATCGTGCGAGATTAGTTGCTAAGGGTTTTACCCAAAAATATGGACTGGACTATGATGAAACATTCTCACCTGTTGTACGGCACTCAACATTAAGATTGTTGTTTGCGCTAAGTGTGAAACTAGGACTAGACATTACTCAGTTAGATGTTAAAACTGCTTATCTTAATGGTCATTTGAAAGAGGAAATCTATATGTGTGCTCCTGAAGGTTTTGTATCTGAAATGTCAGGGAAAGTTCTCAAACTGAAAAAGGCAGTATATGGATTAAAACAATCCGCCTTAGTTTGGTATGAGAGAGTTAGGGATGTATTATGTAAAAATAATTTTAAAAACTGTACACAAGAGCCCTGTTTATTTACAAAGATGTGTAAAGATGTAAAAATTATTATAGCATTGTATGTAGATGATTTCCTGGTTTTTTCAAATAGTAATACTGAGTGTGAAAAGTTAAAATCTATTTTAAATTCTGAATTTGAAATCAAAGACTTAGGTCAAGTTAAGCAATATCTAGGTATGAATATCAATGTTCACAAAACTTGTAATAACTATGAGATCACTGTAGATCAGCAACAGTACATAGAAGAATTATTACACAAATTTAGTATGACTAATTGTAAAACAGCTGATACACCTATAGAGAATAAATTAAATATAACCAAAAGCAGAAAAATGTACAGAAGGAATTAGCTATCAAAAACTCTTGGGTTGTCTTATGTATTTAGCGGTCATGACAAGACCTGATATAACCTACTCTGTTAGTTATTTAAGTCAATTTAATACTTGCTACAGTGTTGAACATTGGAACTATGCTAAGAGGATTCTCAGGTACTTAAAGAAAACTAAAATGTATTGTTTGAAATTTAGTAGTCAAGGAGAGAGCTTACATGGTTATGTTGATGCTGATTGGGCGAGTGACAGCCTAGATAGAAAGTCTTACAGTGGATTTTGTTTTGTTATGTCAGGAACAGCTGTTTCATGGCAAAGTAGGAAACAGAAAGTAACAGCCTTATCCAGCACAGAGGCTGAGTATGTTGCACTCTCTGAAGCCTGTAGGGAGGCAATATATCTTAGAGAACTATTGTATGAATTAACTGGTTCTTTGTTAACAATTAAGTTAAATTGTGATAATCAAAGTGCATTGAGGATGGCTACGAACCATCAATGTCATAATAGGTCAAAACATATTGACGTTAAACATCATTTTGTTAGAGAATCTATCACAAGTGGCAAAGTAGTGGTAAATTATTTATCTACAAATGAAATGCCAGCAGATTTGTTGACTAAAGGGCTGGGTACAATTAAACATTATAAGTTTATAGAAAAATTAGGCATTTTAGAATTGTGATGCAACTCAGGTTTATACTTATTTTGTTTTTATAAGTTCTCTACTTATTCTGTGTTTTATGTTTAGTTTATTTTGATAAGTGGGGGTGTTGCGGTTCATACATTGTATCAAAATGTAACTACCTAGCGACATCTAGTCTTAAGCGTGTAAACTAAACGCTCTAATGTCAATGTGTCAAAGTAATAAAAGTTAGTCTGCACTGAATAACCAAACGTGTTTTTCGAATCTTTTCTTAATCATCATCAGAAGTTAGATTTAAAGTTTTGTCGAGTAGATTGATTTCTAAGTTTTCTGTCTCATTCAAGATATCTTGAGTAAACTCAAAATCTTCAAAGCCATCCATAATAATAGTAAACAATACTTTATTACACAAATAAATACGCTATTGAAACAGTTGTCCGATGTAACGACGTCTCAGCTCAAGATATGGGCGCCAACTGCGTAAGCACGGGCGAGCTTACAAACTCTGGACTGTGTGGAAGGCGACCTGACCCCGTGCCCCGCGCGGTCCCCATTAACGGAAAATCTCTTTTTCGTCTCTAGGAGCCGTGTCGGTCAGTGCTGCCCGACGTTTACTATCTCCATAAATAATGACTAAAATTGAATTTTGTTAATAAAAACATACAATTGGACATTAGATGTAAGTATCTAATTAAAAAAAAACAGTTGGTCTCAATTTGGATAGAACTGTGATTGTTGCTTGGCCTGAAGGAAAAGTTAGCTGTCGGTCAGCACTGACCGCGTTGGCGTTCAACGTGTTAAATTAGGATAATCTGTATTTAATAATATATAGAAGAAAGTCGTGTTAGTTACACTATTTATAACTTAAGAACGGCTGAACCGATTTGGCTGAAAATTGGTAGGGAGGCAGCTAAGAACTGGGAGAAGGATATAGGATATCCTTTTTATCCCGTTCCCGTTGTTCCTGTGTGAATGAATGAACTTCATTGTTTCGACTTCTCCTACACTTTTTGCGATCCTGGTACCTTGCAACTCCTCAAAGTAGGCAAAATAACTTCATCGATGTAATATTAGATTAATAATGATGAATGAGCTTTATTGTTTCGACTCTACACTTTTGTGCTACCCTGGTACCATACACCGTACATAAAAAAAAGTCTCAGCCGTTGATGCATTCGTTTAAAGAAGAAACACCTCTCTGCCGGTTTAAAGTTTCTAATAAAAAGCCACAAAGCCAACTTCAACTTCAAACTAATATTGTATTGTTGTGACATTTATCATTGCCATTCTCCCATTGCTCTTGTAAGTGAGTTTTATTTTGTCTCCTTTTTGGAGGTGCAGGGTACCAGGGTAGCACTAAAGTGTAGAGAAGAAGTAAAAACAATGAAGCTCATACATCATTATTATTAAATCATTTTTTCCTTACTTTCTCACCGTTTAGACCTACCCTGGACTACGACAAACATTTTAAAACCAAAATCAGCTCAATCGGCCCAGCCGTTCTCGAGTTTTAGCGAGACTAACGAACAGCAATTCATTTTTATATATATAGATAAAAGATAAACTAGTGCTTGACCGCAATCCCGCCTGATGGTAACCAGTGATGCAATCGTTGATGGTAAAGTGTGGTAGTTTATTAAGAGCCTATTCACTCTAGCCTTGAATACACTTCAATTGTAGTCCGACAGAAACACCGCCGCTGGCAAAGTGTTCCAGTCCCTCGGTGTACGTGGTATAAAAGACGAGGCGAAACGCTTTGTTCGGATCGTTGTGGTGTCAACAACGTAAGGGTGGAAACTCACCGTACGACGGGTCTTTCGATGATGGAACGGATATGTGGGAAATTAAATCTTGCAATTCCCTCGCACACTCTCCAAAATGCATCCTATAGAACACCGACTAGCTGGCTACTCTTCGTCTCTGCTCCAGGCTTTGGAAACTGTTTTGAGCTAAATCTCGTTCGCCAATTAGCCCCTTCGCACTCGTCTCTCCACTGATTCCAAAGAAGCCAGATGGCATTTTGCAGCACCAGCCCAAATGTGGCTGCAGTACTCCATACACGAGTGTTTTGTATAACAGTAGAAGCTGTCCTGGTGGGAAGTACCGCCGGACCTTTACGATAACGCCAAGTTTCCTGGCAGCCACCTTGGCCTTGGACCCAATGAATCGATCAAACAGGTCGATCGATCAATCGAAAGAGAGAGATCTATACAATTTTGACAAATCACACCTTTCATACCGCAAATACTATGTTTTCGTAGTGATCTATTATACAACACTGACAAATGTGCTTACATATGGTGAATACACCGTTGTTTTTCATGATCAGATAAACATAGTTTAAAAAAACTAAAAAAAAAACCTACTTTTAAATATATCAAACTAAAAAGTTAAAAATAATTTTAAAAAAAGCGTGAGGCGCTTTGTGCCATAATTTTTGTAATAAGCTCCTTACGCTTTTTTTTTAAATTATTTTAACTTTAGTTTGATATTTTTAAAAAGCATGTTTTTTTTAGTTTTTGAACTATGTTTATTTTAAACTTTTTAGTTCAATATTCTTTAAAAAAAACGAACGAACGTACATTTTACAGTAATGAGCCGCTCACTCGTAGTCCAAAGAGTTAGAGACGGGCAAACAAACAAGGAAACAAGCAAGCAAGCAAGCAAACAAGCAAGCAAGCAAACATACAAGTGAAGCTAATAAAAAGCATGTAATAAACGTGTATGTACATGTGTAGAGCCTTATTACTATGAGTTTAAATAGTTATTTTATGCTGTGGGAGTTGTGTGGAGCCTTTCTAAAAGCAAGCAAACAGAGACAAACAGTTGCAAACAAGCAAAGCTGTCATGGGTCAAATGCATGTATATTTGGAAGAAAACGTATTTATTGTGTGTACAGGAAAAACTAAACGCAACCAAAAAAAATAAATATATAGCCCATCGTGAGGACTGGCCGATAGCATTGAAAAATTAAATCATTAAAAAATAAAGAATACACAATAATAAAAAGTAAAAAAAACTAAAACCCAACTACGACAAAAAACGACGCTGAAAAAGTATTTTCAGAATACTGAACTGAACAAAGTTGCTAATATAGTTGCAAGTAAATGGACACAGTAGACTCTACCAAGATGCCTTCGTTGTAAATTGACAATAATGTCATATAATACTAATCTGAAGTATGCAATATTCACTATGTAGAGATTAATTTTCAGGTTTGGAAAGGCGTAGTCACACGTTACATATACCTACCTACCATAGCACTTAGACGTGTGGCTGCGGTTTTCCAAACATGAAAACTTATCTTTTTATTATTTGTACTATTTTGGTGTTAAAGTGTATTTGTGGCGCATAATATTAATAAAAGTTAAATTGATGAACTAAAAAGCATTCTTGTAATTATGTACAAGCATAAAGTACTCGTGAAGCTCTTTCAAGTGATACCAAACACGGTATTTTTATTTTAATTTTATATTAACATAGAACTTTTTGTCCGCTAGAGGGCGCAATACTAAATTTGGTGACAAGCTTTATAGCTCATAACCAAAAGAATATCAAGACCCTTCTAATGGTACTGCAGTGGTCTTATTCTGATAAGTAGTAAAGAAGCTGTGAACGAAAAGATGTGAATTATATGCAAACAGCCCATGAATACAGGTAAAGTCACAAGCAAATGCTAGTAATATATATATATTCAAAATTTACAAGTAAAGAGCTTTCAAATGATACCAAACACGACATATTGATCTTAACTTTATTTTTTTATTCTGTATGGTTTGTCCGCTAGAGGGCGCCACGTTAGTTTTTGTGGAACTCCATATAGCCTATAACCAGCGGACAATTAAGACGCTTCTAATGATATATCATTTGTCGAATTCTGATAAGTAGTTTAGAAGTTACGAGGGAACAGATGAACATACATACATACATAGCCTGTCAAAATCATAAACCTCATTTTGCTTTGCCGTAGTCGGCTAAAAACCTCCTTTTGCTTTGCCGTAGTCGGGTAAAAAGTAAAAAACGATCACGGTGTCGGTCGGTCACGCCCATGCGAATTCAATGCTTTTTCCCCATCCAGCAAAAGTGCTCAACCAGTTTTCACTCCATAAGAAAAAAATTATGTCTAAAAACCTGCCAAGTGCATGCCGGACTCACGCACAAAGGGTTCCGTACCATTGATTTATGAAATTAAAGGTTTTATTTGTATGAAAGATTACGCGGTAATAAGCGGTTTACGGTTTACGAGGTATTAAAAAAAGCTGCTTACTAGATCTCGTTCAAAATAATTTTTGTTGGTAGTTTTTATAGTAATGTACATCATAAGTTTTTTTTAGATTTTTCATTTTCTTATTTTAGAAGTTAGAGGGGGGGACCAACTTTTTTCCACTTTGGAAGCGTCTGTCACGCAAACTATTCGGTTTATAAAAAAAGTATTTTAGAAACCACGATATCATTTTTGAAGACCTATCCATAGACAATCCAAACGTATGAGTTTGATGAAAAAAAAATGAGTCTCAGTTTTAAGTATGAGGAGCCCCCAATATTTATTATTTTTTTTATTTTTGCATCAAAATCTTAATGCGTTTCACAGAATACATCTACCTACCAAGTTTCAACAGTATTCCTCTTATAGATTCGGAAAAAAATGGCTGTGACATACGGACGGACAGATGGACAGACAGACATGACGAATGTATAAGTCTTCCGTTTATTGCCATTAGGCTACGGAACCCTAAAAACAAGGCCAATGTGCTTCTATCTCAGCATGATGCTTCGAAATTTAAAAAATAAATGTCCCAACGCTGGTATTCTGATAGGACCCGCTCTGACGTTACGGGCGATTACTGTAATTTAAGTACCCCTTCCAAGTAATAATGTATGTAGCTATCTATTTGCGTAATGACACACGGATTTTATATGGCACTGTCTTTGGAAATTTGACGCTCGAAAAGTGCTGATTCTCTGCCTAATTTGAATAAATCACTTTTGATTTAGGTTTAAATCTTCTAAATTTGGAAAAAAAACTACTCCAAAATACACTAAACAAACCCAAAGTACAATGGAATAAGTAACAGTAGCGTTATGTATCTATCGATTTCAATATTTCAATACAAATATTTACGTTGCCTTGCTAGTAAATACCTATTCAGTCAGTTTTCAATATTATCCTCTGTCGAAATATACCAATTTATGCCGCGAATGTATACAATGAATATGTACATAAATATTTGATATTTTATGTGTTTTAGAAATGTGCTTATTCGGCTTCGTATACTTAACGGGATAAATTGAAAACTATATTGAAAAAGAAATTGATTTCGAGATGTTTCATGTTTATGCAGTGAGAATACGAAGGATCTATAATAATTCTAATATCTATGAAAAAAGCGTATGTGTAATTCACACATGGTAACAGTGAAACTACCCCGCGGCTCCGTGTGGTACCGGGCTTAGAATAATATCATCCCATATCCTCCCATGGGTGTCGTAAGAGGCGACTAAAGGAACTCTCACTGTGGAAGCGGGCAGCAGCGCTTCCCCCGTGGAATATCAAATTACTGCGATCCCCTAACCGCCTGCCAAGAGTGGGGATTATGGCAAACTCCCCCAAGGGAGGCCCCCAACAAGGTGGACTGATGACCTGGTGAAGTTTGCGGAAAGCCGATGGATGCGGGCAGCACAAAACCCGTCATCGTGGAAAGCCTTGGGAAAGGCCTTAGTCAAGCAGTGAACCTCTATAGACTAGAGAAAAAAAAGAACAGTGAAACTCAAAAATATTGGTTTGAAGATATTGAGACGAATGAAAAATTTCGAGAAGAGAATAACTGTAGGTTCTAGTAACCATAGTGTTACAAAGTTAGATAATTATTTTACATTTTATTCGTATACATTATATAGATTAGTTCAGATTTAGAGCTTACGTTTCCTGCGAAAGCTAGACCCAATGTTGTCCTGTGTATCCTGTCGTATACACATTACAGGAATTAATTGACGCTACTGATGGCGCCAATAACTGAGATTTGTATTGCCACGAGCACGCTAAAATATCGTAATATATAAGCAAGTGGGCCTCATAAGATGGCACAAAGGGCGGTGCAAAGAGCTATACTCGGAGTTAACTGCGCGATCGAATCAGAAAAGAGGAGAATCGCAGAAGAACCAAAGTCACCGAAATAGTTCTTCGAGTCGCTAAAATTATGTGGCAGTGCGAGGGGACGGCCACATTGATGGTAGAACCGATGGCCGATGGGGCAGTGAGTTTCTGAAGTGGCGGTCACGTAACGGAAGATGCAGCGTAGGGAGGCCCCCAACAAGGTGGATGTCATGGTGGATGACCTGGTGAAGGTTGCGGGAAGCTGATGGATGCGGGCAGCACAAAACCAGTCATCGTGGAAAGCCTTGGGGAGGCTTTTGTCCAGCAGTGGACCTCTATAGGCTGAAAAGGAAGTAGAAGATAAGCAAGTAGGTATATAATACATATATTGGGCTTACTTTATTTAGTCACCTACCAATCCACAAAAAATTGAAATAAAGACGGTCACATATGTAGGTATATTTGTGTAATAAACCTTTTGAGGCATTGTGTGCGATTCTCCTTAGCAATCAAACTGCCTGCCCGCTGCACGTACTGACACAAATTTCATTATGTCAAACAATTCTCAAATTCGTCTTTTTTGTTGAAGTACCTAACTGCTTCTGCGACAAATTTAAGTTAAATAAAAATGGTGAAATCATATTTATTATTCTAATTGTGTAAGCACTCGAAAGGTCGAAACGAAAAGGGTCTAACTCAGTTATAATACCTAAAATTTTCAAGTATGTTGTTTGGAAAACTTCGTTTAGAATTAGATATCTGTTTAGAAAACTGTTTATTCGATTTTTTTTCATTTGCAATACTTTATTTTGTTTCGTTTTAGGGTTACGCATTTCACGTCTGGGAAACCTTATAGTTTCGTCATGTTTATTCGACTATACGGTAAGTTCAAACGCTTAGTGCTAGAAAGTCGAAACGTTGCTTGATTATGTATATTTACCACGTCGACAAAATGCTCAAAAATACATATTTATATAAGTAAAAAAAAAAAACAAATGATAACCCCTACACGTAAAATATGGATGATTTTTTTTCTCCCATAGTGTTTGGTATCATTAGATAGGTTTGTTTTAAAACATTAAGAGGATGTTAAGATGTTTTTTTTTTGTTTAGGTATCTGTTTGAGAGCCATTTAACTTTAAAACCGTATATATGTTTTTTAAGTTTGTTCGCCCGTAACTTCGTCGTTTATGAACTGATTTTGATAATTATTTTTCCGTTGGAAAAAAGACATTCCCAAGATAGTTCCATGATAAGGACATCATGGTTTGATAGTGGAAGACCAGAGAAAACAATGGGAACTTTCAAAAAATGTACGGACGGCTAGTGCATTTCTAAGTTTTTTCGGTAGATATTTTAAAGCACTACAATTTAATAAGGGTCTGGAGTAGATCTGATGATGGAACCGGGAGACAGGCGAGGGAACTCCTCAACGATTCACAGCAGCAACCTTGTGTTTGTGCTTGAACAATTTGTATTGACAAGAACCTTACACCTAGATGGGTGGTCACTGTCATTAGGGAGCTGATGATAATGACAAGGGTCAGTTCAGGGAACTCCTCAACAATTTACAGTAATTACCTACGTTGTGTTTGGAAATCAAATCAAATCTTTTTAGTCGTCAATGCAGGTGTAAAATACAAAAGGTGTTAGAGTTACAGGAAATAACGTTAAGTTACGCTACATAGTGCCTGTGGGCATACGAAAAAAAAAAAATCAGGAAGTTTGCATCCATGTGGGCTACAACGAAAGTCTGCAGTAGATCTGATAATAAAGACCATAGACAGTCGAGGGAAGTCCTCAACAATTTACAGCATTGAAGTTTAGCGTAGGACAACCACTAGGCGCTGCTACTCGCCATGCTGATGCGACAATCAAAAAAATCAAGAGACTGAAATTAAGTCGCGTAATCGTGTCATCTCTAGCAATGCTCATACATTCAGTCCGGTCCCAGAGAAATTTTATAAAAATCGGTTCAGTAGTTTGGTATTTAAACCAAAATTATGGGTAAAAATTCAAATAAAAAAGGCGTCATTGGCTTGCTTGCCTATTCCTAATTATATTGGCGGCAGCGTCCAGTCTGACCGGATGCAGCTGAACAGTACAGACAGTACTGTTCAGTGTACAGTATGCAACTAAAAATTGTAAAAAAATAATAACGAATTTCAGAAGTCGGTGGCAAAAATGAATATACATGTTCATGGTCATGGTGTGTCTTTGGTTTTTGCATATTATTCGATTTTGTCACTGACTTTCGAAATTAGTTATTTTTCACTTTGTAGTGTTTTTTTTTGTGGAAGTCGGTTATTTTTATGTAAAAAAGTTTTTATTTCATAAATTATTTTGTAAGCTAAACTGCTGGTTAGCCCAAACGCAGAAAATTTTTGGTGGTCGTCGTGGTGAACTTTGAAGGAAAACTGTAACAGCTTAGATAACTTTACTAGTTCAGGAGTTATAGAAATTTATGATACGAAACTCTGTGCACGAACCGGACTCGCACTTTGGTGGTTTTTTTTTAGAGTAAATAAGTTATTTTAATTAGTTGAGTGCAGTTTTTTTTTTATATAGGGTAAGGAAAAAGCGTAGTAAACGCTTATCTATTGCTTCTAAGTGCGATTGAACAGTTTGTACCCGTCGGTCGAGTCTTATTTCAAAGTGGTGTTGAGATACGGTTACTCAAGTTCAAAAAATATCTTGGCTTTGGCTCGGCCAAGGTTGGAACATCTTTAAAGAAAGGCTATTTCAATAGTTAACAGTAAATACGTTGTTAATAAAAGCAGAAGGAAAAGCAGGTATTTAGTGGGAGGCGGTACTACTAAGTGCGGTTAAACAGTTTGTACCCGACGGTCGAGTCTTATTTTAGTGACAATTGGAGTGCATGAAAAAACCGATCATTTTTGAAAGCCTTAGGGGAGGCCTTTGTTCAGTATTGGACCTATATAATAGGCTTAAGAAGAAGAGTCGTATTCGGGTTTTAGAATAACTATTACTTGGATAAAGACACACGCTTTTCTTCATAAACCAGATTCTTAAAAACCCTGGTAGTTCCTGAGATTAGAATACCAAACTGTGCTTCAACATTTTATAAAATCTGCCTCAACTGAAATCTAGTGCAAATATTATTATGAAACGTAAACTAAGGTTTCCAAGTAAGCAAAAGCAATAAAATGGAGCACGTTTCCCTTGATCTGTATGTTCCGAAAAATTCAACAGAAAAATTCATTTCTCACAAAACATGAAAAAAATGCGTTGCAGTTGGACCTGTGACGAATACCTATTGTTCCTTCTTGCATTTCGTTTTCGTTTACAGTTAAAGCCACTCCTAAGGTAAATTCTAATCCAACTTTTTTTTTTAAATTGGAAGTTAAAATATGTTTGACGTTGTAGCGTAACCTGTACTTTATTATGTAGCAATTAAAGTTATTTTTCCATTGACAATAACTTTAACTCTTATAAACCTACCTATATTTGTTAACTTTTTTGGCAAATAAGTCGTGATTTTCATTATATAATGAACATTTAATGAACATTTTAGTATATCGGACATATGTCCGATATACTAAAATGATAATATAATAACTATTATTTCATGCGTAAAGGTGGTACATACAAAGTTTAAAGAGAGAAAAAGAAATATTGTCGATTTTTACAAGTAATTCCATTGTTTATAAAAAGTTTAATTCAATATTAATATATAAAGCTGAGGAGTTTATTTATTTGTTTGAACGCGCTAATCTCAGGAACTACTGGCCCGATTTGAAAAATTATTTTTGCGTTAGATAGCCCATTAATCCAGGAAGGCTTTAATGTATAACATCACGGTGCATCCAATAGGAGTGGAGTATAACTGACTCTACGCGAACGAAGTCGCTGGCGGCCGCTAGAATAATATAAGTTGAGCAATAATTAAGTTTGTTTGCATGAACCCCTCCTCAAGTGAAGGTGAAGTGTTCCATGCGTCTCTATCTTGAGCTATTTGCGGTCAGCAGAGACCGGTTTATATTTTAGACAAATCGTCTGCCTATCTAGTGTGCCTTTGAGACGTCCATTATACTACTCGTAGCTAAATAATAACAACTGCACCGGTTAATGAGGGGCTCGGGGCAGAATAACAGCCGCACATCACAGGTTAAGCAGCACATGTCGCGGTTGGGCGGTGGATGGGTGACCATATCTGCATACCGAGAGAAAGAATTAAGCCGTTGGTACCGGCTGTCACTCGTAGATCTAAGATTCGTCACGGGAAGATAGTCGTTATGAGTCGTCAGAATAGGATATTTGACTAAAAAAAACTAATTATTCCGTTAGTCAGCTTTCCAACAAATACTAGACATGTATTTTTTCCTTTTTCATATAAACCAAAAATCCAGACTACACAATGCTTTGAAAACTCGTGTGACGTCACTGCACGCTACACTTTTTAGCGACCAGTGACGTTACCAGCCACCACTCCTGATCTTTGATGACTTTTATGTTTGTCAATTTTTTTTTCAACAATTATAAACTAGGGCTTGACTGCTATCCCGCCTGATAGTAAGCAGTGATGCAATCGTTGATGGTAAAGCGCACTATTTTTATTGATTTGATAAAACAAAATATACGTATCCAATATTATTCTATAATCTGAATGACAGACTAAATTGAATCAATTTTTTTTTTACCCAGGAAACATCCCTATTCCGAAAGTTTGACCACCAGTCTTACCAAGGGGTATTGAGTTACACAGTAACTGGGTTGTGTGGAGTTCAGATAGGTCACTCCATATAAAATACGGGTATTCAGCTGAATCCTGTGAGATTGTAAGCCGATCGCTACATAATTGGGACAGGGCTGGGACAGATGTAAAGATGAATTCAAGCCATTCACAGTTATTTTATCTCTAACAACATCAACCTTGCACACACTCATATGCCGTGGTGGCCTAGTGGTTAAAACACCAACCTCTCAAGTATGAGTGCGCGGGTTCCATCCCAGGTCAGGCAAGTACCAGTGTAACTTTTCTAAAGTTATATGTACTGTCTAAGTATATCTTGGACACCAATAACTGAAGGTGAAGGAAAACATCTTGAGGAAACCTGGACTTTATAAGTCTGAAATCGCCAACCCGCATTGAACAAGCGTGGTGATTATGCTCAATCCTTCTCTATATGAGAGGAGACCTGTGCCCAGCAGTGGGACGATAAGAAGATTGTTGATGATGATGATGAACATCAACCTTATTGCAACAATAATAAAGATCACAATCATTTTGACAGACTGACAGCAACTGTGATAGAATGAAAGCAGAGGTCATTGTGATTTGGCCGGTGATACAAAAAGAGTTACAAATAATTGGCCGTGAGTCCTGTGAGGGGTCGCCTTTATTTCAGTTAATACAGACGACAGCACATCAACCTACTACAATCTGTCAAATTTCTTTACTAGATTTTCAACGTTATGGCTAAAGAATTAAGGCTCACGGTTGATTAGGAATGTTTGACAGTTTCCGGTAGCTTGACCTACTGTCGTTAGTACATTTTTGTTCAGTCCTCCAAACTTTTCGGATTGGACTGCCAGTTATTAAATAGGAAATTTCGCTATTCAACTTTTTGAATAGGGGTCGCATTTCCTTTTTAAAGAATGAGAGGATTATATTATTTTATATTATATCGGTGTGTTAACTTTATGGGAAAGTTTCGTAGCTCCCAATTATTTTTTGTAAACGATTTCTATAACTTTGCAGTCTATATAATAAAAATATTTTTTTAAAAGCCATAGCGTAAGCTGAGCTTTATTATGAAGGAATTACAGTTATTTTTCCATTAACAATAACTTTAACTTCGTCTCGATTACAAAATATTACATAGACTGTGTTACCATAATAGACTATTCAGTTAAGGTATCTCGATCTACGTCTTGTTAGCAGAGGGCAATTCCTATGAATGCTTTTCTTCTGGTGTCGTAAAATCTCACGGTAAGTGTTCCCTACATTTATCTTGCTAGTTTTAGGCGCTTGTCTAAGACTAGCAATTTTAGAAAGCCGTGATATGAATTATGCCCTTGCTAGGCAGCTGCTTCAAATTATAACCTGGTGCTTTACCCTTCTGTAATTTTAGGTTTTCTCTCTATATTTCGTTGCAGCACTTTTAAGCGATAGGCTCAGGCAGTGGTGCTTCCAGATATTGGACACCTAGGTGTTTAGGGTTTTTGGTTGATAAGAGGGTCAAAATATTTTATTTTTTTGGAATATGCATATAATTGGGCCTTTTCAAGTCGATTTTCTTTTTGGGTACTTGTCGTCAAGAGCTTTTAAAGGTGTTTTAAGTTCACTCATCCTCCATTATGGTGTTATGTCTGGCGGGTTCTTGCCCAACTTGATTTAGTAGGTTGAGGTTGGGTAGTCGTATACCTATATGCTAGTTGAAGGGTAAACTCTGCTTGCGAGATGTAGGATCTTTATGTCGTCACTATGACGCTTTGTTTGTATGACCACCGGTGTACCGTTTCGGTCATTAGGTTGAATACCTATTCAACCTGTATTGTCATCAACGAACGCCGTTGATGACGATACAGGTTGAATATGTTTTTCGGCCGTGTCAGTATCGGTCCTTGTTGTCATCTTCCACTAGCGGATGCAAGCGACTTCGTTCGCGTGGTTTAGGTATGCTCCGCTCCTATCGGTCACAGCGTGATGTTATATAGCCGAAAGCCTTCAATTTTTCAAATCGGCCCTGTAGTTCCTGAGCTTCAAACAAACAAACAAACTCTTCAGCTTTATAGATAAAGAGTAACTGGTATTTTTATTAGGAGTAAGATTAGCTTATTGTTTTTATACACGCTCTCAAGAACGTTATGTAATCTATTAACACTTCCTTTTTGAAGATAAAACCAAAACGTACTCCTTTTTGTTTTGGATGGGAAATCATCAAATGACTTCTCCCGCTCTCAGCAGAGCGGATGGGCTTTTCAGACTTTTACTGAATAAAACCCACCCGTGTTTCTTCACTTGCCTGTGCGCCAGGGCCACCAGTTTCTTTTTTGACTAATCTCGCAACCCTGGCCCAGGAGGCATCGGTCCTCGTGGACGCCGTCACGATGTGCTGACATCTATTTGAGTCACGCGTGAAACACAATGCGCCGTCGACCCGGGTCTGGTCCTTACCGGGCGGTTATAAGTTAAGCTTCACGGTTACTGATAAATGCTTGCATTCAGTGCAAGCATTTATCAGTAATCATGTGATCCACTGAAATATTTTGTTTAAGTTGGATGGGGAATAAGAATTGAAATCGCGTAAGCGTGACCGACCTAATAGTTTTTTCATCATCATCATCAATCTTTTTATCGTCCCACTGCTGGGCACAGGTCTCCTCTAATACAGAGAAGGATTGAGCGTAATCAGCACGCTTGCTCAATGCGGGTTGGTGATTTCAGACTTAAAAGTCCAGGTTTCCTCAAGATATTGTCCTTCACCTTCAGTCATTGGTGTCCAAGATATACTTAGAAAGTACATATAACTTAGGAAAGTTACATTGGTATTTGCATGACCTGGAATCGTACCCGCACACTCATACTTGAGACGCTGGTGTTTAAACCACTAGGCCACCACGACATTGTTCTTTAATTTGATAAATCGTAATCGTTTATGAATCTATGATTAAGTGTTGTATTTGTAATGTGACTATGAGTGTATTATTTCTATATACTAAGTCAGTGATGCTTGAATTAAGTGATTTTGATTTTAATAATCAGGTATATCTTTTTTTAATATTTTCTATTCAATAATTGTTTACAAAATGTATTAAAGGCTATAATTTCTTGTCAAAATAGAGTTAGAGATCTGTAACTGAACTAGGCAAAGCCTGCGTCTCGGTTATCAGCTCCCATACCCTTAAAAGTAGATACAGATGTTGTTAACCATTAAGTAGAGTCAACACTTTGTAAATTTACAAGTTCAAATAGAATTAATTAATTAAATTTAATTCAATATAATAACAACTAGGTATACGAAATAAAATTATCATTTTTATAATATACGAGAAATAATAAATTAACTTAAAATTAAATGAAGAAGCACTGAACAGTAGGTGTGTCCTCTATTTGTGTGTACTTTTTGTGTATTCTGTGTTTTTTAATCATTTCAGTTTTCAGTTCTGGTGGTCCACGACATGCAAATTGTTTTTTTCTTCTATAATATGATGAGTATAAGTGATTTTAATAATTTAACTTTAAGCACTTAAGTATAGCCCCGCAAACTTTTAGGCAGTTGTCTCAAAATACTACTGCTAGTTTTACACTAAAATTCTCACTTTTTCTATTTAATTTTTCTAAATTCTTTAAAATTTACCACATTTAACTGTTACTTCTTTTACTGTATTCACACCGCCGTATTCAAAGAAACCTCAAACACATTCTAATAGTTTTTAATTGCTCTCGACGCCACACTTCGGTTGCGCAAGACCGCTTTAGGATTGCGTTTAGAATTTCGCCCGTATTACACTGAAAACATTTTAACCAAGAGAAAAACCGTTTTGGACAAGTTAAAAGAACATTTCACGGAAAATTTCTGCGAATACTTTAAATTCCTTCGATAGCCTGAAGTTTGAATGGCTTGAAATAATGTGTTGATGTGTTCTCAAGCCAAAAAGGTTCATGTTTTCGGAATTTATGATGTTGATTCTCTTTGGGCGCGGTAAAATTATTTAGAAATGTTTACAGTAGCTCTTAAGGTTAAAAGAAAATATTTCCCTAGAACTGTTCTTTACACGTTTGAAATGAAAGGGGCACTAATGAATTGGGGTTACTAGGTATGTCTGGAGAAGGCTCCTAGATTGATAAAATAATTTAAAACAGTCGAGTAGGTCGAGTAGGTGTAATCTAACAACAATAAACGTTGTTGCTGCGATGATGGCATCAGGAGCTTCGACATATTATATCAAATATTTTTTTCATTATTATTTACATTTCCAATTTATAAATATAGCTAATAATAATTTCATAAAAGTATAATATTAAAAAGTAAATAATAATTCAATTTAATTCAAACATTATTTACAATCTTCAAGTAGCGTTTTGCTTTGTCTTTTATACTGAGTAGGTAGAAGGCCTAGAATAATTTGCTTGTATCGGTTTTAATAATATAAGATCTTCAGGGCTGGAGTTCATTTAGCTGCCCGGTAAAGATCAGGCCAGGTAGGTTATAACATGGGCTGCCGGCAGAAGTTACCAACTACCAGACAAAGTCTTGCCGCCAAGCGATTCGTCGTGTTCCGTCATGTTGTCTGGTGAAGCCGTATGGAGGGCGGTTCTGAGCAGTTGTGTTGTTGTGAGGGGAGTTTGGTCGTGGATGATCTCCAGATTAATCTCTCTCTGGCGCAGAATCGTTGGTCGTGTTGTTGGGTTTAACAGTGCACCACCCCGCTCAACTACTGCCTTCCTTCCTATTCACTCGAGTTTTTTTTTAGTGAATAGGCTCCTAATAAACCTTTACATCAACTATTGCATCACTGCTTACCATCAGGCGGAGTCACAATCAAACACTAGTGTAAACAACGCGTTACTCTCCCTGTACTTAGTTATTATTGGATGTATCTAGTGAGAGAGAGTGAGTTCGGAACAGGTTACATCTAAATAGGCTATACTTAATCAAGTTTTATTAATTCCAATATTGTGCGACGACATCAAAAAGGTGGCTGGTAGCGGCTGGCGGAGAACTGCTCAGGATCGAGCTTGTTGGCGTGCCATGAAGGAGGTCTATGTCAAGCAGTGGACGAGTAAGGGCTGATGATGATGATGATGATGAATATTGTGCACAACCTAAGATAATTTATGTAGGTACCGATTGAGCTGTGGTCACAACGGTTCACCTCACAAATCCTTCAAGTGACCCTGAGCTTGTTAATTGTCTTATGTGGATTCCCTGCCCCACTTCGGACCCGTGACGGAGTGAGTCAAGGAATTGACTAGTTAAGTTAGGAGATAGATATCATGGTCGTGATAGAAGAGACACCGGGGTGGTTTTAGTCAGTAAAAGTCTGACAGACCCCGTCGCCCAACCCAGGGCGGCGGACATCCTATGAGGATTTCCACCACGAAAGAAAAAAAAAAAAAAAAAAAAAGGAGATTTGTCTTATAGTGTTACCTATGACACAGGGTACTTGAAAAATAAACTTGTAATTGCATCCATTTATTGTTTCATTTAATGCTCCTAGCTTACCAACTATTTCACAATTAAATTTACTGCAACACGGGCAGAGGTTCTCCAAAACCGGCTGGGTTACAATATATATCGATGGGATATGAAACTAAAACAATCGTGATATTTGAATGGAACTGGTTTTAGGTTTAGTTGCCTTACGTAAGCCGCTGGAAGCTATTCCCTAAAAGTCGTTTCCGGAAAATTTATTAAGTTTTTTAACAGTAAACGTCGTCTTACAATGAATTATAGAAGGTGGTCTGTTAAAATGCCAGAAAATTGTTACCTTGTACAAAATATTTCAGATTTCTTGAAATTAAACTTTTACCCGTGGACCGCTTGGATCGTTACTTTCTAAAGAAACCTTTTTTACTGTTTGTTCAACCGATTTTAAATTCTATTCAGTAGGCTTAAGGAAGTAGTTAAAAACCAACTATTTGCTGCAGCCACTATTTGACATTCCGGCAACGTAATAAAACTGAAAATCGGTTTGAAAGGAATGTCATCATCAAACTTTTTTTTATCGTCCCACTGCTGGGCACAGGTCTCCTCTCATATAGAGAAGGATTGAGCGTAATCACTACTCTTGCTTAATGCGGGTTGGCAATTTCAGACTTAAAGTCCAGGTTTCCTTAAGATATTTTTTTTCACCTTTTAATCAGTCATTGGACTCATTGGTATCCAAGATATACTTAAAAAATACGGACGACAGAAGCTACCCGAAGCTGTCAGATATTCCCAATCAACATTGAGCTTACAAGACTCAAGAAAATAGGTGGCTCTACTTTGGAAGTTGGATTAATTCGCCTGAAAAAAAGATTATTTCAAAATTCATTACTATTGTTAGTATGATTATTATGTAAAATTTCATATTTTATTTGATCATGTGTTTACCTAACCTTTATTATCCTTACGAGTCCGTACGGGTTTTCTTTACATATTGTATATGTATTTATGGACCACATATTCTGTGACTGTATTGTATTATTTTTGCTTATACAAGCTACGTGATGAAAAAATAAAAAACACGTTGTAAAAAATATCGATAAGCAAATATCTCGAGCCCACGAGATTGTATGTGTGCATAAATTGTTCTTTTTTCAGCAAGCACCTCGTTGCCATACAAAACACGAGGGTCGCCGGGATTAGACTCATGCGTTGTTATCATAAGGGCAATATCATATAACACCATATGGTGCGTGCAAAGGAAGTGGGTTAGGAAAGGTTGGCCAGGAAATAAGGGTACAATTAACACTTCCGTGTAAGGATGGCGAACTCACCAATAGAATATGATTTAACAACAATACAATAATGGTAATAGAGTTTATTTCTTTTTTACAACCTTTTTTTTAAACTTTGCTCCTTTATACATTTACCTAACCTTTTCTGATAGTATGTAAAGTTCCGTAATATAGCTGAATATTTCAATAAATTTTCTATAGCTATGCATAATCATCATAATATAAAAAAATAAATTTGAATGAGCTAATGAGTGGACTACTTATCATTTCACAATACCGACACAATAAAATTATAAAATATTTAAGTAATTTATTATAATTAAGAGTAATAATGTTAACCGTGCAATTTAAAATTAAATTTTAACCAAACCACTATGTAAATACTTCTATATAATATAAATACTATAAAATTATAAAATACTGTTCGCTAATGATCCCATTTTTACTCGACTACGGCAAAGCAAAAGGAGGGTTATGATTTTGACAGGCTATGTATGTATGTATGTATGTATGTATGTATGTATGTATGTATGTATGTATGTATGTATGTATGTTCATCTGTTCCTCGTAACTTCTAAACTACTTATTCGAATTCGACAAATGACATATCATTAGAAGCGTCTTAATTGTCCGCTGGTTATAGGCTATATGGAGTTTCACAAAATCTAATGTGGCGCCCTCTAGCGGACAAAATATACAGAGTAAAAAAAAAGTTAAGATAAATATGCCGTGTTTGGTATCATTTGAAAGGGCTTTACTTGTACATTTTGAATATATATATATTACTAGCATTTGCTTGTGACTTTACCTGTATTCATGGGCTGATTGCATATAATTCACATCTTTTCGTTCATAGATAGCTTCTTTACTACTTATCAGAATAAGACCACTGCAGAACCATTAGAAGGGCCTTGATATTCTGTTGGTTATGAGCTATAAAGCTTGTCACCAAATTTAGTATTGCGCCCTCTAGCGGACAAAAGTTCTATGTTAATATAAAATTAAAATAAATATACCGTGTTTGGTATCACGTGAAAGAGCTTCACGAGTACTTTATGCTTGTACATAATTACAAGAATGCTTTAATGATGTTAAATATGAGCGATAAGAGTAAAGCGCGGATCACGGGAACTGTGAATCGCTTTATGCAATGCAGAGCAGTGTGAACATTAATAGAATATGTAATGCACTAATGAAAACGACATAAGCTGGGAGTAACTCTACGCGGTGAAGGCGGAAACAGTTTCATAACTGGCTAAAACTCCCATAAAAATGTCCTCTGCACTATATGCCTTCGGGCTTATGTTGTTATATGTGCGTGTAGATGTAATATGTCAAGTACCTAGTTTTTAGTTCATCAGTTTAACTTTTGTTAATATTATTCGCCACAAATACACTTTAACACCAAAATAGTACAAATAATAACAAAGTAAAAAAACTAAAACCCAACTACGACAAAAAACGACGCTGAAAAAGTATAAAACAAGATTTTCAGAATACTGAACTGAACAAAGTTGCTAATGTAGTTGCAAGTAAATGGACACAGTAGTAATGTCATACAATACTATTCTGAAGTATGCAATATTCACTAGGTAGAGATAAATTTTCATGTTTGGAAAGGCGTAGTCACACGTTGTCAAGGTGCTACGGTAGGTAGGAATATGTAACGTGTGACTACGCCGTTGACTGAAGGAGAAGGAAAACATCTTGAGGAAACCTGGACAGTAAGTCTGAAATCGCCAACCCGCATTGAGCAAGCGTGGTGATTGCGCTCAATCCTTCTCTGTATGAGAGGAGACCTGTACCCAGCAGTGGGACGATAAAAAAGGTTGATGATGATGATGGACACACTGAGACGTAGTACGTTTACGTACGTTTTACGTGCGATAGCAGTCTAACCGACCGACTACTGAATACCAGTGTTTCAAATAAATTATTTTATTAAGAGGCTAATTTGTGACCCAAATTTGGTTCAAAACAGTCTCCAAAGCCTGGAGCATAGGCGAAGAGTAGCCAGCCTGTCAGTGTTCTATAAGGTGCATATTGCAGAGTGTGCGAGGGAATTGCATGACTAAATTCTCCCATCTCCGAACCATCATCGGATGAGCCGTCGTACGGCGAGTATCCACCCTTATGTTATTGACACCACTAGGAGCCGAACGAAGCGTTTCGCCTCGTTATTGTACCGCGTACAGCGAGGGACACGAACAATTTGCCAGCGGCGGTGTCTCCTTCGGCCAACAATTTAAGTCAAGGGGAGAGTGAATAGACAATAAACTAGCGCGCTTTACCATCAACAATTGCATCATTACTCACCACCAGGTGGGATTGGAATTAATCACTAGTTTCTTATTATAAAAAAAAATGAATATTATAATTGGTTTTCTATAAAATGTTTACCAATAAACGTTTTCTGATCATCTGGTCGATAATCGATACCTACTCAGAACTACTACCTATTCACAATTTTTAACTCGTAGTTAGTTTAGAATCTAAGACGGCATGGTTATGTAGTGGCTTAGCGAATCTGATAAAATGCTGTGCTGCATATCGCGGGTTCGATGCCCGCACGGAAAAAAATATTTATATGGCCTAAAGGTTCCGAGTTTGGGTATTTATGTATTGTGAATTAAATGTTATACACTCACGATACAGGAGAAAGTAAATATTAAAAAAAAGATTACGAAGGGAATTATTATTAATAATAAAAATATCTATGTACTGTGATTCTCAAAGCGAGCTATTTTAAGGTAAGAGAAGGCTTACATAACACGTGAGTGCTCCGATGAATGTCGAGCCCTTGTAACAATATTCACATTCTTATATAAAAGAAATTTGGTAACAAGAGAAGCAATCATTCGATTTCACAGAGAATTGATTGGTTCAAATTTTTAGGATGTCTGAGGAGTACATGTAAGAAATGGGGACGAGTTACGTTTGTTTTACTTTCAGGGTTCCATTTTCATCCTTTAAGAGAGAAATTGGACCCCATTTTGACTCGACTCACTATCTGTCATCAGGCTTTATCTTATGATGGTGATAGCAAGACAATCGGAATTTTTGCAGGTGATGTATTTCTTTCTGTTCCCGCTATAACAACAATTACTATGTAACAGAAAAAATATATTTGTATCTTTTTTTTGTGTATAGATTTGACTCGCTCACGAAGCGTGTAGCCAGCCTGTCGGTGTTCTATCGGAGAGTGTGCGAGGGAATTGCATGACTTAATTCCCCCATCTCCGTTCTATCTTCGGACGACCCGGCGTACGGCGGGTAGCTACCCTTATGTTGTTGACACCACAACGATCCGGACGATGCGTTTCGCCTCTTCTTTTATACGACGTATGTCGTGGGACTGTGGTGGTGTTTCTGTCTGACTACAATTTAGGTAAGTGTCTTCAAGGCTAGAGTGAATAGACTCTTATTAAACTAAAGCGCTTTACCATCAACGACTGCATCTTTTTTAAAATTATAAACTAGCGTTTGACCGCAATCCCGCCTGATGGTAAGCAGTGACGCAATCGTTGATGGTAAAGCGCACTAGTTTATTAAGCCTATTCTTCGCCTAGTACTCAAATTGTATTCCCACGGAAACACCGCCGCCGGCAAGTAGTTCCAGTCCCTTGCGGTATAAAGGAGGAGGCGAAACGCTTCGTCCGGATCGTAGTAGTGTTAACATCGCATCACTGCTTATTATCAGGCGGGATTGCAGTCAAGCACTAGTTTCTAATAAAAAGATTTTTTTATACAGATAAAATTGGTATGACCAACCCGTACTGGGCCTGCGTGGTAGAAAACGGCCCACTCCCTCTCACTAAGAGGAGGCCTCTAAATCCTAGTAGTGGGAACGTTATAGGCTGATGATGTTTGTATTATATAGGTATAGATAATGACAAAAAGTCGACTCGACTCGCGCACGAAGGATTTCATTCTTGCGCGAGTCAAACTCTTTTGCTGGCTCTTTTACTCTTAGCCGGTTGTACCGAAGTAGATTCTGTGTCTAATATGCTAATGTACTAAAATTTTAATGATTTTTGACGGTATCTACAAATGCCACAAGCGAACATCGAGTCATACTGACGTCACACGAATTCTACATCTCGCAAGCAGAGTTTACCGTGTAACTAGCATAATAATATATGTACGTTGCTTGGGCAAGTGCCCGCCAGACACAACATCGTCCTTGTCGGAGGATTCTCCCTTTTCTATGGAGGATGAGTGAACTTTACTCCCAATTCCTGATACCTCCACAGATTTATTTTGCAAAAGTCATTTGAAAAACAAAATATACCCCATAATTTTGGTGAAGTTCGTTGTGGATAGTACCTAACAATCCCTAATTAAGTGTATTTAGAATGCACATCGGCTGTTACTTAGCTAGAAGTTTCAGTACTATTTATTTAAACGTTAGTTTGAAGCACATGGGACGTAACTGTGTTTGGTTTAATTTCAAGGTTCGTATACCTATCACCAACCGATGCTTGTCTTGCCTGTGGAGCATTCCTGTACCTATGTGTGCACCTGGAGACGGTATGTTTCTTTAGTATAATGTCAAGTTGAACACTGGAACATTGCTTGCAGAACGATTTTCGAGATGTGATCTTGTACCATCATACGTAGCATCAAAAGGCTTCCCAACTCAAACTCAAATTCAAAGCATTTATTAAAATAAATGTTTATTTGAAAATAAAACAATTACAGGCACTTTTGAATTGTCAGGAGTGTTTAGTCAGGAAGATAAAGCTAGTTGCTCGTCCTTAAGCGTAGGTACTAATGGGAAGAAAATTCACGATCACCTATTAGATCCCACAACGTGGATCGATTACCTGGTGAAGGAGTTGCAGACATCCGCTGGATGTGAGAAGCATAAAGCCAGAGGTGTTGTTCAAACCACAGTTACGGAGAGAGAATCACGTTGTACTGACTGGTTAATGGAAAACTTCTTGTGCTCAGTTCGTTCTCCATTTCTTAATGCTGATTGGATACTCCGCCAAGCAATGAGGTCGAAGGGAATGATGCGGGAATATTTGAATATGCTTGCTTATTGAGGTGTCTAATTGTTTTGTACATTAACAAAAGGAATTATTAGCGGGGTAATAGCGTAACACATATCCTTACTAATATTATAAATCGGAAAGTGAGTTTGTTCCGCTTTCACGCCGTAACTACTGAACCGATTGCTTTGAAATTTTGCACACATAAAGTTAAAAGTCCGAATTAAATAAAAAAATAATATTCCCCAGGGGAAACAAAAATATTGTCATCTTCACACCAGTTCGGTGATAGATGGCGCTATGTATCGTTTAAAACAAGGTAATATATTGCAAACGAATATACACATGTAAACTTAGAAGCTAAATGATACGATAATAATCCTCGAAAATGAGGAATTTAAAAAGCTCGATATAACCGAATTCCACGCGGGCGAAGCCGCGGGTGGATAGCTGGTGTATATATATAAATGGCTTTCATTTTGATAGTTCTACAATATTCTTTGCGTTATTTCCGTTGTTGAGCAATATTTTTCGAACATATAAAAGAATAGATTAGAAAAATCCTTCAAAACGAATTAATTATGATGATTTCTAAACATACAGTTAAACATAATTTTACGTATTCAGAGAACAGTAATAATTTGACAAAGTGAAACTTTTTTGTCTCTCTTCATTTAGTTTAGCTTAAAACAATGAAAATATTAATACAGATCAATGTATAAATACACTATTGCTATTAGTGAGCGTAATATTTCGTTGGTTTATCACAAAAGGTTTGTTTACACTTTCATCGCACATTTTGGAACAGACCGTAATAATTCTTACTAAACATACAAACAGATTTATTTTTACCATCTTCATGACCTTTCAAAAATCACTTTAATCTTGTTAAATGCTGAGGCGGCTGTGATGCAATGCCTCACAGACAATTGTCTGTCTCCTTCTCGAACCTAATATCAGCTTCATTATGTCACTTGAGAAAGTTCAAGGCCCAAGGGCGTTAGGGGCTCGGAGGTAAGATGGCTAAGGGGCTAAAAATAGACCTTAAGGGATGGGGAAGGTAAAGGATCGTTGAAGCTGGACAGACATTTTGTGGTTTAATGAGGTAAGTTTGAGGATATTTTGTTTAGGAAAGGATTCATTTTTGTAAGATTTCTGCTGTTCTAGGGAGGTGAAAATATTTCTGGCGCTTTACATAATATGCTTCTTGAAATCATTCTTAATATTTCAATTTCATTGCAAAATTTTAAAAGTTCCTAGAAATACTACAGAATTTTTTTCACTACTTGTGAACGCATTTGCGCCTTTTCGACGACTCTCAAAGAAAGACGAATGACAGTTCAATCCTACAAAACACAAAAAAATCTGTTAATGTTTTTAGTGTTTGTTGTTAGTCGTGATAAGTAAGTCATAGGCCCAAAGATTTCCAAAAAGGACGGTTGGACGCGGCCTGCATCCAGCGCTTCCCTGCGATTTTGTTCACGTCATCCGGCCACCTAGTCGGTGGCTGTCCGACGCGACGTTGCGCTTGCCCGGACGTGGTCGCCATTTAAGAGACTTTCTCGGATCGGACTCGACTGAGCAGCGTTCGGGAAGCTCCGTAGTATCTTCTCGTCCAAAATACCGTAGTGCATAAAGACAAAAGTTTTTAACCAATGTGTGATAAATAGATAGTTGAACAGAAATAAATCTTCTGTTATAATGCTTGGTGACAGCCAATGGAGTCTTCAGTCTTAGTAATACAAGCGTAAAGCGCCCTAGTTTATTAAGCATATTCACTCAAAAAACTGAATGAATAGGAAGGAGGACGACAGTTGAGCGAGATGATGCAATGTCAAACCCATCAACACGATCAACAATGTTGCGCCGGAGGGAGATTGATCTGGAAACCTCTACGACCAATCTCCTGACACAACAACATTTGGCGCGTCTTACCCGGCACACATTGCAACACAACTGCTCAAACCCGTCCTCTGTACGGCGTCACAAGTCTTCATGCCGAAACATGACGGGTCGCTTATCGGCAAGACTTGGTCTGGTGGATGGTAGCTTCTGCATGCCTCTATAATGTTTCAATCAGCGAATACCATACAAAATATCCACATTCGCCACCATCTCATAATCAATCATTCATTGGGCTACTTCCCTGTTTATAACCCAAAGCGGAAACATCCCATAATATTCATCTGTCAAAATCTCAAAATCAATTTGCATGTCACAAGGGAGAAATGAGAGAAATAAATGATTGATTCCATTTGTATGTATCGGGTGTCATTTTGTTGTTATTTACTTGGCATTCTGCTAACTGGAGTCAGCTTGATAGCAAACATTCATGATATATTACTTATTCCCTAATAAGTATTCCGCATATCATCCTGATACGCGGAATAAGAGAGCAACCTTTTCAAGTATTCTGTGATATTCGAGGAGTGACTTCAATGATACTAAGTGGTATGTGTTTTTGTTATACATAATGAGAAATAGTGATTAAAACGGTCGATCCACTTGTTTAGGCGTATACATACATTATATTCAAATCATTAAAATCAAATAAATTTATCCTTGCATGCTCAGTCCTTTTTTAAGATGCTTGCAGTTACCTGAAAGGTTGACGAAAAATTAGAAAAAAATACTACCGCTCAGTTCCTTGTTATCTGATGCAGCGTCTAGACTAACCTTTTTTTGTTTCACTGCTCACCGCTCGCAGGTCCGCACGTACGGTGGCCGGAAATTCGATGTTGTCTCACGACCAGACGTCTCCTGCGGCGGCTAGTGGCGTGAAGTCGCTGGGATTCCCGCTGCCTCACGCACTCCGCCTTCTCCTTTCCCAGCATCACTGCTTCGCAGAAGGAGGTGACGGCCTGCCATGCACTCTAGCTCCGGACTATGACCTGGACCAGGGTCGGATATCAGAGATCGCCGCCGATCGCCACCACGAGGACACGAAGGTGCTCTACCCAAGCCGGGCAGACCTCCTCGTCCACCGTATGCTCCATCGTGTCCTCAGGGCGATCCACACAATGGTGACACCCTGGCGTTTCCCCCCGCCTTATACGGAACAGGAACCTCCCGAAAAAACCGTGTCCGGTGAGGACCTGCATCAGGCGGAAGGTGAGGGCGCCGAGGTGCCTCTCTAGCCACTCCTCAAAGAGGGGACTTACCACCGCTATTGTGGCATGCCCAGTCCAGACTAACCCTTCTATGATAATATTGATAAATACATAGATATGTGTAGAATAGAATGGAATACTTTATTCCATTATGTAACAAAATACAACTATGGGTAACAAACAGTGTTTGCAACACAGCGTTAATACCATTCGGTATGGTTCTGCTCCTAAATTGGAAAATTTTCTGCATCTCTAAATTTTCTGATTGTATGCAGGAAATGGAATTCATTATTTATTGTTAGTTCACGGATCGTTTATTTCTGTTCTTTGTGACACAAACAAGTTAATTCTGAAAATGATCCAACCCTATTCAAAAAATAAATCGTTATACAAGAGGCTAAAATAACCCATTTTTATACGAGGTAGTTTTACTCTCGAATGGGATTTTAGCGCCGTGTATTACACTCTACTTTACACTTTAGTTACGGTAAAATACAATAAAGAAACTGAAAAGACAAAAACGAGTACTGTAATCTAGAACTATAAAGAACTAGCTTTCCGCCCGCGGCTTCGCCCGCGTGGAGGTCGGTTATATCGCGCTTTTTAGATTTCCCTCGGGAACATCAAATTTTTCCGGGATAAAAGGTAGCCTATGTTCTTTCTCAGGGTCTAAAGATTGTCTGTGCCAAATTTCATCAAAATCAGTTGAGAGGTTTAAGCGGGAAAGCGTAACAGACAGACAGACAGACAGACAGACAGACAGACAGACAGACAGACCGACAGACAGACAGACAGAGTTACTTTCGCATTTATAATATTAGTATGGATTAGTATGGATAACTATCAAGCTAATTAATTACTTCCAGATTACAGTACCTACCTAGTTGTTTTTGTCTTTTCAGTTTTATTTTTATTACGTACCTACGTAGTTAGGTAGTAGTACCTTTTAGTAAGCGGGATTTTTAATTTTTTAAATATTTTTTTTTATTATAATTTTTTATTTTGTGTTGTGCATTTTGTTTGCGCGGACAAAACTTTTTAACTTTCTTTTTGACGATATTTAGGATGTAGACTCGGCAATCATTGTACTTAGGTAGTAATAGTCGGTAGGTTAATAACCAAGAGCTTTAATAGATACCTAAGGAGGCTTAGGAGGCGTAGGGCTGCTGGATCAAAGGCTTGATTCAGAAAGCCATACACGATAAAGCCGAAATTCGATTATATCTATATTAATATATAAATCTGAAGACTTTTTAGTTTGTTTGTTTGAACGCGCTAATCTCAGGAACCACGGGTCCGATTTGAAAAAAATCTTTCTGCGTTGAATAGCCCATTAATCCAGGAAGGCTTTAGGCTATATAATATCACGCTGCGACCAATAGGAGCGGAGCATAACTAACTCCACGCGAACGAAGTTGCTGGCGGCCGCTAGTTATTAATATATTTAATTTTACCATGTTTAAATAAATCTCTTTACAATTGTAAAATTAATTTTTGAACAGCACGTACGAAGCAGGCTATTCGTGCGAGCGCCATTTTATATAAAATAAGAGGCAATAGTGCTCATACGAGTCGCATGTGCGCAGACGTAATCAAACCTCCGTATCTCATTAGTAACGCGCGGAGGGCGCGCGGGTCCATTGATACACTATACAGTATGTAAAGAAAACCCCATCCGACCCAAAAGGATAATAAATGTTAGGTATACACATGACCAAATAAAATATGAAATTTTACGTAATCATCATAGTGACAACATTGTAGTGTAGTGACAAATGTATTTTGAAAAAAAAAATTAAAATATAATAAATTAAATTATAAATTAAAATAAATTAATAATAAATTAATTTAATTAAATTATTATTGTTATATTATTTTGAAATAATCTGTTTTTCGCGAATTAATTCCAACTTCCTCAAAATTTGGTACTTTTAAAAAAAATTACAACACCATTTGTGACGGAGCGAATAGCGATGCGACCACGTGCCGCCTGCCCTGCCCCCTTTCACTCGCGCATTTATGCCTAGCGTGTTGCCTACCGCACATGCATTAAGTTACCCCGCTTTTTCGAAATAATATTTATTTTTAGGGGGATTTTTTTTTAGCCCGGCACTACGACACTAACTGCAGAAACTTAAGTTAAAACCAAAGTTCCCCTAAGATACAGGCCTAGCCTAGTTTAGGGGGACAAGGATAAACCTATTGTACCTATTGTAATGCAGTATTAATGTACACAAAATTGAAAATGCATTTTTATTTGTCCCAATAAAATATTTGTATTTATGTAAAGTTGACAACACGATTGGTGCAGTGGTTAAGCGCTGTGCTGTGTGTCACAGATTCGATTTCCACAAGGAACAAATTTTTGTATGGCCTACAAGTAGTTACCGGGTATGGCTGTTTGTGTTTATAAAGGCCGCGAAATAGTAGAAATTATATGTGCATAGTTTTTTTTTAGATATAGTAGAAACAGGATACAGAGGTGGAAATAAAACGTCCTTATCCCTTATACTCTATCCATACTAATCCATACTTAAAATTATAAATGCGCAAGTAACTCTGTCTGTCTGTTACGTTTTCCCGCTTAAACCTCTCAACCGATTTTGATGAAATTTGGCACAGACAATCTTTAGACTAAGAGAAAAGACATGGCTACCTTTTATTGGAAAACTTGATATTCCCGAGGAAAATCTAAAAAGCGCGATATAACCGATTTCCACTTCCGGTGTTACCAGTTCGATTGTTAGTGATGTGGGTATCGAGTTAGTCGATATCGCCACAATATCTTTATTGTTCAGGAAAAAACATTATATTGTACTAGCTTTCCGCCCGCGGCTTCGCCCGCGTAAATTTCGGGTATATCGCGCTTTTTAGATTTCCCTCGGAACATCAAATTTTTCCGGGATAAAAGGTAGCCTATGTCCTTTCTCAGGGTCTAAAGATTGTGTGCTTTCCGCCCGCGTCTTCGCCAACGTGGTGTTCGGTTATATCGCGCTTTTTAGATTTCCCTCGGGAATATCAAATTTTTCCGGGATAACAGGTAGCCTATGTTTTTTCTCAGGGTCCAAAGATTGTCTGTGCCAAATTTCATCAAAATCGGTTGAGAGGTTTAAGCGGGAAAGCGTAACAGACAGACAGACAGACAGACAGAGTTACTTTCACATTTATAATATTAGTATGGATTATATAAAATTCTCCTAGCACAGAGATTGTCCTCGAACTCCTGCAAAACGGTTGAACCTATTTTAATGAAATATACTTGGTATATACGAGGGAGTTAGGACACTCAGAAAGTTTTGCGATAATCAAAAAAATGTTGTACAGGTACTCTCCAGCCTCTATAGTTTTCGAAACACTTTTTCCAGTCCGCCGCAGACACTTCGTTTACACCCTGCTCGAACGCTGACAGCGCATCATCCGGCGACGGAAATTGTATCCCTTTGCGCTGGTCTTTTATTTTTGGAAATAAGAAGAAGTCACAGGCTGCTAAGTCAGGGCTGTAAGGAGGGTGACTCAGGAGTTTGACTGGTGTACTGTCCAGGAAATCACTCGTTTTGATTGCCGTGTGGGCGGGCGCATTGTCGTGGTGAAGCAGTAACCCGCGGAGCCCTATGTTTGGTCGCTTGTTGCTCCTAACAGAGATACCTTTTGTGAAGCATTGGGTAGTATACCATTCAGCGGTAATGCTTCTTTGGTTTCGTATAGGTATTAACACCAAGTATCCAGTCAAACTGAAAAAGCTCGCGATCACAATCTTACCCCCGCTTCCAGATTGCTTAATTCGTTTTTAAACACCTAAACTGTCGATTGGCGCTTCATTCCTGGATCTTATTGATAAATCCAAGATGCATCATATTGTAAGCACGCCGAGACAAGCCTGCTTCAACTTTGTCTACGATATCATGGCACCTTTCCACCCGTGCCTGCGTTTGAGCATCGGTGAGACTGTGCGGCACCCAGCGTGAAACTATCCTCCACAACCGAAGATACACGTGTAGAATCTCAAGAAGGTTTCCTGATCCAATCTGCAATTTATGCTGAGTTTCTTAATATGTAATTCGTCTTTTGTCTTGGATCAAACTTTTCACTGATAACACGTTTTTTATGTAACAGCCGTCACAAGGCGACCACTCCTTTCTTCATCCCCCAAAGTTAGCCGACCGCGCTTGAATTCATTAAGCCACCGATACACGGTTGCCTTAGAAGGGCTGTCATCCATGAAAGCCATTTGAAGGCTATCATACTATTCGTTTGGTTATAAGCGACTTTTGAAACCGTAAAAAATCATAGCGCGAAAATTGCCTCGACGCAAATGCATTTTTCAAAGAGACACGATAATTTTAATTAGCTCGCAAAAAATGTGGAGGGACGTTTTGAATTTGGAACGTACTTATTATTAATTATAAATAATCATAGTTTTTAAAGAAACTTTAACTGGTCAGTTTCTCATACATAAGTTTTTTTTGTCTAATACTTTTTGTGTGACCTGGTACATTCCTTAGGCATGAGAATAGTTTTTTTTATCATGGAGCAAATTTGCTCCATGGTTTTTATCTATTTTTTATATTACTATTAAGGCGGATTAAACTGCGGGGCGCAGCTAGAATTCAAACAAAAAAGGTTTATTGCAGAAACTTTTTCGACTTTTTGGAACAATAAATTTACATAGGGACCTCCTTTTAAGTAAAATATGTACCTGTGCTAGGAGGGGCCGCTCTTCAATGATAAATTACAGAAAGATAAAGAGTACCAATAAAAAATACATTAATAAAATGTGGGGTATGGCTGTGTCATGGTCACTGCCGTGTGTTTTAACATGAATAATTCACGTAATAGGTGCAGGATGTGCTAGGTGCAGGGGTCTAGGATGTATTTTGGAGAGGGTGCACGGGAATTGCCTGACTTAATTCCCCCATCGCCGTTTCATCATCGGACGACCCGTCATACGGCAATTAACCACCCTTACGCTGTTGACACGACTACGATCCGGACGAAGCGTTTCACCTCATCTTTACATGTACGTACCTACCTACACCGAGGGACACATTGCCAGCGGCGGTGTTTCTGTCTGACTACAATTTAAGTGTCTTCAAGGTTAAAGTGTATAGGTTATTAATAAGCTAACGCACTTCGCCATCAACGATTGCGTCACTGTTTACAATCAGTCAGGATCACGGTCAAGTACTAGTTTCTTCTTTTTCTTCATCAGCCTATACAGGTTCACTGCTGGATAAAGGCCTCCCCCAAGGCTTTCCACGATGACCGGTGTTGTGCCCGCATCCATCGGCTTCCCGCGACCTTCACCAGGTCATCGGTCCACCTTGTTGGGGGCCTCCCCACGCTGCGTTTTCCGGTACGAGGCCGCCACTCCAGAACCTTACTGTCCCATCAGACATCGGTTCTACGAGCAATGTGCCCTGCCCACTACCACTTAATTTTAGCGACTCGAAGAGCTATGTCGGTGACTTTGGTTCTTCTGCGGATCTCCCAAAGAGATTTAAGATAAAATTTTAATGTCTTTGGGATCTCCTAATTTCTGATTTGAGCACTAGTTTTTTATATGTAAAAACGGTGAAATTATGTCTATATTAAATAGCGTTGATATGGTGTTATATTGGTACCAGTTCCATGAAAAGCCCTTTTCATCCGTATACGATCTTTGTATTTCAATCTGGGGACCTAGTTTGTTATTACAATAGTGTCAGAATGGTCGATCAGTGATTTCATAATGATCAATTTTGACAAGTTTCGTTATCTATCAACAAAATTGCGTCATTATGACTTTAAAGTGGTCAATCAGTGACATTCGACTCTATATTAATAAACGTTCAAAATTAAATAGTAGTTTATAGAAAAACATTTCTACTAATTTGTTTTATAATGATGGCAATACTGCAATGTTAGTCTATAACTAACATTGCAGTATTGCCATCATTATAAAACAAATTAAATGTCAAAAAATTCAAAGTGTGTTCATATTAAATGGAATGGCGATAGCGCCATTCCATTACGAGACGACTGAGATAATTGATCGATCATTATGAATTTGGCAGATTACGAACTTTTAAGCACAAATACAATGAAATGACAATGGAATCTTGTTGGAATGACAAATTTATAAAAATAGCAGGCTAGAGCCTCTGGCTTTTTGACGTGTATACATTACATCTTTTTGGTAACCTTATTTACATTTTTTTGAATAGTTACATTAATACACTAGTGTTTTATCTATAATTATAATCGATAGGTTTTAGCAAGACCTAATAATAGGGTACCTAGTTGACTAAAAAAAACTAATTAGTCCGTCAGTCAGGTATTAAAAAAAAACTAGACACGTATTTTTTATTTTTTCATATAAACAAAAAATGAGGACGATACAGTGCGTTGAAAACTCGTGTGACTTCACTCCTTGTTACACTTTAGCAACGAGTGACGTCACCAGCCCCCACTTCTGAACTTTCATGTCTTTTATATTTGTAATTTTTATTGATTTGATAAAACAACATATATTTATCCAATATTTTTCTACTACTAAATAGAATATTGTTTCTTTACCCAGGAAACATTCTTATTGTAATAAGGACTAATGTCGTAACTACTTCGAGTCAAAAGTTATGATTAAATTAGAATAAATAGAAATCTTGAAACGCAGTACAATGACCCCCAAACGGTTTTGCTTCCTCGTATACTCTATGTGATTTATGACCGTCGTTATAGAGTGAGTGGTGTAATTGAATTTTGGAAACGATGATAGATATGAAGCTACAACACCATAATCTGCCCCCGATTTTGATATCAATCGTTTGTTAAAATTACCTCCCTACAGAAAGAATTAAAAAAAAAAAAAAACACTTTAAAAATCTAAAACAAAACTCTCTAACAGGTGTTGAAATTTGCTTACTCAAGATTGGCAAGTAACACAAAATCAGCGTTTGTTAAAATATGAAATATACATAAATATTACTCTAAAAAGTTAATAATTAAATGTCAATATCTTGATTTGTTTTAGATACTGAAATTCAATCGTTTACTTTTGCTATTACTTGGTCCAAGTAGCAAATTTTTAACAAAAAAAAAAAAAAAAAACAGTTTCTCAACTAGTTAATTCCATTGGATTGACTGTGGGCACGTTTTCTAAGAAAGTATATTAAGTCTGTGGTATTAATAGATTGAGGAGTTAAAATCAATGAAAGAAATTATTTCTAATGTTATTTTGTTGATTGTATTGCCCTTTTGATTAGTAAATGTGTTTTGTTAAAACAATTTTCACAACGTTTATTTGCTGTATTATAGTAAATAATTAATGAAAAGACTAAAATGAATATAGTTTATATTTAATTTACTTTACTCATAAATATTACTCATCCTCGTGATTTTTATGTGAGAAGTTTTAATGACTTTTACACCAGTTTGCTCATAAAACGAAGAATGTAATTTAAAAAAATATGTAACAACGACCCGAGAGCAGAAGTGCTATTTTGTAATCAACTCATCGTGAAATCCCAGATGCAGTTAGCATGGAGCTTTCTTTCATATTAGTAATAAGTAAAGGTCGGAATCGAGTCTCTACATAGATATGTAATATTTTAAGTCACGTTATTAATTTATGTATCAGCGGTGGCATATTTCCTGACAAACTCCAATTGACAATATCAAACCACTATTTAAACATGGTGATCCATGTTGCATGACGTGTTATCGACCTATCGCTTTGATACCCACAATTTTGAAAATATTCGAAAAGGTCATACACGATAGGATCTACCAATTTTTAGAAAAACGCAGTCTTTTTACAAAAGAACAAGTTGGTTTTAGGCAAGGCAAAGGTATAAACATAAACAAATATAAACATAAAGGCATAAATATGGCCATTTATAACTTTTTAAAGGTGGTTATAGACAGTGTAGATAAGAAGGTTCCCGTTTGTGCACTCTACATGGATCTTACAAAAGCATTCGACTGTGTAGATTATGAATTATTGTTAAAAAAATTAAACGCTAATGGCATAAGAGGTAAGGCATTAGATCTAATTAAACCTTATCTTACAAGAAGAAAACAGTGTACCAAAATAACGCGCTTATGTCCTAAACTTAAAATAGAGACACATTATATGACACATTTTAGGGCAGATTATAGGGAAATTAATCTAGGTATACCACAAGGTAGTGTAATAGGGCCCCTTTTGTTTAATGTATACATTAACGACCTCCCGAAAATAATAAAACATCCATCTATTTTGTTCGCGGATGATAGTACAATTATATTTACAGGTAAAAATAAGACGCTTATTGAATCTGACATTTTTGGCACCCTTAATAATATAATACAATGGCTGACATTAATCTAAAAATTAATTTATGTGAAACCCACATAATGACATTTAAAAATCGAATTCCTCTAATAACGAATATTAATATAAACTATAATGACGAAACTATTACTGAGGTAGATACAACAAAATTTTTAGGACATAATTTAGATGGTAGCTTAAAATGGAAAGTGCACGCAGAGATCCTCTGTACAAAGTTGAGAACTCAACAGTATGCATTGTATATGCTTACAAAAAAAACTTAACGAGGTCGCAGTTCTAACAGCATATTATGGGAACGTTGAGAGTATTTAGTATAGTAGTACGTAGTATTCCGTATCTTAATACGGAATCATATTTTGGGGAAATTGTACAGAAAAAAAGAAAATATTCAAAGCACAAAAAAAGTGCATAAGGGCAATGTGATGTAATTTAGCGATGTACGAAAATTATAGAAGTAAACGTCACAATTTAAAAGTTAATTGTCCTCAACACAAAAGTGCGTTATTGAAAAATAGTGTATTGTGTATGGCGCCACGTGTTTATAATCACCTACCAAAACCATTATTAGAAAGCCTAAGCTGTAATATATTTAAACATAAAGTAAAAAAAAATCTCGTAGAAAAAGCCTATTACATTGTAAATGAATTTATAAATGACATGCAATCTAATAATGAGATATGACATTACTGTATTTGGTACTTACTTATTAACTTGTTTTAATTATTAATTATTATCTGACATCTTTATAAATTCGCAATTGACCTGTCCATAATAATATTTTTGACATTTATTATTTTTATGACCTTTTTATATCTTTTTTATTTTGTTTTGAATTAATTTATATTTATGTGATTATTAGTTGTGTATATTTACAATTGTAAGTAGAGACAAACGCCAAGTAAAATTGCATGCCTTCAGGCGGATGATGGAGATGGCAAACTATTTTATCTATCGATGTGAATTATGTCAATTACCCATTATCGCAATAAATGAGTTTGAGTTTGTATAGGTGGAGTGAAATGGGGTCATTGATCGGAAACGTATGTATTAATATGGACATTCCTCCGGATTTAAGGAATTGGTTGAGTATTAAAAAAAATGTATGATTTGGCCATACCCTTCATTAGAGGCTAAAAATAAAATATTGAAATGTATTATTGCCTCGATCGGAATTTGATTGTTTTTGTTTTTCAACAAGTAAATAATAAATTAGTTTAGTTTTGTTACCTTCCTTTAAATGAATTGAGTAGTAATAATGTCACTACCAACATCAACAATATTTACTTGGATCCGGAATTATATCCCGGTAAAATGGCTTATCCACGTTTAAAATGATAATCCACGATATTCTTTCTGTGAACATTTATGATACAAGTACCAAAAATCACTCTACCTATTCCGACCTATGGTAATAAGGGATTGAAAATATTTACAGCTCACGTCTAACCCCACCCCACTTAACTTTTCAGTGTGGAATTTTTGAATAATCGATCGGCAGATAGCGTTCTGTAATTTCACCCAATCCCCGAGGGAGGAATGCGCGATTTTATGTGTATATTTTATTATAATAAATATTTGCAGAAGAATAAGAGTACCCGACATAGCTCGTCGAGTCGCTAAAATAAAGTGGCAGTGAGCTGGGTACATTGCCCGTGGGACCGATGCCCGATGGGGTCGACGGGTACGGCTCGAGTGGCGACCACGCACCGGAAGACGCAGCGTGGGTAGGCCCCCGACAAGGTGGATCGACGACCCGGTGAAGGCGCGGGAGGCCGCTGGTTGCGGCAGGCGTAGGACCGGTCGTCGCCTATGTCCAGCAGTGGACGTCTTTCGGCTGCAATGATGATGATAATGAAATATTTACAGGTCTATTATTAACGTAGGATATGTTTAAAGAATTGTTGTTGTGATTACCTATCTCCTCCTGTTCAAGAAATATCCAATCATATTCAATTACATAATAAATTTATTTTACGCTTTCAATATACGAATGGAGAGACGCCTCTCTGCCATCTCATCTCATCATATAGCGGTCAACCTGTGGGTGATACAGACACAAACAGTAAAGGAAAAAAACACATTAAAGAAAATAAAAAATAACTATTATTTAAATTATTTGATTTAATTTGAATATTTCAATAAAAATTAAGCCTTTAAAACAGTATTCTAAAATAGTATGATCATGGACACGCGCGCCAGGAGACTACGTATCTCAGAGTGTAAGCTAAAATCCAATTAAGTTTTCTCAAAACGCTTTTATGTTATTACCAACTAACTTGTGTTTCGCTCCGTCGCCCCTTGACTCAAAATTAGTTTCCAGCTAATTCACGAAAAACTTCGTGTAGGTACTTACTAAACTCAACTTTTTCGTTGACAAAATAAAAACTGTCGTTTAGAACGTTTACGTAAATTGAAATAAAAAAAAAGCAAGAAATTAGAAATATTTTATTTGTGACTAGCGGCCGCCAGCGACTTCGTTCGCGTGGTTTAGTTATGCTTCGCTCCTATTGGTCGCAGCGTGGTATTATATAGCCTAAAGCCTTCCTGGATGATAATAATTTACTCTTAAATGAGAAAAAAAGCAAATGCATTAAGTTTACCTCACGTGGAAACTAAAGTGTTGATAAAGGGCGAAGAATTGAATCTGAAGACAGCACAGTGTTCTTGGGTATAACTTTGGATGCTAAGCTTGAATGGGGTTCACATATACAAAAATTTTCAAAAAAACTAAGTTCTGCTGCATACGCAGTTAGAACAATTCGTAATTTGACTGATATTGAGACGGCCCGTTTAGTGTACTTTGGCTATTTCCATAGCGTAATGTCGTACGGCATTCTGTTGTGGGGAAATGCCGCCGATATTCAAACAATATTTGTTTTGCAGAAACGAGCTGTGCGTGCAATTTATAAATTAAGTCCGAGACACTCTCTCAGAGAAAAAATTAAAGAGATTAATGTACTGACCGTGCCGTCTCAATATACAGGGGTCGGCACTCGAAGTGTTACCAATTCAAAATGCTGTAATTCTGTTAAACATGAGCATATTTATTTATAAACTTCAGTATCGAAAAAAGACATATACGATAAATAAAAAACCGGCCAAGTGCGAGTCGGACTCGCACACCGAGGGTTCCGCCGTACAAACGTAGCGGTCTCCAAAGCCTGGAACACAGGCGTAGAGTAGCCAGCCTTTCGGTCTTCTATAATATGATGCATTCTGGTGAGTGTGCAAGGGAATTGCATGATTTAATTCCCCCATCTCCGTTCCACCATCGGACGACCCGTCGTACGGCGAGTTTCCACCCTTACGTTGTTGACACCACTGCGATCCGGACGAAGCGTTTCGCTTCCTCTTTTATACCGCCTACATCGAGGGACTAGAACAATTTGCCAGCGATGGTGTTTCCGTCACATTACAATTTGAGTGTCTTCAAGGCTAGAGTGAATAGGCTCTTAATAAACTAGCGCGCTTTACCATCCACGATCGCATCACTGCTTACCATCAGGCGGGATTGCGGTCGAGCGCTAGTTTATAACTTATAAAAAAAGCGGTTTATTGATAAACAAAGTAGAAATAAACAAAATCAACGAGAAATTGTCGCAAATTTTACTAATTTCGGTACACGTGCGAACAGCATGCGCTCGTGCGTATGGCGCACGGCTGCAGCTCGCTGTGCCGCGATACCCCTTCCCTTGACCAACCGCCTGCCTTCGCGCCAGCGGGCGGCTAGTTCTTGCGCGTTCTTTCGTTACTATTTACTCCCCCCGTCCCGCTTCGCCAGTAGGAAGCAAGCTGTCTGATAATCATTGACAACAATAGGAAATTACAATTAATGTCTTTGAATATATTTATAAGTACTAAGTATAACACAGCAGTTAGGACGCATTTAGGTTATATACAGAACTACATTCACCAAAATATTTAGATTGAATGACGATTGTGTTGGTCTTTGTTTTGGTTTAACTAGTTACTGTGCCTAAAAATTTAAAAAAGTTTCGGGTTTTTCTGTTAGGTTACCTTAAGCTATAGTTTCATACCAAAATTCAATATTCAATGTCAGCGGGAAGTAGTCTATGTTTTGATTCCGTTGCGAGTAGTGGCGAATTTCAAAATATGCGGTATGATTATAGGTAGGTACCTCAGCATTTTGAATTTTTGCGTTGATTTAGAATTTTTCACATTTTAGAGGTAATTAGATTTAAGAAGTTTTCGATATGAATTTCAACTTTAATATCTCTACGCGTTCAGGTGAAAAAGGGTAGGTAGTAAGTTTATAATTATTAAAAAAATATTTTATGTCATTTAAGCAAAAAATGTGTGTGGGTGGAATAAAGTTGTGAAAGAGGTTCATGCTCGGACGCGGCGTGCTTTTCGGAGATGGGTCTTGCACGGAAAACCTGCATCGGGGGCTATATATCAGGAAATGATAACTTAGAGACAAACATTTAAATCAAAGTTGAAGTGGTGTCAGGACAATGAAACCCAGATTAAAATGGACATCATTGCAACCCCTCACGAAGATAAGAAATTCAGTTCTTTTTGGAAGCAAACTAATTCTTTGAATCCCAGATCGAGTCTACCATCAAACGTTGATGGCTTGTCACAGAACAGTGATATAGCCGGCATGTTCATGAACCACTTTAGAGTTGTTCCGCATTTTGTAAGTACGTCGATGCGAGGCACTCAAGCCCCGTGTGAGGGCGATTCTCATTTAAGGTTCAGCGTGAAAGACGTAAAAGACGCGTTGAAAAGTATGAAGCGAGGTAGGTCGCCTGGGCACGATGGTTTGAGTGTTGAGCATTTAAGGTCCGCGGGTGTACATTTGCCTAGGCTACTCGCTATGTTCTTCAATTTTTGTATGGGTCACTCTTATCTGCCTGACAATCTCGTACGAACTGTTGTGATTCCTATTGTTAAAAATAAGACCGGTAATTCGATAATGGGCTAGAATGTGGGGTGACGCAGGGGGGGTTGACCTCGCCCAGCCTTTTTAACTTGTACATAGATCGGCTGGTTGGTGAGCTGAGTAGCACTCTGGTTGGTTGTTCTGTTGATGGCAAAATGATTAACAACATAAGCTATGCTGATGACATGGTGCTGCTCAGCCCATCAATTTGTGGACTAAGGAAGTTAGTGGCTGTGTGTGAAAGGTATGCGGGGGCCCATGGCTTGAGGTATAATGCCACTAAAAGTGATATTATGGTATTTAAAGTTCGTAATAATACACCCACGAATATACCACCGGTGATGTTACAAGGAACACCATTAAAAGTGGTCTCTCAATTTAAATACCTCGGTCATGTGACGGATTCTCTCACAGATGACCAGGATATAGATAGGGAGCACTGAGCAGGTAAAACTGACGCTCTTTAGAGCTTACTGCCAGTCGTTTTACTCGTGCAGCTTGTGGATTAGGTATACGCAGAAGGCTTACAACGCTCTGCGCATCCAGTATAACAATGGGCTGACGATGTTGTTGGGGCTGCCTCGGTTTTGCAGTGCATCAGGCATGTTCGCGGAAGCGCGAATTGATGACTTGTAGGCTATCATTCGCAAACGGTGTGCTTCGATGTTGCGGCGATTTCGGGGCAGCCCGAACAGTATCCTAGCTACACTGGCGGACAAGGTCGACTGACCTTTTATTAGGCTCTGGGCGGACAGACATGTGCGTGCACATATTCATGTCGCCAGCTGATTCTCTTTTATTCTGTTTCTGTTTCACTAACATAGGACAAGTTTTTTACTAACAACATATGAGCCCTGCCTGAAATAAAATGTTTGAAATTGAATTTGAAAAACAATATTTTAATTTAATATTTTATGTAACTTCAAATTTATCATTTTCGCAATTTTTCCTTTATCTGTCTGTTATAACGTTGCTTCGTGCCGAATTTCAAGATTCTGAGTTCACGGGAAGTACCTTGTAGGTTTTGATTTCCTAGCGTATGACGGGAATTCGTCTAAGGTGTCGGTATAAACTGCTGTATCTTTTGATCGCGTTAACTTAGAAGTTTGATTTTTTCACTATTTAAAGGGACAATAGACCTAGGTATTTGGTATAAATTTCAATTTGATGCCTTTATTCGTTCGTGAGAAATAAGGTAGTAAGTTTAATTTTATTAAAATATTTTCATTATATTATATAACTAAAAAAATGAGATTTTCGCAATTTTTCCTATATTTGCATTATATGAAAATGGTTCATGCCAAATTTCAAGATTCTGAGTTTACGGGAAGTATCCTGTAGGTTTTGATTCCTTTGCGAGTGTCGAAAATTTGTTGAAAATATCGACATATCGGCTGTATCTTTTGATTGGCTTGGCTTAGAAGTTTGATATTTTCACAGCTTAAAGGGACAATAGACCTTGGTATTTGGTATAAATTTCAATTTGATAACTTTATTCGTTCGTGAGAAATAAGATAGTAAGTTCCATTTTATTAAAATATGTTTATTATATTATATAACTAAAAAAATGTGATTTTCGCAATTTTTCCTATATTTGCATTATATGACAATGCTTCATGCCAATTTTCAAGATTCTGAGTTTACGGGAAGTATCCTGTAGGTTTTGATTCCTTTGCGAGTGTCGAAAATTTGTTGAAAATATCAACATAATCGGCTGTATCTTTTGATTGGCTTGGCTTAGAAGTTTGATATTTTCACAGCTTAAAGGGACATTGTAGTGAAACACACGTAGGTTGGTTAAACACTGATTTAATTACAGACACCCTCACATACAATTATATTAATATACCGTCATACTACTTATATACTACATCTCTTCCCTTCCAAGTAAACAATGCCAAACATTTTTACCACTTACAATTAGGTAGGTCCACTTATTTGCTATTTCTACTTAACTTATAAATGTATAATAAGTGCATATAAATGTGTAACAAACAAATATTTAAAGTTTATGGAAGTTAGTTTAAAGCGCAGCCAATTGTTACCATATCGAGATTATTCATTATCTAAGAAATTGGTCAGCATTCGTGCAGTTCTTTCCTTAGACCTTTCAATGGGAAACACATGTGGTGAAGATGTAGACGAATGATCGCTAGTATCTCCCGGACTCTCATATTCACCACTCTCGTCGAGCAGTACCGACTGACTGTTGTTAGCTGGACTTGTCTGTGCTTGGTTTGGGACTTCCGCTTGCGTCCTTTGTTTACGTCTGCGGATACCTGTAGCCGTCACCACACTTGGCGACTTGCTTCCACCTACACTGTCTGCTAGTTGCCTCACTGACTCCTCTATTCTTTCTGTTGAGCCTGCCGTGCGCATAACTAACTGACTTCGTGTTCGCCGATAGCGACCACCGCGTTCGTCTTCCACAATATATGAACGTGGTTGTGATGCAGGTGCCACTATTGTTACTCGCTTCCTGTCACCGTTACCGATCAAAGTAGCTCTATCACCTGCCGATAAGCTTTTTAATTTTTTCGCCGTTTTGTCGTAATTTGTTTTTATTTGTTTTCTACTAGTCATTATCCTTCTATAGTTCTGGTCGTTATCTACCTTCTCCTTTAGCAACTTATCACTAACTGGTAATCTAGTTTTTATACGTCTACCCATTAATATTTGTGCAGGTGAGTCTATGTTGTTGCGTGGAGTTGCTCTAAAATTTAATAATGCTAAGTTAAAATCCTGTCCCGAATCCACACATTTTTTTAACAAAGTTTTTATTGTCTGTACGGTTCTTTCGCTTTTACCATTTGACTGCGGGTAATGCGGTGATGCTGTCTCATGTCGTATTTCCCATTCGCGCATAAACTTTTTAAACTCCTGTGAGCTGTATGCAGGTCCATTATCACTCACCAGTTCCGCCGGTATACCGTGCCGCGCGAACTGTTCCTTCATAAAATTAATAACCTGTCTAGAGCTGACAGTCGACAACTGCCCGACCTCAACATAATTAGAAAAGTAATCGACTAAAACAATATAGTTCTTTTTTTTATATTCAAAAGTATCTGAGGCTAGTTTGTGCCACGGCAGTGCCGGTACACTGTGCTGCAGCAGCGGCTGACGGCGGGGGCGAGGCGCGTGCAGCGCGCATGCTGCACACGATCGCACCGCACGTTCTACATCCTCACACATTCCTGGCCAGAACATTACTTCGCGCGCGCGCTGTTTGCATCTTTCTATGCCTAAATGTCCTTCGTGGACTCGTGAAAGCATGTTTTCTCGTAATCCACGCGGTATAAACACGTTGTCTTCTTTGAAAATTATTCCTTCAATGCAGTGTAGCTGCTCACGATAAGGCCAGAAAACATTTACTCTCTCGTTCACATCACGCCTATGTTTAGGCCATCCGTTCATAATATACCTAATTAGCCATCTGCAGTCACTATCTGACTCCGTTTCTTTTTTAATAGCTTCCATATTTGATTGACTGTAAGGCACATGCGTTATCATAAAGCAAGTTTGTATTTCAACTTCAGTCGACACTCGATCATGCATAGTTTCCTCTAATGGAGCCCGTGATAGCGTGTCCGCTATATACATATACTTGCCCGGCATATAAACCACCTTAAAGTCGTATCCTTGCATTCTCATCATCATTCGTTGTAACCGAGCGGGTACCGAAACTAATGACTTGTTAAATAAGGCTTCCAGCGGCTTATGGTCAGTATGCACGGTGACATCAGACCTGCCATAAATATATTGTCTGAACCGCTCGACCCCAAACACAATAGCCAGCATTTCTTTTTCTATCTGTGCATACCTGGTCTGAGTGTGCCACCATGTAGTGAAACACACGTAGGTTGGTTAAACACTGATTTAATTACAGACACCCTCACATACAATTATATTAATATACCGTCATACTACTTATATACTACAGACATTAGACCTGAGTATTTCATGTGAATTTCAGCTTGATACGTCCACGCGTTCTTGAGATAAAGGGTCTTGACAGACAGACAGACAGATAGACAGACGGACAACAAAGTGATCCTATAAGGCTTCCGTTTTTTCCTTTTGAGGTACGGAACCCTAAAAAAGAAGCTATTGTTCGATATGGCCACCTTTAGCGCGGATAACAGCATCGAGTCTGACCGAGAAGGCTTCACACGCTGCACGAATGTGGTCTGCTGGTCCATTCTCGGCGAAGCGCAATCTTTAAGGCGTCGACCGTCTCATATTTTTTTGTTGACACTTTGGCTTCTAGAATTGACCATATGGAAAAATCCATTGGGTTTAAGTCTGGGGAATATGGTGGCCATTGTTGCGAAGAAATGAACCTCGGAACATTTTATTGTAAAAAAATTTGGGTTTCACAAGCTTTGTGAGATGGTGCCGAGTCTTGTTGAAAGGTCCAATGATTTCTACCTAATTGCTTACGTGCCCAAGGTAACAAAGCATCGTTTAAAATCTTTTTACGGTAGATCTGCTGGTTTATCTTTACACCCTGGTCAATGAAAACGAGAGGTGAGCGTCCCATTGCAGTTACCGCCGCCCAAACCATCACAGATGCTGGTGCTTGCTTTCGCAAGGCACACTTTAACCATTCGCGATCATTTTGCTTGTTCACATATTGCTGAACGGTAAAAATTTTTTCATCGGAAAGTACCAAATTTTCAAGCAAGCTATCAACGTGCAAGTGCTTTAAGTTCTTAGCTCTTTCTAGACGAACTGTCTTTTGTGCAAGTGTCAGATCTTGCACTTTTTGTAATTTGTAGGGCTTCAGTTGAAGTTTATTTTTTAATATGCGCCCTATGCTCCGGGCAGATACATTAAGACTTTTCGCCAATTTAACTGCGCTTTGTCGTGGATTTCGTTCAATTCTAGCCTTTACCTTTCGAACCATTGCTGATGATGTTGCTGTTGTTGGATGTTGTTTTGATGCTACCCGTATCATTGTAACGCGTGATGGTCCGATACAGATACATTTTGTTCAAATGTAAATGTCCTAGCTCATTAACGATGGCTGCCTGCGATTTTCCAGCCAAATACTCGTCTCGTTTCGTTTAACTTCCATCTGCAAAACTTTTTTTAACAACGACGAAAAATAATATGCTTTTGTTAGTTTATTAACAATACCATACACTAAGGAATGTGAAAAAATGGGCGCCATATTGTAAACAGTTTAGTTGCTATAGCAACGTAAAATTAGTAACACTGAGTGCCGAACCCTGTATTTATGAAAATCTTTTGTATGCTCATAAAAATATATTGTTTTTAAAAAAACTCAGTGATGTCCATAATAAAAATATTAGGAACAGGCACAAATTTATTGTACCTACAACAAGGCTCAAGAAAATAGGTGGCTCTTTTAGATGTCAATGTATACATTTTTACAATAGACTTCCAGAGGTGGTTCAAGATCTGAGCCTGAATAAATTCAAATCCTTCATTAAACTTAAGTTGTGTCAGAAAGCATTGTATAGCGTTAAGGATTATATTGAGGACAAAAAGGCTTGGGCTTGAGCTGCGTCCGATTTCTATACTTACACTGATTGATCTTTGTTTTTCCTCTTGTAGTTTTAATTTGTAATTGTTTGGTTTTTTTGTACTCAAGCCAGTAGACACTATGTACCAAGCATATTGTACGTTACGGAATTGCATCGCTGACAGGGGTGTTCGGCACTGGTGCAGCTACACAGGAGCTAAATTTAGTATTCGGGAACACTGTTGGAGCTGCTGAACCTTGGACAAAACTACCTTTGCATTGTGTAGATTCAATTTCATAGTATTGTATAGTTGCAAGGCACACGTGTGAGCACAATGTAGTTTCTGAAAAACATCTATTTGTTGGGTTAGTCTTTTTTTGGGTTGTTTTTTGTTTGTGTGTTTTCCATAATGGACGCTCTTAGCGTACAACATATTTCTGCATCGTTCTCACACGGTTGATTTCAAATTATATAAATAAATTAATTAATATCTACGGACAAATCACACAGATTGAGCTAGCCCCAAAGTAAGTTCGAGACTTGTGTACAGATAAACATCCAAGACCCAGGCCAATTAGGAAAAGACCGTTTTCCATCATGACCTGCCCGGGGATCGAACCCGGGGCCTCCACGTCGCAGGCAGGCGTGTTGACCGCTGCGCCACGGAGGACATCGAATGAAATGAATGATGTAATCAAATATTTGTATCATAGCTTGATAATTTAAAAGAGTGTCCATGGAGTTTCTTGCCCGTTCTTCTCCATAGGTACCTACTCTTTGGAATGGGTGACTAGCTTCACCTTACTGACTGACCGACCTTCTGACAATTCAAAAGTGCCTGTAACTGGTTTGTTTGAAATAAATGCTTTGATTTGATTTGATGAATGGGCTATCCAGCCCAAATAAAAAAAATCAAATCGGAACCGTAGTTCCTGAGATTAGCGCGTTCAAACAAACAAAGAAACAAACTCTTCAGCTTTATATATTATATTAGTATAGATACATAGTGTTTGATAATGGTATATTGATATATCTTCGATAGCTGAACTGCGTTTCTTAGGCGCGATTTTCTGGGAAATTACACGGTAGCACAGTCAAAGGACAAAAGGACTTATTGGAATTTTCAGCGCTGCACTCTCCGGGTTGTGTTGGAGGCCTCCTCAGATGTTTACTTGTTCACTTTGTGGTTGGATTCAAGGGGTAATTATTGATTTATAGAACTTTTATGATTGCCAGCCGGCGCACCATGATGAGACTTTTTTTGATGAAGTGTTGTAGCACAGAGAAGTTGGTTTTTGTTTTTTTGTAAGATTTTTACGAGTTCTAGGCCTTTAAGCCAGAAAGATATGGAATTAAGAATATATGGAATTAAATGGGAAGGAACCGGGAAATTTGAATGAGAATGGTTGCATGCTTTACCACATAAGTACAGTGGTTATTCATATTTGAGGATAAATAATTGCGCTATAATCAGCCTATTATAGGCATACAAAAGAAAAATCGTTTATTTGTGGTTCCTAAGCATTTTCTTTTCACCTGATATAAACTAGTGCTTGACTGCAATATCGTAGTGGTGTCAACAAAGTAAGGACATGACGCAAAAAATTATAAAAATACTAGCTTTCCGCCCGCGGCTTCGCCCGCGTGGAGTTAGGTTATATCGCGCTGTTTAGATTTCCCTCGGGAATATCAAATTTTTCAGGCAAAAGGCAGCCTATGTTCTTTCTCAGGGTCTAAAGATTGTCTGTGCCAAATTTCATCAAAATCGGTTGAGAGGTTTAAGCGGGAAAGCGTAACAGACAGACAGAGTTACTTTTGCATTTATAATATTAGTATGGATAAAATAAATATAAAAATTGAGGGAACATGCGTCACAATAAAAATACTATTTAAAAAAAAAAGCTTATTGAAATGAAGAGAGAACACTTTAAACATACACAAACGATATCTTTTGGATTTTAGAAATTGTAACTGGGTAAATAAGCTCAATTACACACACACACATTACAGTGAAAATTTTTATGAGATTACGTAAAAGTTTATTTTAAAATGCGTTATATACTGAATATCTGTAAACTGTCTTATCTTACTGAATTGTCTTATTTATGACTTCTTAGAGGCACTAAAATACCGCATGTGTATCAACCAATCAAAATATTGTGCGTTGTTGCTAACATTAGTATTCAATGTGTCAAAAAACGGTTAACCATTTTAAATTACTGTGGTCATTATGTAAACATAATGCACAACCTCCGTGGCGTAGCGGTAGCGAATAACGTTCCCCATGGTCTGATCGGGCTTCGGAAAGCACGTTAAGCCGTTGGTCCCGGTCGCCATACGAACATCTAATGGCAGTCGTTACGAGTTGTTGGAGCCCTCAAAAGTAAAACAAATAGTCTAACTGCAATGCTTCGATATTGCCCTCGGGTTGTGGAGGTCAGACAGTCGCTTCACGGAAAATATCGAAGTTCAGCCAAAAATGAGCAGTTAGACTGGTAAAGCGGACCTGGACTCAGAATCCAAAGCTGAAAAACCTTCGGATGCTACTAGGATTAACGCTGAGTTGATGTTGATGATTATGTAAACATAATGACCAGAGTAATTTAAAATGGTTTACCATACGTAATTATACTCTATAATCCAAAGTAATATAGTAGATTATACTCTATAATTCAGAGTAATTATAACAGTCTACAAGTAATTATACTGTAAATGGACACAATGTAAGGGTTACGTTAGCGAAGTTTGTTTTGAAATTTCACACTATGAAAATGGACAGAGTATAGTTACTCTGTCCATTTTCATAGTGCGAAATTTCAAAACAAACTTCGCTTGTATTTACGTTATGTTCAAGTAGCGCATTCCTAACATTGTTCATACGACAGAATAGATATGTAAATCGACCGTTTTTGCTGTTTATCGCAGAATAGAAGACAACACAATCAACATATAGGGAGTTTAGAAGTGCAAAGATAATTCCTGGATCCAGTTATTCCGTTTAGCCACCCTAAGGTCCACACGGCAACCTGTGTCCGAGTATCCGCACTTTGCTTATAAGCACCGTTTAGCCTAATATGGATTTTCAGACCTATACGTTTTTGCGTATCTTTTTGCGTTTGCCTTTGGGTGGATTTTTCGGGACCGATAAATTTAGTAAGCCCCTGAATCCTGCACCAAGAATGGTATCAATATTATAAAAACACTATCTAAGTCAAAAACTGGTACGAATTTTTCACGAATTGTGTGAAAAATTAAAACTTTTATTACAAAATTCGTGTAAAAAAATTGGTCTTTCTTATGACCTAGCAGCCTTTTGCAAGCAATATACTACCTTAAATCAAAAAAAACCTTTTGCATGCACCAAAAAAAAAACACTCAAAAACCTTTTATCTTATACGGGGATTTCGTTTAAGGAATATTATTATTTGTTTAACAATGACAAATATTAACTCCGCAAATGTTCATTATAAAGATTGCCATCCCCTAATCAAACAGCCTGTATACACATGCACCTACATAATATATACAGTGTGTACACAGATTTACATGGAAAATCGTGGTTGTTTCAGCTTTGAGTGTAAGAGATTTCAAGTTCCCTCGGGAATGTGGGCTAGTTTTAAATATTTGATGTGACTTGGATATCTGCGCTGTATGTAATTTGGTTGTCCCATTTACTTACAACTGTGGTGTCAGCACAACTTTTGGTTTAGAAACTGTTGGAAAATGCATAGTGTTTGTTCAGGGATTATACTGAGTTTCAGAAGACGGTTGCATGAAGTGGAATTGTTTTGTATTCATGAACTAGGATTTTATTTTACCTAATCTCTGCCATGATGCGAAGAAACCAATTGTTGAATAATGTTTTTGTGGCATCCCATTACTCTGGCAAATGAAATATAAGGGGTTGAAGACCGGGGTGTTGGCAGAAGTGTGCACTTGAACATCGAATATTTTGGAATGGATATGGAACCTTTTTGTATCGCCGCGCAGTAGGAAGAGAGAGAGATATTACTTCTTCCTCCTACGCCGAAAAAAGAAAGAAAGAAAAATAGTTTATTCCATACAAACAGAACTCTCAAAACGAAATAAAAAAAACATATTATAATAATAAAAAAGACATAAAATACAATATAGTCAAAAAGCCCCGCCGGCCTCCTACTCTCGCTGTCTTACGAATATTTGATCAGGTCATGACATGTGTACTATCAGCTGTAGAAGTCCATTTCCACCTTAAAGACTACTGTCGCCTGCGCTAAACCGGCCACGCACACTACCGCATTATTTTTATATCGCAGTCTTCGTCTTTCTTTAAAGTAATGCAAAATTTCGATACTTCATTTGAAGTTAAGTTAGCGGCCGCACTTAACAATGGTGCTATCATAAGCGAGCGATTGTGGGTTCGATCCTTAATAAAGGCAAATCTTTTTGTTGTTTCATATAGTTTAAAACTATGTTAATTGATTTGTATTTTAAAGTATAAATGTTTGCAAATAATATTTAAACGAATAGGAAAATTTATTGAATATTTATATCAAAAAAGGTTTTTATTACATGTTTTAGTTTACTATAGAGGTAATATAATAAAAATATATAAAAATAAAACAATAAGCATATTATAATGCAATATATTATAAAGTTATATATTATTCGGTATAGATATATTTATACTAACAAATGAAACAAACGTTGAAACGGCAGCATTGTAATATTTTATTTAAAAGTAATCCTTGACAAACTTATGATATTGTTATGGTAAAAAATACAAAAAACATTTTTGGTTGTTAGATATGAAAATTATAATATTATACATATATTATGATTGAAGAGGTTATAGCTTAATTATTCATTTTCTTAAAGAAAAGAGGATTGAAGCTTAACCTGAATATTATTACAATCATAAAATAATCTATACTTAGAACACAAAACAGTGCTTATTACATTTACAATATTTTTGCTTGTATAGCATGGTACTAGTTCTTCCATCCTGCAGTGACTTTTTGCGGAGTTTGATGGCATGAGATTATAATCTTCAAGCGCTTTCTTAGATCAAAAGTTAACGAACTTATTTCTTATCGAATTCCGAAATTATTGTTTTTATAATTTACCAGAAGTAATTTGTATTGAAAGTGCAAAAGGCGACATCAGCTGTTAGCCATTAAGCCAACCGAACATATTACTGTCACTTAGCTAAATTACTTTAGAGATGGTTTAGAGTCCGTTATTAAGATATATTTAAAACACTCTGTAGGACACTTCTGCACTGTGATTGTTATAAACATTTTTTTTTTCAGTCTCGCCTGTTTATTTTTAAACCACAAATGCAACTTCCCTTCTTCGCAGGATTTAAAGGTTTATTCATCTGTAAATATTGTCGTTTCATTTCACTTGTCTCGACAGCTACCTTCGTCCTCCAACCTCTTGACCTTGACCTCCAACAGCTTACAGTATTTCTCTAAAACAATAACAATTTTATTATGCACTTGCAACAAGCGATTAGTTTCCACCTTACACGAATAATAATAAAAACAACTTACACAAAAGCCGGTTTCATATGATATTTGAGATATATTGCTGCATACGTCTGCATATTGATTAAAAAAGTAAAACTAATAACACAAACTGGTAACTATATATTCACCAACCAACAATAGCTAAGCAATATTATTTGTGTTATTGTAGCTAATAATAGTTATTGTAGGTAGCGGAATATTTTTTATGAAGTAGTGATTCAGATTTTTTCAAATCTACCGTCATCTTCTTATAATGACTCTTATATAGAAAAAAATCTTAAAAGAAAGTATCATCTTTAAGTTGCGGATCGGTATTTTTAGATATATTTGTTGTCAGCATTCAAAACTCACCAATAAACAATTAAAAAATATTTTGTAAGTTATTAGATTTGAACTCGAACCACCTTGAACGCCTATCAAGGCGGAAACCGCTAGGCCATTAAAACACTTACTGTGGACATTGAAATTAGTAAGTAGTACCTAACAATCATAAGCGGGCAGCAAGTTGTCAAAGTCTATGAGTGTGTATCAAACTTTATTATAAAAGAAGGTCGTAACTACAACTAGCATTGCTTTGCCATAGTTTTGTGAGATTGCAACTCGACTTTTGGTCTTGACTGTACCTACTGACGGGAGTTTAATATTTCTTACCCATTCCAATAAACTGCTAAACGTCGCTTTTTTATAAATTATAAACTAGTGCTTGAACACAATCCTGCCTGATGGTAAACAGTGATGAAATCGTTGATGGTAAAGCGCGCTAGTTTATTAAGAGCCTATTCACTCTAGCCTTGAAGACACTCAAATTGAAGTCCGAAGGAAACACCGCCGCTGGCACATTGTTCCAGTCCCTCGATGTACGCGGTATAAAGGACGAGGCGAAATGCTTAGTCTGAATCGTTGTGATGTCAACAACGTAAGGATTGAACAGAGATGGGGGAATTAAATCATGCAATTCCTTCGCACTCACAAAAACTGAGTGAACAGGAAGGAAGACGGCAGTTGAGTGAGGTGATGCAATGTTAAAGCCAACAACATGACTACCGATGCTGCGTAAGAGCGAGATTGATCTGGAGACCCTCCACGACCAAACTCCCGACACAACAACATTTGGTGCCACATACCCGGCACATATTGCAACACAACTGCTTAGACCCGTCCTCCATACGGCTTTACCAGACATCATGCCGGAACACGACGAATTGTTTGGCAATAAATGTTGTCTGGTAACAGTCGATGATATGGCCTAATTATTACAATTAATAAATATCGTTAAATTTCTCGGAAATCAGAAGCCAATACCTACGTAAACTAATTATATTTCTTGTTTGCCTGTGATCCCGTTATGGTAGCTACCTAGAATCAGAAAACTAATTGCGTACTAATACCATTAATTGGAATCATTTTCAGGCAAACTACTGCTCCACTGCTCCATAAATGTTCCAAAAATGGGTCTGCTTAACAACGTAAATAACGCAATGAATGTTGTTGAACTGTCAAAATGAAACCCATTGCTACTGATAGTGTGTTACGTAATTACCGAGCTGGAGGATGCTCTAGGGCTTCAAGGAGATCAGATTATCTTTAAACACCATCAGATATAACAATTTTACGAGGTTTCTTAGTAATTTCAGGTGGGTATCAAAAGCAGATTATAATGTTACAGCTCGTAGATTAGATTTCTTTTACTAGATAAAGATAAATTGATTTTGTTTAACATTGTCGATTAATGAATGACTTGACGACATGGTTGGTGCAGTGGCTGAGAGATGGACTGCTGCGCTGCGTGTCGTAGGTTCGATTCCCGCACGGAACAAATATTTGTATGGCGTACAGGTAGTTGTTCCGGGTCTGGCTGTTTGTGTATCTGAGTTTATATGTTTGTAAACGCACCCACGATATAGAAATAATTCCTAGGTTGTAACGGAGGCTTGTTAGCGGAGGCGGAGGCAGATGCGGAGGCGACGAGTCTAACCTCCGCGGATGCGGAATTAAATTTTACGGAGGTTGGGAAATTAACGGAAGAAGGAATTTAACGGAGGCGGAGGCGGAGGTGAAGTACATATAGAAAAAAATTAAATTTATGGTTAATTAAAACAAAGTGTTTATTTTAAACACGCACATTAATAGTAGTATACTTGGTAAAAAAATATTACCTTCTACTAATGAAAATTAAGGAGAAACAAATTGTGTTTGCCGCACTCCCGCCTCGCACTAGTTGATTCTTGACCATTTCGCGCTCAAACGTGGCCGGACGGTTGTCGAGCGTCGCAGCTTGTGCGTTACTTATTTTATAAATACGTAAATAAACCTCCGTTATAACTCCGCAAAAAAAGGCGGAAGCGAAGATACGATTTCTTGCGGAACTTCCGCAGTAACGAAAGCGGAGGCGAAGCTTCGTTACAACCCTACTTTTAAACAAAGCGGTCTGTCATCAAGGAGTAATAGACATCAAAAGGTCCAGCATTCACAACTAGAGAGATGTGAATTGAAACGAAATAATCTTTTACTTATATTCATTTTTTTTTTACAAAATATAATTTAGTTACTTAATTCAACTAATGTTTCTCGGTGGTAGGCTATAACATCGGCTGCCGGCAGAAGTCACCCACCACACAAAGTCTTGCCGCCAAGCGATTCGTCGTGTTAAGGCATGATGTCTGGTGAAGCCGTATGGAGGAACGGTCTGAGCAGTTGTGTTGCGATGTGTGCCTGGTACGATGTGCCAAATGTTGTTGTGTCACGAATTTGCTCGTAGAGAGTCTCCAGATCAATCACCAACTGGTGCTGCATCGTTGGTCGTGTTGTTGGGTTTAACATTACATCACCTCGGTCAACTGCCGTCTTCCTGCCTATTCATTCAGTTTTTTTGAGTTAATAGGCTATTAATATACTAGCGCGCTTTACCATCAACGATTGCATCACTGCTTGCCATAAGGCGGGATTGCGGTCAAGCATGAGTTTATAATTACTTATAAAAGAAGTACTGGTAAATTGTATATAACTAATCACAAAAAAATACAATATCCTAACCTATTGTAAAACTACATCAAGGCGTCGTAATATTTCTCTTCGTCGCTGTAGACAGGTCATATGCCCAGGAAACTGGCGGCGTTTTCATATTGTAAGGCAATACCAGGTCCTAAATTAAATTACTTACTGACTAACTATATCTACAAATGAATAAGCCAATAATTCAATTGCTGCGTTGTTTGTTTATGATTACAGAGAGTACTATAAACCCATACCCAGTGACAAAAAAAGCTTTATAAGTCTTGGTTCTTGGCTCACCATGACAATCCTTCTTCCAAATTATTGATGGCTTGTTAATAAGTGTACAATATGTTTCCGCCGTTGATGTGCATTATCATGTAGGAGAATAATTTTGTCATGTGTGGAGTAGTAATGAGTGCGTTTTTCCTCTTCCATTTTCTTCCAATAATACTTCAAATTCCATGTCTTCGTACGATTTCGGTCTTAAACAACGTTCTTTGTCTTCACAGTTTCTAAATTTTTGAAACCACTACAGACATAGGCTCTTAATAAACTAGCGCGCTTTACCATCAATGATCGCATCACTGCTTACCATCAGGCGGGATTGCGGTCAAGCGCTAGTTTATAACTTATAAAAAACAAAAAGACATTTTCTCTCGCTTAAAGCAGCTTCACCATAAGCTTCAAGCAATCGATGATTGCCTTAGCAGAAGATTTCTTCAAACTAAAGAAGTAATAAAAGCCCGCAAATGACGCTTATTCGGCACAAAACTTGTCGTTTTTGCACAAAAATAAATATGTAATACTAATACAGAGTCACTAATACTCTAAGTATATGTTTTTACCAGATGTCCGAACTTACGATATCACATTTTACATCTGACAATTTCAACGTAACCTCTTAGTGAGGACATCATTTGTTAAACGGCGGAAACTTAATTATACACCAGATGAATTTTGCAATTCCTTCAAAATTATGCATTTTCCGTGGACTCGTTGCTCCGGTGAAGAATCCATATTATGCCGAGGTCCATGATCATCGAGGTCCAGCTGTCTACCTCATCACCCCATTATTATAAAATAGTCTCTCTCCTCTTCACCTACACTGCACCCGTTTTTTATACTAGACTTTTCTGTAAATATACTTTTAAATTGATTCCTTAGCTCTTTAATTTCTTTTTCTTCAGGTTTTAGTTTTCTTGTCGTTATACGACACAACATCTTTTTTTTTTTTTAAATAAAACGTTTCTTCTCACACTAGGAATTTCTCCTGTATCGTGGGTGCGTTATTAAATATTTAAACTCAAATATACAAACAGCCAGACCTAGAACAACTACATGTAGGCCATACAAATATTAGTGTCGTGCAGGGATAGAACCCATGACACGCAGCGCAGCAGTCGATTGCTCGGCCACTACACCGACCGTGTGTCGTTTAGTCGACTTTTAAGGCAGAAAGTGGTACCAACCTTCCCAGTGTATTTATACAACGTTGTTTTCTTTATACGTAGTTTGAATATAGTTTGTTCAGAATGAGCAACTGAATCGATTCCAATTATTTTTACACCATGTTATATTTTTCCCAAATACATTTAGAAATTGTTGCACAACATAGCTGACGGTAGATCATACTACTAGGCGCGTGCGCATAGCTGGACAGGGCCACCCGCGCCGCGCTGCTGTAGGCGTGGGCAGGCGAGCAGTGCGATGACCATATTTTTGTTGAGACAACCAAGTAAGATAAGAAACTCATAACTTTATGGTTTTTAATTATATCTTTTTGAAATTTTGTACATAGATTTTTTACTTAAAAGTACTGGACACGTGTTTCGGGTTTCGAATAAACAAAAAATAACATGGTATAAATGGCCATCATCCCACCATGTGGAAGTAGTAAAACACACTCGGTACGCAATATCACATTCTATACCCGATCTGTATTCGTAGAGCTGACAGCCGATATTAGGAAATATGTGCCGTATTGACCAGGAACGGAAGAAAAATAGGCCTCATTCTACATATAAGATGGATTTATTATTGTGGATGTATTGTTTTGCTTACATAGAGAGGAATATATAATAGTCGATTTAAGGGAAAACAAAATTTAAGGGTCAAACATCCGTCCATTTCAAGAATGTCAATACTTTGGTCAGCCCAACAGCGTAGTTATGTAGCTTAGTTGATAATGACAAATTGCACATAGTGAAGACGTATTAAAAGTGCGAAAAACATGAAAGAACTACTTACAAGTCGTTTAGTTAACCACCCAGCCTTTTAACTAAACGGCTGCATTTTAAGTAATGGCCTGAATTCAATAAATTATGGTTTAGGTTATTTTTTTTAACATCGACCCACACTACTCCTACTTCAGAATCGTGGAACATTTAAACCCACATACACAAACTTATTTTTATTTTTCGTAGTCGAACGCTTAGCTACTGTACCAACAGCATCGTCGAATTGTAACCAATCTGGTGTGAGCCGAATTTGCTATAGTAACTAAGCCTACTAGCCTACCTACTCTTTGTATTATTGAATATTTTTCTAACATGCGTCACATCCTGTACTCTATTACTTCAGGTAATTAACTAGAGGTGAACAAAACAATAACATTACTAACGTTTTCCGGTGTTAGGCCATAACATCGGCTGCCAGCAGAAGTCACCAGACAAAGTCTTGCCGTCAAGCGATTCGTCATGTTCCGGCATAATGTCTGATCAGTTGCGTTGCGATGTGTGCCGGGTACGATGCGCCAAATGTTGTTGTGTCGGTAGTTTGGTCGTGGAGGGTCTCCAGATCAATCTTCTGGCGTAGCATTGTTAGTCGTATTGTTGGGTTTAACATTGCATCACCTCGCTCAACTGCCGCCGTCTTCCTTCATATCACTCAGTTGTTTGGGGTGAATAGGTGCTTCATATACTAGCGCGATTTACCATCAACGATTGCATCACTGTTTACCATCAGGCGGGATTGCGGTGAAGCATTAGTATATAATTTATTTAAAAAAATGGTCGTGTTTAGATTTTGGTCTTAGATGCATGATACATTAATCAAATATCACTGTCAAAATCGTGTTGCGCTTATTGCAAACCACCATAATATTTATTATTAGCTGTGTTGCTCTCATTGACCGAATTAAACTGAATGTACATAAAAACTAAGCCAAAATATAGGAAATTTATTAACATCATCGATTGCGTCACTGCTTGGGTACCATCAGGCGGGATTGCGCTCAAGTGCTAGTATATAATTTACTAGCTGCGCGACGCGGTTTCACCCACGTAGATTTTTTTATATGCTCCGTCCCTATCATGTTATAGCCTAAAGCCTTCCAGGATTAATAAGCTATTTAACACAAAAAGGATTTTTTAAATCGGACCAGTAGTTCCAGAGATTAGCGCGTTCAAACAAACAAACAAACTCTTAAATTTTATATAATAGTATAGATAAAAAAAAAAAACATTAAGTGTACATAGTGCTGGCCCAGGCTTTATATATTTCTGAAACATCTCCATTTCACGGTTAATGTTTTTTATGATGCCGTTATACCGAACGAGGAATTATTTTATACTAGCTGTTGCCCGCGACTCCGTCCGCGTGGACTTTAGTTTATAGCGTGCGGTGGTTCCCGTTTCCTTGGGAATGTTCATTCCGAAAACAATTAAATAAATATAAATAAATAAATAAATATATACCGATAAATCACACAGATTGAGCTAGCCCCAAAGTAAGTTCGAGACTTGTGTTATGGGATACTAACTCAACGATACTATATTTATAACAAATACATATATAGATAAACATCCAAGACCCAGGTCAATCAGGAAAAGATCGTTTTTCCGTCAAGACCTGACCGGGGATCGAACCCGGGGCCTCCGCGGCGCAGGCAGGCGTGTTGACCGCTGCGCCGCGGAAATTAAAAAAGCTCAGTTGATATAAAATAAGCGCCTGTTAAAATAATGGGAGCAATATGTACGTCCGCGTTTGTTCCCGTTTTCGCATACATTTTTGTTACTGCTCTGCTCCTATTGGTCATAGTGGGATGTTATATAGCCTATGTCCTTTCTCAGGCTCTGGACTATCTGTGTACCAAATTTCAATACAATCGGTTCAGTAGTTTTGGCGTTAAAGCCGGACAGACAGACAGACAGAGAGACATAGATACTTTCGCATTTATAATATTAGTATCGATTATTATTTATAAGGGTTGTTATGTCTCACTGTAATGCTTCTTAATGTGTTATTATTATTGTATTATTCCATTTTATTCTTTAAACTTAAATTTGCAATGTAATCTGAATTATTAAGTATATATTCCTATGTTTTGCTGATATTTTAATAATTTAAAGAATTGTTATGTCTCTCTCTCTTTGTGAATGTTGTGCATGCCTATAAGTGATGTATTTACACAAAACTGAAAACCTGTTTTTTTATAAAATATAATTTAGCGCTTGACCGCAATCCCGCTTGATGGTAAGAAGTTACGCAATCCCGTTGATGGTAAGGCGCACTAGTTGATTAAGAGCCTATTCACTCTAGCCTTGAAGACACTGAAATTGTAGTCCGACGGAAACAACGCCGCTGGCAAATTGTTGCAATCCCTCGATGTACGCGGTATAAAGGTGTTACTTTCATTGTAAATATGTCGTTGGTGTGCCATAATAAATAAATGAATGAATAACAACATACAACTGAAAACAGAACTTGTTGTTTTAGTGGGGCTTCCGAATACGAATCTATAAAAATCACGTATAGATTCGCGCCGCAAATGCCGGTTATTTGAATTCTTGTTGAAACCAGTATGAAATAAATTTATTTCCATGTATTTTTAAAGTGTCTCATAAAGCCTTGTTTAAGTGCGTAAAGCCGCGATCAACAGTGCAGTAACTGTCGCTCGTTACTCACCCACGTCAGCGACGAGTGCGATGTTTTATGCAAACCGCGCCATTTGCGAACTTAATGTCTGAACGTAACCACTAGCCGTAATGCCGGGTTCGGCGTAACAGGGAATTGCAACTATTAGCTGCTTCTAACACAATTTAAAATTGACAATAATGTCATACAATACTATTCTGAAGTATGCAATATTCACCATGTAGAGATAAATTTTCATGTTTGGAAAGACGTAGTCACATGTTACATATACCTACCTACCGTAGCACCTTGACAAAATGAAACCCATTGGTACTGTATTACGTAATTACCCCGCCGTCCTCCAGCTTCACCAGATATCATACCGGAACACGTCGAATGGCTTGGCGGCAAGACTTTGTCTGGTGGGTGGTGACTGGTGACTTTTGCCGGCAGCCGTTGTTATGACATATCACCGAAAAATTTATTTGTTACTAGCTTTCCGCCCGCGGCTTCGCCCGCGTGAAATTCGGTTATATCGCGCTTTTTAGATTTCCCTCGGGAATATATATTTTTTTCAATAAACGGTTGCCTTTCTCAGGGTCTAAAGATTGTCCGTGCCAAATTTCATCAAAATCGGTTGAGAGGTTTAAGCGGGAAAGCGTATCAAACAGACAGACAGACAGAGTTACTTTCGCATTTATAATACTTATTAGTATGGATTTATGTATGTTTATTTTAGATGTATTGTAGTGTGTGCTGAATAAAATTATGTATTTTCTTTCTTTCTCATGTCCTATCTCAGCAGTTCTATTCTGAGATAATCTCGCGGTGAAAACTCAAGTGAAGAGAGCGTGGAGTGAGCGATAATTCCAACTAATGCTAGGGATTGGAACTATTGACAACTCACTCTAAATTCACTTTGCCAAACTTTTAACGAATGACATTTTTACGGAATCGATCCGCTGGTGTTAAGCGATAAGCTTCCGAGTTTTATAAAGTATTAGTGTTGATTGGAACGCACCCACACCAAATGTCAACGTCTAAGCGTCAGCTGTCAGTGTCGTTGATTCCCGCCGCCGGCCGCTTCTTCTCTCCTTCTTAAGTATCGTATCCGCTGTGCTAGCATTAATACTTACTTTGAATAAACTAATTACTTTCTAAATTTACAGTTTTTCATTAGGTTATGGGCCCAGTGGGTTATCAATGATTATGGGTCTTGAGAGCTCCGGTGTAAAGATAAGCACAGATTCGATTAAGACAAAGTTACTACAAGAGGTCAAAGACACAAATGTCTCCGTTCTTTACACAAAGCATATTATCCGGGCACCTCCTATAGGAAATATAACAGTTGCCAACAACACATGTGTCACCGTGCAGAAGATAGGTAATGTTAACCTGGACCTCCTGACTGCAGATGGTAATGTAAACCATATACAGGTGAGAGATATTTTATATGTTCCACAATTGAGTGCCAGTTTGTTATCAGTTAGTCAGCTGTCAAGAAATGGATGTCAAGTTATATTCAATAAAAATGGCTGTGAAATATTTAATGATAAAAAACAAGTCGTTGTAGTGTTATTTTATTAACCTACATATACTTACTTCTTCATACTCATATATCATTCATTTCTGCAGGTCATAATGCGCATTCCAGTATTATGAGGCGCTGTTCTGATAATATTTTTCCTACACAACACAACGCTATAATTTAATATCTACATACATTTACACATTTACAATAATATTTTTATTGTTATGACAGTTTTTGACAACGCTGTTGATTATGTCTCTATGACAACCTTTTTTCTTCTAAATTCTTAACTGCCCGCTATCTTTCTATCGGATTTGTTATGCCGAACTCCTTTACGGTATTTTATATTACTTTTAAATATTCAAATATTCAAAATTTTGTGGAATGCTGAGGTTTCTTCGGAAGCCCTCGCAGAACGTTGACAGTTCAGTTTTTGAGTTCAGCTTGAGTCGCGGCCTGGTGCTTACATGTGTTTACTAGTATATTTATAGAGTGCTTTATCTCTGCAGAGCCCTCCTAGGGTTACCCTCTCCCTCGCGGAGAGGGGACCCTCCTATCGTGCTGCTGCCGGCTCTCCGTTGCAGGGGCCGGTCCTGCTGTATTTCTGCTGCCTGGTACTGTCTCTGTTGGCGGCGCCACCGCCTCTGATGGCGGCGCCGCTGCTGTAGCCGGACCTCTGCCGCGGGAGCCGCTTTTCGCTGCAGTCTTTGGATCTCCGCTGCTGTTGTCGGCCCTCTCGGCCGCCCCGCTAATGTAGTGTTATTTTATTAACCTACATATACTTACTTCTTCATACTCATATATCATTCATTTCTGCAGGTCATAATGCGCATTCCAGTATTATGAGGCGCTGTTCTGATAATATTTTTCCTACACAACACAACGCTATAATTTAATATCTACATACATTTACACATTTACAATAATATTTTTATTGTTATGACAGTTTTTGACAACGCTGTTGATTATGTCTCTATGACAACCTTTTTTCTTCTAAATTCTTAACTGCCCGCTATCTTTCTATCGGATTTGTTATGCCGAACTCCTTTACGGTATTTTATATTACTTTTAAATATTCAAATATTCAAAATTTTGTGGAATGCTGTTCTGCGAGGTTTCTTAGGAAGCCCTCGCAGAACGTTGACGGTTTTTGAGTTCAGCTTGAGTCGCGGCCTGGTGCTTACATGTGTTTATTAGTTTATTTATAGAGTGTTTTATCTCTGCAGAGCTCTCCTAGGGTTACCCTCTCCCTCGCGGAGAGGGGACCCTCCTATCGTGCTGCTGCCGGCTCTCCGTTGCAGGGGCCGGTCCTGCTGTATGTCTGCTGCCTGGTACTGTCTCTGTTGGCGGCGCCACCGCCTCTGATGGCGGCGCCGCTGCTGTAGCCGGACCTCTGCCGCGGGAGCTGCTTTTCGCTGCAGTCTTTGGATCTCCGCTGCTGATGTCGGCCCTCTCGGCCGCCCCGCTCCTCTACAACTCTTCTGCGACCCTCAACCGCCTGTCTTCAGCCGTCGGGCATCTGCGCCGGCCCTCTTCACCCACCTTCAGCCACCAGGCCCTCTGCGCGGCCCTCCGCCGCCGAGGCCGTTACTTGTAGCTTTACTTTTTATATTATATAGTGTACCTTTTTATATTTTTACTTGTACTTCACCTTCATTCATCATTTTTATACTTTTATTTTTATTTGCTTTTATTTTAATTAATAAATTCTTTGTGTCCCTCTTCCCTCTCTTTTACTGTCTAATACGACATCGTAGCAACGGCAAGACTGACTAATAACATGTATAAGTTGAATACATACAACGTGAATGCATTTGTTGCCTCTGATGGACATAGTTTGGATATATGGCAAAGGAGAATGGCCCATTTGAACTATAATGATGTCAATAGATTGCCACTATGTACTGAAGGTGTAAAAATTAACAATAGTAAGGAAAATCAAAACACTTGCATTACATGTTTGAAAGGAAAACAAAGTAGATTTCCATTTAATAATACTGGCACCAGGGCTAATGTTCCTCTAGAAATTATACACTCAGATTTGTGTGGCCCTATGGAAACTCCATCCATGGCTGGTGCTAGATATTTCATTACTTTTGTGGATGATTATTCAAGAAAAGTAAATGTTTATTTCCTGAAGAACAAAATGAATATAAAGGAAGTATTTGAAATTTATAAAAAGGAAATGGAAAATCAGTTAGATAGAAAAATAAAAATCCTTCGTACTGATAATGGTTTGGAATATATAAATAAACAATTAAATGATTATTTCGCAGGTTATGGCATAAAGCATCATACAACTGCTGCCTTCACTCCTGAACAAAATGGCCTCGCAGAACGGATGAATCGCAGCTTAGCAGAACGAGCCAGATGCATGCTGTTTGATGCTGGACTTCCGATGAAATACTGGGCAGAGGCGGTAGAGATGGCAGCTCATGTAATTAACCGTTCGCCAACCCGAGTTCTCAACTACATGACACCACTGGAGAAATTGACAAGTATCAAACCAAATATTTCTCATTTACGAATTTTTGGCTGTAAAGCTATGCATGTGCCGAAAGAAAAGAGGAAGAAATGGGATCCAAAATCTACTGAAATGATCTTTCTGGGATATTGTGAAAATACAAAAGGTTATAGACTGATGGATCCACAAACAAAGAAAATTACTAAGAGCAGAAATGTCACATTTATAGAAGACAGTCATAAAGAACAGAATATAATATTGCCCAATATACAAAGTAGTACTAACACATTACAGGTGCCATTTGACCAGCCTACTAATCGGACCGAGGGACTCTTCAGCCTTGCTGATGATGACTGTGAACACTCCTGCTCAGATGAAACCTTTGACTCAACAAGGAACAGCATTGAAGATCGCGATAGCACCTACATACCTAGCACTGACTGCACGCTCACCGACTCTCCATGTCATGTCAACCTGAGACCACGAGGTAATCAATCCTTTAATGTGGAAGATGACACCGATGGTACTGAGTATGCATGTATGGCAGTAATGCAAGATCCATTGACCCTTGAAGAGGCTTTATCTGGAGAGGAATCTCAGAAATGGCAAGAGGCTATGAAGGAGGAATTTTTGTCTTTAAAAAGAAATAATACTTGGATTTTATGTGATTTACCACCTCAGAAGAAGGCAATATCCTGTAAATGGGTCTTTAAAAGGAAAAGGAATGAGAAAGGAGAGATTGTAAAGTACAAGGCAAGGCTTGTCATCAAAGGTTGTGCTCAGAGGAAAGGATTTGATTATAATGAAGTCTATTCTCCGGTAATCAGATATTCATCTCTGAGATATTTGCTTTCTTTAGCAGTAAAATATGATTTGGACATAGACCAAATGGATGCTGTTTGTGCCTTTCTTCAAGGTGATATAGAAGAAGAAATATATATGTGTCAACCTCCTAATTTTGAAGAAAATATTAATCAAGTATGTTTATTGAAGAAATCTCTATATGGCTTAAAACAGGCAAGTAGACAATGGAATAAGAAATTGGATAAAGTATTAAAGGAAATTGGATTGAAACAGTCACTACTTGATCCTTGTATTTATTATAGAGTACAGAATGAAAGAGATATAACATTTTTGGCAGTTTATGTAGATGACTTGATTTTATTTACAAAGTCCATTAAAACTAAAAGTTACATAAAAGAAGAATTAAAAAATAAATTTGAAATGAAAGATTTAGGAGAATTAAAATATTGTTTAGGATGGCATGTGCGTAGAGATAGACAAAAAGGATCTTTAAGCATAGATCAAAAGAAATACATTCAAGAAGTTTTAGAAAAATTTGGAATGGCCCAATGTAAAGGTGTAAGGACACCTGTTGACCCCAAAGATAAGTTTACTAAGTCAGATAAAGAAGAAGTATATGATTGTCCATATCAGGAGTTAGTGGGATGTTTGCTCTATTTATCACAGGGCACACGGGCAGATATATCTTATATAGTAAATATTCTCAGCAGATTTAACTCCAAGCCGGATGAAAAACATTGGAAGAAGAGAGTATTATGATATTTAAAATATACTGAAAATCTAACTCTAACTTTTATAAAAGATGAAAAAGAATTATTTGGCTACTGTGATGCAGACTGGGGCAGCAATGAAGATGATAGAAGATCCTGTACTGGATTTGTACATACATCAAGGCGGCGCCATTTCATGGAACTCGCGTCGGCAACCAACTGTTGCTCTGTCAACAACGGAGGCAGAGTACATGTCTTTATCGACATGCACCCAGGAGGTAATGTGGCTAAAGCAATTGGAAGAACAATTTCAGCCTCATTTAGTGTCACTTCCTATGACAATTTTCTGCGATAATCAAAGTGCAATTAGTTTAACTTTGTCCAATAGTTTCAGGTCCCGTACGAAACATATTGATATCCGTCACCATTTTGTTCGGGACAAAGTAGAAGCTGGGAGGATCCAAATAAAGTATGTCGACACCAGCCAAATGGTCGCAGATGTGCTAACAAAGGGGACGCCTCAGCCTACACTGGAACGATGTTCTCACAGGATGGGTTTGGTGCGTTTGGGAGGATGTTGATTGGAACGCACCCACACCAAATGTCAACGTCTAAGCGTCAGCTGTCAGTGTCGTTGATTCCCGCCGCTGGCCGCTTCTTCTCTCCTTCTTAAGTATCGTATCCGCTGTGCTAGCATTAATACTTACTTTGAATAAACTAATTACTTTCTAAATTTACAGTTTTTCATTAATTAGAGTAATTTTTCTTTGTAAACATGGGTATAGCATATAGGTGATTTTTTTTTACATATAGTATATTATATTTATTTTACCGTCACATGGGTATGCAAATGTTCACAATTCAAAATTTAAGCTACGGAACTTTGTAATTACAAGGAAAATTATATAAAATATTATGTAAAGAAAACCCCGTCCGATCCAAAAGGATAATAAAGGTTAGGTATACACATGATCAAATAAAATATGAAAAAATACGTAATCATCATAGTGACAATACTAATGAATTTTGAAATAATCTTTTTTTCCGCGAATTAATTCCATTTCTCCAAATAAAAACTTGGTAATTTTTAAAAAAGTGACAACACCATTTGTGACGGAGCGAATAGCGATGCGGCCACGTGCCGCCTACCCTGCTCTCATTCACACGCGCATGTATGCCTAACGTGTTGCCTACCGCACATGCATTAAGTTACCTCGCTTTTTCGAAATAATATTTTTTTAGGAGGATTTTTTTTTAAAGTTTAGGCTGGCTTTGTAGGCATTATTAGAATCAGTTAACGATACCTAACAATGCCTTCTCGGACCGGACAGGGTTTTCTTTACATATTGTATACTTGCATTGAAAAGATGTCAAACATGGTCACATTACTAAGAATTTTAATAACTCCAAACAGAAATATATAAAAAAAACAAAACAGGGTCACAATAACTATGTCAAAAAGTGTAAACAGTACGTCAATCAAACAAGTGAATCATCATTAAGGAAATTGTCAATTGTATAAGAATATAAGTCGTGTAAGATAGAATAAGTCTTCACAAATAAAATATCATTTAGCGCTTTTAAGAGTTCATTAGACATAAGTTTATATAAGGTTTATCAACATCGAACTGAATAATGAACGACGCGATTGACGTAGTGGCTGAGCAATCGACTGCTGCGCTGCGTGTCGCGGGTTCGATGCCCGCACGGATGAAATATTTAAATGGCCTAAAGGTAGTTGTTTCGGGTCTGGCTGTTTGTGCATGTGAGTTTAAATGTCTGTATCGCACCCACGATACAGGAGTAGAGAGTTTTGACCAATAATTGAGACAAAATGATGTTTACAAAGTTAACACAGTGCTCTTAAATGTTACAAATGTGAAGTTAACTAACATTACAAAGTTACAATATTTGTAGATATACATTATTTAGTTACACAGTAAGCTATATTTGGGGAAAAGTTTTTTTGGTAACGCTTCAAAAATTTGTAACAAAATAGCAAATGACATTGAAAATATGCCATTAATACAATTCAAAAAGACACTTAATAAGTTGCTTATTGACAAATGTTACTACACGCTAGACGAATTTTTAAATGATGGGCAATGTAAATAAAATAAAATTGTTTAAAAGTAATTAGGTATATTGATACATTATTAATTATGATATGTAATGTATCAATATACCTAATTACTTTTGTAACTTTTAATTTTATACGAAACATTTAAAGGTGGAATTGTACTTTTGAATTATAATATTGATGATTCATATTTTTTTGACAATTTAATTATTTTGACTTTTATTTCTTAGTCTGCCACTCTGTTTGTGTTCTATTATAACTAGAAATGTATACCTATTTATAACGCCTTTTCATTATTCTATTTTTTGAAAATTACTAACACTTGTTTCCTAAGTTCTACTGTACTTACATTCTATGGATTTAAAAGATGAATTATAAGGATTTTTTTTCTGTCCTCTTTAATAATTAGTCAGCTCTGATGCAAATCGTCATATTTTAGGAGTCATGTTTTAACTATCTATGAAGTATCTTAAAAGCGAGCTATTCAACTTAAAACTCTGCATTTTTTGTTAAAAAAAATTTTCCTGCTAACTTATACACAGGTAGGATGCTGTTGGCGCTGCCCCAACGAACCCTCGGACCAAGAATGTGCATCGTTTCTGTGAGTTTTTTTCATTACCGTATAGAAACCAGGCACGTGAGCTTCATGAGCTGTGATTGTGTGTGAGCTTTTTGATTTTTATTTCAGCAAACACTTGTTGCAGTATCGAGGCGACCTCAACAGCACTCTGAATGCGTTAATGTATTGAAGGCGAACAAAAATATACTAAATGACTATAATATTAAATAAAAAATTGATATACAAATCCAATTTAAACTATGAATAAAATGAAATATGGCGTCGACATATTTCTCCGCATCATCATTTCAGCCGAAAGACATCCATTGCTGGACATAGGCCTCCCCCAAGGATCTTCACGATGACCGGTCCTGCGCCTCCCGCATTCAGTGGTTTCCCGCGATCTTTGATTCAATGAACCTAAGAGACTGGCAGCATAATTAAGGTAAAAAAAGATAATTGGGTTAAACGATCATTGTCACTGGCTGTACAAGGAAATGGTAACATTGGCGCCAATTCTGTTGTTCATAAACTAAACAAATTTTAAGTTAACTGCATCTTTTTCTTTCCATTTCGTTAAGAAAAGGATAGAAGATAACATTTTAGTTTAGCTTGTCAAACAGCACAGTTGTAGAGAGATACCTGCCGGATGCTCGGGCTAGTAGGGAATCAATCCGGTCCGAAAGAGAGGCCATGGTTGAGCGAACGAGTGTTGCACTGCAGGCAGTCTCCGAATGGGGCAATGCCAATCTTGTAGCATTCAATGCCGCCAAAACACAGGCGTGTCTTTTCACCGCCAAAAGGAGCCCGTTCACCTTGGCCCCTACTTTTCGGAATGTGTCCTTGGAGTGTTCCGACCGCCTTCAGCTTTTGGGAGTTGAGATTTCCTCGAACCTTAACTTTGGGCGGTTCATTGAGTCCAAGGCCAAGGAAACTTGGCGTTATCGCAAAGGTCCGGCAGTACTTCACACCTGGGCAGCTTCTAATGTTATACAAAGCACAGGTCCGTTCGTGTGTGGAGTACTGCAGCCACATTTGGGCTGGTGCTGCCAAGTGTCACCTGGCCACTTTGGATTCAGTGGAGAGACGTGCAAAGAGGCTGATTGGTGACCCTGATCTAACTCGAGTTGGTCTCCAAAGCCTAGAGCACAGGCGTAGAGTAGCCAGCCTTTCGGTGTTCTATAGGATGCATTTCGGGGAGTGTGCGAGGGAATTGCATGATTTAATTCCCCCATCTCCGTTCCACCAGCGGACGACCCGTCGTACGGCTGGTTTCCACCCTTACGTTGTTAACACCACTACGATCCGGACGAAGCGTTTCGCCTCCTCCTTTATACCGCGTACATCGAGGGACTGGAACAATTTGCCAGCGGCGGTGTTTCCGTCGGACTACAATTTGAGTGTCTTCAAGGCTAGAGTGAATAGGCTCTTAATAAACTAGTGCGCTTTACCATCAACGATTGCGTCACTGCTTACCATCAGGCAGGATTGCGGTCAAGCGCTGGTTTATAATTTGTAAAAAAAAAAAAAAACTCTATAGACAGTTTAGACGCGATTATAAACATGGCGACTAAAAATACGACAGGAGCGCATTAATTTGACAGGCCTAAACTGACATTTTATTTTCTGTCCTTTTTTAAATGAAATAGGAAGAAAAAGATGGACTGAAAGTAAATTAAATTTAGTTTGTGAACAAGAGAATCGAGGCCACAATCTAGTTTTCTATGCAACTAGATAGTTTCCGTTTACCCATTGAAAAATTCCGAAAATCAGAACATTTTCCCTTGGCTTGGAAAATATGCCACAAAAGAGACATTTTCCTTCATAACCCTGCCAACCACACGGTTATTACCGAAGCTCAGATAAAAGGTAAAACATCTTTTGTTTTGTTTCCCCTCAACTGAAAGGATTTGGCTGAAAGTTACAGGATTATCCAGCCGAGCGCAAATCCCTCGAGGTTCAAAGCAGCAACGTATGAAAGTTATGGATAAAATGTATGTAATATATTGTATGTTTTGATTTGTTGAACATTGACGGATTAGACTTTGGAAAGAGCTGATGGAATTTTGATATTGAGAATGTTTTGAATCCGTAATATTTAATTACTGCCGCGGAACGAAGGCTTAGAATACTTTTAATGAGAAAGTTGCGAGTTTAAAATTAGATTTCGTTGGAAAACATTCAGAAGGCGCCTGGTGTTGGAGATAAAACCAGGGAGTGTGGAATTTTTACCTCGTCAAAATTACCCCGGTGGTAACCTTCTGCACGTGGAAGGGGCATCGTTGCCTCTCGAAGGACCAATCCGGAGCACCCTATGTGTAGCGCTTGTTAGGGCCACATCTCTGAAGAGACCTAAAGCTGTGTGAGCAATTTTGTTTATTTTATCAAAACTGATACATGTAAGGTATTGTAAAATCTGTAAAATGTCATAAATGGGACAATTCAACAGGATAATACAGTTGAAATATTAATTGTGTTACGAATTTGATTGTGATATTAACTTTTATAGCTTGCCTGTCGGTTATTGCAGGTGAATTGCATGACTTAATTCCCCCCATCTCCTTTCCATCATCGGACGCCCTGTCGAGCGGCGAGTGTCCACCCTTACGTTGTTGACAACACTATGAACTTTGCAAAGCATTTCGCCTCGTCTTTTATACCGCGTACGCCATAAGACGGTAAAGGTCGGGGTATAGTATATGTATGTCGAAAATGACCTTACAAAAAAAGATCAAGGAAAGTTCATAACGCTACAGTTAAAGCTTTTGACCTTTAGCAACTTTAGGTCTAAATTGGAAAAACATATAATGAAGCTACTCATCTATTTTCGACGTTGTTGTAATGTTGATTTAGGGATGACCTCTTGCTGGGGTGCGGGTGAAGCGTACCCTTGTCTATTTGGAACACCAAACTGTGACCACTTATCCGTTCACTTGCTATTTTATTAACATTTTATTTAGGTTTATAAATAAATGGAATAATTGAGGCAACCCTGGCGCTGCGACTTTAAGACGTCGCGCGTCGACTCGTAGATTTCTGAAATATACTTGTTTGAGAATGATATCAATGCTGTTACCTAACCGACCGCTGATGATGATTCACCGGTAAGGCGTAATTTACTTACCTAATTTATTAAGTTAAGGTTTTATAACAATAGAATTACGGCAATGGCATTCTATCACCATATTTGATCGATCATTATGAATTTAGCAGATTACGTACTTTTAGCACAATGGCAACAGAATAGTGTTGGAATGACAAATTTATAAAAATAGGAGACTAAGGCTGGGGCCTTAGTCTTCTATTTTTATAAATACTTTTTCTTTACTTTTTTTTTCTAACTCCAGAAAAAGTACTAGAACGGAATAAACTTTATATTTAAAAGTCATTGACTCCAATAACTTTCAAAGAAATACAGAATTGTGTGTATAAGGGAGAGGGAACCCTTTACCATGCGGTGGGACAATACAGAGTAAGTAGTTAGATTAAATTAGATTAATTATTTAACAATTAGTAATATTAATTACTAATTGTTGTGATGATGATCTATTTAATATTACTAATGAGATAATTCTCATTAGATAATAATCTAAAAAAATAAACAGTAAAATTTTGGGAAATGTGTTTTTGATATTTTTTTAATAATAACTAACAGTAGTTGCATTTAAAAGGTTAAGCTGAACTACGGATCAAAATACAGACTCTAAATTAAATGTACTAAACAATATTGTATTGAAATACTTTTTATACTATGAATTAATGCTTGACCCATACATTAAATAACAAAGGCTACTATACCGTGGGTTATGCCGACGAAATAACAATAATAATAAGCGGAATGCATGAAAACACCCTGTGCAATTTAATGCACCAGGCCCTAAAAATCGTAGAAAATTGGTGTAATACACACCAACTTTCTGTGAACACAGATAAAACCGAGCTGATTCTCTTCACAAAAAAGAGGAGGCTCACACCGCTAAATCTACCAAGATTCTTTGGCACCACCCTAAGTCTATCCGCTGAAACAAAATATCTGGGTATATACCTGGACAAACAGCTGAATTGGGCGAAACACACCAACTACATCATAACTAAAGCTAGCATATCAATGTGGCAATGCAAGCGTATGCTTGGGAAAAACTGGGGAATTAGCCCCAAGGTCACTCACTGGCTTTATACCACAGTCATCCGGCCAATTATAACATACGGCTCACTAGTCTGGTGGCCAAGAACTAGTCTGAGCACAGCCCAAAAAGACCTCGAGAAACTACAAAGGTTGGCGTGTGTGGCAATCACCAGTTGCATGAGAACCACGCCTACTGCCGCGCTGCAGGCGATGTTGGGACTGCTCCCCCTTCACCTCGTTGTGAGGGAGGAAGCGACATTGGCTGCCTTCAGACTCCACCTATCGGGAACCCTGAGCAAAGACTCCAGGGTCAAACATACACGCCTGATGCTCATTGCAATCGAGAGGCGGCCAATGTTACAAGCACCCAATGACAGGGTACCAAAACAGTACTGCTTTCAAAAGCACTATCAGATAGTACTTGAAGAAGAGCAGTGCGACCACTCAGGACCGGAGGAGTTGAGAGTATACACCGACGGATCGAAAACCGATCAAGGAACGGGCGTTGGAGTGTTCTCACAAGACCTCAACATAAATATATCCAGACCGCTAGGGATGCTCAACACAGTCTATCAAGCAGAGTGTGTGGGCATAACTCTGGCGGCCCTAGCCATAAAAGCCAGAGGAGTTGCGGACACGCGTGTCCGCATACTCACTGACAGTGCTTCCGTCCTCCAATCCCTAAAGCAGGGATGCATCACATCAAGTCTAATACTTGAGTGCCACGATGCATTGGAACGGATAACCGTACCAAACCGCAACACTGTGACACTACAGTGGATAAAGGGTCACAGCGGTTCACTGGGCAATGACGCAGCTGACGAGCTGGCTAGAAGGGCATCCAGCGCGTTGGTCAGTGGACCGGAGCCCATTGTGCCTATCCCCTTTATTCAAATACGCAGATGGCTACAAAAGCATACTTACGAACAAGCGGAGATCTGGTGGTCCTCGTCACCGGGCTGCAGGCAGTCCAGGGAGGCCATGCCATCCCTGGATGACAGGCTAACCAAAAGATTGCTGCGCCTGGATAGGAGGAACCTACGATTGATGACGGGGATCATCACGGGGCACTGCTCGCTGAATAAGCATCTCCACACAATAGGCATAACAGACAGCCCTCTGTGCAGAGCCTGCATAGAGGCTGACGAGGCAGTTGCGCATGTACTCTTCGAGTGTACAGGCGTTACCCAAATTAGAAACGAAACCATAGGAGCACCAAGATCTTACACAGATGTTCTCAACAGGCTAGGAGACCTGATGGGCTTCTGGAGGGAGGTGGGCTGGTTGGAATAACCGCCAAAGGCCGCCATGGTCCACGCACAATGGTCCGCTGGAGGGACTGAGTGCGGAAACCAAACCAATAACATAGAACATAGTGCTTGACCGCGATCCCCCTGATAGTATGCAGTGATGCAATCGTTGATGGTAAATTGCACTAGTTTATTAGTTAGCTAGCACTAGTTTATAGTGAACAGGCTCGTAATAAACTAGTGCAGTTTATTACGAGCCTGTTCACTTTAGTCGTGAAGAAACTTGAATATGACAGGAAAACTGGTGCAGGCAAATTGTTCCAGTACTACGATGTACATGGTAGGTATATAAGACGATAAATATTACTTGACAATTTTATAGACGACTGTAGCGATTACAGAGATAACGTAGCTAGCAGCTTATTTTGTTCCAAACAGATATAAACTTCTACCTTTGAAACTTTCATCGAGGTTGACAAACTGGACAAAAACTTTTTTTCAAGAGCTTTATTGCTGAGGGAAATCGTTCCCTTTGTCCTTCAAACTAGTGGCTCATATCAACAACTCACGAGATAAGGAGGCGAACCAAAACTAGTTCCCATTATGGTTGGATTATTCCTCTTTGATTTACTGTGCCTAACTTCAACATTGGGGTATTAATTAAGCAGTTTGATCCCGGTTTATGCGATAACGTAACTAACGGGTAATCTATAATCTATAATCTTAGTCGTTTAGTTTCCTTATTTGTCATCCGAGTTACAGTAATTAGGATTTACGACGCCCTTAAAGGTGAAATTTGGTTGAGGTATATGAAAATGATCATAAATTGATTAATTAAACATAAAATAATCAGGCTATTGTCCCCACTCCTGGGACACAGGCCTCCTCTCGATGAGATGGAGTGGGCCGTAATCTACCACGCGGGCACAGTGCGGATTGGCAGCTGCTACATGTCTTCAAAGTTTTGCCTCTAGGACATGCCAATTTTCTCACGATATTTTCCTTCATCGTTTTGAGAGCAGTGGTGATGAAATAATTTACACAAAGTGAATTCTTATAACAATTCACATACAATTCAGTAACATCTATCCATTCAAAGTTGGTTCCAAAGTTCTCTAATGAAAACACAAACAAATAGATAGAAAAACTACAAAGTAATAACAGTAGAACGGTTCTATTGATCGGGTGAACGAAAGCTTGCTGAGATTGATCCGTGGATGGTTGATTATTATTTACAGTAAGGGTAAAAGTGGATTACCACTTTTGAACTTTATTGTAATAACAATGCGTGTCAAAAATTGGTACTCCACTTTTGACCCTTACCGTAAATATCAAAACTTATCCGTGGCTTGGAAAGCACGTTAGGTAGTTGGCTTCGGTTGTCATTCATGGTCTATCTGGTCCACAGAAGTCTGAAAATCTGACAACCATCCATATCAGTATTTGAGACGTGGAACTCACATACGCTGCCGCTTCGTGTATAATACTTGTCCTTATTATACAATTGCACCCAGTCTCACTGAAAGCCGACCCCATAATATTTGAGAGAGCCTGGAAGATGATGAGTTTGATGAGTTTTTTTGAGTCTGATAACACTGCATTTGTCACAAGCAAATTATTAAAATCATGCTTATTTCTTAAGTCTAGGCCAATATTTTAGAACTCCCGGCTTCCTATTCTATCACATAATAAAGGTTGTCAACCTTGGACAATATATAACAAGTGATTGATAGTTTTTATACATTGTTAGTATATGTCTTTCAAGTATATCTTGAATACCAACGACTGATTACAAGGTGAAGGAAAACATCTTGAGGAAACCTGGACTTTAAGTTTCAAATCGCCAACCTGCATTGAGCAAGCGTGGTGATTACGCTCAATCCTTCTCTGTATGAGAGAAGACCTGTGCCTTTCAGCGGGACGATGATAAAATGGTTAATAATATTGATATGTATGCGAAGGTACGTGTGTATAAATGTGTATGCCTAAGTGTATTATACATATAAGTTCATAATTATGCGCTAATAGTTTGATAAAACTAGCCGGACACTACACATTAGATAATTAGAGTGGCTTTTCGACTCTGTAACCGGTTTTGGCTGGTTCAGAGCTGGTTTTATCCGGATTAATCGGGGTCGGCAGTGAAGTTTGGCAAGCCAGGCTGGCACCGCGCTAATCTTGCTCGGATTATTCTGGCCATTGTGGTTTGGCTTTTCGAGTTAAGGTCGACTAACGATTTTATGGCGTGACAATAGGGAAGATTTTTTTGGCAAGGGCTTTGTAGTGTGTCTTTTTTCGGGGAAGATCATAAAAGTTTCTTGTTTATGCTGTATGGGAGATCACAACAGGTGGCCTGATTGAATTATTCATCTTTTAAGCTGCTGCTGGTGTAGAAAATCTTTAATGGCGAAAATATTCTGACTTTATTGGTAGTAGCCAGAAAAATACGAAGGCCATGGCTTCAAGTGTTTTAATAAACAAAACAAATAGCCAAGCGGGTACTCGAATCTTCACATGACTAGATGCCTGACCTTTTCTTGGTCAAAGAATTTGCATCACTATATAACAAGAAAGACTAACAGCATTTTGGGTACTGTTGTACAACTGGGACTGAACGCTGCGATGATGATGATAAATGATGATTATTAGAATAGATCATCAACCATTCTAAGTCATACTAGCAAGCAAATTATAATATTGAACCCAAAACCTTGGGTCATCTTTATGCATGAACAGCTCCGATATAATTGATGGAGTTAGCTTGAATTTAATGACCCAGCGCTTGGTTTAGGCTGAGTTATGTACAGCTGCTTTATTATTCAAATCATGGCTGTGATCTGTGAGGGGGCGAAGGGAACTCAAGACTCATGTCAAAGGCACCAATTGAAATCATGATAAAGGATGTATAAAGGATATGGAGAAGTTGTTTGAATGGATCAAAATTAGTTCATAGCTTTGCTCAGGAAGTGATTTCGTTCTTTATGTTTATAATAGGGGCTGGTGGTTAAATAATAGCACCCACTTAAGTCGATCAATCAGGTCGGCTATGCTTGCTGTCCTTGGCCTGTGGATCAGTTACCATACTTACATCTCGAGACCCCTCCATGTCCTGGAAAGTACGTTACGCCGTGGGTCATCGACCGCAATTAGTGTATTTGTTGCAACCAACTGATTGCAAGAAATACAGGCAGGCTAAGCAGTTGCCTAGCCTTTTAACTAACAACCTGAATGATTTGTTTATTTATTTAGGATCTCCAACAAAGGATATACACAAATCATGAAAAAAGCAAATATGGGCGACAATATTATCACGAAGGTGTTCTCCTTCACTTACAGGAGACCACAGCATGCATAAAAGAGATTACAAGTAAGCAAACAAAATTAAAAGTTGAAAATAATAATAATAAAATTAAAATAAAACATATTCGGTAACATATACAAAACAAACTAAATACGTATATGAACAACATCAAAACCATAATTAAGATCAAAATAAACATTAAAAAACCGGCCAAGTGCGGTTCGGACTCACGCACAAAGGGTTCTGTACCATTGATTTATGAAATTAAATGATTTGAGTTATTTGTATGGAAGATTACGCGGTAAAAAGCGGTTTACGATTTACGAGGTATTGAAAAAAACTACTTACTAGGTAGATCTCGTTCGAAACAATTTTCGTTGGTAGTTTTTATAATAATGTACATCATATGATTTTTTTAAATTTTTCATTTTCTTATTTTAGAAGTTGGAGGGGAAGGGGGGGCAACTTTTTCCACTTTGGAAGCGTCTGTCACGCAAACTATTCGGTTTAGACAAAAAAAATTGATAAACCTCCATATCATTTTTGAAGACCTATCCATAGATACCCAGCACGAATGTGTTTGATGGAAAAAAAAAATTGAGTTTCAGTTCTAAGTATGGAGAGCCCCCAATATTTATTATTTTTTATTTTTGCATCAAAATCATAATGCGGTTCACAGAATACATCTACCTACCAAGTTTCAACAGTATAGCTCTTATAGTTTCGGAAAAAAAATGGCTGTGACATACGGACGGACAGACAGACATGACGAATCTATAAGGGTTCCGGTTTTTGCTATTTGGCTATGGAACCCTATAAACTAACAACAAGTTATTTCTTTGACATTTTTTTTATATTTTGATGTTCAATAATTTATAGTCTAGGTTGGAACTTACATTCTACCTCGGCTATAACGATAAATATTTACAATATCCTCATAAGAAAACTCGTTCAAAAACTGAGGTACCTAAGTAATAAGAAAATACGATATTGGTAACTTCAGGCAGGAAATGACACTCACGAGGAATATGAGATATTATCATCGTTAAAAAAGACAATGGAGACAAGAATCAGAAGGATCGGTCTTATGAACAGTCAGAAAAAGAATGGTTTAGCTAAATAAAACAAATCCTTATGCTGGATTACCGCCATAAGATCTGAATGTCAAAGTCGTAGCTCACATATGGGTGTGGCTTAATGCCGCGTGAAATCTCGGCAAGCAGACAGTCCCTTTTTTATTTATTTTTTTGTTATAATTATAAACTAGTGTAAATAGTGATGAAATCGTTGATGGTAAAGCGCGCTAGTTTGTTAAGAGCTTATTCACTCAAAAAAAACTGAGTGAATAGAAAGAAAGACTGCTGTTGAGCGAGGTGAGAGCGAGGGAGATTGATCTGAAGACCCTCCACAACCAAACTCCCGAGATAATAACATTTGGTGCATTGTACCCGGCACACAACGCAACAACTGCTCAGACCCGTCCTCTGTACAGTTTTACCAGATATCATCATCGCTCAAATGAAACGGTGGAGGTTTGCCCAGCTTGGGCGGAGTACCACCGAGTTCTCGTGGTGGCGATCGGTGGCGACGATCTTTCGCGACCGGCCGTGGTACTCTTCGCGCATGGACAGTTGTCAGCAGCCAACTCCCGGCTACCTTACAAACCGTGCACATTGCCACTTAAATAAGATACTCCATGGATATTATACAGGTGATTAAAAACATTACAACTAAGAATACATCAATTTACGTTTAGCTGTTTTTTTTTTTTAATAATTATAAACTTATCTAATATATGTCTTCTGTCCTTTTCTTAATGAAAAAGAGCCAAAAAAATACACTGAACTTGAATCTTCATTATAGTTTCTTCATCTTCTTTATAGTTTCTCTTAAAATTGGGTTAATCTTGTGATATTCAACGCCGCCAAAACATAAGCGTGTCTATTCACCGCCTAAAGGAGCCCGTTCACCTTGACACCGACTGCCTTCAGCTTTTGGGAATTGAGATTTCCTCGAACCTTAGAGAAAAGCCGTTCATTCAGTCCAAAGCCAAGGTGGCTGCCAGGAAACTTAGCGTTATTGCAAAGCTTCGGCGGTACTTCATACCAGGACAGCTTTTGATATTATACAAAGCACAGGTCCGTTCGTGTATAGAGTAATGCAGCTGCATTTGGGCTTGTGCTGCAAAATGCTACCTGGCAACTTTGGGTTCGGTGGTGATAAGGCGTAGAGGCTAATTGGCGACCCAGATTTGGTTCAAAATGGTCTCCACAGCCTGGAGCACAGGCGAAGAGTAGCCAGCCTGTCGGTGTTAGATAGGATGCATTTTGGAGAATGTGTGTGGGAATTGCATGACTTCATTCTTCACTTCCCCATCTCCGTTCCATCATCGGACAACCCGTCGTGCGGCGAGTATCCACGCTTACGTTGTTGATACATGTCTCCTCGTCTTTTATACCGCGTACATCTAAGGACTGTAATAATTTGCCAGGGCGGTCTTCCCGTCTGATTACAATTAGCGTTTTCAAGGCTAGAGTGAATAGGCTCTTAATAAACTAACGCGCTTTACCATCAAAGATTGCATCAGGGCTAACCACCAGGCGAGATTGCGGTCAAGCACTAGTTTATAGCTATACTATACACTAGTATATAAAGCTGAAGAGTTTGTTTGAACGAGCTAATCTTAGGCACTTCTGGACCGATTTGAAAAATTCCTTTTGCGTTGGATAGCCCATTAATAGGAGCAAAGCATAACCAACTCCACGCAACGAAGTCACTGGCGGCCTCTAGTTGGATTCAGTGGAGAGACGTGCAAAGAGGCTGATTGGTGACCCTGATCTAACTCGAGTTGGTCTCCAAAGCCTAGAGCACAGGCGTAGAGTAGCCAGCCTTTCGGTGTTCTATAGGATGCATTTCGGGGAGTGTGCGAGGGAATTGCATGATTTAATTCCCCCATCTCCGTTCCACCAGCGGACGACCCGTCGTACGGCTGGTTTCCACCCTTACGTTGTTAACACCACTACGATCCGGACGAAGCGCTTCGCCTCCTCCTTTATACCGCGTACATCGAGGGACTGGAACAATTTGCCCGCGGCGGTGTTTCCGTCGGACTACAATTTGAGTGTCTTCAAGGCTAGAGTGAATAGGCTCTTAATAAACTAGTGCGCTTTACCATCAACGATTGCGTCACTGCTTACCATCAGGCAGGATTGCGGTCAAGCGCTGGTTTATAATTTATAAAAAAAAAAGCAATTATATATAGGTAAAAAAAGTTTTTTTTTTTAGTAAGGGAGTTGGCGCTATTGCATCGAGAGTTCCAAACATTGGTTTTTCAGTCTTTTTCAAGTCTTTTTGGAACTGTTAAAACTTGTAATTCCAGTCTGTATGCTGTGGCCCTTCGGTACGCATGTACATATTGTGGCACAAACTTGATAATGAGCCCCATAACGTCGCTGCCTGTGTCCTGATCGCGCCCACGGGAGCCAGCTATTCACAAATTTAATGGCACTTATATATTGTTGGAGCAAAAATGTTGGTACATGGGGAAAACGATTACTTACTACGAATACTAAAATATGTCTGGGGATTAAGGAAGTATTGTGCTAATGGTTGATGTGTTCGGAGCAATACAACCGAATAGATCAGCACTTTAGCTTTCGTGCATTCCTTTAAAACTAATACAATCAAGTATTAAGTCAGTGCATATTCGGCTGTTGTACGGTCGTCCTATATGGCAAATTAACAGAACCTAAACTAAGACCTATAATAAGCCCTACTTTTTCTACGACCCTAAGTCCTATAAGCCCTACAGCCCTGATAGGTCAGCCATATAGTTCGTAATAAATAAATATATAAATTACTGCGGGATGTCTGCTCCAAGAGACCTAAGGTAACAGACGGATAGTGGGTAGGATTTCCAGGTAAGGGTGAAGGGAGAAGAGAAAGAAGAAGCAAACATAGCTTTCTCTCATATAATAATTATTTTTGTCTAAATCATAACCAAATTAAAGTCGTATCATTCAAACCATAACCATCAACTAAACCAAAACCATCATTCAATCTAGAAAGTTGGTATCGCACAGATAATTAAACTTTCTATATGATGAAAAAATTTAAACTAATTTGGTACACTTAGGCATCAGCTTAATTTCGGACCTACTTAACCCTATGGCTGGTGTTTTACAACTAGGCCGCCACGAATAGCAAGTAGTAGTAGCAATAACAATAGATCGATATATCTTCTCCGATATATAGTTTTCTGTAGCAAATAAATAAAATACTAACAATTACTTTTATACCTATTTCGCAGCTAAGAAACACTTCTAAACCGTGTTTGATGTTCAACACACTAATTACTTACTATTCCAGGTTCAAAGTTACATACCCAATTTAATCTGCCTGTTAAATTTAATTTATCTGAATAAACATGAATGTGTTGAAAATACCTAACTGAATTAGACTAAAATATCTTCAGACTCAATTCGAGATATAGCACAGAAAATAGAACAGAAGGTTTCAACCATTCAATGAGCAGGAAAAGACACACAAAAAGGGCCTTAGCACACCTCCGCCGCAAAAATAATGATGAGAAACCTTTTATTGATTTCCGCTAAGAAATATTACTGTGATTTATCTTGATTCGTTTAGAGGAAGGCGTGGGAGCCAGTTGAATTGTAGCAATCTGGTAAATATTGTATAGGTCTCCTTAAGCTCTTATATAGCCTTCCACCTTTTTACCTCTTTGATGTCGAAGCATCATAAATAGATAATAGCCTTTTGACCTCCAATACGACTTTCTGATTATGTTTTTCTATTTTTATATAATTTGTTTTTATTCTACGAGTCACAATATAAACTTTTCTTTTTCTAACTTTCAATCTTTCTAGATTATAGTACAAGTACTCTATGAGACATCAGCCGAAATTACGCCGCGTTGGGCGTAGGGCCTAACCTTCCTTCGGGCAATTTTTTTCAGCTAAAACGCATTTATTGTATTTTGCATAGCAAGCGACACATCACGCGATGTGTTGCGCGACCGAAAGTTCGGCGGACGTAGCTGAACGTTCGGCGTGTGTTGTGCACCGCGCACGTGGTGATAGCGAAGAGCGGTAATGTCTTCTAAGCTCTCAATAAATCAATAAATCCATTTTTCTGGGCAATTCAGGTACGGCACAAAAACTACATAACATAAAGTGTCGACACAAAGAGACTGACGATGACGCCACGTAACTTTCCGTCGCGTAGCGCGCTGAACAAGACGCCGCGTTTCGACAGTTTGGTTTATGATAACAACTGAATATTGGGACTGACACTTCAGCTGCTAAGCTTTTGGCGCAGTACATTCCGCTGATGTGTTGCGACTCTAAGATATGTGACAGCTACCAACCCGCACTGGGTCAGCGTGTTAGATTACGGCCTCCCGCCGAGAGGAGGCCTGTGTCCCAGTAATGGGAACATAATAAACTAATAATGTTGATGATAAATAAATCTATAGGTAGGCGGGCATTTAAACTTTTTTTTTTTTTTATTAGTTATAAACTAGTGCTTGACTGCAATCCCGCCTGATGGTAAGCAGTGATGCAATCGTTGATGGTAAAGCGCACTAGCTTATTAAGCCTATTCACTCAAAAAAAACTGAGTGAATAGGAAGGAAGACGGCAGTTGAGCGAGGTGATACAATGTTTAACCCAACAACACGACCAACGATGCTGCGCCAGAGGATGATCTGGAAACCCTCCACGACCAAACTCCCGACACAACAACATTAGGCACATCGTACCCGGCACACATCGCAACACAACTGCTCAGACCCGTCCACCGTACGGCTTCACCAGACATCATGCCGGAACACGACGGATCGCTTGGCGGCATGACTTTGTCTGGTGGGTGGTAACTTATGCCGGCGGCTGATGTTGTTGCCTACCACCGAGAGAAAAAAAAATAAGTCACAGTGATACTACTGAGATTTCTCTGGTATGGTGTCACGGCATAAATGTGATACTCGCGTGCCGCGTAGCGAAGAAGATTTCAAAGAGGTGTCATGATAAATTATTTATTTTCTGTAAGTAGGTTTGTACAAACACTTTCGTGTTTTTCACTTCGTGTTTTTTTTTTCACAAGATGAGTGATCTCCTTTCTGACTACTCTAAAGAGAAAGGCCGAAACTAACTCAGAGGTCACAGTCTCTTCATCTTCATTGTTCGGAGCAATACAACCGAACAGCTCAGAACTTTTGCTTTCGTGCATTTCTATAAAACTAGCACAATTAATTATTAAAGTCAGTACGTATTCTGCCGTCGATCGCGTAACTCAAACCATACCAAAACTATACAAACCATCTTTTAGATTAAACCAACATAGCTTTCTCACTTATAACCATTATTTTGTCTAAAGTCTAAACCATAACATCATAACCAAACTAAAAGTCGTATCATTTAAACCGAACCAATACCAAACCATAACCATCATTCAACCTAGAAAGTTGGTATCGCGCAGAAACCATACTTTCTACATGGTCCTTCGAGCATAAGGGCCTCGGTTAGCGAAATTTAGTAAAGTGAAGTTATCAATCTTTTTATCATTCAGTGGAATGATAAAAAGATTGATTGAGATTGAGTGATTGATTGATTGAAGGAGAGACCTGTGCCCAGCCACCGCTGGGCACAGGTCTCTTCTCATCCAGAGGAGGATTGAGCTTAATCACCACGCTTGCTTGAGCAAGCGTGGTGTCGTGGTGTGTCTTAAAGTCGGAAATCGTCATCCGGTGACGATTTCAGACTTTAAGTCCAGGTTTCCTTAAGATGTTTTTCTTCATCTTTTCATCAGTCATTGGTGTCCAAGATAAACATACTTAGAATGTACATATAACTTAGAAAAGTAACATTGCTACTTGCCATACTTAAGAGGCTGTTTTTTTTTTGTAATTTATAAACTACCGCTTGACCGCAATCCCGCCTGATGGTAAGCAATGATACGATCGTTGATGGCAAAGCGCGCTAGTTTATTAAGAGCCTATTCACTCTAGCCTTGAAGACACTCAAGTTGTAGTGTGACGGAAACACCGCTGCCGGCTGATGTTTTAACCACAAAGCTACCATGACGAGTGTCTCTTAGAGTTCAGACTTAATTTTGGTCAGATTATGTGAAGATCATGTGGATTGGTATCCATAATGGTCTTTTCAGGAAAGATCCATACAAATTAAGTGGACATGTCAGTCACAAGTGTACGTGCACTCGCTGTACGTGGCGCGTGTATGTGTGCCCTTCTGGATGGGAAATCATCAAATGACCTCTCCCGCTCTGAGCGGAGCGGAAGGGCGTGTCAGACTTTTACTGACTAAAACCCACCCGTGTTACTTCACTTGCCTGTGCGCTAGAGCCACGGTTTCTTTTTTAACCAACTCGCAACCCTGACCCAGGAGGCATCGGTCTTCGAAATGAATTGAAATCGTTTATTATGCAAATAGGATCACTGATCACTATTATACGTCATATTTTTTAAACTAGATGGAGCCGGCATTTCCCAACTGACTACCTCTGAGAAGAAAAACCGAAAGAAACTCAGGATCATCGTCTTTTTTCAAGTCTAGACATTAAAAATTAAAATGTTTAACAATAAAATACGTGATTTTTTTTAAAAAAAAACAGTGGTTAATAACAATGCTTAACAGAGTGAGCAGCTTAGTCCCAAGCTTTATTGTCTTCTAAATAATGTGTGATTTTATAATACCCCTTTTTGCAAAGTTTGGCTTTTATATAGTTTTTAAATCGTTTAATGGGCAAGTTTCAATGCCTTTGTCAAAGTAAACCTGCTGTAACTGTCTCTTAAATGGTTAAGGATAATATGTATTGGAGTGAAATCAGTGTAAATTGTTTTGAAAGTAAATGATCTGGGACAGAGGCCAGGGTACTATTATAGAAGTACGTATCATTGGTCGGGTTAATTGGAAACTAAAATATATTGGATTGGAGAATTGGGCCCAATTTGTGTGTCGGATCCGACAATCAAGTGTCAAAATGGTCTTAGACTTTGTGATTTTGGCAAATGTCCATATTTTCGTATACAGGTTAAAATAAAATAGCTAGCGAAACTCTGCAAACGTCATGATAAACATGAATAAATAAATAAAAAAGAATGGAAGTTAGCTAGGAGAATACATGTTTTCTTTTAATTCAAAACTAGGATTTAGGATATAGGCATTTAATTTACGTCCCAAGTCTTGTAATCAATGTCCTTCTTTGTGGCATAGATGATATGAAACCTGTACCTGCTTGCAAAGTTTATAGAAAATAGCACGCGCTTTTGCATTGCTACGAGTCACGCTCTACGCAACTTAGCAGAGTAGCAGTTTACTGTGCTACGCCGTAGCAAGTACTGCTACGCCGCAGCTTATACTGCTACGCCGTAGCATACACTGCTACGTTCGCGTCATCCTTGACAGCTACGGAATGTTTTAGATAACTCTCAATCATATCAAATTGTTTGCGACATACATGCAATCAATTATTTTCTTATTTAAAGAAAAATCCTTAAAAATTTTGTGTATATAATCCATTTAATCAATTGCTTTTCTATTCAAGGAAAAGTCGTTAACATTTCTAGTTGTATAAGAAAAATGTATAAGAAACGCAAAACCGAATTTACTTCCCCAAGCCATATACCTGTCTGACAAAGAGGCATGAAGGCCAAGGACCTTAAATCTGTGCCGTTTAGCGTGTCGTCGACTGGGTAAGTCCCTCGAGAGTGGCCGCGTTGTCGCTTCCGATCACGAGAACTACTTACGCTGGCTGGGCTAGAAAAACGACGAGAAATTAAGCTAATCTCGTTTTTTTTAACTATGAATAAAAATAATCTCTTATAAATAAGATTATTTTAAAAATCGATTGCATCTCACGTGGCTCCATGTTCATAAAGAAGGTTAATCAATCGCATTGGTCTTGGAAAATCGAGGTCATTGAGCATTTTGCCCAAGCCTTCTTTGCAATAATCCTGCTGGTTATATAACTATCTAGACTAGAAAAGAAGTAATAGACGTAAAAACACACAATCGTTCACAAATTTTCGCCTTTATAAGTGTGATAACAAAAAAATAAAATCTCGCTGCTCTCCTAGCCCAAAACCGAATCTACCCAAAAAGACGTTTGGGTTTTATTTAGTGTGAAATATATATGGTTGTCGGAGGCAGTCCATACGTTGGACCCACGGATATGGCGGGTTGGCTACTTATAGCCAGGCTCAAGATATTATGAGATCCAATATCTTGGTGAAAAGATAGGAAGGGCAGAGATTTTTATTCGAAAATGAGAAATACTGGATTTTGAGTATGCTGATGACAATGATGATGAAGATCATTTATCCTACGTTTTGTTAGGGCGCAGTGGAAATTGAATTTCCCTTTGTGTTTTGATGGAAACTTCGTAATTAGTAATTGAGTTCTTCTTCTTTACGTAATGCTAGCTGGGTTTCACCCGTTAGCGTTTTAATTCTGTAGGAATATAGGGATAAATTAATTAACTCTAGTCATAATCCATCTGTGTGGTAAATTTCATTAAATTCCGTTCCGATTGCATGGAAGAGTAACAAACATCCAGCAAATTTATATAAACTTTCGCATTTATAATACTAACAGCGCTCTGCGGTTTCACCCGCACAAGTTTCGATATTGTTGGGGTATTCGGATAAAACTATCTTATATGTTAATACTGATTATATTATCAACCATCCATATATCAGATTTTATCCAAATTCATTCAGTAGTTTTTGCGTGAGACAGTAACAAACATCCATAAACATCGCCGGTGGCTTCGCCTGGTGTCGTGGAGTTCGATTATATCACGTTTTTTACATTTCCCTCTGGAATATCAAATTATTCCGGGAAGGTACCCAAAATGTAAAAGTAAATCCAGACTTCTAATTTTACGTCTGCAAAATTTCAAAGCAATCGGTTCAGAGGTTACGGCCTGAAAGCGGAACAAACAAACAAACTCACTTTCCGATCTATAATATTAGTACGGATATGGATACACAAAAGTAGTTTAAGTTTAAGGTGTCAGTAGGTAACAGTAAGAGTAAAGTATTATTAGAGCCGCTCAATTCTGTAAATATGTATTTATTTATTGTACACCACAAAAATACAATACATAAAATACATTCAACATTAACAAAACACAATAGGTGGCCTTACCGCTAATCTATGAATATCTTCAAGGCAACGTTAGAGAAACAGACTTTTCTTTGACATAAAATAGGACTGTCGTTGGAGCAAACACTATAATAGAAACACAGATACATACATATCCAAAATTATAGATATGTAAATACATACCTACCTACATACATACTAAATATATGTATAAGAAACGACAAAATAAAAGATGACTACAAATAATTGTAGTTAGGACAGAATCACAATGACAAGTAGTGATCTCTCACGATCTTTTGTAACTTCTGAGCGGATTTTATTTATAGTAATGCATTACCACAGCACAATACACCACTCCACACCTCAGCACAGCACAACATAACACAACACATCATACCGCATCACATAACAATACAACACACTCCAACACATTTTGTAAACTACACATTTTAGGATACTAATGCCTTGTTTTTCTCACTCTATATTGATTTTCTTTCACTTATTTTTGTAACCACGAGGCTAATTGATAGGCCCAATGGATCCATAATTATTCCTCCTCCTCCTCAAGTCGTTCTCCTCATTACTGAGGGTCGTGATGTCCCTGTGGAATTATCCTCTCCTTCACAATAGTTCGCCATTTGTTAGGATCCCTGGCCGCGAGTATAGCATTATGCAGGCCAGTGTCCAGAGATGAACAAGTTTGGTCAGTCCGCCTTATTGGACTGCGACCTCTGGTACGTCATCCATCCACCTTCCCAGTAACCATCAGATGTTCGAAGCTGTCTCCCTCCTTTCTGGCAATATGGCCAAAATACTCCAAAATTTTTCGAAGGCAAATGTGAGATGTCTTATTGTGATATCAGCTCTCTAAGGATTGATGCAGTTGTGCGGAATGCTGTCCAAGGAATTTGAAGCGTCTTCCTCCAGCACCACATCTCAAAAGCGTCAATGCAATTATTATAAGTTCAAAAATATGCAATGTTATTGTTACTCTACTAGGGAGTTGAATCTGTTTCTCCTTAACACAGATCACTTGGTGATCTAGCTAGGAGATCAGTGCCTCGCCCAAGTATTTGTATGTACTACATGTTCTTTGTTATGTTCTGTTTCTAGAATGTATTAGCCCTTCATGTACTGCAAATAACCAGGTATCATTATTACTGTCAATAAATAGATATTATTATTAACATTATCCCCCAAACGAAATGCTTGCATAGAAAAGGATTTATTAAGGAACATTGTGAAATGCATAAATATCTCACCGTGTAAAGTAGGTGAGCTGGGCTTAGTGTGAGCTGTCAATAGTATCAATCACTAGCATTACTTGGAATCACCCCTCACTCCACGCACACCTCATCTAAGTTTCCAAATACAATTCAGTGGCACTTTAGACAACCAAGGCGTGTGCAGTGACGGGGTCCATTAGGACCGTTACCTGCCAGGGTCGAGGGATGTTCGAAAGAGTTACCGTAGCCTCAGGCACAGGCAAATGAATTAACACGGCTGGGTTTTCGCCTTTCCGCTACGTCCAGAAGGGGAGTCTTCGGATGATTTACCACCTAAAAACCAGCCAAGTGCATGTCGGACTCACGCAAAAAGGGTTTCGTACCATTGATTTATGAAATTAAAGGTTCTAAGTTATTTGTATGAAAGATTACGCGGTAATAAGCCGTTTACCATTTACGAGGTATAAAAAAACCTACTTACTAGATCTCGTTCAAAACAATTTTCGTTGGTAGTTTTTATAGTCATGTACATCATATCTGTTTTTTAGATTTTCTTTTTCTTATTTTATAAGTTTGAGGGGGCAACTTTTTTTCACTTAGGAAGCGTCTGTCACGCAAACTGTTCGGTTTAGAATAAAAATATTTTAGAAACCTCTATAACTTGTTTGATGACCTATCCATAGAAGCCCCACACGTATAAATGTGTTTGATGAAAAAAAAAAAAAAATGAGTTTCAGTTATAAGTGTGTGCCTCCAATATTTATTACATTTTTTTTAATTCTGTATCAATATCATCATGCGGTTGGGACCAAGTTTCAACAATATAGCTCTTATAGTTTCGGAAAAAAATGGCTGTGACATACAGACGGACAGACGGACAAACGGACAGACAGACTTGATGAATCTATAAGGGTTCCGTTTTTGCCATTTGGTTACGGAATCCTAAAAAGTGACACTTTAGGTTTAATGTAGTATATAATTCTCCTCATACCATTAAGATAGGCGGGTGTCTAATTCCAGTGACAAGAAACGGAAAGTGAGATGCCGGATATTATTTCCCTTTCACGTTTTCATTCGTTCTCGGATTTTCGGATATTTTATTTGTCAAAAGTTTAGATGAGCGGGCAACCCTTAAGAGTGTATGCTGACCTTGTTAGCGATGTTCTTGAAAAGATCAGCGCTTTTAACTCGCACGTATCATTTATTATATTTGTAAGAATCTGGCCAAGTACGGATCTGACTCGTGCACAAAGTGTTAGTTGTAGCTATAGTATTATATATAAAAATAATAAAAATATTATATTATATATTACATTATATTATACACATATATTAACATTACATTATATTATACACATATATTTACATATATTACATTATATTATAAATAAAAATAATAAAATATAAAAATCACATCTGTTATACGAGAGTCCCCTTAATTTTTTTTTTTATTCTGGTTTTGGTATTTTGTGTTATAGCGGCAACAGAATTTTTTTTTAATATATAAATTATAAACTAGCGCTTGACCGCAATCCCGCCTGATGGTAAGCAGTGACGCAATCGTTGATGCTAAAGCGCACTAGTTTATTAAGAGCCTATTCACTCTAGCCTTGAAGACAATCAAATTGTAGTCCGACGGTAACACCGCCGCTGGCAAATTGTTCCAGTCCCGCGATGTGCGGGGTATCCTTTATAAAGGAGGAGGCGAAACGCTTCGTCCGGATCGTAGTGGTGTTAACAACGTAAGGGTGGAAACTAGCCGTACGACAGGTCGTCCGATGGTGAACCGGAGATGGGGGTATTAAATCATGCAATTCCTTCGCACACTCCCCAAAATAAAAAAAATACGTCTGTAAAAATTTCAACTATTTGACCATCACTGTTCATAAGATAGGGCCTGGTGACAGAAATACAGAGAAAGGAGTTTTATAGGGTTCCGTTTTTACCCTTTGGGCACGGTAAACAAGGAATGATGTATGAATAAACTATTGCTTGATCGCAATCCCACCTGATGGTAAGCAGTGATGCAATTGTTGATGGCTTTGCGCGCTAATTTATTAAGAGCCTATTAACTCAAAAAACTGAGTGATTAGGAAGGACGACGGCAGCTGAGCGAGGTGATGCAATGTTAAACCCAACAACACGATCAACGATGCTGCGCCAGAGGGAGATTGATCAGGTGTCACTGTTACCACCCACCAGACAAAGTCTTGCAGCCAAGCGATTCGTCGTGTTCGATTCGTTGTTGTCTGGTGAAGCCGTATGGAAGACGGATCAGAGCAGTTGTGTTACCATGTGTGCCGGGTACGATGCGCCAAATGTTGTTGTGTCGGGAGTTTGGTCGTGGAGGGCTTCCAGATCAATCTGCCTCTGGCGCAGCATCGTTGGTCGTGTTGTTGAGTTTAACATTGCATCACCTCGCTCAACTGCCGTCTTCCTTCCTGTCCACTCAGTTTTTCGAAACTCGTGTTTTTACTAAACCGAACACTCGGTCGGACACTATCTATTCAAATGTTAATAAACTAATTTGAATTTAGAAGCACTGTTGAAAAAGTTTCAAAACATTTGAAGTCTTAGCGTAAACTGAACTCTATCATGTAGGAGTCAAAGCTATTTTTCCATAAACTTTCAATTGTTTTCATTTTTCTCAAATAAGCTACTACGCAACTCATCATCATCATCCCAGCGTTAATCTCAGTCGCATCCGAAGCCTTTTCAGCTTTGGAGTCTGGAGTCCGCTTTACCAGTCCAACTGCTGATATGTCTAAACTTCGACATTTTCCGTGAAGCGACTGCCGTCTGACCTTCACAACCCGAAGGCGACATTGAAGCATTGCAGTTAGACCAATTGTTGGATTTTTGAGGGCTCCAACAACCCGTAACGACTGCCATTAGATGTTCGTATGGCAACCGGGGCCAACGGCTTAACGTGCTTTCCGAGGCACGACCAGACCAGTGCAAATATTCATATTCATGCACTGTGCGGGGATCGAACCCGCGCCACCTTGCGCAGCGGCCGCGTCCACTACTGCTATGCCACGGAGGCTGTCAACCTTATGCAAATAAATAACCTCGTTTAATGAAAATAAAATAAGTGTATAAAACGGTTCGGTTTTGAGTTTTACAAAAACAATTACGTGTGTTAAGTTAATGTCACCAATGAAGCGCCTTGTTGTATTCCACTGTAATACCTAACACACTATCAGTAGCAATGGGTTTCAATTTGACAGTTAAACAACATTAATTGTATTACTTACATAGCTGAGGAGACAGCAAGTAGAGACATTTTTTGAACATATTGACAAATGGACAAGCAATAAGCTTCAAAATGATTCCAACTGATAGTAATAGTGTGTTACGTAATTAGGGAGCTGGTTATAAAGTATATGTATGTATAATCTGCTAGATAGTTGTATAACGTTCCAAAAATATCTCGCTTTGAAATAAAACCAGGGCCCAACGTAAGACGATTCATTACATAAGTACCACGATGATCATTCCTTGCCGGAGAATCTCACCACCGCGATTCATGAACGTGACGCATTGACACAACGCCATCTGTTATTTAATAGTTGTACTAAACTAATTACAAATGTTTAGTATGTATTTAAACAGATTAGACAGAAATTTTGGCGTAAAAGAATAACAAACATCAGCCCATCCATCCATACAAATTTAAACATTTCCAATATTAGTAGGTTATTGACAAAATACTATTTAAAATGTATGTATAATGAATAAATTAATAATATGATTTATGTGCTTAAAAAAATTTGTACTTATGTTTCACAAGTCATCATCATCATCAGCCTCTACTCGTCCACTGCTGGACATAGGCCTCTTCCATGGCACGCCAAAAAGCTCGATCCTGAGCAGTTCTCCGTCAGCCACAAGTAAACAAAGACTATTCTTATATAGCTCCGACTAATGAGCAAAAAGGCCTGTAATCCAGTAACCTATTGCCTACAGACTCGCCTCCCAGTACCTTTAACAAATGGTGACTAAATGATCTCGTAAGCACTGTCCGTAAGCAAACACAAAGTAAATTACGGTGGAATTATAATAAATTGGGACATTAGCCGTGACGCGGCGAATGATACGAACGTGGTGCGTTGAGAACGCTAGGGTTGGTGAAGGAAAATTTTTCCCTGTAAAGTACTAACCAAGGATTGACACCACTACGATCCGGACAAAGTGTTTCGTTTCCTCTTTTATACCGCGGAGGGAGGGACTGGATCAATTTGCCAGCGGTGGTACAATTGAAGTGACTTCAAGACTAGATTGAATATACTTTGTGATAACTTCTTTGTTAATCACTAAAAAAATTTCAGTGTTTACTAAATACTCTCCGAGTGCTTACTTGGTCTTAAGTTCGCTTTCCTGTCCTGTGCTGTACCTGTTACTGTCTCTTGTGCTAACCTAATGTTATCTGTGGAAACTCTTAATTGGCTTTCTTTCACTAATTATCTTCTATCTGTATATATGCTAGCTGTAAGTTTCCTTAAAATGTAAAAAATAAAATAAAATACTCATATTAAACCAGTGCGCCTTACCATCAACGATTGCATCACCGCTTACCATCAGATGGGTTCGCGGTCGTAACATTCAAAAAAATTAGGATTGTCAAAACATCAATATTGTTCCCAAACTAAACTTAATTTAAGTTCGGTAAATCTTTTTTTTTTTCATTAAGATAAAGACAGACGATAGATATTAATTTAGTCCTGTCAAATTAGTCCGCGACTGACGTATGTTTAGTCTTTAATCGCGTCTAAACTGTCTATGGAATATCATAATTTATAGGACTAAAGTTGTATGTTATCCTGTATCCTTTTCTTAATGAATTGAGAGAAAGGGATGCAGTAACCTTAAAATTAGTCTAGTTTTTTCGTTGTTATTTTTTCTATTCAAATTAAAATGTGCAGAACACGTATAAAGTACCAAAATGTTGCATGATGGTGGATTCAATTCTTTCAGATATTGTAAACGTGTGTGCAGTATTGTATAGTCACGAAAACATATAAAAATCAATAACTGTATTATTAGGTGCAATGTTTATCTTGAATGTCGTCGCTTCACGGAAAATATCGAAGTCTAGCCAAAATCAGCAGATAGACTGGTAAAGCGAACCCCAGACTCCAAAGCTGAAAAAGCTTTGGATGGGACTGGGATTAACGTCGAGTTGATGACGATGATGATTATCAACTTAAAATTACTGGACACGCGTTTCGGGTTTCGCTCAAACAAAAATACCTAATGTTATATAAATATAAGTAAAATTATTTTAATTAATTTGTAAATTGATTATGAGTGAATGTGTTTGATTGAAAGGCTTCTTACTTCCCAGTTTTGTCATGCTAAATTCTCACCTCCATCTTAATTTACCTTGGAAGCCCATTTTTCGCCAACCCTTACCCTGACCTCCAAACGCGAGCACGGGAAAATCTACCATTACTAAAATGGGAACGTAATAGTTCTGTCCCGGGGAGTTTATGTGACAACAGATTATGTGCGTTTTTCCGCCTTCCGCAGTTTATGGAGTAAGCCGTCTATAGTCTGTGTGGGTTGGACTTATGGAGGGTAGTTATGTTGTGATGCCATTTCCGCAAACGGTAAGTGGAAGCCTTGTGGACAAGGTTGTCAAGTGGGGAATAATTTGGCGATAACGAAGTGGATGTTTCGTATTTGCTGTGTTCAAAAACAAAATAGAATTTTTTTGTTTGTAATTATAAACAAGTGCTTGAGCGCACTCCGGCAGATTTTAAATAGTGATGAAATCGTTGATGGTAAAGCGTGGTAGTTTATTAAAAGCCTATTCACCCTGAAAAACTGAGTGAATTGGAAGGAAGACGGCAGTTGAGCGAGGCGATGCAATGTTAAACCCAACAACACTAACAACGATGCTGCGCCAGAGGTAGATTGATCTGGAGATCCTCCACGACCAAACTTCCGACATACAACATTTGGGGCATCGTACCGGGCACACATCGCAATACAACTGCTCAGAGCTGTCCTCCATACGGCTTCACCAGACATCATGCCGGAACAAGACGAATCGCTTAGCGGCAAGACTTTGTCTGGTGGATGGTAACTTCTGCCGGCAGCAGAGTATTTGTAATTTCATATTAATGTTGCAGAAGGCATGGTATATTTATTTATGTACTCGATTTTACAACACACGAGACACGAGTCACATGTTATTGTAGGACGAGTCACAATAAATATTTTTTATTTCTTTCTTTACCTTCTCTGTATAAAAATAAGTATTTGGTCTTTTCTTTGGTTTCGTCAAGGAAATCCTCTTGGTCTTCCATCTTAGAGGTGACAAAGGAGATTCCTATTGACTAACATCACTGCAATGTTTCACCTCTATCTATAGCAAGTTAAGAGATTTGAATAACCTCACCGCTCACCCCACATGCCTCGACTGAAAACAAAAAACGTTCTAGGGAAATTACTCCAACAATGTTTCAGTTTTTCCCCCTACCTCCCTACAGTATACCTATCAAAGGTAAAAAATATTTTTTGAGTTGTTGAATTCTTTTTATTGACAAAACTTTTTAACTTTGCTGAAATAACTGCAACAACGGTAAACATGTTCAAATACAAAAAAAAAGAAACAAAAATATTTGATCGTTACTTATAAAGGAGTGTTAATTGGATATCATGTATTTATTTTATTCAGCTGAACCACAGTTGTAAGTGGAAGAAAGACAAATAGGCTTATTTGTCTCAGAAACACGTGCGCAGATAAAATAAATCCAATGTATTCGCCAAAAATAACGAAAAATATATGCTTTTTAGGAAAAATAACTTTTATTTCTACACAATACTATCGGTTGCCGGCAGATGTTACCACCCACGAGACCAAGTCTTGCTGACAAGAGATTGCCGCATGGTGTCTGGTGAAGCCGAGAGCAGTTGTGTTGCGATTTGTGCAAGGTACTGCGCTTTACCAACAACGATTGCATCATTGCTTACCATCAGGCGGGAGTGCAGTCAAGCACTAGTTTATAATTATTAAAAAAAAATACAGTAACAAACAACGTCAACAATGGTCTCTAAAATCAATTTAATCACCTTACAAATAAAGTTGATATTTATTTAACTTCAAATAAGTAAATTTAAAACAAAAATTTACATTCAATAGAAATCGGGTTGTGGGGGGAGCCTTAAGTTTTCCACATGGAGAGCATATTAAAGAAAAAAAAAAAATACATCAAAGACGTTTCTTTTATGAGGACCCAGTTTCGTTTGTATTATTATTTTATTTTTATTCATAATATGTGTCTCTATAGTTATCCCTATTTTGCGAAAATTTCAACTGGTCTCCTTTTACGGTTCAAAATATACAGCTCTGGAACAGACTGATGGACAGACAACGGAGCCTTTGAGGTAGGGTTCCGTGGACTCAAACGCAAACCCTAATAATAAGGTCTCATTTTGCACGCCTTGGGCACAGAACCCTAATAATAAAGGTCCTGTTGCCACGGAATTCTAATAACAGGAAGACGTTGGCATTTTCTAAATGAGTCTGAAAGTTAGAAACTTTGCCATAATGCACAGTGTCGTTAGTAGCCAGCAAAATGGAAAATAACTATAGAAATAAACGGCACTATTTTACACGACTTCTAACAACTTTCAAAGTTAAATAAAATTTAATGATTGCCTCTGGCTGCGGGGTTCATGGATGTGAAGGTTGGAGAACTTGTTTGGCTGTTTCGCGAGTAAGTAAAAGGAGCTTAAACTTAGTTTAATGGATGTGATTTCTCGTTGAGATAATAGGAACAATATAGGCTGTTTATACATCGTGGAATTTTATTAGTCTTACATCGACAGCCTATTTAATCTATACCTATTTTACCAATGACAAATAAACACTAGTAAAATAAAAAAGGGTAATGGATAGGGTTATCCTTGGGGTTTCACTGTGTGATCCAATCAGGATTGAGGAGATCCGCAGAAGAACGAGAGTAACCGACATAGCCCGGAGAATTGCTACATTAAAGTGGCAGTCGGCCGGGCACAGTGGACCGATTCCCGATGGGGCAGACAAGTTCCCGAGTGGGTAGGCCCCCGTCAAGGTGGACCAACGACGTGGGGAAGGTTGCGGACAACCGCTGGATGCGGAAGGCGCAGGCCCGGCCGTCGTGGAGATTTTATCAATAATTAAAAATCAATAATTTTTGAGCTAGGAATGAACTCTGGTAAAGATAGCCGCTTCATTCCGCTTGCCTTTGGAACGCAAGACTCGAATTGCGTTCGCATACAGGTTGTTTGAAATAGTCGAAAATTTTCGGTTACAAAAAAAAAAGACGGTTTATGGTACGGTGTTTGTATACCAAGTCCCCTCCGGGCTGGTCACAACTGTTCAGGCAGTGGTTCTTGGCAGATCTTTGATAGTCGATATGGGTAGTACTGAGCCAAACTTCTGGCAATGCCCATAATAAACTACCGCGCTTTAACATTAACGTTCAATTGTCTGTTATTTCCCAAAATAGGGCGGATATTACAAAATTGTGCCTTTTATTTTACGTCTTATATTCACAAAAAAACAACCAGACATATATAATTAAAATTAGAACTCAGACTTCTTTAATCGTGATTCCATTGATTAGTTTAAACATTTAACAGTACACGATACTTGTACATTTATGCGAATTTCTGCAATATAATGGTAAAAGGTAGCTTCTAAATGCAACAGAATTACCTATAATGGGATTTCGAGTAAAGCTTCGACAGCTCATTAATGTGTGTTATGTGTGGATGTGTGTTTTAAGACACCAGTCATACACAAGCCCGCACACGGACTGGCTCGCACTGTTTAAAGCAATGCATGCCACTGCAGTTTTGAGCGTTTTGAATTGCCATCCAAATTGTTCTTAAATAACACTTACTTATCAGAATTCTAAAGTTTCTTTTTTATATTCCAGATTTAACGTTTTTTTTTAAGTAGTTTATCAAGCATTCTTAATAAATTCTGAGCTTTTGCCTGTATTGTGCCATCCGTAAGATCGTTACATTAAATGGAAATGCTTGAGAAAATACTTTAGTATATAGTATATACTCATCTTAACATTTCGTGTCATAGTCAGACGCTCCTAGCGAACAAAGCCGGAAAGGAAAAACGGAGCCTACAAGATATACGAGATCAATCTACTTGAAGCCTTTGTCATGTAATTACGTCACGCCTCCGTGTAGTCGGTAGATGTTCGCATTTTCCATTAGCCGCGTTATCTGCGTCGTGAACAAATGCGTTTAGCTACACATTTCTATTTATCGACTTTATCGCGAGGATAACAAGATAAATGACGTCATCTACGCTTCTAGGTGTAAGAACATGTTTTGTTGTGTTTTGGGCGACGAGTTCCTCCTTTTTGCAAGCAGGGAGGGTAATTGTGAATGTCTTCCTCATTTCATTCAATTGAGCTGACACGTTCGGGAAGGAACGAAGTAGGTGAATTGAAAAATTTGGTAATACCTTTAACAGCGCGGATTCCTTTGTCAAACTAAACTGCTTTATAGACAAAATTGTCTATGAAATAGGTCTAAACAGATGTGATTCTTCTTTTTCTTTCTTTCTGTTTTGGATTCGCACGGTTTATGCATTTAGCCAATGTCACGTAATGAATTATTCATGTAGAATAAGACGGCCGCGTGAACCGTCTTACGAGAGAGGTTTGAGGCAAAGTCATGATGTGGCCACTATGTTGCGATATTTTACTGTTCTTTATGAATTATTTACTGAATGCACTTTTTACTACATAAATCACGCACTTTTATTTAGTAAACAAGACTATAAATAATTTTAAAAGTCCAATGAAAAATGAGCGTGACACTCAGCTTGACTTTCCCGCCAAAACTTCAAAACATTTTGTTATACTCTGTGTTCGTCATGTTCTTAATCACGAAGAACATGGCGACCAGAGAGTGTAACAATATAATAGGAGAAAGACGACTAAAAATATATTTGTATTTTTAGTTGTCTTTCTCCTATTATAAATGAATAAACACACCAGTGTTTAAGAGGCTTATTCATAAACGATTATTAAAGTTAAGGGACATGCAAACGCCTAAAATGTATGGTTAAAGAATCGCTAATCATCGTTCATGATTATGGGGGGCTGACTAATTTGACAAGACTGAATTACACATTATATTAATTACCTATATTGTCACACGGTTTATATTTTCACAAATGACGCATTTCTGTTGATGCTGTATCAAAAAGTGGTTTTAGCATGTATTTTCCCAACACCAGTATCATATGATTACTTTCTGGGAAGCCCCGGCAACTTAATGTAAAATTTACTGTAATAAATGCATTTTTATTTTTATTTTTTTTATTTACCGAAAACAGTTTTTTTTTTTTTAATAAACACTAAACAGAAACTTTCCTGCTCGAGTCCGTTCACATTGACAGTTGTAGCACTGCGCAATTTTACCTATATGTAATCTGTGGTGTTACCATTTAAAATATTTTATAAAAAAAAGTTTGCTCCATACTATGAATAGGGATGTATCCAAGGTATGAAAATCAAAAAAATAATTAGTCCGTCTTATAGATATTAAAAAAAATTAAGACCCGTATTTTTTATTTTGTCGTAATTATCAAAAAATACTGAGATATAGCGTATTAAAGTTACGGAGTGGGGGCTAATTATGTCACGCCGTGGTATATTTTGTGCCACGGCGTGACGTCATGCGACATTTCAAATCAATTTATCTTCCTAAGTATTTGAATGAAATAAAAAATACGTGTTCAATATTTTTTACGAATCTATCTGATGGACATTAAATTATTTTTTAGGATACAACACATGCATCGTGGGTGCGTTTAAAACACATATAAAGTCACATACACAAACATTCATTTTCGGACCAATTACTTGTTAGTCATACAAATATTTGTTCCGTGCGGGAATCGAACCCGCGACACGCAGCGCAGCGGTCAGTAGCTTAACCACTACACTAACCGTACAGTCAAAATTACATTTATCTATACTAATATATGTATAAAACTGAAGAGGTTGTTTGTTTGTTTGAACGCGCTAATCTCAGGAACTACTGGACCGATTTGAGAAATTCTTCTTGCATTGTATAAGCCCATTAATCCCGGAAGGCTTTAGGCTATATAATACCACGCTGCGACTAATAGGAGCGGAGCAAATAAAAAACAAAATCGGAACTTACGCGGGTAAAACCGCGTGACGCAGCTAGTATGGTACATGCCGCCAGCGACTTCGTTCGCGTGGAGTTAGTTATGCTCTGCTCCCATTGGTCGCAGCGTGAGGTTATATAGCCTAAAGCCTTCCTGGATTAATGGACTATCCAACGTAAAAAGAATTTTTCAAATCGGACCAGTACTTCCCGAGATTAGCGCGAACAAACAAACAAACAAACTCTTCAGCTTTATATATTAGTATATATGTACACACTCTCGCCGTCCACCATACCCGTATACTCCCAAATACGTAATGGTGACCATGTTAATACTCCAATATTGCAGATTACAACTCCGCCATCTTACATAGGGTTATTGGCTGGGACGGTACACGTCTGAAGTCATGTCCGAGGCTTTTAGTATTATACTCTAGTTCGTTTTTATTATTATTGTTATTCTTGTTTTGTTTTTAAAAGGTCGGTTAGGAGCGTAATGGTATGTGTGCATTAGTGATGTAGGAGTCGCAGTGGTTTTCATGATTGTAAAAGTATACGTACTTACGTTTATGGTCAATTCTTTGTTATACATATTTATATAACTTCAACTTAACTATCTTTATAGTATACTAGCGACCCGCCCCGGCTTCGCACGGTTGCAATGCTGGTACTAAATACACTACAGAAAAACTGGCCGGTCGGTACACTTTTTAAATCTGTAATTTCTTTGAAAATATTCATTTAAAGAATATGCTGTAAAGGACGATAGAGATCTTTATTTTGATCTAGATTTCTATTAATGCTGTATTGGTTAAAATCGCTTCGAAAATTATCCAATATTTGTCGATATTAATCAGCTATATGTAGCGTTTTCCCGGGTATCCAGTGCATAAAATCTGCATGTTTTTGCTCCCCAAGGTAAAACATATAATATAGTTTACCATTCAATTTTGTTTTAATAAGTCATGATATATATGTGATTATGCGAAAGTAACTCCGTATGTCTGTTGTTCTTTCACGCCTAAACGCCTGAAAATATTTAGATTAAATTTAGTATCCGGTAAAACTTCTCATTCCCAAGAGAAAATCTAAAACGCGCGATATAACCGAATTTCACGCGGGCGAAGCCGCGGGCGGAAAGCTAGTATAAAATAAAACCATGCAAATAACCGCTGAAGACTGAGTGACTTTGGAGTAATTAGCCCATAACGATCAGAGTAAAGCGTAAATGACATTGCCAGAGAGCTAGATAATAATGATACTATACTGCAACAGAAGGTAAATGAAATGATCCCACAATTGTTTTCAGAGCAAAAAACTGTATTCGACGAAGTAACATACTACGTAGAGTCAGGGACTGGCGCACTTTTCTTTCTTGATGCTCAGGGAGACACTACTAAAACTTTTTTACTGAATCTTCTTATGGCTCATGTCAGAAAGGATAAGAACATTGCAATATCCTGTGCAGTTAACTGCCTCTAAATCTTGCTCAAAAGGAATCCCCAACCTGCAATTTAAGTAAAATGTACAATGTCTCACAAAGGAGCTATTGAAGCTCTCAATAGGACTTTACAGGATATAAGGCACTGCAAGAGCATAATGGGAGTATTGGCAGTTTTATTAGCAGATGACTTCCGGCAAACACTACCAGACATACAAAGGGGGACTCCAGCAGATGAAATAGAAACTTGCCTAAAATTGTCTAAGTTATCGGACCATGTCAAGCTCCAATTAAATACAAACATGCGAGTGAGATTATTCAACGACATTCATTCAGGTCATTACGCGGAAACATTGTTAAAAATCGGCGATGGGAAAATGACAGTAGATGCAGAGGGAATGATTACTTTAATGGAAGAGATTTGTAATGCTGTAGGCAGCGAATCGGAGTTGGTAGACAATAATATACATGATGACCGATGGCTCTGCGAATGCGTAACATTAGCACCTAAAATTCTTTGGAATTATTTGGGGTGCCTTCTCACAAATTAAAATTCAAAGTAGGGGTTTCGGTGATGCTCATGCGTAATCTCGATGCCCCTAGATTGTGTAATGGTACCAGGCTGCGTATCACTCACCTTCGACGGAATTTTCTTACAGCAACTATTTTAACTGGTACAGCTAAGGGGGAAAGTGTACTCATTCCTTGGATTCCGATTATTCCAACAGACCTTACATTTTAATTTAAAAGACATTAATTTCTTATAAGGGTTTCATTTTTAATGACCATTAATGAAGCACAAGGCCAAACTCTAAGAGATGCTGGACTACACTTGGAAAATTGCCCAAAATCTGCATCTTTTTGCTCCCCAAGGTAAAGCATATAAAATAGTTTACCACTCAATTTTGTTTTAATAACTCATGATATATATGATTATGCGAAAGTAACTCCGTCTGTCTGTTGTTCTTTCGCGCCTAAACGCCTGAAAATATTTAGATGAAATTTGGTATCCGGTAAAACATTGCTTATCCAGGACTCAAACTGGAGGTCAGTTTGAGTCCTGGATAAGCAATGTTTTACTGTGGGAAAACTTCTCATTCCCAAGGGAAAATCTAAAACGCGCGATGTAACCGAATTTCACTTTTTTTTTTTTGATTTGGCATCTCGTAGAAAGGTCGTGACTACTTAACCGGACTATCCTGTGGCTGCCTTAAATGAATTTAAAGCCTCCAGCCAGGGCAACTAAAACTAAGCGACTACACGCTAAGGGCACCCCCTGTGGGGTCCGCACCTCGGCTTAGGGCGTTGCTAGAGAGAACAGCAAGGGACGGCTGGATCGAATTTTATTTTAATTCGGTTTGATGACCGCGGCGTTTCCTAGTACTAGCTCTGAGTAGAAACGTCCGAAACAAACTCAGAGGTCACAGTTGGGAATTTATATTTACTGGCTCAGCTGCGCAAAATTTCAAAATTCTAATTAATACATACTAAATAAGTTAATACATATTTTTAATAAAATAGAATTAGAATAACAACTTGTCTTTGTCACATCAATAATTAATGACTGATGCTATGTATGAACCGATTTAATAATGTGCCTAGACGAAGGAGACTAATCTCCACGGCACAGGGAATCCTAGTGTGGAGGCTAGTGCTATTTAAATATTGTAACATTTATCTGAACAATAAAGTTTATTATTATTATTATTTCCTTTATTTATTATATACACTTATAAATTACATTTTTAAATATTTCTACATAAAAATATATAAAAAACATTTAAAAATATAAAAAATAGTAGCCCACCGGTATCGGGAACAGGGTCCAAGCTACCGGCGGTCAGGGCTCCAGAGAGAGGAACTTCCTGACGATGCGAGCCGTGTCCAGCAGTACCGCTTTCTGAATCAAGCCCTTGATCCAGCTGCCTAACGAGAGCCTCCTGAGGTGTTGGTCGAGGCTTATTATTATTATTATTAACTGCTGGATGGTGGGGATTTTGAGATCAAGGTGGAGGATCTCATTACGGACGAACCAAGGGGCATTTGTGCCGAATTTCACGCGGGCGAAGCCGCGGGCGGAAAGCTTGTAGGTATTCATATAAGCCAGAAATTGCCATTTGAAGTTAGAGATCAGCACGAACAGAAGTTGTGAGAAGGTACAATACATATTACTAACACAAATAGAATATTAATTAATACTGAAAAATATGGTACCGTCAGCAGAACAGATGTAGAAACTACTTATTTAAATGACAAACTGTTGCAGAAAAAAAAAGATTAAATTAATACTATCTTTCCACGCTTATATTGACGTTTATAATTGCTGATTCTCAACCTAATTTGAATAAATGACTTTTGATTTGATTTTTTAGTTATATGTGTATATATCAAATTTTACTCTGTAATGTGATCAGCATAAAAAAATTAAAGTAGGATTTACTCCTGTATCTTAGGTCCGTTCACAAAGATACACTCATATACAAAAAAAAAAAAAAAACAGTCAGAGCTGGCACAACTACCCAAAGAACATACAATTGTTTGTTTCGTGCAGGAATCGAACCCGCTACCCAAGGCGCAGCAGTCGATAGTTAAGACGCTGGGCCAACTACGTCCTCAATGATAAACTAACCATAAACTGGAGTGGTGAGTGTGGGCGTTTTCTAGTCGGCTGGTTTGTAAAGTTTACATGAAGTTCTAGATAATAGTAAGTTTCTAATCCAACTGGTTCTCGTGGACCTCGTTCACATTAATGTAATTTTAGCAGCTCAAGTCATATGACCTCTACGGTCACATGACGAGAGCGAGAAATTCTTAATTTTTTTCCCCTATTGGCCAATCAACAATTGTTTACAGTGTAAATTTTTAAAACTGATTTACACGGTGCAATTTAAGTGACTTTAATTAAGTTGAAGCAACAATGAAAGTTGTATGTATTGCCTAAACACCATTTAGACGATGCAAGTCATTTGTTGCATCAATTTATACAATAACAATACAATACAATACAATACACAACAATACACAATACAATACAATACAACACAACACAATACAATATAACACAACACAATACAATACAATACAATACAACAACACAATACAATACAATACAATACAATACAATATATACAATATGTAAAGAAAACCCTGTCCGATCCGTGAAGGTATTGTTAGGTATCGATAACTGATTCTACTAATGTCCACAAAGACAGGCTAAACTTAAAAAAAAATCCCCCTAAAAAAAATAAATATTATTTCGCAAAAAGAGGTAACTTAATACATGTGCGGTATGCAACCCCTTTCGCTGGCGGCAGGGCGGGGCAGGGCACGCGGCACCTGTGACGTGTCGCGTCGCTATTCGCTTATAATAATACCGGTGTTGTCACTTTTTTAAAAATTACCAAATTTCGGGGAAATTGGAATTAATTCCCGGGAAACAAGGATTATTTCAAAATTCATTAGTATTGTTACTATGATGATTATGTAAAATTTTATATTATATTTGATCATGTGTTTACCTAACCTTTATTATCCTTATGGGTCGGACGGGGTTTTCTTTACATATTGTATATATGCATATTTACAATGTTATGTTTGTATATGTGAAACCCGATACACGTGTCCAGTATTTATAAGTAAAGAATTTTTGTACAAAATTTTTTGAAGCTATCATGAAAAATCACAAAGTTATGAGCTTGTTATCTTGAACCCGCCGCTCGTCCGCCCGCGCCTACTGCGGTGCGGCGCGGCGGGAAACCTACTACACTATGATCCGCTGTGAACTGTGTTGTGCGCTTAGTAACCACACTGCAACACTTTTTAAATATACTCGGGAAAAGCATAACATGGTGTAAAAATTGTTGAAATCGATCCATTTGCTTATTCTGAACAAACAATATCCAGGTTTCATATTAAGCAAAAATAACGTTATATTTAGGTTATTTTTTCTTTATGGTTGGGACATAATATCGTAACTAGATCATACTTCATAGTACATGCGCGCACGCCACAGCTGACGCCAGAGGTCAACGCACCGCGCTCGCCCGCGCGAGCGGTGCTTTGACCATATTTTTGTTGGGACAGCCAAGTAGAACAACAAGTTCAAATCAAATCAAATCGTTTATGGCAATCCATAATGTACAGTTACAGGTGGTAAATGTAATAATTATTGGAAACAATTATGGACCCTGTTGGGCACAGCAAGTTTTAACTAAGTAGAGAGAGAGAGGAAGAGCGCTTCATGTTTCCATTTATTTATTTATTGTTTATTTAGTTTTATATAATTCTTATTCATTTATTTTCAATAATTGTATTAGAGTGAGTATTTATTCAATTGCTATCTCTTTATATTATATATATTATATTAATTGTTGAGTATTCATTCATTAACTATTTCTTTAAATATATTGATATTATTTTAATTGGTACTCGATTAAAATTTGTTCATTATTGTAAATGTATTATATATAATTAAGTATTTTAGTATATCAAATGTGTTTTTTTTTTTTTTGTAAATATACCTTTCTTTACAGTTATGTGTTTTTGTTGAATTTATCTGTTAAATATTCTTGTAACGTATAGTAACTTTTCCTGATTAGGTATTGCTTTAATTTAAATAAAAATATACTGTTTTTTTCTGTTCTTTAATGTCTTCTGGTAATTTATTATAAATTTTTATTGACATAGAATATGGACTACATGAGTGCAATTTTAGGTTGGATGGGGGCAAATTTAATTTATTTCTATGACGCAACGTATAAGTCGTTTGCACATCTCCCCGTGTCTTATAGGAACCTGGATACTTACGGGCTAGTTTGCATAATTCTAAAATATAAAGGCTAATTAAGGTTAGGATCTTGTGTTTTTGAAAGTAAGGCTTGCAACTGTCTGTTGATTCTATGTTAGTAATTATCCTTACTAGTTTTTTTTGCATGGTAAATAGGGAAGGAGCGTCTGTGCTATTTCCCCATAATATGATGCCATAGCTAAACCAAGCATGGGCGTACGCGTAGTATGTACTTAGTGCGGTTTGTAGGTTTGTGGTCTTTTTTATTTCGCGGAGAGCATATGAGAACTTCGAAATTTTTAATTTTACTGTCTGTATGTGTGTTTTCCAGTTTAAATGAGTGTCTATTGTTAAGCCTAGGAGAGTGAAATTATTTACTGTTTCTAATTTATGTTGTTTAAAATTAAAGTCTATATCTATTTGTTTTTTCTGCCAGGGGTGAAAAGCTATTAATTTCGTTTTAGTGAAATTTATTTCGAGATTATGGTCTGTCATCCAGTTTATAGTCTTTTCTAGAATAGTAGAAAGCCTGTCGTTTAAATTGGTATTTGTTTGGCATGGGGTCAGGATAGAGATATCATCTGCGAAAAGTACACATGGACCTTCAATGGTTTTAGGGAGGTCGTTTATATATATGAGGAAAAGCAGACAACCTCTGACACTTCCCTGGGGAATTGAAGCATGTATTGGTTTAACATCAGATCTTAGGAGTTTTGCTTCTTTCTTTTCTAAGTTCATAAGTTTGTTGTTTTTCATTACATCTTTTTGAAATTTTCTACATAAGTTCTTTACTTAAAAATACTGGACACGTGTTTCGGGTTTCGCATAAAAAAAAATTATGTTGCACATGTACATACATATACAGAGTGGTGCTGACAATACGACAATAAATGAAAACACAGGCCATGCTGGTTCATAGGAATAATCCTGAACCATAGAGAAAATCCTAGCAGCTACACAAAGCAAACTAAATCGCATGAAATTGCAAACGGAATAGAACATCCTTTAAAATATTGGTTCAATGACCTCCGATCAGCGGGCGACAGTGCGTTCCTTTAACGACTTGCTTTTTCGCGCCATTATTATTAAAGTTTAGTACCGCTGCTGGATGCGGCGGTCATCAACCTCTCAGCGCTTCCTTATCATCATGTAGAAAATGTGAGAAATGAAATATAATTTCCTGTGACTAAACTAATGGATATATTTATATAATTTTTTATGGGTAGACTGACAATATGTTGAGGTACACGATGTTTAATTTATTGTCGTATTGTCAGAACCACTCTGTATATATATTATGTTCTCTACTTTTTAGTTCGATTGCTATTAAAGTGTGTTTACTATAATTTATTTGAAATGAAGTGCGTCTCAATGGTTTAAATTTCAGCGCAACAGAAGCGCTGCGGACTCGCGGCTACTGTTAAAATGTGAAGACATCATCAATGTGCTGGCCTACTGTCTCCACTACAAACATCCTAATGTGAGAGTAACCTTAGCGATTAGTGCTCGATTTCTGTTCGTCATGATTTATTCATTGTTCATTTTCTGTGTCAGCAAACATCAGGATATTGAATAAATTGCTCAATCAACTGGATATTAGTTTTAGAATACCTACCTGTTCTACGTCAAGAACAATTTGGCTGGCGAATGGATTAGAACCCGATGGATGGTCTCGTTCTTCGAAATGTGAGTTTCACATAATATAATCTGCCTAGCCTTATCCCATATAAAATACTGGTAAGACTAGAAACTGACCCCAGTTTCTAGTCTTACCAGTATTTTACATGGAGCGACTGCCTATCTGAGCTCCACAATCCTGGTACTGAGTAATACGATACCTCTGTAAGATATACATCATCATCATCACAGCGTTAATCCCAGTCGCATCCGAAGCTTTTTCAGCTTTGGAGTCTGGGGTCCGCTTTACCAGTCCAACTGCTGATATGGCTAAACTTCGACATTTTCCGTGAAGTAACTGCCGTCTGACCTCATTGTAGTATTGTAGTTAGACCAATTGTTGGACTTTACAGGGCTCCAACAACCCGTAACGGCTGCCACTAGATGTTCGTATGGCAACCGGGACCAACGGCTTAACGTGCTTTCCGAGACACGACCAGACCAGTGCAAGTATTCATATTCATGCAACAAATACTTGCACTGTGCGGGGATTGAACCCGCGCCTCCTTGCGCAGCGGCTGCGTCCGCTACGGCTGCGCCACGGAAGCTGTCAGATATACTCTGTAAGATATACATTGGTAAGATAACAGCCTTACCAATGGTCAGACTTTCGGATTTCTAACGACCCGTAGTTACTATCAAAGATTTACGAATGACAGTCGACCCAACAGCTTAAAGTACTTTCCGAGGCACGGAGAGGTCTCGGTATGTAAAGACCCATCCAATGACCGACCGGGGCAAGCGTAGCTTAACCTGTCGGTTTAATTAATCCACCTGTGCAGCTGTTGTTATTCTAGCCAAGAGCCTCACATGATATGTATTCTTCTTCTACACACATCAAAAGTGTCTAGGGATCAACATATATTTTTGCAATAACTTTTCTCCTGATTGATATTAATTAAAATTTTCTTTAAGGATTCATCAAATAAAGTGTTTTCGTTTGTCACAGTAACGATAAACCAAGTCACCTTTGCATTAATAAAGAAATTTGCCATTTTCCTAATAAAGGGATATTTGACATTTGAACCACTAACACAAAAGTTCGAAAAAAAGACTGAAATAACAGTTTTCTCTAAAATTTTATTGGGTAACTTAAACAATTAATAATCCGTGTTTCTACCGCGAACACTAACAACACAAGAACATCGGTTTGGCATACTCAAAATGAGTTCATCCAAATCACGCTGTGGAATGGCCGCCCATGTTCGTTGCAACAACAAAAAAAGGTCTTCTTGCGACTGGATACCCTCCATATTCGGCAGAGCTCTTCTCTGTAGCATATCCCATGCATGCTCAATCGGGTTCAAGTCTGGCGACTGAGCAGGCCAGGGCAGGACATTGATGTTAGCTGCGGCGAGAGTCTGTCTTACAACTCTTGCGGTGTGCGGTCGTGCATTATCATGCATTAACTGAAATAAGGGACCGATTTGCACTTGTAGAGGAACGATGACGTCTGATACAATCGTTTCAGCATAAATTTGAGCGTTGAGGTTGCCTCTGATCCAAATCAACTCAGTTCTTCCGCCGATCCAAATACCCGCCCATACCATGATGGTTCCACCACTATAAGGATGGACTTCCTGGCAGGATTTTAATCGCTGTTGGCGTCCAGGGGTTCTCCAGTGTCGTATACGTCTTGTATCCGGTCTCATACCAAAACGAGACTCATCAGAAAAGCACACGAAACGCCATTGTTCTTCTGCCCAATTTCTGTGTTCAAGAGCCCATTGATATCGAATCCTACGATTGTGCATTGCTATAGGTGGTACCCGTAGCGGTCTTCGGGAATGAAGGTTCACTTCATGCAAGCGGTTTCTGACTGTTTGGTCGCTAATTAAGTTCCCTGAAGAGTGATGAAGCCTCACGGCTAACATCATGGCGGTTATTGTTGGAGCTCTTCGAGTTAAGATTTGAATGTATCGGTCTTGTCTCCGTGTGGTGCAGCGATACCGTCCTCCATGGCGCTCAGCCACGGTACCAGTGCTTCGGTAACGTGTCCAAAGTCGACTGATAACACTCTGACTTGTATTCAGAGCTAAAGCCACAGTACGTTGCCGGGAACCAGCTTCTATCATTCCCACGGCTCTGAGCATTTCTTCCCTGCTTAAATGACGTCGCCGCTCCATAATAACGTTGGTTTTAATCAGTAGTAGGGAAACAGTAGCACTAATAATGTCTTCAATGCGTTGTATGTTTTTATAGGGAAAATATTGACAGCTGATTTTCATCTTTTACTCGAATTTGATTCACAGTTCCTGATTCAAATTATGAAATGCACCAAAAAGGATCCATATAAATTTATAAAATCATAAATTTATTACAAAGCCACATCTCAATCTCAAGAAATCCGCATAAAAATGCTTGATCCCTAGACACTTTTGATGTGTGTACTTCTCAGCCTATGGGGTCCACTGATGGACAAAGGCCTCCCCCAAGGCTATCATTACATGTTGCGGCTAGTTTAAAAAAAAATACCATGGCACTGGCGCATAAGCAAGTGAAGAAACATGGGTGGGTTTTAGTCAGTAAAAGTCTGACAGCCCTTCCGCTCTGCCTAGAGTGGGTGAGGTCATTTGATGATTTCCTATCCCAAAAAAAGGTTGAGATCGCAGTAATTTGGTATTCTACCGGAAAAGCGCTGCTGCCCGCTTCCGTGCTGAGAGTTCCCTTAGTCGCCTCTTACGACACCTACCAGAAGATATGGGTTGGTATTATTCTATGTGCGGTACTACAGGGAGTATGCCCGATACCACACGGGGTATGATATACATTAATCGAATTAAATTCGCACCTCACAAAATCATTAACTAATGAACAGGTGGATTTTATTCTGTGCTTAATACATGTATTTTTTTTTTGTTTTTCAATATCAACTTCGATCTCAACAAATTTTTTTAAATTTAAAAGCTGTCAAAACTATAAAAACAAAATATAATCGTGTAACAAAAAAAAAAGGTCATTTTTTTCTACCAACCTTACAACAGCACACAACGCAATATGAACGACGCGCCGCGCTCTAAAATTTTTTTGAGTAAGTTTAGGCGTTGTTCAAATACTTCTCGAGTGTGGCTGGATCATAGATTCATACATACTGTATAGTCAGTAGACTGAATGGTATACGCGTTCCGTAGTCTTGCTCACGAATCTAAGAAGTTTGAGTTATGAGTACTTTACCTTTGTGGTTTGCATTGACATTTGTGATGTATTTTATACTAGCTTTCCGCCCGCGGCTTCGCCCGCGTGGAATTCGGTAATATCGCGCTTGTTTAGAGTGCTCGTTTTTGGGGAATAATAATTATCGTATCACTTAGCTTCTAAGTTTACATGTGCATATTCGTTTGCAATATACTTACCTTAAAAAAAAAACATTTGTTTGCACGTCAGTAAACTTTAATCATCATCAACATCATCAACCTGTTTTATCGTCCCACTGCTGGGCATAGGTGTCCTCTCATACAGAGAAGGATTGAGCGCAATCACCACGCTTGTTCAATGCGGGTTGGCGATTTTAGCACGCAGGCAGGCAGGCAAGAATATGGGTGGGTTTTAGTCAGTAAAAAGCTGACACACACACTGTGGGAGATGATTTAATGAATTATCGTGCAAAAAAAATTCAAGAGTCAAATCAATCAACAACAAATTCGATAATAATATTTGCAGTATATGTTATAAAAATATTATAATAGGTATCAACATGAGTACGAAATGTCATTATACTTATTAATTAAAGGAGTTGATGCAATTGTTTGAAACCTCAAAGTTGATTGAAAAGTTATTTGCTGTGTCAGTGTGATGTGATAAAATTTACTCTGCAACTTAAGTTGCTTACCATCTTAAGATGGTAAGCCCGATTTTATTTCATTTGTTACTGGGCAATAACAGCTACATTATTAAACATTAACAAATAATAATAACATAACATTATTGCGGCCCACCATCAGCATGTTACCAATATTAGAATAAGGTAAAAAGATAGATTATATGATAGATTGCGACTAGATGACCATTACTAAGACTTAAGTTAAAAAAAAACTAGAATTAAAAACAATTTATCAAAATAAAGCACAACAAAAACAATATAAATTTTAGATACAATTAGAATTAGTAATTTAGATTTAGTCACAAAAAAGAATTAAAACAACGATGAAAAAAAAATCGGTTTGTTCAAAAATATAATATTTCTTTTTAAACATCTAGTCTAATAGTATCATACGGAAATAGTTTATGTTATTTTATCCCAACTTAATACAAAAAAAAAAAAAAATACATAGATACTTACTTAATATTATAAATTGGAAAGTGAGTTTGTTTGTTTGTTTCACGCCGTAACTACTGAACCGACTGCTTTGAAATTTTGCAGATGTAAAGTTAGAAGTCCGGATTAAATAATAGGTTACTTTTTATCCCCTAAAAATTTGATATTCCCGAGGGAAAACAAAAATATTGTTAGCTTCATACCAGTTCGGTGATAGATAGCGCTGTGTGTCTTTTAAACAGTCGCTAATCACAAGAAAATTATAAGCACAGCTTATGTGTGTGACGGAGTGAGTATCTTTGAAGTATTTTCTCACACATTTTGGAACTGACTTCTAAGTATTTAATGGTTTATTAATTTATAATCGACGATCAAAGTTGAGTGACATAAATAAACGTCAAAAATTTCTGATTACTACAATCTAAATATAAACGTATTATAAATACAGGGGTCAGTGTTTGAGACATCATTTAATTAGTTTTTATCATAAATATTAAAATTTCGTTTATTAAAACAGATCTAATCTTAAACTTACAATCGCTTATAATATTTTTTCTGTCTTTTTCTTTCAATTCTGTTTTTTCCTGGTCCGAACATGTGTGCTGCTGTCTCTCAAATGATAGTTGGACCAAAAGGACTATCGATTAAATCTCAAGAATAAAATTCATTTCAGAATTTCTCCTGTAACAGACAGTTACTTAATAATAATAAGATAGCTTTTATACCGCGTACATTGAGGGGCTGGAACAATTTGCCAGCGGCGGTGTCTCCGTCTGACTACAATTTAAGTGTCTTCAAGGTTAGAGTGAATAGGCTTTAAATAAACAAGCGCGCTTTACCATTAATGATTGCACCATTGCTTACCATCAGGCTGGATTGCGGTCAAGGGCTAATTTTTAATTATAAAAAAAAAACATTACAAAAAATTACATGTGATAGGTACAGAGTCGGACAACATTTTAATATTCTGGGTGACTGATGCCTAAACTAAGCACGACGACTAATGAGGACGACATTACAGACCAATACAGACTGTATTTGTCTGTAATGTCGTCCTACGTGGCGCAGCGGTCAACAGGCCTGCCTGCGTCGTGGAGGTCCCGGGTTCGATTCCCGGCCAGGTCATGATGGAAAAACGATCTTTTCCTGGTTGGCCTGGGTCTTGGATGGTCTTGGACATACCACCTCCTTTTCTATAGAGGATGAGTGAACTTTACTCCCTTTTCCTCATGCCTCCACACATTTATAATGTTATGTACACTGACAGTCCAAAAGATGGATCGAGTGGCAAATTTTAACTTTATTACGTAAATGCCTTTGTTATTTATGTTATTTGTATGTGGAAGTGTGTGTGAGTGTCTGTATGTGTGGAGTGGTATTGGTTCTTGCGAGCGACGTGTGGATGGAGGGGTTTGTGTGTGTTAGGTGCTTATATAGGGCGAGCTTGACTGAATGATAGTGTTTTTATTGATATGTGTCATGAAGGTACCTTCGAGACACATATATTATGAGTAATGTTTTGTCAGGTTATTGCTAAAGAATAGAGCAGAACACTTTTATAGAGCTGCGCTATTACAGAGATAAGTACGTTCTCAGTATTATCATAATTCAGTTATTACAGTAGAGTAGTAACTTTCTTTTTGAAGATATTTTTAGTGAAGTTAACTGTGGGTTGGGCACGCCACAATAGCGGCGGTAAGTACCCTCTTTGAGGAGTGACTAGAGAGGCGCCACAGCGTCCTCACCTTGCGCCTGACGGAAGTCCTCACCGGACATGGTTGTTTCGGGAGGTTCCTGTTCCTTATAAGGCGGGAGGAAACGCCTGGCCCATTACGTGGATCGCCCTGATGACACGGTGGAGCATACGGTGGAGGTCTGCCCGGTTCGGATAGAGCATCGCCGTGTCCTCGTGGCGGCGATCGGCGGCGATCTCTCGCGTCCGATCCCGGTCAAAGCCATGGTCCGGAGCGAGAGAGCATGGCAGGCCGTCACCTCCTTCTGCGAAGCAGTGATGCTGGCAAAGGAGGAGGCGGAGCACGTGAGGCAGTGGGAATCCCAGCGTCCTCACGCCACTAGCCGCCGTAGGAGACGCCCTGGTCGGGAGACGACGCCGAACTCCCAGCCATCGTAGGCGCGAGCCTGCGGGCGGTGAGCAGTGGGCAGCTCGCCATCCGGTAAGGACCAGGCCTGAGTCGACGGCGCGTGTTTCACGCACGCCTTGAAGAGATGCCAGCACATCCTGACGGGGTCCACGAAGACGGATTCCTCCTGGGTCAAATAGGTTAAATAGGAAATCGTGGCCCTGGCTGTCGCACAGGCAAGTAAAGAAACACGGATGGGTTTTAGTCAGTAAAAGTCTGACACGCCCTCCAGCTCCGCCCAGAGCGGGAGAAGTCATTTGATGATTTCTCATCCCAAAAAAAGGTTAACTGTTTGTGAAATCCTGTTTGATTGATTATACAATATTATTTACGCCATGTTATATTTTTTCTCAAATACATTTAGAAATTGTTACAGTGTGGTTACCGAGCGCTCCACGCAGCTTACGACAGATCATAGTACTGCGCACAGCTGACGCCATAGATCAACACACCGTTTGCCCACCCGAGCAGAGCGTGGACCATATTTTTGTCGGGACAGCCAAGTAGGATAACAAGCTCATAACTTTGTGGTTTTTCTTGATACCTTTTTGAAATTTTGTACATAGATTTTTAACTTAAAAATATCGAACACGTGTTTCGGGTTTCGCTACAAACGCAACAGCTTTAAAAATTGGGTTCTACGGTTTTTTCGAACATAAGCAAAATGAAAGCGTGTATGTCATGTGGGTGTTGTTTGAACTTAACCTCACATATTAAAAGACTATTTTCGCTCAAGTCCAAATACAGGTAAGTAAAGTAGGTGCTTAAGTTTTTATGTACCTGTATAAGTAAGAAAACACATTCGCCCATACATTTAGCTTAAAGGTACTTTGAGGACTTTTGAATAAGTAAGTAGGTACTTACCAATTTGTGAATGAAATATAAGAGTTGTGCTTTGTATCTAACGGGTACCTATATCCATGTCTTTGTTTCCTTATACCTTCCATCTACAATATTGGTAATCGGGTAAAAATAAAAAAATTGAAAAGAAAGAAAGGTAAAACCTGTACTGACCTTTACACAGAGGTTAGGGCTTGCGGGCCCTAAGCAGAGGGCAACTCGCCGCCCGGTAAGGACCAGTAGGGTAATTACCTAACACACTATCACTAGCAATGGGTTTCATTTTGACAGTTCAACAACATTCATTGCGTTACTTATATAGCCGACTAGCCGACTTTTATATAGCCGTATATTTAGATAGCTTATTGTTAGCCCATTGGCCCATATGGTCGAAAAATGTGTCACCTAATTACCATACATACCCACTTGATATGAGAATATTGATTCTGCGACCCACGTATATATTACTGTTCATCATCATCATCAGCCTTTTTATCGTTCCACTGATGGGTACAGGTCTTCTCTCATACAGAGTAGGATTGAGCGCAATCACCACGATTGCTTAAAGCAGATTGGCGATTTCAGACTTAAAGTCCAGGTTTCCTCAAGATGTTTTCCTTCACCTTTTAATCAGTCTTTAGTGTCCAAGCTATACTTATAAAGTACATATAACTTAGAAATGTTACATTGGTACTTGCCTGACCTGGAATCGAACCCGCACACTCATGGCCCACCACGACTGTTGTATATTACTGTTACGTAGTTATAATTATAACTGTTACATTGTTGATATCTATCGCACCAAGTAATTTTCTTGAATTGGATTCGTTCTCAAAAGATCACTGACCTGAAGTCTATTAAAAGTGTTAAAATTCTTTGTTTTGTGGAAGCAATTTCTTTTATTCTCTGTGTGGTACCGGGATTAGAATAGTACCAACTCATATCCTCTCGTGAGTGTCGTAAGAGGTAACTAAGGTAATTCTCATCAGGGAAGCGGACAGCAGTGCTTCTCCTGTGGAATATTTAAATTTCTGCCATCACCAACCAGCCTGCCAAGCGTGGGGATTAAAGCTTTACGGTAGCGGACTCGGTTTTGGCGGTGCGAGGGGTACTAAGAATCTCCGGAAGAGATTCTGGCTACCATTAACGACGACGACCTTTGGCGCAGGGAACATTTAAAAATCGCACACTACGAACTGTTATGGAGATTGTGAAACTTGAGAAAGAACTGAGCCGGTTACGCTGAGACATTGTCGCGTTATTTGAAGTCCGAAGCGAGGGAGAGGGTTCGATAATCCTAAAGTCCAGTACCTGGTCTATTTCCAGGAAGACGACCAGATTGCGTAGATGTGGACCACTACAAGAACTGGATTGTGGAAACTCCAAACAGGTCAAAGTTTTTCGCAAACTACCATTCAAAAGGACAGAAGAAGATTTTAGGTCCCACCCTTCGGATAATAGAAGAAAGACGGGATACGGTCTTATATTCCCCTGATGACGCTACGCGTATCAGATGCCTTAACAGACAAATCTCATGTTAATAAAGTCTGATATGCCCTTTCACTCTACCCACGCGCAGAACGAAGAAATTACTTGATGAATTCCCCTCCAAAAAAGACGAGTTGGACAAAACTAACGACCAGTGGTCGAATTTAGCCCTGAATTGGAGGAACTGGGTATCGATCTACATTTAGACAGGTGTAATTTACGCAAATAATGTACCTCTGATGTCGCTATAAGAACGAATACTAAAATCAGGTTTTATTTTATTTTCCTTTTTACGGCCAATTTTTTTTTTGTTTACGCACCATTGGTGGCTATTGGCCGAATAAAAATGAAGCGCTTCTATGCGGAGAACGAAAAACGAACATGCAACTAGCACAGCAATAACTTAAATTAATGAAAACACCCCAAAAAGAATATAGATTTCTAAACATTAAAGTCGAACAGGAACAAAGAATTCCGCTCATCATACTTTAAGAGATGAGCTTAAAATTACTGTTAACTTTTACACCACAGTGGGTCGAAAATCTTTGATTTAATGAAAGCTTTATACCGTCGCACAGTGGTCCTTTTCCCAGCCACCCCAGTGCTCTACAATCATAAATCACTCAGAAAAAACTCAACCAAGTTAATTTTCCTCTCATTTACCCGCCGAAAAAGGAAAGACATTAAAAAATGTTTCGTAATCGCTACAATTTTTGAAAGTCCTGACCAGTTTAGGGAAATATTAAGTTACTAAGCGTCTTTTCGGGCTTAGATAATTCTTAATTTGAAAACGTTACGAAGCTGCTGGTCATATATTCGGAGGTTCACTTTTCGTGGAATTTTAATCGTCTTAAAATGACAGCCCACTTCAACTATCCCATGACTACTAAATATAAATAAATACAAAAAAAAAAACGCCGCCACCAGGCGCCTAACCATTAGGCGGGATCGCGGTAAGGTAGTGGTTTATAATATTAAAAAAAACATTTTCTTCTTCTTCTTCCAGTGCCTCTTCAATCCTGAAAGTTGGCCGTCAGCTTCTTGTATTTGGTCTTTGGCGAGTCGGAACAATTTTTCGACGCAAGTATTGCCGGTCCACTCCCTGATGTTTCGCAGTCACGATTTCCTCTTTCGTCCAGAGCGCTTCTTTCCTTGCGCATCATAATGAGTTGGAGTAGCGCATATCTATCGTGTCGGAGCAGAAGATTTTTGAAAAAACAAAATATCATGCATTATTATGGTGTATGACGTAGGTTGAGACACCGTCCCTATGCGAGCGCAGTCCGAGTCTTGTGTTCTACATAAGGCCATGCGGAATGGAGCGACGATATCCGACTCCGATGAAGGCCAGCCATCATCATCTCAGCGTTAATCCCAGTCGCATCCGAAGGTAACTGCTGATTTTGGCTAAACTTCGATATTTTCCATTTTATCGCTTAAGGTGAACAGGCAGGGAAGTCATATCAAAGGCACGTTGAATGCAAAAACACACTCTTAGAAAAATAAAAAGAACGATTTCAGAAGCAGCGCTTCTATTACAAGTTCTTTAATAAAAAGTAAGGTTCTTATAAACGGATTCATCATAGAAGAAGCGCTGCTGTAAAGGCATGCTTTTCACTATAACCTTTACCTATTTACGCCGTGAAAAAGCATTGAAGTATTTTAATTTAAAAATTTCAAATGCCGGTGAAATTACAGCCGTTGAGACTTTAAGGATGGTAATGCCATGTCTCAGAGACCATATTCCAAATATGAGCAAACATTCGACATCTATTATTTTACTTATTAAGAAAGTTAAATTCATTCATTTCTTCCTCCTGGCTTAAACCACAGAGTGAACATAATATGTGATTTTGTTAGAGAAAATAAACAATCGCGTATTTACTTTTTTAACGAAAGCTATGGAAGGATAATTGAAAAATCATACTGTACTTCTTCTGTGTACTTCTTTCTCCTTCTCCTTGGTATCCCATGTAAAGGTTGTCAGGAAAAGATTGCTCTTAGCGATAAGACCGCCCATTGTGTCACCCTTTGTAAAATCTTCATATTTATGTTATGGTTATTCTATTCTGTAATAATGTAGTCGAATAGGGTATGACAGGTCGTATGAAAATTGGTAATGTTTTATTGAAGTATGAAGTACATAGACTACTGTTTGTAAGTAATCCTTTCTTTGGAAACTTAATTACGGCTCTTGATAAGCTTTCGATAGGAAACCCCATCGGCCTAACGACTTGGTTCTAAAGAAAAAACTTAAAACGTCAAACGTTCGAACTTTATTTTTATGCCATCCTTACTTTTTACGAAGCAAATGTAAGCGTTCAGTATATGAAATAACTTGTGAGTGTAACACCTTACAAGTTTTTCCCGTTGCACAAAGCAAGTCAACCAGGCTGTCGTTTGAAAAGAATATTAATCGACGAGAAAAAGAACTTGGAATGAATTTACAAACGTCTGTAGCAGAGGGCGGATGACATCGCTTTGAACGGTTTCTAGTTTATTATTTTCAGAGTTGGTCTATGTTTGTGTGATATTTCTTTCTCATTTGTGTTTGTGTGATGTGTCTTCCTCTTTATTTAATTCTACTTTAAGCAGAATTTTGCCTTGTGAAAGAAATGGGTTCACTCTTTTTATATGCTTTTTAATGCTACAGTATTGTTAATCGATTCTCTATTTAGAATAAGATTAGATTTTTTTTAAATTTTCTGACCAACGCCTTAGGAGTCAAAATCACGATTTAATTTGGACTCTTATTGCTCTGGTCAAAATAGTTGGTCTTATTGTATTGGTCAGTGTTGACAAACGGCAGTTGAAGTAAATATTTATGAGAGATTGTGACCGCTTTTTCGCTTTTATGCCAACGGAATAGGAGCCAAAAACGGTCGAACGAATGGGGATAGATTACAATATAGTTAAAGGTTTAAAGAAGATGTTGTGTGAACTTTATTCTGGTACCTTAAACGTTAAAAAGGCCTGAACCTTCTGTCCTCACTACAGTAGTGGGTCCATTTATTATACAAGGCTTTAGTCTCAAAACTGCGACGTGTTTAAATTACCCGACACTTCATTTAGAGCGAGTCACAAGCGTGTCAGTATTTGCACTATGCTGAGAGTGCTCGCCGTGACGTGTGAACGTGGCTACTGTTTACTTTGCTAATTACTTACTGCACGATTTGCTTCATATTGCTCTTTTTGACTCTCTTCGTTGATAAAAGGCTTTGTTTAGGTTCTGACAAGTATTTCGCAATTCTCTGTCGTTGTCCAAGCGATTTGCAGAATTGCTATTAAGACAATACTAGCTCGCCCGTGCGAAAAATTCGCACTATACTAATTAGAGTTTTTAAGTCGTTTTTATAAATAAACAGTGAAGCGGAATAATTTGAAAATAGTATTCCATGGTACCAGGGACGAATATCTGTCGATTGGTGGGTCGGACGTTCAGATTGGTTCGATAGAAAGACAGAAAAAGGGAGAAAACGGTTTCAGACCCTTGGTGAAATCATATATGTTGATCAATTCTAATTGTACATTCCTAAGCATAAATATTATTCGGCTTGGGAAATCCTGTTCACAAACTAAACTAAATTTAGGTTCAAAGTATTTTTTTAGTCTATTTAAATAAGAAATCGTCAGCAGATATCATTAGGTCTTGACAAATTAACATTCTCATCATCATCATCTCAGCGTATAATCCCGGTTGCATCCGCGGCTTTCGCGTTGGAGCCCGGGGTCCGCTTTCATACATATATGCCTCCATTTCGCACGATCTCTGGTATCCAGTGGTGTGAGATTATTGGCACAAATGTCATCTATTACAACGTCAAGCTAAGCACTTCTTTAGTCTACCTCGCTTGTTCCGGCCCGGCGGAGGCGCCATGGCAAGACATTTGTTACCCACGTAAAATGCCGGTTTTCGTAAGACGTGACCGTACCAGCGTAGGCGACCCTATTGTACTTTGTATGCTATGTCACGGACACGAAGACTGCCATGGATGCGGGAGTTCCTGATGCGGTCTTTCCGCGTAACTCCACAGATCCACCGCAGTATATTCATTTCCATCACACGCAGCTCCTGCTTGTGTCGCTCAAGCACAGGCCACGCCTCACATAAGAACAGGTCAAATGATGGTCTTAAAGACCTGTCCCTTAAGCATAACCATTTTGGGGTCACAAATGACACCTGTCACCTCACGACATTTTGCCCAAGCTGCGGAAATGCGTGACTTAACGTCGCAATTAATATCGCCGGACACGTAGGGCACCTACCTCAAGTATTTAAACTGGTTTGTGCACTCGACCATGTCTCCGCCTATGCACACAGAGATAGGATCTGTATTGTTGCTGGCCATGTGCACCGTCTTCGCCACATCGACAAATTAAGATACTGCACAAACAAAACAGACACCAATAAAAACGTGGCTAATAAAAGTACTTAAATTTAACAAGAACAAGGAAATTGACGCCATTGTGGTAAATAGGCCAATTGCTCAATCAGGCCCCAAAATGAATAGATAACACGTAGTTCTCTTCGTAATTGGATTGTAAAGTTATTTATCGGATGTGTGGATAAAATACTTAAATTTTTTTATAATTAAAAGTAGTGCTTGATCGCTATACAGCCTAATGGTAAGGAGTAATGGTAAAGAGCATATTTAATCAAAAAGCCGAGTGAATAGGAAGGAAGATGGCAGATGAGCGAGGTGATGCATTGCCAAACAAAACAAAACCAATACTGATGCCACGCCAGAGGGAGATTGGTCTGGAGACCCTCCACGACCAAACTCCCGACACAACACTTGGCGCATCGTATCTGGCACACAACTGCTCAGACCCGTCTTCCGTACGGCTTCACCAGACATCATGCTGGGACAAGACGAATCGCTTGGCGGCAGACTTTATCTGGTGGGTGGTAACTTCGCCCGGTATCCGATGTTATGGCCTACCACCGAGAAAATTGTAGAACTTTAACAGTGCAAAATTTACTAGAACAAAGCAAAACAAACCAGGCTTATTTTTGAAGTTAAGTTTTTCCACTACTTTTCCCTGGCACCCTATTAAGAAAAAGCTCCACAAATAAGACAGCAAAACATTTAATCTTAATGAAATAGTGTCTGGTCAGCAAAGACTGAACATAATCCAAGTCTTAACGTCTGCCGGGCGACGTGACAGGCGTGTAGTAGTCTAAATAAAAATATGGCGGTCGCAGCAGATGTCACGACCATGCTGAGCTTTAATTTATCACTTCGCTTAGAGTAGGGGGAGAGGGGTCAACGGTGTTCAAGATTTTGTGGGTTTTATCAAATTACCTTTTCTCGGGAGATGTTACAACTGGTACAGTAAAATGATTAGATTTGTTGTACAACTAAAATAACAAATATTTATTAATTATAATTTTTATTAACAGTGAGTAGACAGTTAACAATTAGTAAACAACAGTAAATCTAAAAATTAAAAAAAGTTGCTCCACACTAGGCATTACTCTTGTATCGTGGGTGCATTTATAAACATTTAAATTCACATACACAAACAGTTAAGCGGAACAACTACGTAGGCCATAAATATATTTGTTCTGTGTGGGAATCGAACACGCGACACGCAGCGCAGCATCGATCGCTCAGCTACTGTACCAACTGTGTCGTCAGTATTTGACGAATTAGTAAAAAGTTACTAAATCTACATACCTTTTGTAATGGAATGAATGTTAAAATATGACGATTAATTTTTGTATTACACCAATCGTCGAAAACAACTAATTTGGGTAGCGCCATTTTCTTTTGATATACAAAAAAAAACACTATCTACCCATCTCTTCCGTGTAATCCGATGTCACCATTGACACTGTAAAAGTCGCGCCGTTAATAACAGGGTGAACTGTTATTAACGGCGCGACTTTTACAGAGAATATCCAGTGGATTTGACCGAAATCCCTCCTGATGGTAAGCAAATGATGGCAAAGCGTGCTAGTTTATTAAGCACCTATTCACTCAAAAAACTGAGTGAATAGGAAGGAAGACGGCAGTTGAGCGAGGTGATGCAATTTTAAACTCAACAACACGACCAACGATGCTGCGCTAGAGGGAGATTGATTTGGAGACCCTCAACGACCAAACTTCCGACACAACAACATTTGGCGCATTGGCACACATCGCAACATAACTGCTCAGACCCGTCCTCCGTACGGCTTCACCAGTCATCATCCATAGCAGCCGATTTTATGGCCTACTAATCTATTAATATACATATGTATGATGTATCTCATATCTTTTATCAGAGTATTCAATTGAAAACATTTTTTTTAACCTTAATGTATTATGACGATAAATTACAAAAGTAAATCAAAAACTAGGGCTCTACTTCGAAACTAACTTCTAACTTCGAAATTTCGTGTTGACTCAAAAGACTGGCGATAAAACCTTTGCTTCGCTATGACTTATAAAAAAAAAATGCAGATTAATTGCGTAATGCACTGTTCGTAGCAATGGGTTTCATTTTGGCAGTCCTACAATATTCATTGGGTTATTTACAATGTCGAGCAGACATAATATCATTGGAACATACAGAGCAATGGATTAGCAATTTGCTTCAATGTGATTCAAATTGATAGTTATAGAGTGTTAGGCAAGTGGTATCTAGATGTCAATTCATCTAGATACCAGTTTTTGTTACGAGTCTTGTCGTTGTCAGCTCGTCAAACTTATTGACACCTAAACATGTGTTTAGTTTCAAATAAGTTCGTAAATTTTTTTATTCACAATTATTGTTACTCTTATTTTGTTATTATTATTATGAAATGACTATAAAAGTTCTTCTTCTTTTTTCAAGGTGAGACTCCACCTCAATTCTTGATCAATGGCCTCTGTGGAATAGATACCACAATTTTGCCAATAACACGTATAACAAATTATAGAAATTCTTTGAAAATTTTATTTCATAGTAATGGCGGATATCGCCAATGACAGTTGAAAAAGACGGCCGCGTGAGCCGTCTTTGAGGAAGTTTTGAGGCAAAGTCATGATGTGGCCACTATGCTGCTATATTTCAATGTTCTTTATGAATTATTTACTCAATGCACTTTTTACTAGATAAATCACGCGCTTTTATTTAGTAAACGACACTATAAATAATTTTAAAAGTCCAATGAAAAATGCACGTGACATTCATCTTAGCTTTCCCGTCAAAACTGCGACCACAAACGTTTCACAAGGAGCTTTACTGGTCGATAGCAGACATTAACATAAGTGACATGTGACACTTAATGGTTTCATCTCAAGCATTTATATGCTTGAGCAAAGTCATCTACCTCATTCTACCATATAAGTGACGTCATCTCACGAAATGAATAAATAAAAAAATATATTTCAACTCAGGATAAGAAAATAAAGAAATGGTGCATTTCGGTTTAAGGTTGTGTCAGTTTTGAAATGATTGAATTTAGTATGTAGTTATGGTCTTACAGAGCGACATTGTCATGTCTAACAAAGCTCTATAAATAAAGATAAAAAAAAACAAATGTTGTCAATAGATGTTATGCCAAATAAAATGAATAAAAATATTTTTATAAATCTACGGTGAAATCCAAAGTCGGTAAAAGGCAAAATTTTAGGTTAAAGATAAATTTTATTAAAAGAAGAGGTCAAACGAACTTAGAAAATTCTCAAAGGAAATAACTTGTTGTATTATGTTTGCAACTTTGCACGCTACGTCGGCTCCATAATATGGTCTTCAAAAGACTGCATAAACTCATCTTAAGGCTTTATTAAAAGCCTTAAGATGAGTTTAAAACAGTTAGTACATTAGTACTAACTGTTTTGTGCAAGGAAATATACTGGAAAACAAAAGAGTGCATTAAGGTCTTCAAGTGAATAAAATGCGAGACGCGGGTACGTTTGACTATATAGAAATACGAAGAAGGTATCAGAAATATAAATAAAGTCATCATCATCCCAGCGTTAATCCCAGTCGCATCCGAAGCCTTTTCAGCTTTGGAGTCTGGGGTCCGCTTTACCAGTCCAACTGCTGATATGGCTAAACTTCGACATTTTCGGTGAAGCGACTGCCGTCTGACCTCCACAACCCGAAGGCGACATCGAAGCAAGAAATATAAATAAAGTATTTGATAAAAATATACAGATATGTATTGTTAAAAATAAAAATTAGTTATCTTTTGATTAATTTTACTACGTTTTCGCCTTAATTATGCAATATAGAAAACCCTGTCTGACCCGTGAAGGCATTGTAATCTATAACTGATTCTACGAATGCGTACAAAGCCTGTCTAAATTTAAAAGTCGCATCTTATATCCGTAATCCTTACGCGATTGTCCAGACATTTAAACGCACGCTCAGACGGTACCGTGGTACAAAACGGATCTCATAGTCTCTACGAGCTTCTGTATAATTGCAGTCACTGCTATCCAGACTCATCAAAATGTCAAAATACGTTAGGAAATGATATGATCAAACAATACACGGAAAGTCTGTACAGAAGCAATGTTTACGCGAAACTGATAATGTAAAGTAAAAGTGTTTTTTATTTCATTACAAATATAGTTTAAAAAACATGCTTTTAAAGAATATCAAACTAAAAAGTTAAAAATAATTAAAAAAAATAGCGAGAGACGCTTTGTGCCATAATTTTTGTACCTATATTAAGCGCCTCACGCTTTTTTTTTAATTACTTTTAACTTGTTAGTTTGATATTCTTTAATGGCATGTTTTTTTAGTTTTTTAAACTATATTTATGTTCAACTTTTTAGTTCGATATTCTTTATAAAAAAAAAAGACTAACAAGCGAACGTATTGAAAACTGTGGGACATTTTACAGTAATGAGCCGCTCACTCGTAGTCCAAAGAGTTAGAGACGGACAAACAAACAAACAAGCAAGCAAGCAAGCAAACATACAAGTAAAGCTAATAAAAAGCATGTAAAAATAGGCACACAGGTTCTTGGTGGCGGTACTCTTTGACTAGAGATGTGTAAGTACTCAAAATATTCTGGATATGAAATATATGGATCGATCGATATGATTTACTCATAATTATTTTTGGTATTGATCCAGTATAGCTGAATTTCATTCTCGATTTTACATCGCATGGGATTGTTAAGAACTTTTACAAAACTCAAATTAGGTACACAATTGTTAGTGAAAATCTTGATTTGCTGCAAAGCAATAACATGCCAAAGTTTTAATTTCAGTTTCTGTCTCAATATCGATGATATTGACCGTTAAAATGTTATACTATTTGTAATTCTTTACTAAAATCATATTTCATAAGACCTTCTCGTTTCTCTTTATTGATATTTTTGTTATAATAATGTTATTGGTAATTAATTGATAATGAAACGAAAGTACTATATCACCATTAGGTAATCTGCGTCTTACAAGAAACCATTCAACCGGGTACAAGTTTCGATAAACAGCGATAAAAAACCGTTATTACGCAAAAAACAGTCCTCTAGTTATTTATTATTTTGAGGTCGTCGAAAGAGATCCTGAGATCGTCCACGTCGGTCGGCGGCATCACAGACGGATGCCGCCAAGAGGTCAAATAAAATGCCTCCAATAATACCGTCGAAAATGGTATTGTCACTTTTTTAAAAATTTACCAATCTTTAGGGAAGTTGAAGTTAATTCGCTGAAAAAAAAGAGGTTATTCATTACTATTTTTACTATGATGATTATGGAAAGTTTCAAATTTTATTAGGTCATGTGTTTATCTAACTTCTGTAATAGTTATGGGTCGGACGGGGTTTTCTTTATATGTATACAAGCTTTCCGCCCGCGGCTTCGTCCACGTGGAATTCGGTTATATCGCGCTTTTTAGATTTCCCTCGGGAATATCATTTTTTTTTCAATAAAAGGTAGCCTTTGTACTTTCTCAGGGTCTAAAGATAGTCTGTGCCAATTTTCAACAAAATCGGTTGAGAGGTTTAAGCGGGAAAGCGTAACAGACAGACATACAGACAGACAGACAGACAGACAGAGTATTAGTATGGATTTTATATTTTTACAAATTCATTGTGCTTTATATTAATAACTATCTACTACAGAACTTTCTAAAAGCATGTGAACTCCTAGATCCCTCGGATGTTATTTAAGTTAGTTAAAGTTGGGATTACTGAGTTTCCTCTAGTTCCTTTTACTTTGAAAGCTAAGAACTAATTACTTAATCCTTATTTGCCTTTGCTTTTAGTCTATGCATCGTTAATCTAAACGATGCATAGAGCAATTACAACTACAAATCGTAAATAATTGAAACTGAATATGTGAGAAAAAAAATCATTTGATTTGTGGAAGCAATTTCTTTCTGTGAAACTATTTTAAAAGTATTATTTTTTTGATGCAAATAAAATAGTCTATGGTTCAAGCAGTTTTGCTGCAACGGATGGGTAAAACCCATACGTTTTCGCCTGTGCCAGTAAAACTCTGATACGTATGCCCGCTCCGCCTACGCATAGAGTGACATTACTTGATGATATCCCATTTAAAAAAAAAGACGAGTTGGACACGGTGGTTCACTTTAGCCCAGAATCAAAAGAACTGGAAGTCACGAGGAGAGGCTTCTTATTATTTAGGTATATACACCTAAATAAATATGTATAAATCCTCTTGTTAGTCCAACCCTTCGTCCAACAGCCTGTATATCTTTGAATCCAAATAAAAATAATGAGTAATCTCCATTATAAACAAGCAAAAAAATAAAGCCCTTGCTCTGTGTTCTTATTTCAAATTAAATGTTTCTTGACTTTTCGGAAAGTGTTAGTTATTAATATGTAAAACAACAAGAGAAAATTAAATTTAACGATTGTGTTTAAAGCGAGAGGAAGTGCTTTTTATAATAGTTTTAAAAGTGGACAGAGTTTGAGCACGCCTTACGGACATGGGCAAGTCAATCCATAGCCGAACTGCTTGTACAGTAAAGGATTGTCTGTAATACAGTTTACACGAGTATAGATACAGACGTTCAGTCTGTCTCAAAATGCATAGTGTTGCATGCAATGCAGTGTTGTACTAACTGCTTTCTTTCTTTTTTAAGTTTGAGATGAAAAAATTACATTTGGTTTTTATAATAAATCTAATAATTTTCTCCTTTATTTTATTTTACAAACATATAAATTACATTTTAAAAAATTATATATTTAAATATAATAAACCATTCAAAAATATAAAAAAAAACTATTTGCTCCCAACGATTTGCTACTGAAGGAGCTGGAAATTACTGAAAATTCCAGTAACGCCATCAGGGTGGAATTCGGTGTGGACAAATGGGTCATGCAGGTGAAGCGATTAGAGATTGTGGAATCAGTGGGAACTCAACTCACGGGTTCCATAAAGCTAAGAGTCCTCTCCACATCCGAAACCTATAAGTATTTCGGTATGTCGGAAGCGTTGGTATCAATGTTCCGGATATGAAGCAATTGTTGGAGAAACGCTTCTTTGGGAATATAATTCTTTCAACGAGTACGTACTTAGGTCAACTGCGTAAACACTGCCGAACGTCGCGTAATTTAATTATCGACTAGATAAACAAAAATCAAAACAAAACATAGCGGGCGCGCGCGTGTTGGGGCGACAGTGAACGCAGGCAGCGAGTAAGAGTGACTGAGAGGGTAAAAGTGGTGAAGTGAGAGCCTGTAGACGCAGATACAGACCAAAAGCGAGGAGCAAGAGTACAGACTTTCCTCAAAATACCGCACATTGGTATGATCATTTATTTGTTACCGGACAGGCCTTGAAAATATCGGACTGTACTACACTTATAGCCATCGATATTCATACCTGTTCGTGTTTGTTGAAACTTTTTACAAGAGGATTTACTTTTTATTTGCGTTTTTATTATTACGTTTTTATTTTTACTGTATTACCGGTTCGCCCCTTTTAAATGTTTGTTGCATCGGGTGACGTCTTTACGTCGACCCCAGCTGTCGCTGAAAACCAGCGCTGGGCTCTGTTTTTACATAGAGATGTAGCATAATGCTGAGCGACAGCCGTTTTGCGTGGATGTGACGCATGTTTCCCTCAACTATTTTTTATGTTTTTGTAAACTCTTGTGTCATGTTTACTGCAAATAAACGTTTTTTTCTTTTCTTTTGTTTCTTTTTTTTTTTACTCAAAACTCACCCCACGACATTGTCCTCATTTCTCTGTAACACGATAATTGAGAATCGATTTCCACTCAATTTTTCAGTTACCGGTGCTGGTGCTCTTTTCTTATTCTCACCATTCGCATCTCTCTTAATATTCCCATCTCAGTTGTACGCAATTGCTTTTCATTTACCTATCCCTTTTGTGATCCAACATCGACACAAGACAGCAGGTCTTATCATGGTTTTATATATCTTCCCCTATATACGTTCGTCATGTAGGTATGTTATTTTTTATATGAAGTATAAAATACAATATTTTATAATGTTTTAAAGATTGCTATTGTGCGATTGTAATTAATTTTCTTTTTCCAATTTCCTGAGTAACAAAATTTTGATTTAAATATTATGACGCTGGCGTCCACGTCATCGTTGACATTGTCACATTGGAGCTAACAAAGTAACTTTAAGTGGTGATTGCGTGATATATTAAAATGTTTTATTTAGGGAAACTGAGTAGCTTGAGCGGGTTGTTTGCTTTGATGAATTGGGGCAAGATTGTAGCAAGAAATTGAAGGATAAATTTACTGTTGGTAAAAAATTCAATTATCATTAGGCCAGGAAGGAAATGAAAGCTTAGATAACGGCGGATGAAGATGGATCCTTCATCCAAGGAATATTCGTTATCATTTGGGTCAACTCTAATTAACATGGGCTGTTTTTCTTGGTTATCGTGCTCAAAGGAAGCTCTCGAGTACGCCTTGTTCATCTCTCGGGTACCGTTTACTTAACCCTGTCTCATAATTTTCAGTAAACTTGTGCTTCCGCTCTTTAAAGCTAAGTTAAAGCAATGAAATGAAATAGGCACACGAAATTTGAACTACTAAATAATAATATTGAATTGATTCTAGATGACCTTTTTCAAATGAATATTTTGTATAAAGAAGAATGGTCGAGAATTGCAAAGATTCGGCGGTACGTTACACCAGGACAGCTTCTAATGTTATACAAAGCACAGGTTCGTTCGTGTGTGGAGTACTGGAGTCACATTTGGGCTGGTGCTGCAAAATGCCACCTGGCAAATTTGGATTCGGTGGAGAAGCGTGCGAAGAGGCTAATTGGCGACCCAGACTTGGTTCAAAACGGTCTCCAAAGCTTGGAGCACAGGTGAAGGGTGGCCAGTCTGTCAGTGTTCTATAGAATGACTTTTGGAGAATGTGTGCAAGAATTGCATGACTTAATTCCCCCATCTGCGTTTCATTACCGGACGACCTATCGTACGGCGAGTATCCCTCGTAGCTGACACCACTACAATCCGGGCGAAGCGTTTCGCCTTGTATTATAGAGCAGCGGTAGCCTAGTGGTATCGCCCACGACTTACAACTTGTAGGTTCGAACTCCGACAGGCGCTTTACCTTGTGTAAACTATTTTCATCACCACTGCTCTCAAAATGGTGAAGGAAAACATCGCAAGGAAACCGGCATATACTAGAGACAAAACTTCGAGAACATGTGACATCTACCAACCCGCTCTGGGCCCGCGTGGTAGATAACGGGTCACTCCCTCTCATCGAGAGGAGGAGGAGTCATAAGAACGGCTAAATTATCGGCTGATTATGTATGTCACTGAATTCCCAAACTGCTGGACGATTTTGATGTTTTTTCCCCATTCCATTCCTAGATAGTTTCGATTCACAATTGGACCTGGTAGATGGTGCTGTTCTGACAGGACAAAGTTTGTCTAATATAACTAGGATAAAATTACTATACCACAGTAGATAAATTCTTAGCTTCGAAGGATGATGCTTCGATGCGACTGGTGTTTAGTGATATGTCTGCGCCACCCTTGGCAAATCGCATCTGTCCATAATCATCATCAATTTAGCCGAAAGACGTCCACTGCTGGATATAGCACCACCAAGGATCTTCGCGACGACCGATCCTGCGCTTCCCGCATCCAGCGGTTTCCCACGACCTTCAAAAGGTCGTCGGTCTACTTTGTCGGGGACCTAACCACGCTGCGTCTTCCGGTGCGTGGTCGCCACTCGAGAACCCGTCAGCCCCATCGGGCATCGGTCCTACGGACAATGTGTCCGGCCCACTGCCACTTAAGTGTTGCAATTCTTCAGACTATGTCGGTTACTCTCATTCTTCTTTGGATATCCTCATTTCTGATTTGATCACGCAGTAAAACCCTAAGAATAGCCCTCTTCCTTGCCCTTTGAATAACCTTGAGCTTTCTTATAAGGCCCATCTGTCCGCAATCAATCTGTCAATCGCATATGTACGCCGTTCGGTAAATCACATCGCGGTGACTCGTATGTAGTACGCTATAAATAATGTCTATCAATTGCTTTCAACGCTACCGCTGTCGCCAGACGCGTGTCTCTTCAGCGTGTAGCTTCAGGGAAGGGGTTGCTGGCTATATGTGGTAGCCCTCAGCTGTCAACATCCATTTATAATCTGTTGTGGCTCTATAACCAGTCCTCACAAACACGAGCGACACGTGTCAACGGCAGAGGGAGCTGCATCCGCCGAAGAGTGCTAACGGCAGCCAAGTATGATAGATTGGTCTTTATCACACACAGCCCCCCAGTACAACAATAAACAATAAGACAAATTTATTTAACAGATTTTCAACTTTATCACTAAAGCATTAAGGTTTAAAGTTGATTGGGAAATTTTACAACACCAGATTTTCATAAAATAGGTATAATTATATATGTACGTAGTATGGTAATTTGTTGATTCTGTGCCAAAATAATATATTAGAAGTGGTTTTTGTTGATTATTTTAATGATTGACAACATTTAATGTCTATAGTTTGCTTTTGTTGTGATCATTTCGTAATAAATGTTCAAAATAATATAGTATTGTACAGGATATTTATTAAGTACTTGCTTTTGCTGATTCTGAGCCCTGATATAAACACAAATTGTTTTAACTTACAAGTTTTTGGTTTGGTTGTGTTTCGACTGGATCGTTGTAATTGAAATGTGAAAATTTTAAATAGGTAATCAATGTAACTGTATTATGGTATACAGCTATATTGCTATACAAGCAACTACTTATATCACGGCTCTAACCATCCTACTGCGACATATTCATAATATAATGACGCCGCCATGACACGCAATGCTTAATAAATTAAACGATCCAATTAATTATTTTACCTCTGACAACAAACAAGCAACGAAAAAAGACCACAGTTGGTAACAATAATGCTACATCGGTAGTAAAATAACTGTACATAAAAAAATCAAAGTAAATACTTTTTACTAACTAAGTCTATTATTTAAAAAAAAGGAAAAATCCATCCCGTCACAATTGACAAGAAAACTATTTTTGCTGTAAACCATGACATAAAATAAAACTCGTCAATAAAATATCAATTTCAATAAAAAAACAATCATGTTTTAACAACTATTCTCGAGTTTTTTAAATGTATTAGTTGATACATTTTCTTTTATGAAAATGGGTGATCAGTTGTTTAAAAAATGGTACCCAACCATGCACGATCTGGTGAGTTCGAATTTTACCTTTTTTGTTGTTTGACATCTTTGCCAATGAGACTGTCGTGACCACATAGTTTTAAGTTGATATTTTAGTTGATAAAATGTATTTTAAATGACGTGAAAACTATGCACAAAATTTTAAAACGATATCATGAAAAACCACAAAGTTATGAGATTGTTATCCTATTTGGTTGTCCCAACAAAAATATGGCCCACGCTCAGTCCAGGCGGGCGAACCAGGTGCATTGACCTGTGGCGTCAGCTGAGCGTGGACATGCGCCTGCGTAAGCTGCGTAGCGCGCTCAGTAACCACACTGCGACAACTTCTAAATGTATTTGTGAAAAAATATAACATGGTGTAAAAATTATTGGAATCGATTCAGTTGTTTATTCTGAACAAACTACATATATTTAGGTTTCACACAAACAAAAACTAACGTTCTATAATCTGTTTGGGATATTCTGTGTTGTTTGTAGAAAGTTGGCTTTCTGCGATTGTGGCTTTTAAGCTTACTTCGTAAAGTTTAAATTATGTAGTATGTGACAAAGATCGGTGTGTCCGGAAATTACGGGGACATTAATGAGGCGTTTTTCCTTTACGAAGAGGATTAAGGTGGGTTCCTTAGTAAATTGCGTTTTCGTGCGTAACGGCCCGCTGGCGCTTTGTTAGAGTGAAGCGGTTAATTGCTTATATTAAGGCTGTTTTAAGTTTGTGAGTGGGACCATGTTTTGTGTGTTTAATCAACGTGATTTTCTTTGAATTTGAAGTAAGGAGGTGCTTGCAGTAGGCGATTTAGGGCTAAAAGGGTAATTTTGGTTATGAATAATCGAAAAAAAAAATGTCTACTTGACACTGCGTACATTTATTCAAAATACACCATTTACTTTGCTTAGCTTTGACTTGTCATGGAGCCAATAATATAAAGCTAGTTTTCAGTTTCAGTTAAAGAGAAATTTGAAAAGTTAATGTTTAAGCAGGAAGGGCTTTCCATTAAATAGTAACAGTATTTATAATTAAAGCAAAAGTTTGGCTTTTATTTAGGCTAACACAGTTCACTGATTCATAAATAAACGTCTTTTAAGTTATGTAACATATCAGTGCTGATCTGTTCTGGAATCTTTGCAGCGATGCCAAGTCGATTGGTAATATATCCAAGTGATGAGATGTCTTTACCATGCCGCCATAATGTCCGTCGCAAGTCCAGAACCAGCAGACTAAACATATCCCTCTTAAGCGAGGAGTGAGACAAGGGGACGTTATTTTCCCCAAATTGTTCTCCAATGCCCCCGAGGATATGTTTAAGAGGCTGGATTGGCAGGGTTGGGGCATTAGCTTCAATGGCGAGTACATCTCATACTTGCAATTTGCGGACGATATCGTTATCATGGTGGAAACACAGCAAGAGCTGGAACAAATGCTGACCAACTTAGCTGAATCCTCCCAACGCATCGGTCTCCGGATGAACTTAGACAAGACCAAAATTATATTCAATGAACGGGTCACTCCGGGACCGGTTGCCGTAAACGGAATGCCGCTCGAAGTTGTTTCAGAATATGTGTACCTCGGGCAAACGTTGCAATTAGGGAAAAACAGCTTCGGGAAGGAGGCAAATAGAAGGATCCAGCTGGGATGGGCAGCATTTGGTAAACTTTGGTAAAATTTGGTAAACTGACAGTTTCGCTTGAAGAAGTACGCTGAACCGCGCCTCAAACCGAAGTCACCGTTCGATAAGCGCCACTTTCCAAAACGACTCTGTCCACGTGCCGCCATTACAAAATGATGTCACAACGTTTGCCCCACTACGACACAAATCAAATGAAAAACTTTAATTGAAATGATATCGTTATCCACGGCATGTAAATGGTACCCAGAAAAGGAAAAAAAGTACCACTTATTACTTTTTTTTTTCCTTTTCCTGAAAAAAAAAAATTATGGACGAGGTCGGAGAGTGTGGGATTTTTGGATTCTTATTATATTTATTCGATCTAGGTCTAGATAACGTGGTGGTAAAACTTAACTCACATGATCAAACTGTATGTTAATTAACACTACCTCTTTAACGCTAACCACTTAACAAAAAAATATAAGCAAACCAGACCAATTATGAATATTAAATATTACATAAGTTACGTTAAAACGCTAGATTTTTGTCTTAAGTACTTTTTAGCTTGTTCTCACAAAAATGCAGAGATAAGTGACATTGCAGAGTCTTGAGCAAAGTCTGCAAACTGACTTGGTATATTTTGTTTGCAGCCTGCCGCCTAGACAGAAATCTACATTTGTTGCTGGTATGCGCCACTGCCATCATTGGACATATGAGCGGCATGTACACAGATCACCGCCAGTGGCAGGGGGATGTGTTAGGCAATAGTGTATGTAAAATTATACAAATAATTGATTTTTTTAAATATTTTTCACATCTCAAATGCTTGTGAATGAAAGTCTGCAATGTCACTTAGTCTGCACTTTATTAATTCACAACTCAAAAAGTAAATAAGAAAGATAAAATCAGCCTTTTGTGCAAAATTTTTTTGGATTACTTGATGATGGTTTACAAAGGGATTTTTTATTTCGCAGCCTTTTTTTAACATAGTAATAATACAATAATTGAAATTATGCAATTTTTTAATAAACTGTTACTTAAACATTTCAGTTTCGTGTTTCAAGATCGTCATGTGGTGGACCTGAAGAAGGAGTAAGCCGCTCCACCTTATTTCAAGTCAGGAACTGGATCCGAACCCACGAAGAAGCACAGGTAATTTTGATTATTTTACTGTGGGAAAACGTATCGATAACTGATTCTACTAATGCCTATAAAGCCGGGCTGAAGATAAAGAAAAATACCCCAAAAAAATAAATATTATTTCGAAAAAGGATGTAAGCAGTAGGCAATACATGCGCGGGCGAAAGAGGGTAGTGCAAGCGGCACGCACCCGCATCGATCATAACAATATATAATAATTTATAAAATACCAATTTTTGGGGAAGTTGGAATTAATTCGCGGAAAAAGATTATTTCAAAATTCATTAGTAGGTATTGTTACTATGATGATTATGAAAAATTCCATAATTTTATTTGGACACGTGTTTACCTAACCTTAATTTATTATCCTTATGGTTCGGACGGGTTTTTCTTTACATATTGTATATTGCAGGAATATTTCAACAGGGTCCAGTAAATTGAAGAACACAATACTTTGACTTGAGTTGAACTGTTATATTTTAAGGAGAGGTTAACCTATTAGCCTATATGATTAAGGACAGTTACGATCCCTTTCAGATAGATTACCGTAACTGAAGTAAACACATTCCTACATTTTTACAGTATGAATAGAATAGAATACTCTTTATTATGTACACCATATAGATTACAGAAAATAAATATAAAGATTTTACAAAGAGTGACACAATGGGCGGTCTTATCGCTAAGAGCGATATTTTACAGAGACTGTTATCTTTTATAGCCATACGAACATCTAGTGGCAGTCATTACGGGTTGTTGGAGCCCTCAAAAGTCCAACAATTGGTCTAACTGCAATGCTTCGGTATCGCCTTCGGGTTGTGGAGGTCAGACGGCAGTCGCTTCATGGAAAATGTCGAAGTGTAGCCATATCAGCCGTTGGACTGGTAAAGCGAACCCCAGACTCCAAAGCTGAAAAGGCTTCGGATGCGACTGGGATTAAAGCTGGGATGATGATGATGACGGTTATCTTTTATAGAGAGATGTAGTCAAGGTCAAAACAACTTGAGGGGCCCGTGGCAAATCAAATCGAAAGTCATTTATTTAAACTAGGTTCAGAAGCACTTTTCGAACGTCCAAATTACAAAAGACAATTTTCAATGTTGCAAAGATAAAATTGGTAATTTTATTACATTTAGAACTGTGATACACCGTGTATATATCACAGAGAATTTAATTAGGCTGAAATATTCGCCTACTGGGTCTCTTCAGGAGGGTGGGCTGTAATCCACTACAATGCGGGTTGGTAGCAGTCGCATCCCTTCGAATTATTGATTCTAGGACATGCCGGTTTCCTCAAGATGTTTTCCTTCACCGTTTTGAGAACAGCCCTTAATCTATTATAATATACTAGCCTCCGCCAGCGACTTCGTTCGCGTAGAGTTAGTTATGCTCCGCTTTGACTTCAGTTTTCGCAACATTTTTTGTTACTGCTCTGCTTCTATTCCAGCGGGATGTTATATAGCCTAAAGCCTTTCTGGATTAATAGGCTATCCAACGCAAAAAGAATTTTTCAAATCGGGCCAGTAGTTCCTGAGATTAGTGCGCACAAACAAACACACAAACAAACTCTTCAGCTTTATATATTAGTATAGAATTAATTTAGATAATAATTTTATATAATATATAAAATGAATGCGACTAGTTGTGATGTCGACTACCAACTGATTCCAATTAGTCACAATCATTTGACAAAAATATGTCTGCCGATTAGGGGACAGAACCCTAATCGTGTAATATACTATTACTATAAATTGGATTAATTTTGAAGCCTATATATTTCTAATCCATTGCTGTTGATATTCGAAAAATGTCTGCCCAACAACGTAACTAACGTAGTGAATGCTGTTGAATTGTCAAAGTGAAATCCATTGCTACTGATAATATGTTACTCAATTACCCTGCTGTAAAAGTGAAATCATCATCATCATCATCATCTCAGCGTTAATCCCAGTCGCATCCGTAGCTTTTTCAGCTTTGGAGTCTGGGGTCCGCTTTACCAGTCTAACTTATTTTGGCTAAACTTCGACATTTTCCGTGAAGCGACTGCCGTCTGACCTCCACAACCCGAAGGCGATATCGAAGCATTGCAGTTAGACCAATTGTTGGACTTTTGAGGGCTCCAACAACCCGTAACGACTGCCACTAGATGTTCGTATGGCAACCGGGACCAACGGCTTAACGTGCTTTCCGAGGCACGACCAGACCAGTGCAAATATTCATATTCATGCATACAAATATTTGCACTGTGCGGGGATCGAACCCGCGCCTCCTTGCGCAACGGCGGCGTTCGCTACCGCTACGCCACAGAGGCTGTCAGCTGTAAAAGTGAAATCATTTACATAAAGCAAAGTACCTGGCCTGGATTTGACACAACATAATACAGTGGGTCTATTTTTCGCGTTTGACAAATGTGTTTCTATATTTTGATTTCAGATAATGCTCGCTAGTATCCTGGTGGTGGTAGGTCTCTGGTGGTTGGTGCGAGCTGTCCTCAGTCTGCTTATAAACCTGATCTGTCCCATATTGGTCGTCATTCTAGCAGTGGTCAGTATGATCTAGAGTGAATTGTGGCGTTTAATAATAGTTTATTTCAAGCATTTAATTAGCAACCCTAAAATAAAAAATAACTCGACTAAAAATTTAATGAAAATAAAACTCGTACTAAAAATAAAACTATTACGAAAATTTAATAAAAATATAACTTATGCTAAACACTGCCATACCAATGATGATGGTGAGTACAATTATTTTGTCTCCCTGAGTTAGGGTTGTCAGCTATACTGTTTTGAACAGTATTATACTAGTGCGCTTTACCATCAACGATTGCGTAACTGCTTACCATCAGGCAGGATTGCGGTCAAGCGCTGGTTTATAATACGTAAAAAAAAAAAAAAATATACTTTTTACTGTTGACCAAAAATAAAGTATAAAAAATACTGTTTTCAGCATGCTAACACATTATGTGATATACTTAAACGCTCACACATTTTTATTTAGTCAGAGGGCGCGCGCGCTCAATGCAGTGCAGCGCAGCTACCAAACAAATCATGAGTGCCAAGTGGCGGGAGGACAGAAATAGAGCATCAATAAATTTGATTAAAATTGAGCTCCTCATTTATTTTAATTTAAATTATAATTGTGGTGAGGCGTATGAAATATTCAAAAACGATTTAATTTAGTAAGTTGTGCGAGGAGTTCCAAAAAATATGTACCTATGTAAAAAATTGAATAAATAAAATACTGTTAATTTTTCTAAAATACTGTTTAATATTCTTCACAGACCTGAATATACTTTATTCCTTGTAAAAAAAATGGCAACCCTATCCTGAGTACGTGTTTTAAAATTGCTTTTTAGTACAACCATATATATATATTTTTATATAATTAAGTAAACAAGTGCTTGACCGTGATCACGCCTGATAGTAAGCACTGATGCAATCGTTGAAGGTAAAGCGCACTAGTTTATTTTGAGCTTATTCATTCTAGCCTTGAAGGCACTTAAATTATAATCGGAGAGGAAAGCCGTTGAAGGCAAATTAGAGCATTTTCCAATTTCCTTTGGAAGCCTTCAATGGTCTTCCTCTCCGATTTCTTCGATGCTTTATATACGAAAGGCAAAACGCTTCGTTCGGATCGTAGTGGTATTAACAACGTAAGAGTTGTATGATGGTCGAATTAAGCCATGTGATTTTCGCGCACTCCCTCTAAAATGCATCCTATAGAATACCTAAAGGCTAGCTACCCCTACGTTTGTACTACAGGCTTTATAGTTTGGTCTTCACTAATTCTGGTTCACCTTGCGCATCTTGTACGCCTCTCCAGTACAAATTTGCTAAATGGCATTTTGCAGCACTATCTCAAAGCAAATCCATACTAATATTATAAATGCGAAAGTATCTCTGTCTGTCTGTCTGTCCGGCTTTCACGCCAAAACTACTGAACCGATTTTGATGAGATTTGGCACAGACAATCTTTAGACCCTGAGAAAGGACATAGGCTACCTTTTATCCAGAATAAATTTGATGTTCCCGAGGGAAATCTAAAAAGCGCGATATAACCGAACTCCACGCGGGCGAAGCCGCGGGCGGAAAGCTAGTAAATACATAAGTCTATAAATTGACATTTCTTAAAATGGTTATTCAATAAGATTATCTGAAGTAAGCGAGGTGTATTGAATGTTGTAATGATTATAATCCTATTACAAATAAGATCGTAAATCATATAACTTGACACTGAACAACAAATTGCGAAAACGTAAGCACGGTTTTAATTATTTCGCGGGCTTCCCTAGCTTTCTTTTATTAAACTTAAGAAACGTTAAACTTAGTCAATGAAAATAATTATGATACACTACTTAAAACTGAAAATAACAGGATTAGGATAAACAGAAAGAGCTAAGTTTTGGATTAACGAAAATAAACTTCAGAATGACATACATTCGTGAAATCAAATAATTTTCTTTTCTTTCCTCAGGTATGTGTACCCCAGCTGCGAGCGCCTCTTCTAGGTCAAAACTACCCATTACTAGCAAACCTACTAAGAAACATATTACTTAAAATGGCTGACAACATTAGATGCTCCTAATATCGAAATTATATTGAATGTAAAGTTTGAAGTTAAAATTGTAGCAATGTTTGTATTTTATAGAACCTCATCAATCAAATATAATGAATTTCTCTTTTTGTGAACTCCAAATAATTTTTGCGCTGAGCAGTGCTGGTGCTGTGGCAGCAAACTTATGAGTTGTAGGTCGTGGGGTTCACCCAAAACTACGCTTGGTATTTACGCTTGTGCCCACCAGGCCAACTGGGCAGTTAGTTGTTAGAGGCATCTACATACAGGGTGGATCTGACATCGTAACGCAAACTTCGCGAAAAGGCTTCGTTAATGAGCGGTTACAGAAATCAAAGTGTTTAAAAAAATGTGTCGGCTCGGCCTTTGAACTTTGCAAGCGTGCTGCCGGGCGTTTTTGTGGATATGACGTTGATCCCTGATATGAACTCTATTAAATTAGCTGATGGGATAGTTTTTCAAGTATTGTTCACATTGCGCTTCTTTGTGTAATTAGAGATTTTTTTTTTTCTTTAAAATTTTATTAGGTTATAAAAGTATAGCTCTTATGAACGGTTTAAAGTGAAAAAAAAACTGCATATTATATTTTTTAATCAAGAAAAAACCGACGAAAAATTCCACCACTGGGGGGTTCAGAATCATGTACTGGAACCATGGTACTCGTTTGTGCGTCGATATCAGAGACACCCTTTATACTAATGGACATGCCGTTAGCGTATAATCTGCAGTATTTTTTTTGGGTTTAAAAAGAGTGAGAGAGATGGCCTATGCTTTCGGTCTTGCACTATCCCTTTCCTCATAGATGGTTGATGATTTTGAGAGAGATAAAAAAAAGGCCAAACTTTGCAAAAAGGGGTATTATAAAATCACAGATTATTTAGAAGACAAAAAAGCTTGGGACTGAGCTGCTCGCTCTGTTAAGCATTGTTATTAAGCAATATGCGTAATTATAAGGTAAATTATTGTAAACATTTTAATTTTTAATGTCTGGACTTGAAAAAAGACGATGATCCCTGAGTTTGTTTCGGCTATTTCTTCTCAGAGGTAGTCAATTAGGAAATGCCGGCTTCATCTAGTTAAAAAAATAAAATAAAAACTAAAATAAACATGACGTGTAAAAGTGATCAGTGATCCTACTTGCTTAATAAACGATTTCATTTCATTTCATTTCATAAAGATAGACCAAAACTTCGTTTCCTCTCTTTCTTTCGGAGTGCGACAATTCTCATCTCTAAGACATGGCCATCAGTATATGTCGATGTTTATAGGTACACATAGATAGTCAATAGATAGAGCATAGGTATAATATTATCTGTTTGCGGTTTCCGTACCCAAATGGCAAAATCTGGACTCGACTCCAGTGCCTGTTTGTAAGCAGTTGTATCTTGTGAACCGTGATAACTAGACCATTGAAATCATCACAGATGGTGTTCCGTGTTTGATACATAATGTTTACCGAAAATAAGTGTTTTCTTTCTCTAAAAGCAGTAGTGAACTATATGTTTTTCAGTGCCAGCAGTAAAACGTCACCTCGCAAAAATAAAAGTTAAATAAGACGCCTTAAACTTAGTTTTATTAGAAAATTTAGAATCATTTGCACTTTATGTACCGTACGAGTAATGGAATGGCGGTACTAAAAGTGCTGCGTTGGTACTAGCAGTAGTGTTCACTAATTTTGTGTTTGTTTTTTACTGCTGATATTTGTGTGGAATGTGTATTTTGGTCTTATATGGACAAGGAACAAAATTTTCCTTTTCAACCAAGATGCAATGTAGTTTGACGATATCCTGATTGCTTGGATGTTTTATGCCATGGGTTAGGTTTCCATACTTAATCCTTCAATTGAATAATTGTGCGTGGGCCATGGCGGTCGTCGATGGATATGGAAACCAGCCCGCTTACTTCTCGGGTTGTGAAGGTCAGACGGCAGTCGCTTCACTGAAAATATCGAAGTTTAGCCAAAATCAGCAGATAGACTGGTAAAGCGGACCCCAGACTCCAAAGCTGAAAAGCTGCGAATGCGACTGGGACTAACGCTGAGATGATGTTGAATCAAGCAATTCTTCTAGCTTATTGGGAACTACTATATATTATGTAAAGAAAACCCTGTCCAATCCGTGAAGGTATTGTTAGGTATCGATAACTGATTCTACTAACGACACAAAGCCGGGCTAAAATTAAAAAAGTAATCATTTCGCAAATAGAGGTAACTTAAAATATGTGCGGTAGGCAGTACATGCGCGGGCGAAGGGGAGTAAACCACGCGGCACGCGGTCGTATTGCTATTCGCTATACTTCGCTATACTATACCGTCGAAAATAGAGTTTACATATTGTTACTTTACATATTGTATAAGTTCTGGGTGTCCTCAAGGCTTACTGATCTAATTTGGGTAATGCATCTGCACTGTGAAAAAATTTTTCAAGTATGCTAAGTTAGTTCTAATATCTTCACGAATATGTCTTCAAAATTTCATGATAATCGGTTCAGTAGTGTTTGAGTCAAACTTACATTCACATTTCTCGGCCTTAGGTTTAATTCACACGTACCATAAGCACACCACGTCGCAGCGACAAAATGTGGTCAAGCTGTGGTTACGTGTGAATTAGGGTTGTAACGGAGGCTTAGCGGAGGCGGAGGCGGAGGCGGATGCGGAGGCGACGATTCTCACCTCCGCGGACGCGGAGGTTAACGGAGGCGGAGGTGAAAGTACATATAGATAAAATTGAAATTTATGGTTAATTAAAACAATTTTTTTATTTTAAATACGTACATTAATAGTAGTATACTTGGTTAAAAAAAATATTACCTTCTTGTCATGAAAATTAAGGAGAAACAAATTGTGCTTGCCGCATTCCCGCCTCGCACTAGTTGATTCTTGACCATTTCGCGTTCAAACGCGGCCGGACTATTTATTTATTGCATAAATACGTAAATAAACCTCCGTTATAACTCCGCTAAAAATTGTGCGGAGGCGGAGGCGGAAGTGAAGATACGATTTCTTGCGGAACTTCCGCAGTAACGGAAGCGGAGGCGAAGCTCCGTTACAACCCTAGTGTGAATAGTGTCGCAGCGGCTTTTTGCAGTTGCGTTGTGGTGCCGACAAAATGTCGATGTGGTTGCGTTGTCTTTCATTCACTTCATCACAACACTACTTTTATTTCATCAAAAACTGTCAGTTGACTCCGTCGAATTAAAAATACGACTATAGGCTGTTGATGACGTCATGTCGTGGTGCCGCCGCCGATGGTGGCGTTGCCGTCGCGATATGGTTGCGATGTGGTCGTATTACATAGGTGGACGATAACAACGACAAAATGTGGTACGTGTGAATTGTTATATTCATTTTCAATACAAAGTATACGCGCCACAACGTGACGTCGTTGTGGTGTGGTTGTGGCTGTGGTGTGGTTGTGTGAATTGACCTTTAGAAGCATTCGTCAGTAGTCAGTCAGTCGTATGTAGGTATAGGTAGGTAGTTGCACTTCGATTGAGATTTATAAAAGTAAAAAGTATTAAATACCTACGATCATCATCTCCAGCAGTCCACCAATTCCTCCTTCAAGTCCTTACAGTTACACCAATTGTTGGACTTTTGAAAGGTTCCAACAACCCGTAACAACTGCCATTAGATGTTCGTATGGCAACCGGGACCAACGGCTTAACGTGCTTTCCGAGGCACGACCAGACCAGTGCAAATATTCATAACCATGCATACAAATATTTGCACCGCGCGGGAATCGAAACCACGCCTCCCTGCGCAGCGGCCGCGTTCGCTACCACTACGCCACAGAGGCTGTCTTTTATGGAGGATGACTTTCACATTTACGATTTTACTAGCTGCGCCGCGCGGTTTCACCCGCGTTAGTTTCGATATGTTTTTTTTTTATATGCTCCGCTCCTATTGGTCGCAGCGTAATTTCATATACCTAATAAAGCCAAAAGCCTTCTTGGGTTAATGGGCTATCTAACGCAAAAAGTATTTTTCAAATCGGACCAGTAGTTTCTGAGAATAGTGCGTTCAAACAAAGAAACTCTTCAGCTTTATATATTAGTATAGATTAGGAAGTAGGATCCGTAAAATAGTATAAGATAGGATACAAAAAAGTACAGTCGACCTGCTAGAAGTCCAGTGGGACCAACAAAGTGTGGCTAATATAAAAGTTAGATGATTCCCCAGCAGGCTGCCTGGCCTGTTGTTACCTTTAGAACCGCTGTTACTTTTTGACTGGTACTTTGCAGCGATTCGGTGGAAATAAACCGGTGGCGTGGCCAGGATTTAATTCACCGTAGCCTCGCAAGGCACCTATACGATGGCGACTCTAACTGTGGATCGTAAACTGGGAAGTTGTTTTAGGGTTGGCAGAAGATCAAAATTTTATGTTATGTACGAACTTAGGTTCTTTCTTGACAGTGAAGCTTTTGCCTACTCAGAGGATTATTTTGGGCCTTATAATATAATCTATTATCATCATCGTAATCATCAACCTTTTTATCGTCCGACTGTTGGGCACAGGTTTCCTCTCATACCGAGAAGGATTGAGCGTAATCACCACCCTTTCTCAATACGGATTGGCAAATTCAGACGTAAAGTCCAGGTTTCCTCAAGATGTTTTCCTTTACCTTTTAATCAGTTATTGGTTTCCAATTTTTTTTTTTTTTTTTTACAAATCACACAGAATGAGCTAGCCCCAAAGTAAGTTCGAGACTTGTGTTATGGGATACTAACTCAACGATACTATATATACTTATATAGACACAGGCGTGTTGACCGCTGCGACACGAAGGACGATGAGCTATACTTAGAAAGTACATAATATGACTTAGTTAAGTTATATTAGTAGTAGCCTGACCTGGAATTGTTTTCGCACTCGTAATAAGCCAAACAAGCCAATCAATCATGGTGAGGAAAATAAGAAATGCACATGTCACAGCTAGGGCGCCGCCGCAAAACGGCGCGCAGGAGCCTCGCCCGACTCCTGTGACCTGTGGGCTAGGGCTACCGTGTCAGAGGCGGACACGGCTGAAGAAGCGAGCCCAATCCATGAAAATCCGTTTCGCGTCGTGGAACGTTGGCACGCTAACTGGACGCGCGAGAGAGCTGGCCGAAACTCTCCACAGGCGGAGGGTGGCCGTGGCGTTCCTGCAGAAGACTCGGTGGAAAGGCAGCAGATCCCGGCTTATTGGAAATGGCTACAAGCTGATCTACACGGGTGCACCTAGTGGGAGACATGGGGTCGCCGTAGTGTTGTCTGACGAGCTCCAGGATGACGTCTTGGAGGTGAATCGCATCAGCGATCGGCTAATGTCGGTGCGGGTGCTTGTCAATGGGGTTATAACCCACTTGATAAGTGCCTACGCTCCACAGGCCGGGTGCAGTGAAGCCGAAAGGACGCTGTTTTGGACCCAGCTCGAAGGATTGCTTCGCGGGATTCCGTTATCCCAGGGAATCGTTCTGGGTGGTGATTTGAACGGTCATGTGGGTGAGAGGTGTGGCGAGTTTGAGCGTGTTCACGGTGGCTTTGGGTACGGTAGCCGCAACGCGGAAGGAGACAGCATTCTCCGAATGTGTGCGGCTGCGGACCTTGCAATCGTGAACACCTACTTCAAAAAGAAGCCGGAGCACCTTGTCACCTACCGGAGCGGGCGAAGCGCTACCCAGATCGATTTTCTACTAACTAGGAGGCACCACATCGGCAAAGTAGCCAACTGCAAAGTCATACCCGGTGAGAGTCTCACTGCACAACACCGTCTCCTTGTCATGGACCTCTGCGTAAAGGCCCAACGTAGACGTGTAGAGGACTGTCGGCGCCAGATCCGGTGGTGGCTGCTTGATGAAAACAGGTCCCAGGATTTGGCCCTGGAAGGCGATGGGTTCTCGCGGTGTGGGCATGCTAACTAACTTTTTCAATCGCGTGCTCCTGACCGGCAAAATCCCGAGCCAATGGAGGCTGAGTATAATTACTCCAGTCTTTAAAGGCAAGGGCTCGGTTCAGGAGTGTGGCAACTATCGCGGTATCAAGGTCATGTCCCACACCATGAAAATCTTTGAGAGGATCGTGGACTCCCGAATCCGGCAGGAGTGTGCTGTCTCGGAGTGTCAATATGGGTTTCGGCCAGGGTACGGAACCATGGACCCTATCTTCGCACTAAGGATCGCCATGGAGAGATACAGATCGAAGAACACGCCTCTGCATATGCTCTTTCTAGATATGCAGAAGGCCTTCGACTGTGTCCCTCGCGGGGTGATCTGGTGGGCACTGAGGTCCAAAGGGGTACCTGAAACCTATGTCGACATAATTCGAGACATGTACCTCAATTCCGATTCCGTTGTCAGGACCGCTGTTGGCGACACTAAACCCTTCCCCATCACCGTCGGAGTCCACCAGGGATCCGTCCTTAGTCGTTTCTGTTCAGCGTGATATTAGACGTTTTGTCGGACAGCATCAAGGACTCACATGAGCAGCCTCCCTGGCTACTCATGTATGCTGACGATATCGCGCTGGCGGACGCGGACAGGGAACGGTTGGTGCGGCGTGTGAATGCGTGGAAGGACTCGCTTGAGAACGGAGGTCTGAAACTCAACGTGTCGAAGACCGTATACTTGGCCAGCAACACGACAGACCCCATGTCTGTGCGCATAGGCGGAGACATGGTCGAGCGCACGGACCAGTTTAAATACTTGGGGTCTGTGCTTCACGCGTCCGGCGACATTGATTGCGACGTCAAGGCACGTATTTCCGCAGCTTGGGCGAAATGGCGTGAGGTGACAGGTGTCACTTGTGACCCCAAAATGCCGGTTAAGCTTAAGGGACAGGTCTATAAAACCATCATTAGACCTGTTCTCCTGTATGGCAGTGAGGCGTGGCCTGTGCTTGAGCGACACAAGCAGGAGCTGCGTGTCACGGAGATGAATATGCTGCGGTGGATGTGTGGAGTTACGCGGAAAGACCGCATCAGGAACTCCCGCATCCGGGGCAGCCTTCGTGTCCGTGACATTGCAGACAAACTGCAGGAGGGTCGCCTACGCTGGTACGGCCACGTCTTACGGAAACCGGCATGTTACGTGGGTAACAAATGTCTTACCATGGCGCCTCCGCCGGGCCGGAACAAGCGGGGTAGACCAAAGAAGTGCTGGCTTGACGTTGTAAGAGATGACATGCATGCCAACAAGCTCTTACCACAGGACTCTAAAGATCGTGCGAAATGGAGGAGAATGTGCAGGAAAGCGGACCCCGGGCTCCAACGCGAAAGCCGCGGATGCAACCGGGATAAACGCTGAGATGATGATGATGATGATGATGACCTGGAATTGTTTTAGCCACTAGGCCACCACGACTTAGTTCTGTTTGTTTGTATGCTGTTGCTTGTAATCACATTCGTTTTACCGTCAACGATTGCGTCACTGCTTACCATCAGGCGGTATTGCGGTCAAGCGCTAGTTTATAATTTATATAAAAAAATAGTACCATAGTAGTACCAGTAGGTAGTTAGTAGTAGTGAGTCGTGGTGGCCTAGTGGTTAAAACACCAGCCACTCAAGTTTGAGTGCGCGGGTTCGATTCCAGGTCAGGCAAGTACCAATGTAACTTTTCTAAAGTTATATGTACTTTCTAAATATATCTTGGACACCAATGACTGAAGGTGAAGGAAAACATCTTGAGGAAACCTGGACTTTAAGTCTGAAATCGCCAACCCGCATTGAGCAAGCGTGGTGATTACGCTCAATCATTCTCTGTATGAGAGGAAACCTGTGCCCAGCAGTGGGACGATAAAAAGGTTGATAATGATGATGATGATAAAAAAATTCTTTTTCCAGCCGCCATCTTGATTTTCATTGTTTTTCTCACTATTAGATTCAGAACTCTTGAACAGCATAAATACTATCTCAATCTCTTTGTCTCTTTCTATTTAATGTAATAAAAAGTCGCGTGGAGACGGATAGCGTTTAATCGTTTCGTGACAATTTCTACCAATTAATGCCGACCGCAAGCTCCCGCTTTACTTGTTAGCAATACCTTCAAGAAACTAAAATAAACTGAATACATTTAGAAGCACTTATATTTGAAGATACTAAGCCATCTGTCACAGTCCGTAGTACGTGACGAGGGTTGCCAGATCGGCTGGATATTGTATACAGGGTTCGATTTAAGTACAGTCACGAGCACCAATATATCAACACTTGGGAACTACCAATGGCGACTTTTTTTTGGAAAAAAAGACTGACTTAACGTACACATACGACATAAACTTATAGGTCCGAACATGCTATGTTCGTAACAACATAAAATTTCATTGAAAAATAAAGTAGTTTATCGCTTCTGACTAAAACCGAGAGTATACAACGGTATATTTACTTTAAACGAAACCTGAATATAGTTTGTTCAGAATAAACAACTGAATCGATTCCAATATTTTTACTCCATGTTATATTTTTTCCCAAATATATTTACAAATGATGCAGTGTGGTAACCGAGCGCACGATAGTGTTCACAGCAGTTCATAGTGTCTAGAGTCCCCGCGCTGCGCCAATGTAGACGCGAGCGGGCGAGCGGCGCGTTTACTATATTTTTGTAGGAACAACCAGGTAACAAACCATACTAATATTATAAATGCGAAAGTATCTCTGCCTGTCTGTCTGTCTGTCCGGTTTTCACGCCAAAACTACTGAACCGATTGTAATGAAATTTGGTACACAGATAGTCTAGAGCCTGAAAAAGGACATGGGCTATAAAACATGCCGCTATGACCAATAGGAGCAGAGCAGGAACAAAAAATGTTGTGAAAACGGGAGCAAACGCGGACGTACATATTGCTCTCATTATTTTAACAGGCGCTTATTTTATATCAGCTGAGCTCTTTCGGTTCGAAGCTTACGCAGGTGAAACCGCGGGGCACAGCTAGAGTAAGCTCATAAGTTTGTGATTTTTCATGATAGCTTTTTGAAATTTTGTACATAGGTACCTAAATTCTTTACATACAAATACTGGACAGGTGTTTCAGGGTTCGCTTATACAAAAAATAACGTTAAATATACTTGTGCTGGTGACTGTAGAGGCCTATATAGCCTAGGGCTAGAGTTGATTTAGGGTTGTGTAGTATTTATCAGGGTCTTACGAAGTCTATGTCCTGACATACCAACATTTGTGTCACAAGGGTAAGCTTTTGGGATTAGATAAAGGTTTTTTAGGACTACCGTCGTTTTAGTACCTTTTAGGGCTCCATAAAAACAGGACCCTTTTACAAAAGACTCCACTGTCTGTCACCAGACTGTATCTCAAGAACCTTGACAGCTAGACAGTCGAAATTGTTGAAAATTATGGCTTACTTTTTGGCTAAAATTGGCTTTTTTTTTTTTTTTTACAAATTATAAACCAGCGCTTGAGCGCAATCCTGCCTGATGGTAAGCAGTGACGCAATCGTTGATGGTAAAGCGCACTAGTTTATTAAGAGCCTATTCACTCTAGCCTTGAAGACACTCAAATTGTAGTCCGACGGAAACACCGCCGCGGGCAAATTGTTCCAGTCCCTCGATGTACGCGGTATAAAGGAGGAGGCGAAGCGCTTCGTCCGGATCGTAGTGGTGTTAACAACGTAAGGGTGGAAACCAGCCGTACGACGGGTCGTCCGCCGGTGGAACGGAGATGGGGGAATTAAATCATGCAATTCCCTCGCACACTCCCCGAAATGCATCCTATAGAACACCGAAAGGCTGGCTACTCTACGCCTGTGCTCTAGGCTTTGGAGACCAACTCGAGTTAGATCAGGGTCACCAATCAGCCTCTTTGCAGGTCTCTCCACTGAATCCAGAGTGGCCAGGTGACACTTGGCAGCACCAGCCCAAATGTGGCTGCAGTACTCCACACACGAACGGACCTGTGCTTTGTATAACATTAGAAGCTGCCCAGGTGTGAAGTACTGCCGGACCTTTGCGATAACGCCAAGTTTCCTGGCAGCCACCTTGGCCTTGGACTCAATGAACCGCCCAAAGTTAAGGTTCGAGGAAATCTCAACTCCCAAAAGCTGAAGGCGGTCGGAACACTCCAAGGACACATTCCGAAAAGTAGGGGCCAAGGTGAACGGGCTCCTTTTGGCGGTGAAAAGACACGCCTGTGTTTTGGCGGCATTGAATGCTACAAGATTGGCATTGCCCCATTCGGAGACTGCCTGCAGTGCAACACTCGTTCGCTCAACCATGGCCTCTCTTTCGGACCGGATTGATTCCCTACTAGCCCGAGCATCCGGCAGGTATCTCTCTACAACTGTGCTGTCATCTGCATACCCATAGATACCGGGCATCAGCAGATCGTTAATATGCAGCAGAAACAGAGTTGCAGAGAGAACAGACCCCTGAGGAACACCGGCATTAGTTGACATGGGCTCAGAAGAGCATCCGTCGACAATAACTCGGAGGGACCGTTCAGTCAGGAAGTCTTTTACCCAGCCAGTCAGACTAGGGGAAATGCCGTACGCTGGAAGCTTACTCAAAAGGCCAGCGTGCCAAACCCGGTCGAAGGCCTTCGAGACATCAAGGGAGACAGCAATCGCTTCCCCATTCTTCTCGAGGGCCTCGCCCCACAAGTGAGTGGCATACACTAGTAGGTCCCCAGTTGACCGTTTGCGGCGAAACCCGTACTGTCGGTCACTGAGGAGATCGTTACCTTCCAGGTATGCCAAGAGGCGCGAGTTCAATACACGCTCCATAATTTTGCAAAGTATGGAGGTGATCGAAATCGGTCGATAGTTGGCAGGATCGGCACGACTACCCTTCTTGGGCACAGGCTGCACGTTAGCAAGCTTCCAGGACTTGGGCACTATACTAGTCCTAAATGAGAGGCGATACAAGCGCGTCAATACAGGAGACAACTCCGGCGCACATGCTTTAAGAACAATCGCTGGTATACCATCCGGACCACTAGCCTTATTCACGTCCAGACGACACAGTACTCTCAGAACCTCCTTGTTTCTAATGCGAACCTCAGGCATTGAAGCTCCGCAATGAGGTAAATTAGGTGGAGTAGCACTGCCAGTATCAAGACGCGAATTATGGGCAAAGAGAGATGCAAAGAGACCTGCTTTCTCTCTCGCCGTATGAGCCAGTGTTCCATCAGGCCTAACCAGCGGAGGCAGTGAGGGCCGACAGAAGTTCGCCTCAACCGATTTGGCAAGGGACCAAAAAGATCTGCTACCGGGTGGCTGCGCAGATAACTTGTTGCCAATATGGGTAATGCGGTCGAAGCGAGCCTTCTTGAGCGCCTTCTTGTAGGACTTGGCAGCACGGTTAAAGGCTCTCTTCTTTGAGCTTAGATCCGGAGCTCCGCGGTCACGAGCGTCAACCCAGGCGAGAAATGCCGTGTGCTTACGCTGTTCAGCTTGGACACAATCGGCATTGAACCATGGGCGAGCCGAGCCACCGACGGGCACGTCATTGAATGGGATAAAATACTCCATAGCTTGACGCACCACATCGGTTATAGCGTCCGCACAGCTCGAAGGATTGTCAGAGGAGAAGCAGACCTGCTGCCAAGGATAAGACGCAAAGAAGTGGCGCATCTCATCCCAATCCGCTGACCTGTATCGCCACATTCGCCGTTCACCACGAGAGTCGTGATCTGGTGGGGAGAAGGACGTTACAGACTTCACCAGACAGTGGTCTGAAGTTCCCAACGGTGAGGAAACTGTTACAACACATCTGTCCGGATCAGTGGTCAGCAGAAGGTCCAAACAGTTGGCAGTATGGCCATCTACATCAGGCACCTAGTCGCTTGCTCTACCAGCTGGGAAAGGCCCATAGAAAGCGCGAAGTTTCGCGCTTCTCTCCCAGCGTGGTCGGTCCTCTGGTATGGGAAGAGCCAGTCCTGGTGGCAGGCGTTGAAGTCCCCCAGAGCGACGAACTGAGCGTCAGGGTGCCGATGCAGCGCATTGTCAGCAGCCTCACTGAGGTGGTCAAATAAACGAGTTGTCTCCTGATCACCGCTGTGCGATCGGTAGACACAGGTGTAAACAATTTTGTCCACACCAGTGTCAACCAACAGCCATAGGGACGAGAAGTGAGGGTCTTCGAGGTGACGGAGGCGCCGGCAACAGATGTCATTGCGGACATACACACAGACCCCGGCACGCTGCAGGAAATGATGCTCCAAAGAGTATCCCGGGTAGCCGAGGTACGCCGCGTCAGTCGGACATCTGATCTGGGTCTCCGTCAAGAAAAGTAGGTGGGGCTTTTCAGTCTCAAGGTGGTAATGGACTGCATCGATATTGGAGTGCAAACCTCGGATGTTTGAGAGGTGCACTATGAACGAGAGGACGTGCGCCCGCTGTGCACACCTACTTTTCCTTTTGTAACTTTTCATATTAAGTTTATATACTGAGTGAATAGGAAGGAAGACGGCAGTTGAGTGAGGTGATGCAATGATAAACCCAACAATACGACCGACGATGCTGGGCCAGAGGGAGATCGTTCTGGAGACTGCGGGGACGCCCGAACCCCCCCAGGGATCGCCATCGGGTCCTCTCGTCCGGTCGCCAACCGGCACGATGGGGCCACCCTGGGATTTTTCGCAGTTGGCGGGGCAGCCTTTCGTATGTGGCTGGCACACTACTTGGGCCCCAACTACCTGCGGTCGGCCAGCGGAGAACCGTGCTTCGGATCCCGCTACCCTCCACGAACAAACTCCCGACACAACACCATCTGGCGCATCGCACCCGGCACACGTCGCAACACAACTGCTCAGACCCGTCCTCCGAACGGCTTCACCAGACATCATGCCGGAACACGACGAATCGCTTGGCGGCATGTCTTTGTCTGGTGGGTGGTAACTTATGCCGGCGGTTGATGTTGTGACCTACCACCGAGAAAAAGTGGCTCATAGGGTTGGTTTTGTTGAGTACCAAAGATGGCACAATTTTGCTACGTCATGAGTTTCATAGTGTAATATCTTCATGAGATCAAAACTGTTCGGAATAATCTGAACTAATATTTTAAAGATATTGATATAATTTTTTGTATATTTGCTTGTTACGCTTCCAAGCGTAAATGACAGGCCTTAGTACGTCCCTTTAGTAATATGGCGATATACTCGTAAAAAAATGTTAACAATTAGGTATGTGCTTATAGCAAAATAACTTATAAATCCTACATGAAAAAGTTCAGTTTACGCTATAATTCCAAACATTCTCATAACCTTTTCAATAAGGAAAGTACAGCCCTACATTTAAGGCCTGTACTTTTGCTTTTATAGGTTAGGTCAGAGATGGCGAACGGATGCCACGCGTGCCGCTGGTGGCACGTAACAAAATAATTTATGCAAGGCATAATATCAAAATTTTCATTAAAAACTACCAGTCAGCATCTCCTAGTTGAATTTCAGAGATCCAGGACTGCAGGGTCCCGAAAAATATCAAGAGATATTTAAAATAACAATAGTAGTACGAAATAATAGTACGAAAGTATATTTTTGTTCCAGTAATCACTTATCCAAAATTTGTTTGTTGGCACGGCATAGAGGTTCGTCATCTCTGGGTTATGACATAGGACAATATACACATTTTTTTATTTGGAAATCCTCATTGGATGTCCGCCGCCCTGGGGTGGGCGACGGGGTCTGTCAGCCTTTTACTGACTAAAACCACCCCGGTATCTCTTCTATCACGAGCGCGCGTGGAGCCGCGGGAGTCTAAATTCTTCCACGGCCCTATCCTCTCGTGCTGGCCCAGTCTGCCCGGGCATCGTCTAATATATACACATGGCCCAAATAGTTATGCTAGGAGTATCCCTGCGTGATATAATCAGAAATGAAGAAATCTGCAGAAGAACCAACGCAATCAACATAGCCTGAAGAATGAGCAAATTTAAGTGGCTCTGGGCGGGGTATATTGCTCACAGAACGATGGGGCTTGAGAGATTCTAGAGAGGTGATAGCGTACCGTAAGATGTAGTGTTAAAGTCACAGGAACCCGGCAGTAGAATATCTTTAGGCGGAAATGTTGACAAGGGGGTCCAAAATACACACAAGCCCGATATCGCAAAGATTAAAAAGAAAACAGCTTTTGCAGGTTACGGTCTCGTGTCTCCCCTGATGGCTCCCCTAGGGGAGACATCGGGATTTTTAAATCCTATTGTCTCCCCTAGGTAGGGGAGACATCAGAATTTGCTAATAAATTATATTATTTCGGTCTCGTGTCTCCTCTGGCGGCTCTCCTTGGGGAGAAATCAGGATTTTTAAATATTCTTGTCTCCCCTAGGCGGGGGAGACATCAGAACTTGCTAATAAATTATATTATTTTGGTCTCGTGTCTCCCCTGGCGGCTCCCCTCGGGGAGACATCAGGATTTTTAAATCTTCTTGTCTCTCCTAGGCGGGGGACAGATTCGCTTTACGGCAGAAATACGGCAGAATTGTCAGGAGGCAAAATAACTTAGACTTTTTTCACAAATTCCAACAAAAACATGCATAATTTTATTTCTGAAACTTATCTTTAACTATTTATTTCTTTCATAAATAAAAATAAAGTACCAGGACAGCATAAATCAAACGAGTATACCGACTACCCCACATGAGTATACAAACTACAGAACGTCGAGGCATACAATATATTAACTTCTACATCGCAAAATCATTGGTTTATGTGCAGTGCTTCCACTGTTACCGCGGCATAAGGTCTTAGAGGGATATGAATACATTAAAAACCAGTCTAAAGAATTATATGAAATTAAATTAAAGTCATTTTTAGAATACATGGAAAACACATGGTTAAAAAATGAACAATTTATAACGGAATGGTGCATTTACGTTCAACACCACCGAACCAATAATTTTGCGGAAGGATGGCATTCAAAAATAAATCGGAAAATCAATAAGAATTATGTGACGATTGCAAAGCTGTTTTCGGTGTTAGAAAAAGATATGTCGATGAACAAAGTTGAAATCATTAACTTTGAATATGGCATACATTCCAGTAAAAGGAGGAAAGTTAATACCAAAAGAGACATGTTTATATTAAACACACAATTACAATTAATTCACGAAGAAATCAGTGTTGGACATTTTTTTGGAAAAACTGCGTTAATATATTGTATGCCTCGACGTTTTGTAGTTTGTATACTCATGTGGGGTAGTCGGTATCCTCGTTTGATTTATGCTGTCCTGGTACTTTATTTTTATTTATGAAAGAAATAAATAGTTAAAGATAAGTTTCAGAAATAAAATTATGCATGTTTTTGTTGGAATTTGTGAAAAAAGTCTAAGTTATTTTGCCTCCTGACAATTCTGAGGTGTGAAAAATTTCACAACTACCAGTTGACTGTACTTCTTCCGTAAAGCGAATCTGTCCCCCGCCTAAGGGAGACAAGAAGATTTAAAAATCCTGATGTCTCCCCGAGGGGAGCCGCCAGGGGAGACACGAGACCGAAATAATATAATTTATTAGCAAGTTCTGATGTCTCCCCCGCCTAGGGGAGACAAGAAGATTTAAAAGTCCTGATGTCTCGCCAAGGGGAGCCGCCAGGGGAGACACGAGACTGAAATAATATAATTTATTAGCAAGTTCTGATGTCTCCCCCGCCTAGGGGAGACAATAAGATTTAAAAATCCTGATGTCTCCCCTAGGGGAGCCATCAGGGGAGACACGAGACCGTAACCCTTTTGCAACCTAGCGACGAACCTTCTCTCGGTGGTAGGCAACAACATCAGCCGCCGGCATAAGTTACTACCCACCAGACAAAGTCTTGCCGCCAAGCGATTCGTCGTGTTCCGGCATGATGTCTGGTGAAGCCGTACGGTGGACGGCTCTGGGCAGTTGTGTTGCGATGTGTGCCGGGTACGATGTGCCTAATGTTGTTGTGTCGGGAGTTTGGTCGTGGAGGGTCTCTAGATCATCCTCTGGCGCAGCATCGTTGGTCGTGTTGTTGGGTTAAACATTGCATTACCTCGCTCAACTGCCGTCTTCCTTCCTATTCATTCAGTTTTTTTGAGTGAATTGGCTTAATAAGCTAGTGCGCTTTACCATCAACGATTGCATCACTGCTTACCATCAGGCGGGATTGCAGTCAAGCACTAGTTTATAATTATTAAAAAAAAATGCGAAACTCACAGAGCCACAGATCTCGAAACAATTTGTCCAAGAATACTTTAACTCGGCAAACAAACAAAAGTATGACACCTTAGCATTGAAGTGCAGTTCACAATGCTTGCTGTCGACAAGCACAGACGAGCACTCGAGTACCTGAACACGAGCGATTGGCTCGAGTCCCCACTAAGCTGCTCGTATTTCCTCTTTTTATGCTCTGAATCATAAATATGGAAATAGTAGCACTGCTTTAAAAGATTTTGACAGACATTGAGATTTCTCTAATAATTGTATGTTTAATGGTAGTAGCAACAGCAGAATCGATTTTGATGAGGGTGTTAACATTATTTAGAGGTAATAATTTCTCTAAATTTTGTGATCAAAACTGTTGAATAGTTTAGAAAAATAACGCAACGGAACAGATAACAGGTACGGAAATCGAATTTAATCTATCAATCCATACTAATATTATAAATGCGAAAGTAACTCTGTCTGTCTGTCTGTCGGTCTGTCTGTCTGTCTGTTTGTCTGTCTGTGTGTCTGTCTGTCTGTTACGCTTTCCCGCTTAAACTTCTCAACCGATTTTGATAAAATTTGGCACAGACAATCTTTAGACCCTGAAAAAGAACATAGGCTACCTTTTATCCCGGAAAAAAATGATATTCCCGAGGGAAATGTAAAAAGCGCGATATAACCGAACTCCACGCGGGCGAAGCCGCGGGCGGAAAGCTAGTTCTCTATAAATGTGATCTTTACAGTGTCTTTACCTTGACGGTTCTTAGGTGGTGGAGGTGGTTTACTATCAATAGGAATAGCTGTGAAAAGGCTGGCAACATAGACACGTTGTGTAGCGATGCTAATTCTTTGTTCAATAAACAGACCAGCCATGTGAGGTCACATGAAGAATTGATTAACTTTTTAGGGAGTGTTTAATATTCCGTAGTGTCTCAGGACAAAAATCTGATGACATAGGGAACTGAGACGTGATCGCTAACAATGGGCCTTATAAGACAGCTCAAGGTCACTCAAAGGGCAATGGAGAGGGGTTTCACCGCGTGATCAAATCAGGAACGAGGAGATCCGCAGAATTGCAATACTAAATTGGCAGTGCGCCGGGCACATTGCTCGTAGGATCGATGCTCGATAGGGCCGACGGGTTCTCGAGTGGCGACCACGCACCGGAAGACGCAGCGTGGGTAGGCCCCTAACAATATTGACGGCCGACCTGGTGAAGGTCACGGGAAATCGCTGGATGCGGGAAGCGCAGGACCGTGGAGATCTTCGGTGAAACTATCGATCGACGTCGACTAATCTATTCCACTATCGATCTATGGCAATGATCGACGATCGCTCGATTGGTGTGGTAACACCCTTAATTAGACAGGAATAATGCACTATTTACCCTTTTCTTAATAAAATAGAAATAATGCACTTAACTTAAAACTAGTTAAGTTCGTGAACGAGCAAATCGACAACAATTTCGGTTACCAGTAAAAAAAAAGTGTGTGTGTCATCTCCGCCCCACGACTGGAGTTTACTCCTTAAGTACGAGAAAAAAAAAATAAAAACAAAAATTATTAAAAAAAAAATATTAGAAAGAAAGAAGAAAGAAAGAAATATATTTAATATTAGAAAGAAAGAAGAAAGAAAGGAATAAATATATTTCTTTCTTTCTTCTTTCTTTCTAATATTTTTTTTTTTATATTAGAAAGAAAGAAGAAAGAAAGGAATAAATATATTTCTTTCTTTCTTCTTTCTTTCTAATATTTTTTTTATATTTTAAAAATTATTTATAAAATAAATCATAAAAAATAAAAAAAAATATAAATGCATATTTATGAAAATTTTAACCAATTTTAAGAAAGTTGATAATAAAAAAAAAAAAATTATAAACATTTTTTTAAAATGATTATATATAATTTTTTTAAAAAATAACATTATCTTAATAACTAACAAAATATAGTTGTAAAAAGATAATTATGCCACTTTTTTAGATTAGAAAGTTGCGCACCAAAGGTGCGCACTAAAATAGTAACGCTTAAAATTCGTTACTCGTTAGTAGGTTTTACCCCTTGGATTTTTCTCATACCGGGCGCCTTATATATGAAAATCGATTCTTAAGGAGTAAACTCCAATAAACTCCAAAACTTGAAGCCGCTTTTGACATCCTTACAATTGTTTGTGCAAAAACAATATCGAATATAAGGTACCTCAGGGTGATACAGTTTATGTGCTAGCTTCAAAACAATTGCCGACATTTTACAAGCTTTTTTACACGTCGCCGTTGTGGCATCCTTAGGGAACAATATCATATCTATGACCCTGACAGATGTTTCCAAAGTGATGGGATTTTGATGACACACTCCTGTTGTATCATTACTACAGAGTATTTGATATCTAGAACGCCTGGGAAATCATGTCTGTGCTTCTGGTAGAAACCGTTTCGTGTGACTGAAAAGGCCAGGTGGGAAAGTAATTACGTGGAGGTTACTGTGGTTTTAAATTGTTTTATTGTCGCTGTTTAAGGGTATCAGAGAGTCTTCTCTGTAAATATCTTACCGTAAAAAGTTGAAGTGAGATTCGATAGTTTCGAACCATTAGAATAGGGATGTATCCAAGGCCTGAAAATAAAAAAAAAAAAATAATTAGTCCGTCTTATAGATAATAAAAAATATTAAGACCCGTATTTTTTATTTTGTCCCAATTACCAAAAACAACTGAGATATAGCCTATTAAAGTTACGGAGTGGGGCTAATTACGTCATGCCGTGGTATATTTTGCACCACGGCGTGACGTCATGCGACATTTCAAATCAATATATCTTCCTAAGTAATTGAATGAAAGATAAAATAAAAATACGTGTTCAATATTTTTTATAAATCTATCTGATGGACATTAAATTATTTTTTAACATACCACCCAATTGGTTGGAATGCAAATTCACTGCACTTTGAATACACCTAAGTTTTCACGTTGTGATGATTACAGAATCGCACTGCACTATTTAATTTTCTTTTATGTAAAATAATAAAATTCTGTAAGACAGCCTCCGTGGTGTAGCGGTAGCGGACGCGGCCGCTGCGCAGCGTGGCGCGGGTTCGATCCCCGCACAGTGCAAGTATTTGTATGCATGAATATGAATATTTGCACTGGTCTGGTCGTGCATCGGAAAGCACGTTAAGCCGTTGGTCCCGGTTGCCATACGAACATCTAGTGGCAGTCGTTACGGGTTGTTGGAGCCTTCAAAAGTCCAACAATTGGTCTAACTGCAATGCTTCGATGTTGCCTTCGGGTTGTGGAGGTCAGACGGCAGTCGCTTCACTGAAAATGTCGAAGTTTAGCCATATCAGCAGTTGGACTGGTAAAGCGGACCCCAGACTCCAAAACTGACAAGGCTTCGGATGCGACTGGGATTAACGCTGGGACGATGATGATGAATAAAATTCTGTAATGCTTTGACATGACTCATCAGCCTGCTCATGCAGTTCTGATTGGTTATTGTGACATAGTTGTAAGTTCCAGACTAAGCGCTTCGCCTCGTCTTTTATACCGCTTACATCGAGGGAATAGAATGTATAAAAGACAGCCTCCGTGGCGTAGCGGTAGCAAACGCGGCCGCTACGCAAGGAGGCGCGGGTTCGATTCCCGCGCAGTACAAATATTTGTATACATATATGAGTATTTGCACTGGTCTTTTCGTGCCTCTGAAAGCACTATATCCATTGGTCCCGGTTGCGATACGAACATCTAATGGCAGTCGTTACGGGTTGTTGGAGTCCTTAAAAGTCCAACAATTGGGTTAATTGCGATGCTTCGATATCACCTTCTGGTTGTGGAGGTCAGACGCTGAGAGTCAGTGTCGCTTCACGGAAAATATCGAAGTTTAGCCAAAATCAGCAGTTAGACTGGTAAAGCGGACCCCAGACTCCAAAGCTGAAAAAAGCTTCGGATGCGATTGGGTTTAACGCTGAGATGATGATGGACATCGAGGGACTAGAACAATTAGCCAGCGGCAGTGTTTCCGTCTGACCACATTTTAGTGTCTTCAGGGTTACATTGAATAGGCTCATAATAAACTAGCGCGCTTTACCTTCAATAATTGCATCAGGCGGGATTGCAGTCAAGCACTAGATTATAATTTATATAGAAAAAAATGTTTTTCTAAAATTCAAATTTAATTTAAAACTGAATACTAATTTTTGAGAATAAGACAACTGTATTTTATCTCTCCTTCAGTCATTAACGTGGTTGGACAGGTTAATAGTTTACATTATTATTACTGTAGCGCGGGATAGCGCATAATGAAATACTAAACTCGATCATAAACTGTTAAATTGTTGCATTTAAACCTGGAACTGTTTAGTTTGTTGTACAGTGTAAGATATACTATATTTTGTGGATAGATGGCACCACAGTACCGACAGCAGGCAGCACCATCTAACAATTTAATTGATAAATTTAATAAACATGTGATCGGAAACATAAGTGAGCCTTACTACACGGACACGATCATCGGTGGAGGGGGATGCAGCGAGGACAGTGTGGTTATCATGAGTTTACATTACGAGACTCGATCATATGCATCGACTGCGTTTGGCGCTCTCATTGGTCAAGAGTTCTTACAACCTTGAATCGAGCCAATCGATGAGTCAAACGCGGTCGATATTGATGATTGAGTCTTGAATGAAAACTCATGATAGCCACATTGGTCGAGAACCCGAGTGTTGCGCCAGTCTCCAGCAAACACTCAGCTCGAACGATCTTACCTGTGCGTTTCGGTTGAATCCATTAGGCCGCTGCCACGAATCTTGCGTTCGAAATAAATTTGAATCAAAAAGATACGATCGAGCGTTAGGAATAAATTTGAATTAAAAAGATATTGCCGCCATTGTTCAGACATTTCCTTCGCGAATAAAAACAAATAACTCGTCGACACAATCGTCAACACAACGATACGCGGCTATAGTGACGCGCGATATACCCGCTAGTTTCGAGAACGGGTCTTCGGTGCCCGCTCGGCTCCCGCGCCACCGCCGCCGCCGCCCCGCTGCCCGCAAGATTCGAGGCAGCGGCCTTAGTGTGTCATAGTTACTTTAAATTCAAAATATTTTATACTACCCACAGCAGTGCCTAAACTATGATGGATCATACCAGAATTCCGTTGTTCCGCATGTCGACAGAGTGGTGCTGGCAATACGACAGTAAATGAAAACGCTAGCAATGCTGGTTCATAGGAATAATCCTAAACCATAGAAAAGAACCTAGCATCAAAAATAAAAGAAAAAAAAATGTAACAAAGTCCCATAAAATTTCAAAAGGAATAGACCAATAAACCAATATTTTTAATGGATATATTAAAAATATTGGTTCACTGACCTCCGATCGGCGACAGTGCGATCCTGTATCGACTTGCCTTTTTAGCGCCAATATTATTAAAGTTTTGTACCGCAGGATGCGGCGGTCGTTAACCTGTAAGCGCTTCCTTATCAACATGTACATCATGTAGAAAATGTGAAAAATGAAAAACAATTTACTGTAACTAAACTAATGGACATATTCATATGTTTTTTTATGGGTAGACTGAGAATGTGTTGAGGTAAATGATGTTTAATTTATTGCCGTATTGTCAGCACCACTCTGTATAAACTTTCATCCTTTATTTTACCCTTATAGTCTTTAAGAAGTTATTATAATAATAATTTCAGCCAAGAATCGACCACTGCTGAACATAGATAGGCGTCTCTCAAGTACCTCTATTTCGATCAGTTCTGTGCTTCTCGTATCGAATATGTTCCTGCAGCTTTGACAAGCTCGTCGGTTCATTTTGTGGGAGGCTTTCTAACGCTATGACTTAAGTGTGCGGTCGGTACTCTATAACCTGTCGGTTTTATCGTTTCTTTTATAATTATAAGCTAGTGCTTGACCGCAATCCCGCCTGATTGTTAGCAGTGATGCAATCGTTGGTGGTAAAGCGCGCTAGTTTATTAGGAGCCTATACACTAAAAAAACTGAGTGAAAAAACCCCGGAGTTGAAATGTATTAGCAGCATGCTGATATAACTCAAACGGGTTACTGACTAAACAACAATTCTCGCGCATCAACGACGTGGCTGTTTGTGACAGCTCATTTTACGCTTAGACGAGCAAATTAATGAAACATTTAACTAAATTAACATTGTTTATCTGAAGGTCAATTCTCGTAATTCATAACTTTCGAAATTTAGTCCCAATCTCATCTCGGCAAAAAAGTCCAAAACTTGTCAAAATGTTAGTAAATTAAACATGCACAGACGGCTCACGGCCTTAAGGTTCTGGATCGGCTGCTACAATGCAGAAGACGCAGCGTAGGGTCCCCACAAGGTGGACCGATAATCTGGCGAAGGTCGCGGGAAGCCGATGGATGCGGGCAGTACAAGACCAATCATTGTGGAAAGCTTGGGGGAGGCCTTTGTCCAGCAGTGAACCTCTATAGGCCGAAGAAGAAGAAGACAGATCAGTCTGAATCTAAAGTCAGATATGTGAATAGTTTTTAAATTGCCGAAAAGTATTTAAGTTTTTATCGTAAGTCCCTTAATTCATACCCTAACTACCACAAACCCGTGTTTATTAGTTGTTTTGATTAGACACCTTTGTACCACGACATTTGTATTTATATTTATACACGTCTACGAAATACATACGACTGCAGACGGGGATGCAAAGTAAAACCAATATGTATCATATTTTTTTTTATCTGGAAGGGAAATCATCAATTGACATCCGGCCCGGTATCTATGGGTATGCAGATGACAGCACAGTTGTAGAGAGATACCTGCCGGATGCTCGGGCTAGTAGGGAATCAATCCGGTCCGAAAGAGAGGCCATGGTTGAGCGAACGAGTGTTGCACTGCAGGCAGTCTCCGAATGGGGCAATGCCAATCTTGTAGCATTCAATGCCGCCAAAACTCAGGCGTGTCTTTTCACCGCCAAAAGGAGCCCGTTCACCTTGGCTCCTACTTTTCGGAATGTGTCCTTGGAGTGTTCCGACCGCCTTCAGCTTTTGGGAGTTGAGATTTCCTCGGACCTTAACTTTGGGCGGTTCATTGGGTCCAAGGCTAAGGTGGCTGCCAAGAAACTTGGCGTTATCGCAAAGGTCCGGCAGTACTTCACACCTGGGCAGCTTCTAATGTTATACAAAGCACAGGTCCGTTCGTGTGTGGAGTACTGCAGCCACATTTGGGCTGGTGCTGCCAAGTGTCACCTGGCCACTTTGGATTCAGTGGAGAGACGTACAAAGAGGCTGATTGGTGACCCTGATCTAATTCGAGTCGGTCTCCAAAGTCTAGAGCACAGGCGTAGAGTAGCCAGCCTTTCGGTGTTCTATAGGATGCATTTCGGGGAGTGTGCGATGGAATTGCATGATTTAATTCCCCCATCTCCGTTCCACCAGCGTACGACGGGACGTCCGCTACATCGAGGAACTGGAATAGTTTGCCAGTGGCGGTGTTTCCGTCGGACTACAATTTGAGTGTCTTCAAGGCTAGAGTGAATAGGCTCTTAATAAACTAGTGCGCTTTACCATCAACGACTGCATCACTGCTTACCATCAGGCAGGATTGCGGTCAAGCGCTAGTTTATAATATAATAAAAAAAAAAATAAAAAAAATGACATATCCCGCTCTGTGCGGAGCGGAAGGGCATGTCAGACTTTTATTGACTAAAACCCACCCATGTTACTTCACTTGCTTGTGCGCCAGGGCCATGGTTTCTTTTTTAATCAACCCGCAACCCTGACCCAGGAGGCATTGGTCTTCGTGGGCCCCGTCACAATGTGCTGACATCTCTTAGAGGCGCGCGTGAAACATAACGCGCCGTCGACCCGGGCGTAATCATTACCGGGCGGCGAGCTGCCAATATGTTTCACTTAAACTGAGTATTTCATTAATTAAAATATTACAGTACTTAATTCTAAAGGGATCACGATTATTCTATGTGGGAAAGGAAAGTGCTGCATCAAATGAGAGTGACATCCATACTAATATTATAAACTAGCTTCCCGCACGCGGCTTCGCCCGCGTGGAGTTCGGTTATATCGCGCTTTTTAGGTTTCCCTCGGGAACATCAAATTTTTCGGGCATAAAAGGGAGCCTATATTCTTTCTCGGGGTTGTAGCGGCTTGGTAACCGCGATGTGCTGAGTTGCATCTTTAGCGAAATAAGGGGACGCGAGCGGCCGGCTCGCCAGTCGCTTACAATACACCGCCCTGCCTCTACATGTACACAGTATATAGCTAGTTATAGTAAAACATTGTGGAACCAAAATTATAAGCATTTATTATAGTGAAGTCACATTTTATTTAATAACCTCAAGTAAATGAAGAACACGCTCAACACTGGTGACCTTTCGACGTTTTTCAAATTAATTAACTAAAAATAGAGTAGGCGGCTCGCATAGAACGTACGAGGCAGTGGCATACGGACCGCGTGGTGCAAAGTGGACGCAACGTGTCAATCGGGTATAAGGCAACGCGTGTGCATCGTTTCTCCAAAATGAACCCACAGGGGATAACGGGACCTCCAGAGTCAGCTCCAGTAACAGCAGCGGATATAGCGATGGTTACGGTGCAGATGAGAGTTCCAGAATTTTGGAGAGAGCTACCGCGGTCGTGGTTTTGCCCGTTCGCAATTATGGCACCGCAGAAGCAGGGCGACACGCAAAAGTACGATATGGTGCTCGCAAAGTTACCTACAGACGTTTTACAGCAGGTAACCGACATCATCGAAGCTCCGCCGGAAACGGGCAAGTATGAAACGTTAAAAAAGCTTTTATTGTCCGTTTATGAGGAGAGTGCAGATAAACAATTCCAGAGATTAATGCACGAAACGGATCTGGGAACACAGAAACCGTCACAATTACTCAGGAAAATGTCAACATTAGCAAGAAACTGCGGTCTGACAGAGGAGCCACTTAAAAGGTTGTGGTTGGATAAGCTAACTCCAAATGTACGCGCACTGTTGGCGATGGGTGAAGATGTAAAAATAGAAGATATGGCGAGGAAAGCAGATAGGATAGTAGAGACGTTGGGCAACGGCGAGGTCGCATCCTTAATACCAAGTACGTCATCAAGTGACAGGGTGGCCGACCCCTTAGAGGAGTTGGCAAAGGAAATGAAGGAACTACGTGGGGAAATAAATGAGATCAGGAGGCGAAATAGAAGCACGGGAGGTGGACAATGGCAATAGCGTTCGAGACCTAAAAGCCGGACGCGGCGCACACCAGAGTCTCCCGACTGGCTATGCAGACATCATTACCGCTACAGGAAACTAGACGCGGTGCAGTCAGCAACGGTGGACGATTGTGCCGCGGGAAACCACCGACTTTGTGTGAAAGACTTCAAAACGGGAATTGTGTATCTTGTGGACACGGGTGCTAATGTGTCAGTGATACCTGTAAGTAAAGTGAAAACAAAGCAAAAGCAAGAGTGTAACTATAAACTTTACGCTGCAAATAACTCAGAAATTAAAACCTATGGTGTAGTGACTTTAGACTTAAACTTAGGTTTACGTAGAAGTTATAAGTGGTCATTTATAGTATGCGATGTAAAGCAGCCAATTATAGGAGCAGATTTTTTGAAGGCACACCAATTAGTTGTAGACTTACATAATAAGAGGTTGATTGACGGTCTCACCAAATTAAGTAAAGAAGCAACCGTAGTAAAATGTTCCGAATTATCTATATCTAGCATACAGCAAGATAACCCTTACAAGGATTTGCTCAAAGAATTTACAGAAATAACTAAGCCAGTTTCGTACGTAGAACCACCTAGTCATAATACTTATCACCATATAGAGACTACAGGCCCACCCGTATTTACCCGCGCTAGGCCGTTGCCACCACATAGATACAAAATAGTTCAGGAGGAATTTAGGTTAATGCAAAATTTAGGTATATGTAGGCCATCGAAGAGCCCATGGGCGAGCGCGCTGCACGTCGTGCCCAAGAAGGATGGCCAGATCAGACCCTGTGGCGACTATCGTGCACTCAATGCGATCACGAAGCCGGACAGGTACCCGATCCCAAGACTACAGGACTTCACTTACGGACTAGCAGGTAAGAAAATATTTGCCCGTTTAGATATAAATAGAGCCTATCATAATATCTGTGTTGCGCCACAGGACGTAGAAAAAACAGCAATCATTACCCCTTTTGGACTGTTCGAATTTCCTAGGATGACGTTCGGTATGCGCAATGCAGCGCAAACATTTCAGAGGTTTATGAACAATACAGTCTTACAGGGTTTAGAGTACTTAAATGGAGAACAGAAAGGAGACTGTTCGTACCTATTCTGTTACATAGATGATGTCATCATCGCAAGTACTAACGCAGAGTTGCTTCGTAAACACCTAAGACTCGTTTTTAGCAGATTCGAACAGTTCGGATTAACTATTAACCTATCAAAATGTTGTTTTGGTAAGCATCAGATAGAATTTTTAGGTTACAGCGTCAGCTCAGAAGGAATTAAGCCCTTGAAAAATAAGGTTGACGCCATACAAAGCTATCCGCGGCCGGAAACCGTCGAACAGTTGCGACGATTCCTCGGAATGGTAAATTTTTATAGGCTACACATAAAACAAGCTGCGGAACATCAGTCCGAGTTAAATAAGTTTTTGCATGGGGCCAAGAAAAAGGATAAGTCTAAAATAATATGGGACGAAAAGGCCACGGCGGCGTTTGATCAGTGTAAGGCAAGCCTACAAAGCGCCATTACACTGGCATACCCGGAAGACAAAGTCCCTAATGTGTGACGCATCTAATACGTGCGTGGGGGCAGTGCTGCAACAGGGAGTCGCCGGAAGGACAAAGCCATTAGGTTATTTTTCAAAGAGACTATCACAAGCCCAGCAAAAATACAGCACCTACGACAGAGAGCTATTAGCAGTTTACTTAGCTATCGTACATTTTAGAAACATGATTGAAGGTCGAGAAATTACTATTTTAACAGACCACAAACCACTAACGTATGCTTTTTCCAAAATAGGTACCGATCGAGAGACCCCACAGCGCACAAGGCAGTTATTGTATATCAGCGAATTTACGAGCGACATACAATACGTCAACGGTAACGAGAATCCGGTTGCTGACGCGCTATCACGGGTAGAAACCGTCGTATGCCCGACGCCTATAGACTTCGACGAAATCGCGCGGGCGCAGGAAACCGACGCTCAAATGTCGCGTATGTTAGCAGAACCACGAGGTAACATTGTATTAAAACAAATGCATTCACCGCTGTGTAACAATATGATTTATTGTGACGTTTCAGATAATCAGGTAAGACCATATCTCCCACAGCAATTTCGTAAATTAGCTTTTGATTCCATACATAACATAAGTCACCCCGGGATAAGAGCCTCACGTAAGATGGTAACAAAGCGTTTCTTTTGGCCAGAAATGAACAAAGACGTGACCAGATGGGCTAGGTCTTGCATTCATTGTCAAAGAGTAAAAGTACAGCGGCATACAGTTTCCAAATTAGGTAGTTTTCCGTTGACAGAGAGATTCCACCACATAAACGTCGACATAGTCGGCCCTTTGGCAACGTCACAAGAAGGCTATCGGTATTGCGTTACTATGATAGACAGGTTCACGCGATGGCCCGAAGCAATTCCAGTTACAGATATTACCGCGGACACAGTAGCTAAAGCCGTATACGAAGGGTGGATATGCAGGTTCGGGTGCCCCCTAACAATAACAAGTGATCAGGGAAGGCAGTTTGAGAGCGAAGTTTTCAAAAGTTTGCTAAATAGTTTAGGTATAAAAAAGACCCGTACGACAGCATACCACCCACAGGCAAATGGGATGGTCGAGAGGATGCATCGTTCACTCAAGGTTGCAATTAAGGCTAGGCTACAAGATAATAGGTCATGGGTCGATGAATTACCAACAGTATTGTTGGGACTTCGTGCGGCTTGCAAAAGTGATGAAACCGTGAGTTCGGCAGAATTAGTATTAGGACAAACATTACGATTACCCGGCGATTTTTATTGCGAAACCGAGAAGGCCAAAGTAGATCACTTACCTACGTTTGTAAGCAGACTTCGAAACGTCATAAAAAGTATGCGGCCTCAGTCAAGGGAAAACAGCGATTCGCGAAAAATATTCATTCACAAAGACTTGAATTCGTGTTCTCATGTTTTCGTAAGAAACGATATGGTAAAAAGCCCATTAACCCCATCATATAGCGGCCCTTATGAAGTAATCAGTAGAGATAAGAAAACATTTTACATACAAATGGGTGATCGCCAATCAACTGTTTCCATAGACAGATTAAAGCCAGCTTACATTATAAGGGAAGAAAAGCCATCAGAAAATAGTAGTACTAATAATAATCAGTGTGAATCAGATATAGAACCAAGTGGGCAAGAAACGCTTCCGCCTATGCCTAAAACCACACGCTGTGGTCGAGTGATTAGGCAACCGGTGCGATTTTTGCTCACTTGACAAATTAATTTAAGTATGTAGAACGTTGTTTTAAGGTGTTAGAAGATAAGGTGTGTACGAGCTATATATATTTAGAAGCAAAACAATAGGCAGCATTCGACTGTTGGAATGCTGACTAGTACAGAATGTTATGATAAGCAACATTGTGATTAAGACATACCATGTAACTATGTATTATGTAGTGATGTAACTATATATTAGAATAGAATAGAGAGAAATTTTTTTGTAAAAAATTTGAGAAAGGGGGGGTGTGATGTAGCGGCTTGGTAATCGCGATGTGCTGAGTTGCATCTTTAGCGAAATAAGGGGACGCGAGCGGCCGGCTCGCCAGTCGCTTACAATACACCGCCCTGCCTCTACATGTACACAGTATATAGCTAGTTATAGTAAAACATTGTGGAACCAAAATTATAAGCATTTATTATAGTGAAGTCACATTTTATTTAATAACCTCAAGTAAATGAAGAACACGCTCAACAGGGTCTAAAGATTGTCTGTGCCAAATTTCATCAAAATCGGTTGAGAGGTGTCTCTCGGTCGGTTTCATCAAAATCGGTTGAGGTCTGTCTGTCTGTCTTTTACGCTTTCCCGCTTAAACCTTACAACCGATTTTGATGAAATTTGGCACAGACAATCTTTAGACCCTGAGAAAGAACATAGGCTACCTTTTATCCCGGAAAAAAATGATGTTTCCGAGAGAAATCTAAAAAGCGCGATATAACCGACCTCCACGCGGGCGAAGTCGCGGGCGCAAAGCTAGTTGTATTATATTCGATACTCTGTTAAATAACGCATTATATTAATGCAATCCAACATTCAGTGCTTTGTTTAACAGTTATTCGAGGCCATGTTTACACGATGAAGTAGATTTTGAAATGCTAAAGCGACGAAAAGCGCGGTGTCGGATTACACAGAGTGAGTATTGTTTGCTGCATTTTCGGGTCCATTATAATAATTGTGGGGTCCGTACGATGCTGTAAGATATAAATAAATACCTCAACCTAAACATACATATTTTTTAGGACTGTGATGTAATAGTGACATTAGAAACACGTTAAGCAAATCTTTCAGTTTTTTACGGTAGGCTCCTTAGATTTTAGGAATTAAGAAATGAAAATTTGTGGCAATGGCTTCAGTTAACTGATTGTAGGGTCCTCAAAGTTCTGGCAATACTCAGAATGTACAGAAAACAGGACAATAAGCTACTTCAATCTCTCAAATTCGATTTTCAATTTTATTGCTAAAGCTTCAGGTTGATTGGAAATATTTGACAGTTCCGAATAGCTTGTCCTGGTTGTTGTCTTTTAACGGCTTAACGGACTTTTCGAGGCACGTAGGAGTCTCGGTATGTAAAAATCCACTATCCTCGGGATAGCCCCGTAAAGTGTGGCTCAACCTGATGGATCAACCCATGCTGCGAATTCCCTCACAAAAAAGACAGCACTTTTGTATAGCAAAAGTCCCACGACTTCAATATTTCAGTTTCCAAACCTCAGTCCCCAGTGTTCCTTCGGAATCAGATTGCCTAACTCGAGGATATTTCAAACACAAAATACAGGCACCAGGATTGCACGACTACAAATCTTGACCACATCACGAGACCGTATCGCCAAGTCCCAAACGAAATTATATGATCAGAACTCGATTCCATACAATCGTTCCCTCCCACGGGAATGCAGACTATTGACACAGAATAGATATAAGTACAGAATAACAAGCACATATAGACACGTTTCATGTGTAGCAGTATCTACAATGCCACATGCGAACATCGCATCATACTGACGTCACGCAAAATGCTACATCGCGCAAGCAGAGTTTACCGCGTAACTAGCACACATACAACTCGACATCAAAAGTCAAACAGTTACCTGCCAGACACAACACCCGACTGGTCGGAGGCTGATCGCTACTATGGAGCTACTATGTTCTAGGAACATGACTGAACTTTAAACCCTGTTTTTCTTACACATAGGCTTAGTTTATGGCCTTGAGTGATATGGATTGAGTCAAACGACACGCACACACTGTTTCCAACAGTTACTTCTCTTCAAACTACTTCACTCATTTGTTTTCTCGGCTGTTACTATCACAAGACGTCTGTAGCGTTGAGCTATATAGATAGCGTGCAAACTCATTCACGACTGGCATTGTTATGAAATCGCCGTACATGATCATGTTTATGTGTACGTGCGCTTTAAGACATTCTTCTTCTTCTTCTTCTAAGCCTATAAAGGTCCACTGCTGGACAAAGGCCTCTCCCAAGGCTTTCATTCCATTGGGGGGGTTTGCCATAATCGCCATGCTTGGCAGGTGGGTTGGGGATCGCAGTAATTTGTTATTCCACATGAAAAGCGCTGCTGCGCGCTTCTCCGGTGAAAGTTACTTTAGTCGCCTCTTACGACAAGCACGGGAGGATATGGGTTGGTAGTATTCTAAGCCCGGTACCATGCGGAACATTAGGCTTTTGATAATATGTAAAACGGAACGGTAAAGCGGACCCCAGACTCCAAGGCTGAAAAAGCTACGGATGCGACTGGGATTAACGCGGAGATGATGATGATTAATATTTTATGTTGGGCGACTGCAAATCAAATCAATCAAATCAAAATTGTTTATTTCAAATTAACCATCACTTGGTACTTTTGAATAGTCAATATATAATAAATAGTCTGCCTATCTGTCGTCGACAACTCAGTTACTGTACAACACGATATCCATTGGTAAGACTGTTTTTCAAACTACTGTCTGAACTACGAATAACAGTCGGGTTTTCAAGGCACTGAGGCGTCTCGGTATGAAGACCTTACTATATGGGATCATTTCTATAGTAAGCTCTTCTCGAGCCTTTCACACTATGTGAGTCCTCACAAGTCACGTTGATGAGACGTGGCGTGGTGCCCTAAGCGTGACGCGGGCGGTTGTAGAACTACCACCACCCCTCGATGACCGTTTACTCCCTTCGTAAGAGGGAACGTGGGGTACTGTCACTATCTGAGTGGCTATTTAAAAAAAAGGTGCCTCATTATGTTAATATAGTCAGTCACCCATCCACACAACAACCGCGGCGAGCAATCGATTGACGCGTGCAGCTATGAAATTAGCAACGAACTTCTCAATAATATGTAGCACTATGTAATACAATAAATATTTAAGTATTACCATTGAGCGTAAGAAATTAGTCTTCTGTATCTTTCTATTCCATGTTATCGTACATGGCAAACCGATCCGGATTCCGATAGGGAAGCGATTGAATCCGTCGCTGAGTTAGTTCCGGCTATTAGCTATTCATAGCTTTACACTGGACGACGAACCTGAAACATTAGTTTTATGGTCAATATAATGACCCCAGTTTCAGCAATTTAAGATGGGCGATCGAAGGAATTTTTGAAATGGTTTGAAAGGAGTTGTTATACAGGTTGTTTGGTGAATCGTGTGCCAAATTGAAATGGTCGACTGAAAGGGCCATCTTCTAGCCTTTCAAAATCCTTAACATCCCTCATACTTTTACGATTTTTGTTATCAACTTTTTATTTTTTTACAAAAAAAGGACCTAAATTTTACATTCAAATACAAATTAAAAAAAAATAATGTTATGCGTAGATTCTGATTTTTAATACAAATTTCTATGTGTATCCTTTAAGAATACTTTTAAAATATAAAATTAAATAAAATACATTAGGCACCTAGATATTTTTTAACCTAGCCTAGATTTCAAATAGTAGTCCGTAGTTCGATAGTTCTGTGGCTGTACCACCACGCACCTCAACCTACATCTGCGCAGGCGCAATGCGCGCCCGCCGCACGCGCCCGTAGCCGATCGCCCCGCGATCGCTCGGTCGACAGCGGCAGTGCCAATCCTATCTCCACGGCGAATGCACGCTCCGATCTCTCCCGTTCTAAATCGCTAATACTTACGCAAATCTTAATTTTCCTAGTTAATCTTAGTTTCGGTTTCTTTCTTGTGTTTATATTTCAATTCTACATCTTATCTTCTATCTATCTCTGTCAACTAGAACTGTACATCTATCCTCTGTGATCTGTATTAAACATCTCAAAATTCTATCTACTGTGTCGTGATTTATAACTCAAGCCTTACACACCAACATACCTACAAGTGGTGACCCCGACAAAGAACATTCGAGTCGATAACAAGATGGAGACTACTTTAGCAGCAGGAACAAAAAGTGCTGATGGAAATAGCAGCGATGTTTGGCGTGTTGGTGTGCGAGTACCGCCATTTTATCCTGATGATCCAGAACTTTGGTTTGCGCAGCTGGAAGCCCAATTTACGTTGTCAAACATCACCAGTGACTCAACAAAATTTTATTACGCCGTGACTCAGCTAGAACATACGTATGTCTCTCAAGTTAAGGATATTTTATGCAACCCGCCAGTGACCGGTAAGTTCGAAATACTAAAAAACGAGTTGATCAAGCGTCTCAGTGCATCAAAAGAGAAGAAACTGAAGCAGCTGTTCCTTCACGAGGATATGGGAGACCGTAAGCCCTCACAATTTTTAAGATACCTTAGGAACCTTGCTGGTCCAACCGTATCAGATGACGTGTTATCTACATTATGGACTGGTCGCTTACCTCATAGCTTACAAACCGTAATAGCATCGCAGCCTAAACTGGCATTGGATGATCTCGCCGACTTGGCCGACCGTGTTCACGAGATAGCACCATCGACACCTCACCACCATGTGGCCGCAACCTCAGCAGAGGCACAGCCAGCTTCATCCTCACGCATGGATGAGCTGGGTCAGGAGATTTGTGCTTTAACAAAACAAGTAGCTAAACTTACCTCTTATGTACACAGGCAGTCACGCGCACGTTCCCGATCCAGGTCACGGGGCCCTCGTGGCCAGTCGCGCCAACGGCAACCACCACCAGATCACCTTCACTGCTGGTACCATTACAATTTTGGAGCGAGAGCCAGGAAGTGCAACGAGCCATGTAAGTTTAAAGCGGGAAACGATGCGGGCAGCCGGAAATAGCGGCCAACGACTGCCCAGTCCAGTCAGGCCGTTTATTTGTATCAGACCGGACCACCAAGATGCAATTCCTCATAGATACCGGCTCGGATTTATGTGTCTACCCGCGTTCGGCGATAAAAGTACCGTGCTTTAAAAGCAAATATGATCTCTCTGCAGCAAATGGTACAACTATACATACTTACGGCCCTATATTACTGCACTTAGACCTGGGACTGAGGCGTGATTTTACGTGGCAATTCATCATAGCTGATGTATCTAAACCAATAATAGGTGTGGACTTTCTTAGCTACTACAATATTCTTGTGGATTGTAGGAACCAGCGTCTCATAGATGGTAAGACGTCACTATCAGTACCTGTACCGAAGCAAAACATCCCTGAAAACATCGTTTCCATCAAGACAGTTACGGGTGAGTCGGACTACCACAATATACTACGGGAATTTCCTGAGGTCACGCGACCTACCGGAGTGGTACGTACAGTCAAGCACAATACCGTCCACCATATTAACACCACTCCAGGTCCTCCTGTAGCCTTCAAACCACGACGTCTAGATCCAGCTAGATTAAAAGCGGCCAACAAGGAGTTTGATGAAATGCTAGCGAACGGAACAGCTAAGCGTTCTGAGAGCTGTTGGTCTTCACCTTTGCACATGGTCAAGAAGAAGGATGACGGCTGGAGGCCTTGTGGAGATTACAGAGCACTCAACGCAAGAACCATTCCAGACAGGTATCCAGTACGTCACATTCAGGATTTTTCACACCAGCTTTCAGGTTGCACAATCTTCTCCTCGATCGATTTAGTGAAAGCGTACAACCAGATTCCTGTCAATCCAGAAGATGTCAAGAAGACCGCCATAACGACCCCCTTCGGCCTGTTTGAATTTGACTTCATGACCTTTGGTTTACGGAACGCTGCACAAACCTTCCAACGTTTTATAGACGAAGTACTACAAGGCCTAGAAAACTTCACTTACGGATACTGCGACGACATCTTAATCTTCTCATCTTCAGAAGAAGAGCACAAAAACCACCTTCGGAAAGTTCTCGAACGTCTCACAAAATACGGAGTTCTCATAAACACGTCCAAATGTGTTCTGGGAAAGCCTGAGCTGAGCTTCCTTGGCTACAAAATCTCCGCAGCAGGTACTCGACCCTTGGAACACAAGGTACAAGCAATCCTGAGCTACCCTCTACCAAAAACAGTTAAGGAGTTGCGGAGGTTTCTAGGAATGATGAACTTCTACCGCCGATTTATACCAGAAGCAGCAAAATGTCAAGCGCCACTGAATTCACTCTTAGAAGGCCCAAATGTCAAAGGTTCACATCCAATCCAGGTGACTCAAGAATTTCTACAGGCGTTTGAAGATAGCAAAAAGTCTCTGTCAAACTACACATTACTAGCTCATCCTGATCCAAATGCTGAATTAAGTATTGCTACGGATGCTTCAGATGTGGCAATTGGTGCAGTTCTACAGCAAAAGAAGTATAGCAATTGGGAACCTTTAGCGTTCTTCTCTAAGAAGCTCTCACCACCACAGAAAAAGTACAGCCCATTTGATAAGGAACTACTAGCAATGTACGAAGCAATCAAATATTTTCGCCATATGGTCGAGGCACGTGACTTCTCTGTCATAACCGACCATAAGCCACTCACGCACGCGTTCAGAACAGCCAGTGAGAAACACTCGCCCAGGCAATTTAGGCACTTGGAGTTTGTTGGTCAATTCACAACTGACATACGATACATTCCTGGGAAGCAAAACGTAGTAGCGGATGCCTTATCGAGAATAGAAGAAGTCACTCAAGGCATAGATTTTCAGGACCTGGCACAATCTCAAGAGACTGACCCAGAGTTACAAGGTCTACTGAAAAACGGATCTTCACTCAAGCTGCAAAAGGTGAACATACCAGGAACATCAGTTGAAGTTTATTGTGACGTAGCAACTCAGCTACCTCGTCCGTACGTCACACCAGGTTTTCGACGGCAAGTTTTCAACTCTCTTCACAGCTTAAGTCATCCAGGGAGAACTACTACAGTGCGACTGGTCACGCAGAGGTACGTGTGGCCAGGGATTCGAAAAAACTGTAGAGAGTGGTCTCGTGAATGCCTAAAATGCCAAGGCAGCAAGATAACTCGTCATACCACTTCCCCAATTTCCCCATTTCCAACTCCTTCATCCAGGTTCACCCACATCCATCTGGACATCATAGGTCCGTTACCAATTTCTTCTGATTTCAGGTACTGTCTCACAGTCATCGACAGATTCACACGATGGCCTGAGGCGTACCCCATCAAAGATATAACAGCAGATACATGTGCAGCTACGCTGGTGGCTGGCTGGATCGCCAGGTTCGGCTGCCCATTGAAGATAACAACCGACCGTGGACGACAATTCGAATCTCACCTCTTCCGAGCCATCACGTCCATGGTTGGTGCACAACACTTCCACACGACCGCCTACCATCCAGCTGCAAACGGTATGGTTGAGCGACTTCACAGACAATTGAAGGGAGCCATCATGTGCCACTCGACGACACACTGGACAGAGGTACTGCCATTGGTACTTCTAGGAATCAGAAGTGCTTGGAAGGCAGACATCCAGGCGTCGCCGTCCGAACTGGTCTACGGTGAGCCGCTACGTTTACCAGGTCAGTTCATAGCGCCTACTGATGACCGCAATACAGCCGACGTCACGGATCTGGCAACACGACTGCGAAGACACATGAGTATGAGGACTCCAAAACCCGCGTCATGGCATCGAAAAGGTACTTTCTTCATACCTCGCGAACTTGACAGCTCTTCCCATGTGTTCCTGCGGCAGGATCATGTCCGAAGACCGCTGGAACCGCCATATGCTGGACCATACAGAGTGTTGGAACGTCATCCCAAGTACTACAAACTCGACGTGCGGGGGAAACCTATGACAGTTACGGTGGACCGGCTAAAACCTGCATTTCTCGCACGCGATGATGACACCTCTCTAACAGCAACTGAATGGTCTCCAGAAGCCGAGTCTAAAGAGGAAAAAGGCGCAGATGAGAAAAGGACGCGAAGTGGAAGACGCGTACGGTTTCCAGACTTCTACCGCCCGCAGTAGCGGTCTCAGCGGGGGAGTACTGTGGCTGTACCACCACGCACCTCAACCTACATCTGCGCAGGCGCAATGCGCGCCCGCCGCACGCGCCCGTAGCCGATCGCCCCGCGATCGCTCGGTCGACAGCGGCAGTGCCAATCCTATCTCCACGGCGAATGCACGCTCCGATCTCTCCCGTTCTAAATCGCTAATACTTACGCAAATCTTAATTTTCCTAGTTAATCTTAGTTTCGGTTTCTTTCTCGTGTTTATATTTCAATTCTACATCTTATCTTCTATCTATCTCTGTCAACTAGAACTGTACATCTATCCTCTGTGATCTGTATTAAACATCTCAAAATTCTATCTACTGTGTCGTGATTTATAACTCAAGCCTTACACACCAACATTAGGTATGTTGGTGTGTAAGGCAGTTCTGTTGTTATTCTAGCGCAAAAGAATAATGTTTCCATTTTCATAGGTGACGGGTACTTATGTGGAGAGTTCCTTTTTGAAACCTTGACGGGTAATACATCTGTGATGCTGTGTATTATTGTCTGGGTAATATTTATATGTTCTTCTTCTGCTGCTTGCTGTTTCCTTCGGGAAGCCAGCTTTCGGATTAAGTCAGCTAAGAACATTGACCATGTAGGACCGTCACTTTTATGTTTCTTTGTCGTTTTGGCTTCTCGGCTGGTTTTTTGGTCTTTGCTTTGTAGCGGGCTGGCTGTTCCATGGCTGCTATAAAGGGACTGTTCTTTGTAATTTGGCCTCATATGTTAGTAATCCATTTTGTTGTTTGCTTAACAACATAAACAACGCAATGAATGTTGTTGAACTGTCAAACTGATAGTGTGTTATGCAATTACCCTGCGGCTTGTCTTGGCCTGCGGACTTATTTGACTTAATCGTGTGTAAAGTGTAGTTATTCACCTTCGTAGTGCGATGATCCGTAGACACATATGTTTAAGAAACATCATCATTTCAGCCACAAGGCGTTCTCTGCTGGACATAGGCCTCCCCAAGGATTTCCACGACGACCGGTCCTGAGTCTCCCGCATCTAGCGGTTTCTCGCTACCTTCACCAGCTCGTCAGTCCATCTTGTCGGGGGCCTACCCATACTGTATCTTCCGGTGCGTGGTTGCCACTCGAGAACCCGTCTATGCCCGGCCCGCTGCCACTTAAGTGTTGCAATTCTTCGGGCTACGTCGGTTACTCTCGTTCTTCTGCGGATCTCCTCATTTCTGATTTGATCACGCAGTGAAACTTTAAGCATAGCCCTCTCCATTGCAATTTGAGTGACCTTGAGATTTCTTATAAGGTCCATTGTTAGCGACCACGTCTCTGTTCCATAAACAAACATGAAACCGAAAATATGTATCATTTAGTGTATGTTATTTTGTGCTAAAATATCCTTTGATATCATCCAAAGAATCCGCCATTGTGTCCCCCTTTGTAAAATCTTTATATTTATGTTCTGTGATGTATATGGATAGAGTATTATATTCTATTTTAAAGAATCTGTACCCTTGGTATGTATATACCCTTTGCGTTACATTTTCTATACAGTTTATAAGTAAGCCCAGAACTCGTTTTATTTAAGTGTTGGAAGTTAGATATCCCATACATATTTAGTAAAAAATGTCGATAAGTAATTTTGTTTTTAGAAATTTGATTTTATACTGACTGGATGAACAGCAACAGCGAATTGACGATGAAAAAATCTAATAAGAAAAAGGGTAAAGCGTGTTTTACTCAATCTCTAAAGTAATCACTTAGATAAGAATTTATTACATAAGACGGTAGTCGTAAATGAGAAGCGTCTAGTATATGGTACCTACGTGATTACAAGTTAGTGTTGGGACATAAATATTTATGCGGAATACCTATCTTCTGCTTAGTCGAAGGAATTTCGTTTAGGGACGGTATTATGTTGAATTGGCTGAAGATATTTGCATACTTTTTATTTGTGTTTCACTGCAAGGCGCCTGTTCGCGTAGAATCTTACTTATATTTAAAAAAAAAGTATCGGAATTGAGTTTCTTTGTTCCGCTTTCACGCCGTAACTACTGAACCGATTGCTTTGAAATTTTGCAGACGTAAAGTTAAAAGGCCGGATTAAATATTAGGGTACTTTTTATCCTGGAAAAATTTACATTTCTGAGGGAAATCTAAAAAGCGCGATATAATCGAATTTCACGCGAGCGAAGCCGCGGGCGGAAAGCTAGTTATTAATAAAGTAATACGTAGGTATTATTTTTTAAATAACTTTCTTTTATATTAGCAATGCTTTTCTGTCTGCCTTAACAGTTACCGCTACAATGGCATCTATCAGCTTGCACTGGAGCCACATGGTGGATTATGGCCCACTTCCTCTCTTAAGTAGTGATAATGTTAGGTACTGAAATATAAATAAGTACTTATACTATTCTATTTCTTATGTTGCATTTACTTACTTTTTCCACGTGTCCTTCTCGAGGACAACAACATTTTTGGCTCAAGTTCAAAATATTGTTTGCTTCCGTGGTGAAAAATACATACTACAGTAGCGGCGATACAATAACCTAAAATTTTACTTAATTTTAGATCTCATTCTTTGTCTGCTTTTTAATGCCTTCTGCCAGTCGTTTTACAAGTGCAGCCTGTGGACCACATACACCCAACGGGCATACAGCGACCTGCGCGTACAGTAAAATAACGCATTCAGGGTGCTCTTGGGGATGCCGTGGCCTGTAGCGCGTCAGGGATGTTAGCAGAGGCGAGAATCGACGGATTCGCCGCGATCATGCGGAAACGTTGTGCTTCCATGATGCCGCGCTTGCGCTCCTCCTCTAATGGCATCCTGTGTTTTCACACCGGTGGGACTCGCTCCTCTTACGGAGGTGGATACGAGTCCAGACACACTTTAATTAATTTATTACTAACATTAGGCTAAGCTTTACTTTTACTAACATTATATGCATATTTACGTATTATATGAGAAATAAAGTTTCTGAATTTGAAGATAAGATTTCAATGACATTTAAACAATCAATATAAATATTTATCTATGACAATTAAGCCCAATTTGTTTGTTTTTGAAAACTATTGTTAGTAAACGGACAGCTGTGGAGCAATTCTGACTATTACCACCCCTCACAGCTTGTGACAACAATCGTGCATCGTAATAGGCTATTTGACAGATTTATAATTTTTATCTTGAATTACTTGGTTGCGGTTAAGAAGTTCACCCAAAGTATTTTTTTTAATTTTAAATACGTATTTCGTAAGAAATATGCAAATAAAAATTCAAAATTCAAATAAGTCGCGAAAACGATACAATCAGCAATATGGCGTTGCGCCTGGTAAGTGACGTCACAAGCGGTTTTCGGTCCTCAGTGGTGTTTGTTTTTAATTGTTATTTGCTGTTGTTATCTAATAAAATGGTTTACAAGTGGTGTGCTGTACTGGGTTGTACAAATAAATCGATAAAAACCCCCGAAAAACAGTTTATAAGTTTGCCGAAAACAAGCGATGATGCGCGTATGACGTCATCGCGACATCAGCCAATCCGGATCGTTTCACAATGTGTGGCGCGAGAAACAAAAATCCAAACATATTTTTGTGTTTTGGATATAATAATTGTTATTATTTTTTATTAAAACTCTTGTAAATGATATAAAGAACCCTCATTTTATGCAATTAAAGCAAAAAATCACAAATAATTGAATACTGTCAAATAGCCTATTATCTATCAACATATTTAGTATGTATAATCTATAAATAACTTGCTATGGATAAAAAACGATGCGGTTCAGTTGAAATGTTCTGCCCCGTTCATAATAACATAGAAATAAAAAGGTGCATCGAACCTTAATTTAGTGTTTAAAGTGAACAAGACAATCAGCTCCAATGATTTTTCGTGTTTATAGGCGTGTACTTAAATATACAACGTGTAACAAAAAGGGTATATACATACCAAGGGCATGGCATCTTTAGATGATATCAAACAATATCGGAAGGGTTTCAACTCCAAATAAAATACTCAAAAAATTGGTACCAAATTTTCGGTTCCGTGTGTTTCTTAAAATCAAATCATAAAAACGTGGCAGCACACTACATACGTTAATAACTACTCGTTACCCGTCACGTTACTTGCCAAAATCCGATAAATGCCTTCAATATCTGTGCGACTAGTATGATAGTAGCCTATTACAGGCGGTGTTTTTCCTCATAACTTCCTAACATAAAGAGATAGGATTAAAAAACTCTTCCAATATCGTTTGATATCATGCAAAGATGCCATGCCTTTGTTATGTATATACCCTTTATGTTACACGTTGTATAGCTGTAAATTACTGCTTCATTCTCAAAAAAGAACAATCTTAAACAAACACCTGTATAAATTAATTTACTGTATCTTCTTTCTATAACACCATCCAAATAGAGAGATATTTGGATGATGTTATGCTCCTCTAACCCCTGTTAGGACTGATACTGGTCCCACTTGTGCATACCAGGTCGTCCCTTATGACTTGTGTGTTGTCATTCAAAGACTTTGTGCTTTCACTGGGCTTTATTATTGGTCCTTTTGGCAAAGCAACCGTAAGTCATGAGTGGTAAGTAGGAGGTTATAAAAAATTGAAGTCATGGGACTGAAAGAACTGAAAACTGAAATCATTATTGCATTTATTATTTATTTATTTTTCCATTCCTTTCAGGCATCAAGGCCCATTCAAATATATACAATATTATATTAACATAAAAAGTTAACATACTATAAAAAAGATCGCTCTTAGCGATAAGACCGCTCATTGTGTCCCCCTTTGTAAAATCTTTATATTTATGTTCTGTAATCTATATGGTGTACATAATAAAAAGTATTCTCATCATCATCATCCCAGCGTGAATCCCAGTCGCATCCGAAGCCTTTTCAGCTTTGGAGTCTGGGGTCCGCTTTACCAATCCAACTGCTGATATGGCTAAACTTCGACATTTTCCGTGAAGCGACTGCCGTCTGACCTCCACAACCCGAAGGCAATAAATAAAAAGTATTCTATTCTATTCTATTCTATTCTATTCTATAACATATCTACACCTAAATGTACACGAAGTGAGGGCGTCGTGTTTCACTGACTGGTATTACGTAGCTGGCCACGACACTAGCGCTATACAACACCATTCGGCCAGAATTCTTCTTTGAGGAACTTCTCGAGATAATGTGTGGGAACGCGCACCACGAACGACTATACTTACACAGTATACATAAGTATGTCTCGCTGTAGCGATCACGGTATCGGGTCGGTCACGCTCACGCCAATTCAATGCTTTTTCCTCATCCAACAAAAGTTCTCAACGTCGGTAAAGCTTTCACTTAAAAAAAAAAATAAACATTAATACGAATCAGCAGAATATATGCAGCAGAATAAATGCATGAGTATTAGTGTGGTGAGCTGTCATGGGTTCTTGAGTAGCCACCACGCACCGGTAGACGTAGCGTGGGTAGGCCCCCGACAAGTTGGACCGACGACCTGGTGAAGGTTGCGCGAAACCACTGGATGCGGGAGGCACAGGACCGGTCGTCGTGGAGATCCTTGGGGAAGGCCTATGTCCTACAGAGGACATCTTTCGGCTGAAATGATGATGATAGCATGTTAGTCGTGGTGGTCTAGTGGATAAAACACCAGCCTCTCAAGTATGAGTGTGCGGGTTCGATCCCAGGTCAGGCAAGTATCAATGTAACTTTTCTAAGTTAAATGTACTTTCTTAGTATATCTCGGACACCATTGACTGATTAGAAGGTGAAGGGATGTTTTCCTTCACCTTCTAATCAGTCAATGGTGTCCGAGATATACTAAGAAACTTGAGAAACCTGTATTTTAAGTCTGAAATCGCCAACCCACATTGGGCAAGCGTAGTGATTACGCTCAATCCTTTTCTGTATGAGAGGAGACCTGTGCCCAGCAGTGGGACGATGAAAAAGGTTGATGATGATGATGATGAGCTGTCCTTAGTTAGATTACACTCACAGAAAGCTTACCACGCTCACTTCACTCAAGTTTCCATGATGATATTATCGTTACAGAATCGCATTGCTGTAATTGAGAGCAGTGGGCAGCTATGTAGGTGTGCTGACATCGCTTTGAGGCGCGCGTGAAACACAACGCGCCATCGACCAGGGCCTGGCCCTTACATGGTAAGGCGCGTTGTGTTTCACGTGCGCCTCAAAGCGATGTCAGCATACCGTGACGGGGTCCACAAAGACCGATGCCTCCTGGGTCAGGGTTGCGGGTTGGTTAAAAATGAAACCATGGCCCTGGCGCACAAGCAAGGGAAGAAACACGGGTAGGTTTTAGTCAGAAAATGTCTGACACACCCTTCTGCTTCCTGCTCCACCCAGAGCGGGAGAGGTCATATAATGATTACCCACCCAGAACAAAAAAAATACAAGTAATAAATACAAGTATATACTAATTAATTATTTGGAACGTTTTTTAGTGTTAAAACCCTTTTCAAAGATGGCCATGACACTTTTTATGACGTTTGATTGGTGACTTTGACAGTTCTATTTTCCCGTTGTATTCGTGTCGAGTGTGAGTTGATTGTGTTCATTTAATGGGCCGTATGTTCGGAATTCATATTTTGTTTTTTTCACAGTCCTATGATAGATAATATAGATACGATAGCCTTAGATTCATGACACGTTAATCAAATGTCACTGTCAAAATCTTATTTCGCTTATTGCTGACCACCATTTTTATTAGTTTTTTTATATAGACATATTCATTTACATTTTTAAATATTTATAAAAAAAACATAAAAACATTTAAAAATATAAAAAAATTGTGTTCCAGCGATGGCGGGAGCGGGGTCCAAGCTACCGGTGGTTAGGGCTCCAGAGAAGGAACCTCCTCACGATGCGGGCCGTATAGAGGAGTACTGCCTTTTGAATCAGGCCTTTGATCCAACTGCCTAACGCGAGCCTCAATAGAGGTTGGTCGAGGCTCTTGGCTATCAAACCATTGGCCGATACGACATTCGGTACAATGACAGCCGAGTTCACATTCCGCATGTCAACAACCTCGTGCGCCAAGTCGAGATATTTCATTTGTTTCTCTTTCTCAGCTTTCACGATATTCCCGATGATTTTTTTAGTTTTTTTATTATTAGTAGTTGTGTTGCACTCCTTGGCCGAGTTAAATTGAATCTGTATAAAAACTAAGCCAAAGTATAGGAAATTAACATTAAAAACAGTTAACTATAGCGTAACTATACCTAGCATTAAGTGTACAATGTGCTGGCCCAGGCTCCATACATTTCTGAAACATCTCCTTTCTATTGTATATGTGCTTTCTTTGTTGGAAATCCTCAATACACAAATAAAGAGATATTCACGGCTGTACATATTGTGTGTCGTTGTGTATGCAAACCGATCACGTTAAAGCAATTTTAGTTCCATAGAGATTCCTATTGTGAGAGAAAAAGGAAAAGATTATACCTTTATACACTACTGCCATGCTCTCAGTACCACCGCTATATTTTATATTTTATAGATATTTTATATATATATTAAAAACTAGTGCTTGATCGCAATCCTGCCTGATGGTGAGCAGTGATGCAATCGTTGATGGTAAAGCGCGGTAGTACATAAATATTGAAATCAGACGGAAACACCGCCACTGAGCAATTGCTCCAGTCGCTTTACGGGTGCGGTATAAAACACTAGGCGAAACTCTTCGTTCAGATCGTAGTGGTATCAACAAAGTAAGGGTGGATAGTTGTTACGTAAAAAGTAACCAACACAAATCCAAACATTCAAGTTTATAATACTACTGGTAGAAAATATTCCTATTCATTAAGTACTTGTCACTTAAAGATAGATACACATTCCTTCCATACTTATAAAGACTAATTTAATAAATTCTAAACCTTTAACTTTTACACAATGATGCACGTTATACTGTTACCACGTTATTGGCAAAGATTAGAATCAATGTTTTACTCAATCACTTTTGGGTAATTGGGCGGTGGAGATCAAAATAACAGTCGCTGAATCAGCTGTATTTACATTACACTATTTATTTTTAAACATTTTTTTAAAATGGTTGTAGTGGATTTAAAATTAAAAATCTGTATGTTTAGGTTATGGTATGTTCATTTATATAGGCTTGCCTGAAATAAATGAATAAATCAAAAATAAAATTATGCAGAGCGCTAACGGTTTTGTTTGGATGTGATGCATCATCATCATCATCATCAGCATATCAGCGTTAATCCCAGTCGCATCCGTAGCTTTTTCAGCTTTGGAGTGTGGGGTCCGCTTTACCAGTTCTAACAGCTGATTTTGGCTAAACTTCGATATTTTCCGTGAAGCGACTGCCGTCTGACCTCCACAACCCGAAGGCGATATCTATGCATTGCAGTTAGATTTTTGAGAATCCAATCCAATTGTTAGACTTTTGAGGGCTCCAACCAACCCGTAACGACTGCCACTAGATGTTCATATGGCAACCGGGACCAACGGCTTAACGTGATTTCTGAGGCACGACCAGACCAGTGCAAATATTCATATTCATGGATACAAATATTTGCGCTGTGCGGGGATCGGATCCGCGCCTCCTTGCGAAACAGCCGCGTTCGCTACCGCTACGCCACGGAGACTGTCTGTTTGGATGTGATGCATTTTTTCCTTCCACTATTCCTTCTCAGAGTCATGATTGCCGCCAATAAACATACTTTCATTTTTTTCCTCTATTTAAATCCTGGTACAACTATACTACCCTTGTCGACAATCACGTGATAGCTACCTGAGAGATACGCTAAACACGCACACATTTACAATTCACCGAATTAGCATTTTGACCCCACCGGGGTACATCCCATTTTTACCTCTGGTTACAGCAGAAATAGGAACAAGGACATAATTGACTTTGTTACTTTTAATGGCAGCGACCCTTGAAGAGTATTTTTTGCTTTTTCTGGAGAAAATAAATGAAACGGAATTTTATATTACTCTTGTATCAGCATGAATACTATTGAGATCATTTTCTTTTGTAATGATCTAAGATCTGCGTATATTATAATGAAAAATGTATATTGGAAATTTCTGTTAAATGAAAAGTCTAGGTCCTACGGTAAAACGCACGCTTGATATTATGTTTTTTATAATGAAAATAATACAATAAAAACAAACTTAATACATTAATTACAATAATGAACTGTCAAGAATCCAACTTTTATTTGACGTTTCATCTCAATATATGTGGAAGCTTGTAATTAGCTTCTTCTGCCAACGAATGCTTTTTCATTATAATACTAGCTTTCTGCCCGCGGCTTCGCTCGCGTGGAGTTCGGTTATATCGCGCTTTTTAGATTTCCCTCGGGAACATCAAATTTTTCCGGGATAAAAGGTAGCCTATATTCTTTCTCAGGATCTAAAGATTGTCTGTGCCAAATTTCATCAAAATCGGTTGAGAGGTTAAAGCGGGAAAGCGTAACAGACAGACAGACAGACAGACAGACCGACAGACAGACAGACAGAGTTACTTTCGCATTTATAATATTAGTATGGATGAGTCTGTAAGTTTTCTGTAATAATAAAATAAATATAGCTTTTAATTTACTTGAAATGTATCGTTCTTTACAAAGAAAAAAGTTGTTCGAAACAAAATGAAAAACTAAGGAAAAGGTATTTTTTTAAATCATAAAATAGTAAAATTCTTTTTTACAATTGTGTAATTCGGGGAAAAATTCTTCATGGAGTCTCTCAAGGCAAAGTTAAGCTTAATATCACAAAATAGTGTTTAATTAGTTGTTTAAGTTAAATATACCTTTTGAACATGGCATTATTTTAAGAAATTTCACGTAAAACTGCTACGTTCAACAAATGTTTAAGTGTTTGTGGTAACTCCTTGTCAGGTCTTACTTATATGTATATTCCGTTTTATTATACTAAAAAATAAACTTTCCACACTAAAACTATTCTAACCCAGCTGTCATTAGCAAAATCCTTCAATACGAAAACACTTGAAATAAATAATCTTCTTATAAATTAGCATAGAAATGCCATCCATGACAGGCGCTGATCTCAGTATAATGAAAACAGGAGTTTGGGGAGAAAATTAAATACGATTCAAGGTCTATGCAGAAAGAATACTAATGTTCGGGAAACTTCGGCAAACTTCGTGAGACATCGGTCTTGGAATCACAAGATAAGTAATTATAACTTATCCTGTATAATGAAGAGACATGTTGGTATATTTGGCACAAGTTTTAGCTTAAGATAATGTTATTAATATTAATATCCGGATTCGGTAATTACAGGGTAGAGCGAACACGGAAGTTTCAAAGCCAATCCTGTTTTTGAGAAATTTTTATTCATATAGAATATTGATATGTATATATTTATCAAAATACCATGCCCCCATAAAATTATTTATCTTTCTTATCTTCTATAAGGACAGTTTTTGTTAAAAAAAAATGGTCCTTATAATAAGAAAACGGATATTTACTGCTCCTACAAGATGACAGTTTTCTTGTAAGATAAGAGTCGTTATTTACCACGACATGAATGATCAGTACATAACAGAGTGTGCAAAGCATCCATACTAATATTATAAATGTCTGTCGGTCTGTCTGTCTGTTACGCTTTCCCGCTTAAACCTCTCAACCGATTTTGATGAAATTTGGCACAGACAATCTTTGGACCCTGAGAAAGAACATAGGCTACCTTTTATCCCGAAAAAATATGATGTTCCCGAGGGAAATCTAAAAAGCGCGATATAACCGACCTGCACGCGGGCGAAGCCGCGGTCGGAAAGCTAGTATTATTATACAGAAAAGACAAGGCTTATCATGTTTTTCCTGATTCTACAAATTTTAATTTTGACTTAATTTCTTTGTACTGGTAGCAGCTTAAATAACATAATCAGCCTTTGATGTTCCCACTCTTGAGACACAGGCCTTCTCTCTGTGAAAGGGAGTGGGCCGTAATCTACCACGCTGGCACAGTGTGGATGGGTGGATGTCACATGTCTTCGAAGTTTTTCCCCTAGGACATCCGTTTCTTTCACCATTTTGAGAGGAGCAGTGATGACATCTATACTAATATATAAAGCATGTTTGTTTGTTTGTTTGAACGCGCTAATCTCAGGAATTACTAGACTGATTTGAAAAACTCTTTTTTCGTTGGATAGCCCATTAATCCACGAAGGCTTTAGGCTCCGACCAATAGGAGCCGAGCAAATAAAATAAAAACATATCGAAACCTACGCGGGTGATACCGCGAGACCCAGCTACTAATTTGTACCAAGTAAAGCGCCTGTTGGGGGCTCGAACCTGCAACCTACAACTAATAAGTCACGGCTATTTATTTTATTAAATTTAATATTCATATTTTATTGGTTGGATCATATAAATTGTCAATAATATAAAAGTCTATTTATTTTACGGACTAAATAAAATATTCATATATCAACGAGTATTTTCTTCAACCTTCTGAATCCCGAAAAGGACCGCGCCACTCCAAAGTCTCCAAAAATGTGTCATCGATGAGCATTTCAATATACAAAATATCTTAAAAGAACACGTTTTAAATATCACTATTTTAAGTGTTAAGTATTCGACGGCGCGTCGTGTTTCACGCGCGCCTCAAAGAGATATCAGCACATCGTGATGGGGTCCACGAAGACCGATGCCTCCTGGGTAAGGGTTGCGGGTTGGTTAAACAAGAAACCGTGGCCCTGGCCATCGTACAGGCAAGCGGAGAAACACGGGTGGGTTTTAGTCAGTAAAAGTCTAACACGTCCTTCCGCTCCGCTCAGAGCGGGAGAAGTCATTCGATGATTTCCCATTCCAACAAAAAAAAAAGGTGTTAAGTATTTAAAAAGTCATTATATATTGTGTTTTCTTTTGATGGATCATCCAAAGACACCCTTTTACTAAAATTCTCCAAAAACATTTAATAAACTGAAATCAAAGTAAGATTCCCATCAAAATTTTACAGACATCTCAGTTAATTCCCCATCCCCCTGTCCCCTAGGCCTCTAGCCTGTTTTTGTTGTTGTATGTCGCCTTAATTTCTTCCACGTTTGTACCATAACCGCAACACAATTTGGGGAGGCCTCGGTTCGATTTATCGGTCGGTTCCATTTCTATTAGTAATGTACGTTTGCACCTTTGGCACTGACATGTAGACTAAGCTGATGGAATGTTAGCCGACTTGAATGTGTGTGGAATGTTCCTTATACTGATCCTTTTAAAATTTCAATGTTTTGCCTCCAAAATGTCATTGGATTATATATGAAATTGGGTTCTAAATACCTATAAAATTTAAATTATAAATCTATTAACTTCAACATTCTCAACTTCCAACTCTCTCTTCTATACTCTCAACTTTAGGTTAAGATAGCACAAATCTAAATTTTGATAATAAAAAAAAAACATATAGAGTTTCAGACAAAATGTATCCAGTATTGACAATAAAAAAAAGTTAAAAAACTAAAACCCAACTACGACAAAAAACGACGCTGAAAAAGTATAAAACAAGATTTTCAGAATACTGAACTGAACAAAGTTGCTAATGTAGTTGCAAGTAAATGGACACAGTAGTAATGTCATACAATACTATTCTGAAGTATGCAACATTCACTATGTAGAGATAAATTTTCATGTTTGGAAAGGCGTAGTCACACGTTACATATACCTACCGTAGCACCTTGACAACGTGTGACTACGCCTTTCCAAACATGAAAACTTTAGCAACTTTGTTCAGTAGTATTCTGAAAATCTTGTTTTATACTTTTTCAGCGTCGTTTTTTGTCGTAGTTGGGTTTTAGTTTTTTAACTTTTTTTTATTTGTACTATTTTGGTGTTAAAGTGTATTTGTGGCGCATATTATTAACAAAAGTTAAACTGATGAACTAAAAACTAGGTACTTGACATATTACATCTACACGCACATATAACAACATAAGCCCGAAGGCATATAGCGCAGAGGCCTTTTTATGGGAGATTTAGCCAGTTATAAAACTGTTTCCGCCTTCACCGCGTGGAGTTACTCCCAGCTTATGTCGTTTTCATTAGTGCATTACATATTCTAATAATGTTCACACTGCTCTACATTGCATAAAGCGATTCACAGTTCCCGTGATCCGCGCTTTACTCTTATCGCTCATATTTAACATCATTAAAGCATTCTTGTAATTATGTACAAGCATAAAGCACTCGTGAAGCTCTTTCACGTGATACCAAACACGGTATATTTATTTTAATTTTATGTTAACATAGAACTTTTTGTCAGCTAGAGGGTGCAATACTAAATTTGGTGACAAGCTTTATAGCTCATAACTAACAGAATATCAAGACCCTTCTAATGGTAATCATCATCATCAACCTTTTTATCGTCCCACTACTGGGCACAGGTCTCCTCTCATACAGAGAAGGATTGAGCGTAATCACCACGCTTGCTCAATGCGGGTTGGCGATTTCCGACTTAAACTCCAGGTTTCCTCAAGATGTTTTCCTTCACCTTCAGTCAATGGTGTCCAAGGTATACTTAGAAAGTACATATAACTTTAGAAAAGTTACATTGGTACTTGCCTGACCTGGAATCGAACCCGCGCACTCATACTTGAGAGGCTGGTGTTTTAACCACTAGGCCACCACGACTTGTGTACTCTAATGGAATGGTCTAATGGTAATGCAGTGGTCTTATTCTGATAAGTAGTAAAGAAGCTATGAACGAAAAGATGTGAATTATATGCAACCAGCCCATGAATACAGGTAAAGTCACACGCAAATGCTAGCAATATATATATATTCAAAATGTACAAGTAAAGGGCTTTCAAATGATACCAAACACGGCATATTTATCTTAACTTTAGTTTTTTACTCTGTATGTTTTGTCCGCTAGAGGGCGCTACAGTAAATTTTGTGAAACCCCATATAGCCTATAACCAGCGGACAATTAAGACGCTTCTAATGATATATCATTTGTCGAATTCTGATAAGTAGTTTAGAAATTACGAGGGAACAGATGAACATACATACATACATACATACATACATACATACATACATACATACATACATACATACATACATACATACATACATAGCCTGTCAAAATCATAACCCTCCTTTTGCTTTGCCGTAGTCGGGTAAAAACAAGTAAATTTTCGTCTATTTAGACCAAAAAATATCCCTTATATTCGATAAGAGACCAGTTTAAAAAGAAATTTCACCTTGCGATGATGATTGATCATGATACACTTTTAATGCGGCATGGTAGTGTCGGGTCTTCAGAAAATTAGGGGACAAAATTGGCTATGAAACTTCCGTATTCATTCTTCATACTAACTGGGTGTAAAGTTCACACTCATCCTCCATAGAAAAGGGAGCATTCTCTGACCAGACGGGTGTTGAGTCTGGCGGGCACTTGCCCAACGTTTGATGTTAGGAAGTTGTATACAATGTTATTTTTTGTTTATGCGAAACCTATAGTTTGTTCAGAATAAGCAACTGAATCTATTCCAACCATTTTTACACCATGTTCTATTTTTTCACAAATACATTCACAAACTGTTGCAATATGGTTACCGAGCGCGGTACGCAGCTTAGGTCGAACATCGCCCGCGCAACTGTAACAGTTGACGCCAGAGGTCAATGCCCCGCTCTCCCGCCTATGGTCTGGAGCGTGGACTATATTTTTGTTGGGACAGCCAAGTACGACAACAAGCTTTTTCATGATATCTTTTTGAAATTTTGTACATAGATTGTTTACTTACAAATACTGGACACGTGTTTTTAGGGTTTCGCATAAAAATAATGTTGTATAATTATGCTAGCTGCACTGTCAACTCTGCTTACGAGATGTAGAATCCGTGTGACGTTGTATGAGGCGTTGTTCGTATGTGGCGTTTGAAGACACCGTTAAAAGACTAAATGAATCCAGGGCGTCTACTCCTAAAGTGACACATCCGAATGATAGGATCGGTCAGGGAATTGTGCAGGAATCGAATACTGTAATGTATGTAAAAATAATTTCGATATAGCATTTTCATTTTTAATATATTTAACAAAAATAAAACTCAATGAAATTCTTAAGAAGTAACTTCGTAGTCTGGGTGTAATTTACCACTTACACCCAGGTTGAATGTTGATAATATTATCTTCATCAAAAAGTGTGCCAAATGTACTTATGTTAGTTTTGCCGCAAGGAAAAGTTATAATTGCTTATCTTGTAATATCAAGATCAATGACTCATAGAGTTTGCCGAAGTTGTCCGAACAAATTAGTATTCTTATTGCACAGAACTTGAGGCTTCTTAAATTTCACGGATTCCCGTTTTCACTATACGAGAATTTTCAGTTTATTAACAAGAATATTGTTGATATTGTTTTAATAAACAGAGTTTTCTTTCCGCAGTAATTATCGAATGTCAGTTTGGTAAGAATGGTTTTAATTAAGAAAGGTTATTTTTCGTATCATAAAATGCAATTTATAAAAATGAGTTTTAAATTTGCCTTCAGCAATATTTATGGAAATTAAATAGAAAGAAAGTTGAACATTAAAATTAAATAAATAAATATATAACATACTTAAAAGCCTCGTTCTCGTGCCCGGTATCTATGGGTATGCAGATGACAGCACAGTTGTGGAGAGATACCTGCCGGAAGCTCGGGCTAGTAAGGAATCAATCCGGTCCGAAAGAGAGGCTATGGTAGAGCGTACGGGTGCTGCACTACAGGCAGTCCCCGAATGGGGCAAAGCCAATCTTGTAGCATTCAATGCCGCCAAAACACAAGCGTGACTTTTCACCGCCAAAAGGAGTCCGTTCACGTTGGCTCCTATTTTTCAGAATGTATCCTTGGAGTCTACCGACCGCCTTCAACTTTTGGGTGTTGAGATTTCTTCGAACCTCAACTTTGGACGGTTCATTGAGTCCAAGGCCAAGGTGGCTGCCAGAAAACTTGGCGTCATCGCAAAGGTCCGGCGGTACTTCACACCAGGGCAGCTTCTAATGTTGTACAAAGCACAGGTCCGCTCGTGTGTGAGTACTGCAACCACATTTGGACTGGTGCTGCGAAGTGTCACCTGGCTACTGTGGATTCAGTGGAGAGGCGTGCGAAGAGGCTGATTGAAGACCCAGATTTAACTCGAAACGGCCTCCAAAGCCTGGAGCACATGCGTAGAGTAGCCAGCCTTTCGTTCTTCTATAGGATGCATTCTGGTGAGTGTGCAAGGGAATTGCATGATTTAATTCCCCCATCTCCGTTCCACCATCGGACGACCCGTCGTACGGCGACTTTCCACTCTCACGTTGTAAACACCACTACGATCCGGATGAAGCGTTTTGCTTCCTCTTTTATTCCGTGTACATCGATGGACTGGAACAATTTGCCAGCGGCGGTGTTTCCGTCACACTACAATTTGAGTGTCTTCAAGGCTAGAGTGATTAGGCTCTTAATAAACTAGCGCGCTTTACCATCAACCATCGCATCACTGCTTCCCATCAGGTGGGATTGCGGTCAAGCGTTAGTTTATAAATTATAAAAAAAAAATGTTGTCAATTTTTTTCAAAGACTACACATATTAGACACACTCTAGTGCTGAGGAAGTTGAAAAATAGGTACCTATTTGATGAAACTACTGCCGTCGCTCTGCTTCCGACGTCTCCCCGTAAAGTGCGAAAGGGACAGTTGCAGCACAGGCTGATTTACCTACAAAAACGTTGACCAAAAAACGTTTCGTATTCCGCTGTTTTCTTTTTCAAAACACGATAGAAGTAAGAAAGTATACCTGTGCTTCTATTATTTTCTTTTTTATTAGATCTTATCGCATTTGCCTAATAGTCGTTTGAACATTGCGGTAAAAATGGGTTATTTTTCGGGTTTTTTTTTTGGGTTATTTTTCTTACACACTATTGTCTACATTTCTGTTTTACTTCTCCTTTCGTAGGTCTGCTGGAAGAAAATTCTTAAGAAATAAGCAGCAACTTTGTACTCAGATCTTAATTTTGTCGTATCTTTATTTATTTTATTGTGTGTACAATCAGCTGTAGAAGTCCATTCCCACCTTAAAGACTACTGTCGCCTGCGCTAAACCGGCCACGCACACTAACGCATTATTTTTATTAACGCAGTCTTCATCTTTCTTTAAAGTAATGCAAAATTTCGTTACTTCATTTGAAGTTAAGTTAGCGGCCGCACTTAACAATGGTCTATCATAAGCGAGCGATTGTGGGTTCGATCCGTAATAACGGCAAATCTTTTTGTTGTTTCATATAATTTAAAATTATGATAACTGATTTGTATTTTAAAATAAAAATGTTTGCAAATAATATTTAAACGATTAGGAAAATTTACTGAATATTTATACCAAAATAGGTTTTTATTATATGTTTTAGTTTACTATAGATGTAATATAATGCAATATATTATAAAGTTATATATTATTCGGTATAGATATACTTATACTAATAAATGAAACAAACGTTGAAATGGCAGCATTGTAATATTTTATATAAAAGTAATCCTTGACAAACTTATGATATTATTATGGTAAAAAATATAAAAAACATTTTTGGTTTTTAGATATGAAAGTTATAGTATTACATGTTATCATTAAAGAGGTTATAGCTTAATTATTCATTTTCTTAAAGAAAAGAGGATTGCAGCTTAATCTGAATATTATTACAATCATAAAATAATCTATACTTAGAACACAAAACAGTGCTTATTACATTTACAATTTTTTTGCGTGTATAGCATACCATCCTGCAGTGCCTTTTTTCGGAGTTTGAAGGCATGAGATTATAATCTTCAAGCGCTTTCTTAGTTCAAAAGTAAACGAACTTATTTCTTATCGAATTCCGAAATTATTGTTTTTATAATTTACCAAAAGTAATTTGTATCGAAATTGCAAAAGGCGACATCTGTTAGCCATTAAGCCAACCGAACATATTACTGTCACTTAGCTAAATTACTTTACGAGTTGGTTTAGAGTCCGTTATTACGATATATAATGACATGTATTTAAAACACTTTGTAGGACACTTCTGCACTGTGATTGTTATAAATTGTTTTTCTTTTTGTTTAGCTCGATAAGTCTCCACCAGTATCGCCAGTTTATTTTTAAACCACAAATGCAACCTCTCTGCTTCGCAAGATTCAAAGGTTTATTCAACGGTAAATGTTGTTGTTTCGTTCCACTTGTCTCGACACATAAGGCACCTTCGTCCTCCAACCTCTTGACTTTGGCTTACAGTAGTTCTCTAAAACAATAACAAATTTATTACACAGTTTCAACAAGAGATTGGTTTGCATCTTACCCAAATAATAATATAAACAACTTACACAAAAGCCGGTTTCATATTATGATATTTGAGATATATTGCTGCATATGCCTGCATATTGATTAAAAAAGTAAAACTAATAACACGAACTCGTAACTATATGTTCACCAACCAACAACAGCTAAGTAATATTATTTGAGTTATTGTAGTTAATAATAGTTATTGTAGGTAGTGGAATATTTTTGTTCAGTTTGTTTCCAATCTACCGTCATCTTTTTATAATGACTCTAATATAGAAAAAATCTTAAAATAAAGTATCATCGTTAAGTTGCGGATCGGTATTTTTACATATTTTTGTTGTCAGCATTCATAACTCACCAATAAACATTTCAAAAATATTTTGTAAGTTATTAGATTTGAACTCGGCTCACCTTGAACGCCAATCAAGACGAGAACCGCTAGGCTATTTAAACACTTACTGTGAGCGTTGAAATTAGTAAGTAGTACCTAACAATCATAAGCGGGCAGCAAGTTGTCAAAGTGTATAAGTGTGTATCAAACTTTATTATAGAAGAAGGTCGTAACTACAACTAGTATTGCTTGGCCATAGTTTTGTGAGATTGTAACTCGACTTTTGGTCTTGACTGTACATAAATAATAAAATAAATAAATATATTTTTTATAAATTAAATTTTGAAGAAAAATCAATAATAGGGCACGTATAATCAAGGTGCAAAAATTGTGGAAAAAAAATGCTCTAAAAGCGTTATCCACGAAGAAAACAGCGGAATACGATTGAATAGAGAAAGCGACACTAGAGTCCGCTCTTAATGAGTATTGACGTAGTATTGACGTTTGACAATACAATTTAATCTGTAATGGGCGCGTGACTTTGGCAGAGGACAACAAAACAACAAAAATGTTTAGACTAAACGTTTGGCGTAGTGGTTAAGTGATTGACTGCAGCACTGCGTGTCGGGGATTCGATTTCCGCTAGGGGCAGATATTTTTACCCGACTACGGCAAAGCAAAAGGAGGGTTATGATTTTGACAGGCTATGTATGTATGTATGTATGTATGTATATATGTATGTATGTATGTTCATCTGTTCCCTCGTAACTTCTAAACTACTTATCAGAATTCGACAAATGACATATCATTATAAGCGTCTTAATTGTCTGCTGGTTATAGGCTATATGAGGTTTCACAAAATCTACTGTGGCGCCCTCTAGCGGACAAAATATACAGAGTAAAAAAATAAAGTTAAGATAAATAGGCCGTGTTTGGTATCATTTGAAAGCGCTTTACTTGTACATTTTGAATATATATATATTGCTAGCATTTGCTTGTGACTTTACCTGTATTCATGGGCTGGTTGCATATAATTCACATATTTTCATTCATAGCTTCTTTACTACTTATCAGAATAAGACCACTGTAGTATCATTAGAAGGGCCTTGATATTCTGTTAGTTATGAGCTATAAAGCTTGTCACCAAATTTAGTATTGCGCCCTCTAGCGGACAAAAAGTTCTATGTTAATATAAAATTAAAATAAATATACCGTGTTTGGTATCACGTGAAAGAGCTACACGAGTACTTTATGCTTGTACATAATTACAAGAATGCTTTAATGATGTTAAATATGATCGATAAGAGTAAAGCGCGGATCACGGGAACTGTGAATCGCTTTATGCAATGCAGAGCAGTGTGAACATTAATAGAATATGTAGTGCACTAATGAAAACGACATAAGCTGGGAGTAACTCCACGCGGTGAAGGCGGAAACAGTTTGATAACTGGCTAAAACCCCAATAAAAATGTCCTCTGCACTATATGCTTTCGGGCTTATGTTGTTATATAGGGTGTATCTGACATCGTAACGCAAACTTCGCGAAAAGGCTACACCGCATGCCACTAATAAAATTATGATAGTCATTCATGTCGTTAATGAGCGGTTACAGAATTCACAGTGTTTAAAGAAAAAGGTCAGCTCGGGCTTTGAACGTTGCAAGCGTGCCGCCGTGCGGGTTTGTAGGTATGACGTTGATCCCTGATGTGAACTCTATTAAGTCAGCACATAAGACAGTTTTTAGAGTTTTGTTTTCATTGCGCTTTTTATGTAATTAGCGAATTAATTAATTTTTACTTTAAAATCTTATTGGGTTATAAAAGTATAGCAATTATGAACGTTCTAAAGTGAAAAAAACTACATATATATTTTTTTAAATCATGAAAAAGCCGACGAAAAATCCTACCACTGGGGGGTTCAGAATCATGTACTGGATGTCAGATACACCCTTTATGTGCGTGTAGATGTAATATGTCAAGTACCTAGTTTTTAGTTCATCAGTTTAACTTTTGTTAATATTATAAATTAAATAGAGAGATAAATTTTCATGTTTGGAAAGGCGTAGTCACACGTTACATATACCTACCTACCGTAGCACTTTGACAACGTGTGACTACGCCTTTCCAAACATGAAAATTTATCTCTACATAGTGAATATTGCATACTTCAGAATAGTATTGTATGACATTACTACTGTGTCCATTTACTTGCAACTGCATTAGCAACTTTGTTCAGTTCAGTATTCTGAAAATCTTGTTTTATACTTTTTCAGCGTCGTTTTTTGTCGTAGTTGGGTTTTAGTTTTTTTACTTTTTTTATGACCATGAAGTAATTCTTCCGGGTCTGGCCGTTTGTATATGTGAGGTTATTTGTCTGAACGCGCTCATGATACATGAGAAATTTCTAGAGTAGAGTCATCATCATCTCAGCGTTATTCCCAGTCGCATCCGAAGCTTTTTCAGCTTTGAAGCCTGGGGTCCGCTTACCAGTCTAACTGCTGATTTTGGCTAAACTTCGATATTTTCCGCGAAGCGACTGCCGTCTGACCTCCACAACCCGAAGGCGATATCTAAGCATTGCAGTTAGACCAATTGTTAGACTTTTGAGGGCTCCAACAACCCGTAACGACTGCCTCTAGTTGTTCGTATGGCAACCGGGACCAACGGCTTAACGTGCTTTCCGAGGCACGACCAGACCAGTGAAAATATTCATATTCATGCATACAAATATTTGCACTGTGCGGGGATCGAACCCGCGCCTCCTTGCGCAACGGCCGAGTTCGCTACCGCTACGCCACGGAGGCTGTCAAGAAAGCCTTCGACTCTATTCATCATAATAGCATCTGGGAAGCATTAAGCAAACAAGACATTGAAGCGAAATACATTAACATTATTAAAAATATTTACCTTGATTGCACAAGTAGAGTCAGGCTAGACAGGATGGGTACCAAAATCAGTATTAACCGAGGAGTCAGACAGGGCGATCCTATCTCGCCGAAATTATTTATAGCGATCCTACAATATGTAATGGAAGACTTACCATGGTCCGCACAAGGAATTAATGTGAATGGGAAACATTTGAGCCATCTACGTTTTGTGGATGACATCGTTGTTTTCTCTGAAAGCCCATATAAGCTCAACACGATGATCAACCAGTTTCAATCTGCTAACGCCCGCGCGGGACTAGAGATGAACTTAGAAAAAACCAAAGTAATGACTAACAGGGACTTGACGCCGATATTGGTTAATGGGGTGCCAATAGAGTACGTAGAAAGTTACGTTTATCTTGGTAAACAAATTTCATTTAGAAAAAACCGGATTAAAGAGGAAATCAGCAGAAGAGCAGCTATCTTATGGAGGAAATACTGGGCTCAAAAAGAGGTTTTGAAATCGAAATTATCAATTAAATTAAAAAAGTTGATACTTGATAGTACAATATTACCCTGTCTCACCTACGGCTGCCAAACGTGGACCTATGATCAGAAAGCAGGTCACAAAGTCCAGACCACCCAGAGAGCAATGGAAAGGAGCTGCTTGAACTTAAAGCTAAAAGACAGAGTAAGAAGTACAAAAATTCGGAAGATTACTATGGTAAAGGATGCTCTGCGTTTTGCTAAAAGTTTAAAATGGAGGTGGGCTGGCCATGTCGCCAGATACAAGGACAATCGTTGGACAATTGATATCACAAACTGGAAAGGACCATACGGTAGGAAAGCTAGAGGTCGTCCGAACGCTCGGTGGCAAGATGCGATTGTGGCCACCGCAGGCAGAGACTGGATATCCACCGCCAGAGACAAAATTAAATGGAATTCTTTGGAGGAGGCTTTTACCCTAAAGGGGGTCCACACCATTTGATTTAAAATAATGAAAATAACAATATCTTGCACCAATTAATGTATATATATTTTTTTTTATATATTTTTGAATTTTTTAACTGATGTATGATTTAATTATGGAATTACGTATTAATATCACTTGATTAATTGTGGAATGTAATAAAGCTGTATTATCATTATTATTATTACTTCGGCTTGTGGAAATCGTCGGATTATATATTCCTCGTAAAACTTGATCTATACCCTCACAATAAAAAAAAATAGTCACGCTCCATTGATAAAATATTAAATAGATACGTCACTAGCGCACTGAAAATGAAGCGTACAAAAGAACGTAAATACTGCAAGTCGCTTTAGTCACTCCCGATACTCTCGTTCCGTACGCGCGTGTGTCCTTGGTGGCTAAGAAAATGTTTTTCGCATTCAAAATGGCGTTTTGTGTACTGCGTAAATGCACGAATTATGGTAGAAAAGCCAACAAAAGTCATAGAATCACATATCATAAGTAAGTATTCCAAAATATTTAGATAAATAATATAGTTTCAATTATTTTGTCAAACATTCTTACTGCCAATGCTTAGGCGGCCATTGTAAGTAAAGAAAGAGAGAGCTAATTCAAACAACAAAACACAAACAAACACAAACACAAACAAAGTCTTGCCGCCAAGCGATCCGTCATGTTCCGGCATGATTTCTGGTGAAGCCGTACGGAGGACGGGTCTGAGCAGTTGTGTTGCGATGTGTGCCGGGTACGATGTGCCTAATGTTGTTGTGTCGGGAGTTTGGTCGTGGAGGGTCTCCAGATCATCCTCTGGCGCAGCATCGTTGGTCGTGTTGTTGGGTTAAACATTGCATCACCTCGCTCAACTGCCGTCTTCCTTCCTATTCACTCAGTTTTTTTGAGTGAATAGGCTTAATAATCTAGTGCGCTTTACCATCAACGATTGCATCACTGCTTACCATCAGGCGGGATTGCAGTCAAGCACTAGTTTATAAGTAATAAAAAAAAAAAATTGGATTTCTTACGAGTGTGACAAAGACGGGAACGCATATGACATAGATTAGTTGCACAGAAGCGATAATGTTTATGGTGACTTTTATACCTAAAATTATAGTTCATCATCAACCTTTTTATCGGCCCACTGCTGGGCACAGGTCTTATCTCATACAGAGAAGGATTGAGCGTAATCACCACGCTTGCTCAATGCGGGTTGGCGATTTCAGACTTTAAAGTCCAGGTTTCCTCAAGATGTTTTCCTTCACCTTCAGTCATTGGTGTCCAAGATATACTTAGAAAGTACATATAACTTTAGAAAAGTTGTATTGCTACTTGCCTGACCTGGAATCGAACCCGCGCACTCATACTTGAGAGGCTGGTGCTTTAACCATTAGGCCACCACGACATTGTTGCCACCACCACACACAATTATAGTTCTGTTTCACTTTATTTTCGCGCCTGTGTCCTTAGTTACAATTTATTAACATCTTATTGCAACAGTTAAGTAAAACATTGATAAAAGTACGAGTTTATTTTGCGTTGCTAAGTAATAGAGTCAAATTATATGAAATTATTAAATGGGAGAATAAAAATAAATATTACCTACGCTCACAACAATTAGCCTAGTATATAAAAATATATACAGAATGTTTGCATAATGATTAACATTTGAAAAATTAAAATAGGATTTGAAATACAGTAAATATAGATTAAACCGAATTAATTTCACTAATTACTATGGTTTGTAATTGTTTATTTTATTGCATTAGGTTTCCTTTAATCACAGTCACAAAATATTAAATAGGTACACTTTAATCAAGTATTACAAAACTTCAATGACAAACATTAAAGTTTTGTAATACTTGATTGAAGTGTAAAAATGTTAAAACAATATATATTCACCAAATTGAGCACCTTCTACCACCTACCAAATTACCTACTACTCTGTTATATTTCCTATCTGCATTCTTGTTATTCTTTGGCAATCAGTCAGTGTCAGTGTGTGCAAAGTATCAGTGATTGGTTGGCAAACGTCTTTTTTTCCATTTAAGCGCAAACGACAATCACTAGGCATCTTTTTCCTTTTTATGCTTTAGTTGCGCCCCATCTCATTTACACTGTACCAATGTAGTTAAATGTACGCAGTATAAAAAATATGCATGTGTGCCTCTGCTGCGTTCGGACACATTTTTTTCGGTTAGTTTCTTAGCATATACCATATCTGTTTAATATTATATCAATGTCACGCTCGAGAATGTCTAGATGACGTTTTATTTTTCGAACTTTGTAGCCCTCCCCTTTCTTTAGGTCACCCTTAAATTGTCACATTAGAGGAAAATACACGTTTTGGAATGTAACTAACTCACTCTACCTTAATCTGACGTATGTCCACTCAACGGCATTTCTTTACATTTTTGAAAATCTATAGCTGTCCACCCCACCGATAAAAAGGTATATATCATATGACATTTTTTTCTTGTCACCTAAGCCTCGCACTCGATAAGTCTCTATGACGCTCGAGTAAATCCCTATTTAGCACGGCGGGCTCCCTTACCATGCAGTGAGCTTCGTTGCAATTAATTTTTGGATGGGTTGACACTGTTGACATCTCACTCTAAAGTCACTTTATCCAAGTTTTCACGATAAAATTTTTGCAGAACCAATCGGCAGCTTGTCGTTCAGCAAAATACTGTAACTTCGGATGAACCTCTCGTCAATAGATTTGCATTGTTGACAATTGTGATTTACTTCACCCTACTACTAACTTAACCTAACCTATTTGAACGGAATACAAATTCTGGCTCCAAGCCACTACATTTTAAATAGCAGAAAAACAGCTCAGATCACTACTCCTAGAACCTTACATTACTCTACTGAATGATACTCTATGTTATTACCGAGATTGCTTTTTTAATTGGAACATTTTGTAATTTTTCGTTGTTATGCTTTATTAATATCCCAGCTATACAGCGAAATCTTTAATCTGTACTAATATATAAAGCTAAAGAGTTTGTTTTTTTGAACGCGCTAATCTCAGGAACTGCTGGTCTGATTTAAAAAAAATATTTTTGCATTGAATAGCCCATTAATCCAGGAAGGCTATTTAGGTTAGGCTATATAAAATCACGCTGCGACCGGAGTGGAGCATAACTAACTCCACGCGAACGAAGTCGCTGGCGGCTGTTAGTGGGTCATAGAAATTTAACACTCATATTTTGCAAAATATTTTATCTATTGCTGTTGGTTACCTAAACAAATAAATAAATTCCCATATTGGGAATTTATTTATTTATTTAGGTAACCATTAAACTCGCTCATACATTGCGCTTACGACTATTAGACCAACAAGGCAGATAGCTGTTATAATTATTGTGTCTGTATATTTATTTTTCTTAGTATCGATGGCACGACTGAATTTTATTTCGTACATAATCAGCCTATGATGTTCCCACTCCTGGGACTGAAACCTCTTCCCAGTGGGGGATGGTAGATGTCACTTTTCTTCGAAGTTTTTCCTCTAGGGCATGAAGGTTTCCTCACGATGGTTTTTTTTTTTACATATTATAAACTAGCGCTTGACCGCAATCCTGCCTGATGGGAAGCAGTGACGCAATCGTTGATGGTAAAGCGCACTAGTTTATTAAGAGCCTATTCACTCTAGCCTTGAAGACACTTAAATTGTAGTCCGACGGAAACACCGCCGCTGGCAAATTATTTCAGTCCCTCGATGTACGCGGTATAAAGGAGGAGGCGAAACGCTTCGTCCGGATCGTAGTGGTGTTAACAACGTAAGGGTGGAAACCAGCCGTACGACGGGTCGTCCGTTTTCTTTCACTGTTTTGAGAACAATGTTAATGGAATAATTTAAACAATGTAAAGCATCTGACGGGGTTCGAACCTACGACATGTAACTTATAAGTCGCGGCCGATACCACTGGGCCACCATTGCTCTCTTACTCAATGACTTTACCCAGAAAACACATTCTCCTTTATTCATAAACGCTGCTTAAATTTAACTAGTGATTGGCGATTGTTTAACCATATATTTTTGACATTTTAACATCACTTAAATAAAATCATCCTTTATGAATAAACAACACAGTGTTCAAGGGGTTTATTCATAAACGATGATTAAAGTTAAGTGACGTTAAAACGTCACTTAACTTCTATCTAGTTGGCCCAAAATTTTGCCTACTTCCACGGTGTCTTCATTAGCGGTGCAGAAGTCAGTTTGACTGTATGTTTTAGAATATTGAGGGCACGATGTCATGGTTTACGACATAGTTCCACACTCATAGCCTATTGCTGCTTCATCGTGGTAACCTCATATTTCTAGCTTGGACTTAGATCTTCCCACTTATATCTGATGGTTCAAGGACTCCCAAGTAGACTACGGAAAGTTACACCCTGCAGAGAAATGGTCTAGATAGTAAATATGAGATGAGGTAGTAGATAGTAAATATGAGAGAAGAGTAAGTAACCTGCTATATTTTGCAAACATTTTTTTTATATATTTTGTCAATTCGTATTTCGTTAGCCTACTGACCTGAATAGAAGATTTGATTAAAGGAGCTCTTGGTGGCCTAACCCCATAAAAGGCAAACAGGAAAAGACCCACAAATCATCCCCGGCCCTTTCTAGCACGTGACTTAGGAAATCAATTTTTATCCCATCTCCTGAGGGTATAAGCAGACGTGAAGCCGCTTTTACTTATCTTAAGAAACACGGAGATGTAAGTAAATGGAACGATAAATGGAAACCTGATCTAAATAGACCGGAGTTAAAAGTATGGATTTGAATTTGATCGTCTATGTTTAGAATCTAACCAGCACGAATACTGCGTGTTATGAACAAGTGTTGTGATGGCAGCGGGCCTTTAATTCTTACCATACAGACTTCTTACCATATAACGACGCATTAAAAAACAACCGAGTTCCAAAAAACACTTCAAAGTGAAAAGTAACTATTTTCAGAAGTCGGTGTTTTTGTTTTTTTTTATATTCGTTTTCAACACGACTTCTGAAATCAGTTATTTTTTATTTTGTAGTGTTTTTTGGAAGGCGCTTGCTTTTTTTTAAGTTTTCATTTTACTTATTTTAGTTATAAAAATTACTGTTCAACTGCATCCGGTCAGACTGGACACTGTCGCTAATATAGTTAGGAAAGGTCTGTAAGCAAGCGACTGCTTTAAAATACTTAATGAAAATACTTAGTATTGACTTAGCCGACCCTACAATTTTCAAAACTCCCCTTGATTTGTCTGGTCTTCCATCATCAGATCCTGACCTGGTGACAATGGGACAACCTGGAAAGTATACCCTTTAAAATAAAAAAAAGAATTTTGCAAATCAGTCCAAGCATCTTAGAGTAATCGGTGAACTGTATACAAAAGAGAAAATAAAAAAAAAAACGATTACGACGCATTAAGAACCTCCTGTTTTTTTTTGAAATCGGTTAAAAATGAAGATCACACCTAATCTGTAAATTTCGTACGATCATTTGTTAAGTAAAATGCTGACTCAATATCGTCATTACTCTGTGGTGTAAACTTGGCGGTTCCATATCTTGTTATCTCATGTCTGTAGTATCGCCGGGCGTTGACAAAGGGTCCGAGGGTAACACTTGGGTTTGGGCAAACATGGCTTAGATATAAGTTGTTTTCACACTGTTTAAGGAAAAAAGAAGCCAAGAATTTGGTGTAAACAAGTGGAAATGGTTTATTTTTGGGTCTTTAGGTTTTGTGTTGCCAGGATAAAGTACAAGATTATATTATTATTATATTCTTTTTGTTATTTAGCTTGACACTAGGAATTACTTCTGTGTTAAAATCGTGGTAGCCTAGAGGTTAAAAAACCAACCTTTCAAGTATGAGTATGCGGGTCGTATTCCAGGTCAGGTAAGTACCAATGTAACTTTTATAGAGTTATATGTACTTTCTAAGTATATCTTGTACACCAATGACTGATTATAAGGTGAAGGAAACATATTGAGGAGACATGGACTTTGTCTGAAATCACTAACCCGCATTGAGCAAGCGTGGTGATTACGCTCAATCCTTCTCTGTATGAGAGGAGACCTATGCCCAGCAGTGGGACGATAAAAAGGTTGATGATGATGATGACGGCGGATACACAATCGGTCCGATGCTGTATTACTGTTGTATTCCTGTACTATCTGTAGACTATACAAATATTTGTTCAGTGCGGGAATCTGTAAAAAATAAAATGAAATGAAATAACAAGTGAAATGTGCGACGTGCAGCACTGCAGTCGTTCGCTTTACCACTGTGCCAATCGTGTTAAAACACTTGTGAAAACACAACCAATCTTTGTTTCTATGTTACGCCTTCATGCAGAAACAGGTGGACAGATTTTGATGACATTTGGTACATAAGTAGACCATGACCTGAATTAGGATATAAAAAAGTTTTTATTGCGATATTCCCCCCAGACTCATCATCATCATCATCATCATCTCATCAGCTTTAGAGTCTGGAGTCCGCTTTACCAGTCTAACTGCTGATTTTGGCTAAACTCCGATATTTTCCGTGAAGCGACTGCCGTTTGACTTCCACAACCCAAATGCGATTTCTAAGCATTGCAGTTAAACCAATTGTTAGACTTTTGAGGGCTCCAACAACACGTAACGCCTGCCACTAGATGTTCGTATGGCAACCGGGACCAATGGCTTGACGTGCTTTCCGAGGCACGACCAGACCAGTGCAAATATTCATATTCATGCAAACAAATATTTGCACTGAGCGGGGTTCGAACCCGTGCCTCCTTGCGCAACGGCCACGTTCGCTACCGCTACACCACGGAGGCTGTCCAAATTCCCCCCAGACTCAGGCGGGATAAATTGCGTGCAGCCGGTTACACATGGGTCGTTTTTATCTAGTTTTTAACTAGTGCTTGACGAGAATCCCGCCTGGTAGTAAACAGACATGCAATCGTTGATTACCATCAACGATTGCATGTCTGTTTACTACCAGGCTCGCTGTCTGCTGCCTGGCTCGCTGTGGCTGGCTGTCGCTCTACTGAGCGAGCTAGTTTAATAAAGCTACACCATTGTAACATTCCAACCATAAACAAAATTGTTAGAATAAATAAAATTCCAAAAAAGAAAATACAAACCGTATCACATAATTGTGTTCGTATCAGGACATATTATTATAATCCCTTTAGTGATTTTATAGTAAGAGTGTTTATTGGTCTCCTTGTACTACGGCGTAGTACGCGTAGCAAATTCGTAGCATCGATCTAAGCTACGCCGTAGCCAATGCTTAGCATTATTCTTATTCGGACATAATTTTTTTCCATAAAGTCATAAAATTTATGAAAATTGCGAAATTTGTTCAAAGCGCAAATACAAGTATTATTAAACTCACCACAAGCCGCAATGTCCATTAAATCATTTTTCATCCGAATTCATTTTGTTCGCAACAGTGAACAAGAAAAGGCTATTCGGATTAATTCATAAAAAGCATGAAGCGACCACGGAGATATTCCGTTTAAAATTAATGTCTCCTATAAATGTATAATAGAGAGATGAATGCCTTTTAGGCTTAAAAATTTATTTTATTTTTTATTGCAGCACTTACCTATTTGGTAACAATTTTGAATTCATTTGAAGTTACTGCTATAAATATATGAAAGAGTATTTTATTAGAAATTGAAATTAGTACTTTATTAATAAATATATAAATAATAATTTATTGACTAACGAAACATACATGCATATACACACAGATTAACTAAAGATACACAGATTAAATAAAGTTACATCTATAATGGCAAGTTATCTTTTAAAATGTATACAAATATACATAAGTTGATATAAATTTACCTTGCACATAATAAAGCTCAATTTGCTTTGATACAACTTCAAACATTCTTATACCTTTCTCAAGAGTGCAAAGTTCATTCCAAAATCAATTTAATTACCATAATTTGGATTAGACTTTATTTTAATTATATTTTCCTCTTTAAAAAAAAAAGAAAAATGCGTTTGTTGACATTACATTAAAAGAAATACATATAAAAATATAAAACAGATTATAATACCAAGCACGGAGTACATTATAAACATAAATCCGGAGACTTCCAGAGTTTCTGGCAATCCACTAACAGCGTTACCCCGAAACCTGGCCTTCCGATGTGCGTTGGTGGGGTGACTCTAAGGAAATTGATGACATATTTGGAAGCCATTTCCGTGTTCGGTCTCCACTAGATCAAGGGGATTGGGTGCCTACTGCTGAGATGCCTAGTGGTCTTGTGGGGACAAAGTTTAATGCTAAAGAAATTGCTGCTTTTATAAAGACGATGACTAAAGGTAAATCCCCGGGCTGTGATGGGCTCAGCATTGAGCACCTGCAGCATGTATCGAGGTTGCTAGCAATGTTCTATTCTCTATGTATGAGCCATTCTTACCTACCTAATGATTTAATGAAAACTGTAGTAGTGCCTGTGGTTAAGAACAAGACGCTGCTGACGTGAATAACTACAGGCCTATTTCATTTGCAACAGTTATAGCAAAAGTGTTCGATGGTGTGCTTAATAATCGCCTAGGCGAATATTCTGTCATTTCATGTTTGGGTTTCGGCACTAACTGTCCACTGAAACTGCTGAACTGTATTATACTGATCGCAAAACTCCTCTGTACGCGTACTTCCTGGATCTTTCCAAAGCCTTCGACCTGGTGTCATATAACATACTGTGAGAGAAACTGGAGAGTATTGGGTTACCCCCGGAACTCTTGAATATATTAAAATATTGGTACAGACACCAGACCAATAGCGTCAGATAGGCGGGTGTAATGTCAGAGCCCTATAGATTGGAGTGTGAGACAGGGGGGCTTGACCTCTCCTGCGCTCTTCAATCTCTATATGAACGCCCTGATCGATGAGCAGTAAACATGTTGAATGCCATGTTGACGGACTATGCGTCAATAATTTAAGCTATGCTGATGACATGGTGCTGCTACGCGCATTGGTCTGCGGTCTTAGGAAACTGTTAGGGACTTGTGAAGAGTATGCCTCGATCCATGGGTTGAAATAGGTAAGAGTAAATTCATGAAGTTTGGGGCTAGTTTACTGAAGAGTGTGCCTCCTGTGTTTATAAATAAGGCACCGCTTGAGAAGGTGATGCAAGTTAAACACTTAGGTCACATTCTTACAGCTGACCTGAAAGACGCTGTAGACATTGAGCGGGAGCGGAGGGCGTTGTAAGTTAGGGGTAATATGATAGCGCGTCGGTTTGCGCGTTGTTCGAGGGAGGTAAAGATAACGCTCTTTGCAGCTTACTGTCGTCCCCGAACATGTCCGAACATTTGCGGAGGCTCGTACCGACTGTTATCACGCGACAATGCGCAAACGGTGCGCGTCTCTGGTGCGCAGAGTGCGGGGCAGCGACAACGCCGTCCGTCCTCGCGATGATTGTCAACAGACTGGATAGTTTTTAGATCCAGCAATGCTGCGGCAGACATATTGCTGCCGTGTGAGGTTGTTGTTTGTTTTTTCAATTATATGTATTTTGTATTTTAGTTTGTAAGTTTGTGTTTTTACTTTATCTTGTACATTTGATTTGTGTATGAAGCTATGCATATTTTCCGAAATAAATGATTTGATTATACTATGCCAAGAGGGTTTCAGCTCAGCATAATGTCAGATGACAACACAAGGTGTGGTATCTGACGTTCATTTTAAGCTACAACCCTATAATGATACGCAGAAATCATTGGAGGTCATTAGCAAAGATCCTTATACACTCTAATTCATAACTTAGGTAACTGTTTTATGTCCCCACTAACGATCACTGAAAATATACTTCTGAGTCCACATAGTTGCAATTACTATATATCTATACTAATATATAAAGCTGAAGAGTATGATTGTTCGTTTGTGCGCGCTAATCTCAGAAACTACTGGTCCGATAGCCCATTAATCCAGGAAGGCTTTAGGCTATATAACATCACGCTGCGACCAATAGGAGCGTAGCATTATTAATTCCACGCGAACGAAGTCGCTGGCGGCTGCTAGTATAATATATTTGTAGCAAAAAGCTTAAGGTTTTACTTATCGTTGGGCACTAGGTACACCTGAGCACTCGGGACCTGGTAGTGGTATAGGCCTTTTATTAATCTTATTTGATTTTATTATGTCTTCAAGGCTAGAGTGAATAGGCTCTCAACTTGCGCGATTGCGGCATCAGGCGGGCTTGCGGTCAAGCACTAGGTTATAATTCATAAAAAAACATGCTTCTGATAACATTAATTTAGTATAATTTCATTTATAAATTTAATTTAATTTTGATATTATTTTATACAATATGTAAGGAAACCCTGTCCGACGCATAAGGATAATGAAGGTTAGGTAAACACATGACCAAATAAAATATGAAATTTTACATAATCATCATAGTAACTACTAATGAATTTTGAAATAATCTTTTTCCGCGATTTAATTCCAACTTCCCGAAAATTTTGTAAATTTTTAAAAAGTGACTACACCTTTTTCGACAGTATTATTATGAGCATTGTGGTCACGTGCCGCGTGCCCTGCCCCCTTCATCCGCGCATGTATAGCCTACTGCACATTTTTTTTTTATTTACATACTAGCTTTCCGATCTCGGCTTCGCCCGCGTGGAGTTCGGTTATATCGCGCTTTTTAGATTTCCCTAGGGAACATCAAATTTTTCGGAATAAAAGGTAACCTATGTTCTTTCTCAGGGTCTAAAGATTGTCTGTGCCAAATTTCATCAAAATCGGTTGAGAGGTTTAGGCGGGAAAGCGTAACAGACAGACAGACAGACCGACAGACAGACAGACAGACAGAGTTACTTTCGCATTTATAATATTAGTATGGATTATAAACCAGCGCTTGACCGCAATCCTGCCTGATGGTAAGCAGTGACGCAATCGTTGATGGTAATGCGCACTAGTTTATTAAGAGCCTATTCACTCTAGCCTTGAAGACACTCAAATTGTAGTCCGACGGAAACACCGCCGCTGGCAAATTGTTCCAGTCCCTCGATGTACGCGGTATAAAGGAGGAGGCGAAACGCTTCGTCCGGATCGTAGTGGTGTTAACAACGTAAGGGTGGAAACCAGCCGTACGACGGGTCGTCCGCTGGTGGAACGGAGATGGGGGAATTAAATCATGCAATTTCCTCGCACACTCCCCGAAATGCATCCTATAGAACACCGAAAGGCTGGCTACTCTACGCCTGTGCTCTAGGCTTTGGAGACCAACTCGAGTTAGATCAGGGTCACCAATCAGCCTCTTTGAACGTCTCTCCACTGAATCCAAAGTGGCCAGGTGATACTTGCCAGCACCAGCCCAAATGTGGCTGCAGTACTCCACACACGAACGCACCTGTGCTTTGTATAACATTAGAAGCTGCCCAGGTGTGAAGTACTGCCGGACCTTTGCGATAAAGCCAAGTTTCCTAGCAGCCACCTTGGCCTTGGACTCAATGAACCGTCCAAAGTTAAGGTTCGAGGAAATCTCAACTCCCAAAAGCTGAAGGCGGTCGGAACACTCCAAGGACACATTTCGAAAAGTAGGAGCCAAGGTGAACGGGCTCCTTTTGGCGGTGAAAAGACACGCTTGTGTTTTGGCGGCATTGAATGCTACAAGATTGGCATTGCCCCATTCGGAGACTGTCTGCAGTGCAACACTCGTTCGCTCAACATGTATTAAATTAACTCCTTTTGCGAAATAATATTTATTTTTTTAGGGTAATTTTCTCTTCACCAATCGGACAGGATTTTCTTTACATATTGTATATGAATTATACTGTCATAGTTTAAAATTATTTACTTAATAAACAAAAAAGGATTGTTACTCTCCAAAATAAACGTACTTGTCGGATTGATAATACCAGATCTCAAACTAAACATCAACCCCGCTAAACTAAAATTATTACGCAACAGTTATTACAAAAATAAATCGCTATAAACAGCTATGAGTATTATCATTTCACCTGAATAATTCACTTCAGTCCGGAAAACGTTCGACAGTCTCAAAACTCGATTTAACTCCTAAACTTTCCTCGAAGTATGAAATCGTTTTATGCTCCTTTCTGCTTCGATCCTCTGTGCTTCGCTGCCGTGAAATGTTCTGTATTAAAAGTATTAAAACTCATTTTGGCTGTGACGAACTCAAAAGTATGAATGGTCGCTCTTGTCAGTTTTGTTCATGTCGTTTATGGTATGAAAATGCCCAGGGTCGCAGGCTGTTCGAAAAAGATAATTTGCACAGGCAAATGAAGGAACACTTCTTTCACAAAGGTTATAGTCAGTAAAAGTCTGACACTCCCTTCAGTTTCCCCCATAACGGAAAATGTCATTTGATGATTTTCCCCAAAAAAAAAAAAAGAATAATACTATGGTATGGTACTTATATATGCGAAAAAGGTTTTAGAAAAAGTGAATTCATCCACAAACATTGCATTGATTTCATAGAAATATCCTCATCGTTTTATTTTGTAAATATTTGTGTTTATCAATCTGTACTTTTAATAAAAACTGTTTACAAAAATAGAAACCGACTTTAAAATAACACTTAAAAGGAAAAAAGAATTTTACTTTTGTAATGGCTCTAGAAGTCGGTCTCGAGGTTTGGCTGTTGTTTATGTCGCCAGCGACTGGGTTTCAATTATTTAGTAAAAAGTTTTTATTTCTTGCTAATTCCAAAATTACTTTTTTTCCACCTCATAACAATAGTGGCAGCCATTATCCATGTTAGAATAAGTTCTCATCAATACGAAAAAAATCCCTATCTCAAAAATTACTGAACTGATTTTGATTAAACTTATAGTGTTCCCTAAGTTACACATACCTAATACAACAAAAAAAGAGTTACTTAAATCGGACTTGTAGTTCCGGAAATATACGCACACAAATATAAACACATGCATACATACATACACTTGAAATTGGGCTTACATACATACGGGTCGAATTGATAACCTCCTTTTTTTGAAGTCGGTTAAACATAGGTGAAGTCGGCGTATCTGTCTAGTCTGAGAAGAAAAGACGATACAAAATCAGAGGTCACCGTCTATTTTAGATTCTACAAAGTCTTCATCAAATCATATGAAGACCATGTAGATCGATGTCTGAGATGGTCTTAAGAAAGAAATATACAGATTGAGACGAGTAGTCAGTACACGCGTTTGTCAGAAATAGTAAGGAACTCAACAATTCAAGACCAAAGAAAAAACATTTGGATAGGCCACATAAATTACTCAAACTTTGGAGGTACACCCCTAAATAAAAGTCGTGGATATGGGAACAACAGTTTAATCACTACTATCACCACAATTATAGGCGTAATATAACAAACACTGATGAGTTGTGAGAGCAGGAGTCTGCTAGGGATGAAGATCAGTAATCTCGTATAGGTACTGTACTCTTTTATAACCGACTGCTTGCCGTAATGTTCGTTATCGTAGTGGCGACAAGCGGAGCTATATGTATTTAATGAGGGGAACATTAAGTATTTCCAGTTGTAATATTAACGACACAATACGCCACAAAACTATATGACAAAACTAACAGTCTACTACATACGATTTCATGTTTGTGAACTTTTCTTTGTGAAATTTTAGATTCAAAAGGTAGAGGACTGAAAGTTGCGGTTTATTTCTCTAGTTTAAAGCTAACTTTTCCGAAATCATATTTCAATACTAGCGAATGTTTATTCGTTTATTTATTTAGGGAAAATTATTCCTCGAAAATGTAATCCATGTGGTATTTTTTAAATGAATAGACAGCTGTGCTGCTGGGGAGTTTGTTCTGCCACTTTTTCTTCCCAGTGGAAGCACTAGGAAGTGTCGATGGGTGGGCGTTTCTGGGGGACTGTCTTATGTAATATTGACGTTCAAAAAGTGCTGATTCTCAGTCTAATTTGAATAAATGACTTTTGTTTTTGTTTTTAAGCATTGTATGCTACTTGCGAGACTGTTTGTCTAACTTTGAATACTCTGCTTATCTTCTCTTCTGGTTGTGCTTATGTGACTTTCTTCCTGTGCTTCACCTTTTTTTTTGTTGGGATGGGTAATCATCAAATGACTTCTCCCGCTCTGGGCGGAGCGGAAAAGCGTGTCAGACTTTTACTGAACTCGTGTTTCTTCGCTTGCCTGTGCGACGGCCAGGGCCACGGTTTCTTGTTTAACCAATCCGCAACCCTGATCCAGCCCTGTGCTCCTCCTTGCGTTGGCTTTCTCCTTCTATTATTCGAACTGTATGCTGTAGGTGCGTGAACTTAACTAAACGAAGCAAGTGAAGCCACGACTTTTATTCTATCTCCCGTATGTATCTACTTCAAAGGTATTTCTACTAACAGTGCTCTGCATCATGGCTACAGCTTTTTAAAATGATGCTGTCACTATCGTTAACATCATCTCAGAGAAAGAAGAATATTGTTATTGTATAATCAATTGTTGGTGAACCTAATAAAATAAAATAAAATAAAAATAAATAAATAAAAATGTCCACCATTGGGCATAGACCTCCAAGCATCGCTACTTAGACCGGTTCTGTGCTAGTGAAGTAAGGATGCGGGAAGCACAGAACCAACACCCATACCCACACAGAACCACAGAACAAAATTTGTATGGATGTATATTTGGTTAGCCTTTCACACAAAAACTACCGAACAGATTTGGATGTTTGGCACAAAGATGTTTTATAACCAGGATGAAAACATAGGATAGGTTTTCATCCGAATATTCTTACGGGATCAAAATATGAGCGTGTAAAACCGCAGAGCGCACCTAGTATCCCATAAAATCCATCGCCGATAACCCTCCACTACAGAGGTTTATTATGTCCCCCGTCCTAAATAAACCCTTGCCTACACGGCGCCAATATATTACGGCGACGGTTGGCGGCCGATATGATACCGTCATTATGTTTATTTATTGTTCTTTACGTGATCGACCCATTGTGTGGCCGTAATAGGTTCAGACTTTTCATTTATGTCTTCATTATTTGGTCTGGAAGATGTCCACTGCTGGGCATAGGCCTCGCGTCTTTCATCATTATCATCAACCTTTTTTATCGTCCCACTACTGGGCATAGGTTTTCTGATCTCATATAGAGAAGGATTGAACGTAATCACCACGCTCGCTCAATGCCGGTTGGCGATTTCAGACTTAAAGTCCAGGTTTCCTCAAGATGTTTTCCTTCACCTTTCAATCAGTCATTGGTGTCCAAGATATACTTAGAAAGTACATATAACTCCCGCCATTACCTACACTATAATCAGTTTAATATGGTTGTCGATCCACCTTTTTAGCAGAACTGATGTCTGATGGCCGAAAGATTCTGGAGAAGGGACCGCGTACTGGAAAGCGTAATAAAAGCATGTTTTTACCCGACTGCGTGCTGCAAAGGAGGGTAATGTGTTCATCAGTCTATGTATGTACATATTATGTATGTGTGTTTGTTCCTATACAGACTAAATGCCTGGGCCGTTTTTTAATATTCATACGTCAATCGATTCCTCTTAGTGCTGCGAGTGTCACTAAAGACTGAAATTGATCAATTTGCTCTATGGTAGGCCATATAACGGCTGCTGGCAGAAGTTACCAGCCACCAGACAAAGTCTTGCTGCCAAGCGATTAGTCGTGTTCCGGCATGATGTCTGGTAATGCCGTACGGAGGATGGGTCTGAGCAATTGTGTTGCGATGTGTGCCGGACACGATGCGTCAAATAACACATGTAACAAATTATAGAACTCCTTTAGAATCTTTTTTTCGACATTTTAATTATTTTGGCTTAGATTTTTTGACATTTAATTAATAAGAAATAGTTCCTCATTTGGGTCTGACCTTTTATTAGAAACAAAAATGATGCATAATTTTGAAAAATATTCTTGGGTTAAGATTTTGTTGTTATGATCCAGATGAAAACCATATTTTTGTACGCCTACTGGCATAACACATTGCCCCGATGTATATAAGATCTGCACCTATTTACCTGTTAACAAATAAAATGATTTAATTTGATTTTTTGGCTACACTGTTAGAATTACTGACCGGATTTGCATGAAATTTGGCACACGTCATATGGTTTATAAGCGAAAGTATTATCGAGAGCTAATAAATTTAGCTGAAGATTTAAAAATACCATTTTTGCATTATAGAAATTCAATCTCCTAGTGCTCGTAGAACCGATAGCCGCTGGGGCAGTAAAGTTCTGGAGTGGCGGCCACATACCGGAAGACGCTGCGTAAGGAGGCGCCCAACAAGGTGGACCGAAGACCTGTTGAAGGTTGCGGGAAGTTGATGGATGTGGGTACCACAAGGCCGGTCATCGTTGAAGGCCATTGTCCAGCAGTGGACCTCTATAGGCTGAAGAAGATGAAAAAGTGATGTACACTTGATGTTTGGAAAAACTGAAGCAGTAGCTTCAGATCATGATTTATGATCGAAAGACTTACACGGTATTATCCTCAAGAAAAATTTTCAAATTTTCCGACCGGTTTTCGTTTGAGTTGAGACGTGTTGATATGTGTGTACAAAATCGTGGCCTATACACCTAATTTTACTAAAAAATACGAAAAAACGTTAGCTCGTCAATGTAACTTGATAATCACTGCCGGAGGTTTTTCATGCGGTCAGCATCACAAAGAAAACGTTCACCTTGCGTTTCCTAGAAAATCTTTTACTCATATATTACTTTATATATCACTCTGAATTCATACTTCGCTTTTGCCAAAAAAAGTCAAATAAAAAGAAAAAATCAAACATCAACAATATAGTCAAGTCTAAGAATTCCTTTAATGAATAAAATGCGTGTTCATTAAGAATTTAAATAATCTATTTTTGAATTTATAGATATTGGTCCAGGTTCCCTTGTTCAAAAACTAAATTAAATTTGACAGGATTAAACTATAATGTATGTGCCGTGTGGTGACGGCCTAAGAATACATTGTGTCACCACTCCAATACTTGCCCGGGATGTCGTAGGAGGCGACTAAGAGGCACTTACGCACCTAACATCTGTGCGAGAGAAGGAAAACTCGAAACAAAACCCTCTACCAACCCGTCTGGCCAACGTGGTAGTAGTAGGCCATTACCCTTTATGACAGGCACCACAAAGCGATGGCCCCCAGTTCCCGGCGGCCTTGATATCCCTGGCCAAGGCGGCGGCCATTTTAACGTCAGGGCAGGGGGTGCTAGGAATCTCCGGGTTACGGCAGGCCGCCAAACCCAAGACCAACTGACCCTGGCAACGTATAACGGACGCACGCTGCGGCTCGATGCCCACCTCGAGCAGTTAGAGGAGGAACTGAAGTACATAAGATGGCATATCCTGGGATTGTCAGAAATCCGAAGAGAGGGGGAGGATACGGTCACATTGGACTCAGGCCATCTTATGTATTTCAGGGAGGGAGACCAGCCATCACAGGGAGGTATAGGATTTCTGGTCAACAAATCTATCTGTGACAACGTTGTCGATATCTCGAGTGTGTCGACGAGGGTAGCGTACCTTGTGCTGAAGCTAACCAAAAGGTATATCCTGAAGGTGATACAAGTGTACGCACCAACGTCGACACACTCGGATGAGGAAGTAGAAGATATGTATGAGGACATATCCAAGGCCTTGCACAACACCACAAAGGCTCACTTCAACGTTGTCATGGGAGATTTCAACGCTAAAGTGGGAGTACAGACTTGCGGCGAATCGGTAGTAGGATCACATGGTTTCGGTATCAGAAATCATAGGGGGCAAATGCTCGTCGACTTTCTTGAAAAAGAGGGTCTTTTCTTGATGAATTCGTTTTTCAAGAAGCGGCCCCAGCGAAAGTGGACGTGGCAGAGCCCCGACGCTATGATCAAAAATGAGATCGACTTCATCATGACGGACAAAAGGCGGATATTCAGAGATGTCTCTGTGATCAACAGGTTTAAAACCGGAAGTGATCGATTAGTTCGAGGCACTCTGAATATCAACTTGAAGCTTGAACGTCTCCGTCTGATGAGGTCCACGCTCCGACCCAACCTGAACCGAACCATTGCTCGATCTGAAGCTCTCCAGCTAAAACTGGAGAACCGATTCGCAGCCTTGGAAACCGCAATCGACGTTGACATTGACCGGGACCTTGATCGGGTAGTTGGAATCTTGCGAGAAGAAGGCGCCAATTTCTGCGGGATGAAACGAACTGGCAGAGGGTCTAAACTTTCGCAAGAGACTCTCCGGCTTATGAAGGATCGACGAGAAAACCCACCATCAACCTCGTCAGAACTCAGGGCCCTCAATAAGAACATCTCAAAAGCGGTAAGGCGAGACCTCCGGAGCTTCAACACACGCTCCATAGAGGAAGCGATAGAGCTAAACCGGGGATCGAAAGTCTTCGTACAAAAGCTTGGGAGGAGCCATCTGACGAAGCTGACGACATCGGATGGGAGAGTCGTTACTTTGAAGCCGGAGGTACTTGCGGAGGTTGAAACCTTTTATAGTCAGCTGTATACCTCGCAAGCGCCTAAACCAGTTCCCCGCACTGAAGATTCCAGAGCCACTCTCACACGGCACTACACCAAAGACCTCCCTGAGATCAGCCTAGCCGAGATCGTGGTAGCTCTTGGACAGCTTAAAAATGGGAAGGCCCCGGGGGAAGACGGGATTACCTCGGAGCTCTTGAAAGCTGCAGGTACGCCTGTGCTAAAAGAGCTTCAGCGTATATTTAATTCTGCTCTCTTTTCGGGGAGAACTCCTAAGGCATGGAACGGGAGCGTGGTGGTTCTGTTTTTCAAGAAAGGTGACAAAACCTTACTGAAGAACTATAGACCCATTTCGCTTTTGAGCCATGTCTACAAGCTGTTTTCGAGAGTGATCACGAACCGACTAACGCGTAGACTCGACGAATTCCAGCCGCCTGAGCAGGCCGGGTTTCGAGGAGGATTTAGTACCATAGACCACATACACACAGTGAGGCAGATTATACAGAAGACCGAAGAGTATAATCAGCCCCTGTGTCTAGCATTTGTGGACTATGAGAAGGCCTTTGACTCCATCGAGACCTGGTCTGTTCTTGAATCTTTGCAGCGATGCCAAGTCGATTGGCGATATATCCAAGTGATGAGGTGTCTCTACGACGCCGCCACAATGTCCGTCCAAGTCCAGAACCAGCAGACTAGACATATCCCTCTTAAGCGAGGAGTGAGACAAGGGGACGTTATTTCCCCCAAATTGTTCTCCAATGCCCTCGAGGATATGTTTAAGACGCTGGATTGGCAGGGTCGGGGCATTAACATCAATGGCGAGTACATCTCACACTTGCGATTTGCGGACGATATCGTCATCATGGCGGAAACGCAGCAAGAGCTGGAACAAATGCTGGCCAACTTAGCTGACTCCTCCCAACGCATCGGTCTTCGGATGAACTTAGATAAGACCAAAATTATGTTCAATGAACGGGTCACTCCGGAACCGGTTGCCGTAAATGGAATGTCGCTCGAAGTTGTTTCAGAATATGTGTACCTCGGGCAAACGTTGCAATTAGGGAAAAACAACTTCGAGAAGGAGGCAAATAGAAGGATCCAGCTGGGATGGGCAGCGTTTGGTAAACTTCGTCGGGTATTTTCGTCGCCCATACCCCAATGTTTGAAGACAAAAATCTTCAACCAATGCGTCCTACCCGTCATGACTTACGGAGCCGAGACGTGGACACTAACGGTCAGACTAGTCCATAAGTTTAAAGTCGCTCAGCGAGCTATGGAGCAGGCTATGTTGGGCGTCTCTCTGAAGGACCGCATCAGAAATGAGGTGATCCGACAGAGGACCAGAGTTACCGACATAGCTGAGAGGATTAGCAAGCTGAAGTGGCAATGGGCTGGTCACATATGCCGCAGGACCGACAACCGTTGGGGTAAACGAGTCCTTGAGTGGAGACCGCGTCTCGGCAAACGTAGCGTGGGACGCCCTTGGGCGAGATGGAGCGACGACATCAAAAAGGTGGCTGGTAGTGGCTGGCGGAGAACTGCTCAGGATCGAGCTTGTTGGCGTGCCATGAAGGAGGCCTATGTCCAGCAGTGGACGAGTAGGGGCTGATGATGATGATGATGAAACTATAATGTTATCTTCTATGCTCTTCTTAACGAAATGGAAAGAAAAAGATGCACATAACTTAAAATTAGTTTAGTTTGTGAACAACAGAATCGGCGCCCGTAATGACCGTAATGACCTTGGGAATTTTACTGTAACTATATTTTTACACACGCACTATACATACATGTGTAAGTACTGTGTATATATTATATAAAGCTACTAATTTTACTGTAACTATATTTTTACACACGCACTATACATACATGTGTAAGTACTGTGTATATATTATATAAAGCTACTAATTTTACTGTAACTATATTTTTACACACGCACTATACATACATGTGTAAGTACTGTGTATATATTATATAAAGCTACTAATTTTAGTGTAACTATATTTTTACACAAGCACTATACATACATGTGTAAGTACTGTGTATACAGTATGTTAACTAACAGAGGGCGTTCCCGTTAACCCGAAGTAGTATAGCATACATACATGCTAAAAAAAATATTTCCATTCGAAAACAAAATGTTTTAAATTTTTTTCCAATTAGAAAATATTCAATAAAAATTTGAAATTGACATGTAAAAGAAACACACTGTACACGCGAACATGAAAGACGGCAACGTCGCAATTTATTTATACATGACGACTACTATTTTAATTTAAAACAGGAGGTTTCAAATTTATTTCCAATTAGAATTTTTTTTTTCGGATTTTTTTATGCTTGTTTTTCTATGCTGATATTTTTATTTTAATCTATTAATGATATATATTAACGAGTTTAAGGGAACGGCCTCTGTTATTTAACATACTGCATATTATATAAAGCTACTAATTTTGCTGTAACTATATTTTTACACACGCACTATACATGCATGCGTCACTGCTTACCATCAGGCAAGATTGCGGTCAAGCCCTGGTTTAAAATAAGTAAAAAAAAAAAAAAAATGTGTAAGTACTGTGTATATATTATATAAAGCTACTAATTTTACTGTAACTATATTTTTACACAAGCACTATACATACATGTGTAAGTACTGTGTATATATAATATAAAGCTACTAATTTTACTGTAACTATATTTTTACACACGCACTATACATACATGTGTAAGTACTGTGTATATATTATATAAAGCTACCAATTCCTGGATCCGTCTTTCATTCATGTTCACTCTAATATCTCGCTGATGGTGGTGCATATGTTGGATCATTTAGCTCCCTTCAAAATGGTTGCGCTAAATGGCGCTAATGTATACGTTATGGTCGTGAACCGGCACCATCGTTAGGGATTTGTAAGCTCTTTGCTGGCGTTTATTTTAATTTAATTTAACATTTGTTTTTTTTTTATTTCTTACAATTAAGGACGGTTTTAACATTTTACGTCATTATTTATTGCATAACTTTTATTATGAATGATGTAACTAATTCTTTGACAGCCTCCGTGGCGTAGCGGTAGCGGACGCGGCCGCTGCGCAAGGTGGCGCGGGTTCGATCCCCGCACAGTGCAAGTATTTGTATGCATGAATATGAATACTTGCACTGGTCTGGTCTTGCCTCGGAAAGCACGTTAAGCCGTTGGTCCCGGTTGCCATACAAACATCTAGTGGCAGTCGTTACGGGTTGTTGGAACCCTCAAAAGTCCAACAATTGGTCTAACTGCAAATGCTTCGATATCGCCTTCAGGTTGTGGAGGTCAGACGGCAGTCGCTTTACGGAAAATATCGAAGTTTAGCCAAAATCAGCAGTTGGACTGGTAAAGCGGACCCCAGACTCCAAAGCTGAAAAAGCCTCGGATGCGACTGGGATTAACGCTGAGATGATGATGATGATGATGATGTAACTAATTCTCTGTAACCATATTATTTTGATTAAAAAGTGTTTTCATGAAGTTCCTTACCTCTTCATCTCTATAGATACTCCTGATCTACTTTGAAATATGTAACTAAATTTATCTTTACGACTGACCCCTTGACAGTTCAAAAGTGCCATAAAGAAAGAAAACAGAAAGTTGTGTAATGGAAATAAAGTGTATGAATGGATATACTTATGATTGTTATTATTTTACACAAAAACTAATGAATAGATTTTTAAAATTTGAGGAAAGAATGTCTAATATTACCTAATATATTTTGTATAATCTCCATATGCTACCGATCTAGCTTACCGCTCCTACTTCTTCATCCTATAGAGGTCCGCTGCTGGACAAAGGCCTTCCCCAAGGCTTTCCACGATGACCGGTCTTGTGCTGCCCGCATCCATTGGCCACACTTCACCAAGTCATTGGTCCACCTTTTTGGGGGCTTCCCTTCTTTGCATCGTCCGTACGTACACTACCGCTTAATTATTTATCAATTAAAAACTTTTTGAATAATCATGATATGTGACCAACTGATGTCCGGTGGAGCCGACGACTCTTGCAGTGTAGACTGAGTGTCCAGCTAGATAGGTCGACTATCCTAGAAGACCGGGCGTAGTGGCTTAGCTTGGGAGAGGCCTTTAAACAATAAAGTGTGACTCTTCATTGGTTAAAGGCCTTGAAAGCGACGTCGAACTTCGGCGACGGGCGTCGATGTTTAATAAGAAAAGTCTTGTCAAACTTCTAAGTTTCTGTCCCTTACTGATCAAAAGCCAGTCACCCTCTGAACCCACATGTCAGCACAAGTCACCGCCGAACAAACATGTTTGACCAAGTTAAATTAGCTCACGGCCATGTAACCGCACTGATAATTAAGTTAGATGTAATTAGCTCCCTTTCATTTGAGCAAGCCACTTATATTAATATTAGAAAGGAGCTCTACTTGGTTGGGGTAAAAGGACCAATAATTTATACATTATTTATTGCCATACTGGCCACAAGGCGAATAGGGATGCAGGGGAATCGAGAACTGCACCCTAATAGCATAAAACATCATTACTATCAGTTGCCATAATTTTGAAGCGTATTGCTATTTCATTGCTCACAATGTTCTAAAATGTATCTGCTCAACAACGTAAATAACGCAATAAATGCTATTGAACTGTCAAAATGAAACCCATTGCTTCTGATAGTGTATTACGCAATTGCCCTGCATAGTGCATATTTTAAAATGGATTTTAAAGTATGAAGTGTATAGTTACAGTGTGTGTTAGTGTTAGTGTGTGGTGTGTGTGTGTGTATAGTTGCTTGCCAGAAGATTCTGAAGTGTTCAATAATTTTAAATTAAAAATTAAGTGTTTTTGTTAGTTGCAAACTGTATTTATTTTAAAGAAAAAATCCATTCAAAAAGTTCCATTTCAATTTATCTCTGCAGCACTATTCACACTGTTTTACTTTCACACCCTGTTTGTAAAAATGAAATAGCCTTAACCGGTAAGAAATGTTTATTTTATCTTATTTAAATATTACATTTTACACAAAATCTATCAATAATAATCTATACAAATCAGCCTCTTTATATGAAAAGTGTCTTAAGTGACAGTTAAATCAACGTCTTACAATAATAACCATGACAGCCAGTAACACAGTGACACCTTTTGTTTTCTTTTTTGGTGTCGATGGGAAATCATCAAGTGACCTCTCTTGCTTTGGGCGGAGCGAAAGGGCGTGTCAGACTTTTACTGACTAAAACCCAGCTGTGTTTCTTCACTTTTTAACCAACCCGGAACCCTGGCCCAGGAGATATCGGTCTTCATGGATCCCGCTACCCCATCACGATGTGCTGACATATCTTTGAGGCAACACAGTGACACCTTAGTTCAGACAACAGAGCAACAATGTATAGAGAGGTAGACTTACAATAATTATGGGTATACAAAACCTGTGTATCAGATAGTGCGAAAAGTCAGAATGCCATTTTGCCACTTTATGGACCGTTTAACGCTTGCATTTGAGATTAATATAAACATTAGGGCCGCTATCATTCGGCGTATTATGAACAATTTTCCAGAGTTGATCGACGAATCCTTTTTACTCGAAGGACGAAAGTATTGCGTCCTAGTAAAAGGCCTTTTATTCCGTGGAATAACAAAGTTCTTCATTTATATTTTTTCAAGACATTACGTATCCATGAAAATTTACATTTTCCCCGTGGTTTTCCTTTTAAAGTACTTATACGATGTGAAGAATGAATACTAATATAATATCATTAGGGGACGTTCAACGAATGCTAAATGTATTCGAGTCCGCCGGGAATGAGCCGGTATTGTACTAGAAAATATCTTCACTGTTTTTTACAGAAACTTCGAAGTTCTTTATTTAATTAAATAGTATTATTAAAAGGTTTTTCAAGAATTTCAAGGAATATCGCTTAATAATCTCATTTCATAAGTTGAATGAACTTTGTCGGATTGTCGCGGTAGTTTTTAATGCAGTTAATTAAGTTCAAATCAAATCTGACGCAAGTAAAAAAGTAATTATTTACCTAGTATGACTTTATTATGAAAAAAAAAAAATCATAATTTTTGACAAACGAATCATAATCAATTATCAATTGGGTCACCAACAGACCGCTCCCAAGGTTGTTGTGGAATAATTGGGTTGTATCCAATAATTGGGTTGTATGTATGTGTGGAATAATTGTTGTGGAATAATTGGGTTGTATCCAATCATTGGGTTGTATGTATATGTGGAATAATTGTTGTGGAATAATTGGGTTGTATCCTAAAAAATAATTTAATATCCATCAGATATATTTAAAAAAAAATATTGAAACGTATTTTTATTTTTTCTTTCATTCAAATACTTAGGAAGATATGTACATATTGATTTGAAATGTCGCATAACGTCACGCCGTGGTACAAAATATACCATGGCGTGACGTAATTAAACCACACTCTGTAACTTTAATACGCTTTATCACAGAAGTTTTTGGTAATTTTAACAAAATAAAAATTCGCGTCTTATTTTTTTTATTATTTATTTATTTGTTTATTATGGCACACCAACGACATATTTACAAATAAATAGCAATCACAGATCTTCAGTTTTGTGTAAATACATCACTTATAGGTATGCACAACATTCACAATAAGAGATCTCTATAAGACGGACTAATTATTTTTTTGATTTTTATACCTTGGATACATCCCTATTCTAAGGCTGTAATCAAGCTATAGAGGCAATATCAAATTCAACACTGTCACGGCCAAATAATACTGCTCCTAATCTGATGTTTGGCAAGGCTCCAAAAATCCAGCCCTTATTAAAGAAAAGGGCTTTTAAACGGCCATCTTACTAGCAACAAAGGCACAGCGGCTCAATTTCCCCAGTAACTTAATAATAAAAAAGTACGTACATTTTAAAGATTTTAGCCTACAAATAGCCGAGAGATGATCTACTTGCTGATATTATTCATACCGCTTTGGTCCTTATTCGCAAAACGTCGGACAAAAGGACCAAAGTAAAGGAATACATTTTGACTTTTAATAATATCCAACAATAAGTAATGTTGGGGTTTTATGGAGATATCTTGAACAAAAGACATCGTTCACTCGTGGATGAGTTCTGTTCTACTTTGATTGGCCGTTTTTGTCACGATTTTGGTTGTTTGATGGGGAGTTAGAAAATGTAATGGGCTTTATATTTTTGTTGCTATTTCTATTTTTATATAACACTCATCATCGTCATCAACCTTTTTATCGTCCCACTCCGGGCCACAGCCCTCCTCTAATACAGAGAAGGATTGAGCGTAATCACCACGCTTGCTCAATGCGGGTTACTGATTTCAGACTTAAAGTCCTGGGCCTGTAGCCAATGTAACATCGCTTCATAGCGAAGCGAAATCGAATAACAAACCAACCAATGGCGCGAACGATCGATCACGTGATTTATCGCGTCGCGTGGTCTATCGTTCTCGCCATTGGTTGGTTTGGTTTTCGATTTCGCTTCGCTACGAAGCGATGTTACATTGGCTAGGGCTACAGGTTTCCTCAAGATGTTTTCCTTCACCTTGTAATCAGTCATTGGTGTCCAAGAAATACTTAGAAAGTACATATAACTTAGGAAAGTTACATTGATACTTGCCTGACCTGAAATCGAACCCGCACACTCATACTTGAGAGGCTGGTCTTTTAACCACTAGGCCACCACGACTGATACTCAGACCACGTGATTTCCTATAATACCGTCGCGGATCTTCATCATAACTACTGTCTTTATTAGAGTACTAGCTGCGTCCCGCGGATTCACCAGCTTAAGTAGAAGAAATATAAAAATAGATAAAAACTAATTCTCATACTTAAAGAATGTATATACGAAACTTTATTAACATTGGTTCAGCCGTTTTGTAGGAGTTAGAGGACAAACACTGTGCCAGGATGATTTAATATAATAGATTAGAAGATTTAGACTAAACTCAAACTGCCATTACTACATTTTATAACTAGACAACGGTATTTATTAATTTCGTGTAATTGATTATTTTCACGCTACGAAGCGAATTGCTCGCAGAAAAAACCCGACCATTATATTCTTTTATTTTTTATAAAAAAACTTTGCCCCTCACTAGTAGGTAATTTCTCCTGTATTGTGTTGCATTTACAAATATAAACTTACTTACACAAACAGCCAGACTTGGAACCATTAATTGTAGGTCATACAAATATTTGTTCCGTGTGGGGATCGAACCCGCGTCACGCAGCGCAGCAATAGCTTAACCACTGCGCTTATCGTGCAGTCAATCACTTTGTTACAATATTTTTAACAATGTATAGACATTGTTAAAAATATTATATTTATAAAAAGTATAACATACATAAAAAGTCAAATTTAAGGTTGGCAGTATTAATTCAGATTTGATTATTGTCAAGGTAACACATAAATTTTAGTTTATGACAGCTGTCTATGATTTATGCGCAATGAAAACTTGTAACGGAAACAGTGCTAGAAGAATAAAACAGTTTGATAAGTTAAAAACTTTTTCAATTATTATATTTTTTTAATTAATGCAAAAATTTGTGAGGTATTGAATTGGATGAAATCAGGCATAAACTTTAAACCCGATAATCTTACGGGTTGGAAAACTTGGGTGAAACAGCATGCACAATTAGTGCATTATAAATCCGTCGCATAGGGGTAGCGAACACGGCCGCTGCGCAAGGAGCGTATTTGTATGCATGAATATGAATATTTGCACTGGTCTGGTCGTGCCTCGGAAAGCACGTTAAGCCGTCCCGGTTACCATACGGATATCTAATGACAGTCGTTACGGGTTGTTGCAGCCCTCAAAAGTCCAACAATTGGTCTAACTGCAATGCTTCGATATCGCCTTCGGGTTGTGGAGATCAGACGGCAGTCGCTTCACGGAAAATATTGAAGTTTAGCCAAAATCAGCAGTTAGACTGCTAAAGCGGACCCCAGACTCCAAAGCTGAAAAGCTTCGAATGCGACTGGGATTACCGCTTAGATGATGAATGCTGAAAAAAAAACAACAATGATTCCGGGCTCAAATGATTAATAAATGAAATACACACAACAATGGAATACACGTTAGACGAATTCTTGAATGATGGCTCAATGTAAAGAATATTGTATAATAATATTGTATATAATTATTATACTTTTGAATTATAATATTGATGATGTATTTTTTTTGTCATTTTAATTATTATGACCTAAGTTTTTTTTTTGACATTTATGTAATAAGAAATAATTCCTCATTTGGTTCTGACATTTTAATTTAAATAGTAATTATGCATGATTTTATATTGATGATTTTGATTATTTTGACTTAGATTTTTTTTTTACATTAAATTAATGAGAAATTGTTCCTCATCTGGGCCTGTCACTTTAATTGAAAGAGTAATTGTGCATGATTTCTAAAAGTATATTCTTATTGCTTGAAATTTTGTTATGATGAGCCACATGGACACTATATTTTTGTACGCCTACTGGCATAACACAGCGCGTTATTCTATGTAAGATCTGTAAATATTTACCTGTGTTAACAAATAAATGATTTGATTTGATTTGATTTGATTTGACATATTTTCTATTTCATTTATTAATCATTTGAGCCCGGAATCATTGTCGGGCTTCCTCTTTATTTTAGCACACTTCCCGGTTATGTGCACTTCTCACACATCTCGTAAACACCTGGAGTGTTTCCCGAAAGTTTTATAATATCGTTATCATATCATCATAATCACCATATAATGTTCCCACTATTGGGACAGAGGCCTCCTCGTTTGAACGCGTTCAAACAAACAAACTCTCTCAGGAATTACGGGTCCGATTTGAAAAAATATTTTTGCGTTGGATAGCCCATTAATCCAGGAAGGCTTTGTATAACATCATGTTGCGATCAATAGGAGAAGAGCATATAAAAAACGCGAACGAAGTCCCGCGCGGCCGCTAGTAATATATCGACGCTTGAAAGGCTATCTAAGCGACAAAAATTCGTAAATTGAGTTATATACACCAAACGACGCAGAAAAATCTGGCGGTTCAAATGGTGTATATAACTCAATTTACGATTTTTTGTCGCTTAGATACGATTGCCTTTCAAGCGTCGCCGAGCCTTACTCAATTATTGTAATTTTCTATTGTATTTGTGTATCCTTTAAATAAATAACAATTTAAATAGGCAAACCAACAGTTCCTCTCCGGAGAAGTGCCCTGGTCCGCGCCTCAAAGCTTAGTGACCGTTCAACAATCCCTACTTTCCAAAACGACTCTGTCACGTACCGCCACTACCACAGAAATCAAATGAGCAACTTTTAGTGAAATGCCATCGTCATCCACGACACGTAAATGCGAAGCTAATCTTGAACTCGTTGCAATGCAATTGTAACGATTTGAGAAACGTGTACGAAGCTGGGTTGCTTACTTTTATGTGACATGAATATTTCAGATGCGAACCTTCTAGATTCACGACGTCTGTTTCCTCGTATCGTAATGTAAGGCAAAAGGATCAGGTACAAAATATTAGGAGTGCTACAGTCTATTCAGCAGTGTCATAAAAACCAACCCGGAGAAATAAACAAACAAATATTCGGCTTTCATTTAGCTTGTGCCGATTGGCAAACTCCGTTCGGCATCTACTCTCGTCGAATCATGTTCAGGGTGACTGGGCACAATTGAAGCTCAGCCGAGCGGGTTTTCCCGAACAAAACGATACCTACTTATATTCGATTTTGCCGCCGGGCTCTGCCGAATACCGACCCGAACAGGTATACATGCAACAATTTTTATAGTCGCCAACTTTGGCTGTCCGTCTGTCCCAAATTATCACTGTAAATCCAACATATAAACTCATCCACTTTATATAATATGTTACCGGCCAAACCCGATTTCAGGAGAAACTAGTTTTGCCTAGACTAATCTAGTTTTTCCTATACGCGATAGGATAAACCAGTTATAGTATATCTAGAAAGTCAAAATAAATAGATAAGCTGAATAGAATACTCTTTAATTAAAAAACTATAACTGATCCGCAGACTATGGGCGCATGCGACATTTATTTATTTTCTTTAGTGTTTACCGTCTTTCGTGGACCCATTTTTAGGATTCCGTACATTATTATGTTAACTCATTGTAATTAACCTTTTGAACGCCAATCACTTCTATACAAGTTCGAGATTTTCGTGCCCTCAGCGCCACTACTTGATTAGAAGTAATCACAGTATAAAATAAATTTACGACTTTTACAAGACCTTTTATTTTGTTTTTATGGAAATTTGCCCTGTTATCAACCATATTTTTAACTTTTTCACGCATAATAAGTTCTTATTTGTTTAATTTTCAATAGAAACAAAAACGCCAGAAAATATTTTAATGCCCCCAGCGCCAATTACTTGATATCAAGTAAGCCAGTGATGGGACACGACGAAGACCTCGCTATATTTCATCTCGTCGAAATGATCATAAATACTATTATTGCAAGAAAATGACGTAAATATATAATATTTTATAGATATTGTACACTTTAAACTAGGTTTTATTCACCTTAATCAAGAATTAATAGGTTTTCTAATCATTGTCGATAGTGAAACCCCGTTTGAAAAACCCATCCCTACAAAGTTAGTTAGTTAGCGCTCCGTACACGCCACCGACGTGTATAGAAGGAAATCTGTGACGTCATAAGCGGACGGGTTTCAAGGTCATAGTGACCTTGTGCATTTTAGTGTAGTGCAATGTTTACATCTTGAGTTGGCGCACGTGTCCTTATAAAAAAAATTGTGACTGTGAATATGACGAATTATTGCGAGTTGTTCAAGTTTGAATCAGAATTTTGAAATGGTTCGTCGTCTTGACATTCCGTTAAGTCGTCAACTTCCGTTTCAGGAATTTTCTTCAGTTTTCTATTAGTTTCTACAAACCAGAAAAATAATTGCGAGTATTTAGCGACACCATTAAAAAAAGGTCTTGTGTAAAACAGACACTTACCCTCCATTTTATTTTATTTTTTAAAACGTAGAAAACCACGTATTTAGCTTCTATTAATTGTATTTGTTGTAAGTAAACGAAATAAATTATGCAGGAATCGGTTGAGTTTATGCACGTGTAACTCGACCACAGTGAATATAAAATATATACCATAGAAATCTAGACATTCCTAGAACAGAAAGGATTTTGACGTGCCTCGAGCGCCAACTACTTGATATGAAGTAGAAGGATTACATTTGGAGACAAATAGGGATGTGCTTTGTAGAACACAGGTCTAATAAATTTAAAATTCTTTTCTTTATTGTGGGGAATATATCCAGGTTTTCATATTGTTTTTTTTATGAAATAAAATAAAATATGAAATTACGATTACAGTTTTTATTTAGCTTCGTAAATTGGTAAATAAACATTATTTTATATGTATAATATTATTTGTCGATAGGACACTAATCCCATCCCTACGTTTTACTATACATACGTTATACATTTGTAGTGTGGCGCAGGAGGACACATCGCGTATTATATAGATGGGCGTTCAAAAGGTTAAAACCCATTTTTTTAAGTCTTAATTGGGGACAATTATAGTGACGGACGAAAAACTACGGACAGTGGCCCGACATGCTCTTGACAGGTTTTTGTTTCCATTGTTTAAGTTAAAACCTATTGTTTAAGCTAAAATGGTGGTTTTACAAAACTTTACAAACTTGTGGTGTGATTTTAGTTTTCCAGGTTGAAAATTTCCTTCTCCAAATATTAAGGTTTCATTCTTCTTCTTCAGCCTATAGATTTCCACTGCTGGATAAAGGCCTCCCCCAAGGCTTTCCACACCGACCGGTCTTGTGCTGGCCGCATCCATCGGCTTCCCGCGACCTTCACCAGGTCATCGGTCCACCTTATTGGGGGCCTCCCAACGCTGCGTCTTCCAGTACATGGCCGCCACCCTAGAACCTTACTGCCCCATCGGCCATCGGTTCTACGAGCAATGCGCCCTGCCCACTGCCACTTAAGTTTAGCGACTCGCAGAGCTATGTCGATGATTTTGGTGACTTTAAGGTGTCTCGTCGAATCCAGCTCGGCTGGGCAGCGTTCGGGAAGCTACGCTATATCTTTTCGTCATCCAAGATACCACGGTGTCTCAAGACTAAACTTTCTTTGTCTTTGACCAGTGTGTGTTGCCAGTGATGACTTACGGAGCGTAACGTGTCTTAGGTTTCATTCTGCTAGATCTTGAATCTAATGACTTTGCTTACTTCCTGAGGAGGAAGGAAGCCACTAAACACAGCGATCTGATATTCTGTTAATCATCCTTGAAATTGTTTCATTCAGTAATAACATCCAAAGCAGCTGGTATTATTTCTAAGAAGGTATTAATTAGTATATTATTTTTAAGTCAGATATCAATAAGAAATATATAAACAGAGAAGGGGAAGTTATTTACTAAATGGGTAATGAAATCAGTTAGCTGCGTCTATATATAAGCCATTATGACTCGATTTAAAATAAATATTCTACTAAAATTTTTTTTTTATAAATTTTAAACTAGCGCTTGACCGCAAATTGCGGTCCACAATACCTCCTGATGGTAAGCAGTGACGTAATCGTTGATGGTAAAGCGCACTAGTTTATTAAGAGCCTATTCACTCTAGCCAAGGAGGGATTGCGGTCCGCAATCCCTCCTGATGGTAAGCAGTGACGTGCTCGTTGAGGGTAAAGCGCACTAGTTTATTAAGAGCCTATTCACTCTAGCCTTGAAGACACTCAAATTGTAGTCCGACGGAAACACTGCCGCTGGCAAATTGTTCCAGTCACAACATCGAAACAATTTGTAAATCCACCGTCGGTAAAGCGAGAAGCAACAAAAAGTGGACTCAAGCATAAAATAAAATATCATCATCACATATCATTTTCTTTTTATTTTTACGTAATAATAATATAAGTATCATATAACAATCTAAATAGAACATAAAGGTTCCCCACGTAACACATTTATGTTCCATGAGCGTACGCTTGAGGAACCATCAAAAGAACCTTTTAAGAGATAATGTCGTCGTTTTTATATAATATCAAAGTGTCACCTGAACTATAACGTAACGAAAAGATACCTATTAATGTCACGTAGGAACATAAAACTTGTATTCGGATAGTAGATTCAAGCTAACATAGTGGACTTTATTATAAAACTATTTATTAATTTAGGGAATTTTATGACCGCAATACTGATCCATCGTCACTAAGTAATGTAGGCTTATAAACCTACTGGGGAATCAAACGACTATTGGATTCCTTTAGAATGATGCTGTTAGACCGTCTGCACGGATTTGTAGCCTGGATACTTATGAACAAAAACCTTATCAATCTATTTGTTTAATACGCTTGTATGTTCGTATTCACCCCGCTCTTCGTAGCGGCTCTGTAGTCGGTCTGTATGAATGCTTTCGGTGGACAATCTCGACGGTACAACATATTATTATGCATTTCAATAGAGTCATGAACCTCAACTTTGCTTCCTTACTTATGACAAATCAGATTCCTTAGAATGTTGTTCAACATAAATTTTGTTCGAAGTTATCCCAAACAGATAATTTTGGGGGCCCATATTGAACACAATCTATCAATCTGTACTTAAAATCAAGCAGATGTTTGTGTCAGAAAGTTCTAATCTTTGAAAGTACTGCATCCTAAATGTGTAATGGACTATTATTTGGCAATTGGAATCATTTTGTAGCTTATAGCTGATCCATGGCTCCATATGTTTGAAATATGTGTCTGCACAACAACATAAATAGCGCAATGAATGACGGTGAACTGTCAAAATGAACCTACTTTAATTTAATTTTGAAGAAAAAGGAAGCTGGCGTAACATTGAGACATCCGCCAAAACTGTAAACAAATATGAATTAATGGAAAAACTACTTTAATTTCTATACAATAAAGTTCGATTTACGCAGTTACGTTAGAGCTGTTGTAAATTTCCTGTTTAAAGTTTGTTTTTGTAATTTTCTCATTGAAATCTATGTCAAAGAAACAGGAAATCAATTGTCCCAGACGCTAAACAAATTTTCACCGAATCTGTATATTAATCAACAAGTCGTCTGCGAATTACTTCAGAAGCGGGTCAATTAAAAAAGTTATGAGTGATGGTGAGCCTAAGGAACTGTTCTTAATTGCAGGAAGTATCGGATTTTGTAAATTTTGAGCGAGAATTTTGTTTTAAATTTAAATTGATTTTCAAAATAAGTAAATTGATGTCCGGGGAGGGAAGTTATAAGAAATATTGAAGTTTATTGTACTCATATTAATGCCCCCTTATATTACAAAACAAAATTTAAATTTAGTTCCAGACTTGACCTATGAGTTAATATTTGTAATTCGAACGATATTGAGGTTAAGTCAAAGTTTTTCATACAAAATTGACAATTTAGTACCAAACTGAGCAGTCATTTTTATAAAAAGAACTGGATTTCAATGCTTAGATGCTAAACCAAAAACTACACTAAACTTGGGCTAAAGAAAACCCTTGTTTTGTTATAAGAGGGATAAACGCGCGTAAAAGGGGACTTTAATGCTGCAAAATGTGAAACTTTTAATACAAATGTTTTTTTTTATTATTACATATAGATATGATAAAACAAAGTCACTTTCTTTTTCCCTATGTCCCTTTGTATAATTAAATTTTTAAAACTTCACAACGAATTTTGATGCAGTTTTTTTTAGTATATAGAGTGATTATAGGGGCTTTTTTTCTCTACTATTTTCTTTCAAGCTAAAGCACCTACCATCTTATCTCTTCACCACCTGGGGTTGACTGGTAGAGAATGCCTAAGGCATTAACTCCGCCCATTTACATGTCATGTGTGCGAAAGAATAAATAAATAAATAAATAAAGAGGAAGGTTCAAAATGTGGAATACTATTATTTTTGAGGTTTCTAATGTGATATCGTAAATAATTAAATTTTTCCCGTATTTGCAGTGAAACGCAGGCTGAACTCTACGAAGTTTATCAAAATAATGTGCTAAATATTGTACACATTGAAAAGGTCTAAAAAAAAAGTCCGCGATAGTATATGTAAAGAAAGAAAGAAAGAAAAATTGTTTATTCCGGACAAATAGAACGCACATTACAATAATAATACACTTAAATAATAATAAACACATAATAAAGAAAAAAAGAACAATGAAATATAACTTACCAAAAAGCCTCCTACTCAAAATAAAAAAAATGCTGATGTCATAACCCGGGTCAAAGACACACATGTATTTGACAATTAGACATTGACAGTTTATAAAATCAAAACATCCGTCTGTCACATTGACGTATGTATTAACGTCAATGATCTGTCACCCATGTTGCGCCCGCGCCATCGGTAGATGACAACATATACAACAACAACAAATAAGACACAAGTACAATAAAATAAAAAAAAGGCAATAACAATGTCGGGAACCAACTGTTTGTGTTACAAAACAAACAGCAATTAAGCTGTGCGTCGCATCTGTGCAGGAACAGGTCGTTGCTCAGCAAAATGCTGTGACTTCAGAGTCAGACGAACCTGTTGTCAACAGCGCTGATTTTAAGCAACTACCTCTCGAATGACGTAATGACGTCCCACTGTGTGAGACAATAAACTGAATTAGTTTAATTTTCCGCAGGAATAATCCATACTAATATTATAAATGCGAAATTAACTCTGTCTGTCTGTCTGTCTGTCGGTCTGTCTGTCTGTCTGTCTGTCTGTCTGTCTGTCTGTTACGCTTTCCTGCTTAAACCACTCAACCGATTTTGATTAAATTTAGCACAGATAATCTTTAGACCCTGAGAAAGAACATAGGCTACCTTTTATCCCGGAAAAAATTGATGTTCCCGAGCGAAATCTAAAAAGCGCGATATAATATAAACTCCACGCGGGCGAAGCCGCGGGCGGAAAGCTAGTTGATACAATAAATATGGAGAAAATATGCGTATAAGCGTGTTCAGAAATGAGTCAAGAATGTTTAGTTATTGTGTTCAGTGTCCATCTCTATGTGTGTCTCGGATATTCCACAATTTTTTTTTGTCATTTACTTTTTACGACAAATACCGGTTAATTTTCGTACCGTTTAAGTTATTTTAACCCATATAGCATTAATTCTTATCAAATTTAATACCTTAAATGAATTATTGATTTAATATAGATCTACATTACCCTTTACGATTTATGATTTAAAAGAAAATTTTCGAAGATATTACAGATTTAAAAATTGCGGGCAGGAGCGGCCAGCCGGGGCGGCAGGAGCGGCGGCGAGCCGTTATGTTTTCAATACGTTCACAGTTTTTTGTAGTCTATTTAGTACCACCGTTGCACCCGAAGCCGGGGCCGGTCGCTAGTATAAAATATAAACTAGCGCTTGACCACAATCCCGCCTGGTGGTAAGCAGTGATACAATCGTTGATGGTAAAGCGCTAGTATATTAAGAACCTATTCACTCTAGCCTCGAAGACACTTTAATTGTAATCAGATGGAAGACCGCCGCTTGCAAACTGTTCCAGTCCCTGGATGTACGCGATATAAAAGACGAGGCGAAACGCTTCGTCCGGATCGTAGTGGTGTCAACCATGTAAGGATAAATACTCACTGTACGAAGGGTCGTCCTATGATGGCGGAATTATGTCATGTAATTTTCTCACACACTCTCCAAAATGTATCCTAAGAACACTGAAAAGCTGGCTACTTAAAAGGGGACTCTAGTGCCGATGAATTTGGAAAAAGGTATTTGAAGAAACTATTGCCGTCGCGCTGCTTCCAACCTCTCCCGGAAACGTGCGAAAAGGACAGTTGCAGCTCAGGCTGATTTTACCTACAAAAACGTTGACCAAAAGACGTTTAGTATTCCGCTGTTTTCTTTTTCAAAACACGACAGATCTCAATTATTTTTATATCAAAAATTTAGAAAAAAAAACTACCTACTCTTCTATTATTTTCTATTCTGTTAAAAACTTATCACGTTTGTCTAATAGTCATCTGAACATCACGGTAAAAACGGATTATGTTTCACGATTTTGAAGCATCGTATTTCTTTTATAGGTAATTTAAGTTTCGGAAAAAATTAAATGATAGGGGCACGTATAATCACGGTGTAAAATTGTAGAAAAAAAATCTAAAAGCATTATCCACGGAGAAAACAGTGGAATACGTTTGTATAGAGAAAGCACCACTAGAGTTCCCTCTTAAATGATAATAATAATGATATTCTATGAACAGATTGTGAAAATCTGTGGTGCAATTTCAGAAATATACCGGTAGGTACATGTACCGTACGTGTGGTACCGGTATATGTTTATACCGCGTACATCGAGGGACTGGAATAGTTTGCCAGCGGCGGTGTTTCCGTCGGACTACAATTTGAGTGTCTTCAAGGCTAGAGTGAATAGGCTCTTAATAAACTAGTGCGCTTTACCATCAACGACTGCATCACTGCTTACCATCAGGCACGATTGCGGCCAAGCGCTAGTTTATAATAAAAAAAAAAAAATCTTTTTGCTTGTCTCTTATGGGTTTTAGCTTAGCATCCATACTAATATTATAAATGCGAAAGTAACTCTGTCTGTCTGTCGGTCTGTCTGTCTGTCTGTCTGTCTGTCTATCTGTCTGTCTGTTACGCTTTCCCGCTTAAACCTCTCAACCGATTTTGATGAAATTTGGCACAAACAATCTTTAGACCCTGAGAAAGAACATAGGCTACCTTTTATCCCGGAAAAATTTGATATTCCCGAGGGAAATCTAAAAAGCGGGATATAACCGAACTCCACGCGGGCGAAGCCGCGGGCGGAAAGCTAGTAGATTATAACATAAACATTGGCGTCGGTTCCCTTGTTCAAAAACGAAACTAAATTTAAGTTCAGTTCAGTGCATCCTTTTCTTTCCATTTCATTAAGAACTAGCTTTCCGCCCGCGGCTTCGCCCGCGTGGAGTTCGGTTATATCGCGCTTTTTAGATTTCCCTCGGGAACATTAATTTTTTCCGGGATAAAAGGTAGCCTATGTTCTTTCTCAGGGTCTAAAGATTTAGAAACAGACAGACAGACAGACAGATAGACAGACAGACAGACAGAGTTACTTTCGCATTTATAATATTAGTATGGAAGTATGGATAGGACAGAAGATAAAATGTTAGTTTGTACCCTGTATCGTGGGTCCTTAATATACATTTAAACTTACATAAAAAAAATAGTATTGAGGACAGCGGACTTCTCCTAATATAAAGGAAAATAAATACTAAATAGTAATGAAAAACATGCGGACACTAATACCAGCTTTATTGTCGGTATTCCACAGGTTTGAAACTATTACAATCCTTGAATTCGAAGTTATTAATATTATGCGTAAACTCGTTCATTGATGCTATCACCTCTAGTCGACAACAGAGGTCGCTATTTGTATATATCAGTCACAATATATATCAATCACAAATAGCCAGACCCGGAACAAATACTTGTAGGTCATACATAGGACAACAAATATTTGTTTCGTTCTGGAATTGATCTTGCAACACACAGTGCAGCAATTAATCTCCTAATCAAGCGTACCTTCGAATTTTGCGAGTATTATTTACCAAACACCAGCACGTACTCGCCTTAATGGAGTGAAGGCAGATGACGGATCTGCAGCGACACGTGGTGTCTCAGCCGCTCGAACATCCCTAGATAGATATCGAAATATGTAGATAATATCCGTTATTTTCCTGTATAAAGTTATAGAATATGCTGAAGTTTATCATTTTCGGTCAAAAATGGTTTGCAAGTTGCATCGCAAAACGCGCGTTTTTTTATCTACGTTTTGCTATTATGGTTTTATTGAGTTTCCCCGCGCTATGCTGGCAGGGCAGTGGTGCGTGAAACTCCTACATAGTAGCAAATGACTCTTACATTGTACACTGTATGATTACCGAACATGGAAATTGCCATTATCACCACAATGGCACCATTTTCCATTGTTAACTTTAAAATTACTTGCAATCTTTTGTTACATAATGTATACAATATGTAAAGAAAACCCTGTCCGACCCATAAGGATAATAAAGGTTAGGTAAACACTTGACCAAATATGATATAAAATTTTACATAATCATCATAGTGACAATACTAATGAATTTTGAAATAATCCTTTTTTCCCGGGAATTAATTCCAATTTCCCCGAAATTTGGTAATTTTTAAAAAAGTGACAACACCGGTATTATTATAAGCGAATAGCGACGCGACCACGTCACAGGTGCCGCGTGCCCTGCCCCCCGCCGCTCGCGGAAGGGGTTGCTTACCGCACATGTATTAAGTTACTTCTTTTTGCGAAATAATATTTATTTTTTTAGGGGGATTTTTTTTTAAGTTTAGCCTGTCTTTGTGGGCATTAGTCGAATCAGTTATCGATACCTAACAATACCTTCACGGATCGGACAGGGTTTTCTTTACATATTGTATACTCATACTTATTTGCATTTATTCCTGCAGGTCATAATAAGCATTTCATTACTCTTAGTCGCGGTTCTGATTATATTCCATTAAATCAGTGTGTGACTTGACAGGCTCCCTGGCGTAGCGGTGGCGAACGTGAAAGCGTTCGATTCCAGGTCAGGCAAGTACCAATATAACTTTTCTAAAGTTATATGTACTTTCTAAGTATATTTTAGGTAGCAATGACTAAAGGTGAAGGAAAGCATCTCGAAGAAACCTAGACTTGTAAGTTTGAAATCGCCAACCCGCATTGAACAAGCGTGGTGATTACGCTCAATCTTTCTCAGTATGAGAGGAGACCTGTGCCCAGCTGTGGGGCGATAAAAGGTTGATGATGATGATCAAGGGGACATGGGTCTTCTGCATGCTGCTTACCCACTACTACTGTACACTTCTTACATGTAACTTATATCACTATAATAACATTATCTAAAACACAGGTTCTCGTAGATTAACTACAGATGGCCCCCTCCTCGCTCAGCCGCGGAGGGGCCTAGAAAAGGTGCCCTAAGAAAAGCTCGTCCCACTGTAAGAGGTGGTAGTAACCGCGGCTGCGATCGCATCGCTTAAATCGTGGTCGACATCGCAAGAAATACTGCCATCACATACAACTACGTCGACGGCGTGCTTACGTGCCCTCAGTGTGCACGAAGTTTCGCCGAAAAGATAGGTTACATAAGCCATCTTCGGGCGCATGAGCGCCAAATCATCGGCTAGAAGTCGAAGTGGTCGCCGTGGCCGAAACCGGTCGGGAACATCATCATCATCATCACAGATGGTAAGTGAGAACAGTTGAAGAGCTTTAGGAAATAAAATATCCTCAAGTGAAGTGCGTCAAAATAAGGTCGAGATCCCATGATCTAAAATGCGTAATGTTGCGGTGCAGAAATAAAAGCTTATTGTTAACAGACAAACTAGAGTAACGTAAGTAAATAATGTTACCCGACACCGCATTTAGTAAGCAAAACATATTTTCCTCTGGAACATCTTTAATATAGAATCTACATACAAGTCAAGGACTCGCAAAGAGAGAGCTACGAAGCATTACTTTTATTTACTTGTTTACTTTCAGCATTGTGTATTTAGTCAATACAGGGCAACTGCTCTGTGTTGAGATAACTTTGTTATGTGTTCTTTCTGAGTAAGGGAAAAATATAAGTAGTTATATCGATAAGGTAACGACGAAAACAATTAGTTACAGCCTCATTTAGATATTGTGTTACCAATTTACTGGAGACTTTAAGTCTGAAATCGCCAACCCGCGTTGAGCAAGCGTGGTGTTTACGCTCAATCCTTCTCTGTATGAGAGGAGACCTGTGTCCAGCAATACTCAATACTTAATACTTTTATTGTTTTCCACATGTATTCTTAGATGGTAATTACTTAAAATTAGTTCATGTGGACCCACCCTGTCGGGCACAACAACACAAGTAAAGCTAGCAGTGGGACGATAAAAAAGGTTGATGATGCTGATGATGATGATGATGAATTTACCGGATTGTGGAGGGCTTTTAGTAGTAGTTTTTTGTAAAATTGGGACTACCACTTTAAGCATGTTGATTTCTTGAAAATTCCCCACCAACTATTAACTGCATTATTTATTACATCAGGACATAAATCCAGACTATCTGTCTCCTTTCTTTTTATCAAATGATTTCTCGCACTCTGAACGAAGCGGAAGGGAAGAAGGATGGAAATGTCAGACTTTTACTGACTACAAGCCACTTGTATTCCTTTGTTCTTTCACTTGCCTGTACGGCGGGTACCACGGTACCTCTTTCGAACCCCCCGTGGCGCTGGCACAGGCTATCTGCCTCCTGAAATTATTTTCTATAAAATTAACTAGCGGCCGCCAGCGACTTCGTTCGCGTGGTATAGTTATGCTCCACTCCTATTGGTCGCAGCGTGATGTTATATAGCCTAAAGCCTTCCTAGGTTAATGGCCTATCCAATACAAAAAGAGTTTCCAAATCGGACTCATAGTTCCTGAGATTAGCGCGTTCAAATAAACAAACAAACTCTTCAGCTTTATATATTAGTATAGATAATAACTTGTTGTTCAATCAAAGATTGAACCCAAGATACGGCCTCACCAGCGAAGAATTAGGAAATGGTGACTATTTTGAATAAATTACTTTTAATTAGTCTGATTGGTCAGTCGTGCTAACGAAAATTCAGTCAACAAGCAGCCAACAAGTCTGTTATTTATATCAGACTTAGATTAGCGTTTATTATTGCAGTTATAAGTGGCAGTGGGCCGGGCACACCCGCACAGCCGGGCAGTGCCCGTAGGACCGAGGCCCGATGGGGCCTACGGGTTCTCGAGTGGCCCCCGACAAGGTGGACCGACGGCCTGGTGAAGGTCGCGGGAAACCGCTGGATGCGGGAGGCGTACGACTAGTCGTGTCGTGGAGATCCTTATGTCCAGCAGTGGACTTCTATTAGCTGAAATGATGATGATGATTGCACTGAATCCCTTCCATAGTAGGTAGGCATTTTTTATGTAAGTTTGCACCAAACTAAAGCCAACTACTTTTCTCTTTATTTCCTTTGATAATAAAGAATATTATATTATTCGAACAACTAAAGCTGTGCCAATCGCTATAAGTTCTACTTGGTCACATAACCTTACCCTAAACCCTAGCGCACATTACTGCCGAACATTACCTACGAACCTTTTTTATAAATGGCATCTCACAGATTAACCTAGGAGATTGTCAACTGGTCCCTCGTATCAATCCTCTGAGGATTGGTATGCTTTATTGCAGTAACCTCAAAGGTTTTTATCTCAGTTATAAGTTTTTACTTACTTAATTTTTTAACGATATTTTGTCTGAATATTGGCCTGGCTAGCTGGCATGTGATAAATAATTTAATTTAATATTCTGTGTTTTATTATGTTAGGTACAATAGCCATAAGATAGCTATGCTGCTGAGAATACAGTTGTTACTAAGGCGAACACACGTCATGAGGGATTGCGCATCTGTTCATAATAAAGATAGTAAAACCGTTAATATTATTATCCTCAAACATCCTTCACGCAAACGCGCACAACGGCACGGCAGCCCCAACAGCACCCTCAGTGCGTTATTATATTGAACGCATAATATACGTAATAACTATTGACGTTCAAAAAGTTCTGATTCTCAGCCTAATTTGAATAAATCATCATTTAATTCGGTGCGGCGGTTTCGGTCCGGCGGTGTTTCCGTCGGACTACAATTTGAGTGTCTTCAAGGCTAGAGTGAATAGGCTCTTAATAAACTAGTGCGCTTTACCATCAACGATTGCGTCACTGCTTACCATCAGGCAGGATTGCGGTCAAGCGCTGGTTTATAATATGAAAAAAAAAAATTGAATTCACGGAACAAATATTTGTATGCCCTACAAATAACTGTTGATGTTCGTCTATGTGAGTTATGTTTGTAAACGCACCCACATCATCATTATCAGCATCAACCTTTTTATCGTCCCACTGCTGGGCACAGGTCTCCTCTCATACAGAGAAGGATTGAGCGTAATCACCACGCTTGCTCAATGCGGGTTGGCGATTTTAGACTTATAAAGAACAGGTTTCCTCAAGATGTTTTCCTTCACCTTCAGTCCAGTTGGTGTCCAAGATATATTTAAAAAGTACAATCAGCTGTAGAAGTCCATTCCCACCTTAAAGACTACTGTCGCCTGCGCTAAACCGGCCACGCACACTAACGCATTATTTTTATTATCGCAGTCTTCATCTTTCTTTAAAGTAATGCAAAATTTCGTTAATTCATTTGAAGTTAAGTTAGCGGCCGCACTTAACAATGGTCTATCATAAGCGAGCGATTGTGGGTTCGATCCTTAATAACGGCAAATCTTTTTGTTGTTTCATATAATTTAAAATTATGATAACTGATTTGTATTTAAAGATTTTTGCAAATAATATTTAAACGAATAGGAAAATTTACTGAATATTTATACCAAAATAGGTTTTTATTATATGTTTTAGTTTACTATAGATGTAATATAATAAATAATATAATGCAATATATTATAAAGTTATATATTATTCGGTATAGATATACTTATACTAATAAATGAAACAAACGTTGAAATAGCAGCATTGTAATATTTTATATAAAAGTAATCATTGACAAACTTATGATATTATTATGGTAAAAAATATAAAAAACATTTTTGGTTTTTAGATATGAAAGTTATAGTATTACATGTTATCATTAAAGAGGTTATAGCTTAATTATTCATTTTCTTAAAGAAAAGAGGATTGAAGCTTAACCTGAATATTATTACAATCATAAAATAATCTATACTTAGAACACAAAACAGTGCTTATTACATTTACAATTTTTTTGCGTGTATATCATGCCATCCTGCAGTGCCATTTTTCGGAGTCTGAAGGCATGAGATTATAATCTTCAAGCGCTTTCTTAGTTCAAAAGTAAACGAACTTATTTCTTATCGAATTCCGAAATTATTGTTTTATAATTTACCAAAAGTAATTTGTATTGAAATTGCAAAAGGCGACATCTGTTAGCCATTAAGCCAACCGAACATATTACTGTCACTTAGCTAAATTACTTTACGAGTTGGTTTAGAGTCCGTTATTACGATATATAATGACATATATTTAAAACACTTTGTAGGACACTTCTGCACTGTGATTGTTATAAATTGTTTTTTTTTTTTGTTTAGCTCGATAAGTCTCCACCAGTATATATAGTATAGTAGTTTATTTTTAAACCACAAATGCAACCTCTTAATAAAAAGTAGAATAAAAAAAAAAATGCAACCTCTCTTCTTCGCAAGATTCAAAGGTTTATTCAACGGTAAATATTGTTGTTTCGTTCCACTTGTCTCGACACATAAGCCACCTTCGTCCTCCAACCTCTTGACTTTGGCTTACAGTATTCCTCTAAAACAATAACAAATTTATTACACACTTTCAACAAGAGATTGGTTTGCACCTTACCCAAATAATAATAAAAACAACTTACACAAAAGCCGGTTTCATATTATGATATTTGAGATATATTGCTGCATATGCCTGCATATTGATAAAAAAGTAAAACTAATAACACGAACTCGTAACTATATGTTCACCAACCAACAACAGCTAAGTAATATTATTTGAGTTATTGTAGTTAATAATAGTTATTGTAGGTAGTGGAATATTTTTTGTTCAGTTTGTTTCAAATGTACCCTCATCTTTTTATAATGACTCTAATATAGAAAAAATCTTAAAATAAAGTATCATCGTTAAGTTGCGGATCGGCATTTTTACATATTTTTGTTGTCAGCATTCATAACTCACCAACAAACATTTCAAAAATATTTTGTAAGTTATTAGATTTGAACTCGAACCACCTTGAACGCCTATCAAGACGAAAACCGATAGGCTATTTAAACACTTACTGTGAGCGTTGAAATTAGTAAGTAGTACCTAACAATCATAAGCGGGCAGCAAGTTGTCAAAGTGTATAAGTGTGTATCAAACTTTATTATAGAAGAAGGTCGTAACTACAACTAGTATTGCTTGGCCATAGTTTTGTGAGATTGTAACTCGACTTTTGGTCTTGACTGTACATATAACTTTAGAAAAGTTACGGTACTTGCCTGATCTGAATCGAACCCGCGCACTCATACTTGAGAGGCTGGTGTTTTAACCATTAGGCAACCACGACTTTTAACTCAGCCACGATACAGGAGAAATTCCTAGTGTGGAGAACGCAAAAAAAGGAATATTTTCCCAGCGTAAATTAAAAAAAAAATGGTATAGCCTTTCTGCAAAGCATGTTGGTTTGTATAACATTACAAAAGTGATGATGGATGATTTTTGCAATGCGTTGCATTGCGACGCGACCCGCACCAGTCTACACTAGCCTTAATACCTTTGCGGTTGCAAGTTTGGCTTAAGTAAGTGCTTGGATTTACTACCGAGTAGTTGTAAGTTAGCACTAAACAACTTGAGAGTTTAACTTTAACGGATCAAGTAGTTGTGGTAACAATCTTAGCCTCTCTCTCTTGTATTGGTAAGGATGCTATCGAGTAAGTTAGTGCAATTATTTATAACTTTACCGTCGTCGCCCAGAGATAAGGGTCAAGGATTACAGGTCGTTGTTTCAAACCCAAGCAGGCACGTTACTTTATGTTTGCGTATCACTCTTCTCAAAATAGTTAAGGAAATCATCGTAAGGAAACTGGCATGACTTAGAACCAAGAATTGGAGATATTACAGAATATACAATATGTAAAGAAAACCCTGTCCGACCCATAAGGATAATAAAGGTTAGGTAAACACATGACCAAATACAATATAAAATTTTACATAATCATCATAGTAACAATACTAATGAATTTTGAAATAATCCTTTTTTCCCGGGAATTAATTCCAATTTCCCCGAAATTTGGTAATTTTTAAAAAAGTCACAACACCGGTATTATTATAAGCGAATAGCGACGCGACCACGTCACAGGTGCCGCGTGCCCTGCCCCCCGCCGCCCGTGGAAGGGGTTGCTTACAGCACATGTATTGAGTTGCTTCTTTTTGCGAAATATAATTTTGTTTTTAGGGGGATTTTTTTTTTTAAGTTTAGCCTGTGTTTGTGGGCATTAGTAGAATCAGTTATCGATACCTAACAATACCTTCACGGATCGGACAGGGTTTTCTTTACATATTGTATACTTTTAGGTTGCCATAGCTGAAAGGGTAGGCCATAACGTCGGCTGCCGGCAAAAGTAATCACTCACTAGACAAAGTCTAGCCGCCAAGCGATTCGTCGTGTTCGCTGCGGCGTGAGGGCTGGTGAAGCCGATCGGAGGACGGGTTTGTGCAGTTGTGTTGCGATGTGTGCCGGGCAAATTTGTTGTGTCGGGAGTTTGATCATAAAGTGTCTCCAGATCAATCTCTCTCTTGCGCAGCACCATCGGTCGTGTTGTAGGGTTTAAAACTGCATCACCTCGCTCAACTGCCATCTTCCTTCAGTTTTTTGAGTGAATGAAAAACTGGCCATACGCGCATGAAATAAAAAAGAAAATATTTTATTAATGTTTGTTGTGATTCATGAGATTCAGCCAGACAGACAGTGGGGGGACAGCCTGATGCTAGCCTGATGGTAAGCATTGATGCAATCGTTGATGGTAAATTGTGCTTGTTTATTAACAGACTATTCACTCTAGCCTTGAAGACACTTAAATTGTAGTCCGATGAAAACACTGCTGCTGGCAAATTGTTTCAGTCTCCAGTTCGAGAATAAACACTGTGACAGGAGAATTATATAATAGGTAGGTCCGCCTCACGCACAGATAGTTTTTTTTTTTTAATAATTATTAATTAGCGCTTGACTGAAATCCCGTCTGATGGTAAGCAGTGATGCATTCGTTAATGGTAAAGCGCGCTAGTTTATTAAGCCCATTCACATAAATGTCGAAGTTTAGCTATATCAGTAGTTAGACTGGTAAAAGCGGACCTCAGACTCCAAAGCTGAAGGGGCTTCGGATGCGACTGGGATGGGCGCTGAGATGATGATGATGCATTCGTTAATGGTAAAGCGCGCTAGTTTATTAAGCTTCACTTAAAAAAACCTTAGTGAATAGGAAGGAAGACGGCAGTTGAGCGAGGTGGTGCAATGTTAGACCCAATAACACGACCAACGATGCTGCACCAGAGGGAGATTGATCTGGAGACCCTCCACGACCAAACTCGCGGCACACACATCGCAACACAACTGCTCAGACCCGTCCTCCGTACGGCTTCACCAGACATAGTCAAGTAATTGTCTAAGATTACGTTCTAATACAAACTGTCAGTCATCGTGAATGAGAGGAAGTTGAAGTTCAAGCGTAACCTTATGATCTATTATGTATAATCTCATCAATCAGTCATATTTTTGACAGGTCACTTCACCTAATTAAACGAAGTGAAGTGAAATTTCAGGCTTAACAACTTCATAATGTTTTACAGGCCACATTACATAGGTAAATGTTGTGTGTGTTTGTAGCAGGTAATATTTCAGAAATATGTTTTTATTGCTTTTATTGCCTCACGCACGGGACGTTTTATTTGTTGAGAGGTCAAGATTGTAGTTTTATGTTGTACTTCATACCTAATATCCAGTCAGGTACGAAACAAAGTCGTTTGCCCCGTCATAAAGCGATTTAACACACATTAATGAACACTTGCGCACCCATTTTCGGATGTAATGTTGTTTTCCGTTGTATTTCTTAATAAAAGGTGACTTATGTCGAAGGAAAATATGTTTCAGCAATTTTATGATAAAAAAATCAGTAGTTACCATGCATTGATCAAGGTTTGGTTTAGGAAAGTCACAAAATATAGATGTGAGTGAAAATTCGGGACGGGGGTTGCCTTTTTTTGGGTGGGAAATCATTAAATGAGTTCTTCCGCTCCTTGTGTCAGACTTTTTTTAACAAAAGTCCATCCGTGTTAGCTTAATTTGTCTGTGCCAGGGGCTACGGCACCTCTTTCAAACAACTCACAGTCCCGGCAGCCATGGCCTTGGTGATCCCCGTATTTGGGCTGTGAAACACAACGCATCGTCGACCCGGGCTTCGTTATTTTCGCTAGCCCGCGCCTACTGTGGCCGGGAGCCGGCAGCTGTCTCACAAAGTTCAGAGCATCTCCTCCGGCAACTAGGGGCGTGAGGAAACAGAGATTTCCTCTTTTTCACACTCTCCTTCATTGTATGTAATAGTGACCTTACTGGTCGGCACGACGTGATACGTGTGTTTGTGATGGACTATGAACGCAAACGAGACAAAACGAGTACTTTTACTTTTTGTATACTACATGGAACCAAGCCAGGAGTACATATGAGCGTATGAGTGTCTAAAGAATTAAAAATCTCTCCAAATGCGAATCGAACTTACGCACGAATCAAAATTCATTTATTCAAATTAGGCTGAGAATCAGCACTTTTTGAACGTCAATATTACACAAGACAGTCCCCCAAAACGCCCATCCATCGACACTTCCTAGTGCATTCACTGGGAAGAAGAAGTGGCGGAACAAACTCCCCAGCAGCACAGCGGTCTGTTCATTAACCTGTCGTAACGTAGATCTATGTTCAAAATAAATGATCATAGTCTGCCGAAGCATATATCTGCGCAAAAATATGTGATATAGAAAATTAACTTTCTGGGTAGAGCCGAATCTTCAATCAGTTTGAACGCATGCAATCATTCAGATTATGAACGTGTGAATCTAAAATGTCATTTAAATATATAAACGGACGGCATACGTACATATATGAGCCTATTCACTCTAGCCTTGAAGATACTTAAATTGTAGTTGGACGGAAACACCGCAGCCGGCAAATTGTTCTAGTCCCTTGATGTACGCGGTATAAAAGACGAGGCAAAAGGCTTCGTCCGTATCGCATAGTGTCAGCAACGTCACGGTGGATACTCGCCGTACGACGGGTCGTCTGATGATGGAACGGAGATAGGGGAATTAAGTCATGCAATTCCCTCGTACACTCTCCAAAATGCCTCCAGCCTATAGAACACCAGACTGGTTACTCTACACCTGTGCGCCAGGCTTTGATGACCGTTTCCAAGCAAACCTTTGAACATTTTGAAAAAAATTAAAATATTTCATTCTTTTTTAGCACCAATGCAACGTGTGTCACAGGTTCGTGATCTAGGCGTGTATCTCACTCCAGACCTTAACTTTCGCGAACACATCATTAAGATATGCAAGAAGGCGTACAGAAACTTAGGTTTCGTATTGAGGCACAGGGTTTTACGAACATTACCACGTTCAAGGTGTTATATGAGGCACTAGTTAGAAACCATTTTGAGCATAGTGCGGTAATTTGGGCACCGCATGAAGTCAAATATAGTGTCATGTTGGAACGGGTACAGAACAAGTTTATAAGGCTTTTGTATTTTAAACTATATGGAGTGTATCCGTTCTACCCGTTGATGTACCCCACACTGTTTGTACTTGCTAAAAGTGCCTGTGGCCAGAACCAACCTACTGGCGAAAGCATCCCTCAGCCGTGCAATCCGTATGGTGAACGAAATCCATGATAGACTGGACATATTTTCGTGTTCTTTGAGTGAACTCGCAAGAGTTTTATTAAATATTGTTAGTTATATTTAAGAATTAGTGTATGTATATTAAAGTATTAGTGGATAACTGCACTGTCGCATTAGGGTAAGACCTGTAACGACAGCTGTAAACTGATAAATAAATAAATATATCATCTGTGAACATTTAAACTGCCTAGATATCACGATTCGAGATATACAACCAGGTTACAAACAGACAGTAGATACCGTATTAATATCGATCTGTTTGCCACTGTTTATATTGTAATAGGGTCACCTTTTTACCCTAAAAACTAAATTTATTTTATATCAAAACTACATAAACTTCGACTACCTGCCATTGAATCTCCAAGACTGCAACCCTCTTCATTATTCAAAGGATAACAAATCGACGCTAGAATATGACACGGGCATGATAAAAGGTGTCCTAAAAATCTATACTAAAGTGGTTCCTTAATATCATATAACGTGTAATATATATCATGTTATACATAATCTAAAAGTCTAAATGCGAAAGTAAATTTGTCGGCTCGTCTGTTACCTTTATAATCCGTAACAGCTTTACGAATTCCTATGAATTTTGGCTCACAGCTCACAGCACGATACGGGTTAGGACATAGTGTGTTATATATTTATTATAAATATACTAAATAAATACATTACGTATATTTCAAATTAAAAAATTATATCATTTATCTACCTCTTTTATTTAGTATATCTATTACATATTATATTTACTTTTTATCACGATGGTACGTTCCAGTGGAATAATTGCGTGCGGGTGAAACCGCTGGCATAAGCTAGTTGGTTTTATTATATTGTTACATTACATTTGTAATATTATAGCTAACACAAATAATTATATAAATATATTACAACAAAAATAATTTTATAAAATCGGCATGTATTAGTAAAATCAATGCTTTTAATTTTGTATAGATGTATGTACATTAATTTTGTATATCATTTGTCATTTAATCCAATTATATAATCCATACTAATATTATAAATGCGAAAGTAACTCTGTCTGTCTGTCTGTTACGCTGTCCCGCTTAAACCTCTCAACCGATTTTGATGAAATTTGGCACTGACAATCTTTAGACCCTGATAAAGGACATAGGCTAACTTTTATTCCGGAAAAATAATATATTCCCGAGGGAAATCTAAAAAGTGCGATATAACCGAACTCCACGCGGGCGAAGTCGCGGGCGGAAAGCTAGTTAATAATAATTTAACGTGTAATAACTAAAATTTTTAATATTTGTAAATTTGTAAACTGTAAATTTAAATCAACCAATTAAAATGTTTAATATGCATGCCACTAATGTCACTATAGGTATGTAATAAAACGATTTATTATTATTCTTATTATTAAATAAGTTAACAATTTAAATAACACTAATAATAATATTTTAATTGTACATAAACAAATTCTTACGATTCTGTAGGATATTAAAAAAAAACCTTCTGCATTTATATTCCCACTGTAAGGACACCAAGCACCTATCTCTGAGCGGGGATGGGCGGTAATCCACCACGTGGGTCTAGTGCAGGATGTTATCTAAAACCAAAAATTTACTTTTTCTTGGCTTTAATAGTAGGACATACCTGATTCCTCGCGATGATTTCCTTCACCGTTTTAAAGTATCAGTCGAATAGGAAAAAATCTGGTTGCCTTTGATAGCCCAATTGCCGAGAAGGAACAAAAAATTTTACGCGGAAGAAGTCAGGGCAGTAGCTAGTTATTAAAGTATTGACAGGGATGAAGGTCACAAGGGTCAAAGCCATTTATGTAACAATATGTTGGCTGATCGGTTCTTTTAATAGGATCATGCGGTTGTGTCGAAATTCAATCACAAATAATTTTATTCCTATAAGCAGGTTCGTACAAACCCTTTTAAATGACAATCACATTTTTACCACACAAAAAAGTGTTTGTCGTGTAAAAAACTTCGACTACTTCCAGTCTGGAAGTGGTCCACGTTTTTTTAGTTACGATTATGGCATTTCTCACATAAAAATACAAGTATCATTTTAAAAAATCAATATGTTGTGCTACGAGAGATAGACAGTCACGGGAATACTTCGCTGCAAAACCGATTCCACGTAGACTTGTCTGCCTTATTCCTAGAGTGTCATTTAAACCCACGTAGGCATAGAAGGGCGAAGCGGCTGGTGAACTGAGAAGTAGGTGGATTTAAAATCCGCGACTGAGCCTGAAGCAAGCCGAAGCTGCGGTGGTGAGCGTCTGCAACGATTTGCAATGATAAGCCTGGGACCGCCAGAACCCCGCAAAACCGAAGCCGACACAGAAATCATGTTGCATGTTTGCTTGCTACGCGCAAGTAGAATGCCTGTTTGCATGCTTGTTTGTTTGCAGGCTTCTTACAGGGGAAATAAAAACCTCATAAAATGCTTGAAATCTTATCTTAATGTGTAATAATAAATGAAGCCGTGGTGGAAAGAAATTAGTGTGCAATTAATTTTAATATTAAGGCAAGAAATACAAAATTATCTTAAACCTGACTTCTGTAATATGATAGATGAGTCACGTCTTTCATTATAATATATATGAAATGTATGCCAAAAGGTAACTTTTTGGTTTCACTTTTTAATTACTATAGATATGAAATTTATGTTCTAAAGTCTGATTTACAAAATTATGAGTTTTGAATGTATGATAAATGAGTGTCTGCCAAACAATATTCTACAAAATGAAGTTTATGCTATCCCCTGTTTTGTAATACAATATTGTGGCATAAAAAGTTCTGCTATTAAGGATAGACTCATTTTAAAGATACACAAATAAATAAAGTAATAACAATAAACATTCTAGGCTTTAAAAATAAAACCTCTCCTACCAGCACAATATGGACAGTTTTTTTTATTTGTAATTATAACCAAGTGCTTGACCGCAATCCTGCCTTATATGCTATCGTTGATGGTAAGGCGCACTAGTTTATTAAGAGCCTATTCACTCAAAAAAACAAACTGAGTGAATAGAAAGGAAGACGCCAGTTATGCAAGGTGATGCAACATCACGACCAACGATGCTGCCTCAGATGGGGTTGATCTGAAGACCCTCCACCTGGCACACATCGCAACACAACTGTTCAGACCGGCCCTCCGTACGGCTTCACCAGACGTCATGCCGGAACACGACGAATCGCTTGGCGGCAAGACTTTATCTGGTGGGTGGTAACTTGTGCCGGCAGTCGATATTATGGCCTACTACCGAGAAAACCGGCCGAAAAAATCAGTTCATGTAAAAAAATTCGTCACACTCCCATCAGGCAAAACAGGACTGATTTCACCCACGCTCTTGAGTTTAAAAACTAGAGCGTGGGTGAAAGAATTCCTACCCACACAATTTCTGCCCATCTCAATCTATTGAGGTGGGTGAAATTGTTTACTTAAGTTGTTGCAAAAATCTACTACTAACTTTATTTTCTTTCTCCGTAGTTTGGCAGATCATGAGACAGGCTTTCATTAAGTCACCTACCTGAACATAACACTGATGGAATTTTGGATGAGTTTTAGTTAATTATATTAATATTCCTTGTGAGGAAAATTTCGTTATCATTCATTTTGAATTTTACAGATCTTTAGATTTTAATGCAATAGATGATTAAGAGAGCGGTGATGGCCTAGTGGTATCGGCTTTGACTTACAAGTTGTAGATCGTAGGTTCGAATCCCAACAGGCGCTTTAATTTGTGTAAATATTTCATCACCACTGCTCTCAAAACGATGAAGGAAAACATGGTGAGGAAACCGGCATGTCCTAGAGACAAAACTTTGTATACATGTGACATCTACCAACCGGCACTGGGCCCGCGTGGATTACGGCCTACTCCCTTTCACCGATAGGAGGCCTGTATTCCAAGGGTAGGGACATTATAGGCTGTTTATGTATGCTATGTAATGTAGCGATTTGTTTACTATTTTAAATTCTCCCAAAACATTCACATACCTACGACAGCAAAGGTATTTACTACTATTTCTCCATTCAATGCACAGTGATTTACAAACAAACTTTATTGCAAACTCGACATCCTTCAAAATGCCAAGCATTTCAACATACCACAGCAGAGTAATGTCTTCCATATATCTGTTCACTTTCAGTCTATTTTATGTACTTTATGTGATTCAGGAAGCCATGGTAGTCACAAGCGATTTTTAAACGCCAAGTTTTTTAAATTTGCACTGAATATTCAACATTACAATTAAAGTGACACATTTACAATTTAAGTGTCTTAAAGGCTAGACAGAATAAGCTTTTAATAAGCATCACTGTTTACCATCAGGTAAGATCAAACAAAAACATTAAAAAAATCTCGTCATCGAGCCGAGCGTTGAGAATCTAACAGAGCTTATTATGAGCGCGTCAAAAAATACACTGACATATTAATTAATAATATTATTGTTTTGCCCGGGATCAAGATGGTTTTTCAAAGTTAGCAGGCTGGCACCTACTAACCTGGCTAGATGTCCTAGGTTGGCACAAGCTAGAACTGTTTACAAGAAGCCAGTACATTAGTCAATACCATATCGTACTAGGATTACCACTTTACGTGTTGATGGTACTCTTATTTGATATTTTATATTTTTTGTGCCCGATATGTGGTTCCCTTGATTGCAATATCAGTGGGTATCATTAAGTCATTCAAGGTGTAGGTGAAGAAGCATTCCAACATGTGAGGCATGGTCTGATCAAAGACACCGCACTCGCACTGGGTATTGGATAGATCAGTGAGTCGCGCCTTTCTTGGGTAGGAAATTGGTTTCTTGGGTGGGCAAGTGTTTCTAGGACTTAGCGAGGTGGTGGATGCTTTTCTTCTCATAATTTGCTTCTCTGGATGGCTGGTTTATCCTGGATGACCTGGTGGTTTATTTTCGCCGGCCACATTTAGGTTAGAACACGAGCCAGGATATTAAACTATCTCCATCTTAATAGCCTAGAAATTATGTTCAATCTACCTACACGAAGCCAGAGCTACTGATTTAATATCCTAGCTTAAAAAACTAGTCTGGTGTGTCTAGGGTCTAGGGCAACAGTGCTTAGCAATGCCTTGAAAATATAGATGGTTATAAAAAATCAACGTGTTAAAATTCCGCTCGTGTGCACGAGGGCTTAAAGTAGTTCACTGAAACTGATTGTGTATCTTTACGCCCTGAATCAAAGTTGTGTTTATGTTGTGAACTTGGGTTAATATCGTGATGTTTGTTGTGTCAGTAGTTTAGTGTTTGCAATATATCTTGTTTTGTGCAGGACACTGGGGCCTTGAGAGATGGATGCACTGTGCGCGAGTGTTTTAATGATTCCGTTATCATACGACTATTGTCTCAAGTAGACTCTTTCTACTGTTTAAAATGTTACAGTAAAACACCTCCCTTACAGTAAAACTGTTCAAGTATGTACTTTAACTCAATGAAATAAAATTCAAATTATACATAAAACGCGCAATAGGTAGCCTAGCATATTATAAGTTAGGGGATACTGGCATATTAAAAATGCTTGGTTAAGCGCCGGTGCTGCTCCAATAAACTATGATTAGAATCTTCACATGATTAGCATTTGAAAATAACCTTTTTCATCATTTATTCTGAGTGATCTACTGCTGCCCTGTGAGTCACGGGTTTGATTCACGCACGAACAAATACTTATATGGCCTACGGGTAGATTTTCCGGACCTAGATATAAAAAAAAGGTAAGAACCATGGATCCGTTTGTTATGATATTTTGATGTTTACTTGAAGCATTGCAGTTGAGAGTATGTCACGTTTACTTACTGACGATGGCGCGTTGGATCATTTGGTTCCCTACAAAATGGTTGAGCTTGATGGTAGTGATCTACTCGTTATATTTCGCCATCAGTAGAGACTGCCAGCCAGAGCTTAATTTTAATAATGATAATTGTTCCTTTAAGTGTTTTTATTTTTACATTTTTCCCACTTATAGAAGCGACAAGAATTAAATTATCTATCCAGGATTTTGTAATCATATCTTAATTTATAAGAGTGTCCTTGGAGTTTCCTGTCAGTTCTTCTTCATAGAGAGCTATGTTTTGGGATGGGCAAATAGCTTCAACTTTTTGACTACATTACTGACTATTTCATTTAAATTTAAACAATCCAAAAGTTGTATTCATCATTGAGATTATTTGAAACCCTTGGACAGTTTGGATATCTGCTTTCAAGTAAGTTGACGCAATTAGAGTGATAGAGTTTCATCCAGCATCCAGCCGATTATTATATTTAAAACGGCGAAGAAAAATATTATGAATAACCGACATGATTTAGAACAAAAAAATTGAGGACCTAATAATCAATCCGCACTAGACCCCCACGGCCCACATAGTAAGACATCTATCCCAATTGTGGTAAGACTGTGTGACTGTTGGCCACATGCGTTATATCAATAGTTTAAAAATGACAAGTTACACGATGTCAAACTCTTACCAATCCATTAATTTCTAATCTTATGGCCTGTCAGCCGACCGTAAGTAAGAGCAAAATATCCTATTATTTTAAGTTAGTAAAAACTACACAAAAGCGTCTTAGAAAGCTATTCGTTGATATTTTATGGGCATCCCGAACTCAAAGAAACCCTTAAAATAAAGCATTTTGAGATTTTGGACGAAATTCTTAGAAGGTCGAAGTACAGCGGCCGGCATCGGCCCGCACATGTTAGCAATAACTTAGAGCAATTCAAGCCGACGGATTCTGTGCAAATTCCTAAAAGAATCGGCCTCTCGAACATGTGCATCTGGGACAATTGACGGACGGCTATAGAAAAAATGGTAGAATGACTCCAGCATGGACCTTTTGGTAGTGTGGGATTTTATGAATTTTAAACGGAGAGACGGGGAAAGGGGAGTTGGTTTCCGGCCGCGACAAGCGACGGTTGAGGGTCGATCTTGAACTGCGATAGGGCGAGGGCTAGTGTCCAGGCTAGTTAATTTAGGAGATTTGGGAAGTAGCCTATGTCCTAGTACATCGCGAAGTAGTGAGTGAAATAGTTACGTCAGACATAGTCGGGTTAAAGCCCAGACTAGATTAGTATAGTATAATATAATATAGAATATTAAGTGCGTGTAAGTGTTGGCGTGATTGGGTGAGTCATTTATTATAATAATTATCCCAGGCTGATAAAGTTACTATAGTTCCTGTAATTAAGCAGACAGATAAGTGTCCCTATTTATTATTATAAATGCATTTATAGTATGGACTTAGTACGGGTGATGCAGCAGAGAAGCTACTAATGATAATTTATTCCAGACTGACTCCAGATAAACCATTTATGTGATTGTATTCAATCATTGGAGCCGATTTGTCTAGTTTTATGTGCCCATATCCTGGTCCTTACCTTAGCGGGTATTTATCAGCTTCGGGTGGCTATAGGGGAAGGATCGTATGTACCTACGGAGACCGCCCTCCGCCTAACTTGACCATGAGCCCTGATGCCCTGGACTCTAGACTCCTGACGACTACTGACTATAACAGGAGGGCAGAACCGTAATACACGCAGCTCATTCAAATCTAATTAGGCAAACCGCCTATCTAGAATCAGATTACCAGCCAAACGTTATTGATAATGTCCGCTTCCAAAAAGGTCTTGCCACAGAGCACTTGCGTGAAGATTTGACGCGCACACATTCCCGGGAGATGGGGTAGGCATTACTAAGTACCACTAACTGATTCAGTAGGTGTCAAAAGACACTAGGGAACGTATTTCGATAAAATCCAACCCGTCCGTTCTGTAGGACTATTTATGAATCGTCACTGTTTATCGAAACACGAGTACTACAAGATGCAATGCGTCTTTCGAATGGGGCAGATTAAGGGGATGTGAGGATGACGAGATTCCACCTCGGTGTGCAGCAGGAATAATCGCAATGAGTTCTGCTAGAGACTGAGTCTACGATACGCTTGTACTAACTTGTGTAATACCTTAGAATTGGGACGGTTTGTCAAGGGTGTCAATCACATAATATATTTACAAGTCATAAACTCAGAACTTGTCTCCCTCGACAACAGGGAGCTTCGCAGTTCCCCTGTCCTATAGGGTGGAAGGAGACATTTATTTAGTGTCTAGGGAGCGTGTTCTGTTAGAATCGTAATAGTATCCTCAGAGGTTCTATGCGTTAGGTCTAACAGAACACGTGCAACGAAGCATACGTTAATATAACGGTTCCCAGCTTCACTAAAGTGGGTATAATTCGTAGTAGATAAAGTAACGTGATCTAAAATTACTTATAAAGTGCAAGCGTAACGATCCCCCACCACGCCACATAATAAGATTTATTACAGATGGCGGAGACAGCCCGCGTGCAGCATTTATATAATAGTTCTTAATATATTACATTATATAATTTTGCTTTTCCTCTCGTCTTCTTAGCGTCATATCATATCTATTATTATAAATTGTATACTTGTGTGTCCTAACTGTGAATTCCCATACTAACTTCCTCTGACCCCCTCCGGTCTTTGAACTTTATAAGCGGGAACCGGGGGTTTAATACATGGGAATTCATTTCTTATATCGGTGGGAGGATGACCAAGTCTGGTGACGAATTCCTACAGTTACACGCGGGGTTGGGGCGTGTTTCCTCTCCCGCAGGGAGAGCCGCATTTAACTGTAATATTATCACAATTAGGAAAAACGAAAATTTTATCAGCCTAGGATAGTTTAGGTACAATTACAAGTGGTGCCGTGGACCAGGATTCTCGTCATTAAATGTACTGATTCAATTCAGTGCAACGAGAAAGAACAATGTAAGGGTTACTACGAAATAAAGACACAACGTACACCAAAGAGACAATGGGTTTATACCTAACATAATTCTATGGTCCCCTACAAAGACGTTCAGTGCAACGAGAAAGAACAAAGTAAGGGTTGCTACGAAATAAAAACACAACGTAGACAAAAGAGCTAAAACTATTGTGTACGTTGGCGATGGGTTTATTACCCAGCATAATTTTAGGATTCTCCACAAAAACATTGGTAACAAAAAAAAAAAATGTTACGACGTTTACAATCACCTATTATGTTATCGTTTGGTAACGATGGTTGAAACAGCCAACTGTTGACGAGCGGGTTCGATTCCCGCATGATTATTTGCTAAGATGCTTAGATTGCATTACCATTCATATCGTGTTCGATCACCAGTGGAGTTATTATGTCTGTAATTATTTGGAATTTCTGTGTCACGGCTGGTGGGTTCGATTCCCGCATCAATTGTAGGATTTCGATTACGACGTTAATATATTTAGTGGTAAGAATGTTGATTGGGTGGCTGAGTTACTTAATATTAAGTTCAAATATCTGCAGAATTTTGTATCTGGCCGTAGGTACTTATATCTAGAACAAAGGGTTCGATCCCCTAAAATTGTGAATTTAGTACCTTTCAGTAAGTACTTACCTAGTAATATAATACGTTTTACTCAAACCAATAAAGGTGAAATCAGTGTCTGAGAGGTTATATCAGTTATAATGGGTTCGGCTCCCTGCAAATGTGAGTGTTGTATCTGACAATATGTGGAGTCCAGTAATAAAAGTTTCAAATCGCTGACGATGCAAATATAGTATTTGGATATAAGAAGGTGTTTGTGCATTTGAGATTTTATGCGTGTAATGAGAATGCGTTCAGGAGTAAGGTACGCCTTATTACGAGTAGTTCTAATATAATAAGCGAATGGTACCGATGGAACGTGGATCTTATTTATAATTACAATGTACTTACTAGGGAGATATATCAGCTATCATCATTAGAAAAAAAAAATAACTCTCTCCAGCTCGTTAGGAGGCGATGCATGTATAACTGAATGGATACTCGTTTGGCCTTATTTTAAATTCCAGGATGTTAAGTCTACACTCTGCTGCCACTACGCTAGGTGTGCCTGAACCTCTGGGCCCTTGGTTTGTGAGTTGCGGTTGGTTTAAGGTTCCTTCGAAACCAGCTGTCATAAGGTGACTTCGACGGCAGTAGCTGTGGCGTGGTTCCTGTTACGAAGCTAAGTTTCACTTTTATTACGCACACTTGATTAACTACAGCTACGTGAAATATTTTGTTAACTCATAAAATATTGTAAGATCATGTTTTAAAGCAATGGTCTATAGTCATAAACATATAGGTAAATTATATATATATAAAGGATTTAGGAAACGGAAAAAAAAAATTAATGTCAGCACGAGAAACAATAGAATAGACTCTTTGTTATGCGCACCATATGGATTACAGAAACGTGAATGTGAAGATTTTGCAAACGGTGACACAATGGGCGGTCTTGTCGCTAAGAGCGATCTTTTGCGGACAACCTTTGGATGGAAGAGTAAGGGGAAGGAGAGAGAGATAATGTAGATGGTCTACAGTGTACTATTTACAACTTCACATAGTTTATATAATGAATATGCACGTTGAGTGTATCATGCTAGTCTAATAAATATATACATCTAATTAATGAAAATCATACAAAAGCAAATAAAATAAAAACTGAGACATAACAATGCATCAAAGTCTGTCAATATAAATGCTTCTGTCAGAAATTCCTTACTGTTTTAGGAAGCTTATTGTCATATAAATATGACTTTAGTTGAGGTATCGAGTGTACACTAATCAGCTCCCTAAAATTCTGAGGCAACATGTTATAAATAATCGGAGCCACCGAAAAAAAAAACCACTCTGGCGCATAAGTTCTGCTCTGCCCCACTTGATAACGTCTGTTTCTTGTGAACTTATCTGCCATTCGCGAAAATGTCAATGTCAGAATGTGATATAGAATAAAAATAGGGTTTACGACTATACTACTAAAACTTTCCTCTCTTTTGGTATATATATTAACTTATTCTGCTTATTTCTGCTACTTGTTTTCTGTTATTTAAATAAAATTTTAAGCGCTCAAAGGACATTTCCTCTTATGTCATAAGCGTCACTCAGTATCAACGATTGGTTACAGCGAAATAATGTTTAGAGCATATAGCAGCTAGCAGATTAGTGTTCTAGTAAGACGATAACTGATTACACAGTATAGGATGTCTTTTCGAATTACTATAACTTGCCAACTCTTATAGGAATTCAAAACTGTTCTCGCCTCTTACAATCAGAGGGGGGCATCTAGTTGGAATCGAGTCTAATATGTTCATGTGCGAACTATTTCAGTGCTTCCTGGATATATCTGCCGGCAGCTGAATTAAGCTGACTCAACATGAGGAGCATAAGGAGAGGCCTCTGCCAGCGGTGGCTACAACATGCCGAGTTTAGAACGAGCGAGCACCGTCGGTAGCGTGGCTCAATAACACAAATACTCTTGAAGAGATCCTGGTATGTAAAACAATATTATAAGCATGCACAGGATTCTGGACTTAAATGGAGGCGCGGTAATGTTAGTTGAATTAATATACAAAGAGTATTTGCAGAACAGTATTAGTTCGAATGTTATAAAACGATTGATACGTGTATTAGGTGAAGATTCTTCTACGACATAGTAAGAGCAGACCTTGCATCCAGTTGGAATCTTGTAGGATTGAATACAATAATGCTAATAATACATACAAAATTACAATATTCTAGTTGGTATTTGATTAAATGAATGCATCAGATAAGGGTAGGTCTACATAGGCATAGGTCATCCTATTGTGAAAGCTCATACGCTGTACTGCGTCATGCGTCTGATTTTCAGAGGGGGGAATGTGACTGTTGGCCACATGCGTTATATCAATAGTTTAAAAATGACAAGTTACACGATGTCAAACTCTTACCAATCCATTAATTTCTAATCTTATGGCCTGTCAGCCGACCGTAATTAAGAGCAAAATATCCTATTATTTTAAGTTAGTAAAAACAACACAAAAGCGTCTTAGAAAGCTATTCGTTGATATTTAATGGGCATCCCGAACTCAAAGAAACCCTTAAAATAAAGAATTTTAAGATTTTGGACGAAATTCTTAGAAAGTCGAAGTACAGCAGCCGGCGTCGGCCCGCACATGTTAGCAATAACTTAGAGCAATTCAAGCCGACGTATTCTGTACAAATTCATAAAAAGGTCGGCCTCCCGAACATGTGCATTTAGAACAATTGACGGACGGCTACAGAAAAAATGGTAGAATGACTCCAGCGTGAACCTTTTGGTAGTGTGGGATTCAATTAATTTTAAATGGAGAGACGGTGAAAGGACAGTTGGTTGCTAGCCGCGAAAGACGACGGTTGAGGGTGGATCTTAAACTGCAATAGGACGAGGGCACTAGAGTCCAGGCTAGTTAATTTAGGAGATTTGGGAAGTAGCCTATGTTCTAGTATATCGCGAAGTAGTGAGTGAAATAATTACGTCAGACATAGTTGGGTTAAAGCCCAGATTAGATTGGTATAATATAATATAGAATATTAAGTGAGTGTAAGTGTTGGCGTGATTGGGTGAGTCATTTATTATAATAGTTATCCTAGGCTGATGAAGTTACTATAGTTCCTGTAATTAAGCAGACAGATGCGTGTCCCTATTTATTATTATAAACGCATTTATAGTATGGACTCAGTACGGGTGATGCAGCAGAGAAGCTACTAATGATAATTTATTCCAGACTGACTCCAGATAAACCATTTATGTGATTGTATTCAATCATTGGAGCCGTTCTGTCTTGTTTTATGTGCCCATATCCTGGTCCTTACCTTAGCGGATATTTATCAGCTTCGGTTGGCTATAGGGAAGGATCGTATGTATGGAGACCGCCCTCCGCCTAACTTGACCATGAGCTCTGATGCTCTAGACTCCTGACGAATTACTGACTATCACATATGGAAGGCAGAACCGTAATACACGCAGCTCATTTAAATCTAACTAGGCAAACCGCCTATCTAGAATCAGATTACCAGCCAAACGTTATTGACAATGTCCGCTTCCAAAAAGGTCTTGCCACAGAGCACTTGCGTGAAGATTTGATGCGCACACATTCCCAGGGACTGGGGTAGGCTTTACTAAGTACCACTAACTGAATCAGTAGGTGTTAAAAAGACACTAGGGAACGTATTTCGATTAAATCCAACCCGTCCGTTCTGTAGGACTATTTATGAATCGTCACTGTTTATCGAAACACGAGTACTACAAGATGCAATGCGTCTTTCGAATGGGGCAGATTAAGGGGATGTGAGGATGACGAGATTCCACCTCGGTGTGCAGCAGGAATAATCGCAATGAGTTCTGCTAGAGACTGAGTCTACGGTACGCTTGTACTAACCCGTGTAATACCTTAGAATTGGGACGGTTTGTCAAGGGTGTCAATCACATAATATATTTACAAGTCATAAACTCAGAACTTGTCTCCCTCGACAACAGGGAGCTTCGCAGTTCCCCTGTCCTAGGGTGGAAGGAGACATTTATTTAGTGTCTAGGGAGCGTGTTCTGTTAGAATCGTAATAGTATCCTCAGAGGTTCTATGCGTTAGGTCTAACAGAACACGTGCAACGAAGCATACGTTAATATAACGGTTCCCGGCTTCACTAAAGTGGGTATAATTCGTAGTAGATAAAGTAACGTGATCTAAAATTACTTATAAAGTGCAAGCGTAACGATCCCCAACCACGCCACATAATAAGGTTTATTACAGATGGCGGAGACAGCCCGCGTGCAGCATTTATATAATAGTTCTTAATATATTACATTATATAATTTTGCTTTTCCTCTCGTCTTGTTAGCGTCATATCATATCTATTATTATAAATTGTATACTTGTGTGTCCTAACTGTGAATTCCCATACTAACTTCCTCTGACCCCCTCCGGTCCTTGAACTTTATAAGCGGGAACCGGGGGTTTAATACATGGGAATTCATTTCTTATATCGGTGGGAGGATGACCAAGTCTGGTGACGAATTCCTACAGTTACACGCGGGGTTGGGGCGTGTTTCCTCTCCCGCAGGGAGAGCCGCATTTAACTGTAATATTATCACAATTAGGAAAAACGAAAATTTTATCAGCCTAGGATAGTTTAGGTACAATTACAACTGTATGCTTATTATGAGCAGTAGACTGGCTAAATTAGCCGTTTAGTTAACCGCCAACGGTCATTACACACAGGTCAGCACACAGTGCTAATCTAACCCATTTTGCCCTGGCTTAGTTACTGCGATCTATTATCGACTATAGTCACGCACGATCGACTGCAGTTCCAACCAAAACTATGAATTATTGAAATCATTCAGGCCCTTATTTGAAGCAGTTGGCTCTGCAATATACATCTTTTTAAGGCGTACTATACATAGTTCAGCATACAACCTTGTATGAAGCAATTAGTGTAAAAGCATCGAGCTCATTAGGCGGATCGCTATGATGGTCGGAGGTCGTAAAATTTCGGCCGGGACGAAAGTAGCTCTTTATGTTTTTATATCTGCGAGGTTAAGAGCGCGATATTGGGAGGTTTAGATATTGATTGACCTTGGAAAATGTTTTGTTACAGAAGCAGGATTAAACATGAATGATTAGGTACTGACTCTAAATTATAAAAGATTTAAGAAAGGGGGAGAGAGATTTTCTTCGGTTGTTTATTAAGAAAGACGCTTTAAAAATATATTTTCGCGTTGAACTTATAGTATTTCAAATAATATGCTTTATCATCCAAACTTACCTCAAACGTTCTTTTCCTTTCTATATTTTTTTAAAAAAAAACGTTGCTTCACACTAGGAATTTCTCCTGTATCGTGGGTGCGATCACAAACATATAAACTCACAAACACCCAGAGCCGGAACAACTACCTGTACGTACAAATATTTCATACAAATATTTGTTCTCTGCGGGAATCGAACCCGCGACATTCAGCGCAGCAGTCAAACTTTTAACCACTACGCCAGCTGTGCCGTGCGCCTCATGGGCCGACATCCAATGCCATTTGACATCCGCGTTTCCGGGAGCATGAGAGTGACTTTAGGGCATCAAACTAGTTCTACAAAGTATACAGGAAGGGCCTTAGCTCATTATCTAAGTACGGCTGAGCAATTTCTGCTCTTCCAGAGCAATCTACCTTAATAGGAGCGAGACACTAAGTACACGAAAAGTTAAGTGGTCCGGTTCAAGACTGACCTTTGTGCTCGGGGCGTAAATCAAGGAAAAAAGAGATGTACACAGAGACCAGTGCGGTACTTAATGTATGTTATAAATTATAACAATTCATGGAGTTTTCCGGTTCTTTAAATGCCAGGTTTTTGTGAAACTTTGTAAGTGGGTTTGTTTTGTTTTGGAATAGAATAGAATACTTTTAATTAAGTACACTATATAAATTGCACAAGATAAATATGAAGATTTTACAAAGGGTGACACCATGGGCGGTCTTATCGCGAAGAACGATCTGATGTTTTGGCGTTATATGTATAATAGTAAGAATGTAATGTCGCCATCTTATCTTGGCGATAAACACATGTCAAAAACTAGTCAAAAATGCTTAATGCTAATAAATAATTTAGTACCTTATGTTCATATTAACGGCACTACTATCAAATAGTGATATTTGCTTGAAAATACGTCAAAAACTACGGGTTCAAAACAATATGTATATATAACAAAAACAATAGTAAAAAAATAAAATTTAAGGAACAAAAGAGTGAATGGCTTTTCAATAAAGTATATAATATACTTATACTCGCGATATGCTTACGTAAGTAAACTTTTACTGATTCTTGATTGTTGATACATGGATCGTGACTACCTGGACGTATTGATTGTGATACATATTCATCATAAGTCCGATTCTGTTTGGTTAGGTCATGAATAATGCCTTTGGTTGAGTCGTAAACTAGTGTAGAATGCCTGATCATTCTGCCGATAGTCGTGATAGCCAATGGAAAAATAACCAAGAACCTGGACCTCTTATTAATCCATTCTTCTCAGGCTCATTCCAGGAGGCTCGCGCAGCTTGATCAGTAAGTAATTCTTTTGGACACGGCTCGCATTGTCAGGGGGTTTCTGTTTTGGAGCCCTGACAGCCGGTAGCTTGAATCCTGTTCTCGATACCGATGGGCTACTATTTTCTAAATGTTTGTGCTTTCCGAGACACGGAGGGGTCTTGATTTATGTGATGATTGTCACCCATCCAGAATGAACTGCGGCAAGCGTAACTTAACCTGATCGACTCATCCTCGACCTGTTCGTTGGTTATTCATCATCATTATCATCAACCTTTTTATCGTCCCACTGCTGGGTACAGATCTCCTCTCATACATAGAAGGATTGAGCGTAATCACCACGCTTGCTCAATGCGGGTTGGCGATTTCAGACTTAAGTCCAGGTTTCCTCAAGGTGTTTTCCTTCACCTTCAGTCAATGGTGTCCAAGATATACCTACTTAGAAAGTACATATAACTTTAGAAAAGTTATATGTACTTTCTTAAGTAGCCTGGGCACAAGAGCCCTAATTGCCCTCTCAAAAAGAAGGAAAAAAAGGTAAAGGCGAGTTGTTCTACGGAAAATTGTTCTAAGGGTATGGGACTAGTTGTTTCAAGTTCAGGAAATGTCACGAAATTGGCTTTGGATGTTGTCACGGAACTGGATTTGTCTGCACCTAATGTTCAGATATCTGAGAAATGGATTATCGACTCTGGTGCGACTACTCACATGACTCCACATGCGGAATGGTTTCATAGTTACCAACCCTATGATGGGAAGATAACTGTCGCAAATGGTAAAAGTTTGCAGGTTGTGGGCTTAGGAGATATTGCGATTGACGCAAATATCAATTACAAGAAGATTTCTAATGTTGTACATGTTCCTGATCTAGATTGTAATTTACTATCGATTAAAAAAGCAGTAGAGAAAGGTCTCTCAGTTGTTTTTGATAGTAATGGCTGTAATTTTTATAATTCTAATGATGTTTCTTCTATAAATTGTCCTGTTTTATATGGTTCTATTTGTGGTGGATTGTACACTTTAGATTGTACAGTAAAGCCGCAAAGTGTTTCAGCTTATAATGTTCACACTAATTTGTCCCAGTTTCAGCTTTGGCATAAGCGTCTAGGACACCTATGCCGTATTGGTATGGATCTACATAGAAAGGTCTACCTGTTGGTGTGGAGTATACTGAGGTTGACAAAGAAACGTGCGTACCTTGTGTAGAAGGTAAGCAGGCCTGGACACGGCCTTTCAAAAGGATAAAGAATTAGAAGGCTTCGTCACCATTAGAATTGGTCCATACGGATGTTTGTGGACCCCTGTCCACTGAATCTTTTAAAGGCAATAAATACTTTATTATTTTTGTAGATGATTATACACGTTTTATAACCCATTTATTGTATGTCATCTAAGACCGAAGTTCAGAAGTATTTTTGTGTTTTCCAAACACTTGTTGGAACATTCCAACAGGTGTAAATAGTCTGAGATAAGTGCAAATAGTCTGTCAATAAGGAGTTGACAGACTATTTGCAGGCTCAAGGGATTGGACATGAAACGTCTATACCATATAGCCCTCAACAAAATGGGGTGAGTGAACCTTGCAATCGTAGCATTGTAGAGAAGGCCCGTTCCTTGCTGGCACAGAGCTCTCTGTCGAAAGCTTTTTGGCAAGATGCTGTTAAGACCAGTGTTTATTTAAAGAATAGGTCACCTCATCGTGCACTTCATGGTAAGACGCCATATGAAATGTGGTGTGGGAGTAAACCCGACCTGTCTCATTTAAGGGTGTTTGGTTGTCGAGCTTTAGTTCACGTGCCTTCATGCCAGAGAACTTAGCTAGATATGAAAGCTTCTGAATGTGTATCCGTTGGATATTCAGACGATCCAAGGAGTTATTATTTCCGTAGCGCGGGAAACCCTCGGAGATTGATTAAGTCACGGGATGTTACGTTTTTTGAAAATAAGTTTTCTGGATTGAAGGATAAGCCTGTTCAGCCTGATCTTGTTATGAGTCCCAATGTCATTAACTGGTTTTCACAAACTTCTTCAGATACCACATCGCCACTGGCAACTTCTATCTCATCTGCTTCTACTTCTTCTTCACCTACTTCAAAAGACGTGGAGATGGCCCCGGTAGAGCAAGCTGAGGTTTTTGTAGACGCGACTGAGGTGACGTGGAGTCTTCACATTCGGGTGAACAAAGTGATCTGTCTCTGGTTCCTTCAAATGAATCCAGTGATGTTTGTCCTGAAAGACGATATCCTATACGAGTACGTAAGCCTTCAGATTATTATTCATACGGCACTCTCGGTGATGACTTGTTATGTGAGGATCCGAAAAGTTATAGTGAAACTATTAATAGCGTTGATAAAGACAACTGGATCTCTGCAATGAAAAATGAGTACAATGCCTTGATCAAAAAGCAGACTTGGACATTAGTGGATAAACCAAATAAAAGGGTTATTCCATGCGTTCAAGATCAAGAGAGACGCGCAAGGTGCAATAGTCAAATATAAGGCGCGAATAGTTGCGAAAGGTTTTAGTCAAGTTTGGGGGACTGACTATAATGAAACACTTGCCCCCGTGCTTCGAAATTCATCTCTGCGTACCCTTATAGCGTTGGCGGCAGAAATGGTTTTGAAAATACAACACATAGATGTCGATTCCATTCCTTAAAGCAGGAGCAGGTAGCTCGAGCCTGGAATATTATATTGCATCAAACCCTATCAAAAATTGGCTTTGTACGAACATCTGCAGAATCATGTGTTTATTTGAAAAAGTTTGGTAGTGAAATTATAATTCTTGCAGTCTGTGTCGATGATTTTATTGTCTTTTACGAAGAAAAAAGTTCATTTAGTATTGTCAAAAATGACTTGGAATTTTTTTTCTCTTTATAAGATTTGGGACAATTGTCGTATTGTTTAACCTTAAATATTATCCGTGGTGACGATAAAATCGTCGTCAGTCATAAGAACTACATTTATGCAGTGTTGGAGCGGTTTAATATGCGAGATTGTAAGGAGATGTCTACACCTTTGGAGAATAACAAGTGAGAGAAAGGTAATCCAACATCTCTTGGCGAATATCCTTACCAAAACTTGATAGGATGTCTCATGTAGCTAGCTGTGAGTACGAGACCCGATAATAGCTTATGCCACAAGCTATTTAAGTTAGTTTCATAACTGTTTAGATAAGAGGCATTGGTTGGCCGCAAAAAAGGTGTTATAGTATTTAAAAGGTACTGTGGATTACTGTATTACTTACAGGAAAGTTGGTGACGTCTGTGTGGATACACGGATGCTGACTGGGCGAACTGTGTGCATGACCGCCGCTTGTACACTGGTTACTACTTTACGTTAGCAGGTGGACCTATTAGCTGGGAGTGTAAGAAACAGCCGACGGTAGCCTTATCTTCTACAGAAGCTGAGTATATGTCCTTGACCAGTGCTGCAAAGGAGGCTATTATCCTCAGACGGTTAGTGTGTGACATTACTGGTTTTATTGATAGGGTGTTGTTATACAACGATAGTCAAAGTGCACAGAGTGCACCAGTGTGGTGGACTGGATTGAGCACACTTGTGCTCAATCCAGTCTACCACTTAGGCCTTAAGGCGCGTAAAACATCTTAGGTGCATTGTTAATATGGGTTTGATAAATAGGTAGAATATTTTTTTTATATATTTTTGGTCGGTTTATATTTTGTATCTATTTAGTTTGGTAGTAATGTTTTATTTTGTATTGTGTTTAGCATTACTACCTTGTCTTTTTATTTACATGAAGGGCGGATGTTGTAAAACTACTTGTCCTATTTGGTACTACCTAAGTACTTTTTAATTTGTTGTTCTAATGTCAGTGTAAAAAGAAACAAAATTACTGACTTTGAATATAGCAACCATCGTATACTCGTTTTACTGTTTTTTATTCTTTTCAACATTATTCCATAATACCAGAATTTACACAGATTCCAACAATATGTACTTTCTAAGTAGGTATATCTTGGACACCAATGACTGAAGGTGAAGGAAAACATCTTGAGGAAACCTGGACTTTAACTCTGAAATCGCCAACCCGCATTGAGCAAGCGTGGTGATTACGCACAATCCTTCTCTGTATGAGAGGAGACCTGTGCCCAGCAGTGGGACAGTAAAAAGGTTGATGATGATGACTAGTTTATAATTTATAAATAAAAAAGAAATGTTGGAACTGTAACCAATTGCGAAGCTGAATCGGTCGGAGTACCTAAGCCTGGGTACCCCGTCCAAATGGGTTTAGGGTAGAATTGTGATCAACAACGTGCAAACCAAAAGAGTGAAGCGAGGAATGTACTATTGCCAAAGTCCAGGCGTTTGTTTAAGCGGCCATGTTTTTGTTAGCTGCTGTTAAGTATACTCACGAAATGGGTCAAATAACAAACAAGAGTTAGTGTAAAAGTTCCACGTTACTGCCTAGGAGAATCCTCTCGGGCACACGTCTGGTATTCGTATATATGTATATTTGTAGAAAAGTATTGAACCGGCGATCCCAAATAATTTTATTAACTTGATAATATCTCCGTAAATATAGTCTTTTTAATGGAATATCATTAAATGACTTCTCCCGCTGGGCTTGGGGGGGAGTGGAAGGGTGTGTCAGACTTTTACTGACTAAGATCCACCCGTGTTCCTTTACTTGTCCGTGCCACATGGATAGAATCTCTTAATAAACCCGTGGCTCTGGCAGACATCGGTCCTTGTAGACATCTCCTTGAGGCACGCGTGGAATACAGTGCGCCGGCGACCCGGGATTGGTCCTTTTTACAAGCCCTCACACAAAACGATGTCGGTGGCAGGACATTGACTGCCGGTAGAAGTTACCACCCAACAAAAAAAGTCCTGCCGCCTAGCGATTCGCCGTGTTCCGACATGATGTCTAATGAAGCCTTACAGAGGTTCCGAGCAGTTGTGTTGATGCGCCAAATGTTGTTGTGTCGGAAGTTTGGTCGTGGAGGGTCTCCAGATCAATCTTCTTCTGGCGCAGCATTGTTGGTTGTGTTGTTGGGTTTAACATTGCATCACCACGCTCAACTGCCGTCTTCCTTCTTATTCACTCAAGTTTTTTGAGTGCGTAGGCTCTTAATAAACTAGCGCACCTTCAACGATTGCATCACTGGTTACCATGAGGCGGAACTGCGGTCAAGCAATGATTTATTCAGCCTCTCAAGTATGAGTGTGCGGATTCGATTCCAGGTCAGGCAAGTACTAATGTAACTTTTCTAAAGTTATATGTACTTTCTAAGTATATCTTGGACACCAATGACTGAAAAGAAAACATCTTGAGAAAACCTGTACTTTATAAGTCTGAAATCGCCAACCCGCATTGAGCAAGCGTGGTGATTACGCTCAATCCTTATCTGTATGAGAGAAGACATGTGCCCAGCAGTGGGACGATAAAAGGTTGATGATGATGATAATGATGATATGCCAAAACTAATTCATCATCATCTCCCTAGCCCTTTTCATCATCATTATCTTCTTAATGGTGCCTTTAGATAGACCATGCCCAGTTTGGAACCAAAGTATCAAGGTGTAAGAAACCGTGGCCCTGGCCGTCGCACAGGTAAGTGAAGAAACACGGCTGGGTTTTAGTCAGTAAAAGTCTGATATGCCCTTCCGCCCCGCCCAGAGCGAGAGAAGTCATTTGATGATAGACCATCCAAAAAAAAAAAGGTATGGAGGTATCCGTATTGTGACTTTGAATGAGGAAGTAAACGATTTTTACTTTCATTATTTTCAAACTTGGATGGCGTCAGTTTTCAGTCTAATTAGATGCGCATGCGAGCTATTATTTTAAATGAAGAGATCGCCTAATTGTAGGGTAATTAATGGATGAAAAACTTTCAAAACTGTAAAGAATAGATTAATACTTTCTATAGGCTGTATTTTGGAGAGTGTGCGAGGGAATTGCACGATTTAATTCCCCCATCTCCGTTCCACCATCGGACATCCCATCGTACGGCGAGTTTCCACCCTTACGTTGTTAACACTACTACGATCCGGACGAAGCGTTTCGTCTCCTCCTTTATACCGCGTACATCAAGGAACTGGAACAACTTGACGGCGGCGGTGTTTCCGTCGGACTACAATTTGAGTGTCTTTTAGGCTAGAGTGAATAGGCTCTTAATAAACTAGCGCGCTTTACCATCAAGGATCGCATCACTGCTTACCATCAGGCGGGATTGCGGTCAAGCTTTGGTTTATAATATACTAGCTTTCCGCCCGCGGCTTCGCCCGCGTAAATTTCGGTTATATCGGGCTTTTTAGATTTCCCTCGGGAACATCAAATTTTTCCGGGATAAAAGGTAACCTATGTGCTTTCTCAGGGTCTAAAGATTGTGTGCTTTCCGCCCGCGTCTTCGCCCGCGTGGTGTTCGGTTATAACGCGCTTTTTAGATTTCCCTCGAGAATATCAAATTTTTCCGGGATAACAGGTAGCCTATGTTTTTTCTCAGGGCCCAAAGATTGTCTGTGACAAATTTCATCAAAATCGGTTGAGAGGTTTAGGCGGGAAAGCGTAACAGGCAGACAGACAGACAGAGTTACTTTCGCATTTATAATACTATAGTATGGATATAAATAATAATAATAATAAGGTACTTGCAGATTGTGACTTTACTAATTAATTCTCGTAATTTTGTCTTATCTCTCAAAAAATTATGTGAATGTTGTTAAATGGTCAAAAGGATAAACGTGATACGCAATTCCCCGCTGGTTTATATCACATTCAGGTGTTTTATAGAGACAGGAACTTTAGAAATCACTTAACGTAAAGTGTCCTTTGAGATTTCGAGGGTTAAACTAGAAAAAGTAACCGCCCTGTTTTTTCACAAACACAACCCAAACCCTTATAATATACTTTTTATGTAAAAATATATGCCAACTTCACAACCACTAGCAAAGTCCAATAAGCCTTTTATAATGAGGCCCAAAGGGACTGTCCCAGTCCTGAGAAATAACGCTTATTGCCATGAGAATAAACAATACATTCGCTGCTCTTTTGTTTAATAATATAATGTATTTGAGAACATATATCATATTAAAATAAATATAATATAATATTTTAATTATTTTTTAAACTTTACCATGCATTATTCGACGGTCGGGTAAAATGTTTCACAGTTTTAAAATATGTACAAGTCATTGATATAATATTAAACAGATATGATATGCTCTAACCAATTAACCAAAATAAATGTGCCGATCGGAGCAGCAGCACACACATGCAATTTTTTTATTCTGCGTACATTTCACACGTTGGCACAGTGTGAGTGAGATGGGGCGCAATCTAAAGCATAGAGAAGAAAAAGATGGCTAGTGTTTGTCGTTTGCGCTTAAATAGAATCGACGAAAACTAAAGCGACTTGCAGGACTTACGTTCTTTTGTACGCTTCATTTTCAGTGCGCTAGTGACGTATCTACCTTAGTTTTTTTTTTTTTGTGTGGCACTAGTTATGACTCTGTGCCAATGTCAAGTAAAATAAAAATCTTCAAAAGTTCTTCTTTCTTTCTCTTATGGCTTCGCACGGTTTGTGCATTTAGCCAATGTCACGTAATGAATTATTCATGTCGAAAAAGACGGCCGCGCGGACCGAACACGGAGGAAGATTTGGTTCAAAGCCATGATGTGGCCACTATGCTACAATATTTCACTGTTCTTTATGAATTATTCACTGAATGCACTTTTTACTACATAAATCACGCTTTTTTATTTAGTAAACGACACTATAAATAATTTAAAAGTCCAATGAAGCATGAGCGTGGCACTTATCTTAGCTTCCCGCCAAAACTCCCTACCTTAGTTTAATATTGTATCAATGGTACAAGTATATTAAATGAGATATCGGCGCCGAATCTCTTGTTCACAAACTAAACAATTTTTAAGTTCAGTGCGTCTTCTTCTATTTCATTAAGAAAAAGATGGACGGAGGAGTTTTGAGCGATTACTGTATTATCGAGAAATTCTTTAAGTGGTTGTTCTTTACACCCTAGAAAGAAAACCCTGTCCGATCCGTGAAGGTATTGTTAGGTATCGATAACTGATTCTACTAATGCCTACAAAGCCGGGCTAAACTTAAAAAAAAACCCTAATAAAATTAATATTATTTCGCAAAAAGAGGTAATTTAAAACATGTGCGGTAGGCCATACAGGCGCGGGCGAAGAGGGGCAGGGCACGCGGCACGCTGCCGCATCGCTATTCGCTCAGAAGTATACCGTCAAAAATAATGTTGTCACTTTTTAAAAATTAGCAAATTTTGGGGAAGTTGGAATTAATTCGCGGGAAAAAAAGATTATTTCAAAATTCATTGATATTGTTACTATGATGATTATGTAAAATTTTATATTTTGTTTGGTCATGTGTTTACCTAACCTTTATTATCCTTACGGGTCGGACAGGGTTTTCTTAACATGTTGTGTACCTCTGCCGCGTTTATCTGTCAATTTGAACGCGATAAGCTGAAAAATCGCCAATCCGATTTTCATACGGTTTCAAAAATGCATGAAGTGATTGATAAGGAAGATGTAGGTTACTGCTAAAATTTCATGCTGTATAAGCTAAGACCGCCCATTGTGTCACACTTTGTATAATGTTCATATTTATGTTCTGTAATTTATATGGTGAATATAATAAAACGTATCATCTTCTATTAATTCATTAATGTGTTGTGTCAATTGGCTGACATATGTCTATAACTATTGAAGAAGTCAGAAAAATCATGCCCATTGCGAGATTTACTGCCGTGTGACTTTAAACCCTGATAAAACGTTCATCGTCGATCATCCCAGCGTTAATCCCAGTCGCATCCGAAGCCTTTTCAGCTTTGGAGTCTGGGGTCCGCTTTACCAGTCCAACTGCTGATATGGCTAAACTTCGACATTTTCCGTGAAGCGACTGCCGTCTGACCTCCACAACCCGAAAGCGACATCGAAGCATTGCAGTTAGACCAATTGTTGGATTTTTGAGGGCTCCAACAACCCGTAACGACTGCTATTAGATGTTCGTATGGCAACCGGGACCAACGGCTTAACGTGCTTTTCGAGGCACGACCTGACCAGTGCAAATATTCATATTCATGCATACAAATACTTGCACTGTGTGGGGATCGAACCCGCGCCACCTTGCGCAGCGGCCGCGCCCGTTACCGCTATGCCACGGAGGCTGTCCTATTATGGATATTTCCTGACATCTATGCTGTTAATGCCGACGGAAAAAGCTAGCATTTCCTCCATTTTTTTCACTCTAAAAATTATTACACAAACCAAATTTAATATTGTTGGACCTCTCTTCACGTCCTACTCATTATCGCGGCATTACAAAAAAGATCACCATATTATTGCCAGAGAATTAAATTGATTTCCACAATATGGCCAATGAAATTGGTTTTGATCTGACCATAATCTCATTTTAATTGCCATCAGCGCAGACTGGCTCTTTCAAAAGGACGTTTCATGGCTGATTTCATGTATTGGTGTACCCGGATTCCGTATTATTGGGACAACCAAGTAAGATAACAAGTTCATAACTTTGTAGTTTTTTATGTTATCTTTTTGAAATTTTGTACACTGATTCATTACTTAGGAATACTGGACACGTGTTTCGAGTTTCGCATAAACTAAAAATAACGTTATATATACAAGGTGTAACATAAAGGGTATATACATAACAAAGGCATGGCATCTTTACATGATATCAAACGATATTGGAAGGGTCTTTTAATCCTATCTCTTTATGTTAGGAAGTTATGAGGAAAAACACCGCCTGTGATAGGCTACTATCATACTAGTCGTACAGAGATATTGAAGACATTTATCGGATTTTGGCAAGTAACGTGACGGGTAACGAGTAGTTATTAACGTATGTAGTGTGGTGCCACGTTTGTTATGATTTGATTTTAAGAAACACACGAAACCGAAAATATGGTACCAATTTTTTGAGTATTTTATTTTGAGTTGACACCTTCCGATATCGTTTGATATCATCTAAAGATGCCATGCCCTTGGTATGTATATACCCTTTTTGTTACACGTTGTATAAGTTCAGAGCATCTTTTTCATAAACTGTGAGAGTCATCATCATCCCAGCGTTAATCCCAGTCGCATCCGAAGCCTTTTCAGCTTTGGAGGCTGGGGTCCGCTTTACCAGTCCAACTGCTGATATGGCTAAACTTCGACATTTTCCGTGAAGCGACTGCCGTCTGACCTCCACAACCCGAAGGCGACATCAAAGCATTGCAGTTAGACCAATTGTTGGACTTTTGAGGGCTCCAACGACCCGTAACGACTGCCACTAGATGTTCGTATGGCAATCGGGACCAACGGTTTAACGTGCTTTCCGAGGCACAACCAGACCAGTGCAAATATTCATATTCATGCATACAAATACTTGCACTGTGCGGGGATCGAACCCGAGCCACCTTGCGCAGCGGCCGCGTCCGCTACCGCTACGCCACGGAGGCTGTCATAAACTGTGAGAGTGTTCATTGAATTTTTACCCATTCTTTCCATAAGTTCAAAGTTACTACGTTTACGCTCTAAGGGAAATATTTCTGATTTACAGACTCCTTGACAATTAATTAATTGACGTGAAATAAATGACGATATTGACGGCACGGTTAGCGCCGTGGGTAAGGTATTGATTGCTGAGCGGGTTCGATTTTCGCACGGAACAATTATTTCTATGACCTACTAGTAGTTGTTCTGGGCCTGGCTGTTTGTCTATCTAAGTTTATATGTTTGTAAACACGCCCACAATATAGGAGGAAAGGCTTAGTGTGGAGCGTTTATAAAAAAATGCTCCGAGGTTGAGTTTGAAAAGACATTGTGTTAAAACGACAAAAATGAATTGGTAACAGTCAGTAATCAGTACTTTAAGAGGGATCTTTAGAGGCGCTTTTTCTATACAAACGTATTCCGCTGTTTTCTTCGTAGATAACGCTCTTAGAGCAATTATTTTGTTTCTACGATTTTACACCGTGAATATGAAATGATAATTATGAATATGAAAAAATATAATGGCAGGGGCATGCCTTGGCATTTGATTTTTTTCCAAAACTTAATTAATAAAAGAAATATATTTCCAAATTCCGAAAAGTTACCCATTTTTATCGCGATGTTCAGACGACTATTAGACATTGTGATAAGTTTTTGACAAAAAACAAAATAATAGAAGCATAGGTAAAGGAGATGTTTCATAAATGTATGGAGCCTGGGCCAGCACATTGTACATTTAATGCTGGGTGTAGTTACGTTATAGTTAACTGTTATTAACGTTAATTTCCTATATTTTGGTTTAGTTTTTATACAGATTCAATTTAACTCGGCAAAGGAGTGCAATACAACTACTAATAAATATGGTGGTCAGCATTATGCGAAATAAGATTTTGACAGTGACATTTGATTGACGTGTCATGTATCTTAGGCTATCGTATCTATATTATCTACCATATGACTGCGAAAAAAACAAAACATGAATTCCGAACATACGGCCCATTAAATAAACATAATCAACTCAAATCAACACTCGACATGAACACAACGGAAAAATAGAACTGTCAAAGTCGCCAAACAAATGTCATAACCATTTTTTTTTTGTTTCATTCTTTCCGTTCATTTGAACGGAAAAGGCAAAGGCATAGTACGCCATACAGCCTAGTCTTCAGTATATTTTTTCTTGAGTCTTATATCCTAACATATACTAGCTTAACTTAAACTAAACTATCTCCCTTCGTTTCCCGCGTCAGGCCGACAAGGAGGAAGTTTGGGTGAGGTCATGATGTGGCCACTATGCTATAATATTTCACTGTTCTTTATAAATTATTCACTGAATGCACTTTTTACTGCATAAATCACGCGCTTTTATTTAGTAAACAACACTATAAATAATTTTAAAAGTCCAATGAAAAATGAGCGTGACACTCATCTTGACATTCCCGCCAAAAACCTGTCATAACCATTGTCATGAGTTCATGACTACCTTAATAAAGGGTTATCTCACTAAAAACGTTTCAAATAATTAATTATATTCACTTGTATTTTTATTTAAATTAATTTAATAGTATTTTTATGAAAATCTTTTATTTTTTTCCTTTTTATCTATATAGCGTAGGTACATAGTGGTGGCCCAAAATGAAACATCTCCTTTGCCTCTAAATTTTGACATGAATTGAATTTAGATCTATCATGTTTTGAAAAATAAAATAGCGGAATACTAAAGGTCATTTGGTCAACGTTTTTGTAGGTACAATCAGCCTGAGCTGCAACTGTCCCTTTCACTGGGAAGGATTGAAAGCGACGCGACGGCAATACATAGTTTCTTCAAATACCTATTTTTCAAATAGGACACCACTGCTAAGTTATAAAGTTACTTTAATTTATGTACATAAATGTTACAGTCAAACTAATTAAGGATTACCAAAATTATCACTGATTGTAGATGAACTTTTTTGAGTCGCGATGTCGACTAGGTTTGGTCTTCACGTAGCGGAAGTGACGTCATGAGGCTGGCAATTAAAAAAAAATCTACTATATTAACAATACTGAATTTAAAATTGAGTTTTTAATATCTCAACTACTTGAAACCTAAATGAGAATATTTTCCGTCCGGCCGGCTTTTGTAGACTAAATATGAGACTGCCGCCAAACAAAATATTATAATTTAGTGCTTGACCGCGACCCCGCCTGATGGTAAGTAGTGATGCAATCGTTGATGGTAAATCGCGCTAGTTTATGTAAAGCCTATTCAATTCACTCAAGCCTCGAAAACACTTAAATTTTAGTCAGACGGAAACACCGTCGTAGATAAATTGTTCCAGTTCTCGATAAAAGACGAGGCGAAACGCTACATCCGGATCGTATAATCTTTCAAAGGTCGGATCGTATATCCTTTTAAAATTCCACCAAATACTGATAAACTCAAAACATTCAAGAATTTTGTGCAGTGTTAAATCACTAATGATCTCAGTACTACCAACATCAATAAAAGCCCGTTCACTAAACTTTCAGGGATTGAAATATAAAACGGGATTTAAAAGCAATATTAATGTTTCTTTCACCTTTTCATTGGAACGTTTAACGTCCTTTGACGGCGGCGCATTTGTTTGAAGTGGGAGTGAGAGGAAGCTTTTGAAAGTACGATCAAATATGCGTCGAAAACTGAGAGGCTCTCTGAAGGTAGTAATAGTGTTTGTTTATGGTTTTTTATGAAGTCTTTGTAACATTTTAGGTACAGGGTAGCTACCAAGAGTTTACATTACAAGACTCGATCGTCGATATCGAGCGCGTTTGGCGTTTTCGTTGGTTGAGAGTTCTCACAACCTTGAAGGGGGCCAATCGATGAGTCAAACGCGCTCGATATCGACGATCGAGTCTCGTAATGTAAACTCATGGTAGCTATACAGTTTCTTTTTATAAGTTATAAACTAGCGCTTGACCGCAATCCCGCCTGATGGTAAGCAGTGATGCGATCATTGATGGTAAAGCGAGGTAGTTTATTAAGAGCTTATTCACTCTAGCCTTGAAAACATTCAAATTGTAGTGTGACGGAAACACCGCCGCCGGCAAATTGTTCCAGTCCCTCGATGTACGCGGAATTAAAGAGGAAGGAAAACGCTTCGTCCGGATCGTAGTGGTGTTAACAACGTGAGGGCGGAAAGTCGCCGTACGACGGGTCGTCCGATGGTGGAACGACGATGGGGGAATTAAATCATGCAATTACCTACCTTGCACACTCACCAGAATGCATCACAGTTAGCGTAGTTCAGTACAGTTGGCGTTATTAAAACGTAGTGCCATTGCACTTCAGACGATCAGTGGGTCAAACTTATTTATGATCTAGTCACCAGCAGGGTAATTGCGTAACACATTATCAGTAGCAATGGGTTTCATTTTGACAGTTCAACAACATTCATTGCGTTATTTACATTGTTGAGCAGACACATTTTTGAACATATGGGGCAATGGAATAGCTATATGGTTCAAAATTATTCCAACTGATAATAATAGCGTGTTAAGGCAATTAGGGTGCGAATATTTCATAATCTAAAACTAAACTGAGGAAAAATGTTTGTCAAAACGCTTCTAATGACATTGTTTGTGACGCCACCATGTCAGTCCGAATACAGGACCAGACCTCGAAACCAATACCTCTGCAGCGTGGTGTCAGACAGGGAGATGTTATCTCCCCGAAACTGTTCATCGCTGCATTGGAGGATGTCTTCAAGGTTCTGGACTGGAAAGGACTGGGCATCAACATCAATGGCGAGTACATGACACACCTTCGGTTTGCTGATGATATCGTAGTCATGACTGGGACCGCGGAGGACCTGAGTACAATGCTCGAAGACCTCAGTAGAGCCTCCGAGCGAGTCGGTCTTAAAATGAACATGGACAAGACGAAAGTCATGTCTAATGCCCATGTTGTACCGACTCCTATAAAGATTGGAGACTCTGTTCTCGAAGTTGTTGACAGTTACGTGTACCTGGGACAAAATATCCAGTTACGAAGGTCCAACTTCGAGAAAGAGGTCAATCGTCGAATCTAACTCGGCTGGGCTGCTTTCGGGAAGCTACGTAAAATCTTCTCGTCCGAAATACCTGTGTCTCAACACAAAAGTCTTCGACCAGTGTGTGTTGCCAGTGATGATTTATGGAATTGAGACGTGGTCGCTAACAATGGGCCTTATCAGAAGGCTCAAAGTCACTCAAAGGGTAATGGAGAGGGCTATCTATGGTTGGGGTTTCACTGCGCCCGAAGAATTACAACACTAAAGTGGCAGTGGGCTGGACACATTGCCCGTAGGACCGATGTCCGATGGGGCCGACGGGTTCTCGAGTGGCGACCACGCACCGGAAGACGTAGCGTGGGTAGGCCCCCGACAAGGTGGACCGACGACCTGGTGAAGGTCGCGGGAAACCGCTGGATGCGGGAAGCGCAGGACCGGTCGTCGTGGAGAACCTTGGGGGAGGCCTATGTCCAGCAGTGGACGTCTTTCGGCTGAAATGATGATGATGATGATGATGACAGTGTTTTGTTCTCTTAAAGTTTTATTTAATCACTAGCTTTCGGCCCGCGGCTCCGCCCGCGTGGAGTTCGGTTATATCGCGCTTTTTAGATTTCCCTCGGGAACATCATTTTTTTCCGGGATAAAAGGTAGCCTATGTTCTTTCTCAGGGTCTAAAGATTGTAAGTGCCAAATTTCATCAAAATCGATTCAGAGGTTTAGGCGGGAAAGCGTAACAGACAGACAGACAGAGTTACTTTCGCATTTATAATATTAGTATGAATATATTAGTATGATAACCTATTCTCACTGCTGAGAAAAGGCCTTAGAACAACGTAAGTTATAAATCCACCTAATTATAAACCAAAGTAATTATCTATTTCATTAATCATAGTCATGTCTTTTTAATAACTGATTCTCTAATGAGCTAAGTATTAACGATACTTACGTCAAAGAAACACTTATTTTTCAAAAATATAGGAATTGCATGATTTAATTCCCCCATCTCCGTTCTACCATTGGACGACCCGTCGTACGGCGACTTTCCACCCTCACGTTGTTAACACCACTATGATCCGGACGAAGCGTTTTGCTTCCTCTTTTATTCCGCGTACATCGAGGGACTGAAACAATTTGCCAGCGGCGGTGTTTCCTTCACACTATAATTTGAGTGTCTTCAAGGCTAGAGTGAATAGGCTCTTAATATAGTTTAGTATAGCGCGCTTTTCCATCAACGATCGCATCACTGCTTACCATCAGGCGGGATTCCATTTATTATATAAATTACCTTGATGGTTTTTTTTATTATATCCGTATTTTATGTTAGCAACAGAAAATATTAAAAACGGATACTTGTTTAGAAATTTTAACATGAATACAACACACGTCTGCAATGGTCGAGGGTCATTAGTTTAATTCACACAGAAACCTTTTGCTAAACATTAAAATATAAAGATACCATAAGTAGGTACATAAAGTATAAAAGGCTTGGAAGTTCTAGTGAATTAAGTAAATGGAATGTCCAGATAACAACTTTTCATTAGACTAGAAGCGAGTAAGGTCGACCTGTCTTCTACAGAATTTCATATTTCCTTGAAACTATTTCAAGTCGGGTCTTAGAACTTATGTTGTTAGTTAGAGAGACTCTGAATAAACTGTAGCTAAATAATTAGAGAACATTCTTGAACTATTCTGCAAATGTTAAATGACTACTAAGTAAATAGTTGTTATTCAACATTTGCTCCACTTGCCACATCATTTATCACTCTCCTTGTACGGAGGACAGTAGATCAAGCTACCCGAAGCTGTCAAACACTCCCAATCAACCTTCAGCTTTAATGCTTTAGAGATAAAATTTAAAATATAATAAAGAAAACTGAATGATTATAATAGCTTGATATGATCTCGTCTGTACCGATTTATTTAGGATCGGCGCAACATGTAACAATACACGTGATTCTATACAATAAAAATAGATTCCTTTTTATAGTCTTAATGCCTCGCCTTTTTGCTTTCAAAGCTCTGTCTTATTAGATCCAGTGATTGAATATGGCATCGTCACGCCACCTTTGCCGCGACGGGAGTATGATAATATAATCCTTTTATTTATATACGTAAGCAAGCTGAGGTGGCAGATTGTTGGCCATGTTTGTTGAATGACCGATAGTGATATAAAAAACCTTCCAAGTGATAGTCAGAATCTCGCACCGAGGGTTTAGCACATCATTATCATCGTCATTTCAATCGAAACACGTCCACTGGTGGACATGGGCCTCCCCCAAGAATCAATGAAGGAATCAAGGATCTCCACGACGACCGATCCTGTGCTTCCCGCATCCAGCGATTTCCCACGACCTTCACCAGGTCGTCGGTCCACTTTGTCGGGGCCTACCCACCCTGCGTCTTCTGGTGCATGGGCGCCACTCGATAACCCGTTGGTCCCATCGGGCATCGGTCCTACAGGCAATGTGCCCGGCCTATTGCCACTTAAGTATTGCAATTCTTCTTGCAATATTCAATTCTTAGTAATTAAAAATGTACGGTTTTCGTAATTTTACCTTTGTGCTATGGATTTAGAGGTTTAAGAATAAAAACTCTTTTACAAAAAAACAACCGACTTCCAAAAACCACTACAAAGTGAAAAATAACTAATTTCGGAAGTCGGTGTCTTTGGTTTTGTATATTCGTTTTTTGACACCGACTTCCGGAATTAGTTATTTTTCACTTTGTAGTGGTTTTTGGAAGTCGGTTGTTTTTTTGTAAAAAAGTTTTTATTTTTCCAGATCTACTCCAGACCTTTATTAAATTGTAGTGCTTTAAAATACTTAATGAAAATGCTAAGAAATGCACTAGTCGCCCCTGCAATTTTTAAAAGTTTCCCTTGTTTTCTCTGGTCTTCCACCATCAAACCCTGATATCCTTATCATGGGACCACCTTGGGAACGTCTTCTTTCCAACATAAAAAGAATTATCAAAATCGGTTCATAAACGACGAAGTTATGCGCGAACAAAAATAAAAAATAAAAAAAGCATATATATGGTCGAATTGAGTAACCTCCTCCTTTTTGAAGTCGGTTAAAGATTGTCTTGACAGATAAACAGACGGGCGGTTTTAAAAGTGATTGTATAAGGGTTCCGTTATTTCCTTTCGAGGTAGGGAACCTTAAAAGGCTTTTTGCCGTAACTCATAAAACTTTAACAGTAAATCTTACATAGGGACCTTTTCAGTAAAACATGTATGTACCTGTGCTAGAAGCTCTTGAATGGAAAACTTATAAAACGATAAAAGAGATGTAGCAAAAGAAAATTAAGTCTTAATGTAACCCTCATGTCGCCGTCACCGATGGCCGATGGGGCAGTAAGGTTCTGGAATGGCGGCCACGTACCGGAAGACGCCCCCAACAAGGTGGACTGATGACCTGGTGAAGGTCGCGGAAGACCAGTCATCATGAAAAGCCTTGGGGGAGGCCTTTGTCCAGCAGTGGACATCTATAGGCTGAAGAAGAAGAAGTAACTCTCAATTAAATTTACTTAAAATAGAAATTTTTCGCCTTTCTATACCCGACCATCATTGGCATTGATTATATTTTTGTGACGTGCCCTACATACTACGACCACCTCGGATGTACGGAATGGCAGCAAGTCAAGCTACCCGAAACTGTTAAATATTCCCAATCAACCTTGAGAATTAATGCTTTAGAGATAAAGTTGAAATTCTAATAAAGAAATCCGACAGATTGTAGTAGCTTGATGTGCTGTCGTCTGCACCACTCGCATGCTGCCACGGTATCACTCGATCGAAATGAGATCAATATTAAAAAAAAAAACAAGATTCTTGAGGAATAATTTAATATTTCCCCAAAATTTATATCTAAGCATTAACACCTAGCCAGAGACATTAACACTATCAATTGAGAATGAAATCATTATTGAATTAGGATTAATCAGATTTCTAAATTACTAATTAATATTTTTTCTAGTTAAGCTCCTATAAAATATAAATTAAAATCACTGTAATCAAAATAGTTACCAATAAATAACCCGTTATTAGATCAAATAACTTTTTGCGTGAAAATATGTCAACCATTTCTACCTATTCGCCACAAAACATTCCTTTACATTATTCTAACAAGTAATTGCTCCTGGTACCCAAAAACCGATCATTTAATCTCAAACAGGACATCAAAGGACATAGAAAATTGTATTGAAACAAGGCTCTGAAAATAAAATAAAAATAACTTCTAAACTTGGAAACCCAACTCTGTTTCGTCCACATAAAGCTTAAAATTTGGCGTTGGGAATATTTTTTGGAGTGGTAAATAAGGGCCCGGAAATTAAAACCGGTAAATTAAGATTAGACAAGAAAATATGAGGACGTCAGAATCCACAGGTTTTTCGCTGAATAAATCTCTGCGAGGAAATTAACAATTATTTTCAAGGATCTCCTTATGTTTGCAGAATTGTTGAAGCTTTTAGTTTTTGGAGAAAATCTGTTTTTAACGTTTAGCTTTAATGAAGGATATTTTAATTATAATTAGCAGAACTTACCTTGACTACTCAAGATTGTTTCTTTTATATTGTACAAAATTAGCGTTTGAGTACCTACTTAGCTTAAAAATACCATACTTTTATTCCTGAAAAAATTTCAAATAACAGAAAACCGCTAACCACCCCACATATCAAAGTAAAATATCAACGGCATAAAAATCAAAACCTTATGATTTTAAACAATAGCTATTTTTCGCATGCATGAAGTAATCTCATGTTTCATTCAGTGTTATAAAAAATGACGTCAGCTGTCATGGTGGACGTTTCCCAACAAAAACATTCAGTGGGGAAGGTGTACAAGCGTCATTGTTATGTTCCACTTTTTTTCTTTTATTTTTTAAGGCGTTCAACAGTAAATGTTTAGATAACACTTTTTATACTTGCTTACTTTCTATTTTTTCCTTGGTTCGTTGGGATTTCCCGTCGGCAAAAATGACGAGCCTGTATTCAAACTTTTATGCCATTTGTGGCGTGAATTTTCAGGACTCCTTTCTTATTTCACTTTTAAAATTGGGTGCTTCTGCACCCCGTGGTTCAGTCTGTGTGTTATCTGTCAGTGAATTAGTGAATAAATGTAAAGGTATTCTAAGAAACTTCCCAGAAGGTAGACTAAGGATTAGCCGAAGTCAGAGTAAATATACTAGAAACGATAAGCATAGGACAGTAGGGTATTTCCGTTACACACCATGAGTGGCAATGGGTTTCATTTTGACAATATTCATTTCGTTATATTCGGTATTGGTAGACAGTTTTTTCGAACATATGAAACAACGGATTATATGGTGGATGGTGGGATTTATATGGTGGGCCCTGAAAGAGATTATATGGTGGGCCCTGAAAGAGATTATATGGTGGGCCCTGAAAGAGAAAGGTTTGCCTGGGAAGTATGTAGAGTTAATTCGTGCTATGTACAGTCGATCTCGTACCTACGTCCGGTCGGCTGCTGGCAATACCGACGAGTTCAGTGTGGCGGTAGGCTTGCACCAGGGATCGGTTTTAAGTCCGTACCTCTTCCTGTTGATTATGGACGCTCTTACGTCGGACATCCAGGAGGAGGCACCCTGGTGCATGCTGTTCGCCGATGACATTGTTCTTGTCGGTGAAGATGGACCTGAGATCCAGAGCAGATTGGAGAAATGGCAACAGAAGCTGGATAATGTTGGCTTGAAAATCAGCAGAACCAAAACCGAATATATGTTCTGCGATTTCGGCGGTCTCTCCACTTCTGGAGCCATAGCGCTTGATGGCGCACTCCTACCAATCTGCTCCGACTTTCGGTATCTCGGTTCACTCGTGCAAAGCGATGGCGAAATAGATCGGACGGTTAAGCACAGAATTAACACTGGGTGGATGAAATGGCGGCAGGTCACGGGAACAATCTGCGACTCCCGCATTCCCCTTAAACTTAAGGGGAAAATATACAGTATGTTAACTAACAGAGGGCGTTCCCGTTAACGCGAAATAGTATAGCATACATACATGCTAAAAAAAATATTTCCATTCGAAAACAAATTGTTTTAAATTTTTTTCCAATATGAAAATATTCAATAAAAATTTTAAATTGACATGTAAAAGAAACACACTGTATACGCGAACATGAAAGATGGCAACGTCGCAATTTATTTATACATGACGACTACTATTTTGATTTAAAACAGGAGGTTTCAAATTTATTTCCAATTAGAATTTCTTTTTATTCGGATTTTTTTATGCTTATTTTTCTATGCTGATATTTTTATTTTAATCTATTAATGATATATATTAACGAGTTTAAGGGAACGCCCTCTGTTATTTAACATACTGTATAAAACCATGATCCGACCTGCTGTCTTGTATGGATCAGAATGTTGGGCTACGAAAGGGATGACTGAAAGGCAATTGCATGCAGCCGAGATGAGAATGCTAAGAGGGATGTGTGGTGTTACACGAATGGAGAGAATAAGAAATGAGTACATAAGAGGAAGTCTGAAAGTGGCACCGGTAGCTGAAAAGTTGTGTGGAAATCGGTTGTCATGGTACGGGCATGTGTTACGGAGAACTGAGGAGAATGTCGGGAGGAGAGTCTTAATTATGAATGTTGATGGCTATAAGAGTAGGGGAAGACCAAAGAAACGATGGATGGAATGTGTGAAGGATGATATGTCTAAGAAGGGGGTGACTGCCGAGATGGCTTCTGATAGGGATGCATGGAAGAAAAAGACATGTTGCGCCGACCCCAAATAAATTGGGATAAGGGCAGGAGAATGATGATGATGATAAAACAACAGATTAGCAATATCCTTAAAAATGATACAGTAGGAGTTTGATAGTGTATTATGCAATTAGAGTGCTGATTGATGTCGATAATGATTAATAATAGTAGGTATATATCCATCAGTGTTTTGGCACATTGCCCATAGGATCGACGCCCGATGCGGCCGACGGGTTCTCGATTGGCGACCACGCACTGGAAGACACAGCGTGGGTAGACCCCCGACAAGGTGGACCGACGATCTGGTGAAGGTCGCAGGAAACCGCTGAATACGGGAGGTGCAGGACCGGTCGTCGTGGAGATCCTTGGGGGAAGCCTATGTCCAGCAATGGACATCGTTCGACTGAAACGATGATAATGATGAAGCTTCCCCTACTATAACAGTTTCAATTAATATTAAAGAGTATTTGTCATATCGAGAGGCTGGTGGTCCAATAGATAATAGCCGCACAGTTTGACCAATCAGGTTAAGCTACGATTGCCGCAGTTGGTCTTTTGACGGGTGATCTTTTTTTTCTAGTTGTTGACCGCAATCCTTCCTGATGGTAAGTAGTGATGCAATCGTTGATGGTAAAGCGCGCTAGTTTATTAAGAGCCTATTAATTAAAAAAAAACTGAATGAAAAGAAAGGAAGACGGCAGTTGAGCGAGGTGATACAATGTTAAATCCCATAACACGACCAACCACGCGAAATTGACCAAGAAACCAAGACGAAATTGATCTCGAGATTCTCCACGACCAAACTCTCGCCCCGTGTGGTACCGGACCTAGAATTGTACCAACCCATATCCTCCCGTGGGTGTCGTAAGAGGCGAATAGGGGAAATCACCAGGGAAGCGGGCAGCAGCGCTTCTCCTGTGTAATATCAAATCACTGCGATCCCCAACCCGCCTGCCAAGCGTGGGGATTATGGCAAACCCCCCCAATGAAAGCCTTGGGGGAGGCCTTTGTCCAGCAGTGGACATCTATAGGCTGAAGAAGAAGAAGAAGAAACTCTCGACACAACAATATTAGGCGCATCTTACGCGGCACACATCGCAACACAACTGCTCAGACCCGTCCTCTGTACGGCTTCACTAGACATAATGCCATTGCATAATGCATTTTTTTGTGTTTATTACATTTTACTAGCTTTCCACATTCGAGTTCTCTTCATCAAAATCTTTCCGAATTCGGTTATATCGTGCTTTTTAGATTTCCCTCTTGAATATCATGTTTTTTCAATAAAAGGTAGCTTATGTCCTTTTTCAGGATCTAAAGATTGTCTGTGCCAAATTTCATCCAAATCGGTTGAGAGGTTTAAGCGGGAAAGCGTAACAGACAGACACAGACTTACTTTCGCATTTATAATATTAGTATGGATTTCCCCATAATTTATCTCTTAGACTGTAATGGGTAATAGTATATTAAGTTCTCAATATAATATTACGCATTACACGATTTTTTAGCAGTTTCAGCCCTTATTGACTGAACAAGTCTGTACGTATTAACCGCTGGCGGGCACAGCGCGTGCTCCCGCGCCGTGTTCCGTTACGCAGTGATGCAATCGTTGATAGTAGATAAGGCGCAAATAACTCCTCCTAAAAACACAAATATTTATTCCAATACTCTCCATGAGCGTGCGAATATAAAAACTCTTCCTTCCTCTACCCTAGAGGATTAACTTCAACAACCTCACAAACTTCATACATATCAAAGCCTTTTAGGATTAGTTCTCGTATATTTGGGAATCACTTCAAACGAGGCCAATTTGAATGGCACGTGATTTTGATTTTTATGTGTAACTATTAAGATTGACTATTGTGAATAGCCCTCTGCCTTTTGATGTCGTTTGGACTTAGGTTACAAAAGCACTTACCATTAAGACGATTGATTTTTCCATAAATTTCCTTTTATTCTTTCTTCTATGAAAAAAACTGGTCCTTTTACTAAGACTCCGCTGTAAGCCTGTCCATTTGTCTGTCTGTCACCAGGCTATATCTCATAAACCATGATTACTAGACAGTTGAAGTTGACGTTCCCCTAATCAAATATTTGTCAATAGTTATCGTGTTTATCAATAGCTTGATAATTTAAAACAGTGTCCAAGAAGTTTCTTGCCCGTTCTTCTCCATAAGTACCTACTCTTCGGAATGGGCGACTAGCTTCATATTATTGACTCACCGACCTTCTGGCAATTCAAAAGTGCCCGTAACTGGTTTATTTGAAATAAATGCTTTGATTTTGATTTTTCCGTTATTTCCGTCCGGTATTTCCGTAGCCGCTATAACAACATAAAATAAAAGGATTGTGTGGTTTTAAGAAACCCATGTGAGCAGTGGTAGTTTAGTGGTACCGGCCGGGACTTACAAGTTGGAGGTCGTAGGTTCAAACCCCACCAAGCGCTATACTTGTTTTTTTTTTATACGGACAAATCACACATATTGAGCTAGCCCCAAAGTAAGTTCGAGATTTGTGTTATGGGATACTAACTCAACGATACTATATTTATAATAGATACATATATAGATAAACATCCAAGACCCAGGCCAATCAGGAAATCTATCTTTTTCCATCATGACCTGCCTGGGGATCGAACCCGGGGCCTCCACGTCGCAGGCAGGCGTGTTAACCGCTACACCACGGAGGACGACGATACTTCGTGTAAATTATTTTCATCACTACTGCTTTCAAAACGGTGAATGAAAACATCATGAGGAACTCAGCATGTCCTAGAGCCAAACACTTCGAAGACATGTGTCATCTGCTAACCCGCACTGGACCAGCGTGGTAGATTACGGCCAACTCCCCTCTCATCGAGAGGAGGCCTGTTCTCCAACAGTGGGAAAAATATAGGCTAATTATGCATGAAACCACGCTAAAAGTGAAACTTTAGACCGCGATAGGCGTTCTGACGAGCGCCTTTCACTTTATCCCTACTCCGCGGCCGACCGTCACGCAACATGCAACACACAGACGAAAAAGTTTGAGACGCGCGATGTAATAAAAGTTTCACTTTAAAAACAACATAAAATATGTGTTAAATCCAAGCAGGTAGCTTTATGTAAACATTTCACTTAGCTGCTCTCAAAACAATGAAAGGAAACATCACAGTGAAGAAACTGAAATATACTAGAACTACAAATTCGAAGATATTATGTGAAATGTAATAACTCGCACTGGGCTCGCGGCTTTCTCTCGAGAAAAAGAGTGACAGTGTGGAATGTTGTTGTGTCGGGAGCTTGGTCGTGGAAAGTCTCCAGATCAATCTCCCTCTAGCGCAGCATCGGTTGGTCGTGTTGGTCTTGGGTTTAACAAAGCATCACCTCGCTCAACTGCCGTCATCCTTCCTATTCCTAAGTTTTTTAAGTGAATAGGCTTAATAAACTAGTGCGCTTTACCATCAATGATTGCATTACTGCAGTCAAGCATTAGTTTATAATTATTAAAAAAAAATAAGGAATGAATTCTGCCGGCAGTGAAAATATACGATAACGCTTTGGCTTACCTTCCGCTGAAGTCAAAGGAGAAAGCGATAAAAGAAAATTCACAATAATAATTTTCTCAACTTGTTTATTTAGATAGTCAACATATTTCCTTCTATCACCGACGACATAGTTCATTATATTACAATAATGCAGTAACTTAATCACAATGCCTTATTTAGTTATCATTGCCAATAACTAGAATTATCGATTTAATTGGTTATCGGAAGCAACTATACTACATTAATATTTTAAATAACATTTTTTTTCAATAATAAAAAAATGATTTTTTTTTCTGACTAAATAACGGTAATCAGTTATAATTATTATACATGGGAAGGTATGTGTCTGTTTGTTCGTCTGTCACGGCAAAAAAGAGCCAAGATTTGACGTGTCTTTTTAAGTGGCGTTAGTTGAAGGGATGTAGAGTGACAAAGGCTACTTTTTGTCTCTTTCTAACCCCCCACTTTCCTTAAAAATGGGGGTGGATATTGTTATGGAGTATTCTGAAAATTTCAAGGGAGCAAGCAAACGAAATTGGTTAGAGGCCTATTTGTGATTAACAAAAAATGGTATATAATTTTTTTAGGTAATCTGCCCCTTTAAAAGAAGGGAGATTTTTATTTATATGCCACTTTTCGCAGTTTTCAAGGTAGAAAGCTACCGGTACTGGGTATACCTACTCTTTCATACATCCAGTTACTAATCTATTCTCTATCTTCTCCTACTAGAGGAGGGGAATTTGGGAAAGAGGAACCGCGTTACCCCGAATTTACGTGAGCGAAGTGTTGGCAAAAGCTAGTAGTATATAAAGGTACGCGTTACTAATGTAACCCATTATTGCGCAGAATGAAATTAGCATAACACGGCATGAACTATAGGTACTCAACTTCAGTTAGGCGGCTCGTCGCGCGCGGCGCAAATATCAACTATTTATTTTGTAATATATTACGTATATATGTTGACAGCCTCCATGGTGTAGCAGTAGCGAACGGGGCCACTGCACAAGGAGGCGCGGGTTCGATCCCCGCGCAGAGCAAATATTTGTATGCATAAATATGAATATTTGCACTGGTCTGGTCGTGTCTCAGAAAGCAAGTTAAGCCGTTGGTCCCAGTTACCATACGGACATCTAATGGCAGTCGTTACGGGTTGTTGGAGCCCTCAAAAGTCCAACAATTGGTCTAATTGCAATGCTTCGATATCGCCTTCGGATTGTGAAGGTTAGACGGCAGTCGCTTCACGGAAAATATCGAAGTTTAGCCAAAATCAGCAGTTAGACTGGTAAAGCGGACCCTATACTCCAAAGCTTAAAAAGCTTCGGATGCGACTAGGATTAACGCTGCGATGATGATGTATATTTTACCTATATGTTATGTTACTCTGATTACCCGTGACATCACAACAGGTCCTATCAGAATACCAGTGCTACGAAATTTACTCTTAAATGTCGAAGCACTATGCTGAGATACGAGCCTTTTGGCCTCGTAAGGGACTTTCTAATTATTGTTACTTTTTTTGATGTATTATCTACTGGTTTTTATATTTAATTGTCTCTACTTAGTTTAGTTTTAAGATTTTCCTGTACAAATCACAATAAATATTTTTCTTTCTTTCTAGTTAAGATTTTCTGTACAAAAATGAACTATTTAAGCCATCCAAAACTATAACATACATGGGTGCGGGTATTCGTTCAAATAATACAATAACATTTTTTGAAAAGAAAATACAGTGTGTTAATTTAAAAAATTGCAGCTAATTGCAGCTAATTCCAATTTTGTCCTCTTTAAAAAATGTAAACATTTGTAAGTTAAAACTAACTTCTACATTCTAGAGTTCTTGAGTGGAGACCGCGTCTCGGCAAACGCAGCGTAGGACGCCCTTGGGCGAGATGGAGCTACGACATCAAAAAGGTGGCTGGTAGTGGCTGGCGGAGAACTGCTCAGGATCGAGCTTGTTGGCGTGTCATGAAGGAGGCCTATGTCCAGCAGTGGACGAGTAGGGACTGATGATCAACTTCTACATATTAAAATTCTGTTTTAGCTTCTTGTATGTACTTATTTTATTTCACTACAGTCACTTTAAAATCAAGTGAATTTCTACATCAGTAATGTTAATATTTTTTTGACTTTTAACAATTGGAATAGAATTTATCTTAGTAGTTTTGAGAATAGAAGTCTCAGTGACAGAGCAAAACCAATTGAATAACCTGATACCAATTGAACCACCTGACGGGATTTTCACAAATCCCTATTTTAATACGAATCTCGTGGTATCTCTAACATGATTAAACATAAATCAAGTTGCCTATTTGATTATGGATAGGGGTAAACAGATGGATTTATTTATAGGCTTCTCCTCGCTTCTTCCCTTGCCTCAACCTCATTTCCAGATTAAATATTATTGATTGGCACTCAAGTCACGCCTCGGGGTGACAGCTACGTGACATTCAAAAACGGACCCTGTGGGGTACAGGTAATGAGCTGGCAAACTGTTACTCTAATAAACTGTAGTGTAGATTTGCATTTCAAATTCGGTATTAATAGAGGGCAGAACTATACGAAGAAAAATAAGTTGTGATTGTTTGGATACAGTGAGAAAAAAACACACATACATAAAATCATGATGAGTTACTTGTAGGTATACTTATAGTACACGCACACTTCGGCAGTTATGTGTCAGTACTACGTAGTGAAAGGCCAGCTTATGCGTAAGAAACTGGCAGAAATTTCAGCCTTCGAAGGCAATAAAATATCTATTTTGGAATATACTATACAAAATTATTTTTTATTTATATGAAATCCGAAACACGTGTCCAGTATTTTTAAGTAAACAATCTATGTACAAAATGTTCCGCTCGGGCGGGCGAGCTTTGGCCTATGGCGTCAGCTGTGGCGCGCGTGCAAGTATCTATCGAACCGCTCGGTAACAACACTGCAACAATTTCTAAATGTATTTGGGAAAAAATATAACATGGTACAAATATAATTGGAATCGATTCAGTTGCTTGTTCTGTACAAATTATGTTCAGGTTTCGCATCAACAAGAATAACGATGTGTAATATGTAGGTACGCGATGTTACTTCAAATTTGCTATTAATCATGAAGTCAAACCAGCACCCTAATTACGTAACACACTATTAATACCAGTTGGAGTAATAACGAAACATATTGCCAATCCATTGCTCCATATGTTCGTCCATGTATCTGCTCAACAACGTAAATAACGCAATGAACGTTGTTGAACTGTCAAAATGAAACCCATTGTTACTGATTGTTTGTTACGCGTTTACCCAACTATTTTTCAAACATGATAAAAAGCTTAACTAGATGGGACTAAATGGCAACTTAGTTTGTTTTTTGGGTTTGTTTGTCGGTAGGCTCTTATTAAACTAGCTCGCTTTACCATCAATGATCGCATCACTGCTTACCATCAGGCAGGATTGCGGTCAAGCGCTAGTTTATAAATTATAAAATAAATAAATAAAATACATAATTAGCCTATAATGTTCCCACTGTTGAGACACAGGCTTCCTCCCGGTGAGAGGGAGTGGGCCGTAATCTACCACGTTGGCCCTGTGCGAGATGTCACTTGTTATTGGTAGGTTAATACGGATAATGTCACAAATTCCTGAGATAGGAGCACGTCAAAAATTCCTTTGACATTAAATATTTAGTTATTTCGCGGTGAACAAACGCTATTTGCGACAAGTTACATATTCATAACCGAATCTATTTAGCATTAACCTCATTACCAGGAAACGGATCTTATAGAGCAACAGGATAAGGAGACTAGTTTATAAAAAACAATATTCAAAATTTTGGAGTCAAGCAATTTAGATCAATTTCTCACCATCCGAGGTTGACTGGTAGAGAATGCCTAAGGCATTAAGTCCGCCTCTGTACAGTCCATGTAGTAAAGTGTAAATAGATAATAATAAAAAAAAACAATGTTCAAATTTATACCGCGGAAAGTTCATTCTAGCTTTTATATTTTTTGGTTGGCGCAGTGATTGATCTGGCTCGATTCCCGCATGGACTAAATATTTGAATGACCACAAACATATACAGGTAGTTGTTTCGGGTCTGCCAATTTGTGTATCTGAGTTTATATGTTTGTAAACGCACCCACGATACAGAAGAAGTTCCTAGAGTGCAGCAAGGCATAAGTTACAGTCTTGCAGCAAAGCAATTCGTCGTGTTTCGGCATGATGTCTGGTGAAGCCGTACAGAGGGTCTGAGCAATTGTGTTGGGATGTGTGCCGGGTCCGATGCGCCAAATGTTGTTGTGTCGGGAGATTGGTCGTGGAGGGTCTCCAGATCAATCTCCTTCTGGCGCAACATCGTTGGTCGTGTTGCTGGGTTAAACATTGCATCACCTCGCTCAGCAACCTTCCTATTTACTCAGTTTTTTTTTATAATGAATAGACTCTTAATAAACTAGCGCATCTTTACCATCAACGATGGCATCGTTGTTTATGGCGGGATGGCAGTCAATCACTATTTTAAAATTACAAAAAAAAAAAAATTGTTGGAGAAAATAAAATTAATACATACTGATATGACACACTGATCGTTCAATTATACTTCAACAAAGTGATTGGTTTATCGAGCAATTTATAGAATGCCTCGTTATGTATCAAAATTGATTGATCCGTCTAACCCCAACCGATTGAAAAAAAGATCCTTTCAGATCAGTTAGGTCTAGGAAAATATGTTATTGTTATTATATATCTGTCGCAGACAGCGACGGCAGAGCGGTAGGGTCGTCAGCATCTTGGTGTGGTGGTACAGGTTCCATTTCGTAGGCGAGTTTTGAATTGAAGCACGACGTGTAGGTATACCCTCCAATCTTGACAATCACAATTTAAATCGGTAAACCGACAGTTTCGGTTCCGAGAAGTGCCTTGGTCCGCGTCTCGATGCAAAGTGACCGTTCGACGAACCCCACTTTCCAAAGCGACTCCGTCCATGTGCCGCCATCACAAAATAACGTCACAACCGTTTGCCCCTGTACTACGTAAATCAAATGTGCAACTTTTCTTCAAATAATTTCGACGATCCCCGACATATCTATACTAACATAAAGGGTGTATCTGACATCGACGCACAAACGAGTACCATGGATCCAGTACATGATTCTGAACCCCCCAGTGGTGGAACTTCTGGTCGGCTTTTTCCTAACTTTAAAAAAATATGTACAGTTTTTTTTCACTTTAGACCGTTCGTAATTGCTATTCCCAACCCAATAAAATTTTAAAGTAAAAACTAATTAATTCGCTAATTATACAAAAAAGCGCAATGTGAACGAAACTCTAAAAACTATCCTATCAGCTGATTTAATAGAGTTCACATCAGGAGTCAACGTTCTACCTGCAAAAACGTTCGGCGGCACGCTTGCAACGTTCAAAGGCCGAGCCGTCACTTTTTTCTAAACACTATGATTTCTGTAACAGCTCATTAACAACAAAAATGACTATCATAATTTTATTAGTGGCATGCGGTCTAGCCTTTTCGCGAAGTTTGCGTTACGAAGTCAGATACATTCTGTATAGAACTGAAGAGTTTATTTGTTTGAACGTGCTCCGATACAAAAAAATCTTTTTGCGTTGGATAGCCCATTAATCCAGAAAGGCTATATAACATCACACTGTGACCAATCGGAGCGCAGCATAACAAAAATTTAAAATGTGTGCTTTATATTGTAAATGTACCGCTGTATGAGGGAGGCGCAGGACCGGTCGTCGTGGAGAACCTTCGGGGAGGCCTATGTCCAGCAGTGGACGTCTTTCGGCTGAAATGATGATGATGATGATGATGATGATGATGCTGTATATTTTGGGGTTAAAATAAAATGTTTAAATAACTAACTCCATGCGAAAGAAGTCGCGGGCGGCCGCTAGTTATATTATACAACAGTATTTTTTCTTTATACGAAACCTGAATACAGTTTTTACAGAATAAACAACTGAATCGATCCCAATCATTTTTACACCGTGTTATATGTTTTCCAAACTCATTTAGAAATTGTTACAGTATGGTTACCGAGCACACAACGCAGCTGCCGTTAGATCATAGTACTAGGCGCGTGAGCCAGGTCCTGCCGCGCCGCGCCGCTGTAGGCGCGGCCGGGTGAGCGGTGCGTTGACCACATTTTTGTTGGGACAACCAGGTAAGATAACAAGCTCATAACTTTGTGGTTTTTCATATTTCTCTTTGATCTTTTTGAAATTTTATACATATGTAGCTTCTTAGGTCTTCATTTGTCTCTTCTAAGTCTTCATTTCTTGTCCAGGCGGTTTTCCTTTGGAATCATCTTCCTCAGAATATCAGAACGTTGACCAGTCGGTAGGTCGGTACACATTTAAAATTAAAGCTCGGGAATACTTACGCAAGAAATTGGCAGATTAATCAAACATATTTAATTTTTTTCATATTTATTCATATATTTTTTTTCTCTATCTATATTTTTTTATCTCTCTCTACTGTTTATATTTTGTATGTAACTTCGTACTTATTATATTTTTTTTATTTGTGTTTCTCTTTCAACTTTTCTTTTATATCTTTGCACCTACCATGCTTTGTTTCTGCATCACCTTAAGGTAGACTGGTAGAAAATGCCTGAGGCATAAGTCCGCCATTGTGCAATGTTTTTCTTTGTGCATAAAGTTTTAATAAATAAATAAATAAAATTCTTTACTTAAATATACTGGACACGTATTTCGGTTTTAACATATCCCAAAAATAACGGTTGTATAAACTTTTTGCTGTATCAAATAAATTAACTACCACCAGATGCACTCTCGGTTATTTACTTTACGAGGTCACTTTAAAAAAAATATGTATTACGCTGTAGATTTTAGTGTCGTCGCAAACAAATTCCAATTCAATTAATTTGTTTCGGACAGTATACGTATTTGGTTAGTATTACAAAATGCTTAAAAACCTATGTTTATAAAATAAAAGCGCTCGTTTTTTTATAACTATAAACTAGCGCTTGAACGCAATCCCGCCTGATGGTAAGCAGTGATGCTATCATTGATGCTAAAGCGCACTAGTTACTCAAAAAAACTGAGTGAATAGGAAGAATGACGGCAGTTGAGCGACGTGATGCAATGCTAAACCCAAGAACACGACCAACGATGCTGCGCCAGAGGGAGATTCATCTGGAGACCCTCCACGATCAAACTCCCGACACAACAACATTTGGCGCATCGTACCAGGCACAGATAGCAACAAAACTACAGAGACCCGTCTTCCGTACGGCTTCACCAGACATCATGCCGGAACACGACGAATCGCTTGACGGCAGGACTTTGTCTGGTGGGTGGTAACTTCTGCCGGCAGCCGATGTTATGGCCTACCACTGAGAAAAATCAATTTGGAAAATAAATAATGTTGTAGGACACGTACGGTTAGCCAGGCACCTCACACTGTCTAATTAGAACGCGCATGAAAGCCCGCATCACGTTAGTGTCAACTTTGTCAGCGACTGCCCTCAATTTGTGTCCAAAATTTGGCTTTTACTTATTTCTGTCATTTCAAATATCAACTTTATTTAAATTGATTGATTTTACAGTGACTAGTACTTTTGAAAACGTCATAAAAATGTTTGAAGGTGTAGCGTAAAGTGAACTTTATTGTATAGAGTTAAAGTTATTTTTCCATAAGCTTTGTTCAAATTTTTGGGCAAATAAGTCGTGATTGCAAATTACGTATTCTCATTTCCCCTAATAATATTATTATTTAGAGATGTCCCTATCACGTAAACAATTAGGTACAGAAACCTGGTATTTTTTAGCAGCCAAGTCCCACTGTTGGACAAAAACCTTTTTACTTTCTTTCCATCTCTCGTACTCTCTCATCACGTTGTTTTCCAAAAATTAAAAAAAAAACCCTTTAAATATTATTCCACTATAAAACAATTTACCAGGACTGGTCTAGATTTTAAACTAAAGTTACCCAAAACTACGTTCTCCCCAGGAAGTTGGCTGTCTGAACTAGTCTATGCTGCTGCAACCAGGTGCAAGGAAATCTTTATCAACATGTCACAACGCGTTTCGAAGATGAATCGCAACTGGAACTCCTTGAAATAGGGCTGTCGTTCCAGTAATTTAAAAAAAAAATCATAATTTTATTTTAAAAAGACTATGTTTAATTTAAGAGTTATGTAGAATTTAAAAAAGGAGTCATATATAATAAAAAAATAAATGTAATATTTTTGTTGGAAATAAAGCAAGTGTGTAATTGTAACTGTTATTTAAACAGTGTTTTAGTGGAAACATGGTTATCCATATACTAATATTATAAATGCGAAAGTAACTCTGTCTGTCCGTCTGTCTGTCTGTCGGTCTGTCTGCCTGTCTGTTACGCTTTCCCGCTTAAACCTCTCAACCGATTTTGATGAAATTTGGCACAGACAATCTGTAGACCCTGAGAAAGAACATAGGCTACCTTTTATCCCGGAAAAATTTGATGTTCCCGAGGGAAATCTAAAAAGCGCGATATAACCGAACTCCACGCGGGCGAAGCCGTGGGCGGAAAGCTAGTTTTATATAATATTGTTCATCATCTGCCTAGCCTTTGCCACTCTACTTTGGGGATGGCTTCTGGTATAACTAAATGCTGCCTACTACCTACTTTGGTATTTTCTTGATCACTTTCTAGTTAGCACCTGGTACTGTAAACAACTGAGAACAGTAAAAGTAAAATTATGAGCATTTTTAAAAGAGTCCTCTTGGACTCTTTGCTGCTGGATTGAAATCCAGCTCTTTGCCATAAAAAACGACTTATTGGTATCGAGCATCTAGTTTTTGACCTCCCATAACTGCCTTTATGAATTATTGTTAAATGATTTAAAGGATTTTGGAAGGTATCGTTCCCGCCATTGTTGAGCGTTCCATATGATTCATCATCATCATTTCAGCGTCAATCTCCGTCGCATCCGAAGCTTTTTCAGCTTTGGACTCTGGGGTCCGCTTCACCAGTCTAACTGCTGGTTTGGCTAAACTTCGATATTTTCCGTAAAGCGACTGCCGTCTGACCTCCACAACCTGAAGGCGATATCGAAGCATTGCAGTTCCATATGATTCATTATCATCTTAGCTTTTATACCGGTTGCATCCGCGGCTTTCGCGTTGGAGCCCGGGGTCCGTGCAGTTCCATATGATTAATAGCTATAAGTTTAATATGTACCAAAAGAAACTATATACCTACTGATGTAAATAGTCACGAACACCAATATGCTAACACTCGGAAATTCTCAATAAAATGTGTAGTGAAATAATGAATGCAACATTGCAATCCAACAAATGGTATATGCGTAACAACATAAATTGACTTTAAAAAATAAAGGATTAAATAGCTTTTTTATGAAGTTCTTGAAAGTGCTTAGCCACACACTACTAGCGCCATCTGTTATATCGGTCAGTGTAACTCTGTGACGTATCTATAAAATCCTTACTTATAATAAAAATCGGAAAGTGAGTTTGTTTGTTTGTTTGTTCCGCTTTCACGCCGTAACTACTGAACCAATTGCTTTGAAATTTTGCAAACGTAAAGTTCGAAGTCCGGCTTAAATAATAGGGTACTTTTTATCGCGGAAAAATTGATATTCCCGAGGGAAACTCCACGCGGGCGAAGCCGCGAGCGGAATGCTAGTTTTAAATAAATGTGTTGAAAGCCGTACTGAAATTTTATTACTATAGTCGTCGAATATATTATTTTAGTTCAAAATAAAAAGTTGTCATCTTACCTATGTATTTTCCGAGATGTGCCAACCCTACTACAGAATGAGTAAGAGTTAAAAAGCGAGGTTTTCCCTGACGCCCGATGGGTGGAAAGTTATGTCTCCAGTAAAACTGTCCAGTTTTGTTTCTGCTTCATTTTTTTTCTGGTAAATGGAATGTTTTGATTAATGTAGTACGTTCCGGTAACTTGTTATAAAATCGCCTTCTGTTTTGGGAGTAGAGATTTATAGCCATCATCTTTTCCCATACATGTAGAGGTCAGCTTTCAGTCTAAGCGAATTCAGCTGAACACAAGTATTTTAAATGGAGTGACTGCCTATCTGACTTCTACAACTCCTCCTCCTCAAGTCGTTCTCCTCATTACTGAGCGTCGTGATTGTAACATCCACACACCTGTGTTTATGTAAAAGTATAAGTGTCGGGTACTTTGCCCCTAATAAACAGTCTGGGTCTGCTGCTAACCTCTGCCTCTCATTAACGTCTCATTGGCGACGAGTACAGGAACTAGAATTAATTAAAATAACAATAATGCCGATAGGACAAATCGAAAAATTCAATTTGAACTCCAAACAGTGGCCAGCTTACGTGCGCCGCGTGAATCAATATATTAGTGGGACGCATTATGGGCGATATATAGAGGAAATTATCTTACAAGATTCTGGACTTTGGCCATAATGTAAGCAAAACACGAACTGCTAAATGGATAGGTATCAAGTAACTTGTTGCCAAGCCTTCAGGGAATTGTAGACAGTAGGTTTACAATAATGGTCTGGAATCAAATAATAGAAGAAGTTAGTTAGAATTTATTCAGCGCTTTATGTAATTTTGCGTATGTATTTTTAGTGGCCATGTTTTAATCACATATAAATTACCAATGGAATATCCTAATTTGACAGGACTAAATTATTATAATGAAATAATAATACACATATGTACTAAATGAACTAAAACTTAGTTTAGTTTGTCAATATCTGCTTCCGATAACCAATCAAATGATATTTAATATCACTAAAAGCTTTACAATATCATCTATTTACAATATTTACATAATTTTATATTAAAATGGAATTTTCTGTAAAATGGTCATTTAGAGTCATAAGTTATTAGTTAAAAGTCAGATTATCCAGTCATTTTATACACCAACCAGTTTATTTAGTCCGGATTACTTACAGAATGACTGATATAATATTAGTTATAGCATATTAAGATTTAAAATTAACTAGGATTTATGATATCTGATACAATCTTTGGATTAATATTACAAACTTTAAATTAGAATATGGTCTCTTAAATTACCATTCCAAATGTATCAAACAATTAAATGAACAAATGATTACAATTATTTTTTGTTTCACAATAAATTTGTAATTATAGTACAGTCTACATTATATTAAAATTCATTTTACGTACAGGATATATTGGCCGTGAATGTTGACAAACTTTCTTTATTGCAAGCCACAGAAAGGTCAAAAACTGATTGACTTATGAACGTACCTACTGGTGAAATTGGAGAATGCTTCTCACATTATTTGATAGCAAAAAAAATGTATATTTATTTTGCTTAGGAAAACCAGCATTAATGTAGGTGTAATTTAGTATATTTGATAGTAGTTAATACATTTTTTATAAGATTGGGAAGACGTGATAATAATAATAGTAACACTTATTTACAACTTTTCATATTTGATTAAGAATGTTAAAAAGTCTATGTTCAGAAATGTGTTCAAATGGAATAAACAATGTTGTTCATATTGACTACAGGTATGTAAGTGTTAAAAATTTATTTAATGACACAAATATAGCACGCTTTTATTTAAAACTATTTTTAGATTTGTTATTAAAAACGCTATTTATTGGAATAGCCGTAAGTTATACTTTTAACATTGACCAGTTGATGTCACAAACATTTTGGTCAAAGTGGCTAATGATAAAAGTATTCAAAAATACGTTTTATAAATATTATTAAATACAATCCGTATCATTAATAAATGGCACGTCGTTACTAGCTATATATACAGTCGTGATTATATATATAACATACTTAGTTATACATGCTTACTTATTTACAAAAAATACATTCACTAATTGTCTTTCATCGTGGCTTGAATATTTACAATTTAAAAGTGAGAATCAGAATTCTGTTTGACAAAAAAAAAAAACATTGCTTCCAGTGAGAAATGTATCTGAACAATTGTGTAAGGTATGTGATTGTGGATCGTCTATTGATGGCATGGTCGTTCAACTTGCAATTTAATAAGGTAGTTGACTAAAAAAACTAATCATTCCGTCAGTCAGATTTAAAAAAAAATACTAGACACGTATTTTTTCGTTCGTTTCGATTGTGCGTTGAAAACTCGTGTGACGTCACTGCACGCTACACTTTTTAGCGAGTAGTGACGTCGCCAGCCACTATTTCTGATCTTTGATGCCTTTTATATTTGTCAATTTTCATTGATTTATTAAAACAAAATATACGTATCCAATATTTTTCTATAATCTGAATGACGGACTAAATATAATATTTTTTTTTACCCAGGAAACTCGCTCACTCACGGATCACTACTATTTTCATAAGAATAAGATTCATATCCACGACGTCAAGGAAATAAAATCAGGTATTTGATGAGCTTTTTTAGATGTACAGATTAAGACAGACAACCGTTAATTATTTAGGGACTAGTTTTCCATAATTTATCCAATTATTCACGAAACCGCAAGAATTATTTTCAAAATTCTGATTTTCACCTATCTTAACCAGTTATGTTATATCTAATACAACATTAAATATTATTTCACGTTAAAGCGTTTCATTGAGCGCTAATTGCAAACAAAGTATCTAACATACGTTTACTTTTATATCTTGAAGTTATAAACTATGAACTAAATAAAATTTTTGGCTTGCATTTTCTTCTTTTTTTGGAATTCAGACATTGAATGTGCGAATCAGTAAAGGAATTGCATCGTATTTTTATTCGAGCAATGAAGCGCTATTTTAGGTCCCCTGCTACCATGATCGTTAATCTATCATGTTAGCAGGGTACCTAAAATGCTGATACACTAAAAGAATCTGTTACGCCTTAATCCTTGAATGACCCCTTGGACTTGTCTGATTCGCACTTGTTCTAAAAACAATGAAATGTTTTACTTAATGCAACCAACAATAACAGCATGATATATACTTTCAATTATATTTTCTACTTTTAAATACTTTTTTTTTCGGAAAATAAATTATTCCGAAAATGTTTGAAATACTTAACACACAATAAATTGTTATTACAACTTATGTTAAATATTGCAAAACTTTAACAAATTATAATAACACTTAACAGTAGGTAATGCGTAAACTTAAAACTACACAACAATGTTCCTAATAAAAATAACTATTTCGTAATCAAAGAAATTCTTACCAGATACCAAAAGCTGTAGTTAGCAAACATGAAAGAATCTTGCATTATAACAACCGTGATAACTACTTCGAAAACATACCAAAATGACGTTATTGCAAAACTTGCGCGGTATGAATATTACATTACCCGGGAGACTTAAATGCGAAACGTAAATGCGTTTGACCATGGCAGTTCCGGACATTGCCCTTGAACAATTAAATAATTATCGTTTTTCATTAGTAAAGAATGTTGAGAGGCGCGTCAATGGGCATGCCACAATTTCGGCGATAAGTCCTCTCTTTGAGAAGTGGCTAGTGAGACGCTAAAGCGCCTTCGCCTTCTGCCTAATTCAGGTCCTCAGACATCGTGACGCTATCCAGTAGAAACGATGCCTGTTAGGGCCGCAGGTAGCTCGAAAGAGATAAATGAAACAAATGAAGAAACAAGGGTGGATTTTAGTCAGTAAAAGTCTGACAACCTCTTCCTCTTCTCCCAGAGCGGGATAGGTCATTTGATGATTTCCCATCCACACCAAAATAGATAAAGGGCGATACTCGCCGACCGACGGAACGGAGACGGGGGAAATAAGTCATGCAATTCTCGCACAAACTCTCCAAAATACTTCCATCTTGTACAAGTTAATATTAGATGATTTTCCACCCAAAAAAAGGGTCACGATAATATATAAAGCTGAAGAGTTTGTTTGTATGTTTGTTTGTTCGCGCTAATCTCGGGAACTACTGGTCCGATTTGAAAAATTCTTTTTGCGTTGGAGAGCCCATTAATCCAGGAAGGCTTTAGGCTATATAACATCACACTGCGACCAATAGGAGCGGAGCATAACTAAACCACGCGAACGAAGTCGCTGGCGGCCGCTAGTAGATAATATTCGGTGTATGACAATAACCTGCTTTGTTTCCGTGTTTGAAATGAAAAATATCAAAAAACGAGGGTGGGTGAATGAACGTCATTGCCATGATAAAACACCACAGCTATATTATTCATTTCGCGAAATGTTTCACGTTACGAACGTGAAACATTTCGCGAAATTATAAAATATATACAAAATTTGAATTCAAGTTAAATTAATTATTTTTTTTTACTCAAGATTGGTTAAAATTGAGTAGTATTTAAATAGTGTTAACATACTGTAATATTGCTTGTTTGTTTATTAATTTTATTGGAAACTTTCTTGTAAGAAAAAGTCATGTTTTCCTTTATTGTATTGATTGGAAAGAATGAGCATATATTTAATAAAAAGACATTGGATTGATAGTATTATTATGGTTAATTATTAGAAAAAATCGTAGAATGAATCGGACCAAAATTTTGTTAGCTGCATTAGCTCTTGTATTTAAACGATACATTTCAACTTTTTGATTCAGCGCCATACATTTTGATAGATTTGCCCTTCTCAATAACTAGGACACATCCTAATTTAAACAAATATAGTTTATACCAGAGTGATGCGGCCAAATTTACAACTTTTTTATAGGACAAACAATGGCGTTTGTCCCGCATAATAATAGTTCTCGCATACGTTTGATTCGCGTAGTTGTTGAGGTTTTATTTGAGAAATTAAAGAAAGCTCATTTTTCCCAATTATTATTTAGTTCTCTTAGAAAAAGATAATGGTTTTTTTTTATTCTGTACCACATTCACACAGACTATATCAGAGAAAACAATAACTCAAACATAAAAGCATCAACATTTCAAAAGTTTTTCATTTAAAAAGTTAACACTAACCAGAACAACACACGAATAGGGAAGTCCTTTGATATGCATCATGGAAATTATTTATAAACGAACATACATACATACATTACTAAGAATCACAGTAAGAACTAGCATTTACAAATATATTACTAGAGTTGTGAATGTACCAAAGATAGTTAAGATTAATTCCACAAGCATTTAACTGCGTAACATTGTAGTGGTAACTATAACGAGCCATATTCATCATCATCCCAGCGTTAATCCCAGTCGCATCCGAAGCCTTTTTATGCCTTGGAGTCTGGGGTCCGCTTTACCAGTCCAACTGCTGATATGGCTAAACTTCGACATTTTCCGTGAAGCGACTGCCGTCTGACCTCCACAACCCGAAGGCGACATCGAAGCATTGCAGTTAGACCAATTGTTGGACTTTTGAGGGTTCCAACAACCCGTAACGACTGCCACTAGATGTTCGTATGGCAACCGGGACCAACGGCTTAACGTGCTTTCCGAGGCACGACCAGACTAGTGCAAATATTCATATTCATGCATACAAATACTTGCACTGTGCGGGGATCGTATCCGCGCCACCTTGCGCAGCGGCCAACCGAGCCATATTGACGTCATGTAAAAAAAATCCTGCATCGCGCGAGCAGAATTTTTCGCGCAACTAGCACAAGTACAAACAACCTTAAAGCAATCGATGGGCAATTGACCCCCAGAAAGTAAACCCGTCTCGTCCAAGGATCCTTTTTTATGTAGGATAAGTGAACTTTTGATGAGTGAATTCATAGTGTCTTATGCGATTATCCCATCCTAAAGCTTCAGCAAAATTTTGATTTACTTGCATTTTTTGAAGAGAAATCTTTAGCGGCGTTGTGTATATTATTGGGATGACTAAAAAATTGAAACTCGTGACTTCTTCTGACTAGCCCTGGCTATCGTATAGGCAAGTGAAACACGGGTGGGTTTTAGTCAGTAGAAGTTTGACACGCCTATCCGCTCCGGCCAGAGCGGGAGATGTCATTTGATGATTTCCCATCCCAACAAAAAAAAGTTCTTGCTCAAAAATTTGCAAGACGCAGGAAGAGTGGTAATAGTGATATCCCTCTCTCCCTCTCTCTTCCTCTTCTTCTACCGCACGGCGAAAATGTATGCCTACTTACTTACTCCGATTGTTTCGTTTAAGAAGCGCAGGGCGCTTTTGCGATTGTGTGAAAACTTTTTAATGTGTGTAGTAATTGTAATAGTTTGAAAGTATTTTTTTTAAAAATCTAATATAGGTTATTATGTGCATGATTAATGTATTTTACCACATAAATGATAGTACTTTCATACTGATTAGAGCAATTCGTGCGAAATTATTCCCTAACCATTCCAAAATATAAAAAAAACGACCAAGTGCGTGTCGGACTCACGCACAAAGGGTTCCGTACCATTGATTTATGAAATTAAAGGATTTAGTTATTTGATAAGATAATAGTTAACGCGAGTAAGCGGTTAACGATTTATGAGGTATTAAAAAAAACTACTTACTAAATCTCGTTCAAAACAATTTTCGCTGGTAGTTTTTATAATATTGTACATCATATGTTTTTATTATATTTTTTCATTTTCTTATTTTAGAAGTTTTTTCCACTTTGGAAGCGTCTGCCACGTAAACTATTCGGTTAAGAAACAAAAATATTTTAGAAACCTCAATATAATTTTTGAAGACCTATCCATAGATACCCCACACGTATGTGTTTGATGAAAAAATAATTTTAAGTTTCAGTTCTAAGTATAGGGAGCCCCCAATATTTATATTTATTTTTTTATTTTTGCATCAAAATCTTAATGCGGTTCACAGAATACCTCTACCTATCAATTTTCAACAGTATAGCTCTTATAGTTTCGGAAAAAAATAGCTGTGACATACGGACGGACAGACAGACATGATGAATCTATAAGGGTTCCGTTTTTTGCCATTTGGCTACCGAACCCTAAAAAATCCTCAATGTTAATGTTCAAGGTTTCACTTCTGCTGGCAATCCTGGGTTGTTATTTTATTAATGAACATGGAAATTAAGGGAATGGTGATATTAAAGGGAGTGGACGACAACGTCACTGTTGATAGGGAGGAATAGAAGAAGAAAATGTCTTGAGTCGACCCCAAGCAACATAACATGGGACAAAAGATAACACACAATGCTGGTCCAAGATCCTTCCCATATCCAGTCACGTCTCGAGAGATGGCCTTAATATTAGAGATGTTTGACCCATACCAACCCATGTCCTTTAAAGACAGGTAAATGATGAATGGCAGATATTTGATGGTTCGTGACAGGAATATATGCGTTTCTGGATGAAAAAACAATTTGACGCTTTTGAACATTTTGCTTTTTTTTTAACTGAAATGTTACTACCAAACTCGCTGTCAATATCTTTATCATTTACTTTTCCTTAGCAAGATTCAAGAAAACAATATTTCATACCGTAGTACAAAAACAAATTGTTCTCGCTTACTTTGCCGCTTTCTTTATGATTGGCAATAAAGCATGAAGATAGCTAACAATGTTTTGTAATGTAATGTCTACAATAAAGCCTAAAATTTGGGACGCCAAATGTGCTAACGAAAATATTTTGACTGAAGGTGATAGTGGCTAATGGTTTAATTACTTCTTAGTTTTTAGAAGAAAAAAAAAACAGTTTGTAAAATAACCAGGATACAAGTATTCAAGTACAAGCTTCTTTACATGTTATTACACGATATTCAATATTTCTTATAACGTTATTTAACGATAGATCTGCAGAAGAATGAAAATAACCGGCATAGCCCGAAGAATTGCAACACTAAAGTGGCAGTAGGCCGGGCACGTTACCCGTAGGCCCGATTCCCGATGGGACATACGAGTTCTCGAGTGGCGACCACGCAGCGTAGGTAGGCCCCCGACAAGGTAGTCCGACAACCTGGTGGAGGTCGCGAGAAACCGCTGGATGCGGGGGCGTAAGACCGGTCGTCGTGGAGATCCTTGAGGGAGGCCTATGTCTAGCAGTGGACGTCTTTTGGGTGAAATGATGATGACGAAACGATATTGGAAAACTCGAGACCCTACTAATCACTAATACTTAGTACCATCAGACCAACAGGGTAGTTCAAATTAAAACAAATCATTTATTACCAAAAGAGCGTTTTTTGGCCTTCTCAAAAGTCAATGGTCTACTATGGTACAAAAATCAAGATGAAATGGATAGCTTTTTCCCAACTATGTTTGGTTTGGCTTCCAGTCTGACGGAATCCAGCTGAATGAAATGAAAAAAAGCCAGTATTTTACAACCCAGTGCGTGGGCAAAACGATGCCCCTTGGTAAAACTGCTTGTCAGAATTCTACCTTCCAAAAATCGTGCACAGTAATAGTACAAACTTTGGATTATTCAATAAGATGCGATTACAGTAGATTACAATTCTTCTTTCATTTATAGACATATAATAAAGAAGGTACAGCTGGGGTTTCAAAGATTGAAAGAGCAAAATTTGCAGAAAAGCTGAGATTGATAGAAGTCTTGAAGCGAGCTTTGCGCAAATTCCAGCTCTATAGACAAAATTCAATTGCCTGAGCTTGACAGGTAATATCGACAACGCGACGGGAGAGAAAACATACTAAAGATTCGACTGTTTTTTATAATTTGGTGGACGTACCTGATTTCATTTTGATTTCAGCTGTAAAATTTTGGACTAAACTACCGCAGACATAACAGAATTTATGGTTATATCTATGATTTTATTATCCCTTGTATAAAAAATCACTAGGAATTTAATAACGTTGATTCATACAGCGCGGGTATCTGCAACAACGTACACAAAAACCTCATACAATACTATAGACCCTATCATAATAAAGGACTGGACGAGAAGTTCCGTCTATATCTTAATGTCAGTCACATAAATTGTTGTTCTTTTATTGCTAAATGCTTGAGAGAGAACCAAGTTTACGAGCTTTAGTCACGAAACAGGCTCGAATAACTGCAGTTTGAGATTGCACGCGGGTCATCAATGTCTTTATATTCTTCGACATCTCTGTCATCGGTATAAAATAGACCTTCTGATCATTATTTTGTAATAAAATGGTAGATGAAAGTTTCTCTAACATAGTAGCGGTAGAAATTCAATAATGTAAGGTACCATTAGGTAATGCGCTAGAAAGGTTAGGGTTTCAAGTTTAATTCTATTGAAACATTGTGGTGGATCCACATCCTACGCAAAAGCCTTTTCGGGTGAATTAATTTGTTTAAGAGTGTTGTTTGTAAGATTATTACAACATGGCTGTTAGATATAAAACATAGAAAGTTAGTGTGTACTATTTCAGTTTGATGAAAATTTGGATAAGATTACTATAAATTCACGCGTACATGTAACAGTCTTTGGTATTTCCACACTTCATCTAAAGAAAACGTAAGTACAGTCTTTATTTAGACAGTGACCTCTTCAGTAAAGCGACTCTTATCATCTAAATTAATAACTATGGCATGAGTCCTTGCGTGTCCTGATCTAACACCTTTCACAGTCTCAGTACTACTAGGACTTGATTTTAATTCACTGGTTTTCTCACTTTTATTATTGTAACCGTTACGACTTACTTCTGGTGGTCGGACATCACTACAGTTTGCTTCTCCGGAAATCTTGAACACTCCATTTTGTTTATCTTCCTTTGACTCCTCGTTAAGGTCGGTCCGTTTCTTAGGAGAATCAGTCGTAATGTCTGTCTGACTTTGCTCTGCGTTACTGTTTTCTATGCTTTTAGTTGGACTGAAGGTTTTATGTTTATAGGCGGGAGGAGCTTCGAAGGGTAAGTCTCTACCGCTGCTTGAAGACTCTTCGGCTGGTGTGACGGTACACATCAGCCGGTCTGCTACTGCACTGAACACTGTGTTCAGTTTTAAAGGCGCGGAGTGGTCGGATGGAGGGGGTTTTCTATCGTAAACTGCTGCTGCGTCTTGCATGGCACCTATTCTTCGAGATATAACTGCTCCAGGGCCACATCTCTCACGGAGCTTTTCTAACTGGTTACAGATTTTTCTGAACTCCTCCTTTTGGAAAGAAAGATTTTAGAATAAATATTAGATATCTGTATTTAAAAAACTACATTTATTACTTATTTATAGTACCTTCCAGCACAATACATTAATAATATTTACTTAAGACTGATTTTTAATAAATAAACCAACCTAAATTCACAACCAAAATTCCGACTACAACATCAAACATTTTCAACATTGCTAGACTAAGTAAGTTGTCGTGTAATCTGTCTAGCAGATTTTGAAAATTGAAAACCAATTAATAGTGCAAAATATCGTTTGAAATTTTAGTAAATTATATTTATAATTGGCAGCTAAGAATACACGAGTATATGGTGAGTACGGTTCGAATAGAGACTTCACAAATAATGTTATTTCGAGAATCATCAATATGTATCTGAAATATTAACCTATCAAAGCAGTATCTAGCAACACAATTTATTATGCATATAAATTTCATCGAAGTTATTATCCATAGGCATCAGGATTCCTAACGTAAAGCATGAATATGAATATATAAAAAGTTTATCATACATTACCTAGTCACGTGCACCGTAGAAAATGATTAATCATACAGACAGCGTAATGCTTACCTCAAGTTCCCTCTCAGTCATATTGTCGCAGAACCTCGCACTGCGATTGGTCGTCATGGTGTAGGTAGACTCTGCTGGTCTCGATCTGAACTTCCCAGTCTTCTCTCTCTCGTCTTTGCCGTGCCCCTTGTATACCATGTAAGCCTGGTAACGAAAATGTTGTAGTTAGCGAATTAGTATGGATTTTATACAAAAGTATTATCGCACAGATTTTTTCTTGGGTTGAGTATCAGAATATGTTGAATATTAGGATAATATTATCACAGGATTAAAAAAAAATATTTAAAGGAGGGTTTTAGAGGAATTTCGTAACACAATTACTTTTCACATGGAATACGACAATCCATACTAATATTATAAATGCGAAAGTAACTCTGTCTGTCTGTCTGTCTGTTACGCTTTCCCGCTTAAACCTCTCAACCGATTTTGATGAAATTTGGCACAGACAACCTTTAGACCCCGAGAAAGAACATAGGCTACCTTTTATCCCGGAAAAATTTGATGTTCCCGAGGGAAATCTAAAAAGCGCGATATAACCGAACTCCACGCGGGCGAAGCCGCGGGCGGAAAGCTAGTTGATTATAAATGTGCTGAAGCAAATAGAAACAGAACAAAAGTTGGGAATGCATCTAATCTCATCACCACCCGTGGTTGATTGGTAAAGAATGCAAGAATGCAAGGCATTAAGTCCGCCTCTGTACAGTTCATGTGCGAAAGTGTAAATAAATAAAGAAACAACGTTTATAATATACAACAACATTTTTTTTATTTATGTGAAATCCGATACATGTGTCCGGTATTTTTAAGTAAAGAATCTATGTACAAATTTTCAAAATATATCAAGAAAAACCACAAAGTTATGTGCTTGTTATCCTACTTGGGTGTCCCAACAAAAATATGGTCAACTATTCGCTGGGGCGGGCGAGCGGTGCGTTGACCTGTGGCGTCAGCTCTTGCGCGGGTCTGCACAGTACTATGATCTACCTTAATATGCGTGGCGTACTCGGTAACGACACTGCAACAATTTCTAAATGTATTTAGGAAAAAAATTAACATGGTGTAAAAATGATTGAAATCGATTCAGTTGCTTATTCTGAACAAACTATATTCAGGTTTCGCATAAACAAAAAATAACGGTGTATATCAGTCCTGAATAATTCCTGAAACAATGAATATCCAGTATTACTCTTGTGTAGTTAAAGAAAAAGACAAGGACGGTTCTGTCAACACGCGATGTTCGTTAGTGAGACATCGTATTTTCGTTTTAAATTCCAAAACGTTTGAGCATGATTTCTTTGATGTAGTGTGGGGTGGATTGTTGGAGGCACGTGTGGGGTGGACCGTCAGAGGCACGTGTAGACGGGTTGCCGGAAGCGGTAACTTTAACACGAATTTTTTCTCATCGTTGTCAAAAAAAGATCGAAGACATTTTCCGGAATGGATATTCCTGTTTTTTGTTTTATAGACATCTTAAGCGTTGATATTAAAGTATTTTTTTTTTATAATTATAAATTAGTGTTTGACCGCAATCCCGCCTGATGGTAAGCAATGATGCAATTGTTGATGGTAAAGCGCGTTAGTTTATTAAGAGCCTATTCACTCAAAAAACTCAGTGAATAGGATGGAAGACGGCAGTTGACGAGGTGATGCAATGTCAACTAACAACACGACGGGACACGAGAGGGAGATGGATCTGGGGACCCTCCACGACCAAACTGCCGACACAGCCCCTCAACCCGGCACGCCGATTTTATGTTTATAATAAATATGTATAATTAGGTATGTTTGTTTGTGTGTATGTGCTTATCCTCTGCTTATAATTTATTAATTTTATTATTTATAGCTGCCAACTAATCTTTGATTGGTAGAGGATACCTAAAGTATTTAATCCGTCTTTATACATTTTCCTGGGTCAGAGCCCATTCATCCCCTAAAATTCGTTCCCCAGCATAAAAGTTAAGGATTCGGCCTATATAGGTGCCCATTGGTCTCCTGGTAGGAGACCAATTAAAATTTTAATAAAAAATATTATTTTTAAGGTACCCATTCGTCCCCTCTAATATATATACGATATAAGTTAAAGATTCGGCACCTATTCAGGTGCTTATTGGTCCCTTGAGGTAAAATTAGCTATATTTTACATAAGAAATGGTTAACATGGTACCCTTGTGAACAGTTTATTAAGAGAATTAACTCTTTTTTCAATGACCTGTTATGATAATAAATCATAACAGATTATTGAAAAAAGAGTTATGATGAATGATAACCCGTCATGATAATAATATAACATGTCGCTAAACTTTTTTTTTCTGGATAAGGAATCATCAAATGACTTCTCCCGCTCTGGACGGAGCGGAAGGGTGTGTCAAACTTTTACTGACTAAAACACACCCGTGTTTCTTCACTTGCCTGTGCTCCAGGACCACGGTTTCCTTTTTATACAACCCGCAACCCTGACTCGGGAGGCATCGGTCTTGGTGGACCCCGTCACAATGTGCTGACATCTCTTTGAGGCGCGCGGGAAATACGACGCGCCGTCGACTCGGGCCTGGTCCTTACCGGGCTGCGAGCTGCCCCGCAGGCCCGCAGGCCCGCGTCTACGGTGGCCGGGAGTTTAATGTTATCTCCCATTCAAGGCGTCTCCTGCGGCGGCTAGCGGCGTGAGGGCCTGAGATTCCCGCTGCCTCTCGAGCTCCACCTTCTTCTTTGCCAGCATCACTGCTTTGCAGAAGGAGGAGACGGCCTGCCATGCACCCGCTCTCCAGTGACACCCTGGCGTTCCTCCCGCCTTATCCGTAATAGGAACCTCCCGAAACAAGTGTCCGGTGAGGTTAACTGTGTCAGGCGGAAGGTGAGTGCGCCGTGGCGCATCTCAAGCCACTCTTTAAGGAGGGGACTTGCCACCGCTATTGTGGCGACACATATACATGTACCTATATTAGAAGAATGAATAAAAATATTCTTCAGGGGACGAAGGGGCCCCTCAAAAGTTCCAGGGGACGAGTGGGCACAGGGTGCGAATCTTAGGGGACGAATGGGCTCTGACCCATTTTCCTTATTATTTATAAACGTTGCTGAAGGTTAAGTGACGTACAAACGTCTAAAATGTATGGTTAAACAGTCGCTAATCATTAGTTAACTTTAAGCAACGTTTATGAATAAAGGGGTCCATGCATGCAAAAGTCAAAATAAATATGGCGGAGAAGGTCGATTACGATTGTGGGCAGGGTGGTGTATTGTGTGTGTGTATTTTTACCCGACTACGGCAAAGCAAAAGGAGGGTTATGATTTTGACAGGCTATGTATGTATGTATGTATGTATGTATGTATGTATGTATGTATGTTCATCTGTTCCCTCGTAACTTCTAAACTACTTATCAGAATTCGACAAATGATATATCATTAGAAGCGTCTTAATTGTCCGCTGGTTATAGGCCATATGGGGTTTCACAAAATCTACTGTGGCGCCCTCTAGCGGACAAAACATACAGAGTAAAAAAATAAAGTTAAGATAAATATGCCGTGTTTGGTATCATTTGAAAGCGCTTTACTTGTACATTTTGAATATATATATATATTGCTAGCATTTGCGTGTGACTTTACCTGTATTCATGGGCTGGTTGCATATAATTCACATCTTTTCGTTCATAGCTTCTTTACTACTTAATAATAATAATAATAATAATAATAATAATAATATTTATTTGCTCAAAACATGGTATAACAGGTCTTAAAGATAACAGTAGTACAAACATGTTTTGCCGAGTTTAGACTCAGCACGCAAATTTGAATACAATACAAGAACAAAACGACCTACTTAACATTTCGTGTCAAAAAATTGTTTCAGACTATAGAAATTATGCTGGTTTAGCCATGCACTCAATTTTCGCTTAAAACAGTATCTTGTATTTATCAACTTAAAGTCACCAGGCAATTTATTATAAATCCGTACACACATAGCTAAGCAGCCTTTGTTATACTTTGCAAGCCTAGGAACATTGCTTAGTACGAGCATATAAGGGTCTCGTCGGTTTCGAAGACATATATCATTTGCTGTTTTGAACAATTCTTTATGTTTCCACACAAACATGCATGTTTCGTAAATATATAGACAAGGTAGCGGTAACAAACATAGTTTTTTAAATACTGGCTTGCATGATCCGTCAGGTTGAAGTCCGTATAGAGCTCTAATGCATTTTTTTTGGGCAATAAATGTTCTATGTTGGTCGGTACTGTTGCCCCATATTACAAGTCCATACCGCAGTATAGATTCCACGTATGCGTGGTAAACTAATATGGCTGTTTTTAAATTTGTAACTTGTTTTACTTGTCTGAGCGCATATACAAATTTATTTATTTTACTACAGACACTATCAACATGCATTTTCCAATTTAAATGTTCATCAATAGTTACACCCAAAAACTTGGTCAGTGTTACAGATTTGAGTTTGGGTATATTTAAACTGATATTAGATTTGTTATTATTACATTTATTAAATTGCATGTACACTGATTTGTCAAGATTTATTTTCAAATTTTGAATATTAAGCCAGTTAATTAAGATGTCAATTGTGTTGTTAATGTCAGCTTCATGGTCAGAAATTGTATTATTATTTTTGTTACATGTCACAATAATAGAAATGTCATCAGCAAATAAAATGCATTTATGGTTAGTTATTTCAGTAATGTCATTTATGTACAATAAGAATAAAATTGGCCCCAGTATACTTCCTTGAGGAACACCAAATCTGTTGCAAATATATTCAGATGCGTATAGTGTTAAGTCTTTATCATCATTTATATTTGGTATAGTGACACATTGTTTTCTGTTATGAAGGTATGACTTTATCCACTGTAAGGGTGGCCCTCTGATTCCAAGTGATTCTAGTTTCTGTAATAATGAATCGTGGGAAACTAGATCAAAAGCTTTTGATAAATCAAAAAATAGACCCGTGGTTAAATTATTATCATTGATACTAGGTAATACTACTTTCATTAGTTCATAGATGGCCAATGTAGTAGATTTATTTTTTTGGAACCCATACTGTTCATTTTTTATTATATGAAATTTATTACAATAATTTAGAAGTCTCTTGTACATACATTTTTCAAATATTTTTGAAAAAATAGGTATCAGTGTAATTGGTCGATAATTATTCATATCATGTCTTTCTCCTTTTTTGTACAGAGGCTTAATAATGGAAAACTTCAGTGCTTCTGGAAAAATTCCACAGTTGAATGACAAATTAATTAAGTATGTCAGTACGTCAATGATTTCGTTAGTACATAATTTAATGATTTTTGTATTGATTTCATCGTAGCCTTCAGATTTGGTGTTATTCAAATGCGTTATTTCTTGTCTAACTTCATTTACTGTCATGGGCCTAAGGAACATTGAATAAACAGTTATGTTTTTCACAAAGATACTTCCAACGTTTGTATCTATTAATTTATTAGTTGAATTGATGTAGTGCTTATTAAAAGCGGATGCTATTTCCACTGGGTTGGAAATGAATGTATCGTCAATTTTAATATTCCTAATAGTACTTTTGGCGTTTGTGTTGTTAAGCTCGTCTTTTATAACCTTCCAAGTAGCATTACATTTGTTGCCATTTTTGGCAATAAAGTTGATATTTGCATTCTTTTTGGAGTTGAAGATGCATTTTTTAAGGATTTTCGAATAGTTAATGTATTTGATCTTATTAATTGCCGTTTTATTTTTATAGAATCTATGGCGTAGTGAACGTTTTGTTTTACAGCTTCTTCTTAAGCCCTTACTTATCCAAGTCTGTTTCTTTTTGTTATTTATATTGACTTTTACTCTTAATTTAGGGAAGCAGAGATTGTAGAATAAGCAAAACATGTCATGAAAACGACTAAATGCCACGTTTGCGTCACTAACTGTATATATGTCATACCATGATAAACTACATAAGCATTCCTTAAACTTTTGAACATTATCCTTGCTGAAATCTCTTTTATATGTAAAATATGTCGGTAGTTTTTGTGTATTGTATTTCAGCGGAATTGTCAACATTTGTGCAGTGTCGTGGTCTGATAAGTGAAGGGGCATCACAACAGCAGTAGCGTCAGATATGTTACTAAGAATGTGATCAATACATGATAATTTACGTGTTGGCCCATTGACATGAAAATTTAGGTTATAATTATAAGCTAAATCCTGTAATTGATTTGCAATATGACTTTTTTTTTAAAGTGTTGATATTAAAGTCACCTGCCAAAACTATATTAAATTTAGATTTATACTGTTGCATTACATTGTGAAGGAGGCTATTTAATTTGCTTAGAAATTGAGTGGGATCCGATTGAGGTGTTCTATAAATACAAATAATGTTTAATTTATGATATGTAAGTTCAATACCACAAGCTTCGAACGTGTTTTGCGTTGCATACGTTTTTACAAATGGCAGGTCTTTAAAGAAAATATTTTCTTTTATTAAGATGCAAGTGCCACCTCTTTGCTTTTCTCTGCAATAGGTGGCTGCCATTTCATAGCCATGAATTTTAATATAATTTTCGTATCCTTTTTTTATAAAGGTTTCTGAGAGGCATATTACATCTGGGTCATTGTGAGCTTCTTGTAGTTCTTTCAAAGTTAGTTCAAGAATTTCTCTTTTACATATAATACTGGCAATATTCTGATGGAGAATTGTAAGTTTATTAGGGGTATCAGTTATAAGGGGTTGGGTCTCGAAAAAATGTAGTGTTCCGTTTTATGATAGGAAAATAATATGGAATGGTTCCTCTCTGACTTTTTCCTACAGGATCTTCGATAAGATGTTCCTGTTGTTGCAAGTTAGAAACCATACGGTGGAAATAGAACGGAATTGTTCCTTTTTTAGGTTTGGTAACTTTTTTTTTGTCAGTACTCCATTGGCTTTCTTTGTTTTTCGCTATTTTCTTAATAAGTTCCCTAGGATTTAAGTAATTGTTTTTGTAATCATTATAGTCTATAATATAATTGATACGTTTACACAATTCAGTTATCTTAGAGGTTCCACTTTCTAGAAATGTACATTTTTTATAGTTTTTACATATATTTTTTATGCGATAATTAAGCTTATTTATGTCTAAGTACTCACTTTTAAACACATTTAATACTATAATCGTGTTGTTATAGAATGTCTCTAGCACAGTTTGTAAATGTGATAAAACATTCCTTAAACTGTAATCATTTTCTCCCAAACATATTACCAGTTTGTCATTGAAATTTAGCTTAGAATGAAGACAATTAGTTATTATTTGACTACTTAAAGCATTCGGTTTTGTTTCTGAGATAACACTATATTTTTCATACTGCGTATGTTGCCTAGAATCTATGATCGCTGCTGCTAGGCCAACGCATTGTTGAGGACCGAAGATGAAAATTCTATTTGGCGGTTCACGTTCTTGTTCTTCAGCACCCGGAGGTGTTTGGGGGCAGACCTTGTGCACCTGGGGTAGAAGACTAGGCTTACCGTAATTGTAATGTCCTAGCGAAACAATTTTATTTTTAAAAGTTTCTATTTGTTGTTGTGCGTTAACTAATTCTTGCTGCAGGTTAGTGATTTTCCGTTGTAAATGCATAATTTTGATGCTATTATCTACACTCGTTTTTCTTGTAAGAGGAGTAGAAGGTGTAGAGAATGTCTGGTGTAGTAAAGAATGTCTTTTTCTTTTAATAGTGACGTCAAGATTATTATCAATTGGAGAATGGCAGAGTGATTTTAACATTTTTATTTCTAGATTTAATTTCATTAATTGTTGGCGAAGATTATTATTTTCCAGAATCGTATTTTCTAGCTCGTTTTCTGTACTATTGAGTTTACATGTCAGCTCTGTTATTGTGTCTTTCATTTCCAGGATAGATATAGTTTCCGATATAGTACCGTCCACGCTTTTAGAAAGCTTACTAGGGGTGATATACGATTCATCCGATGTTTCATATTCAGTTATTATATGCGAGTCTAACATTTTGAAGCTATTTGGGGTTCCGGAATTTTCAGCTTGAAGTTGTGGACTGCCCTGGACCTGTTGTTGTACCTGTTCTGGAGAAGAGCGGTTTATTTGTGGTCTTTTCCTTGTAGTTATGTTAAACGTCTGGCTATCATTTAAGACTTTTTTACTTTTGATGCATGCAGTACATCTCCATTTTCTTTTAGATTCCTGATCCAACAGGCGGTAAGTTTGTTCCGGGTAGCCAATGCAATCTGGTTCATAGCGCTTGTTACACGTTGAGCATAATGCGGTCTTTTTGATGTCAACAGATTTCTTGCATTTAAAACAAGTAGTTTTTTCTTATAGGTAGGTTATCAGAAGAAGACCACTGCAGTACCATTAGAAGGGCCTTGATATTCTGTTAGTTATGAGCTATAAAGCTTGTCACCAAATTTATCTAGTATTGCGCCCTCTAGCGGACAAAAAGTTCTATGTTAATATAAAATTAAAATAAATATACCGTGTTTGGTATCACGTGAAAGAGCTTCACGAGTGCTTTATGCTTGTACATAATTACAAGAATGCTTTAATGATGTTAAATATGAGCGATAAGAGTAAAGCGCGGATCACGGGAACTGTGAATCGCTTTATGCAATGTAGAGCAGTGTGAATATAATTAGAATATGTAATGCACTAATGAAAACGACATAAGCTGGGAGTAACTCCACGCGGTGAAGGCGGAAACAGTTTGATAACTGGCTAAATCTCCCATAAAAAAGGCCTCTGCACTATATGCCTTCGGGCTTATGTTGTTATATGTGCGTGTAGGTGTAATATGTCAAGTACCTAGTTTTTAGTTCATCAGTTTAACTTTTGTTAATAATATGCGCCACAAATACACTTTAACACCAAAATAGTACAAATAAAAAAAGTTAAAAAACTAAAACCCGACTACGACAAAAAACGACGCTGAAAAAGTAATAAACAAGATTTTCAGAATACTGAACTGAATAAAGTTGCTAATGTAGTTGCAAGTAAATGGACACAGTAGTAATGTCATACAATACTATTCTGAAGTATGCAATATTCACTATGTAGAGATAAATTTTCATTTTCGGAAAGGCGTAGTCACACGTTGTCAAAGTGCTATGGTAGGTAGGTATATGTAACGTGTGACTACGCCTTTCCACACATGAAAATTTATCTCTACATAGTGAATATTGCATACTTCAGAATAGTATTGTATGACATTACTACTGTGTCCATTTACTTGCAACTACATTAGCAACTTTGTTCAGTTCAGTATTCTGAAAATCTTGTTTTATACTTTTTCAGCGTCGTTTTTTGTCGTAGTTGGGTTTTAGTTTTTTAACTTTTTTTTATTACTATTACACAGGCAGTCTCCGAATGAGACAAAGCCAATCCTGTAGCATTCAATACCGCCAAAACACAGGCATATCTTTTCACCGCCAAGAGGAACCCGTTCACCTTGGCTCTTACTTTTCAGAATGTATCCTTAGAGTGCACCGACCGCCTTCAGCTTTTGGGAGTTGAGATTTCCTCGAACCTAAACTTTGGGCGGTTCATCGTAAAGGTCCGGCGATACTTCACACCAAGGCAGCTTCGAATGTTGTATAAAGCACAGGTCCGTTCGTGTGTGGAGTACTGTAGCCACATTTGGGCTACTGCTACGAAATGTTACCTGGCTACTTTATATTCAGTGGAAAGGCGTACGGAGAGGCTGATTGGCGACCCAGATTTAACTCAAAACGGTCTCCAAAGCCTGGAACACAGGCGTAGAGTAGCCAGCCTTTCGGTCTTCTTTAAGATGCATTCTGGTGAGTGTGCAAGGGAATTGCATGATTTAATTCCCCCATCTCCGTTCCACCATCGGACGATCCGTCGTACGGCGATTTTCTACCCTTACGTTGGTAACACCACTACGATCCGGACGAAGCGTTTCGCTTCCTCTTTTATACCGCGTACATCGAGGGACTCAAACAATTTGCCAGCGGCGGTGTTTCCGTCACTACAATTTGATATGATTTAATTTAGTAATGTATAGAAGCAACTTATTTCGATGATTGTAATTGCGAGCTTTACTTATAACAACTGATGTCATGTTATTTAAACAGAAAAGAGAAAAACAAAACAATTAACTCTAGGAAACTATCAAATTCAACCTCTTTACCATCAATGGAGATTGCAAGCAAGCCAAAACAGAATGGGCTCTTTATAATTAACTCAAGGGACAAAAATAAAGAATACCCAATAAACAATGCGATAATATTTTCTTCTCAGCCCAACCACAAGATAACACAGCATCATATAATAACGCATAAAGAGTGGAACGTAGTTCTTGCCAACTACTTTGGGATCGTGGCCAAATTAACAGCAATGACTGATGTGACGGGTTACTTACTGCTGGATGGTCAGCTGCTTATACTGTAAGGAGACTAATAATAAAATGAATGTAAAAAGCCGCTTGAGGAACCTAAGATTCATTTGTTTATGCCGTCATAGCGATATTTTTTTGTTCTTATATATTACGACATATTCCCAAAAAAAAATGTTTGTAACTATGAGTTTATGGAAATGTAACTTGAATTTCTACAAGATAAAGTCCAGTTTACTCCAGATTTCGAACATTTTTGTATTTTTTCAATAATCCCAGTCATTTTAAAATCAACTTAATCACCATAACAATAAAGCTGGTATAGGTTTAGCCGAAAATAAAGACAATTTGAAGCGAAACATACAAGTTCGCCCACTGCAGATTTTAAGCCACCTTTTAATGCTTCCGTCATTCAAATTGGCGATTATTTTTTAACCGACTTCAAAAAGGAAGAGGTTACTCAATTCGACCGTATATATGCTTTTTTTATGTTTGTTCGCGCGTAACTTCGTCGTTTATGAACCGATTTTGATAATTCTTTTTCTCTTGGAAAGAAGACGTTCCCAAGGTGGTCCCATGATAAGGATATCAGGGTTTGATGGTGGAAGACCAGAGAAAACAAGGGGAACTTTCAAAAATTGCAGGGGCGACTAGTGCATTTCTTAGCATTTTCATTAAGTATTTTAAAGCACTACAATTTAATAAAGGTCTGGAGTAGATCTGATGATGGAGCCGGGAGACAGTCGAAGGAACTCCTCAACAATTCACAGCGGCTACCTTGTGTTTGGGCTCGATTAATTTGTATTGATAAGAACTTTACACCTAGATGGGTTGTGACTGTCATAAGAGCTCTAATGATGAAGACAAAGGCCAGTTCCGGGAACTCCTCAACGTTTTACAGTAGCACTTCATTCACTCATAGTAGTTGGACTTCATTCATTTATATTGATGAGACCTTTGCACCCATTGGGTTAAAATAATGGTCTGCAGTAAATTTCATGATGAAGACCATAGGCAGTTGAGGGAATACTTACGGGTAAAAATTAAAGTAAACAAAATTACGTCATTTCGCAACTATATTTGCGTCAGCTTGCAGTCTGACCGGATTCAACTGAATACATAGTACTTTTAACAACTAAAAAGTGTAAAATAAAAACTTTTTTGCAAAAAAACAACCGACTTACAAAAACCACTACAAAGTGAAAAATAACTAATTTCGGAAGTCGGTGTCAACAAACGAATATATATAAAACCAAAGACACCGACTTCCGAAATTAGTTATTTTTCACTTTGTAGTGGTTTTTGGAAGTCGGTTGTTTTTTTGCAAAAAAGTTTTTATAATCAATCATGCATGATACTTATGACCCTTGAAGTACATATTGTCTGCTTGTATTACGCTCTTGCTAATAAAAAACATGGGATATTGGTTTAATTGTTTACAGGCTAGCTTCGGAGAAAAATGGAATGAAATGTCAATGTAGATGTCAACAACTGATCCAGAATTGCTTATTAATTTCGGGCGATAAACAAGGTCAAACCTTAGTCCCTTAATTGGATTGACGTTTCGTTACTGCGAGTATTTTACGAATAATATTATTTAGTAAATAAAGCTTAGGTATTAGAGCATAAAACCAAAAGGCCTGGAATTCTCGTAATTTAACAGGTTCGAAATCCAGTCGAAAACTCATTTCGGCGACGAATAAATTGTCAAGAGATTTGCAAGTATTTTTTGACACTTTTTTTTTTGGGACAAAACCCGACACACATTATCCCACCCACTACAACTCCTGAAATCTGCAATGAAGCTCAACGAGTCCCGGAGAAACGATTCAACTGTCTTGGGTCCCCTTGGGGCAACGAAATTAATCAGAAAAGAATAGCGGAGGAGTAAGAAAAAAGATATTTTTTCCACTTCCCTCCATAACAAGCAGGAGACAGAATAGAACTGGGACAATTGGCACAAAGGGACATTATTGCAACTGGGAGAAGCCCAGATTGCCAAGCACCACGGAATAAAATTTGATTAAGTTAATGGGTCCTAAGTAGGTAGGTATGTGCTGTTACAATTGATTCCAATAATAGGTATGGCATAAGCGCCTGAATTTTTTGACATATGGAGATTGAGATCAACCGATCGATTTTGTAGAAATCTGTCAAAAGTTAGGGGAGTTGAATTATTTATTTTTTTAGGGCGCCCGCGCATTTTGTTCACTGTTTTATATGCTCCGCTCCTATTGGTCGCAGCGTGATTTTGTATAGCCTAAAGCTTTCCTGGATTAATGGGCTATCCAAGGCAAAAATAATTTTTCATATAATACCAGCAGTTTTTGAGATTAGCACGTTCAAACAAACAAACAGCTTTATATATTAGTAAAGATTTAAAAAGTACCCACACATCAAAAACATTTAACGTTGTAAATAACTTAAACTGTATATTTTTGGCCTGATGCATATGACAATAATGCCGTAGGTACATAACATTGGCAGTTCATCGGCTCGAACATGGAATACAATAATTAATTAAAAAAAAAAAAGTGAAATTCTAATTTTATAAATAACTAGCGGCCGCGAGCGACTTCGTTCGGTGGTTTAATTATGCTCCGCTCCTATTGGTCGCAGCGTGATGTTATATAGCCTAAAGCCTTCCTTGATTAATGGGTTATCCAACGCAAAAGGAATTTTTCAAATCGGACCAGTAGTTCCCGAGAATAACGCGAACAAACAAACAAACTCTTCAGCTTTATATATTAGTATAGATACAGTATTAATTGTTGAAATATTTATATGAATGTCTAATAAATTTCATCTCATATAGAAAACGAAGAAATGACAATATGATATCAAGTACCAACACCTCAGTTGTAAAACAACAAATGATTAACGGTTAAAATTAAGGTGCATTTTTTATTTTGCTTTTAATTATGGACAATTTCTCGTGGCTTTTATTATATCGTGGTATATATGGTATCTAAAAGTTGATAATGATGAATTTATCGTGGAACACAACAAGATCGGGTATTACTGTGATCATTTTCATCATCATCATTCATCATTTCAGCCGAAAGACCTCCACTGCTAGTGCACTTCCGGTGCGTGGTCGCCATTTTTACAGGACCCATCGGCCCCATCGGGCATCGTTCCTACGGGCAGTATGCCTGGCCCACTACCTTTTAAGTGTTGTAATTCTTGACTTGGGGCTATGTCGGTTACTCTCGTTCTTCTGCGGATCTCCTCATTTCAGATTTGATCACGCAGTGAAACTCCAAGCACAGCCCTCTCCATTGCTGTGATAAGGCAATGTAACTGTCAAAAGTGTCAATCCTTAGCATTAGTTAAAATGACAGCTCACTTTGAACTCATGACAGTTTTCACGGTGACATTTTCCAGAATATAGATCAGCGGACTGTGAACATTCCCAAAATTATTAGAATTGATTAGATTAGAGAGGTAGAATACACCTCATGTATCTCCTTCATGTAAGGTAGAATCCATTGAACTTATGGTCGAATAAGTATTATGGTTAGGTTAACACCTAATCTTAACGGTACCAATGAATTTTGGTAAAATTAAAGCTGCTTGGGGACATGAGGTGTATCTATCTAATTTCACAAGCCTGTATAATTTCTGCATGGCAACCACCCCGGCGGCCTAGTGGTTAAAACACCAGCCTCTCAAGTATCAGTGTGCGGGTACGATTCCAGGTCAGGCAAGTACCAATGTAGCTTTTCTAAAGTTATATGTACTTTCTAAGTAAGTATATCTTGGACACCAATGACTGAAGATGAAGGAAAACATCTTGAGGAAACCTGGACGTTATAAGTCTGAAATGGCCAACCCGCATTGAGCAAGCGTGGTGATTACGCTCAATCCTTCTCTGTATGAGAGGAGACCTTTGTCCAGCGGTGGGACTATAAAGGGTTGATGATGATGAACCACCCCGGTTATCCCTTTTTACACAATTTAGTCTTTTGTCAGTATTAATAGGTTGGTCTCTATGGTAGGAGTCCACCTCGACCTGCCATCTCCATCTTGGCCAGCTATGATATCGTTGTGCGTTTAGGTATCGATGGTTCTTTTAGCACAAGACAGCCTCCGCTGTGTGGCGGTAGTGTATGCGGCCGCTGCGCAAGGAGGCGCGGCTGCGATCCCCGCGCTGTGCAAATATTTGTATACATGAATATGAATATTTGTACTGGTCTGGTCGTGCCTCAGAAAACACGTTAAGTCGTTGGTCTCGGTTACCATACGAACATCTAATGGCAGTAGTTACGGGTTGTTGGAGCCCTCAAAAGTCCACCAATTTGTCTTACTGCAATGCTTCGATATCGCATTCGGGTTGCGGAAGTCAGACGGCAGTCGCTTTACGGACAATATCGAAGTTTAGCTAAAATCAGTAGTTAGTAAAGCGGACCCCAGACCCCAAAGCTGAAAAAAAGCTTCGGCTGCGACTGGGATTAACGCTGAGATGATGATGATGGTGTTCTTTTAGCATCACATCGGCTGCTGGCAGAAGTTACCTCTCACCAGACAAAGTCTTGCCGCCAAGCGATTCGTTGTGTTCCGGCATGATGTCTGGTGAAGCCGTACGGAGGACGGGTCTGAGTTGTGTTGCGATGTGTGCCGGGTAGGATGCGCCAAATGTTGTTGTGTCGGGAGTTCGGTCGTGGAGGTTCTCCAAATCAATTTCCCTCTGGCGCAGCATCGTTGGTCGTGTTGTTGGGTTAACCATTGAATCACCTCGCTCAACTGCCGTCTTCCTTCGTATTCACTCATTTTTTTTTAAACTGGCGCACTTTGTCATCTACGATTGCATTACTGCTTACCATCAGGTGGGATTGCGGTCAAGTATTAATTTATAATTATAAAAAAAAAAAACTATTTCGTATTGATAGTGCGCGAGGCAATAGCAGCATCCTGCAGTACGATTCTGTAATCATCTGAAAACTTAACGAAGTAAGCTTGACACTTTTGACAGCTTATTAAAATACTTCGTAGTACGGAAGAAGTACGGACGACAGCAGGCCAAAAACAAATGTAAAGATGATTACAATAAGTTGTTTAAATTTTGTAAAATTCTTCCTGTCCGCCTAAAGCATAATTATCTAGTTCTGGTCAGCAGTTATGGTAGCTGGGAACGTCACTCGCTAATAACCCATAACTACGCAACTAAGATGGTGCCAGCAGGTAAATTTAATGTACCAAGAGTTAGTGATTATTTTGGCGACCGAACGCTGGACAAAAGAGGACCATACTGGCTCAACCAATTGCCTGCTGACATAAGAGGTCAGAAAACAAAAAGAAAATTTGCCAGAGCACTTAAAATGTTCTTACTCAGTACGCTGTAAGCAATTTTGTAAGACCTGATATTGTTGATGTAACTTTTTTGTAATATTGTTGCATATTTAATTATTGCTGATGCACTGTTTGTTCCGTTCCCGCAGACAAACCGTGAAAACGGTTTTGCGGGGCATAGCATTTATCCCAATGTATTGTACACGTGGAGATTAAGAAAATAATAGCTTGATGTGCTGTCATCTGTACTATCTGCAAGATCATCTACATTGCCAAAAACAAGATTTTGATTAAGTAACTTATACGCTTAGCAGTTTACCTGCCAATTGAAATTCTGTAGCAAAATTAATTTCGTTGAGAACTCTTGAGTAATCGGTTTAAAACTTCGTCCACTTTCATGATTCAATATAAACTTTCAACGGTTTTTTTTTCCATTAGCTACTCTCCTGTACGTGGGTACTTACGTAGAGAGAAAGTTGCAAGTGTTAAGAGTTTGAAACTACTTTCGCGAATGAAGAGATATACATAGTTACACTTGTTGAAGAAAAATAATTTTAAATTTCTCTGTTTATTAAGAAATAGTGTTGGATAAGTTTATTTTTGTTAGTAATATAGCGCAGATTGTTGTTGAAGTTTCCTTATTGTTTAGTTCGAGTCTTAACAAATTAGTTTTGCAAAACTTCGGATGAACAAAAACGGAAGAGCTATGAAAATATTATTAGCAGGCGATAGCATAAAAGAAAAACATCAAACTTCAACTTCACGAAACGTCTTTATTTTAGTATATATAAGACGACCGTCAAGAAAATTAAGCTAATACAAAATGGCTAAGATTTTTTTTTGTAACTCCTTACTATTTACCTACAGCATTCGAAGTATGGTATAAGAACCTTTTGAAATTTATTCTCCCTTAATCGTGTTAGGCCCGTAATAATTTCTTAAAGACATCTTTTTTCTTAGTTGTTTAGATGCATTTCGACTTTTAGCCGTGACTTACATAACTAGGTACATTAATATCAAATCAGTTGCCTTTATATACACATATTTTTCTTGTCATGAAAAACGACGGTTTGTTTGAAGTGTGTAGGCTTGCTCGTTACGGGCTCTTTACGACCTTGATGTGAGCGGCAGCTAAGGGCGGTAAAATCAAAAGCATAAAACTGTTTAAAGTACGCCACGAGACGCTACTCGTAGCGAAAATACGCGCTGTTTTATTCGAGCAATGAGTGCACCGCGGCGCTGACAGCGGTGTGGAAAAGACCGTATCAGTGGCGAAACTTCAAACAAAAACGTGTGGACGATTTTGTAGCTGTAATGGATACCGAAGAATTTATTAACGAATATATTGTGTTTTACAGATTTTACCATACATAATTATGTATTTTCTTAGTATATATTGGACACCAATGACTGATTAAAAAGGTGAAGGAAAACATCTTGAGGAAACCTGGACTTTAAGGCTGAAATCGCCAACCCGCATTGAGCAAGCGTGGGTATTACGCTCAATCCTTCTCTGTAAGAGAAGAGACCTGTGCCCAGCAGTGGGACGCAGAAAAGGTTGACAGTGATACATATGTGCTGCAGAATATATCTAATTGTGTACACATAAAACTTACATATTTCCTGTGTAGATCTTCGTCTAAGCCGCAAAATCCAGTTCGCTCGCTTCATCTCTCATATTAAGAATATTTTGTTTTCTAAATATATTGCTATTTAAACAATGAGGGGATAATTTTAATAAAGCCGATTCAAGATCCGAATTTAATTCGAATTAGGATTGTTCTAAATTCAAACAGACCAAGTTCGGTTTTAATCCAAAAGTCACTACCTGCGCTCATTACCTGTCCCATGCTCATAGAAATAGAACAGACCTGAAGAACTGAGAAACTGTCAAAGAAATTTGACAGATTGTAGTAGCTTGATTCGCTGTCGTCTGTACTATGGGTACTTGGGACTATCATTTCACGGAGTCGGATCGGACGTAGTGAAAAACCGCCCTTATGGAATTTGGAAAATGACGGCACGATTTTTCTATTGTGCGGTTTATTAATGGGAGGCGTTTATAGGCGTAATGCCGAGCCGTAAATAACCCGTACCATTTACAAAGGGCTTCTGGTTCGTTCAAAATCTCAAAACCTCCAGTAATTAAACATTGCTTTTGTTTTTTCTATTGATTTATTAGTTTTATAGTACTAGTCATGCTTGTGGCATGTTAATTGTATTAATGGGACATATAGCTTTATGTTTTGGCAGAAAATTATTTTAAATTATAAATATAAAAAGCGTAAACAGTATAGCCCACAACCATTGATAAAATATTAAACAGATACGATATATTCTAACAAACTGACCAAAAAAAAAATGTGCCGAACACAGCAGCAGCACACATGCATATTTTTATTCGTCATACATTGGTACAGTGTGAGTGAGATGGGGCACAATCTAAAGCATAGAGAAGAAAAAGATGGCTAGTGTTTGTCGTTTGCGCTGTTAGTGTTTGTCGTTTGTTTTTACGAGTGTATCGAGAATGACTAAGGCGAGATGCAGGACTTTCCTTCCTTTTGTACGCTTCATTTTCAGTGCGCTAATGACATATCTACCTTAGTTTAATATTTTATCAATGCCCACAACCATAAACAGTACAACCAACAATACTACTATTGTTGGTTGTTCATAATCGCAGTAGCAGTTGAGTTGCGATGTGTGCCGGGTACGATGCGCCAAATGTTGTGTCGGGAGTTTGGTCTTGGAGGGTCACCAGACCTCTGGCACACCATCGTTAGTCGTGTGGACTAAAGTAATATATATCTTCTGTCCTTTTTTTAATGAAATGGAGAGAAAAAGATGCACTAAACTTAAAATTAGTCAGGACTTAGTTTCGTTTGTGAATAAAGAATTTGAAGGAATTTGAAGCTTCTATGTATAGGTTAATGGACTGTAATTGCACTGATAATTTAATAAAAACCACGAGCTACGATACAAGACGTGCGGTTTATTCAGAACTTGACACAAAAGAGATATGACAGACAAAACACCATGTTGCCATACATAAATATACATTAAACGTTGCCATACATAAACACAACAGAAAATTAAAAGGTTAATGTTGGTTTCCCAACAGAATTCAGTGACATTGGCGCCGATTCTGTTGTTCACAAACTAAACTAATTTTAAGTTAACTGCATCTTTTTCTTTCCATCTCGTTAACAATAGGATAGAAGATGACATTATGGTTTAATCCTTTCAAATTGGGAAGAAAACTGACAAATCTCGCCACTAGAGGCGCTGATATCGTTTGACCCAAATAAACTGTCAAAACCCATTGTAATTTGTTCGAGTTCACGTTGTTTATAAAAAATATGCCGCGTTGTGTAGCAATTTGTTGCAATAATAATGGAAATCACTCTTTCCCTAAAGATACCTATGCATTTCAATTTGGAACAGAATATATAAATAGATTTCAGCAAAGATTATGTTGATGTCTCTATAGCTTCCGGGGGGCGGTAAATCAATTTTTTCTCTTGAATTTCTTGTTCTTGAGGAAGGAAAGAAGTAAAAAGTTAAAAGGGTTAGTTAAAAGGGTTGAAACTTTCAAAATGTGGCAATAATAAGTACATTCATATTTACTTAAATATAACTAAAGAAACATTAAACCTAATACAAAATTAATGTAATTTAAAACACTAATAAGTCTGCATTCAGTTTAAAGTCTGGGCATTGTTATTTGCCTGGTAATTAGATCAGCTTTTCGTCCTTTTACTGAAGCTCCTCTAGACTTTTAACTCCTTTTTTTAACTTGAAACAGTCCATGTACAATACATTGCTCTGCTTTACCTAAAAAAACTCGTCAAACACAAAAAAAAAACTCAACATAAAACGTGATACGACTGACAGCTAATATTGTTATGAGTCAAACGCCATCAGCGACATCTGCAAATAGCTTTGCGTTTTCTTCCCCATTCTTTCCGTTCTTCTGAACGGAAAAGGCAAAGGCATAGTACGCCATACAGCCTAGTCTTCAGTACATATTCTCTTGAGTAAACTTCTATCCTAACTTATCCTAATTAATCCTAACTTATCCTAGCTTATCCTAAACTTATCCTAACTAATCTAACTCCTTTCGTTTCCCGCGTTTGGATGATAAGGAGCGGTTTAGCGTAAAGACATGATGCGGCCACTATGCTACAATATTTCACTGTTCTTTTTGAATTATTCACTGAATGCACTTTTTACTACATAAATCACGCGTTTTTATTTAGTAAACGACACTATAAATAATTTTAAAAGTCCAATGAAAAATGAGCGTGACACTCATCTTGACATTCCCGCTAAAAAACCACTCCATAGACAGTTTAGATGCGATTAAAACATGGCCACTAAAAATACACCAGTTTACGTCAAGAGCGCACTAATTTGACAGGTCTTAACTGACATTTTATCTTCTGGCCTTTTCTTAATGAAATAGGAAGAAAAAGTTATTCTTCTCACTTATTCTTCTCAGCGAAAGCAGTAGGAAGTGGCGAAGGGCGGGAGATTTTGGGGAATGTCTCATGTAATATTGACGTTCAAAAAGTGCTGATTCTCAGCCTAATTTTCTTGGTTGACTTTCCAAGTTTATTTTTATCTTTTATTTTCCTTATTGTTCTTTTCTATATACGTCTGTTTCCCTATTTCTTGTAAAATCAATACGATTCTGTGGACGTGGGTTCTGTGTCTGTTAACTATTATGTATACCTTAGCTAACTATTAACGTAAGCTAACACATAACTGCAGTTTTTTGTCCAAATAAACAAAATAAAAATAAATAAATAAATACTCAGCAGTATGCAGCTTCCAGACAAAAACGACCTACCATTTAGTTAACAACTTGGGAAATCCCAATCAACAACAAAAAGGGAAGGAAACCATTTATTGACTTTATCATGCAGATTTGTTTAAATTCGCTCATTACGGGCGCCGCTAATAAATTCGGTAACTTAACTTTTGGTATCCCACAAGCAAATAATTGCACGTTACGGTGAAGGGCTTGTACCTTTTTAAATAAATATTTGTTTTTCAACTTCGACTGTTATAATTAAATTAGGCTTAGGGTGTTTTTTTTTTTTTTTAATTTATAATATGTTACCATAAATATATGTATTGTTTTATACAATTTCTAGGAAGTTTATGCATTTCCTAGGACATTTATTTATTAAATCGGTGTTGAAACAATACTTTATACATTTTCTAAATAGCTTCGGAATTGTATAAATTTCCTGGGGTTTGTATAGAATTCCTAGATTTCCTACATTTCCAGTAAGATTTCACTCACCTAGTAATGTATCGGTACATTTACGTTTTTCATATTAAACGGACACAAGGATCAAAGATCGTATAAATGTTTGAAAATCACTACATATTATAAAACAAAGTCACTTTCACTTTCCCTATGCCCCTTTGTATGATTAAATCTAATCGCCGCTATGTTTTTTACGTTCACAGTTTTTTTTTTAGTGTAGGTATTTAAATCAAATCAAATCAAATCGTTTATTGCAATTTAGTATCAACCTAGCACCCGTGCGATGCCGGGGCGGGTCGTAGTAATGATTTAATTTTAGATGTTTTTACAGATTCATGACTATAGGTAATAGTAACCAAATGCAGTGGTCAATGGGTTCGAGATACTAGTATCATCATCAGCCCCTACTCGTCCACTGCAGGACATAGGCCTCATGGCACGCCAACAAGCTCGATCCTGAGCAGTTCTCCGCCAGCCACTACCAGCCACCTTTTTGATGTCGTCGCTCCATCTCGCCCAAGGGCGTCCCACGCTACGTTTGCCGAGACGCGGTCTCCATTCGAGGACTCGTTTACCCCAACGGTTGTCGGTCCTGCGGCATATGTGACCAGCCCATTGCCACTTCAGCTTGCTAATCCTCTCAGCTATGTCTGTGACTCTGGTCCTCTGTCGGATCACCTCATTTCTGATACTAGTATAGACGCTAATAAATATAAGGATATGTTATTTTTATGTTATTTTTGTTGTGCCAGTGATGACCTAAGGAACTGAGACGTGGTCGCTAACAATGGGCCTTATAAGAAAGCTAAGGTCACTCAAAGGGAGTTTCACTGCGTAATCAAATTAGAAATGAGGAGATCCGCAGAAGAACGAGAGCAACCGACATTGCCCGAAGAATTGCAACACTTAAGAGGCAGTGGGCTGGGCACATTGCCCGTAGGACGTAGGACGGGTGCTCGAGTGGCGACCACGCACCGGAAGACGTAGCGTGGGTAGGCCCCCGACAAAGTGGAGCGACGACCTGGTGAAGGTCTAGGAAGGAAAACCACTAGATTCGGGAGGCGCAGGACCGCTCGTCATGGAGATCCTTGGGGAGGCCTATGTCCAGCAGTGGATGTTTTTCGGCTGAAATGATCAAAATCAAAGCATTTATTTCAAATAAACCAGTTACAGGCACTTTTGAATTGTTAGAAGGTCGGTCAGTCAGTAAGGTGAAGCTAGTCACCCATTCCAAAGAGTAGGTAGGTACCTATGGAGAAGAACGGGCAAGAAACTCCATGGACACTCTTTTAAATTATCAAGCTATAGATACAAATATTTAATTACATCATTCAAGTTGAAATCAACCGCTTGAGAACGATGCAGAAATATAATTATGGAAACACACAAAAAAAAAAAACGACAATTCAGAAATTAAAATACGCCGTGGCAGCTAAGAGATGACCAGTCCCCTCTGACGGCGTCCGTTGATGATGATGATGATTTGCCAATATATTACAAGGCGGGCGATATGTATACTTATATTATCATTACAGTGTTCCATTGCTGTAGTGTATAATTAATATACAAATTACATACATATCACTTTACCTTTGCGAACTCGCTCAGTGAACATGACAAAATGTTGCCATTTCCTGCAAGGGAAACGGCAACATTTTGCACACAAATTAAATTAAATTTTTAAAACGTGTGCATATTTTTCATTCTATCTTTTTCTTTAGAAAAGGGCAGAAGATAATTGTTAGTTTTCTTTTGTCAAATTTTAATTCTATAGACAGTTTAGACGTGATTAAAAATATGACGACTAAAATGTCGATTTACGTTAGGGACTAGTTTGACATTATCATCCCATGTGGTCCTGGGCTTAGAATAGTACCAACCCATATCCTCCCGTCGGTGTCTCAAGAGGCGACTAAAGGAACTCTCACCAGGAAGTGGGCAGCAGCGCTTCTCCTGTGGAATATCAAATTACCTCGATTTCCAACCCGCCTGCCAAGCGAGGGGATTATGGCAAACCCCCAAATCGAATGAAAGCCTTTGTCCAGCAGTGAAGAAGAAGCAACTAGCAGTGGTGAAGAAGAAGAAACTAATATTTATCGTCTGTCCTTTTCTTATTGAGGTAGAATGAAAAAGGCTATCCTAAATTGATATAATGTAAAGAAATCCCCCAATATGTAAAAAAAGGTTAGGTAAACACGTGATATATAATATAAAATATTACGTAATCATCATTTTGTAATAATATTTTTTCCCGCGAATTAATCTAACTTCCCCGAAATTTGGTAATTTTTAAAAAAGTGACGGCATCATTTTGGCGGTATTATTATAAACGATGCGACCACGGGCTCGTGCCCTGCCCCCGGTCGCCCGCACATGGATTACCTACCGCACGTGTATTAAGTTACCTCTTCTTGCGAAATAATATTTACTTTTTTTCGGGGATTTTTTTAAACTTTAGCTCGGCTTTGTGGGCATGAGTAGAATCAGTATCGATACCTAACAATACCTTCACGGATCGGACAGGGTTTTCTTTACTTATTGTATAAAATCCTTCTAGCCACGAGTTTATGGGTTTGATTCCAAAGTCAAATATGAATTATTATTTTTTTCCAGAAAATACATTGTTCAATACAGGAAGACCTACCTACCAATAAAGAAAGAAGAGATATTGTATTCTGCCTGCAAGCAATCGTGCATATTGCATTAATTAATAAGATTGTTGAATTTCACATTTTAGCTAAAACACACTTGTGTTTAATTTTTACAACTTTGTATTCATTATCTAAATAAAACCAAATCAGACCAAATCAAAATAAGTAACATTACATCTAGCGCTTGCCTGCGATTTTGGTCAGGTCATCTGACCACCTAGTCGGTGGGTGTCAGACGCTGCGCTTGCCAAGTAACATTGATGTAGTTCAATGCTTTAAATTGTATTGTTTGGCTTTGTATTGTGATTTTAATTGATTTTTTTTTATGTTAACATTACAGCAACATCGTATAATATTGTTAGATTGCTTATTAAATAACTTATTCTTTAAGTTTTATTCATATGTCATTTTTTTATCATTTCTGTCTTCCATACTTTTCGTTTTCGTTCCATAATTTCACGCATTAACCTACTCGACTGTTTTAAATTATTTCATATACCTAGGAGCTGTCTCCATAGACAGGCACCCTTTGGGACCGAAATCCTAAAAACTAACATATAGTATTTGCTGAATAATAAAGAGGGTTCCTTGTTTTTTTTAATACATATTATAAACTAGTCCTTGACCGCAATATTTTGTCTTTCCTTACGATAAAATGACCATATTTATCGCCACATGTAATGTTGTTTCTCTGAGTGCTTCTTATGACTGTGGCTCTGGTAAATGTTAGGTTACTACGCTAACCCCATATTTCGGTAAGTGGTTTACGGTATTATTACATAATTACCTAATTATATTATACAATATATAAAGAAAACCCTGTCCGATCCGTGAAGGTATTGTTAGGTAGGTATCGATAATTGATTCTACTAATGCATATAAAGCAAAGCTAAATTATAAAAAAAAAATTGCCTAAAAAAATAAATGTTATTTCGCAAAACGAGGTAACTTAATACATGTGCGGTAGGCAATACAATGCACGGCCGAAGGGGGACAGGGCACGCAGCACGCGGTCGCATCGCTCATTCATAATACACAATACCGTTGAAAACGGTGTTGTCGCTTTTTTAAAAATTACCGAATTTTGGGGAAGCTGGAATTAATTCGCGGAAAAAAAGATTATTTCAAAATTCATTAATATTGCTTCTATGATGATTATGTAAAATTTCATATTTTATTTGGTCATTTGTTTACATAACCTTTATTACCCTTATGGGTCGGACGGGGTTTTCTTTACATATTGTATATATGTATGTTTTTTATGTTACCAACATGTGATTGACCGCAATTCCGTCTGAACCTGATAAAACCTGTGATCAAATCGTTGATAGTAAAGCGCACTACTTTATTATGATTCACTCTAACCGTGAAGATACTTAAATTGTAATCGGATGGGAAGACCGCTGCGCGCAGAATGTTCCAGTCCTTCGGTGTGCTTCCGTGGTATAAAAGACGTGCTAAAACGCTTCTTTCGGCCCGACGGTATCAAAAACGTACTGTGGATACTCACCGTACGTCGGGTTGTATGATAATAGAACGATGATGGTCATGTAATTTCCGCGCACTCTTCAGAGTAGTCTCCAGTATATCTTATAGCATAGTGAAAGCCTGGTGTGCGCCTGTGCTTTAGATTTATTTAAATGTATTATGTATCCAAGGAGTTGAGAGAGAAGAAAATTTCTGAGCGTATAAGGAACACAATACTACACGCCAAAACCAAGATATATTTTATCATGGTTTTAGAATAACCGAGAAAGTCTACAAACTTAAGTGGGATTGCGCTGGATATACATTCAGTATGCCAAATGACAATTTATTAGGCTCAGAGAACCAGCGATTTGGTCTCACTGAACCGCACGAAGCTGGATCAGCTTGACTCCCGAAATAGTCTAGATGTCGAGCTAGTCCCTCAATCTTTCTGGTTGAGGAATGGCAAAAGACAGAGTTGTGTAGAAAACACTTTTGTATTTGTTTGTAAAGGTTTCCATCTTTGCCCTACATTGAGATCATACAGATAGTTGGAAGAGGTGTAAGTCGTGATGGTTTAGCGGTTAATGGTCGAGGTTGAGGGTTTAAAGTTTGGGCAAATACCAGTATAACCTATCAATTCAAGTGTTCTTTTGTAAATTTATCTTCGAAATCATTTGGCCACGTTAGAGGAAAACATAGTAAGTGACCTTTTGTTTTTGTTCCGGATGAAAAATCATCAAATGACCTCTCCCGCTCTGGGCGGAGCGGAAGGGCGTGTCAGACTTTTACTGACTAAAACCCACCCCTGCTCCTTCTTTTTTTTTTAATAATTGTAAACTAGTGCTTGACTGCATTCCCGCCTGATGGTAAGCAGTGATGCAATCGTTGATGGTAAAGCGCACTAGCTTATTAAGCCTATTCACTCAAAAAAAACTGAGTGAATAGGAAGGAAGACGGCAGTTGAGCGAGGTGATGCAATGTTTAACCCAACAACACGACCAACGATGCTGCGCCAGAGGATGATCTGGAGACCCCCCACGACCAAACTCCCGACACAACAACATTAGGCACATCGTACCCGGTCACATCGCAACCCAACTGCTCAGACCCGTCTTCCGTACGGCTTCACCAGACATCATGCCGGAACACAACGAATCGCTTGGCGGCAAGACTTTGTCTGTTTGTTTCTTTTGCCTGTATGCCAGGGCTACGGTTTCTTTTTTGGACTTGTAATTGAAATATTTGTGGGGATTACGGCAACCCCTTGGAAAGCCTTGGAAGAGACCTTCAGGCTGAAGAAGATGAAGAATTGAAATAAATCTTGAGCAGGCAAAGAGGCCTCATGTATCCTGTATTTGTATTTACACCGTAACTTAAATTCTGGGCAGCACCCATTGGCGAATTCGGTTGGTCTCTTTACTTAAGCCCTAGTTACATAAATGAAGAAAGATTAGAAAATATTGTTAGTAATAAATAGTACTTCATAATTATAATATTCATAAAACCATACATCTATACAACATAGAAGGCAGACCACGACACACACAGGATTATTCTGAAGCACCAAAAAGTGCAAAAAGCACAAATAGGTAAGCATGAGGCATTGTGTACACTGCGTCTTGACAATTTGTATCTTTGAATGACCTTATTTGTTGTAACCGAAGTAATTAATAGTGTTTTAGTGAATAGTATATTTAATGTTATTAGTATTACAGAACCTTACTCAAGACTCAAGGATTACTTAAAACTAGTTTCAACCAATCAAATGGCTTGAAACGAGACTTAAGTAGAGCTTGAGTTTTGAGTGACGTTCTGTAATACGGACCTTAGACCTAACACATTCATATATTTATCTCCTTGTTCTTACACACTATTGTCTACATTTCTGTTTTACTTCTCCTTTCGCATGTGTGTTGGAAGAAATTTCTTAAGAATTAAGCCGTACCTTTGTACTCAAATTAATTTTGTCATATCCTTAATGTACCTTATTTTGTGTAAATAAATAAAATAATTTGTTATTTGAAAACTACCACCTGCGACACTCCCAATGCCCCCAGCCGATATTATCTCATTTTCCCATAAAATGCTTACTCTTTGCACCCTCTTAGTTTTAATTTCATTAATGTATATTGAAACCTGCAAATATCTTGCTGCGCTGCAATTCTAAGTCAGGTTGCTCGTTAATGCTGTTTAAAGTCACCATCCCACTAGCGGTTTACGAGCATTGGCATCTTTCCATAAGTTAACCTCTAATATTTTCTAGTGGCAAGTTATACTGCGATTTTATGTGTACAATCAGACAAAAGTGGATTCCTACTAGGAAATACAGTCGTGGGCTTCACTACTTCGACGAAAATTACTTAACAGAGAAAAAGTCTCATCGTCAATTTTGGAAAATCTTTTAGGTCCAATTGATTTCAAGAAAATGAATCAACATGGTTTAACCTGCGGGGTAATTACGTAACACATTATCGGTAGCAATGGCTGTCATTTTGATAGTTCAACAACATTCATTGCGTTATTTGCGTTGTTTAGCAGACACATTTTCGAATATAGGGGGCAACGGAATAGTAATTAGCTTCAAAACAATAGCCTATTTGACAGTATGAATTTTTTTTGTGATTATTTGCTTTATGTCATTTACATGAGTTTTAATAAGATTAATAACAATTAATATATCCAAAAACACAAAAATATGTTTGACTTTTTGTATCTCGCGCCATATATTGTGGTCATACGCGCATCAGCACTTGTTGTTGTTCTGTGTTCTCAGGTGTTTTATCGGTGTACAACCCGGCACAGCACACCACTTCTAAACCACTTAATTAGATAAACAACAACAAATAACAGATAAATACAAACACCACTGCGAAATCGATAATCGTTTATATCGTCTTGTGACGTCACTTACTAGGCTTGACGCCATATTGCTGAATAAAGCGCTTCGGCGGCTTATTTGAATTTTGAATTTTTATTTGCATGTTTCTAACGAAATACGTATTTAAAATAAAAAAAAAATATACTTTTGGTGAACTTCTTAACCGCAACCAAGTAATTCAAGATAGAAATTATAAATCTGTCAAATAGCCTATGCGGTTGCCAAAACTCGCAAGAAACTTGTGACTTTAATGTTGGGTCTGTGCATCATTGACGTTGCGCAGATATCAGAGATAGCATATAATGAAATTAAAATATTAACGTAAACGCAAAAACGTATACTTCGGTTAAATAAATGTCGCCATTGAAGGGACTCGCTTTATACTAGAGAGGATTATCTACCGTTATGGTCACGACACATTGAGAACCGTGAAGATTGAAAAGTCAAGTGCAGAACCAACACAGAGGTACATACATACAGTTTCACCGTAACCTTACCGTGCCTACCTTGCTCCCAAAGATGAAGCAGAGAAGCAGCGTCACCGTCAGCTGCGTGTGGCAGAAGAAGATGATGTACAAGAGGTCCGGGTTCGCCGGGGACTGGAGGAATAACCTGGAAAGAAGGACTAGTGTTACAAGATTTAACATTATGCGTGATTTTAATAACATCCTAATTTGCTAGTTTAACTAAAAAACCGGCCAAGTGCGGACCCGCGTAAGAAGAGTTCCGTAAACGAACATTCAGTTCCGAAACGAAAAAAAAAAATAAGTTTGTTGTATGGGAATCTCCTTAAATATTTTGATTTTAAGTATTTGTTGTTATAGCGTCAACAGAAATACATAAGCTCTGAAAATTTCAACTGTCTAGCTATTACGGTTCATGAGATACAGTCTGGTGACAGACGGACGGACAGCGAAGTCTCATGAATAGGGTTCCGTTTTACCTTATAGGCACGGAACCCTAAAAACCTATGTAAATAGTACACTGTAGAGTACCTACATTATTTATCCCACTTTTGTTTTTTTTAAATTAATTATAAACTAGTGCTTGACTGCGATCCCGCTTGATGGTAAGCAGTGATGCAATCGTTGATGGTAAAGCGCACTAGTTTATTATTTTATTCACTTAAAAACTTAGGAATAGGAAGGATGACGGCAGTTGAGCGAGGTGATGCAATGTTAAACCCAAGACCAATACGACCAAACGATGCTGCGTCAGAGGGAGATTGATCTGGAGACTCTCCACGACCAAACTCCTGACACAACAACATTTGGCGCATCGTACCCGGCACACATCGCAACACAACTGCTCAGACGCGTCCTCCGTACGGCTTCACCAGACATCATGCCGGAACACAACGAATCGCTTGGCAGCAAGACTTTGTCTGGTGGGTGGTAACTTCTGCCGGCTGGCGATGTTATAGCCTACCAGCTTTCTTTGGTATTACTTTGTTTCTTTTATACTTTTCGTCTCGTTTGTTATTTGTTGTCTGTAAAAGATCACTCTTAGCGATAAGACCGCCCATTTTATCACCCTTTGAAAAAATCTTCGTATTTGTGTTCTGTAATTTATATGGTCTACATAATAACAAGCATCCTATTATATCCACAACACAGCGACAGACTGCACAACATCACAATAACCTACTTCCCATCCTTGATGATAAGCAGTTGACTTTAAAACTTTACCCATTCTCAGATTTCTCGGAAAAATTCCAAACTGACATCTAAAACTATTTGATAGAACTTGGCAAGCAATAGTTGCTCACAACAATGATTGTTTCATTCGGTTCTTGTCCAATATTAAAAAGTTTACCAACTTCTCTTCTTAGTTAATTTGCTAGTGTTCTACTTTCCACACTGAGCTATATTAATAAATGTATGTAAGTAACTATGTATCTGTTTACTACATGTAATGCCTTATCAGCAGATTTTTTTTTTATAATTACAAACTCGTCCTATTCACTCAGTGGGTGAAGGAAGACGGCAGTTGAGCGAGGTGATGCAATCTTAAACCCAACAACACGACAAACAATGCTGCGCCAGATGGAGATTGATCTGGAGACCCTCCACAACCAAACTCCCGACACATTTGGACAACATTTGCCACATCGTACCCGGCACACATCGCAACAGAAATGCTCAGACCCGTCCTCCGTACAGCTTCATCAAACATCATGCCCATAATCTCACTACTAGGACAAAGGCCTTCTCTATGTAAGAGTGAGAGAGAGTTAGCAATAATCAACCTTGCAGGTTTAGTGTGGGTGGGTGCGAGCATACATCACACACATCACAGCACAAATTTACCAAGATGTTACATATTTTTTAATTCTTGGTTCTAAGACGTGCCGATCAGGTTAAGCCACGCTTGTCGTGGTTGGTATATGGGTGGGTGACGAACTTTACATACCGGACCTTTCCGTTCCTTGGAATGCACTTTAAGCCGTCGGTCCCGCCTGTTATTCCTAGACCTTTGATAGTAGTTATGGGTCGTGAGAAGTCCAAAAGTGACAACCAGTCTTACCAGGGGGCATCATATATTATTACCCAGTAACTGGGTTGTGGAGGTCAGATAGGCAATGGATTATATCCATTTTGTTTTGTTTCGACTGTACAGTGGAAGAGTGGCGTAATTTATGCCGTTATACTTAATCATTTTTGGGAGAACAATCGTTACTATTTTAAATGACGTAACTGTATTAAAAATGACAGAAATTGATTCAGTAAACAATTTGCCATAAACTAATTTCGTAATGTAACACATTGTATATTGAGATGAATGAGTTTTTGATTGAATTACACCGACCCCGGCGTGGTTTGACCAGACTCGATTAATCGAATGAATCCCAAGTCTCGCACTAGCCCTGTACCCTCATCTTTCACGTCCAGAGGCCAATTTGTTTATATGAAAATAGAATTAATATGTTCTTGTCCCGCTATCTCGTCCTAAATTCTTGATAAAGAAAGTTAATCAACAATGAAAAAAAAAACCGGCCAAGAGCGCGTTGGCCCACCCTCAGTATAGAGTTCCGTAGTTTTCCGTACGTCACAATAAGTGTCCCCACTTAAATAGTAAAAAAAATCGGCTCTTTGCTACATTGAGTTGAAATATTAAGCACGGAATTTCAAAAACGGGCCTACAAAGGAATGCAATAACTAAAGAAAGTGTTATTGTAGATTCCAACTGTTCGGTAGTTCATAGTCATACCCGTTACAATCCCATCATATATTTTTTAATATACATTATAAACTAATGCTTGACCACAATCCCGCCTGATGGTAAGCAGTGACGCAATCGTTGATGGTAAAGCGCACTAGTTAATTAAGAGTCTATTCACTCTAGCCTTGAAGACACTCAAATTGTAGTCCGACGGAAACACCGCTGCTGGCAAATTGATCCAGTCCCTCGGAACTTGCCGTACGACGGGTCGTCCGATGGTATGGGATGTTCCCTCGCATACTCAACTCAAGAAAAATCTCAAAAACGCGTATTAAATCGTACAAACAACAATACAAACTAAACGCATAATGTATGTTGGATTTTCGGTGGTAATTTTGGTTTGTATGAACCGATTTTAATAATTTTTTTTTAATTGAAATATTATACGTTCAAAACAATGAAATATTGTAAACTGACATATCAAATTGCTTGCATTTGTCTACGGTTAAATTACAACCTTAGTCCAGAAATTATTTTGTATAATTTAACAAACCTGTTTAACCCATCAGGTTCAAAATAATTTTCATAGAAAGTCTTTATAGTGTTCTACTTTCGAGATATTTTCATATTTTTTAAATTGTGGTTTAAAAGTTAGATGGGGGAGGTACAATTTTTATTAAGCTATGGAGCGATTATTTCCGTAAATATTAACAATATTATTATGCATTATTATAATTAGCGGGGTAGACCAAAGGAATGCTGGCTTGACGTTGTAAGAGATGACATGCGTGCCAACAAGCTCTTAACACAGGATGCTAAAGATCATGCGAAATAGAGAAGAATGTGCAGGAAAGCGGACCCCCGGCTCCAACGCGAAAGCCGCGGATGCAACCGGGATAAACGCTGAGATGATGATGATGACTAACAATATCAAAAAATAATTTGAGTAAATCCGTATTGATGTAATGATAAATGAAAAAAAAACACTCATGTCACCCTAATAAAATCATTTTTTATTAGGGTGACATGAGTGTTTTTTTTATATAAATATATATAAAATCATTTTTTATTTTCGCACTTTTTCAGCATGATTGATTTACACATTGTTGTCAAACAGCTCTTTAGGCTTTAGTCTCTTTAGTGCTTCTAAGAGCCGATGGCCAACGGGGCAGAAAGGCTCTTGAATGGCGACGACGTACCGGCAAGCGCAGCGTCAGACGCCTACCGACTAGGTGGTCGGATGATCTAACCAAAATCGCAGGAAAGCGCTGGATGCAGGCCGCGTCCAACCATTCTTGTTGGAAATCCTTGGGGGAGGCCTATGTCCAGCAGTGGACTTCCTATGGCTGAGATGATGATGATAATGATGAGTGCTTACAGTCACTGAGATTATTCGTGAACGGATGGACAGACAGATATACTTGGAGAAACTATAAGGGTTTCTAGTTGACTACGGAACCCTAATAAAACCTATTCTTTGGCTCCGGCCAAGTGACCGTTGAAAATCTCGATAATGAAATTGCATAAAAGACTCAGCTTATTATGTGCTCTAAGTACCTCAAGTCAAGTACATAAGTAAATTATACCTAACTTCAAGTACTTAAGTTATACCCAATTGTACTCATGAACCCTAAACCCTGAACAGAGTCAATTATCGAAGAAATCTAGTCTAGTCCAATTTTTTTTTTGCCTTTCCAAGTACATAAATTGCTACCGTAACAGAATTGGATTTTCCTGAAGACAGTTAGACGGTTCATAAATGTTCCAATAAAATTCTGTTGAAGTTAAAACCCTTGTGAGATACAAATTGTTCGTAACGAACGTTTATTTTGTGGAATATTGTTGAACGATCATTAGTGAAATTGTGTTAGGAAATTAGTTTCGATTTTGGCTGCAAGCCAAATGAAGCTTAAACAATTAAAGGCATAATTAAATACTCGTACGCAATATCTCTACCTAATTTCGTCCAAAAATTACTTTAAGGTGAAGCTAACTAACAGGCGAAGAGTAGCCAGCCTGTCGGTGTTCTATAGGATGCATTTTTGAGAGTATGCGCGGGAACTGCATGATGTAATTCCCCCATCTCCGTTCCATCATCGGACGACCCGTCGTACGGCGAGCGTATCCAACCTTACATTGTTGACACCACTGCGATCCGGGCGAAGTATTTCGCGTTGTCTTCTAAACCGCGTACATCGAGGGACTGGAGCAATTTACCAGCGGCGGTGTTTCCGTCAGACTACAATTTAAGTGTCTTTGAGTCTATAGTGTAAAGGCTCTTAATAAACTAGCGCGCTTTACCATCAACAATTGCATCACTGATTACCATCAGGCGGGATTGCAGTCAAGTACTAGTTTATAATTTAAAAAAGCTGGACTTTGATCTTTGCCAATGGTAACAATTAGTCATTTTAAAGTTCACGGTTACACTCCTGTTGTTGGCGTCATAATGGAGAAATATTAGAATGTTTTGAACAAGTTTCTTTCTAAATTTGGTAACAAATTGTTTATCAATCAATATTTGTTTTATCATGGCATTGAGGTCATCTTTGTTAGTAACATTATTCTTATAAAACTACTCCCCCTTCTTAGCCTATAGAGGTCCACTAGGGAGGCGACTAAGGCCACCCCTAAGGATTTCTTGCATTGCCATAATCCCCACGTTTGGCAAGTGGGTTGGGAAACAACTATTGTAAGTAAATAAAGGTAGAGTTGAAAACAAAAAGAAAGTTGTAAGGTTATCTGTGGGGGATTCTGTCCATCACCTCAACGGCGTGCGATAAGAATTGTCGAAGTTATCTATCAACATACTTAGGATGCTGTTAGAAATAGACAACGCTCTTAATAAGGCGGAGCTAGTTTTTCAATGACGTTGCCAATGTAAAACGTATTATATAAAATTCTCTTGTCACAGTGTCTGTCCTCGAACTCCTTCAAAACGGCTGAACCGAGTTTAATGAAATTTCGTATATACATTCGTTAGGCATGAGAATAGGTTTTTATCTAATGGCGCATCCGTCAAAATTCGACGTCAGCAGGGTAATTGCGTAACACAATCAGTAGCAATCGGTTTCATTTTGACAGTTCAACAACATTTATTGCGTTATTTGCGATGTTAAGCAGACACATTATTTTGTTGAACATAAGGACCAATGTATTAGGAATATACTTCAAAATATTTACAATCAATAGTAATAGAGTATTACGCAATTAGGGTGCAGGTTGACTTTTAGCGTTCAAAGTCAGCCTAGCGAAGCGTCATTTTCGAGAGTTGTGAGAGCGACCGTCTGTAAAACTGCGGGCCCATGAACCACGCTTGTGACGAATCGCTTTGCATCCAAGTGATAGTTCAATCTTATGTTATAATTAAGTTGGTATCGTGTTGCTTAGACTGTACATTGTTCACTTGACTGTGTATTTCGATTATTATACCCCTGTGCTGATTAAACGACGGTGATTGTAAGAAAGACTTGTAATTATTCTGCTCACGCCCACATACCTACCTACCTACCCACATACATCACACAAGATAAGTTCTGATAAAGGCCCTCCTGCAAATTTTGCCAATTATGGCACAAACATCATCGGTATACGCAAATTCGAACGGGACGGATGCACTCTAATACATTTTGAAAGTGTTTGACTTTTAACCTACAGTTGTTTTTTGTGCATATTCCCCCTTATTCATAAACGCTGCTTAAAGTTAACTACTGATTAACGATTGTTTAAACATACATTTTAGACGTTTGCAAGTCACTTAACTTTAATCGTCGTCAATGAAAAAATCTCTTAAAAACTGTGGTGTTTATTCATAAAGGGTGATTAAAGTTAAGTAACGGTAAAAGGCCAAAAATGTATGGTTAAACAATCGCTAATCACTAGTTATTAGGTTATATCAAAGTAACGGTGACCGAATAAAACCTAAAAACATAACCGAAACTAGATATATGACTGCCACAGTTTCGCTTACAGATAAAACTTATCTACGAAAATGGATGAAGTAAGTACCTACGCTAAACCCGTGTACGAGTGCGTACGTGTGTCGATTTGTAATGTGACCACAGTTTTTTGTCGCAATCAGTGTAATTAATTAAATAAATGAATTATATTAAAAAAAAAAATTAGGTTTTATATATTAGTATAGATTACAATATGTGTACAAAACAAACAATGATAAAAATATGCAAAAAGAACATCAGTCCCGCTTCAAAGTCTGGACGACACTGAAGTGACGTAGTGTGGCCACTCCAGCGAATATTATTGTCGCGACAAGACGTTTGAAGCGCGCCTCTTTACCGACAGTGCCCCGATGCTACTTCGTCTGCGCACGAATACATTGCGTTGCAACGATGTACCCGGCCACATACATCCCGCTAATGTAGCCCCGGCGTTAGCAAGAGTCGTTGTCAGACTGTCGGGCTTCTGACGAAACTACTACTAACGGCTTAGTCATAAAGGGGACTTGGGTTGTTTTCTGTTATGAAACTAGTCCTCTAATAAATTCCCATATTATCTGATTTCCTGTGGGCCGCAAATAAATTGTCTTATCTTTAATGGCCTATTATGACATTTTTTGTACCCTCAGCTTATATGTGTATTTTCTTTATCGCCTCGTCGTTTACACCACGTACATCGAAGAACTGGAACAATTTGCCTGCGGAGGCCTTTCCGTTTGATTACAATTTTAGTGTCTTCAAGGCTAGAGTGAATAGGCTCTTAATAAACTAGCGCATTTTACCATCAACGATTTCATCACTGCTTACCAGCAGGCGGGATTGCACCACCAGTTTATAATTTGTAAAAAAAAAAAAATTGAATGTCTAAGTATCTTCTACAGGGAAAAGGCTTCCTTTTCTCCTTCCACTTACCTATGTCCAAGACAGTCGTCTAAGAGTCCAAGGGACCAGTTTTTGTCAGTGATGACTTATACCATGTACAGACGACAGCACGACAAGTTACTACAATCTGTCATATTTCTTTATTACATTTTCAACTTTATTGCTAAAGCTCTAAGGCTCAAGATTGATTGGGAATATTGGATGGTTTGGGGTAGCTTGACCTGCTGTCGTCCGTACAAGGTTCCATCGAGGTTTGAATCGTGAAGTTTTTTAACTACACACATAATAAAACACAAGGTAGAAAGAGATATACTTACATGGATATATTGAGGAAGACAGAGAGGAGGAATTCGTTGTAGATGGCCATGGAGATGAACCGGCTCTCGTTGAACTCCGAAGGCGCCTTGCGTACCATGATGCAGAGTCTGATACCCCACATCAGGAATATCACCTCCACTGTTAAATAAATATGACGGATTAATAAAAATGAAATATTAAAACATGAACATGCATACATTCCCTTTAACAAATGACAACATTTAACAACAAACTTATTTATTAGGTACTAGGAGAATAGAAATTACTGTGATTTTCACGTCTGAAATTTAAAATCATAGGTAAAACAACTGTGAAGGACTACAATATTTCCAGTTTGTATTTCTGTATCGGTGTGAATTTTTAGAGATCAAAAAACAGTTTGTCTTGAAAAAATTACAGCACACATATACATACATAAGTCAGTGCCAAACTTACTAAGTCGAAGTGCCATTCTAAATATAAATTTCAGCTCGAGCCTCAAAAAAAATGGCTGCATATATTCAAAAATAAATCACTTTTGAATTAGATCAAAGCGAACCTTTTGGCAGCGTTAAAACTGATTTTTGGGAAATTACACTACTTACAATAAATTGATATCCCTTAAACCATATGTATAAACAAAGTCGATCATTGTACCTACACAATTATTATAATCACCCACTAAGGACCCTTAAAATTGAGAGGGTCGGTACCATACTTTATACAGGCGAATACGATTTTCCATACAAAAGGACTAGAAACAAGATCGTGTAGGAGCAGTACACGTCCGTTGGTGGGACGGCAACAATGTATACAACGTTATTTTTTGTATATGCAAAACTTGAAATACGTATCCAGTATTTTTGAGTAAACAATCTACGTACAAAAATTCCAAAAGATATCATGAAAAACTACAAAGTCATGAACTTGTTATGTTACCTGGTTGTCCCAACAAAAATATGGTCAACCCACCACTCGACGAAATTATGTTTAGTGGCTTCAAAATGCATCTCAGCTTCGTTGGTTGACTAAGTTTGTAATTAATAAGGAAGATGCTTATCAATAAACTTACGGTTTTCAATTTGACTTGCTGACCGTAAGTAAGTTTATAGGGTTTTGAAATGCTGACCCTAATGAAAAGTAACTTGGTATTTGGGTTAATCCTATTCATAATTATTTTGTGCAATAAATTTACTTCCCATTAGAGGGAACTCGTCAAAACTGGCTACAAGCAAAAGTATCTATGTTTACAGTCAGATTTATTCAAAAACGATTTGCTCCGTTATTTTTGAATATTTTTTTATGTTGTTACGAATATAGAATTTTCGAACTCATAGGTTTATGTAAGGTATCAAATTCAAAATTGTAATATATTTGCATTATAATATTTCAATTGCATTTTTTTCGTGAAATAACTCACGACAAAAATGCAATTCAAAAGTTACAAATGCACTGTCACGCCTACAACTTCTGAAACTTCCCCTTGATGTGGTCTTCCACCATCAAACCCTTCTCTGTATGAGAGGAGGCCTGTGCCCAGCAGTGGGACGATAAAAAGGTTGTTGATGATGATGATGATGGTGTATATGTGCTTATGTAGTAGAAATTTCAACATTATTGTAAAGTCCTATAAATAATTACTTACGTGTAGTAAAAGAATGGTCCCACCAGTCTGTATTACAAAGGTACGCCTTCAGGTCGTCCTTCGTTCTCCCAACAATAACAGCTGGTGGTGCCACCAGCGTCCGTATGGCAAGCAACACACACGCCACGCCGACAATCACGCCGATCCGACGTAGAAGGTACATGTCTGATATCTTCACTGCTTTTGCTGACCGCACTTGGAATATTACTGATATCCTGGTGAAGAGAGAAAAAGAGATTATTACTTCTGGCTTTCCTTTTCTCAATTGCTTTGGAGTCGGTTGCTCGTCTAACCGGACATAGCTAAATACCAGTAATTTGCATGGAGTGACTGTCTATCTATCTTACCTCCATAATACTCCTTCTTGACTTACCAAGGAGTACGCAATAACTGGTTTGTGCCGTCAAAAGTCTGAAAGTGAAAATCTTAACTGGTCGTCAGACTTTCAGGCTTTGGACGACCCTTAAAGACAACGACAGCTTAAGGTCAAGGCTCTTAAACGAGTCTGCTCCAATTCCGCTCCCACCCATGACCGTTCTAAACTAAAACTACTGCTCACAGTCTACGCGGTGACAGCTAGAAGGCACCCAGCAGTCCACGCGACGACAGCTAACAGACGGCCATCTATGTATATAAAGAGAGAAGCGCTAGAAATAACAGACGAATATTTTGGGTTGCATTCAGCATTTTATGTTGATTTATGATGATATTGCAAAATTATGTAACGAACCAATCGCGACAAGCGTAGCCAAATCTGATCGATTGAACTGTGTAGCTTTTGTTTCTTAGCCACTATTTCCTGAAAACAGTGCTTATAACACAACTAGGGGAAAGTTAAGCTGGGTGTCACGCTCATTTTTCATTGGATCTTTATATTATTTATAGTGTTGTTTACTAAACAAAAGTGTCATCACTTTGCCTCATACCTCCCTCGTAGACGGTTTTCGCGGCCGTATTTTTCGACATGAATGAAAATTCATTACGTGACGTTGGCTAAATGCACAAACCATGCGAAGCCAAAGAAGAAATAAATAAATAGTTCCTAACAATCCCAACACGTGACATTGGCTAAATAAATAAATAGTTCCTAACAATCCCAACACGCGACATTGGCTAAATAAATAAATAGTTCCTAACAATCCCAACACGCGACATTGGCTAAATAAATAAATAGTTCCTGACAATCCCAACACGTGACATTGGCTAAATAAATAAATAGTTCCTGACAATCCCAACACGTGACATTGGCTAAATAAATAAATAGTTCCTACAATCCCAACACGTGCCATTGGCTAAATAAAAAAAAAAATAAAAAAAGTGTTTATTTCTCACTACAAGCCAAAAAAACAAAACAAGTATAAAAAAATTGTTACATACAAGAAATAGCTTTTTTTTTTAATTGTGGATCGCTGGTGCCTGTGGTAGGTAGTAACACCTGTAATACAGGTCACCAGTACCCACCCACCTGTTCATGATTACATATTTGATAGCATATTATGAAGAAAAAAAAAATAGTTCCTAACAATCCCAACACGTGACATTGGCTAAATGCACAAACCGTACGTAAAAAAAACACAACTAATATTATTAATACAAAAGTGCCTCGCTGCTAATTAGCCCCGTGGAAGCCCCAACAGTATTCTACGCCCTATAAATGGGGACATGACTCTACATTATACATTGCCGCTGCTACTTATTAGTAAATTACGAAAGGAGCTGAAGAATATCTTTTTAATCCAAGGGACCTTTGTTATCTAAAAACAAACGAATTATTATTTATATTGAAAGTAATTCTGTCCCTCTGTCTGTCTGTTACCTTTCAGCGCCCAACAGATGATAGACAAGCTTTCAGCTACAATTGAACGTATGGAAATCCCTGACAGTCAGTTTGCCACACATGTTCGTTATTGCATAAATTTCCATACATTCTTCTATCGACCAATTTTCCATCGTTTGCTCAGCACCTTTCCCGTCGCAGTGTCGAAATTGATTTCGATATTTGAGCACAAGTGACAATTACCTTAATAAACCATAGGTTCTTTTTTTATATATATAAATTACAAACTAGCACTTCACTGCAATCCCGCCTGATGGTAAGCAGTGATGCAATCGTTGACTGTAAGGCGCGCTAGTTTATTAAGCCTACTCACTCAAAAGAACTGAGTAAATAGGAAGGAAGACGACAGTTGAGCGCAGTGGTGCAATGTTAAACCCAAGAACACGACCAACGATGCCGCGCCAGAGGGAGATTGATCTGGAGGCCCTCCACAACCAAACTCCCGACACAACAACATGTCGCGCATCGTACCTGGCACGTACATCGCAACACAACTGCTGAGACCCATCCATAAGTTTAATTGCGGGTTCCCACAAGATTTTGATTTAATACAGAAACGCTGGAAATCCATATACATCCTTTTCCATAAACAAACTATTTTTGGAACTAGAATCAACAAAATTTTTCAATTCAATAGTACTTTCTGTCCCTATTTGAATTGAATGACTTGACTTTAACCATAATTAATTTACCACCGACGTGCTAGGTACTAATGACATCTTCACACACGTGTCTTACAGGCTTTGCGCAGGACGGAGGAGCGGTTTCAGAATTGGGCTTTTAAGATGAACCAGGACCATGACCATCGGAGTGGTTTCAGAAAGGTGAAAATTTCACACTTCTCACGCCACTGCTGGAAGGATGGGTGCCTTTTGAAGGTTTCCTCCCTAAATTATTATATAAATATCACAATGCCGGAAAAAAACTTTCAATGCAAATAATATGTCCTTGGGGCTTTAATTTTATAATCTTTTGTGTGGTTAGTCCAGTCTATGCTGAGTGTTTCCACCCAATTATTGAGAGGTCTTATACGAAAAGTCCTTGTACCAAGAAGTTACCTCTGTTCATCTTAATCGGATTAGTAATCCGCCTATGAAAACGTACCAGCCAACCAGACATACTCCTAATCTCATTTATAAAGTATTTAATAAATGCGCGATCAGTTTCCTTAAACAAAACTGATCCTGTTATGCAAGCGTAGTACTAAAGTAGATTATCACAAATTCTGCCTGTTAATAGATTCCCTTTACTCACGAGTTCCTTACAAGAGGGCGCAAAATTTAAAAGACAACTTGATACTTATCGCGTCAAGAGGACAATTTCATTCTGTTGATATCTAATTAAAATAAATTTGATCGTAATCCGAAAGTTGAAGTCCAATTATATACTTGAAATGAGACTCGGATCGGAGATTTAGAAAAAGTTGTTGATGTGAAATATATTAACGAGGCTTAATGTTTCCACTGGGTAATTAATAGCTTCTGGGAATATCGTTCTGTATTTGGTTCAAAATAAGAAAAGAAGAGGGCTGAAAGAACTCTCGGAAAGTTCGTTTAGCAAATCGATTTTGTAAAAATCTCACTGTGAAAATAGGCTAGAGGGGTTGTCAATAGTGTCAATCTCTGGCATTAGTTGAATTCACGCACTGTTCATCTAAATCTACTACACTAAAGTTCACTAAAGTAAATAAGTATTGAATTATTTATTTCTTTGCAAACATGGATATAGCACATAGATGATTTTTTGATCACAGTGAGGTGGTTACAGAATCTCAATATATGACAGGACATATTTAATACTAGTTTCCGCCCGCGGCTTCGGCCGCATAGAAATCGGTTATATCGCGCTTTTAGATTTCCTTCGGGAATTTCAAATTTTTCAATAACCTAGCCTATGTCGTTTCTCATGGCCTAAAGATTGTCTGTGCCAAATTTCATCAAAATCGGTTGAGAGGTTTAAGGGAAAGCGTGACAGACAGACAGACCTACTTTCGCATTTATAACATTAGTATGGATTAACCTATTAAATTTTGTGTATCGTTGGTCTACTAGCCGTAAGAGACACTGCTAAACATATGGTCTTAGGTTGGATTGTCTTTTTATAATTATAAACTACTGCTTGAGCGCAATCCCGCCTGATGGTAAGCAGTGATGCAACTGTTAATGGTAAAGCACACATGTTTATTATGATCTGCTTACCATCGGGTCGCGCCCAAATGCAAGTTAGAGCCTCAGTGCTGGTTTTCCGATCGCGCCTAATGTTAAGCAGTGATGCAACCGTAGAGTATGGCTGGCGGAGAACTGCTCAGGATCGAGCTTGTTGGCGTGCCATGGAAGAGACCTATGTCCAGCAGTGAACGAGTAGAGGCTGATGATGGTGAACCGTAGATGGTAAAGCGCACTAGCTTATTATGAGAATTTTTAAATTTCACAGTTAAATGGGCATTTAGATTACAATTTGACTTTGAGAATTTAAATACTTTACACCAAATATTTTACACGAGACAATGAATGACGAAAGACAACAATGAGAACAAAATTTTCCGAATTTATCGCAAATTGATTTAAACAAATAACAACTTCATTCGCTTGACACCGATGGAAAACAAAATTGAATTTTGAACTTAAAATTGAAATCTCAACGCGGGGTGGGAGGTATGATTTGTATCTCCCTAGGCGGGGTTCAAGGATTCTGTTTCAAGGCCCGGTCCTAATTCCGGGCTTAACAACGGTCCGTTGGATTTTTGTGATACCTGTATTAATAATATTAGCTCGTGCAAAGTTCTGACCTTAAAATGGAATTAAGTGCTTAATACTTTGGAATTACATATACTTTGACAACGATATTTGAGTTGTTGTAAAAATCAAAGAACATAGAGATAAACTATTTGCCAATTATTTAAGTATTGCAAAGTTTTTATTGATTCAATTGAGGTGTTTACTTCAATAAAAACCCCAATCCTTTTATGCCTTATACAGACTACTACGAAAGAAACTTCAAACGGAAATTAAATAGAAAATCTTTAGCGATATGTTCACTCAATTTTTTAAATCTTTACCCCACATCTGTCTAGGGTTGTGCTAAAATTGACAGAAATAAATCTACTTGTGATACAATTAAATTTAAATTATTGATTAAAATTCATCGTGTTTCGGCATGACCTCTGGTGAAGCCGAACAGAGGATGGGTCTAAGCAGTGGTGTTGTGATGTGTGCCGGGTACGATGTGCCAGATGTTGTTATATTGGGAGTCTCCAGGTCAATCTCTCTGGCGCAACATCGTTCGTCGTGTTGTTGGGATTAAGATTGCATCGCCTCCCTCAATTGCCGTCTTCCTTCCTATTCACTCAGTTTTTTTTAGTGAATAGTCTCATAGCGCGCTTTACCATCAATGATTGCATCACAGCTTACCATCACGCGGGATTGCACTAGTCAAACACTAGTTTATAATTATATAAAAAGAAAAGAAAAATATTCTGCTTTTCTCTTGGTTTTTGATGCAATCCATCAGCGAATGATGGATAAGATCAAGTAGATACATTGCATATGAAGTATTCTCAACTTCGTGATCTCTTTGTACAAGCTTACGTGGTGTGTTGGTGTGGGATGTTACATACAATTGGCTTATGTCCATTTTTGTTTATTTCTTACTTACTATCTTTACAAATGGTTGTAAAAACAATAATTTAAACACGGTAAACAAGAGGTTATTTGAAGGGGAATATCTTCTAAAATATTACATATTTTGTAACCGTCCAATTTTTATCATCATTTCAGCCTGCTAGACATTGTCACCCCCTGTAGCCGTGATAACAACCATTTGTAGCGGTATTTACAAACACCTTATACAAACAATATGTCATGCTGACGTCACATGGATTCTATATCTCGTAAGTAGAATTTACCGTGCACCTAACATATATACCACTTCCCAACATCAACCGTTGGGGCAAGTGCCCCCAGACATAATACCCGTCTGGTCGGAGGATTCTCCTTTTTCTAAGCGAAGGGCAGGCGTTTTGGGCGGACTGTCTTAGGTAATATTGACGTTCAAAAAGAGCTGATTCTCAGCCTAGTTTGAAGAAATTACTTTTGATTTTTGATTTCTATGGAGGATGAGTGAACTTAATACCCTGTTCATTATAATTCCATAATTATATTTATATCTACTTAATCAATCAAAATAAAACAATAGGTATATACATGTATAGCGGAATGGCACTTTGAAACATTTACCTCCAAGTCTTCAACATAAGAGCTCCATACGTAAGACAGAACCCGACTTCTCGAAGCCAGACCCTGGCGGTGCAGGTGAGAACAGTGGGTCTTCCGTACATGACTAGAGTGGTGCAGTAGATGAGGAGAGCTCCCAAGACTATGACCCTGAGAAGAGCTGGACTTGCTGCTCGTACGACCTGGGAACAAGAGACGAGAAATTAAAATCACCTTGTTTTAATCCTGTGTATTAGCTCTTTGTAAACGTTAAATTAGGTCGGCCATAACTTCGGCTGCCAGCAGAAGTTAACAGCCACCAGAGATGTACAAAATGGTTTTAAAAAAGCATTTAAATACAAAATGCAAAATACTTTTCAGATTTACTATTTCAAATGCAAAATACCAAATAGTTTTGCGTTTTGTATTTGAAATACTAAATGCAAAATAGGTATTTTCAAAATACTTTTTTCAAAATAAAATAGTTTCTTAACTATAGATATAATGAATGTTCGTCGTTTTGGTTGATTTTTTTTTGGTTCACTTTTTTCCGTACTTCTAAACGGAAAAGGCAAAGGCATGGTACGCCATACAGTCTGGACTTGAGGAAGTTTATCCTTTTCTATTTTTCCTTTTTTTTTGTAGTGTGGCACTAGTTATGACTTTGTGCCAATGTCAAGTAATTTTTTTTTTTCCTTTATATATCTTCTTATCCTGACTTAACTAACCTACCTCCTTTCGTTTCCGGCGTGAGCCGACTACATTATGATTTTTAATTCGAGTCAGATAAATGACAACTCCAGTGTTGCAGGTTTTTTGTCCCAAATAAATAGTGATGTGGTAAATCGAGATTTTACACTTAAAACTTAGTCTAGATTGCACTTTTTAATCCAAATTGCGTATATGTATATAAATAAAAATACAGGGTGGACCAAAAGTAAGTTTATATTTGAAATATTGATAAAATAAATAATTTCAGTAGGTAGATTAAAACTGTTTATTGATGTTGTGGAAGAATTGGCCGTTGAATCGCGGTGCCACAATCCTGCGTCTGCCCCCCTATCACTGTGAGCTCAACCTAATAGAGTTAGGTGCGTATTCCAGAAGGAAACTCAAGCATTGATCTCTGCTTAAACATTACTTAAAACTAGTTTTAACCAATCAAGTGGCTTGAATCGAGACTTAAGTAAAGCTTGAGTTTTGAGTGACGTTCTGTAATACGGACCTTAGTTTGGGCTCAAGCAAAGGAGTACGTCGCCAGGAAAAACAAAACTTGACACCGGAAAATTGGAGAAGTGCATCAATCATGCCATAAAAATTGAAGATGAAATGTGTCAACTCGACCACATCATGGATGAATGTGCGGATTCATAATTTATAAATGTAACTGATTCCGATTCGAGTGGTAGTCAATAAAAAAGTAACGAATAAAAACGTATAAAATTATTTGTATTGTTTCTTAATTGCTCTGAATCTCTTTAAACATTTTTCAGCATTTGTCAGCCTTTGTTCAGCAGTGGACATCTATAGGCTGAAGAAGAAGAAATGTGTAAGTCTATTGATTGCCGAACATCACTATTGTAGCGGGTCACCCTTATTCATATCAGTGATACTTGCCCTTGTCATTTTTCTGACTCGAATTAAAAATCCCACTATAGGAGGGGTTTGGGGTAAAGTCATGATGTGGCCACTATGCTGCAATATTTCAATGTTCTTTATAAATTATTCACTGAATGCACTTTTTACTACATAAATCACGCGCTTTTATTTAGTAAACAACACTATAAATAATTTTAAAAGTCCAATGAAAAATGAGCGTGACACTCTGCTTGACTTTCCCGCCAAAAAACCTGACCAAAGAAGTAAAAAACGATTTTTTTCAACTGTCATTGGCGATATCCATTATTGTGAAATCAAATTTTCAAAAAAATTCTATAATTCGTTACATGTGTTATTGGCAAAATTGTGGTAATTATTCCACAGGGGCCATTGATCAAGAGTTGAAGTAGTATTCAATACTTGATCGTAAAGAAGAAGGAGAAGAAGTAAAAATATGGAATAATGGCAACACACACGTCATTCGCTCATAAATTTCATTTTGTTTGACTGGTAATATTGGCTAAACTTTATCACAAAGTATTTTGCATTTTGAAATGAATATTAAAAATACAAAATATATCTCGAAAGGTATTTCAAATAAAATACAAAATGCTTTTTACTAAAAAGCATTTAAATACAAAATACAAAATAGCTATTTTGCATTTTGTATTTGCATTTTAAATAGAAGTATTTCAAATAAATCGCATCTCTGACAGCCACCCACCAGACAAAGACTTGCCGCCAAGCGATTCGTCCTGTTCCAGCATGATATCTGGTGAAGCCGTAAGGAGGACGAGTCTGAGCAGTTGTGCTGCTATGTTGTCACGTAGCAAAATATAGCAGCAGGCGACATCTCGTGGACTAGGGCTGAACTCGGGTCACATATTTTACATCGAGCCGAGAGATGGTGTTGCGCGAAAGGACGGTCGTTAATATAATAAATAAATTTAAATAAAGAACGACCGGGTTAAATAATATAATATAAAAGAAGGACTTAAAATAAAGATATTAAAAAATTAAGAACCAACTCATGAGTCTGAATTAAAATACAAGTCGCGGAACGCACGAGTCTATGGTTCAGGAAAAGACAATTGGGAGTGGTCGGTCGGAAGGGAGAAACTTCCAGAAGAAAAAGAACGACCGAAGCTTGCGTGGTGTCGCGAGTTTTTTGTGGAAATGGCTGGTACGCAAGGCTGGCTTGTGGCGCGATAAACCCCATGGGGTGGTGCACCTGAAGTCTGGCTCATCTCTCTGTGAGTATTCATTTCTGTACCCGGAATATTTTCTCCACGTGTTTTCTTGTTCTGTAGTGCTGAATTGGGTTAAATGTTGTTCTAGATTTGGCTCTATTGGCGGGCCTAGGGTGGGAACCCGTTTTGGGAGGCGTCGCGTCATAATATAACTTTGGTGGCCTTGATTCCCATTGGATCAGGCTTGTTGGAGTGGATGTGGCTGAACCCTGATGGTACGGCACATCGAGTTCTCTTTCGACGACGACTAGACAGGTATAAGCTGTCATGATTATTTTGCTCCTGGTGTTCCCGAGATACCTAATCCCGCAGGCCGCGTTCAACCGTGCATTAATCTGACACCCGTCAGTTAGTGAAGCCAAGGGTCTTTGTACCGTAATCTAGAAGTGTAATCTGGAGGCGTAATCCAGAGGTGTTAGGCAGGAGAGCTAACGTAATTTAGAAGCGTAATCCAGAGGCGTTAGGCAGGAGAGCTAACGTAATCCCGAAGCGTAATTCAGAAGTGTTAGTTAGAAGTGGAAATCCAGAAGTGTTAGTCAGGAGAGCTAATCTGAAGCGTGGACTCCCTGTCCTTGTTTCTTTGTTTTGATGTATCTAGTGATTGAGAGTGGGTTTCCGACAGGTTGCATTTAAGTAGGCTATTGGCTTGATATTGTGTGCATAACCTGAGATACTTTGGTAACGACTGAGCCGTGATCACAACGGTTCACCTCACGAATCCTCATCAAGCGACCCTGAGCTTGCTGAATTGTCTCATGTGGATTCCCTGTCCCACTCCGACCCGAGACGGAGTGAGTCAGGAAATCGTCTAGGTAAGTTAGGAGTTTGTTTTGTCATATATTTATGACACAGGGTAATTATAGAATAAATTTGTAATAGTATCCATTTATTGTTTTATTTAATGCTCCTAGCTACCAAGTATTTATTTACATAATTAAATTTACTGTAACTGCCGGGTAAGGGTGGAGTAAGACACCCCAGAATCTTCTCTTTTTTTAAAGCGTTACAATGTGTGCCGGGTAGGATGCGCCAAATGTTATTGTGTCTGGAGTTTGTTCTTGGAGGGTCTCCAGATCAATCTCCCTGTGGCACAACATCGATGGTCGTGCTGTTAGGTTTAAAATTGAATCACCTTGCTCAACTGCCGTTTTCCTTCCTATTCACTCAGTTCTAATGAGTGAATAGACTCTTAGAATAAATTAGATGACGCAACAATATAAACCCATAATAACAATGATGCATTTCAATACTTTTTATTTTATCCTCTTTTTAGTATTTGCTTTATTGCGGCAACAGAAATACTTACAAAATCTGTGAAAATTTCAATAGTCTAGTTATCATGGTTGAAGAGATGCAGCCTAGCGACGGACAGATATTCAGAGAGACAGCTAAGTCTTTGTTATAGGGTCTCGCTTTTACTCATTGGTTACATAACCCTGAAAATGAAAGTCATCATCATTAACCTTTTTTTTTATCGTTCCACTGCTGGGCACAGGTCTCCTCTCATACAGAGAAGGATTGAGTGTAATCACGACGCTCTTCAATGCGTGTTGGCGATTTCAGTCTTAAGATTCTTCAAGATTTTTCCTTCAACTTTTAATCAGTCATTGGCGTCCAAGATATACTTAGAAAGTACATTTAACTTATAAAAGTTAGATTGGTACTTGCCTGACCTGGAATCGAACCCGCACACTCGTACTTGAGAGGCTGGTGTTTTAACCACTAGGCAACCACGACTTAAGTTGTGAATAGCTATTCACAACCACTCGAAATGCTTCCATACTGTGTTGAACATCAATTAATGTTCAAACTCATAGCAATTATTTTAAGCAAACCACTCAGAAAGATGAAGCTAGTCGTTTATTCCAAAGCGTTGGCACCTATTGAGAAATTGGGCAAGAAACCCAAAGGATACTATAATATTAGTAGCGAATTCAAATAAAATTCAAGCTTATACGAACATTGCTAGTGCTTATATTTGGGTGTTCTAAGTATATCTTGGACACCAATGACTGAAGGAAGGAAAACATCTTGAGGAAACCTGGACTTTTAAATCTGAAATCACCAACCCGCATTGAGCAAGCGTGGTGATTACGCTCAATCCTTCTCTGTATGAGAGGAGACCTGTGCCCAGCAGTGGGACGATAAAAAGGTTGATGATAATACATATGTCATTTATGTAACACAGTCATGTATTATTCTCTCAATAATTAAAACATCCTGGCACTATTATCTTCTATTCATTCGCAAATATATCTAGATATGGCTTCATTTACATGAGAAAATACTAAAGTTATAAGAACTAGCTGCGCCCCGCGCTTTCACCGGTACAGGTCTCGATTCCGTGGGAATATTGGGATAAAGAGTATCGTAAGTTGATCTAGCACCCTAATTGCGTAGCATCTTACGCAATTAGGGTGCTGGATCAACATACGATACTCTTAGTATCAGTTGGAATCATTTCGAAGCATATTATTACTAATCCATTGCTCCATGAGTTCGAGTCACTCAACACAACAACAAACGTGTCACTCAACAACGTAATTAACGCAATGAATGTTGTTGAACTGTTGAAATGAAACCCATTGCTACTGATAGTGTGTTACGTAGTTACCCTGCTGGTTATAAACGCAAATATGTTTACCAATAGGGATGTATCCAAGGTATGAAAATAAAAAATAAATAAATGTTGTCGAAATTACCAAAAACTACTGAGATATAGAATATTAAAGTTACGGAGTGGAACTAAATTACGTCACGCCGTGGTATATTTTGTACCACGGCGTGACGTCATGCGACATTTGAAAATGAGAGAAAAAATAAAAAATACGTGTTAAATATTTTTTATAAATCTATTTGATGGACATTAAATTATTATTTTCTTATTTTTGTTTTTTTAAGATACAAACCAATTGTTTACCAAATTGCATCCAAATCCATTCAGTAGTTTTCCTGTGAAAGAGTTACAAACATACATCCATCCATACCTACAAACTTTCGCTAATATTATTAGGATTTTTTTTTCACCTCTTATGAAGCTTGAAGTTAGTTCAAAACTTTTAGAAACCCTGAAAGTTATATGAAATGAGGAAACCGTGAGTAATTTACACCAATAATTCAGTTTCGAAAGTATCTGCGGTATCTACTCGCCGCACCTCAATTTCTGCTGACACCACAATTTGATCGATGATCCGTTATGATGGATGGTTCAGGAAATAAAAAAGTAACGAAACAAAAGAACTATGTAGCCGCTTGTTTTCACGTTTTGAGTTGTTTTATTAATGTCGCGATATTTTTTACGCTACAGTAGACTGTATAGGCCGAAAATAATTTACCTGAAGCGAGAGTAAAGCTAAAATCAATGCTTAATTATTCTGATATGGGTGTACTGACCCCAGTGGAACGTGAACCCACACCGGCCTCCACATCAGAATGATTAATTTGTTTAGTTCCATTGGTTTCCAAATTTACCTAATCTATAATATTAGTGTAAATAACAAAATTGTATTCTTACATACACAGTCTAAAATTTTGTGTCGGAAAATTGATCCGAATCGCAATCGACTCATGATCATCATCATCATAGCGTTTATCCCGGTTGCATCCGCGGCTTTTGCGTTGGAGCCCGGGGTCCGCTTTCTGCACATTCTTCTCCATTGCACGCCATCTTTAAAAGATGTTTCAAAGAATTGTCAAAGGCATGTTATTTCTTAGAACGTCTTCACTACAATTCCAGCATTTCTCTGGTCTACCTCCCTTGTTCCAGCCCAGCTGAGGCGCCATGACCAGACATTTGTTACCCACGTAACATAGGTATGTTTGCGTATGATCTGGCCGTGCCAGCGTAGGCGACCTTCCTGCAGTTTGTCTGCTGTCACGGACACGAAGACGCACACGCAATTCGAATCGCAGTTGACTGTTGATGTATCAGAGAGAGGAGAGTAGACAGCAGCCGGCGGTGTCTTAGCGATATTGGCAGCGACTTACAGAGCCGTAAGTCCTAGGTTCGAACCCTATCAGGAATTTTACTTTGTGTAAATTATTTCATTTCATCACCACTGCTTCCAAAATGGTGAAGGAAAACATCGTAAGGAAATCGACATTTTTTTTTTTCATGGGACAAAACCCGCCACACTGTTCTCAACCCACTGCAACTCCTGAAAGCCAGAATCAACAGTGGATACCGCCAGAAAAACGCCGAGCAATGAAGCTCAACGAGTCCCGGAGAAACGATTCAAATGTCTTGGGTCCCGCACCGAAATTAATCAGAAAAGAATAGCGGAGGAGTAAGAAAAAAAGATATTTTTTTCCACTTCCCTCCATAATAAGCAGGAGACAGAACAGAACTAGGCCAATCGGCACAAAGGGACATTATTGCAACTGGGAGAAGCCCAGATTGCCAAGCACCACGGAATAACATTTGATTAAGTTAATGGGTCCTAAGTAGGTATTTGCTGTTACAATTGATTCCAATAATAGGTATGACAAAAGCGCCTGAACGCACGGAAATTAGTTCTAGTTTCTACAAGGTCCGTATAATAAACAACTCCGGATGAAACTTGTACACTATCCAACATAATATTGCGTTCATTCTGCCAAAGAATACAGGAAATCGACATGTCCTAGAGGCAAAACTTGGAAAACATGTGATATCTACCAACCTGCACTGGGCCAGCGTGGTAGACTACGAACCACTCCCTCTCACCGAGAGGAGGCCTGTGTCCCAGGGGTATGAACATTATAGTCTGTTAATAATGTACCAGAGATCATCATCATCATCTCAGCGTTAATCCCAGTCGCATCCGCAGCTTTTTCAGCTTTGGAGTCTGGGGTCCGCTTTACCAGTCTAACTGCAGAGTTTGGATAAACTTCGATATTTTCCGTGAAGTGAGTGCCGTCTGACCTCCACAACCCGAAGGCGATATCTAAGCATTGCAGTTAGACCAATTGTTAGACTTTTGAGAGCTCCAACAACCCGTAACGATTGCCACTAGATGTTCGTATGGCAACCGGGACCAACGGCTTAACGTGCTTTCCGAGGCACGACCAGACCAGTGCAAATATTCATATACATGCATACAAATATTTGCACTGTGCGGGGATCGAACCTGCGCCTCTCGAACAGCCGCGTTCGCTACCGCTACGCCCCGGAGGCTGTCTGATATTGATGTACCAGAGAGATTGGCGGCATTCATAATCACTTGACAATGAACCCCCGGCTGGGATACAGACGTTCTCTTTCTTCTTCCAGTGCCTCTTCATCCTGAAGGCTGGGCGTCAGCTTCTTATACTCGGTCTGGTCAACGGCGAGTCGGAACAGTTGTTCGACGGAATTAATGCACCCTCTGATGTTTCGCAGCCATAATTTTCTCTTTTGTCCAGCGCGCCTCTTTCCTTCTATCTCGCCCATGATAATCAATTGGAGTAACGCTTCTCTATTGTGTCGGAGCAAGTGCAGGCCTTCTCTTAACGAAAGGAAATGGGGAAAATCTACCATTTGAACTCTTTATGGGTTAGTAGGTGTTACAAATCTTTGAGTTTTTAGTTCTAGAAAATGTCAGTTTCCTCAAGACGTTTTCCTTTCCCGTTTTTAGAGCAGTTGTAATGAATTATTTACCCAAAGTAAAGCACTTGCTTGGGTAGAAACCTACGACTCGTAAGTAGCTTACCATAGGCGGTATTAGTTTATGTAGTATATAATTGTAGATGATAGGATATAATTTTGCTATTTGAATTCATTCATTAGATAACTAGGTATTAATTATATTGTTGAGTTACTCATTATTTTAATTATCAGAGATAAATATATAGTCTAATCGTTGACTTAATAATTACCTTTCGATAATTAATTAATTTTAATTGCTCCATATTCTAAAAGTAACATTTCACACGTCATAAGTCCTCAACATATCAAGGTAACAAAAATTGCATTAGCAAATTTAAATTCACCTTTAAAACTGCAACCGTCTCATAACATGCAAGGTCAATGTTGCCATGGCTGTTTTAGCTACTATCTTCGTAGGAATTCGCCAAGATTTTGGATAGCCCAACGAAATATAACGCGGAAACATTCTAGCTTCTAACAGCTATCATAATTTTTGCCCAGTTACGTTTCTTGGGCGTTAGAACACACCACTTGGTTGTAAAAGTCGTTGGATGTACAAAATGGGCACACGATTTGCAACGTTAAGTGTAGTTGTTACAGAAACTTTATTTTTGTACTTAATAGCTTGGCTTTGTCCATTTTACACTCTATGGAGTATCGGGAAACTAGGTTTATCTGGGTTGTTGCCTGAGTGATTTACTTAAATGCACTTTATATTCTGCTTTTAAACTTTAACGTTTTAAAAACCAAGGATTTATTTTTATGTTCAGTAGCGGTGGCCTAGTGGTATCGGCCGCGACTTACAAGTTGTAGGTCGTGGGTTCGAACCCCATCAGGTATTTTACTTTGTGTAAATTATTTCATCATTACTCTCTCTCAAACGGTGAAAAAATAGATCGTGAGGAAACCGGCATATCCTAGAGCGAAAAAATCTAAGACATGTGATACCTACCAATCCGCACTGTGCCAGCATGGTAGATAACGGCCCACTCCTTCTCATCGAGAGGAGGCCTGTATCCCAACATTGGAAACATTATAGGCTGACTATGGTATGGTTTTCTGTTCCTGGCAGTGATATAGCCTTAGAACTGTGGAAAAATTCTCATAGTTTCAAATCGTCCACATTCTGTCGTTTGTAATTTTGAAGTTGGAAAAGTGCTGGATCTCAGCCTTAAATGAATGTCTTATCATTTTGATCATGTTTAATTTCGGAAATTGATCTTCTGATAATAGTAATAAGTAGTGTTATGGTGTGCAAAATATGCTAGTCATGTTATTGTTCTAGACATTTATTCACGGTGGACATTACCCTGAAGTCAGCTTAATTATGATCATCAGTATTAAACTTTTTCGTCGGTGGAAGTTACAGATATATTTGACAGATTCAAAATCAAAAATCATTCATTCAAATTAGTCTGAGAATCAGCACGTTAACGTCAAAACGCCTGTCGTTCGCCACTTCCTAGTGCTATCGCTGGGAAGAAGAAGTGGCGGAACAAATTCCCCAGCAGCACAGCTGTCTGTTCATTTAAAAAAAAAAAAACATAACTTTATACAATTCTATATATAGTAATTAACACAAGAAAATACAGAACAAGATTAAGATTACTGTGAAAGTTCATACAGTTACGATAATTGCCCTCCAGACCGTGAATTTTCTAAAAACACGAGAATCATCTCTTTTGTTACGACACGAGTGAACAAAATATTACATGCGTCATAACCCATTAAACCAAATAATTAAATGTGTTACGTTACATTTCTGAAATTATCTAACTCGGTAACAAACACACACAGAATTAGTATGACGGGGTACATTATAGAACCAAATTTCAACACATTGATTGAGCAAGTTTGCTAACTTTATGAATAATGATTGCGTGGGTATGTGAAAAGTTATCAAGTTATTGGAGGCACTTTAGAACGTTCATGTAATATGTGTTGAATTGTTGATTATTTATTATCGGCAAACTGGTTCTTACTGCGTGAAAGTTGCTTAATTTGCAGCAAGAAATTGTGTTTTTTATGCTTAACAAAACGATAAAAATCATCAAAAATAAAAACAGTAACAATCTTTTTAATCATTGGATCACTGCGGCGTCTACTCTGACCTGTCTGATCGGACAACGGATACATCTAGTCTGCCGCCCGCAGGCCTCCTCTCACGGAGGTCGTAAGTGTTTAAGGTGCGTGTCCAGCGGGAGAAGAGAGAGGATGCGGCTTCTTTCTCCCACTCGGCCGCCTCCTTTGCAGACATGACTTTACAGCGTATTGAATCTGCCCTCCGTAACCACCGAAGCAGCCTACGATTGCTGCAACTGGCCTATGGCCAGGAGTCGAGGATAAATGAATACATTGATTGATGAAAGGTGCCCAAAATTTACACAGTGTATTGTCAAACAATCAGAAATACTTATCCCCTGTTTCAAGTTATATGGGGCGTGGGGAGTACTATCCATAAATCATGGATGGAGCTAAAGCTATCCGTCACTGCCAAAATCATAATACGTTTTTCCTGTATACGTGATTGCTTGAGACAACGTGTTGTGAACAATTAGTGGAGGGCATAAGAAATTCTGGATTAGATATTAGCCTTGGGCTTGAGGGAATCGGAGAAAAACTAATTTCTTATATTATTTTCTCGTCTTATTGAAATCTTGGAGTGTGAGCAATGTGAACAGAATCCCCAATAGGAATTATTTTGTGACTTTATTTCTAGGGATCCTTACCCAATGGCCAACGGAAATTTCCTGTTAAACCACCGCTGTTTGTCCATATATAGCACTGTACCAAGAACCAGTATATTTAGATTGTTGAAATATGTACTTTTATTGCTTACTTTATAAGTATAGTAAATAAAAATAATAGAATGTTTCGGAGGGCATAGGTGAAAGATATACCTCTCCTCTTATGCGTTTTGAAGGCGAAATTGCGGTCGAAGATCGGAAGTAAAATTCCTACTTATAGCGAACAATGTAATAACTGCACGTCATCATCATCTCAGCGTTAAACCCAGTCGCATCCGTAGCTTTTCAGCTTTGGAGTCTGGGGTCCGCTTTAGCAGTCTAACTGCTGATTTTGGCTAAACTTCGATATTTTCCGTAAAGCGACTGCCGTCTGACCTCTACAACCCGAAGGCGACATCGAAGCATTGCAGTTAGACTAATTGTTGGACTTTTGAGGTCTCCAACAACCCGTAATGACTGCCACTAGATGTTCGTATGGCAACCTGGACCAACGGCTTAACGTGCTTTCCGAGACACGACCAGACCAGTGCAAACATTCATATTCAAAATATTTGCACTGCGCAAAATTTCTTCTTCTCCTTCTTCAGCTTTTAGGGGTCCACTGCTGTACAAAGGCCTCCCCAAGTTATGGGGTTGCCATAATCCCCACGCTTGGCAGGCGCTGCTGCCCGCTTCCCTGTTGAGAGTTCCCTTAGTCGCCTCTTACGAGACTCACGGGAGGATATGGGTTGGTACTATTCTATGCCCGGTACCTACCGGTATTTACCTCTTTATAATATCGTTATAGTTCTATATTATAGATAAGCTAATATGTGTCGTCGCTATTATCAAAGTTTTCAATTATCTGTTCTGTCTACTAAATTGTCTCCCTAGAACTACTAAGACACACAATAGTATATTAAACAGAAGATATATTCTGCAAAAATTTCACCCTGAGAACTTAGGTGAACTAAGCTTAGAGTAAGCTGTCAATATTCAATAGGACATAGTAAAGAGAGGCTATGGTATAGCGTACGAATGTTGCACTATAGGCAGTCTCCGAACGGGGCAAAGCCAATCTTGTAGCATTCAATGCCACCAAAACACAAGCGTGTCTATTCATCGCCAAATGACGCCCGTTCCCCTTGGCTCCTGCTCTTCGGACTGTATCCTTGGAGTGCACCGACCGCATTCAGCTTTTGGAAGTTAACATTTCCCCGAACTTTAACTGCGTGCGGTTCATTGAGTCCAAAGCCAAGGTGGCTGCCAGGAAACTTAGCGTTATCACAAAGGTCCGGCGGCGAAACCATAGGAGCACCAAGATCTTACACAGATGTTCTCAACAGGCTAGGAGACCTGAAGGGCTTCTGGAGGGAGGTGGGCTGGTTGGAATAACCGCCAAAGGCCGCCATGGTCCACGCACAATGGTCCGCTGGAGGGACTGAGTGCGGAAACCAAACCAATAACATAGAACATAGAAGGTCCGGCGGTACTTCATACCAGCACGGCTTCTAATGTTATACACAGCACAGGTCCGTTCGTGTGTGGAATACTGCAGTCACATTTAGGCTGGTACTGCAAAATGCCACCTGGGTACTTTGGATTTAGTTATCCACTAAATCATGGCCAGTGGCGACCGAAAATAAAAAAGTATCAATCCCTAGCATCAGTTGGAATTACTCACTCATAGTTACAAAAACACACTGAACTTTTCAAATTATGCTTACCCTGACATGTCCATATTTTATAGTGAAATACACGATGAAAGGCAGGCAGGATATCACCAGGCAGGCGAGCGCGAAGATAGTGGTCCTTACGACCCAGTTCAGGGCTGCGACGCACGGGGAGCCGTCCAGGCAGGCTTCACAACCTTCGGCACAGGGGAGGCACTCGAATGCATCAGGAATGGAGTACAGACTACGTTGGAGCTGGTGAAAGAAAATATGAGGGTTAGAATATTTTTATTTACTAGATTAATTGCTCCCTGTGGTGTTACCCACATACGTTTCAATATCATGGGAATATTTGAATAAGAACTTCTATGTGTTACAAGTTATAAATTATTTGCATACTAATTTTCACCAGAATTGGTCGAGCCATTTGACCATGAAGAAGTAACAAAGATATAGTGAACAGTCCCAGACTTTCGCCTTTTTAATGTCCTAGTGAATTAACCTTTTGCATCAGACGCATAAAACGCTAAATATACATGATGGCTCAAACATTAACGCGCTGCCAATTAACATAGGTTCAGTACACGACTCTTCACTTTCATACAAGAATTCGATGTAAAATTCTACATTGAGAGGTCTCAAATGATATTACGATAATATATTCGCCAAAATGTAAACACAATCATGAGTTTATGAAAAAATAACGTTAATTTATTAACAATAAATTTAAATTAAGCTGTAACTGCAACCTTTTTTTAATATTTTCAATAGTGCTAGTCGCTCTAAAATAAATTTTATTGCCATTTAAATAAAGTTAATGTTTGTTTAAATTGAAATAACGTAAATAAATAAAATTTAAATAGATAATTATGTGGTAATTGTGACTCATGGTCACAGTTTGAATAAAATACTTTTTATTATGTACACCATATAAATTACAGAACATAATATTATGATGATTTTACAAAGGGTGACACAATGGGAGGTCTTATCGCTAAGAGCGACAGCAAACAACCTTTGAAAGGAGTGCTTATTAAGGAGAAGGAGAGACGAATAACTTAGATAATCTACAGTGTACTATTTACATAGATCATCATCATCATCCCAGCGTTAATCCCAGTCGCATCCGAAGCCTTTTCAGCTTTGGAGTCTGGGGTCCGCTTTACCAGTCCAACTGCTGATATGGCTAAACTTCAACATTTTCCGTGAAGCGACTGCCGTCTGACCTCCACAACCCGAAGGCGACATCGAAGCATTGCAGTTAGACCAATAGTTGGACTTTTGAGGGCTCCAACAACCCGTAACGACTGCCACTAGATGTTCGTATGACAACCGGGACCAAAGGCTTAACGTGCTTTCCGAGGCACGACCAGACCAGTGCAAATATTCATATTCATGCATACAAATATTTGCACTGTGCGGGGATCGAACCCGCGCCATCTTGCGCAGCGGCTGCGTCCGCTACCGCTACGCCACGGAGGCTGTACTATTTACATAGATATATACATTAAATAAGCGAATAAATTGTATCAAACTAATTTAAATAAACATATACATCTAATAAATAAACATCATAAGCTCTGCTCTTAAAACGGTGATGGAAAACATTGTGAGGAAACCGGCATGTCCTAGAGGGAAAAACTTTGAAGACGTGTGATATCCACCGATTCGGACTTGGTTCGCGTGGTAGATTACGCTCCACTCCCTCTTACCTAAAGGAGGCCTGTATCTTAGGAGTGGGAATATTATAGGCTGCTTATACAACGTGTAACAAAAAGGGTATATACATACTAAGGGCATGGCATCTTTAGATGTTATCAAACGATATCGGAAGGGTTTCAACTCAAAACTAAAATACTCAAAAAATTGGTACCAAATTTTCGGTTACGTGTGTTTCTTAAAATCAAATCAATTAAATCAAATCAAATCAAATCAAATCAAAATTATTTTATTTCAAATTAACCAACAGTTGGTGCTTTTGAATAGTCAATGTCGGTCAGTCCAAGAAAAGTGAAGCTAAATTGCACGTTCCAAAGCGTAGATCTCTATGGAGAAGAACGTGCAAGAAACTCCATGGACACTCTTTTAAAATCATAATATGGATTACATGTCTTCGTTACATATTTCTGTTGCTTCTATCACGTGAGCACAATGTATAATTATAAAAAATAACGAAAAGATAGAAAATTAATTAAGCCCACTGGCAGCTAAGAGATGACCAGTCTCCACTGACGGCCCCCGTTCACGAGCATGACGCGCGCATCAGCCCCACTTAGCTCAACCATTTTGAAGGGAACCAAATGACCCAACAACACGCGCCACCATCAGCAAGACATGTGAGTGAGCAAGACCAACTCTCAACTGCCATGCTCGTAATGTCAAACAAGTTATATATATATAAAAAAAAACAAACCATAGTCCATGGTGCCTCACATTCACAAACTTGAAAAGTGCTTTTACATTATACAATACTATATTATTTGCAAAATCATGGTAGCAAAATCCCGTGCACAATTGAAATAAACAAATAAAAATAAAAAAGGAATATTTGGAAAACAACAAAAAGGGAGAATGGTATCTCTTCCAAACCTACAAAATTGTATGTGGCTGTGGAGCAGGACTGGCGTTTAGCCAAGCATTTTTATCAAGAATATAATCTTCCAGTTTATAATATGCTTGTTTACACAGCGTGCGTTTAATGCATGTTTTAAATTTAGACTCATTGAGTTGTTGAATCGCTAGCGGTATTTTATTATAAAATTTTACACAGTATCCCATAAAAGAACTATTTACTTTAGCCAGTCTGAACCGAGGTTGATCTAAGTTGTCTCTATTCCTAGTATTAAAATTGTGCCTGTCACTTATCTTATTAAAAAGATCAATATTTTTCCGAACATACATAATGTTTTCGTAAATGAATTGACAAGGGACCGTAAGGATGTTTATTTCTTTAAATAGTTCCCTAAGAGAATCGCTACAAAAATCATAACAAACGTGGCAGCACACTACATACGTTAATAACTACTCGTTACCCGTCACGTTACTTACCAAAATCTGATAAATGTCTTCAATATCTCTGTGCGACTAGTATGATAGTAGCCTATCACAGGCGGTGTTTTTCCTCATAACTTCCTAACATAAGGAGATAGGATTAAAAAAACCCTTCTAATATCGTTTGATATCATGTAAAGTTGCCATGCCTTTGTTATGTATATACCCTTTATGTTACACGTTGTATATGCTATGTAAACAAGAGTAAATAAAATATAATGATAATGTTTAAAGAGGGAGGAAGTGCTTTTTACAGCATCAATGTCACTTTGAATAAAAGGTATCTAAATAGACTTTCCCTCTACAACTGAAAGGATATGCTTTTAATGTTATACGAGTGAAGAAATTGTGTGTTATGTTATCCAACACCATTCTATGTCTGAATTTCTACTAAGAGATTATGCCAAGGAAATGAGCAGGGGCATTGTTCCCGGCACGCTATTAAAATGATCACCGTTGTGGCAGCCAAGCGTTACGATTATGTCAATAATAGGACCCTTAGGACCATTTATGAAGGCTGAACGAAAATTTGAGTTAATTGTTCAGTTATGTAACAAGAAATGTTAAATTCTTACGGTTTAAATTTTTGATTGCCACCAAAGACTTTTTTGTTATCAATGATCACACAAAAACGAACTTATGTAGAATAAATTTCACTAAAGTAAATATGGTACCACCCCATGTGATACCGGGTTCAAAATAGTACCATCCTATATCCTCCCGTGGGTGTCGTAAGAGGCGACTAAAGGAACTCTCACCAGGGAAGCGGGCAGCAGCGCTTCTCTTGTGAAATATCAAATTTCTGCTATACCCAACCCGCCTACCAAGCGTGAGGAAGGCAAACCCCTCTAATGCAGTGAAAGCCTTGGAGAGGCCTTTGTCCAGCAGTGGCACTCTATAGGCAGAAGAAGAAAAAGAAAGAAGAAAAACTGAAGTGGCGCTGGAATATATTACAATGCTATAGTGTAATCTGGTTTTAGGCAAAATTACACTATCTATTTTGAATTTATAGGAAAAGTGCGCAGTACTACACACACCTACCCTTTTTATGTTAAACAAATAGCAACTTTATTTTAATGACAATTTAGTTGATTTCAAAGTAGCACTATTAGAAAAACTAAAAAAAATGAAGTTTTAGCGTAAACTGATTTTTTAAAAACATTTTGTTCCATATTAAGCCTATATCATTCCCATTGTTGGGACACAGGCCTCCTCTCGATCATAGGGTGAAGGCCGTAATCTACCACGCTGGCCTAGTGCGGGTCGAAAGATGTCACATGTCGTCCAAGTTTTTGTCTCTAAGACATGCCGGTTTCAGCCGCGACTCGAGTTCGAATATTGTTAATTAAGAATTAAAGTTTTCCATAAACTCCTGTATGTTCACATTTTTGGCGAATACCTATGTCGCAAATGAAGATTAATCACCTGAGTATCATTTCTCCGTCTCTCTCCAGCTTAAAACGTTGTAAGTCGTTGAGGCATTTATTTTACTCAAAGGAGCTCTGTGAGGCGTGTTTCTACATTTGTTAACGACAGAAGAGAAATGTGTGAAACATAGCTACAGGCGATTTATTACTTTAATAATGCGTTGAGGCGAAGTAACCGTGGAAGCCACCATAACATAAAATCTTATAAAAGTCTCTTTTTGGAGAACAATAACGTATTTCAATAAACTTGTTGGCGTTCATTATAACGGTGTTCAAAGGAACGAAATATTACTTAGACAAAATATAAAGATAATTAAAAAGATATATATTTTTTAAGTTTCGGTTATGTTTCATTTGATTAACAATACCTAATTAGGTTTATGGCTGATTACTGTTTTTTGGCGTTGTCTGTTCTACGATTTTATTTCATGTAATTTTTTATAGTGGTAGGAGTAATAAAAAAATTCTAACTCCATAATTTTATTATAGTATGTCTGGGCTTGTAGATGAAGTTAATTTTTTTTTATAATTATGAATTAGTGCTTGACAGCAATCCCGTTATAGTTATGATATATTTTGTATACAATCATCATTCATCATTCTCCTGCCCTTATCCCAATTTATTTGGGGTCGGCGCAACATGTCTTTTTCTTCCATGCATCCCTATCAGAAACCATCTCGGCAGTCACCCCTTCTTAGCCATATCATCCTTCACACATTCCATCCATCGTTTCTTTGGTCTTCCCCTACTCTTATAGCCATCAACATTCATAATTAAGACTCTCCTCACGACATTCTCCTCAGTTCTCCGTAACACATGCCCGTACCATGACAACCGATTTCCACACAACTTTTCAGCTACCGGTGCCACTTTCAGACTTCCTCTTATGTACTTTTCTTTACAATATGTAAAGAAAATCCTGTCCGATCCGTGAAGGTATTGTTAGGTATCGATAACTGATTTTACTAATGCCTACAAAGCTGGGCTAAACTTAAATTCTGAAAAAAAAGATTATTTAAAAATTCATCAGTATTGTTATGTATGCCATCATCATCATCAGCCTACGTGGTTCTGATGAGACTGTAGCCTATTTAGTGAATTCCCCGAGTTTATCTAAAAGTGATTAATGTGAAAGACGAGACAAACATATAAGATTTGATTTGAGAAGAGATGAGGCTGTCGAGCAAAAGGATTATGATATAAAATACATTATCCATACTAATATTACAAATGCGAAAGTAACTCTGTCTGTCTGTCTGTTACGCTTTCCCGCCTAAACCGCTCAACCGATTTTGATGAAATTTGGCACAGACAATCTTTAAACCCTGAGAAAGAACATAGGCTTTTATCCCTGAAAAATTTGATGTTCCCGAGGGAAATCTATAAAGCGCGATATAACCGAACTCCACGCGGGCGAAGCTGCGGGCGGAAAGCTAGTATTTTTATATAGGGATGATTATGAAAGACAACGAAAAAAATATTGTTTGATTATATCCCCCGGAGAGGTAATCAAGGTTACCTTGAAGGACTTGTCTTTTGTAGTATACACAGAGTCAGTTTTCTGTTTCTTTAGAACACAGGACTAGTGGACTTGTAACATCTACTAATCCGTAATGAGTTCGCTTGGTAGATTGTAACCCATTTCCTTTCGTAAAAAGAAGGTCTGTATCCCAGCAGTAAGTTCATTGTCAACTGATTATGATTGCTGCCAGGTTCTCTGGTACATCATAACCAAAAGATAGAAAGAAAAATTTGTATTGTGACTCGTACAAGAATAATCTTTAAACAGAACTAAGTAGACACAATTAAATATAAATACAAGTTATTCATTTTAAAAAAGTAACAATAAACAGAAAATCCCATACGAGGCCAAAAGGCTCCTATCTCAGCATGTTGCTTCGACGTTTAAGAGTAAATGTCGCAGCACTGATATTCTCATAGGACCTGCATCATAGAATGTTCCCGTTCCTTGGACAGAGGCGTCCTCTCGGTGAAAGGGAGCGGGCTAAAATCAACCACACGATCTCAGTTCGGGTTGGTAAATGTCACATATCTTCCAATTTTTGATTCCAAGAAATACATTTTCCTCACAATATTTTAATTTTTTTTTGCCATTATGGGAGTAGTGAGGATGAAAATATTTAAAAATTAAAGCGCCTGTCAGGATTCGAACTTACGATCTACAACTTGAAAGCCGCAGTCGATACCACTAGATCATGTTCGCTAATCTATACTAATATATAAAGCTGAAGAGTTTGTTTGTTTGGACGCTGGTCCGATTTGAAAAATCCTTTTTGCGTTGGATAGCCCATTAATCCAGGAAGGCTTTAGGCTTTATAACATCACGTTGTGATCAATAGGAGCGGCGTACATAAACAAAACATTTCATTCAAATCGATTAAGCGTTCTATATATATCCTAAATCATCATCATCATCTCAGTGTTTTTCCCGGTTGCACCCGCGGCTTTCGCGTTGGAGCCTGGGGTCCGCTTTCCTGCACATTCTCCTCCATTTAGCACGATCTTTAGCATCCTGTGGTAAGAGCTTGTTGGCACGCATGTCATCTCTTACAACGTCAAGCCAGCACTCCTTTGGTCTACTCCGCTTGTTCCGGCCCGGCGGAGGCGCCATGGCAAGACATTTGTTACCCACGTAACATTGTAACATTTGCGTAAGACGTGTCCGTACCAGCGTAGGCGACCGTCCTGCAGTTTGTCTGCAATGTCACGGACACGAAGGAATTACATGAATTTTTCCAAATAGTTACTTCATAAAATGGCCCGCCATAAGAGTGGGCACAGACCACTTGATTCATACAATTCCGTTCAGTATTTTGAGAGTAATAAAGAAGCAGTAACAAACATTCAGACGTACTCACACTCATTCACAAACTTTCGCCGCCTTTCTAGCATCAGTGTGATGTCTATGGTACGAAGTTCGTTGACAATGATATCCTGTAGGCTATTGGCAAAGTTTCCCCTGACAGAATGCTGAGATTAGTTTCCAGTGATTGTTTCGTACTTCTCAATTAGTTCGTGATACAACGACTCTGAGTACCCATGTGAAGTCAGTGAAATTAGTTGCTAAGCATCAAGTAAATTGTCCATGTGTGTATGGGAAAAATTGTTGGACTAGTGCGCGTATGTACTGTAATCATGATCTCAGTAAATAAAAAGTTTATTTAGAAAATGAAATTTCTGAGAAGAGTGCAAAACTTACGCGGTAAAAATGTATGTAAAATCAATTTTTGCTTTTGATAACAGAAGTAAAATTTCTACTTTTCCTATTTATTTTTATCCGTATTTAAGTCACAATGTTTTCTTTCTCCTTAGCTTATAGAGGTCCACTTCTGGACAAAGGCCTCCCCCAAGGCTTTCTTTGCTTTTGGGGGTTTGCCTAATCAGCCGTGGGTATCGTAAGAGGCGACTAAGGGAACTCTCACCAGGGAAGCGGGCAGCAGCGCTTCTACTGTGGAATATCAAATTACTGCAATCCCCTACCCGCCTGCCAAGCGTGGGGATTATGACAAACCCTCCCAAAAGTCAATATATTTTATAATATCTTTTTTTTTTGTATATTTTTATAAAAATTATTTTTTTGGAAACATTTTTGAAACGCTGCTTTAATCTTGGAATTACTTCTGTATCGTGGGTGCGTTTACAAACGTTTAAACTTATTTAAACAACCGCCAGATTGGGAACAACTATCTGTAGGCAAAACCAATATTTGCTCCGTGATGGAATCGAACCCGCGGCACACAGCGCAGCATGCGATCACTTAGCCACTGCGCTAACCATGTCGCCGATATACATATATTATGTATATCAACTACTCTCACGACAGATTACAAAAAAGTGTAAAAGACTCTTGTTTAATCTAAAACTCATCTAAAACTTCAGTCATTGAAGAACTGAAACAATTTGTCTGCGGCAGTCTTTCCGTTTGACTACAAATTTAGTGTTTTCAAAGCTAGAGTGAACAGGCTCTTAATAAACTAGTGCGCTTTACCATCAACGAGTGCATCACTGCTTACCACAGGCGGTATCGCGATCAAGCATCAATTCATAATGTAAAAATGAAACTTACCAACAAATGTTTTTCATATTCTTCCTCTATATCGCTTCCGTTGTAGTATCGGTTGTCAGCTGTGGTGTTGGGGAAGTAAAACCCTCTCCGACAAACACAGCGGTAGGACCCTCGACGGAACCCCAATCCGGGCATCGGGACGCACTGAAACAAGGGTTTAGTATAGTTTGATTGATAGCCTTGGCAAATGAACAGTCATCGAAACAAGATTGTCGTCAAATTATGCACAAACCATAAACAATGGACAGACCTTTGTAACTGTTAGATACATGTTTTTGTGACACTTAATTCATCTTCATAATTGGCCTGTATTCTTTCCACTAATGGGAAATAGGCATTCTGACTTTTCAGGCCTTTCTTCTCAGAGTAGGCTTTAATCTACCAAGCGGATCCAGTGCACTTTGGTTAATGTTACATTTTGACGCATCTTTACATATGCACGTGATTGGCTTTTTAGCCAATTAGACGAAAACTACTTAACCCCGCGTCTGGAACGACGCGGGGTTAAGTAGTGTAGTAGTATCCAGCTCGATATCCGACGGCCATTGTGCGCACTTTTCTCCACTAAACTCACAGACGCGCTCCGCTACGGACAATTCATTGTTTTCTCTCGTTTATATGCTCAAATTAAAGTGTCTTCTCGTCCAAAATACCTCAGTGCCTAAAACTCTTTGACCAATGTGTGTTACTGGTGATGATGTATAGAACAGAAACGTGGTCCCTCACTACAGGCCTCATAAGCAAGCTTAAGGTCGCACAAAAAAACTATTGAGAAGGCTATGCTAGGTGTTTCTCTCTTGAATCAGAAATGAGGAGATTCGTAGAAGAATGAAACTCGCCGACATAGTCCAGCGGATTAGCTCATTGAAGTGACAGTGGGCGGGCACATAGCACGTAGTGCTGATGGTCAAGAGGGCAGAAAGGTTCTTGAATGACAAACACGTAAAGGGAAGCGCACCATTGGACACCCACCTACTAGGTGGTCGGATGACCTGACCGAAATCGCAGGGAAGCGCTAGATGCAGGCCGCGTCCAACCGTTCTTTTTGGAAATCCTTGGGGGAGCCAACAGTGGACTTCATATGGCTGAGATGATGATGATGACATTCTCAAGTACATTTAGTATTACACCTATATTCATTCATAAAATATTAAACAGATACGATATATTCTAACAAACTGACCAAAAAAAATGTGCCGAACACAGCAGCAGCACACATGCATATTTTTATTCGGCATACATTGGTACAGTGTGAGTGAGATGGGGCGCAATCTAAAGCATAGAGAAGATAAAGATGGCTAGTGTTTGTCGTTTGCGCTGTTAGTGTTTGTCGTTTGTTTTTACGAGTGTATCGAGAATGACTAAAGCGAGATGCTGGATTTACGTTCTTTTGTACGCTTCATTTTCAGTGCCCTAGTGACATATCTACATTAGTTTAATATTTTATCAATGATTACACCTATATTAATATAGTCCCCTACTTTTTTATTATAAAGTCCCGATTGAGTTAATTAATATTCATATTTTCCAATTTTTGGTCCAAGTTATGCCGGTTTCCTCACGGTGTTTTCCTTCACCGTTTTGAGAGCAAACATCTATTTTAATTATTTTACCTATCATGATATATCTAGTACATTTTAAAAGCGAGACGGCGGACTTTTTGCCCGCTCTTCTACATCACGAAAACGACCTTATGGAACTAGAATCTAATTTGTTTTAATGTAATTTTGACATTCAAAAATGTGTATGTGTATTTTAAGTAAAGAATTTGACTTTTTTTTTTACATATTATAAACCAGCGCTTGACCGCAATCCTGCCTGATGGTAAGCAGTGACGCAATCGTTGATGGTAAAGCGCACTAGTTTATTAAGAGCCTATTCACTCTAGCCTTGAAGACACTCAAATTGTAGTCCGACGGAAACACCGCCGCTGGCAAATTGTTCCAGTCCCTCGATGTCCGCGGTATAAAGGAGGAGGCGAAACGCTTCGAAAAAGAGCATGATATATTATAGTATTTGATAATTAAATTATTGTGACACAAAATATACAAGCCAAGCTAACCCTAAAAGGCCTGTCCTTTCAGTATATGACGCTTTGTCTTGATCCCTGCCTGTCCACCGTTCCCTTCAAGAATTTATATCGAACAAAAAAGCCCGTATTTCCAATAGAATAAATTTCAATTGGGCGTCTGTCCCAAAGGAACAATAGATGACGGATATAACCTTATGTTTACGTCACAAAATTGATAAGGACCACTTTTCATATAAAAGAAGTGGACCCCATGGGGTCCAAGAGGAAAACGTAGCGAAATTTTTTTGTAAATGTAATTTTGATTTTTTATGGGTTAGGATTTGATTGGAGAACAATGGTGACCCAGAGGTCCTGTCTCCGACTTATGAGTTTATAGATCATCATGTCGAACTCCGCCATTTATTTTGGGTTGGAAATTAATCCTATAACGTCTAGAGGTCATTAGATTAGCTCCCGCTCTGGGCGTAGAGAAGGGTGTTTTAGGAGCTTAACACACGGCACCGCGCGCCGCTTCGGTAAGCGGTGAAGCCTCACACACGGGGCGCCGCACCGCACGTTTAACAACCGCTTGGTGGGCTAAAACCCACTCCACTCTTGAAGAGAAGGGGCATGTTTGTCCTAAATATACTTTTTGAATTTTGAATGCACCTTATATCGATGGCATAAGGTTCAATATTGCGTGACATGCAGTACTTAACTTTTAAGCCCTATACCTCGACAATAGGCATTGTAGATGTACATTATAGAAACGCATTGATAGACCTAGGGTGGCCTGTCGAGTGGTAAAGATTTCATCAATATTGTCAACGAAGTGTCGACATCGAAATTTATTTATCCATACTAATATTATAAATGCGAAAGTATCTCTGTCTGTCTGTCTGTTCGGCTTTCACGCCAAAGCTACTGAACTGATTTTGATGAAATTTGGCACAGATAATCTTTAGACCCTGAGAAAGGACATAGGCTACCTTATATCCCGGAAAAATTTTATGTTCCTGAGGGAAATCTAAAAAGCGCGATATAACCAAACTCCACGCGGGCGAAGCCGCGGGCGGAAAGCTAGTTTAATATAAAATCGTTAACTATTTATGTTAAACTGAACGCGAAGTTGAAAAAACATTGTGCATTATCGTAAAATACTCGTTGAGCAAAATAACTGTTTCATTATTCTGCCAAAGATCTAAAAGAAAGAAAACCTAATTATTTAGCACAAATAGAACGCACAGTGAAAAAAATGTAAAACACACATCCATACATATATGTACAACTAGTCAATAGTCTTGTATAGCCGCGTAACCCACCTTATGAAAAATTAAACAACTTAATTGGTCACTTTATTTATAATTAATTTTTACTTAAATAACTATTACAACAATCTACCAACCCGCACTGGCCCCGCGTGGTCAATTATGGCCCATTCCCTCTCGCCGAGAGGAGGCCTGTGTCCCAACAGTCAGAAAAATATAGGCTGATTATGATGTATGTATGTTATGACATCATCATCATTCATCATTTCAGCCGAAAGACGTACACTGTTGGACGTAGGCCTCCCCCAGGGATCTTCACGACGACCGGTCCTGCGTTCACCAAGTCGTTGGTCCATCTTGTCGGGGGCGTACCCACGCTGCGTCTTCCGGCGCGTGGTGGCCACTCGAGAACCCGTCGGCCCTATCGGGCATCAGTCCTACTTAAGAGTTAGGTACTATTCTTAGGCTATGTCGGTTACTCTCGTACTTCTGCGGGTCTCTTCATGTCTGATTTGATCGTGCAGTAAAACCCCAAACATAGCGCTCTCGATTGCCCTTTGAGTGACCTTGAGCTTTCTTATAAGATCCGTTGTTAACGACCACACAATAGGCCTTATAAGAAAGCTCAAGGTCAGCCAGTGATGACATATGGAACTGAACGACCACGTCTGAGTTCCATATGTCATCACTGGCTATACACATATTGGTCGAAGACTGTTTCTTGTCTTGAGACACTGCGGAATTTCGGACGAGAAGATTTTACGTAGCCTTCCGAAATCAACCCAGCTGAGTTGAATTCGACGACTGACCTCTTTCTCGAAGTTGGACCTACCTAACTGGATAGTTTGTCCCAGGTATATGTAACTGTCAACAACTTCGAGAATAGAGTCTCCAATCTTTATAGGAGTCGGTACAAGATGGGCATTAGACATGACTCTCGCCTTGTCCATATTCATTTTAAGACAGACTCGCTCGGAAGCTCTACTGAGGTCTACGGTTGTGAGGTTTCAGAAATGCATGACTATGATATCATCAGCAAACCGAAGGTGTGTAATGTGCTCACCCTTAATGTTGATGCCCTAGTCCTTTCCAGCAGTCCGGAACCTTGACACCCTCACGTATGTTATGTAACTATTACAAATTACTCTTTTCAGTACATTGTTCACAAGGTAATCCAACACAATGCAGATCACATGATAATGGGACAGTCTTATATTCCATTTTAATTTAAAATGAGGATCAGAATCGAATCAATACCGGATTGAGATATCATTATCTCAATCCGATTCGAAATCTCATGATTTTGTCAATTTAAAAGAATATTGAAACGAAATCGGAGCTGTTAAATATACCTATGTTGGACAGGGATTGGTAGGTAGGTCCTTATTTTTTTTGATATTTCAGTCGCTTATGACGGTAGTTTTTTAATGAAGCTCAGAAAGCCATTAGGTACGTTCGTCGATACGGATTTATTTAGCAAATGTTAAACCCGATGCGTTAATCTCCTTTAGAACGGTTTATGTTACATTTTTTTTTAATAAAGTAATTTTTTTAATTTTTTTTTATAATCTAAACTGTCGCTTTACCGCAATCTTGCCTGATGTTAAGCAGTGACGCAATCGTTGATGGTAAAGCGCACTAGTTTATTAAGAGCCTACTACTAGCTCACTCTTGCCTTGAAGACACTCAAATTGTAGTTCGACGGAAACACCGCCGCTGGCAATTCTTATTAAAATTTAGGAATATGTCGATTTTTTTAAAGTAGGTATTGTTTTTTAATTAATAAAGAAACCGGACACGATACTCCATCGGTTTCTTAAGTGCTCTGGCCGCCTTATATGTAATAAAATATTATGATTAGATTTAATTATATAAGATTACTATGATTTTCATGATCTCTATCCGTTTATAGTCAAAATGTGTTTCATGTTGTTTGACGTGGGTACAGACAAAGACCCTGTATCTGTTTTCGGACATCAATTATTATTGACCGATTTCTGTAGGTTATCTATAAATAGACATAATCTGGTGAGGACAAGCAACTGATACTCAGATTTGGGCCCAAACAGAAAAAATATAACAGTAATATATTTTGTGTCTAGCAAACCCTGGATGATAATAATGTTTCATAGAAAAAAATCATCCAATAAGTACAATACTACGAGTAAACAGTAAGAATAAATATAAATCAGTACCTACTTATATTATACCTACTAGCTTTCCGCCCGCGGCTTCACCCGTGTGGAGTTCCGTAATAACGCGCTTTTTAGATTTCCCCCGAGAACATAATTTTTTTCCGGGATAAAAGGTACCCTATGTCCTTTCTCAGGGTCTAAAGATTATCTGTGCCAAATTTCATCAAAATCGGTTGAGAGGTTTAAGCGGGAAAGCGTAACAGACAGACAGAGTTACTTTCGCATTTATAATATTAGTATGGATAGTATGGATTATATTCCCACTGCTGGGATAAAGGCATTCTCACAGGGAGAGGGAGTGGGCCGTAATCCACCACGCGGGTTTATTGCGGGTGGTTTTTAATTATAACAATGTTAACGTTTATTTAGTAATTGTTTACATTATCACACCTTGTTATGGTTATGTTGTGCTACCTTGGTATGGTCTTAGTAAGGAATTTTTAATTTGTCGAACTTAAAAAAATAGTTGGCGAAAAAGCTTTTTAGCTTTTTCGCCAACTACCTATTTTATTTTTTCTATTTTTTTTATGCCCTAACTAGAATATCCAAAGCAACCTGGGGTCTATCATTCTAAACTTTAAAAACTATACAGGGAAACTTTTTTTCGAGTGCGTAAAAACAAATGGGTGGCTCAGAATCAATAACAGAACAAATCTGCATTATTAGTTTAAAATAAAAAATCATGTTTTGTCCGCCCTAAAATCAACAAATGAGAGACACCAATTATTCATATCAATATCGTAGTATTAGCATATTGCCGCGTAGTGAACATGCGGGCAGCGCGGGCGCGCGGGGGTCCTGTGATGTTCCCGCCGTCCCCACTCCGCCGATCATGAATGGGACCGCGTGCGGTGACCATAACTTCGATTTCATAATAAACATTTTTCGTTATCAATAACCATTTTTTTTTTTGTACTAAAACATACCAAAGTAATAATATTTTTACCTATAAAACTTATTTAGCTATAAGTTGACAAAGTTTGCGCACTGGATACAATTTTATCCTGTATATGAAGCTACCTACTTCGGATGTATGTGCTACGGTGCACCTGTTTGGGCCGATAGGGCCAGCATAGGCGCGGTGCGACGTAAACTGCTTCAAAGCTAACGTTTGGCATTGATATTTTTATGCAAGGCGTACAGAACAGTCAGTACTGAAGCCATACCCGTACTGGCAGGAGTACTTCCAGTCGATCTTGAAGTACAGCCACGTGCTTCAATGTACTACTCCGCGAGGGGGGAGGCCATGGACACTAACTTTGTTACACAACGCGACCTTAATAGAATTTCTAGATTATTTAAACCTCAGACTGACGTCTGGGAGGACCTCTTATCCGAATGGCAAAGTAGGTGGGATAATTCCATCAAGGAACCTCCATCTGTTCTTTCCATCCGTTGGCGATCGGGCGGCTAAGACATGGCTGGAGGTTGACCACTGCGCTGCCCAATTTTTCACAGGTTATGGTAACTTTAAAAGTAAACTGTATTCTTTTAAACTTGTTCCTTCGCCTTTGTGTCAGTGTTCTACATCGAACTGTGAATTTGAACAGTCCGCACATCACATCTTGTGGGAGTGTATTCTTTGGTAGAATGAACGCAATATTATGTTGGATAGTGTACAAGTTACATCCGGAGTTGTTTATTATACGGACCTTGTAGAAACTAGAACCAACTTCCGTGCGTTCAGGCGCTTTTGCCATACCTATTATTGGAATCAATTGTAACAGCACATACCTACTTAGGACCCATTAACTTAATCAAATTTTATTCCGTGGTGCTTGGCAATCTGGGCTTCTCCCAGTTGCAATAATGTCCCTTTGTGCCGATTGGCCTAGTTCTGTTATGTCTCCTGCTTGTTATGGAGGGAAGTGGAAAAAATATTTTTTTTCTTACTCCTCGGCTATTCTTTTCTGATTAATTTCGTTGCTGGACCCAAGACAGTTGAATCGTTTCTCCGGGACTCGTCGAGCTTCATTGCTCGGCGTTTTTCTGGCGGTCTCCACTGTTGATTCTGGCTTTCAGAAGTTGCAGTGGGTTGGGAAAAGTGTGGCGGGTTTTGTACCCAATAAAAAAAAAATGTTACACAAAACATATTACCCATACTGCGAAAGTAACTCTGTCTGTCTGTCTGTTACGCTTTCCCGCTGAAACCTCTCAACCGATTTTGATGAAATTTGGCACAGACAATCTTTAGACCCTGAGAAAGAATATAGGCTACATTTTATCCCGAAAAAATTAGATATTCCCAAGGGAAATCTAAAAAGCGCGATATAACCGAACTCCACGCGGGCGAAGCCGCGGGCGAATTCCATACTGCGAAAGCTAGTCCATACTAATATTATAAATGCGAAAGTAACTCTGTCTGTCTGTCTGTCTGTCTGTTACGCTTTCCCGCTTAAACCTCTCAACCGATTTTGATGAAATTTGGCACAGACAATCTTTAGACCCTGAGAAAGAACATAGGCTGCCTTTTATCGCGGAAAAATGTGATATTCCCGAGGGAAATCTAAAAAGCGCGATATAACCGAACTCCACGCGGGCGAAGCCGCGGGCGGAAAGCTAGTTATAATTTATTGTTACAATCGAGTTAGACATCTGTAACCGAACCAGGCAAAAGCCTGTGTTTCGGTTATCAGCACCCGAACCCTTAACAAGTAGAGACTAGGTATAGGTAGCCATTGAGTAAAGACTTTGTAAATTTACAAGTTCACAATAAAATAAATCAATTAAGTTTAATGAAATAAAATATAATAATATCAACTATGCCAAATAAAATAACATTTTTAGAATTTATCAGAAATAATAAATTAAAATTAAATTAAATTCAGAATAAGCACTGAACAGTACGTGTGTCCTCTATTTGTGTGATATGATTATATGTGTATGAATTTAAGAGGGTGTGTGTATGTGGTAAATAGTCAACCACTGTGGTACCTATATGAAGTGCTAGCTTTCCGCCCGCGCCTTCGCCCACGTGGAGTTCGGTTATATCGCGCTTTTTAGATTTCCCTCGGGAACCTCATATTTTTCCGGGATAAAAGGTAGCCTATGTTCTTTCTCAGGGTCCAAAGATTGTCTGTGCCAAATTTCATCAAAATCGGTTGAGAGGTTAAAGCGGGAAAGCGTAATAGACAGACAGACAGACAGACAGACATACAGACAGACAGACAGACAGACAGACAGGGTTACTTTCACATCTATAATATTAGTATGGATTAATTCAGTCTCTTCGTAATTAAGTTTTTAAATGTCACTTGGTTGGTAGATGTCACAATATGTCTTCCAATTTTTGGTTAAAGCAGATGCTGGGTCCTTGACTATTATTTCCTTTACCGTTTTAAGAGCAGTGGAGATGAAATTATTTACACAAAGTAAAGCGTCTGTCTGAGTTCGAATCTACGACCTACAATTAGCAACGGTAGCCTTGCCATTGCTTTATTTTCGTCGTCTATACAATACTCTACTTACAGTCTTGTATAGACTACAGCATATCAAGCTACTACAATCTCACAAATTTCTTTATTAAATTTTCAACTTTATCGTTACAGCATTAAAGCGTAATGTTGGTTGGGAATATTTAGCAGCTTCTGGTAGCTTGATCTGCTGTGGTCTTTACTTATTTAGACATACCTACATCAGAAACACTCATTCAAATGCAAAAAAGCATAAAAATCCTTAAAAATAAATGGGTTGTTTTTCATGGTTTACTATCCCGTAACACACGGTAAACTTCCTGTAGTATATCTCGTATTCTCTTCGAACGCAGACATGAGATATGAGTACTTCGGCAGACTTCCAAAGTGTTCGAACGTGACTTCTGACAGTTCTAACCGTAGCCTTCGATTATATTCGAGTGCTTCTATAAATGGTTAGACTTCGTAGCCTTTCAACGTCGTGGCAGGTATTGTTAGAGGCAAAGAAATCTAGGTTAAAATACAGTTTGTTTGTATGTACAAAAGAATATCATTTTCATTTTGGCCATGTATGAAGTAGGTAGATAAGTTGTATTAGGTTAAAAAAACCGGCCAAGTGCGTGTCGGACTCACGGACAAAGGATTCCGTACCATTGATTTATGAAATTAAAGGTTTTAAGTTATTTGTATGAAAAACTGCCTACTAGATCTCGTTCAAAACAATTTTCGTTGGTAGTTTTTATAGTAACGTACATCATAATAATTATTTTTTTTTTTAGATTTTTCATTTTATTATTTTAGAAGTTAGAGAGAGGGGGGGGGGAGGAATTTTTTTCCACTTTGGAAGCGTCTGTCACGCAAACTATTCGGTATAGAAAAAAAAATTACAAACTCGATATTATTTTTGAAGACCTATCCATAGATACCTCACATGTATGTTTGATGAAAAAAAAAATGAGTTTCAGTTCTAAGTATGGGGAGCCCCCAATATTTATTATTATTATTTTATTTTTGCATCAAAATCTTAATACGGTTCACAGAATACAACTACCTACCAAGTTTCAACAGTATAGCTCTTATAGTTTCGGAAAAAAATGGCTGTGACATACGGACGGACAGACGGACAGACAGACATGACGAATCTATAAGGGTTCCGTGTTTTGCCATTTGGAAACGGAACCCTAAAAGCAAAGAGTAACGGAAAGGGTAGGCACGGAATCTTTATGAGTTTCAACTAAACTCAAAGAATTGTTTCATATATTATGTTAAAATATACAAATAATAAACTTGTGACGGTACTTAGTAGGTCAATAACTACATGTCATGTTAAATGTGGTATTTTTCTCATCGCTTTCGAACATGTAGATAGGATTAAAAACCCTTCTATTTTCTAGGTGGTAGGCCGTAACATCGGCTGCCGGCAGAAGTTACCACCCACCAGACAAAGTCTTACCGCCAAGCGTATCGTGTTCCGACATGATCTCTGCGGCAGCCGTACGGAGGACGGGTCTGAGCAGTAGTGTTGCGATGAGTGGCGGGTATGATGCACCAAATGTTGTTGTGTCGGGAGTTTGGTCGTGGAGGGTCTCCAGATCTATCTCTCTCTGGCGCAACATCGTTTTTCGTGTTATTGGGTTAAAGATTGCATCACCTCGCCCAAATGCCGTCTCCCTTCTTATTCTTCTTGAGTAAATAATCTCATAATCAACTAACGCGCTTTACCATCAACAATTTGATTACCGCTTACCATCAGGCGGGATTGCGATCAAGCATTAGTTATAACAATTATAAAAAAATCTATTATAATCGTTTGATATCATCCAAAAAAGTCGTGACATTGTAATGTAGGTATATACATTATATACCCTTAATGTTACACATTATACAATTGCTTATACTAAAATATTATTATTCAGACAAGTAATTGCTAACAGGCAGTGACAAATATTTTCTGTCAGTAAAATATGATTCCCCGTATTTGTGGATATTTATAGCATCTTTGAAGTGAATATCGATTCCTTGGTTTTCCTCTCGAACTACTAAAATCTGGTTTTTTGAGACATTTTCGTGTTATTTTAAATCTTTGAACATTCATGGGACAAGAAATGGTAATCCGGATAAATGGTAAAACGAACACAAAGATGATTTTCAGAAAGGCAGATAATCTCTTACCCCACTCTTAAACCGCTTTCAAACAATAAGGCTTATATAGCATTTTAACAAAAAGCGGCCTTGTGGAAGTCGGTTATGTATTCTTCAATTTAAATTCCTCTGTGACGTAGCATGACATCTGAAGTAAATGATATGGCGTTACGTCGTTTAACTAATTCACGTGGTTGTTTTGTTTACCTTTATTTTAATATTTAAATTGTGGAGGCATGAGGAACAGGGAGTAAAGTTCTCTCATCGTCCATAGAAAAGGGAGGATCCTAAGACCTGAAGGGTATTATATCTGGCGGGCACTTGCCCAATGGTGGAAATTGGGAAGTTGTATGCATTTTAATTGCACGGCAAACTCTGATTGCGAGATGTAGAATTCGTGTGACGTCAGTCTGACAGTTTTGGGGGACTGTCTTATGTAATATGGACGTTCAAAAAGTGCTGAATCTCAGCCTAATTTGAATAAATGTCTTTTGATTTTGATTTTTGAAGCGTTGTTCCATGTGGCGTTTGTAGGTACCGTTACAAAATAAACGGAGTAAATATTTTTCCTAACTAAACGAATGTGAAGTGCTCATTCAAGAATACAAAGCCCATAGTACGAGTACCTATGGAAAAGGGTTGAAATCATTTATGTTTTGCATACGATTTGAAAGTCACAAAGGGTACAGTAGCAACTTTGGGACTTTGTGTAAATCCCATGACGAATAGGATTACGTAATTTTTTAAAATCTTACAGCTATTTGGTGATCCTTAAACCTCATAGTATTTATATTTCAACTGATTCTTCAATTCCTATGCAATGGAAACGTTTTGGCCGTATCTGTGTCTGTCGTGGTGGCTTAGTGGTTAAAACATCAGCCTCTCAAGTATGAGTGTGCGGGTTCGATTCCAGGTCAGGCAAGTACTATTGTAACTTTTGTTAGTTACATGTACTTTCTAAGTACATCTTGAACACCAATTACTGATTAAAAGGTTTTTATTTGTTTTAAATAATTATAAACTAGTGCTTGACTGTAATCCCGCCTGTTGGTAAGCAGTGATGCAATCGTTGATGGTAAAGTGCACTAGTTTATTAAGCCTTTTCACTTAAAAAACTTAGGAATAGGAAGGATGACGGCAGTTGAGCGAGGTGATGACCAACACGACCAAACGATGCTGCGCTAGAGGGAGATTGATCTGGAGACTTCACGACCAAACTCCCGATACAACAACATTTGGCGCATCGTACCCGGCACACATCGCAACACAACTGCTCAGACCCGTCCTCCGTACGGCTTCACCAAAACACGACGAATCGCTTGGCGGCAAGACTTTTTCTGGTGGGTGGTAACTTCTGCCGGCAGCCGATGTTATGGCCTACCACCGAGTAAAATGTGAAGGAAACAACAGTCTGAAATCGCCAACCCGCATTGAGCAAGCGTGGTGATTACGCTCAATCCTTCTCTGTATGAGAGGAGACCTGTGCCCAGCAGTGGGATGATAAAATGCTGATGATGATGATGGAAACTTTTTGTATTAGTATAAAAATAAATCTAGACTAATGAGTTTGTTTATTTGTGTACTAGACTCTCAAATTAATAGTCAGATTTTAAAAACATCATGCTGCGATTATTAGTAGCCGATTAAAAGGAAATTATGATAGAATACGCTTAAGAAATAATGAAGTAATTAATATACCGCGATCTAGCGATAGGATGCAACGTGGCGGGTATGAGTTAGAAGGAAATTCAGAAAAAATATGGCTGTAGCTTTAGTATACTGTGATGTTAAGAGTTACATGCGAATGAAGTAGAAGTAAGAAGCTGTTGTCTTCAGTATATTTTTTTATGATACTCGTTACTCGTTAATGTGTGTCAAGTTAAACATAAGTTTTAAAAAATAGGTCCCAAAGTTTAAGTGCCGTTTTGTATAATATGTAAATAATGAGTTAATTGTTTTGAAGCACACTTTTACAACTTGCTAGCAAACTGGAAGTATCGTATACTTGCGTTTTAGAACCTAATCGTAGAGTGGTCACCCCTAGCAAATATTTACTCAATTCTACAAAAAAAGAAAAACAAATCCTCTTTGGTTTATACGACTAAGTGTTTGCCTGATTTGGATCAATTAGGTTGAGTATATCTACGGTGTCCTTCTACTGAAAATACTCTTCGAAAAACAAAAGTTTTAGCTGACGTAACGTGTGTTATTGAGCCACAAAATGTATTTTCCTTACAAATCTGCAAAGCTACGAAAAAATCTCTATGTCAAACTTTTGCCAATATCTAAAAGTTTGGATGATTTATATGTTATCTACCTAATACTTATTTATGAAATTATTGCATAACAGGAGATGTGTTTATAGTAAGCAGCAGACGAGGTTTACCTACATATAGTCGTGGAGCGACGAAAACTAACCCGTTTCTTTAAATATTGTTAAGAGTTTTTTTTTCGTTTTTAACATTTTTCAATTAAAGCAACTGTCATAATCTCTTCACCTAACGAGGTTGACTAATAGAGAATGCCCAAGGCATTAAGTCCTCCTCAGTACAGTCCATGTGCAAAATCGCATAAAATAAAAATAAAATAAGATAAATATACTAAGAAATTTAAGTAACACGAAATCATCTACGGCTGTGTTTCCGTTTCAAGGCTAATAAACTAGCGGGGGCCGTGCGATCCATGGCCCTTTACGGGGCACCGGTGTGGGCGCGGTCACTAAGGAAGCGACCAGTCCGATGCCTGACTGCGTCCCAGAAGGTCATGGCCGTTCGGCTGATCCGGGGATACCGAAGGGTCACCGCTGAGGCGACGAGCCTTCTTGCCTGATTGCCGCCATGGGATCTGGAGGCCAAAGTCCTCGCCCACACGTGGGAGTGGCGAGATGAGGCAAAACGGCCGGGGCATAACTCCGCTGCCGCGAGAAATCGCGGTACGGTGGACTAAGCTCCGGCGGGATCTCATGGCAACATGGACTGTGCGATTGTCGCAACCCAGTGCCGGGCATGCCACAAAAGCGGCGGTAAGTCCCCTCTTTGAAGAGTGGCCAGAGAGGCGCCACGGCGCCCTCACCTTTTGCCTGACGTAGGTCCTCACCGGAGACGGTTGTTTCGGGAGGTTTCTGTTCCGTATAAGGCGGGAGGAAACGCCAGGGTGTCACCATTGTGTGGATCGCCCTGAGGACACGGTGGAGCATACGGTGGAGGTCTGCCCGGCTTGGGTAGAGCACCGCCGTGTCCTCGTAGCGGCGACCGCCGGCGATCTCTCGCGTCCGACCCTGGTCCTAAGCGAGAGTGCATGGCAGGCCGTCACCTCTTTCTGCGAAGCAGTAATGCTGGCAAAGGAGGCAACAGGAATCCCAGCGCCCTCACGCCACTAGCCGCTGCAGGAGACGCCCTGGTCGAGAGATGACACCAAACTCCCAGCCACTGTAGGCGCGGGCCTGCGGGCGGTGAGCAGTGGGCAGCTCGCCGCCCGGTAAGGACTAGGCCCGAGTCGTTTTTCACGCGTGCCTCAAAGAGATGTCAGCACACCGTGACGGGGTCCACGAAGACCGATGCCTCCTGGGTCAGGGTTGCGGGTTGGTTAAACAAGAAACCGTGGCCATGGCTGTCCCACAGGCAAGTGAAGAAACACGGGTGGGTAAAAGTTTGACACGCCCTTCCGCTCCACCCAGAGCGGGAGAAGTCATTTGAAGATTCCCCATGCCAACAAAAAAAAGGCTAATAAACTAACACGCTTTACTATCAATGATTGCATCACTGCTTACCATCAGGCAGGATTGCAGACAAGCACTAATTTATAAAAATGAAAAATAAAAAGATTTTCGTTATATTTCCAACTTTTTGATTGTAAATACCAACACCAATTATCAATTCAATCATGTTTCTGTATACATAATTATAAAGATGGAGGTGGTTTGGTTTGGTGGTAGGAGAAGTGTATAATTAATGAAGTATCGTATAGAATGATGTGTGACAATAAGTTGACTAAAAAAACGAATTAGTCCGTCAGTCAGATTTCCAAAAAATACTAGACACGTTTTTTTTTTCATAGAAACAAAAATGAAGACTACACAGTGCGTTGAAAACTCGTGTAACGTCACTGCATGCCACACTTTTTAGCGAGCAGTGACGTCACCAGCCACCACTCCTGATCTTTGATGCCTTAAGCGCACTAGTTTATTAAGAGCCTATTCACTCTGGCCTTGAAGACACTCAAATTGTAGTCCGACGGAAACACCGCCGCTGGCAAATTATTCCAGTCCCTCGATGTACGCGGTATAAAGGAGGAGGCGAAACGCTTCGTCCGGATCATAGTGGTGTAAACAACGTAAGGGTGGAAACCAGCCGTACGACGGGTCGTCCGATGGTGGAACGGAGATGGGGGAATTAAATCATGCAATTCCCTCGCACACTCCCCAAAATGCATCCTATAGAACACCGAAAGGTTGGCTACTCTACGCCTGTGATCTAGCCTTTGGAGACCATCTAGAGTTAGATCAGGGTCACCAATCAGCCTCTTCGCACGCCTCTCCACTGAATCCAAAGTGGCCAGGTGACACTTGGCAGCACCAGCCCAAATGTGGCTGCAGTACTCCACACACGAACGGACCTGTGCTTTGTATAACATTAGAAGCTGCCCAGGTGTGAAGTACTGCCGGACCTTTGTGATAAAACTAAGTTTTCTGGCAGCCACCTTGACTTTGAACCGCCCACAGTTAAAGTTCGAGCAAATGTTAACTCCCAAAAGCTGAATGCGGGACACTCCAAAGATACATTCCGAAAAGTAGGAGCCAAGGTGAACGGGCGTCTTTTGGCGGTGAATAGACACGCTTGTGTTTTGGTGGCATTGAATGCTACAAGATTGGCATTGCCCCATTCGGAGACTGCCTGCAGTGCAACACTCGTTTGTTCAACCATGGCCTCTCTTTCGGACCGGACCGATTCCCTACTAGCCCGAGCACCCGGCAGGTATCTCTCTACAACTGTGCTGTCATCTGCATACCCATAGGTACCGGGCATCAGCAGATCGTTAATATGCAGCAGGAACAGAGTTGCAGAGAGAACAGACCCCTGAGGAACACCGGCATTAGTTGACATGGGCTCAGAAGAGCATCCGTCGACAACAACTCGGAGGGACCGTTCAGTCAGGAAGTCTTTTACCCAGCCAGTCAGGTTAGGGGAAATGCCGTACGCTGGAAGCTTACTCAAAAGGCCAGCGTGCCATACCCGGTCGAAGGCCTTCGAGACATCAAGGGAGACAGCAATCGCTTCCCCATTCCTCTCGAGGGCCTCGCCCCACAAGTGAGTGGCATACACTAGCAGGTCCCCAGTTGACCGATTGCGGCGAAACCCGTACTGTCGGTCACTGAGGAGATCATGTCATATAATTATAATATTAAAGCCATCAAATATCTTTGTCGATGATAGCCTGAAACACAGGTATAAATGAATCTAGTTCAAGTGGTCCCAACATTAGTTTTAGATCGTAACTTTAAGATTTAAGTTATATATTCTACAGTAAATTAGCTTTTACGATTGTTACTATTAAGATGCATTTACTATAACACGAACTGGGACTTTTATATATTCATTGTGATCTATGCTTTTTTTTTAATAAATTGTATTTTCATTATTTACCCCTGGGTATATGACTGGTTGAATGAACGCAATCTAAAGTCTTAACTCTATATTTTATAAATTACAAACGTCATGACATTTATTTATGTATACTAACAATATCGTTATTTAAACCTCAGACTGACGTCTGGGAGGACCTTTTATCCGAATGACAGGTGGGATAATTCCATCAAGGGCTACATCTATTCTTTCCATCTGTTGGCGATCGGCTGACTAAGACGTGGCTGGAGGTTTTTTTTTTTTTTTAATAGTTATAAACTAGTGCTTGACTGCAATCCCGCCTGATGGTACGCAGTGATGCAATCGTTGATGGTAAAGCACACTAGCTTATTAAGCCTATTCACTCAAAAAAACTGAGTGAATAGGAAGGAAGACGGCAGTTGAGCGAGGTGATGCAATGTTTAACCCAACAACACGACCAACGATGCTGCGCCAGAGGATGATCTGGAGAGCCTTCACGACCAAACTCCCGACACAACAACATTAGGCACATCGTACCCGGCACACATCGCAACACAACTGCTCAGACCCGTTCTCCGTACGGCTTCACCAGACATCATGCCGGAACACGACGAATCGCTTGGCGGCAAGACTTTGTCTGGTGGGTGGTAACTTATGCCGGCGGCTGATGTTGTTGCCTACCACCGAGAAGACTACTGCGTTGCCCAATGGTGAGACATTGGGCAATTTAAAAGTAAACAGCAGGTCATGGCAACTTTAAAAGTAAACTGTATTCTTTTAAACTTGTTCCTTCGCATTTGTGTCAATGTTCTACATCGAACTGTGAATTTGAACAGTCCGCACATCGCATCTTGTGGGAGTGTGTTCTTTGGCAGAATGAACGCAATATTATGTTGGATTGTGCACAAGTTACATCCGGAGTCGTTTATTATACGGACCTTGTAAAAACTAGAAACAATTTCCATGCGTTCAGGCGCTTTTGCCATACCTATTATTGGAATCAATTGTAACAGCACACACCTACTTTGGACCCATTAACTTAATCAAATTTTATTCCGTGGTGCTTGGCAAATTGGGCTTCTCCCAGTTGCAATAATGTCCCTTTGTGCCGAATGGGCTAGTTCTGTTCTGTCTCCTGCTTGTTATGGAGGGAAGTGGAAAAATATCTCTTTTCTTACTCCTCTGCTATTCTTTTCTGATTAATTTCGTTGCGGGACCTAAGACAGTTGAATCGTTTCTCCGGGACTCGTCGAGCTTCATCGCTCGGCATTTTTCTGGCGGTTTCCACTGTTGATTCTGGCTTTCAGTAGTTGCAGTAGGTGGGCAATGTGTGGCGGGAAAAAAATAACAATATCGTCAAAATCACGTTGTATTATGAGTCCATCATCAAAAATTTTTCCAAAATTTTAGTACAAATATAAATAATACTAGTAATTAATAATACAGTTAAAATTAGTTCAGTGAATTCATAAGCCCAGTAAACAAATATAACAATAGTACTTTAGCGATTAATAATTAAAACCTATTTGTAACCGCTCCCGCTACGATCTATGTACGCCCTTTTGGCGAAACACATCTCATTCCCGCCCAACCAATGAGAGCGAGTCGAAGCTTCTAGAACATTCTGGAAGCTTCTAGAACATTCTAGAAAGTTCCTTGAAAAACACAGGATACGATAATAGTCCCTCATTTTGACAACTGTCCAACTATCACCCTTATTTATCTCCTTTTACTTATCTTCGTCTCAAATTCTTTAGTTTATATTCTCATTCGTCACTGTGTCTTGTACGAAAATTAAAGATAATAGCTTATTACATACATACATACATAATAAGCCTATAATGTTCCCATTGTTGGAACATAAGCATCCTATCGGTGAGAGGGAGTGGGCCATATTCTACCACGCGGGCCCAGTACGGGTTGGTAGATGTCACATTATCTTCAAAGTTTTTGCTTCTAAGACATGCCGGTTTCCTCACGATGTATTCCTTCACCGTTTTGAGAGCAGTGGTGATGAAATAATTGACATAAAGTAAAGCCTCCGATGTGGTTCGAACCTATAACCTACAACTTGTAAGTCGCGGCTGATGCCACTACACTACCGCAGCTCAAGATTATAAGCATTTATGTTTAACTAGCTTTCCGCCCGCGGCTTCGCCCGCGTGGAGTTCGGTTATATCGCGGTTTATAGATTTCCCTCAGGAACATCATATTTTTCCGGGATAAAAGGTAGCCTATGTTCTTTCTCAGGGTCCAAAGATTGTCTGTGCCAAATTTCATCAAAATCGGTTCAGAGGTTTAAGCGGGAAAGCGTAACAGACAGACAGACAGACAGACAGACAGAGTTACTTTCGCATTTATAATATTAGTATGGATTTTCGAACAAACTCTTAAAGTCCCAGACATTCACAAGATTCACAAAACGCCGCCATGACACTCGAATATCGGTGGCTTGTCGATGATTGATTTATTGAATCTGGCAATATTGTATGCCGTATAAAACTCTACGTGTCAGGCGATCAATTTACGAGTCTTTGTGCCAAGTTATATCAAAATGGATCCTCCTATTTCAGCGTTATTGATGTCTATAAAACATCCTCGTTGTGATATCTTTGTTCATTATTGATTTTGTATTAAGAAAACCGATTGGATCAGGTTTTATAGACCTGTTCTGATTTCGGTTGGACAGGAAGCTTTCTATATGTGAATTATTTGTGTGAAAGGTACACACGACGCCAAGTCTAGCTATGCATTTACAGTATTAGCTAACTTAGGCTTTTTGCATAAGGGCTTATAGTCGGAATGTTTATTTATTCATACATTGTAGAATTTTAGTAGTCTTACAACGACGGCCGACTTCATCTATCCAATAATTGATAAATTAGTAAAAAAGAAAACGATGGTGTCCAACTGCTGGACAAAGGCCTCCCGTTTTTTCTTCCGAACCTCCCTCTCTTATGCCACCTCTGCTTCGTGTATTATTATGATTAAGCTACTACTACTGCTACTACGGAATATCAAGTTACTGCGATCCTAACCCGCCTGCCAGGCGTGGGGATCATGAAAAATCCACCCAAAGCAATGAAAGCCTTGGGGAGGCCTTTGCTTTGTCCAGCAGTGGGCCTCTATAGGCTGAAGAACAACCCCATATGCGAACATATTCCAAGTCTTACGTTCCAAAGGCAAGCGGAATGGAGCGGCGACATCTTTAACAGAGTTCATTGAACCCCAAAAAATTAAAAAGTTTTCACTTCAATAAGAATAATAATTCTTATTGAAGTGAAAACTTTTTTAGAGACGTGGAGAACTTTTATTGTATGAGGAAAAACATTGAATTCGCGTAAGCGTGACCGACCTGACACCGTGATAGCGTTGTTTTTTTGTTTTTTACTTTTAGTGTTTTTAATGATTTCAGTATTCACTTCTGTTCGTCAATCCCACGACAGCTGTTTTTTTTAAATAATATTTTTTAATAATATTTTGTAGTCATTGGATAAAAAGCATCAAGCAGCAAGTCGTTTGGGCTGTCTTTTTAGAAGAACTACTACTACTACTATTCCACGGTGTAAAATCTACTGTATTGTAAATCACCGAATAGATAACAATATAAAAATACATTAAAATTACAATAGTTAATATAGAATACGTACTAATCAATGACTTATTTAATGTTATCACAACATAGATGTATTATTCTAAGTAAATCGAAATAGAAATTTTTTCTACATTCATAAAATAGGTTTGCTCGGTAACATTTTATGCTACATCGAGTAATAATATAAAAGAGACAAATAGAGGAGGGTTAGGGTTTGATGGCAGAAGACTAGAAATGTCAATCAAGACCCTCAGAAACGACACGGTTCAGAAAAAAATATTGTGAAAATTTTCTTATTACTCTTATTTTATACGAAGAATGATAAAATAATAGAATAATATAATTAAACGGTGGGCTAGTGGTAATCCTATAGGCTGGGTGGGCTGGTGGGCCTCAAAGAGATGTCAGCACATCGTGACGGGGTCCACGAAGACCGATGCCTCCTGGTTCAGGGTTGTGGGTTGGTTAAACAAGAAACCGTTGCCCTGGCCTTCGCACAGGCAAATGAAGAAACACGGGTGGGTTTTAGTCAGTAAACGTCTGACACGCCCTTCCGCTCCGCCCAGAGCGGGAGAAGTCATTTGATGATTTCCCATCCCAACAATAAAAGGCCCTATTGGCATTATAAACTAAGTGTTATATTTTTATAGTTTTAGGAGTATTTCTTTTGTTGTAATGTCAATAAACGCATTTTCTTTCTTCCTTTCTGTTCTTATAAATATACCTACTAAGAAATTTATTTGATGCACTATATTTCACCGCTTAACCGCGAATTTGCCTGAGGCTGTGGTATTTGTGATCATTTTTTTTTTTTAATTTGAACACGATTTTGTTTGAGTTGATAACATTGCTGTTTCTTCTCTTTTTCAAACGTACATTATTTGTTACCCATATAGCTAAGTATTTTCAACTGATAAACACACACAATTGAGTACGTATAAAGTTTTACAGCTCCTTTAGAATGCACACTCAAGAGAAAGTCGTAAACAGTCAATATATATGGTAGACGAGGTTATGAACCCTTTCACATAACTTCACAATTCCTCATTCCGCGTTACTGACGTCATCCACTTCCAGAATATCAAGCACCCAACTTTGACTGTAAAGGTGTTATGACATTCACCACGCTGGATGTCTACCCTGCCCTATATCGGACCCTTTTTCCCTCAAAAAACTAGTCACGTAGTAAATAAACAAAATGAACCACGCTTTCCGAATCTCGATACATTATCGTAAAATAAGTTGAAGTTGTTCGCAAAACCCGGAGTTGGTATATGATAAAATGAATGCTCTTCAAAACAGGCTTGACCTGAAATGTTATAAGTTTGTAGTACATTTATTATAGGGCAATCTAGTATTCAGTAAGCATTTTGCGACACTTTTTCCAAAATAAAGAAGTATTTTCACTGATTTTATGTGTTTTATTAGATGTTGATTTCCAGGAAACTAATTTAATGTCAAATAGCATTAGTTATTTTGCTTTTAATTATAAATTTAGGTGAACACTTACCAAAAATTTGACAGTCATCTTTCAAAGCGGATTAGTGGTCCAAGGGTTTTGGGTAGCTTAAGAGATGATGTGCAAAATTGAGACCTCCATATATATAATGAAGGACTAAATTTCGGCGTAGTGACTTATTTGCTGGTAGAGTAATGTAAATGGAACTACTAAGAAAAAACATACTTCAACCCAAGGACTCGATCTTTATGCATAACATAACATAATTTAATCAGCCTGAATGTTACTATAATGTTCTGACTAACTATAATGACTAACTATAATGTTCCCACTGGTGGTAGAATATGGCCCACTTACTCTCACCGAGAGGAGTTCTATACCTACTCCTCTCGGTTAGAGGAAGTGGGCCATATTCTATCACGTGGGCCCCATGCGGGTTCATAGATGTCAAATGTCATCAACCAATTGTAGGTCGTCGGTTCGAACCCCTTCAGGCGCTTTCCTCCTCATCAACCTTTTTATCGTCCCATTGCTGGGCACAGGTCTCCTCTCATACAGAGAAGGATAGAGCGTTAATAACCACGCTTGCTCAATGCGGGTTGGCGATTTCAGACTTAAAGTCCAGGTTTCCTCAAGATGTTTTCCTTCATCTTGAAATCAGTCATTGGTGTCCAAGATATACTTAGAAAGTACCTATAACTTTGAAAAATTACATTGGTATTTGCCTGAATTGGAATTGAACCCGCACTCTCATACTTGGGAGGCTGGTATTTTAACCACTAGGCCACCACCACAGACGCTTTACTTTGAGTAAATTATTTCATCACCACAGCTCTCAAAACGGTGAAGGAAAATATTGCGAGGAAACCGTCGTATCCTAGATCTTTATGGATTGGGACCATTTTTTTAATATTACGTACGTGGGTAAACACTGATTGCTGAAATTAAATCATATATTTTTATGACATTGTTAAGATCGTTCATGCTTTCATAAAAGTCTTGGTTAGCTTGTGTTATATAAGAACCTACATAGCCCCACGTTAAATCCGCCAATATACTCACGATGCGTGAAAGTATGTTGTAAGAACCCAAATAAAAGTTTGTAACAAAAATACGCCCAGTATTTGTTCAGATTAATTTTTCCCCTTTTTTACTGCTGGCCCAATGTTTTTTGACGTAAACGTTTACTTTAGTAGTTGGTACATTTTTGTTTTTATGCTGGTCAATTTTATCGGTCATATATTGGGGTAAAAATGAGTATCAAGGGTCAGTCGACCGAGGTACAGGAAAGGTGTTGGAACAATTTGTATTGTACATACTACTATTGAGTAAAAAGTACATATATATTGTCTTGGGAGCTTTTTTGTTTTATATTTTGGACCTTCAATAGGCCTGAAAGGGATTGAAATATAATTGGAGCGCAAAAAGGTGTTTATACCTTTATTTATATCCAGGCTTTGTAACGCTTGTTATTATTGTAATATATACGAGTAAAATGTTATGTGAGTGAAGGTTTTCGTTTTATATTTTCATAATTTTGTATTTTTTATAAGTAGCGGTATAGTTTTGGTCAATGTCGAAAGGCTGTTTTTCATGCATTGTGATAACAATATATTAAGTATAGTTGTTATAGCAATATTGGGTACATTCTATTGTTTGCCAAATTCTCTGTGTAAAGGTTCTAATAGAGTCTATTGGAACAGAATCACACTGTCTAGTCGCCCGGCTGCGAAGGTCTTATGAAGTAATTGATTTATAGAATCAATTTTAAACTATTTCTTTCTAGTTACCATCTAATGCGTCTGATTTTTTAATTATAGTTTTCCATACTTGATAACATAAACCCCTAAGACTCTTCTACCTTCCCAATTAATTTGTGTCGGGCCAGGGCCGTAACACGTTGTCAGTAGCAATGGGTTTCATTTTGACAGCTCAACAACATTCATTACGTTATTTACGTTGTTGAACAGACATAATTTGCGAACATATGACGCAATGGATTCGCTATATGCTTCAAAATGATTCCAATTGACAGCAGTAACAGTCCATTTATTACTTTTTGGTCCTACCCTAACTAAAATAAATTCACTTTAGTTTAGTCTATGCATTTATATATATTTATGCACACACATGAGTTAACAAGCCCGCACTCGGGCGCTTGGTGCACACACATGAGTAAGCGGGTTCGATTCAAGGTCAGGCAAGTACCAATGTAACTTTTCTAAAAAGTTATATGTACTTTCTAAGTATATCTTGGACACCAATGACTGATTACAAGATGAAGGAAAACATCTTGAGGAAACCTGCACTTTTAAGTCTGAAATCGCCAACCCGCATTGAGCAAGCGTGGTGATTACGCTCAATTCTTCTCTCTATGAGAGGAGACCTGTGCCCAGCAGTGGGACGATAAAAAGGTTGATGATTATGATGATGCACACACATTATAACAAATGAATTGGGTGCCAATTAATTCAATCAATTAAGAAGGCAATTTAGAATTAGCGACCACAAAGACCGAAATGTTGTGTCTAAAGTGTCACAAGATTCAACCGCAATATGGAACACTGATTGGAAACGGAGAACTACACATCCATCGATGGCAAGACTTTTAGCACGTTAGATTATCTTTTTTTATCATTATAAACTAGTCCGCAATCTCGCCTCATGGTGAGCAGTGATTGGGCACGCCACAATAGCGGTGGTAAGGCCCCTCTTTAAGGAGTGGCTAGAGAGGCACCACAGCGAGTTTTTCTCGGTGGTAGGCCATAACATCGGCTGCCGGCAGAAGTTACCACCCACCAGACAAAGTCTTGCCGCCAAGCAATTCGTCGTGTTCCGGCATGATGTCTGCTGAAGCCTATACAGGTCTGAGCAGTTGTGTTGTGATGTGTGCCGTGTACGATCCGCCAAATGTTGTTGTGTCGGGAGTTTGGTCGTGGAGAGTCTCCAGATCAATCTCCCTCTAGCGCAGCATCGTTTGGTCGTGCTGGTCTTGGGTTTAACATTGCATCACCTCCCTCAACTGCCGTCATCCTTCCTATTCCTAAGTTTTTTAAGTGAATAGGCTTAATAAACTAGTGCGCTTTACCACCAACGATTGCATCACTGCTTACCATCAGGCGGGATTGCAGTCAAGCGCTAGTTTATAATTATATATAAAAAAAAAAAAAACAGCGACCTCATCTTCCGCCACACGGCTCTTCGGCCAGGGTGTCACCACTGTGAGGATCGCCCTGAGATTTCGATGGAGCATACGGTGGAGGTCTGCCTGGCTTGGGTAGAGCACCACCAAGTCTTCGTGGTGGCGAATGACGGCGACCTCTCACGCCCGGCCCTGGTCCAAGCCATAGTCCGGAGCGACACTGCATCGTAGGCAGTCAGCTCCTTTTGCGAAGACAACATCAAACTTCCGGCCAACGTAGGCACGGGCATGAGGGCGGCCGCTAAGAACCAGAGCCGAGTCGACGGCGCGTTGTTATTCACGCGTGCTTCAAAGAGATGTGAGCACATCGTGACGGTGTCCACGAAGGCCGATGCCTCCTAGGTCAGGGTTGCGGGTTGGTTCAAAAAGAAACCGTGGCCTTGGTGCACAGACAAGTGAAGGAACACGGGTGGGTTTTAGTCAGTAAAAGTCTGACACGCCCTTTTGCTCCGCTCAGAGAGGGAGAGGTCGTTTGTTGATTTCCCATCCGAAAAAAAGACTTAGATGGTTTAGACTCCAAATCTCGGTTAAATAATAAAATTTTGTCAAAATAGCTGTCATTTCCGCAGAAGAACCAAAGTCACCGACATAGCTCGGCGAGTCGCTAAACATAAGTGGCAGTGGGCAGGGCACATTGCTCGTAGAACCGATGGCCTATGGGGCAGTAAGGTTCTGGAGTGGCGGCCACGTACTGGAAGACGCAGCGTAGGGAGGCCCCCAACAAGGTAGACCGATGATCTGGTAAAGGTCGCGGGAAGCCGATGGATGTGGGCAGCACAAGACCGGTCGGCGTGGAAAGCCTTGGGGGAGGCCTTTGTCCAGCAGTGGACATCTATAGGCTGAAGAAGAAGAAGACGCTGTCATTTATTTTTTATTCAGTTGTCATATCTTGTCACGTTATAATTCGTTAATAACGTTGCTAAATTGAATAGTACAACTGTAATGAAGGTGACAACTGAATTGATTCGGCTCTTTTGAATAACCGGCAACCCTGGCAGGCATCGGTCTTCGTCACGATGTGCTGACACATCTTTGAGGCGTCTTAATTAAGCCTAAGCCAGTATTTTAGAACTCGAGGCCCCATTATATCACATATTAAGGGTTTTCAACATGATATAATTAGAAGTGATTGATGAAGTTTGTGAGTTACCTGTTTTGAATAGATCAGGTATTACGTTTAGTCGGTTATTTACATAAGTCACGTGTTTTATTTCGATCGAGACGGCTATTGTAAATTCTATATTTCAACAGTCACATCCTTTATAACAGCAGACCAGTCTAAATCTCATGTACTATTTATTAGGGGCGAGTCAATCCCCCAAAACTGGCACTAATCCAGGACATGGATTCTGATGAATTATTCAAGTTGATACTGTCATACAAATATGATCACTGTGGGTGCAGGCGTTATTGAGAAGTTTCGCTCTGGATGAGAGGCTGAAGACATGGATCAGCTCAAACTATCACAGTTCACTGTTAGACTTAAGCCTCTACCGTAGCGGTAGCGAACGCGGTCGTTGCGCAACGAGACACGGTTTCGACCCCGCACAGTGCAATTATTTGTATGCATGAATATGAATATTTGCACTGGTCTGGTCGTGCCTCGGAAAGCACTTTTAGCCGTTGGTCCCGGTTGCCATACAAACATCTAGTGGCAGTCGTTACGGGTTGTTGGAGCCCTCAAAAGTCTAACAATTTGTCTAACTGCTATCCTTCAATATTGCCTTCGGATTGTGGAGGTCAGACGGCAGTCGCTTCACGGAAAATATCGAAGTTTAACCAAAATCAGCAGTTAGACTGGGAAAGCGGACCCCAGACTCCAAAGCTGAAAAAGCTGCGGCTGCGACTGGGATTAACGCGCAGATGATGATGATGACTTAGCCTCTACCAGACTGAGCAATACCACCCTGTCCTCCACATTCCGCAGATAGTCTGGCACAGATTCGTTGTTAAGGTCATAAGTCAATCTACCCTTGCTCTCTGTGATCTCCACATCAGGATTCGTTTGCTTCATCGACCATTAGAGACATATCCAAGAAAAGTTAGAGTCTAATCCGATAACAGTTTTTTTTTTTAATTTTCCCCCACACTAAGAATTTCTCCTGTGTTGTGGGTGCGTTTCCAAACATATAAATCCACATGCACAAACTTCCAGACCCGGAACAACTACTTGTAGGTCATACAAATATTTTGTTCCGTGCGGGAATCGAACCCGCGACACGCAGCGCAGCAGTCAATAGCTTACCCACTACGCTAACCGTCCAGTCAAGGTTTTATTAGGTACCTAACTGTTTTTTTTTAATGATATGAAAAAATATTTTAAAGAAGTATTGGTACAATTCTGATTTACTGTGATGGAATATACAATGGTTTTCCGTAAAGAAAGGAAAATCGATGAAAACGGAATTAAGACTCGGAGAGAAGGAGATTAAGCCCCCCGGGATTACCCGAAGAGTGCGAGAACACATGGTATTTGATTATATCTTCTCACGGCTTTTAGAGAAAGCTGCCGTGAGACAAATACACCGTATCGTATCTTAGAAAACAAAACGTTCTTTCGTGAGTTTTGTGTTTTTTTACGAATTACGAAACAAAATCTTCTACATGTCGGATTTGTTTGTGGCTTAAATGTATATGTGAGGGAGAAAACAATGTTTCTTATTCTTATTACTGATATGGTTGAAGTTCTTCAAGGAACTAAATTATTTACCAGTGTTCTCTTTACTCCGGGCTATTTCTAGTGTTGTAAGAAAAGAAAACGTGTACCGTCGAGTTACCTAGTCAGAAACGAAGTTTCTTACACGACCAGCATTCAAAACCATACTCGTATATAATAAAAAGAGAGAGAAGAGAGGAGAGATAAGGGAGTAAGGAGATCGCATGGAAATGGTACATCGCTTATACTGTACAGGCTAGGCTTAGGGGTACCGCGCAGTGCAAATATTTGTACGCATGAATATGAATATTTGCATTGGTCTGGTCGTGCCGTTGGTGCCGCTTGTCATTCAAACATCTAATGGCAGTCGTTACGGGTTGTTAGAGCCCAACAATTGGTCTAACTATATTGCTTCGATATCGCCTTCGGGTTGTGGAGGTCAGACGGCAGTCGCTTTGCGGAAAATATCGAAGTTTAGCCAAAATCAGCAGTTAGACTGATAAAGCGGACCCCAGACTCCAAAGCTGAAAAAGCTTCGGATGCGACTTGGATGAACGCTGAGATGGCGATGATGACTGTACAGGCTATTTCTATCATCAACTTTTACAAAAGGCATATAGGAAAGTAACTTCTGTGTATTTTGTGCCATCTCGGACTTGCCGAACGATTTTGTAATCAGGTCACCGTAAAAAAACTGTCAATAATGTCAATCCCTAGTTGGAATGGCAACTCACTCCAAGCTCATTGCACCTAAGTGTTTACGTTAAGATGGTTATAAAATTGCACTGCAGTTTTAACTTAAAAAGCCCTATTTCAACGATATTCAGTCATCATCAACCTTTTTATCGTCCCACTGCTGGGCACAGGTCTCCTCTCATACAGAGAATGATTGAGCTTAATCACCGCACTTGCTCAATGCAGGTTGGCGATTTCAGACTTAAAGTCCTGGTTTACTATTAGAATACTCTTTATAATGCACCCCATATAGATTACAGAACATTAATATAAAGATTTTACAAAAGGTGACACAATGGGCGGTTTTCCTTCACCTTATAATCAGTCATTGATGTCCAAGGCATACTTAGACAACATTTAGTAAATAGATAAAAATAATAATCTCATCCAGCCATTACCAAATGGGCTGCGTTATTTTTTTTTAGAAAAACTTTGCTCCACGCTAGGCTTTTTTCCGGTACCGTGAGTGCGTCTACAAACATAATATAAACTCACGTAGACAAACATCCAAACCCCAGGAACAACTAAATGTAGGTCATACAAATACGTCATATGTGTTCCGTGAGAGATCAAATCCGCGACACGCAGCGCAGCAGTAGATTGCTTAACAACTGCGCCAAACATGCTAAAGGAGCAATGAGAAACGAATGAAAGGACGCACAATAGAATCATCCCGATAGAAGTTTCTTTTGTAACAGCTTGTTACAAAATAGCTCGTTTACGCATCAAAAAGCCATTTAATTGTTTTATAAAATCGGCAGCGATTTGTCAAATCTGTTTTTGACAATTTAATTCCGGCAATAGGGTTGAGGTGTATAGTAAATTATGATATAGTAAATGAAATGATTGATGCTTATATAACTGCGTAAAGGATTTTGAAGCAGAACAAACTTTTGTTGAATTATTACTTTAATGACAAAATAATATATTTATTGTTTACTAGCTGACCCGGCGAACTTTGTTCCGCCTTAAAGGCAATAAATATCACATGATCCTATTTTTTAGTTTTTAAATTAGGATGATTAGGGTAGCACAAAAGTGTAGAAGAAGTCGAAACAATGAAGCTCATCATCATCACCATCAGCCTTTTTTTATCGTCCCCCTGCTGGGCATAGCTAGAGAGGAGAACGACTGAGCGTAATCACCACGCTTGCTCAATGCGGGTTGGCGATTTCAGACTTACAAAAGTCCAGGTTTCCTTAGGATGTTTTCCTTCACCTTGTTCGGCTTGTAACATTCATCATTAAATCACAATAATACATAGAAGAAATTTTCTCTACTATGTGGAGGTGCAAGATACCGGGGCAGCACAAAAGTGTAGGAGAAGCCGAAATAGTGAAGCTCATTCATCATTACCCCATAATTTTAATTACATCAAAGAACTTTTATTGTGCCTAGTTTGTAGAGGTGCTATGTACCAGGGTAGCACAAAAGTGTCCCGGCGAACTTTGTTCCGCCCTAATGGCAATATGACATGATCTTATTTACTACTTTTTAAATTAGGATAATCTATATATATAGAAGAAAGTCGTGTTAGTTACACTATTTATAACTTAAGAACGGCTGAACCGATTTGGCTAAAAATTGGTAGGGAGGTAGCTAAGAACTGGGAGAAGGATATAGGATATCCTTTTTATCCCATTCCCGTCGTTCCTGTGTGAATGAATGAACTTCATTGTTTCGACTTCTCCTACACTTTTTTGCGATCCTGGTACCTTGCAACTCCTCAAAGTAGGCAAAATAAAACTTCATCGATGTAATATCAGATTAATAATGATGAATGACCTTTATTGTTTCGACTCTACACTTTTGTGCTACCCTGGTACCATACACCGTACATAAAAAAAAGTCTCAGCAGTTGATGCATTCGTTTAAAGCAAGAAATACTCTCTGCCCGGTTTAAAGTTTCTAATAAAAAGCCACAAAGCCAACTTCAACTTCAAACTTTCTAATATTGTATTGTTGTGCCATTTATCATTGCCATTCTCCCATTGCTCTTGTAAGTGAGTTTTATTTTGCCTACTTTTTGGAGGTGCAGGGTACCAGGGTAGTATTAAAGTGTAGAGAAGAAGTCAAAACAATGAAGCTCATACATCGTTATTAACATTAGTATTAAATCATTTTTCCTTATTTTCTTACCTTTTAAACCTTCCCTAAACCTCCACGAATAATTCAAGACCAAGATAAGATAAATCCATTCAGCCGTTCTCGAGTTTTAGCGAGACTAACGAACAGCAATTCATTTTTATATATATAGATAGATAAGAATGTTTGTTTTACAAAAGGGTTTTACTGTATGAACTTAAACAAAATGACAAAAAACATAATGAAACTTGTATTCGATTTCCAAATTTTAAGTCCTTGGTTTTATTTTAACTTTTATGTCACTGATTGCTCTTCCAATCTTTTTTAAAATCTGTTATAAAGTTCTCCAGCGCCGTATAATACTTTTAAAAATCACATTACCCTATATTCAATTTTGCTATAATGATTATTTCATAACAACATTTTCATTAATTATCATCATTTTGTATCATCATCAACCTTTTTATCATCCCACTGCTGGGCACAGGTCTCCTCTCATACAGAGTAGGATTGAACATTAATTATACTTACCTGTAATTAATATCAGACAATTTATATTAAAACTTTCCATCCCAGAGAGCCACTTTACTTTGTGCATTTAATTTCATCATCATCGCTCAAAATACGGTGAACATTGTAAGAAAACCGACATCTCTTAGAACCGAAAATTTTAAGACTAAGATGTAAATGATCCAGTCCGTTTTACAAAGCATTGGCCTGACAACTATGCCAGCAGTAGAAACGTCAAAGCTTATTATGTAACCTTTAAAGGTCAGGGTTAGTCATTTAACGTCACTCAAATGCCAAATTGAAAGATAATGTCGCTTCTTATTGGTTCTTGGTTCCACTCTAACGATCTAATAGACTATTAAAGTAATCGTAATTATTGATACGAAACTAGAGTGGAGCCAGCTAGTGATTATCGACACGATGCTAGGGTGGGTATAGTTAGTGATTATCGACACGATACTAGAGTGGGTATAGCTAGTGATTATCGACACGATACTAGAGTGGGTATAGCTAGTGATTATCGACACGATACTAGAGTGGGTATAGCTAGTGATTATCGACACGATACTAGAGTGGGTATAGCTAGTGAGTATCGACACGATACTAGAGTGGGTATAACTAGAGATTATCGACACGATACTAGAGTAAGTATAGCTAGTGATTATCGACACGATACTAGAGTGGGTATAGCCAGTGATTATCGACACGATACTAGAGTGGGTATAGCTAGTGATTATCGACACGATACTAGAGTGAGTATAGCTAGTGATTATCGACACGATACTAGAGTGGGTATAGCTAGTGATTATCGACACGATACTAGAGTGGGTATAGCTAGTGATTATCGACACGATACTAGAGTGGGTATAGCTAGTGATTATCGACACGATACTAGAGTGGGTAGCTGGTGTATAGCTGGGTATAGCTAGTGATTATCGACACGATACTAGAGTGGGTATAGCTAGTGAGTATCGACACGATACTAGAGTGGGTATAGCTAGTGAGTATCGACACGATACTAGAGTGGGTATAGCTAGTGATTATCGACACGATACTAGAGTGGGTATAGCTAGTGATTATCGACACGATACTAGAGTGGGTATAGCTAGTGATTATCGACACGATACTAAAGTGAGTATAGCTAGTGATTATCGACACTGTACTAGAGTGAATATAGCTAGTGATTATCGACACGATACTAGAGTGGGTATAGCTAGTGTTTATCGACACGATACTAGAGCGAGTATTGCTAGTGATTATCGACACTATACTAGAGTGAGTATAGCTAGTGATTATCGACACGATACTAGAGTGTGTATAGCTAGTGATTATTGACACGATACTAGAGTAGGTATAGCTAGTGATTATCGACACGATACTAGAGTGGGTATTGCTAGTGAGTATCGACACGATACTAGAGTGGGTATAGCTAGTGTTTATCGACACGATACTAGAGTGGGTTGAGCTAGTGATTATCGATGCGATACTAGAGTGGAGCTAGCCTATGAAAGAAATACAGGTTCTATAGTTCCTAGATTTCTGTGCATAAAGTAAATAGGTTTTGAAGTATCTGGAAGTCATCATCATGATCATCATCTCAGCGTTAATTCCAGTCGCATCCGAAACTTTTTCAGCTTTGGAGTCTGGGGTCCGCTTTCCAAGTCTAACTGCTGATTTGACCGAACCCGCTCCTCCATCGCAACCGCTACGCCCCGGCAGGAAGTTTCTGGAAGTGTTTGCATTTACATAAACTTTGCCTGTAAAGGGCTTTTGTAAGTACGTAATAAGTCAATCTGTCTAACCTTTTCCCAACTACATATATTGGATCGGCTTCCAGGCTAATCGCATGCAGTTGTACCAATATTTTACACTGAGAGACAGCCTATATGGACTCCACAACCCAGTAAACTGATAATATGATACCCCCGGCTTTCAAAGATACTAAGGCTCTTGGTTGTAAGGGTTGACCCATCCGCAGACCACTCGCGGCAAGCGTAACTTAACCTTACGACTGAAACGTTCAATTATTATTACTTATCCATGAGCTCTATATGTAGTACATTTATAGAGACACGTGTAGACTAATAGATCTCTGAAATACTAGACTGATTTGAAAAAGTATATTGCATTTAATACGCCAACTCTTGAATAAGATTCATTATGTGTAGACCCTTGGGAATCAAACTAATATACAACTTTATTTTTACTTTATACAAAACCTGAATAAAGCTTGTTCAGAATAAGTAACTGAATCGATTCCAATCATTTTTACACCATGTTATATTTTTCCCTAACACCTTTAGAAATTTTTGCAGTGTGGTTACCGAGCGCACGATGAAGCTGGCGGTTGAACATAGTACTAGCACGGTGAGACAGCACCCCCCGCGCCGCGCCGCTCCAGGCGCGGGCGGGCTAACGGTGCGTTGATGGGACAACCGAGTAAGATAACAAGCTCATAACTTAACATGATATCTTTTCGAAATTTTGTACATAGATCTCTTTACTTAAATATACTGGACACGTATTTCGGGTTCCGCATAAACAAAAAATAACGGTGTATATGTATAAAAAAAAAAAGCAACGCTTATATTGGTAAGGGTTACTGTGGTGACTTGGGACATTGATGCGAACGAAGTCGAAGGAAGCGTCTAGTGAAAACATAAAATAATTTGTCATATAACGAAGGTAATACAATTTATATTGGTGAATAGAGCCAATCTGTCTAATAACTCCTTGACAACGTAGAATCTGATGACACAATTGAATTATGAAGATCCATTTGTAGGTACTTAATTCAGTTATAATTAAAAACAAGGGCGCGGTCTGGGCCCATGAATAGGACAGGCTATGATGCCGAAATTCTAATCAATCGAACTATCATCTGCCTAGCTTTATCCCAACTATCTTGAAGACCAGTTCACATCTCACTCATCATAATTTCAGTCGAAAGACGTCCACTGCTGGACATAGGCCTCCATCTCCACGACGACTCGTTCTGCGCCTCCCGCATCCAGCGATTACCCGCGACCTTTACCAGGTTGTCGGCCCGCCTTATAGGGAGCCTACCCACGCTGCGTTTTCCGTTGCGTAGTCGCCACTCGAGAACCCGTCGACCCTATTAGGCATCGGTCCTACGAGCAATTTGCCCGGCCCACTGCCAAAGTGTTGCAATTCTTCGGGCAATGTCGGTTAGTCTCGTTCATCTGCGGATCTCCTCATTTATGACTTGATCACGCAGTGAAACCCTAAGCATTATCTTCTATGTTTTAACGTCCCACTGCTGGACACAGGTCTCCTCTCATATAGAGATGGATTGAGCGTACTCACCACGCTTGCTCAATGCGGGTTGACGATTTCAGACTTAAAGTACAGATTTCCTCAAGATCTTTTCCTTCGCCTTGTAATCTGTCATTGGTGTCCAAGATATACTTAGAAAGTACCTATAACTTAGAAATGTTACATTAGTACTTGCCCGACCTGGACTCGAGCCGGCACACTCATACTTTGAAATCTGGTGTTTTCACCACTAGGCCACCTCGACACGGCTCACTAGCTGTAGCTGACCATGAGCTGTTCCGAGGCAGGCTGTTGTGTCCACTAGATTGTAGGAACATAACCCAGTGTCTGATTGTCAGAGTTTCGGGCTTTTGACGACTAGTAACAATTGCCAAAGCTCTTCGATTCTATTGTCAAACTCGATCGATGAGTTAACGTGTTTTCCGAGTCACGGAGGGGTCTTGATATTGTGAGGCGCCCTCATGCATTTTGTCACTGCAGGACACTCGCTGAACATCTAGAATCAGCAGTTGTCACCCAGCCACCGAAGGTGCGGGCTTGCAGTCCTCACCGTGCGACCAGCACATACCAGCATTGTAATTAGGATTACGAAACAAAATACTACTATAAATTGGAATCATTTTGAAGTATATTGCTAATCCATCGCTCCATATGTTCGAAAAATGTGTCTGCTCAACAGCATAACTAACTCAATGAGTGTTGTTGAATTTTGAAACACACACACACACACACACACACACACACACACCCACACACACACACACCCCCACACACACACACACACCCACACACACACACACACACACCCACACACGCGCGCGCGCACACACACACACATGCACCCACACACACACACACATACACACATTCACCCTTGCACACACCCTTACACATACACACACACACACACCCACACACCCATGCACACATACACCCTTACACATACACACACACACGCATACACACACTGTGATAAAAGTCACCGATAATTATAATGACCAAGAAACATATTTATTGTGTGGAACCATATAACCAAGAAAGTGTGGTGAAAGGAACTATGTATGAATGTAGTTACAAAACAACAATATTTCATAATAATGCCACAACAGCTAAAAATACTTCAGAACGAAAATGTATGCATAAACTACAGTAAAAGTACAAACAAAATAGTTTTAAGAAATAAAACTTAGTTATTTTAACGTTGACTTATTACAATTTCCAAAAGTTTAAACCTTTTTGGATGATTTCCAAAGTTCCATCTCTGCATGCAAAAGTTTGAAATGTATTCAAGGTGCAAAACATGAAATGCAAAAAAGGTCGCGCAAATTGGGCCAACCGTTTGGAAAGTCCGATAAAATACGAGTTCTTTCCTTCTTACTTTCTTATATCTTTGACTTTACCCAGCTGAAACTTTAGTATATCGAAAGGAGCTACATTTATTCAGCCCACTTTCTTGCACCACAAATCAAAATTGTCAGAAATAGAACGATGTTAAGAATTCGTTTAGCTTTAAATGAATTTATAGTCCACCGGTTTAGGTAGTTGACAAAAGGTAAACCAAAATACCACGTGACCTAGTTAACCGACTAAACGTAATACCAGTCGCTTCACTTGTAATGCTAGGTCAGAGTTGTCCTCTTCAATTCAACAATGTTATTGACGGATTACCTTTAACTGCCAAAATTGATGGAATATAGCGGTTTATGATGAGGGCTTAAAATAACGTGCACCAAAACATACTAAATAATCTGTTATTGGGACTTATTAGCCAAAAATGTAAACAGAGTTTATAAAACAATACTTTAATCTATACTAATATATAAAGCTAAAGTGTTTGTTTGTTTGTTTGAACGCGCTAATCCTAGGAACTACTGGTCCGATTTGAAAAATTCTTTTTGCGTTGGATAGCCCATTAATCCAGGAAGGCTTTAGGCTATATAACATCACGCTACTACCAATAGGAGCGGAGCACAATAACAAAATACATGCGAACGAAGTCGCGGATGATCGCAAGTAATACTATTCAGCCACCAGAGTGCAGTACTAGGGCATACAACAAAGAATTTTCAATGATCGTATGGACTAGTATTTTCTTCTTCTTCTCAGCCTATAGAGGTCCACTGCTGGACAAAGGCCTTCCCAAGGCTTTCATTCAACGGGGGTTGCCATAATTCCCACGCTTGGCAGGCGGGTTGGTAATCGCGATTTGATATTCCACATGAAAAGCGCTGCTGCCGGCTTCCCTGGTGAGAGTTCCCTTAATCTCCGATACCTACGGGAGGATGTGGGTTGGTACTATTCTAAGCCCGGTACCACACGGGAAAACACGGGACTAGCAGAGGACGCCATTAAATAAAAGATATCTCAAAAAAAAAAAACATTTAATAGAGTAAATAAACTTTTGATTGTATTATTGCTCTACTAAACCGGTTTTTTACACAACAAAGGTTATTATTATTATCGTAGCATAATGTAAGCCTGACATGAAAAAAAAAAGAGGAATATTTTCTAAACACCGAGTTGAATAATATTAAAAATAACACAAGTCAGTTAATTATTTTTTATTGGCGTACCTTTCCACTGTAAGTAACAAGGCAAGTGAAATAAAGGCTTACATAAATAGGATAACATGGCATCACGCCTGTTCTACGTGAAGAAAGAGCTACAGATGTATTCTGACACACATTTAGTACTCTAATTACGTTTAAACTGCACGATTACAGCAGTGGTTAAGCTATTGACTGCTGCGCTGCGTGTCGCGGGTTCGAATCCGCACGGAGCAAATATTTGGATGACCTACAAGTAGTTGTTCCGGATCTGGATTTTTGTGTATGTGAATTTATATGTTTGTAAACGCATCCACGATCCTAGTGTGGGGCAACGCTGTTTTTTTTTTAAACAAAAAAACAAATCAAGAATACAAAATTTAGTTACGTTTAAAAAATCTTGGCCATTCATTAACTTCGGACCTAGAAGACAATATTGATATTAAAAGGGAACGTAAAGCGCAGTTTTTTATCCGAATATGATAGGACCGTAGATTAGCTAAATATTCGAGGAGCAATAAAATAGCTCGTTTAGGGCATTCAGATTACCTTATGATGTTATTTTAAATAATTTAATTACGTTCAAATTAAAATTTTATTTTTCTAATTTATGTATAATTTAAATATTTTATAATTTAATATTTTAGCGGCCATTCTACTTTAAGATATATGTAAGGATAACGGTAGGTCAAGCTACTCGAAACTGCCAAATATTCCCAAACAATCTTGAGCCTTTATGCTTTAAAGATAATGTTGAAAATCAAATAATAAATCTGATACATTGTAGTGGCACAGTCTAAAAATCACACAGTCGTCCAACGAAGACGTCTAGACAGAGAAATCGTGCGCGGTGTGAGGGACGAGACGCGGGTAAGCGGCACCCGAGCTGCGAACAAAACGATGTTCGTAGCTCGGTATCTATCATTAAGGGCTGACGCGTGTTTGTTTTATAATTTGACATGAGTGTCAATTTTGAGTATAATTGGAGTGCTTGTTACGAAAAAGCCATCCTTTTTGACATCCAAAATGGCGGATGTCATTGTTTTTATAATTTTATATGAGTGTCAATTTTGAGTATAAGTGGGATGCTTGTTACGAAAAATCCACCCTTTTTGAAATCCAAGATGGCGGACGCCAATTTAAATGTATATTAATATGATATGGGTGTTAATTCCGAGGTGGATTGGGGTGCTGGTTACGAAAATGCCATCTAAATAACTTAAATCTGTCTCGAGTTGTTCCCTATGTAAAAATAGCAAATTAATTAAATATTATACAGCTATCGATGTTGATCTGCAATAAATAAATAATTTCGTAAATATTGTTTATTTGTGACAACCCTGGCCGATGCGCTACTCTCTAGAGTCTAGACGATTTCGCATTTCACACGAGATCAAAGGCGTCGTCGTATGATTTTTATACTGTGTTAGCGGCTTGATGTGCTGTCGTCTGTACCTGTACTTATTATCGTAAATAATTATAAGAAATTATTGTGTAATGTTACTGGTTTAGAACCCAACCATCATCATCACTGTTCTCTAAACGATGAAGAAAATACATTGCGAGGAAACCTGTTCTAGAACCAAAATTTTGAAGACATGTGACACTCGACAACCCGCACTGTGCCCACGTAGTGGATAATGATCCACTTCTCCTTACAGAGAGTTGATTGTGTCCCAGCATGGAACCTTTATAAACTGATTATGCTGATTGAACAAGTGTACTTTCGTTCTAAAACAGATCTAATTTATTTTAACAAGCAAAAGTACACGTGCATTATAAAGATAACTCCAGAATATTTACCATGTCTGTATTTCTCTAAGTATTTTTGGGAAGGTTTTGGAAATATTACTTTGTAAATATCTATTAAGGTATTATCCTTTTTCTATCCTCCATTTATCACACTAACTAGAAGTATCAACGGTGTTTTCGTCTGACTACAATTCAAGTGTCTTCAAGGCGAGAATGATTAGGCTCTTAGGTGCGTATTCCAGAAGGAAACTCAAGCATTGATCTCTGCTTAAGTATTACTTAAAACTAGTTTCAACCAATCAAATGGCTTGAAACGAGACATAAGTAGAGCTTGAGTTTTGAGTGACGTTCTGTAATACGGACCTTAATAAACTAGCGTGCTTTATCATCAACGACTGCATCACTGCTTACCATCAGGTGGGATTGCTGTCATGCACTAGTTTATAATTTATAAAAGAAAGCAATATCATTGACACAATATCCAATTTATTATACTATCTAATCTAATCCTATTATTTATTACTGTAAATGCGAAAGTTTGTGAGGATTTATTTATTTATAGATGAATGGATGTTTATCACTCTTTTTAGCAAAAGTCGTGGTGGCCTATTGGTTAAAACACCAGCCTCTCAAGTATGAGTGTGCGGGTTCGATTCCAGGTCAGGCAAGTATCAATGTAACTTTTCTAAAGTTATATGTTAGTACTCTCTAAGTATATCTTGGACACCAATGACTGAAAGTGAAGGAAAACATCTTGAGGAAACCTGGTGTTTGTAAGTCTGAAATCGCCAACCCGCATTGAGCAAGCGTGGTGATTACGCTCAATCCTTCTCTGTATGAGAGGAGACCTGTGCCCAGCAGTGGGACGATAAAAGGATGATGATGATGAAGCAATAACTACAGAACGGATTTGGATGAAATTTGTCAAACATATGGTATATAACTAGGGATAACTCATAGGATCACTGCTCTTAAAACAGTCAAGGATAACATCGCGAGGAAACGGGCTTCTCATAGAGGCAAAATTCCGAAGACATGTGACATCTACCAACCCTCACTAGGCATGCGTGGTAGATTACAGTCCACTCTATCTCACCAAGAGGGGGCTTGTTTCCCAAGAATGCGAACATTATATGCTGATTGCTATGTATGTTATATAACTCGTAGGATATTTTTGTTCTGGTATTCCGAACCTACGTGGGTAAACTGCGGGACACAGCTAGTTATTGCGAAAGTTTTTAGGGAAATGCTTATTACTCTTTCATGTAAAAACTACTAAGCAAATTCCGACGAAATTTGACACATAGATAGTCTATAACCAAGATGCTTCACGTGAAATGTGAGACGTGGCTAGTACCTAGTAGGTATTGTAAAGGAATATAATATTATTTTTTTGGGCGCTTGTTATTCTCTCGCACTGAAAAATGAATTTGAACAAAATTTACTAACACAATGGACCACATGTAGTCTGAATAAATAAATAAAATAAGTAAATAAGTTCAATTGTCGAGTTAGAAATATTACGCTGCGTACCATATTCCCAGTAGATGTTGATATTGTAGAAGTGGGAGTGGGCTGAACACATCTCGGGAATGCACGCCGAGAGTTGGGCTGAGATCGTCACTTAATAGACACCTCAGGGAGGATTTCGTCATCGCGGCAGACCACGACAAAGGTAGTGTGACGACCTGGTAATGTTCGCATGGTCAACATGAACACGGGGAACAAAAAGATAGGGAGGTATGGAAGGAAAATGGCTCCTTTTTTCCTTTGTCCAGCAGTGAGACACCATACCTCTAAGCTAACAGCAAAAATGGACATTACTTTTATCTGAATATCCATCACGGAATCGACAGTTACAATCAAATCAAATCAAAATTGTTTATTTCAAATTAACCATCCATTGGTACTTTTGAATAGCCAATGTCGGTCAGTCCAAGAAAAGTGAAGCTAAAGTGCACGTTCCAAAGCGTAGATCTCTATGGAGAAGAACGTGCAAGAAACTCCATGGACACTCTTTTAAAATCATAATATATGGGTTACATTTCTTCGTTACATATTTCTGTTGCTTCTACGTGCGTTACGGTGGACGTTATAATTACCAAAACAATCAGGAGCACATTCTCTGTAACCAAACACAAGACAAATCCATTGAGCAGCAACGCGTCTTCACTCCTGTTTATACCATGTTTGGTTTGTGCCTCCTGTGACCACTTCGGAACGCCTAACGTATGCACAGGCATACACAATGGCCCGCTTGTCCTGCAAATGTAGAACGCCCAGTATTAGTGTGTTTCCAGAATAACGTTTGTTTGTATTGGCTGTATGAATATTTCTTCACTTGAGTAGTTTGCTTCAGGTTGGATGGGCGAATACTGCAGTTTCATTTATGTTCTTGCTAACAAATCTTGCCTCTGAATTTTAAATCTAACTGTTCTCTTATTAAAAGTAAAGCTTAATGCGAAAGATACATTGATATCCTTAGACCAGCATCTTAATTACATAATACACTATTAATATTAATTGGAATCATTTTGAAGCATGTTGATGGGCATGCCACAATAGCGGCGGTAAGTCCCCTCTTTAAGGAGTGGCTAGAGAGGCGCCACGGCGCCCTCACCTTCCGCCTGACGCAGGTCCTCACCGGACACGGTTGTTTCGGGAGGTTCCTGTTCCGTATAAGGCAGGAGGAAACGCCAGGGTGTCACCATTGAGTGGATGGCCCTGAGGACACTGTGGAGCATAAGGTGGAGGTCTGCTCGGCTTGGGTAGAGCACCGCCGTGTCCTCGTAGCGGTGATCTCTCGCGTCCGACCCTGGTCCAGGCCATGATCCGCAGCGAGAGATCATGGCAGGCCATCACCTCATGCTGCGAAGCAGTGATACTGGCAAAGGAGGAGGCGGAGCGCGTGAGGCAACGGAAATCCCAGCGCCCTCACGCCACTAGCCGCCGCAGGAGACGCCCTGGTCGGGAGACGACGTCGAACTCCCAGCCACTGTAGGCGAGGGCCTGCGAGCTGTGAGCAGTGGGCAGCTCGCCGCCCGGTAAGGACCAGGCCCGAGTCGGCGGCGCGTTGTGTTTCACGCGCGCCTCAAAGAGAAGTCAGCACATCGTGACGGGGTCCACGAAGGCCGATGCCTCCTGGGTCAGGGTTAGGGTTGGTTAAACAAGAAACCGTGGCCCTGGCCGTCGCACAGGCAAGTGAAGAAACACGGGTGGGTTTTAGTCAGTTAAAGTCTGACACGCCCTTCCGCTCCACCCAGAGCGGGAGAAGTCATTTGATGATTTCCCATCCCAAAAAAAGCATGTCCATTGCTTCTTTCTTTGAAAAATGTGTATCCCAACAAGGTAAATAATGCAATGCATGTTATTGAACTGTCAAAATGAAACCCACTGGCACTACTGTTAATGTTTACGCAATGACCCTGCATCTCATCCAAATCAAGTTTAAATGCAAAAGTAATGCTTTCATTTTTTCTCAATTCACTGTTTTAATTTCCTAGTTATTTAAGTCAAATCGTAATCTATGGGTGATAATAATTATCTTGACGGAAAAACTTAAGGCCAAAATTTTAGAAAATAGTTATTATAGACAAATTTACATTTATTACATTGTGTTGACGTCACGCGTTCGTGCTACATTCTCAGATCCTAAACAACCACGTTTTTCGCTCCAAAATCTGCTAAAAGATAAAAGAATTATTCAATCCCGACCTGAGTGTATCGAAAATACTAACAAAATTAAGCTATATGTCTGAGATATCTACGAGTACAGGATTGAGGGCACAGTAATTGAGTGAGTATAGGTAGGTAGGTAAGGTATTACGCGATCTGAGTTGGTCGGTGGGACTACCGAGTTAACATTTCGTGACCATATTGTAAATGTATTTAAGAATTCATATAGAAGTCTAGGTTTCGTTCTTTGACGGGAATCAACTTATAAAAATTTAAGAACAGTTGCAACATTGTATAAAGAGCTTATAAGAACTCAGTTAGAGCGTAATGCTATCATAGTTTTTTTTTTATATAAATAATAATCATAAACCAGCACTTGACCGCAATCCCGCCTGATGGTAAGCAGTTACGCAATCGATGATGGTAAAGCGCACTAGTTTATTGATAGCCTATTTACTCTAGCCTTAAAGAAACTCAAATTGTAGTCCGACGGAAACACCGGCGCTGACAAATTGTTCCAGTCCCTCGATGTACGCGGTAGGTATAAAAGAGGAGTCTAGAAAAAGAACTGAAAAGTCTTTTATACCGCGTATCTCGTGGGGCTGGAACAATTTGCCAGCAGCGCTGGTTCCGCCCGACTACTAATTGTCTTCAAAGTTAGAGTGAATTGGCTCTTAATAAACTAGCGCGCTTTAACATCAACGATTGCATCACTGCCTACCATCAGGTGGGATTGCGGTCAAGCACTAGTTTATAATTATAAAAAACTAGCTTTCCGCCCGCGGCTTCGCCCGCGTGAAGTTCGGTTATATCGCGCTTTTTAGGTTTCCCTCGGGAACATCAAATTTTTCCGGGATAAAAGGTGGCCTATGTTCTTTCTCGGGGTCTAAAGATTGTCTGTGCCAAATTTCATCAAAATCGGTTGAGAGGTTTAAGCGGGAAAGCGTGACAGACAGACAGACAGAGTTACTTTCGCATTTATAATATTAGTATGGATAAAATAAAAGGAAGTTCAGTCTCAGTAATAGGGTCCCGGTTTTACCCTTTGAATGCGGGTCCCTAACTAGACAAGTACATAGGTACGTCTAGTTCGGGTTGTTTTGTTCTGTTGGTTTAGGCTAAGACAAAGATATGCCTTCTTATGTTTGGATACTTGAGTAAACGAAAAGGTTTGATAACTTTCTCTGAAAGCCGTGACTTTGTACAGTTTTTCGGACTCGACAAACAATTTTGATTTCTTTATTATACATACAATATGTTAAGAAAACCCTGTCCGATCCTTGATGTCTCGAAGGCCTTCGACCGGGTATGGCACGCTGGCCTTTTGAGTAAGCTTCCAGCGTACGGCGTTTCCGCTGGCCTGACTGGCTGGGTTAAAGACTTCCTGACTGAACGGTCCCTCCGAGTTGTTGTCGACGGATGCTCATCGGAGCCCATGTCGACCAATGCCGGTGTTCCTCAGGGGTCTGTTCTCTCTGCAACTCTGTTCCTGCTGCATATTAATGATCTGCTGATGCCTGGTATCTATGGGTATGCAGATGACAGCACAGTTGTGGAGAGATATCTGCCGGAAGCTCGGGCTAGTAAGGAGGCAATCTGGTCCGAAAGAGAGGCTATGGTCGAGCGTACGAGTGCTGCACTACAGGCAGTCTCCGAATGGGGCAAAGCCAATCTTGTAGCATTCAATGCCGCCAAAACACAGGCGTGTTTTTTCACCGCCAAAAGGAGCCCGTTCACCTTGGCTCCTACTTTTCAGAATGTATCCTTGGAGTGCACCAACCGCCTTCAGCTTTTGGGAGTAGAGATTTCCTCGAACCTTAACTTTGGGCGGTTCATTGAGTCCAAGGCCAGGGTGGCTGCTAGAAAACTTGGCGTTATCGCAAAGGTCCGGCGGTACTTCACACCGGGGCAGCTTCTAATGTTGTACAAAGCACAGGTCCGCTCGTGTGTGGAGTACTGCAGCCACATTTGGGCTGGTGCTGCGAAATGTCACCTGGATACTTTGGATTCAGTGGAGAGGCGTGCGAAGAGGCTGATTGGCGACCCAGACTTAACTCGAAACGGTCTCCAAAGCCTGGAGCACAGGCGTAGAGTAGCCAGCCTTTCGGTCTTCTATAGGTTGCATTCTGGTGAGTGTGCAAGGGAATTGCATGATTTAATTCCCCCATCACCGTTCCACCATCGGACGACCCGTCGTACGGCGAGTTTCCACCCTTACGTTGTTGATACCACTGCGACCCGGACGAAGCGTTTCGCCTTCCTCTTTTATACCGCGTACATCGAGGGACTGGAACAATTTGCCAGCGACGGTGTTTCCGTCACATTACAATTTGAGTGTCTTCAAGGCTAGAGTGAATAGGTTCTTAATAAACTAGCGCGCTTTACCATCAATGATCGCATCACTGCTTACCATCAGGCGGGATTGCGGTCAAGCGCTTGTTTATGATTTATAAAAAAAAAAAAAAAAAAGATCCGTAAGGATAGCAAAGGTTAGGTAAACACATGACCAAATAAAATATGAAATTTTACATAATCATCTTAGTAACAATACTAGTGAATTTTGAAATAATCTTTTTTTCCCGCGAATTAATTCCAACTTCCCCAAAATTTGGTAATTTTTAAAAAGTGATAACAATATTTTTGACGGTATAATTCTGAGCGAATCGTGCCGCGTGCCCTGCCCCTCTTCGCCCGCACCTGTATGGTCTACCGCACATGTTTTAAGTTACCTCTTTTTGCGAAATAATATTAATTTTTTTAGGGGGATTTTTTTTTTTAAGTATAGCCGGCTTTGTAGGCATTAGTAGAATCAGTTATCGATACCCAACAATACCTTCACGGATCGGACAGGGTTTTCTTTACATATTGTATATACGAAATGTAGGTAACGGAATGAAAGGGTATACTATACATACGAAGGGCACAATTTTCGGTTTCATTTTTTTATTTATAAGTTATAAACTAGCGCTTGACCGCAATCCCGCCTGATGGTAAGCAGTGATGCGATCATTGCTGGTAAAGCGCGCTAGTTTATTAAAAGCCACTCTAGCCTTGAGCCTTTGATATGTTAAACAAAAATCAAAAATTTGAGGAATTGATACTAAGTAGATAAACAGGGTGCTCGGTAGCCTAGTGGTATCAGCCGCGAGGCGCTTTACTTTGTGTAAATTATTTCATCACCACTGCTCTCAAAGCGGTGATGGAAACCATCGTAAGGAAACCGGCATGTCCTAGAGCTAAAACTTCGAAGATATGTGACATCTACCAACCTGAACTGGGCCAGCGTGGTAGATTACGGCCCACTCCCTCTCACCAAGAAGAGGCCTGTGTCCCAACAGTGAGAAAATTATAGTCGGAATATGAATACATGTAGACAGACAAACTTAAGTGGCATTGGCCATATATACTGCACGTAAAACCGATGGCCGATGGGGCAGCTAGGTTTTGCAGTGGCGGCCACGTACCGGAATACGCCGCGTAGGAAGGCTACAAACAAGGTTAATCGATGGCCTGGTAAAGATCGCTGGGAAACTACACCACCGGTTTCCCGCTCCTCCTTTATCCAGCAGTGGACCTCTTTAGGCTGAGAAGAAAAAGACGGTCAAATCGAAAAAGCTCTGTATTTTCAATTTCTTCCCACTTCTAAAACGCTTTACCTTGGCACTCCTTGATACACCTCTCATAATAATGTTCCATGACAATACATCAAGTTATGATTTATTACTTATGATTAAATTTTCCATTTCAAAAAAGGCGAAGAAGATGTATCATGTCTATCCACGGTAAGAATAATAAAATGAAATGCTCTCGAAGGGAGAAAAGGTACCGTTATCTGTCACATTTGGAATAAATTACCGAAGTAACATGGGTCTATCAAGAGCTTTATTCAATATCTTGAATTTGTCATGAAAATTGGCATAAGATCGATCAAGTATTTTATTTTTTTATCCATTTTTGTTTTCATTTCTTAGAGGCCTGATTTGAATAACATAATTTAGCTGATAAAATTCCAACTGTTGCGTCATGTGCCTTATCTTGGCGAGGAGTGGGCCGTAGTCTATCACACTGGCCTAGTGCGGATTGGTAGATGTCACACATTATCGAAGTTTTGGTATTAAAACATGCCAGTTCTTTCACAACATTATCTTTCGCCGATTTGAGAGCAGTGGTGATGATATAATTAACAAAAAGTGAAACGTCTGGCTGAGTTTGAACCGTACACGACTCGCAACTTGCAGCCATTTTCACTGAGCTATTGCTAGCTGTTCTGCTGATTTTCAAGTTGAGATTTATTTAATTGTTTTTGTTTAACGTTCTTAATCTGACTTGTTTGAGAAGAAAAACCACAATAAACTAAGAGGTCAGGTCAGTCAGTCTTTAAAAGTCCAGGTCAAATCATATAAATACCATCTCAGACATCGGTATGTCTGAGATGGTCTTTTTTTCTGGATAGGAAAAAAAAAAAAAAAGATTTTATTTCGAAAACATGTACAAACTTTTACAATAAATCTTACGTAGGGACCTCCTTTTAAGTAAAAGCTATACCTGTGCTAGGAGGCCCCGCTCCTCAATATTTTGTTTTACAATAATAAAAGTTATGCACAAAATAACACAAAGCAAAACTTAAATAATAAAAAAAAAGAAAAAAGAAAGTTAATTTGGTCTGGATAACAACTCTTGATTAAAATAAAAACAAAAAATAATAATAATTAAAAATGCTTAGTATGTATGTGTGTGTATGTTGTGTGGGTGTGGAAGGGTGAGGAGTGATGAGTAAGTGTATAATAGTGCGTTGCGTGGGGCTGATTGTGTGTGTATGTTGTGTAGCGGTGCGTTGGTGTGTGAAGTGTAGCGAGGCGTGTGTGTATTGTGTGGATTTGTGCACGTATAAATTTGCTCAAATAAACTATGTACGTAACAATAGTTCAATGTCGTCATAGGTCTATGGTTTTAACCATTCAATAGTTGCCTTTTTGCAGTCATTAGTAGACATAGGATAGACTTTGATTGAGTTATTAATTTTATTGTATATGGCAGCAGATCTGGAATGTAATTGTCTTTTGGCATATGCAGTTTTAACAAAAACCATTCGTGCAACGTTATATTTTCGTCTTTTATTCTGAAAGTCTGGATTACAGGGTAGTACTTTGTGTAACTTTAAGACAGTATTTAATATATATAATTTTCTGACTGTGAGAAGACCGCTTAGATGGTATAACTCATTTGTTGGGTATCTGTACGGTTTGGTATGCATGACCTTGATAAGAGATCTCTGTGCTCGCTCAAGCTCAAGGAACATCGTTCTTGTCGCACCTCCCCACACAGGTATGCAGTAGGTAAGTATTGATTGAGCCAGAGAGATATAGATTTCAGTTAACATTTTTATAGTTGTCACATGTCTAAGGTTTTTAAAAATCCATATAAGTTTTCTCGTGCGAGCCATGACCATATCTACATGAGTATGCCAAGATAATCGCTGATCCACTATTATACCTAGATATTTAATATGTTTTACTTTTTCAATATCTTTACAGCTACAATTAGTCCTAGATATATCAAGACATCCATGAATTTTGAGAGTTAAGTTAGGTCCGGGCTGAGTGTTGTTGTAGTTTGTAAAAGCAATATATTTAGTTTCAGAAATATTCAACGTTAGAAGATGTGAGTTTAACCATTTGGCAATTTCGAACAGACCGTTCTCAGCAGACTGATATACGGATTCCCACGTATCACCAGAAAAAGCAATAGCTGTGTCATCCGCATATGAAAAGACACGGCCATTTTTTGGTATCATTTTGCAGCGATGGTTGATGTATATCAAAAATAGTGTCGGGCCCAATACGCTGCCCTGCGGGACGCCGTAGGTCACGTAAGCCTCCTTACTTAGGTAATCTCCTACTTTTACCTTTTGCCTACGATCCCGCAGGTAATCTGTTAGTAATTCTAACGGGTTTCCTCTTATGCCTATACCTTCCAAGCTACGTACAAGAATGGGGACGGAAACGGTATCAAAGGCCTTTTTTAAATCAAGAAATACAGTAAGACATTTTTTTCCAGTATCTACTAGTTTAACAATATGAGTGGTTAAAGCCGTCACTGCATCTTCTGTAGATATTTTTTGCCTAAAACCACATTGAGCTTGTGAAATAATGTTATATTTATTAGTGTAGCTGGTTAGTCTGATGTTAATAAGCTTTTCAATAATTTTGGATATTGCAGGCAAGACAGAGATAGGCCTGTAATTGTTTACATCATCTCTGTCTCCACCCTTGTGCACCGGAGTAATTATGGCTTGTTTCAAAGCTTGTGGAAATTTTCCTTGACTAAAGCACAAGTTAGTAAGATGCGTAATAATGGGTACCACTAATTCATGGGCAGTTTTTAAGAACCTAGTTGTAATATTATCCCACCCCGGAGCACTGCCAGATTTAAGACACATTAGCACGTTATAGGTCTCTCTAGGATCGGTTTCGAGCAACACAAAGGAAGAAGCGTGCGAGTTGATTATTTGGTCAGAAACTTGTTGAACTTGTTTTGGTGGATTTGCAGTAGTAATTTCCTCAGCCAATGTTTTGCCAACATTGGAGAAATAATCATTCACGTAGTCCACTGAATCATCAAATAACCTCTCCCGCTCTGGGCGGAGCGGAAGAGCGTGTCAGACTTTTACCGACTAAAATCCACCCTTTTTCTTAACTTGCCAGTACGGCAGGGCCATAGTAACTCTTTCAAACAATCCACAGCCCTGAAAGGCATCGGTCTTCGTCGACCCATGCCTAGGGTTGCCAACTATACTGTTTTGAATAGTATTATACTGTTTTCCACTAAATTATACTTTTTACTGTTGAACAAAAATAAAGTATAAAAAATACTGTTTTCAGCAATTCAAAGACAACTTCGAGGAGCACTTCTGACGTTTGGCACCCAGACTGGAATGGGCCAGGGCTGCCCTGAGGCGGCTCCTCCCCAATCAAGGGGGACCATACGCCTCCTGCCGGAGGCTCTACGCGGGGGCCATGCGGTCCATGGCCCTTTACAGGGCACCGGTGTGGGCGCAACCCAGTTACTGGTTAATACGATACCCTTTGGTAAGCCTGGTGGTCAGACTTCTGATGACCCGTAACGACTGTCAAAGATCTACGAATGACAGCCGGAACCAACGGCTTAACGTGTTTTTCAAGGCACGAAGGGGTCTGGGTATGTAAAGATGATAACCCATACACAGACCAGCCGCGGCAAGCATAGCTTGACCTGTTCGATCGTTATTATTGAGCCTCGAGCTGAATATTCGAATATTGTATGAAACGAAATTCTATCAAATTTCCGTCTGCGAAACAAGGAGCCAACGCTTTTGAAACGTCACATAAAATACGTAACATAACCTACTAAATACCAATAGTAGATTAGTAGCCAAGGGCTGTAAGGCATCAATCGTAGCCTGAGATATTTATTAGTTAAAAGAGATGTTTCAGAAATGTATGGAGCCTGGGCCAGCACATTGTAATTTAATGTCAGGTATAGTTACGCTATAGTTAACTGTTTTAATGTTAATTTCCTATATTTTGGCTTAGTTTTTATACAGATTCAATTTAACTCGGCCAAGGAGTGCAACACAACTACTCATCATCATCACAGCGTTAATCCCAGTCGCATCCAAAGCCTTTTCAGCTTTGAAGTCTGGGGTCCGCTTTACCAGCCCAACTGCTGAAATGGCTAAACTTCGACATTTTCCGTGAAGCGACTGCCGTCTGACCTCCGCAACCCGAAGGCGAGGCTAAGTGCAACACAACTACTAACTAATAAAAATGGTGGTCAGCAATAAGCGAAATAAGATTTTGACAGTGACATTTGATTGACGTGTCATGTATCTAAGGCTATCGTATCTTTATTATCTACCGCGAAAAAAACAAAACATGAATTCCGAACATACGGCCCATTAAATAAACACAATCAACCAACTAACCAAGGAATTTCTATCAAAACTGGAATGTGAACTTGCATACGTCTCTTATTTAAAAGAAGACTCTATCGCAAGAGCACTAAGGTCGATCGGAAATAAAACTTTATTTGAAGAGAACACGGTCCGAGGGAGAAAGCGTCCCAGTAGCCCTCTGTCTCTTTCTAAGTGTTACCCGTATTTATTTTTTGTAATTTTGTTTAAAACCAACAATTTCGATTAGAAAAAAGATGGTAAAAAGGGTGCCATTAATGTCTGCAATAGTGAGTCATACTCTGGATGCGGAATATCATTATTTAAGTAAAGTTTTTGCGGTAATCATATACAAGTTATTTTGTTTGTATGTAGGGTGACCATAAATTTCGGAGTAATTAATAAATGTGCACTTAGTCATTGTGTGCATAATAAGTCATCATCATCATCCCAGCGTTAATCCCAGTCGCATACGACCGTGCCGTCTGACCTCCACAACCCGAAGCGACATCGAAGCATTGCAGTTAGACCAATTGTTGGACTTTTGAGGGCTCCAACAACCCGTAACGACTGCCACTAGATGTTCGTAGGGCAACCGGGACCAACGGCTTAACGTGCTTTCCGAGGCACGACCAGACCAGTACAAATATTCATATTCATGCATACAAATACTTGCACTGTGCGGGGATCGAACCCGCGCCACCTTGTGCAGCGGCCGCGTCCGCTACCGCTACGCCACGGAGGCTGTCTGTGTGTGCATAATAAGTAAGTGACTTTTATTGGGTATTTACAATGACATTAAAATCTGCTTTCTTGTAGATATTTTATTTATCTAAAGGTACAGTTTCGGATAGATTGACCTGCTGTCGTCCGTACATCATCAATTTACTCATCCATTTTTTAAATTCAATAATGAAATTAAACAGTTCGGATCCATGCCTAAATGTTCATTAAAACTCAGGTAATATAAGTAAAAAAAAAATATTTTACGTACACTCCTTATAAATTCCATTATAATAGTCACCTTACACAACAAGGACAGAGGGCTACTGTAAAGCTATTTCCCTCGGACCGCGTTTTGATCGATAGTTCACATTCCAGTTTAAATAGAAATTCCTTGCAATCAACTCAAATCAACACTCTGTCATGTAACGACAAGAAAAGACTTTAGAGGGAGACAGTATTTATTAAGTATACAGAAAAGACAAGATGGAAGTATAAAAATGAATAATGTAGATGAATGATTGATGGGTGATGGTGAAGGGCGGCCCCTGGTGGACCGGCTGCAGTTACGGAGAAGCGGCCCTGGCGGACCGGCGACAGCAACAGACGAGCGGCCCTGGCGGACCGGCGACAGCAACAGACGAGCGGCCCTGGTGGACCGGCGACAGCAACGGACGAGCGGCCCTGGTGGACCGGCGACAGCAACGGACGAGCGGCCCTGGTGGACCGGCGACAGCAACGGACGAGCGGCCCTGGTGGACCGGCGACAGCAACGGACGAGCGGCCCTGGTGGACCGGCGGCAGCTGCAGAGGAGCGGCCCTGGTGGACCGGCGGCAGCTGCAGAGGAGCGGCCCTGGTGGACCGGCGGCAGCTGCAGAGGAGCGGCCCTGGTGGACCGGCGGCAGCTGCAGAGGAGCGGCCCTGGTGGACCGGCGGCAACTGCAGAGGAGCGGCCCTGGTGGACCGGCGGCAGCTACGGAGGAGCGGCCCTGGTGGACCGGCGTCAGCTACAGAAGAACGGCCCTGGTAGACCGGCGGCAGCTGCAGAAGAACGGCCCTGGTAGACCGGCGGCAGCTACAGAAGAGGGACTGCCCCGGCGTCACAAGGCCGGCAGCAGTCGAGGGCTCCGGCGGCAAAGGGCCAGGCAGCTCCAGGCGCACCAGTCATATAGAGACTGGCACAGCAGGAAACACCCTAGAAGGGCTCTCGAGGCAGCGTTTACTGGAGACCTACTTTTAAGAGGCTTGTTTGGAAGCCAGAGCTCGACTGACCACTGCTCTGCAATGATTTCTAAAGAAACCTCGGAGAACGGTTAGAGGTCGAAATTTAAAATATTCGAAAATATGGACGAGGAACGGTAAATAATTTTACCATAAAAGAGTTCGAATAACAATTATGAAATAAAAATAGCAGACCAACAAGAATTTTGATGAGAAGGTTGTCATAGATACCTCATCAACAATGTTGTCAAAAAAATGTCAAAATAATGAAAATGTTCCGTAACAATGTAAATATAAATGGTATTAAATTAAAAAGTGCAGTGTTTGATAGGAAAAAGTGATACAGTCCTGCATAGGTACGGCTTCCTACGCTAAGGGGTCAATAAGTCGCCGAAACTTAGGCGTAAATTTGAGGACTGAGTCTGTAAACAGAAAAATGAGTCCTGGTGTAGTGGAATATGATCAAAACAGAGCCTCATAATAATGGAAAGCATATTATGGACCGTGGAAATGAATGATACATATATAAGTATGAATATGAGTATAAATAATAAGTGTAAGTATATCTGAATATGTACATAACATTACATTTCCCCCCGACCCTGGAAAAATTTTCAACTGTAGAAAATTTTCTAATAAGATTTTAAGTAGGGACTGTAAAACAACACTTCACACATTCATCCATCTCCATTCACCCATTCATACCACCTCTCTCTTTCAAGCAATCTTCTTCATACAGGCATGGGTGGAGTTAACAGTTGATGACTGCCACTCATAGAAGTGTGTTTTAGAATGACGACAAGGCTTATTTTTGGAGTTGTCAGCCGCTCCAGACTGGAAGGAAAAAAAAAAAGGAAACATTAGCTAATGTAAGTAGAAATTTAAGCTCCTAGAAGAGCGAAAGAGTTAGCATTTGGTTTAGGCTTATTTTAGGAGTAACCAACCGCTCCTGCATAGGCTTATTTAATGAGTTGCAATCCGCTCCATACGGTAAAAGAGTGAGACTGAAGAGTAGGGTCGAGCAAATGTAATGTAATGTTTGTGTAGTGAGTGATGTTTATATATAATATAAAAAATAAATAAGATGTGCAGCTGATGTGGAGCTGTGCGTTTTTCGTTGGGCGCCAAACTGTCGTACATTCTCAGCTCTTTGGTTAAATATTTTGGCTATTCTATCCCTTTCATTTTCTCTTAACACACACATAACTCATTCACTCATATATACTTACAACACCTAACTTAATTTTCTTTTTTTTCCCTAACAGGAAAACAAGGTATACTTTTACATACTTAACTATCTTTTTCTAACTTACACTTAAATATGTCTCGTCCAATCAAATTTGAACTCTTAAATAAAAACGAGCTTGAATATGAAGTTACAATTAGACTGGAGGAACCAGCAAAGACAGTTATATTGTTAAAGAAGCAGATACTTCTGCTAGCTCCCACTACACCATCGGAAGATATTTTAACTTCGAAACTTTCGATTCTTTGAAAAACGATTCTTGTTAATGTCAATTACTTTATCTACTAATTATTTATGTAAATATTCCTTCTTCGTTTTATTTACAGCTGCACATCCTATTTATTTTTTATATTATATATAAACATCACTCACTACACAAAAATTACATTACATTTGCTCGACCCTACCCTTCAGTCTCACTCTTCTACCCTATGGAGCGGATTGCAACTCATGAAATAAGCCTATGCAGGAGCGGTTGGTTACTCCTAAAATAAGCCTAAACCAAACGCTAACTCTTTCGCTCTTCTAGGAGCTTAAATTTCTACTTTATCTAATGTTTCTTTTTTTTTCCTTCCAGTCTGGAGCGGCTGACAACTCCAAAAATAAGCCTTGTCGTCATTCTAAAACACACTTCTATGAGTGGCAGTCATCAACTGTGAACTCCACCCATGCCTGTATGAAGAAGATTGCTTGAAAGAGATAGGTGGTATGAATGGGTGAGTGGAGATGGATGAATGTGTGAAGTGTTGTTTTACAGTCCCTACTTGAAATCTTATTAGAAAATTTTCTACAGTTGAAAATTTTTCCAGGGTCGGGGGGAAAATGTAATGTTATGTACATATTCAGATATACTTACACTTATTATTTATACTCATATTCATACTTATATATGTATCATTCATTTCCACGGTCCATAATATGCATTCCATTATTATGAGGCTCTGTTTTGATCATATTCCACTACACCAGGACTCATTTTTCTGTTCACAGACTCAGTCCTCAACTTTACGCCTAAGTTTCGGCTACTTAGCGACCCCTTAGTGTAGGAAGCCGTACCTATGCAGGACTGTATCACTTTTTCCTATCAAACACTGCACTTTTTAATTTAATACCATTTATATTTACATTGTTACAGAACATTTTCATTATTTTGACATTTTTGACAACATTGTTGATGATGTATCTATGACAACCTTCTCATCAAAATTCTTGTTGGTCTGCTATTTTTATTTTATAATTGTTATTCGAACTCTTTTATGGTAAAATTATTTACCGTTCCTCGTCCATATTTTCGAATATTTTAAATTTCGACCTCCAACCGTTCTCCGAGGTTTCTTTAGAAATCATCGCAGAGCAGTGGTCAGTCGAGCTCTGGCTTCCAAACAAGCCTCTTAAAAGTAGGTCTCCAGTAAACGTTGCCTCGAGAGCCCTTCTAGGGTTTTTCCTGCTGTGCCAGTCTCTATATAACTGGTGCGCCTGGGGCTGCCTGGCCCTTTGCCGCCGGAGCCTTCGACTGCTGCCGGCCTTGTGACGCCGGGGCAGTCCCTCTTCCGTAGCTGCCGCCGGTCCACCAGGGCCGCTCCTCTGTACCTGCCGCCGGTCCACCAGGGCCGTTCTTCCGTTGCTGACGCCGGTCCACCAGGGCCGCTCCTCTGTAGCTGCCGCCGGTCTACCAGGGCCGCTCCTCTGTAGCTGCCGCCGGTCCACCAGGGCCGTTCTTCGTGTAGCTGCCGCCGGTCCACCAGGGCCGTTCTTCTGTGGCTGACGCCGGTCCACCAGGGCCGCTCCTCCGTAGCTGCCGCCGGTCCACCAGGGCCGCTCCTCTGCAGCTGCCGCCGGTCCACCAGGGCCGCTCGTCCGTTGCTGTCGCCGGTCCACCAGGGCCGCTCGTCCGTTGCTGTCGCCGGTCCACCAGGGCCGCTCGTCCGTTGCTGTCACCGGTCCACCAGGGCCGCTCGTCCGTTGCTGTCGCCGGTCCACCAGGGCCGCTCGTCCGTTGCTGTCGCCGGTCCACCAGGGCCGCTCGTCTGTTGCTGTCGCCGGTCCGCCAGGGCCGCTCGTCTGTTGCTGTCGCCGGTCCGCCAGGGCCGCTCGTCTGTTGCTGTCGCCGGTCCGCCAGGGCCGCTCCTCCGTAACTGCCGCCGGTCCACCAGGGGCCGCCCTTCACCATCACCCATCAATCATTCATCGACATTATTCATTTTTATACTTCCATCTTGTCTTTTCTGTATACTTAATAAATACTGTCTCCCTCTAAAGTCTTTTCTTGTCGTTATACGACAGTTTGGCGCACGAATGGGTGAATGGAGATGGATGAATGTGTGAAGTGTTGTTTTACAGTCCCTACTTGAAATCTTATTAGAAAATTTTCTACAGTTGAAAATTTTTCCAGGGTCGGGGGGAAAATGTAATGTTATGTACATATTCAGATATACTTACACTTATTATTTATACTTATATTCATACTTATATATGTATCATTCATTTCCACGGTCCATAATATGCATTCTATTAATAGGAGGCTCTGTTTTGATCATATTCCACTACACCAGGACTCATTTTTCTGTTCATAGACTCAGTCCTCAACTTTAAGCCTAAGTTTCGGCGACTTAGTGACCCCTTAGCGTAGGAAGCCGTACCTATGCAGGACTGTATCACTTTTTCCTATCAAACACTGCACTTTTTAATTTAATACCATTTATATTTACATTGTTACAGAACATTTCATTATTTTGACATTTTTTGACAACATTGTTGATGATGTATCTATGACAACCTTCTCATCAAAATTCTTGTTGGTCTGCTATTTTTATTTCATAATTGTTATTCGAACTCTTTTATGGTAAAATTATTTACCGTTCCTCGTCCCTATTTTCGAATATTTTAAATTTCGACCTCCAACCGTTCTGCGAGGTTTCTTTAGGAATCATCGCAGAGCAGTGGTCGGTCGAGCTCTGGCTTCCAAACAAGCCTCTTAAAAGTAGGTCTCCAGTAAACGTTGCCTCGAGAGCCCTTCTAGGGTTTTTCCTGCTGTGCCAGTCTCTATATCACTGGTGCGCCTGGAGCTGCCTGGCCCTTTGCCGCCGGAGCCTTCGACTGCTGCCGGCCTTGTGACGCCGGGGCAGTCCCTCTTCCGTAGCTGCCGCCGGTCCACCAGGGCCGCTCCTCTGCTGCCGCCGGTCCACCAGGGCCGTTCTTCCGTTGCTGCCGCCGGTCCACCAGGGCCGCTCCTCTGTAGCTGCCGCCGGTCCACCAGGGCCGCTCCTCTGTAGCTGCCGCCGGTCCACCAGGGCCGTTCTTCTGTAGCTGCCGCCGGTCCACCAGGGCCGTTCTTCTGTAGCTGACGCCGGTCCACCAGGGCCGCTGTAGCTGCCGCCGGTCCACCAGGGCCGCTCCTCTGCAGCTGCCGCCGGTCCACCAGGGCCGCTCCTCTGCAGCTGCCGCCGGTCCACCAGGGCTGCTCGTCCGTTGCTGTCGCCGGTCCACCAGGGCCGCTCGTCCGTTGCTGTCGCCGGTCCACCAGGGCCGCTCGTCCGTTGCTGTCGCCGGTCCACCAGGGCCGCTCGTCCGTTGCTGTCGCCGGTCCACCAGGGCCGCTCGTCCGTTGCTGTCGCCGGTCCACCAGGGCCGCTCGTCTGTTGCTGTCGCCGGTCCGCCAGGGCCGCTCGTCTGTTGCTGCCGCCGGTCCGCCAGGGCCGCTCCTCCGTAACTGCCGCCGGTCCACCAGGGGCCGCCCTTCACCATCACCCATCAATCATTCATCTACATTATTCATTTTTATACTTCCATCTTGTCTTTTCTGTATACTTAATAAATACTGTCTCCCTCTAAAGTCTTTTCTTGTCGTTACACGACAGTTTGGCGCCCAACGAAAATTTCCTGCACCCCCTTAACTTCCTAAATTCAAAAGAAACACTTCGTCTAGTGTCGTACATTCTCAGCTCTTTGGTTAAATATTTTGGCTATTCTATCCCTTGCATTTTCTCTTAACACATACATGACTCATTCACTCATATATATATACTTCACCTAACTTAATTTTCTTTATTTTCCCTAACAGGAAAACAAGGTATACTTTTACATACTTAACTATCTTTTTCTAACTTACACTTAAATATGTCTCGTCCAATCAAATTTGAACTCTTAAATAAAAACGAGCTTGAATATGAAGTTACAATTAGACTGGAGGAACCAGCAAAAACAGTTATATTGTTAAAGAAGCAGATATTTCTGCTAGCTCCTTCTACACCATCGGAAGATATTTTAACTTCTCCCATTCCTATAGAGGAGGAGTTAGCTCAGATAGATAGTACTCTGAGTTATTTAAATATTAAAATAGATAATCTATTACAGGGTGATTCCAAATACCATCGCTTAATAGAATCTTTTATTAATCATTTATTTTACAGGTTGGAACGTATAGACACGGACTTAAACCCTGACTATAAACTTAATCTAGACACTTTAAAATCAAAATTTGAGACACTTGAAGGAAGTTTCAAGATTTATTGTTCAAATCTAAACTCTATGAATTCTCATTCATATATCACTGCTCCCTCTACCCCTCCTATTCATACTCCTCTCGCCACTCCCTCTCCTCCTCCTATTTCTCCTCGTCTCACTGCTCCCTCTACTCCACCTATTTACCCTCCTTTCACAGCTCCTCTTTCTTCTCCTATTTTAACTTCTCCAAATCATAATTTATTCAAAGATCTGAAACGATATACGTTTAATGGAAAATCTTGCCCTAGATCGTTTTTACAAAAACTTGACGAATATTGTCTTGTGCGGAATATACCCAAAAATTTGTTAATTACTCAGGCGTATGATATTTTTACAAACAGTGCCCTACATTGGTTTAGATTTAAAATAAATCAAAATCCAGACCTAACATGGGATGAAATTTCTTTGTCTCTAATTAAAGATTTTGGCGGTTTTGACTATGATTTTAAATTATTGGAGGCCATCAAAAGTCGTACCCAAGGTCGTGATGAACCAATCATAATTTATATCTCAATTATGTCAGGAATGTTCTCTCGTCTGGCTAAAAAATTGTCTGAAACGGAACAGTTAGAAATCATTCTAAGAAATATAAGACCATGTTACTCAGTATTCGTGGCACTAAAAGATATTAACTCTATTGATGCACTCTTGGCTACATGCCAAAATTATGAAAAATTCTTAGATCGAGACAAACATTTTTAAGAACCAAATAACCAACAAAATCCCCTTATTTCAGAATTTGCTTATAAACAAATTCATCCAACTTCTTCGGAATTTTCTGCTTCTGACCCAAAACCTCCTTCATACACAAATAGATTTTACAAAAACCCTCCCAAACAAGTAAACAGTCTAAAACAAGCTAACTCGCAAGAAAATTCATTTTGCGTTCGTTGTCGTATGCATGGTCATACCTTAAATACTTGTACTCAACGTCACTTTCTAATTTGTTTTAAATGTGGTCTTAAAGGTTTTAAAACCCCAGACTGTACTAATTGTTCACCTAAACCTAACTCTAGTTCAAAAAAACTAACGACTGACTTGAAAAGTAAAACAAACTTTGATGCCAACGATTGGAACGATTGGATTAAAACTCGTTAAGAATTTCTTTTCATGCTATAAAATCTCTTCAACTCTATACTCTAATGAAAAGGATTTTAAACGACCTTTTGTTAACATCAAAGTTTACAATTTATCTTTGACTGGATTACTTGACTCTGGTAGTTCAATCACTATTCTTGGTAATAACTCTCACTTAGAATTTCTTAAACTAGGCTGTAAACTTTTCAAGTCAGATAAAATTACTATTTCTACAGCCAATAACCAGAAAATTAATTCTGTAGGTCATTGTTACCTTCCTATTTACTTTAACACACAGACCCACTTGATTAAGGCTTATATTTTTCCTGATATTTCACCGTCTTTAATATTAGGAATAGACTTTTGGAAAAAATTTAATCTTCTACCGAATATTCTCTCGTCGACTGGTCTTTCAGAACTGGAGTGCTCAACCATCGAGACAATGAATGTCAAAGTATTACCTTATGATCATTTAACTGCAAATCAGAAGAATATTGCTGATGATATCATCCAACGCTTCAAGACTATCTCATTCGAAGAAAAGGGTGTTCTGGGGAACACTAATCTCATCACTCACAAGATCGATACCGGAGATTCGCTACCCATCAAACAAAGATGTTACAGACTGTCCCCTGAAAAACAAAAAGCATTGATTAATGAAGTTGATAAAATGTTGAAATGGAACGTTATTGAACAATGTGAAAGCCCTTGGTTATCTCCAGTAATAATTACTCCAAAGAAGAACGGTGAATGGCGTTTTTGCGTAGATAGCAGGAAGCTTAACGCAATTACAAAACGTGATGCTTATAGTCTGCCACTTATAAGTGAAATTTTGGACAACCTCAGAAATGCTAAATACCTGTCAATTATAGACATTGCGAAAGCCTTCTGGGAGATTCCTCTGAACCCTGCTGATAAGGACAAGACTGCTTTTTATGTACCTGGAAGAGGCATGTTCAGATTTAAAGTAATGCCATTCGGACTCACCAATTCACCAGCTACTCAACAAAGATTAATGGACATGCTGTTCACTCCAGAATTTGAAAATAAAGTGTTCTGCTACTTAGACGATATTGTCATAATTAGCGAAACTTTTGAGGAACATATATCACTGCTCTTGAAAGTTCACGAAAAACTTTCCTTCGCTAAATTAACTATTAACTTTGACAAAAGCCAATTCTTCAGAAAAGAGTTAAAATATCTTGGCTTCGTAGTGGATGAACATGGCTTACGTGCTGATCCTGATAAAATCAAGGCTATTGTGGACTACCCAATTCCTACCTGCAGAAAAGAAGTTCGTAGATTCATTGGCACCTGCAGCTGGTTTCGAAGATTTATTCCAAATTTTAGCACTATTGCTACGCCACTCAACAAACTAACCTGCTCCGGGAAAAATGCTCCGAAATTCGGATGGAATACAGAAGCGGATGCAGCCTTTCAGAAGCTTAAGGATGCTTTAATAACTACTCCTGTTCTGGCCTGTCCAAACTTCGACCTTCCTTTTTCAGTTCATTGTGATGCATCTAACTACGGTACTGGCGCAATGCTCACTCAACATCAGGAAGGCAAAGAAGTTGTGATTGCCTATATGAGCAAAGCTTTCAACAAGAACCAACAGAACTACTCAACTACTGAAAGAGAAACACTTGCCGTAATAACTGCTTTAGAACACTGGCGTTGCTATCTCGATAATGGGAAGGAATTCACAATCTACACCGACCACGCTGCACTCAAATGGTTTCAGAATTTATCCAATCTTTCAGGAAGACTTGCACGTTGGACTTTACGCTTATCTTGCTTCAACTTCGTTCTAAAACATAAGAAAGGAAAAGATAATGTAGTACCGGACCTTCTATCAAGAGCCAAATCACAAGAACTCCCTGAAATACAAGAAAATAGTAATGTACCACAAGGTGTACATCCTATTTCTATGAATGATACTACTAGAGAACTGGAACACTACAATAAAATATTTCTGGGCTGTTCGAATAATCCTGATTCTTACCCAAATTATACGATAAGAGAGAATAAACTCTATCGTTGTATTCACACGCCTGACCGCCTGAACGACGACTTCATTTGGAAAGAAGTTCCATTACCTCAAGAAAGACGTTTAATAATTGAAACAAATCATGGCTCTAGTCAAGAACCTCACCTAGGAATTTTTAAAACATATAAAAAATATCTTTACTATACTATTGGCCCGGCATGTTTAGAGACATTGCTAGGATAATTTCTAACTGTGAAACCTGTCTTGCTTATAAACATCCTAATCATTCTCCATATGGCCTAATGGGCAAACCTAAGATTTGCTCTAGACCTTTTCAAACTATATCTCTAGACTTAATGGGTCCACTTCCTATGACTAGAAAACGTAATAGGTTCATTTTAGTAATTAATTGCATCTTTACTAAATATACTTTGATTTTCCCTCTAAAACAGGCGACTGCATCTAATATAACTAATATTATGGAAAATTCTGTTTTTCTGGTTCATGGAGTTCCACAGACTTGTATAATGGATAACGGTCCACAATTCCAGTCACGTGCATTCCACTCTTTTCTTAATAGATACAAAGTTCCTTTCATATTCCATTCGGCCTACTATTGCCCACAATTTAACCCGACTGAAAGTTATAACAAAACAATAATTACGGCTTTAGCTGCACTAGTAGAGGACGACCATAGATCCTGGGACAAACATCTTAGTAAAATTCAATTTTCTATGAACAATACTACTAACGTTGTGACGGGCTATACTCCATCCTTTCTAGTTTTTGGGAGGGAAACAATTCCTTGCGGTTCCTTTTACTCCCCGTGTCAGAACCTCGAAGAATTAATCTTTATGCCCCGTGATATTTACGCAACAAATGCTGGGTTCCTCACGTCTATATTTCACAAAGTTCAGTCTAACTTACATATAGCTTACGTTAAAAACAGCGCTCGTTATAATCTTCGGAGGTCGTTCAAAGAATTCAACGTCGGGGATACGGTTTGGCGAAAGAATCATGCATTAAGCGATGCTGGTTCATATTTCAATGCTAAACTAGCCCCTAAATTTATCAAATCCAAAATTTTAAATAAACTATCACCTTTAGTGTACATATTAGAAGACCCAGATGGTGCCGTAGGTAAATGGCACATAAAAGATATAAAATGTTGAATTCTTTCTAAACAACTCTAAATTATAAATGTCAATTAATTCATCCACTAATTATTTATGTAAATATTACTTCTTTCTTTTGTTTACAGCTGCACATCTTATTTATTTTTTATATTATATATAAACATCACTCACCACACAAACATTACATTACATTTGCTCGACCCTACTCTTCAGTCTCACTCTTTTACCGTATGGAGCGGATTGCAACTCATTAAATAAGCCTATGCAGGAGCGGTTGGTTACTCCTAAAATAAGCCTAAACCAAATTCTCTCTTTCGCTCTTCTAGGAGCTTAAATTTCTACTGACATTATCTAATGTTTTCCTTTTTTTTTCCTTCCAGTCTGGAGCGGCTGACAACTCCAAAAATAAGCCTTGTCGTCATTCTAAAACACACTTCTATGAGTGGCAGTCATCAATTGTGAACTCCACCCATACCTGTATGAAGAAGATTGCTTGAAAGGATAGGTGGTACGAATGGGTGAATGGAGATGGATGAATGTGTGAAGTGTTGTTTTACAGTCCCTACTTGAAATCTTATTAGAAAATTTTCTACAGTTGAAAATTTTTCCAGGGTCGGGGGGAAAATGTAATGTTATGTACATATTCAGATATACTTACACTTATTATTTATACTTATATTCATACTTATATATGTATCATTCATTTCCACGGTCCATAATATGCATTCTATTAATAGGAGGCTCTGTTTTGATCATATTCCACTACACCAGGACTCATTTTTCTGTTCATAGACTCAGTCCTCAACTTTAAGCCTAAGTTTCGGCGACTTAGTGACCCCTTAGCGTAGGAAGCCGTACCTATGCAGGACTGTATCACTTTTTCCTATCAAACACTGCACTTTTTAATTTAATACCATTTATATTTACATTGTTACAGAACATTTTCATTATTTTGACATTTTTTTGACAACATTGTTGATGATGTATCTATGACAACCTTCTCATCAAAATTCTTGTTGGTCTGCTATTTTTATTTTATAATTGTTATTCGAACTCTTTTATGGTAAAATTATTTACCGTTCCTCGTCCCTATTTTCGAATATTTTAAATTTCGACCTCCAACCGTTCTGCGAGGTTTCTTTAGGAATCATCGCAGAGCAGTGGTCAGTCGAGCTCTGGCTCCCAAACAAGCCTCTTAAAAGTAGGTCTCCAGTAAACGTTGCCTCGAGAGCCCTTCTAGGGTTTTTCCTGCTGTGCCAGTCTCTATATAACTGGTGCGCCTGGAGCTACCTGGCCCTTTGCCGCCGGAGCCTTCGACTGCTGCCGGCCTTGTGACGCCGGGGCAGTCCCTCTTCCGTAGCTGCCGCCGGTCCACCAGGGCCGCTCCTCTGTACCTGCCGCCGGTCCACCAGGGCCGTTCTTAATGAACATATCCGTTCGAATATGATCAAAACAGAGCCTCATAATAATGGAAAGCATATTATGGACCGTGGAAATGAATGATACATATATAAGTATGAATATGAGTATAAATAATAAGTGTAAGTATATCTGAATATGTACATAACATTACAACTCGACACGAACACCACAGGAAAATAGAACTGTAAAAGTCGCCAATCAAACGTCATAAAATGTGTCATGGCTACCTTAATAAAGGGTTATTTCACTTAAATAATTAATTATATATATTTGTATACGTATTTTTATTCAAATTGATTTAGTAGTATTTTTATGAAAATCTCCTACATTTTTCCTTTTTATCTATATAGCGTACATAGTGGTGGCCCAAAATGAAACATCTCCTTTAAAGTGAAATGAGAACAGTACAAATTGAGCTTCGTCGTTCGATATTTAAAATTGATGACTATTATACTCCTACGAAGACACGACTGAATAGCGAAGCGACCTCTTTTGTCATAGGGCTAAATGCATGATGTCTATTGCCAGTATGATGGTTTGATGTACGCGAACATATTGAAAGAGTGAAGAGTTTATTTTTTAAATTACATACCGCTCTAGGGTTTTTCCTGCTACATTATTATCCTAGAGCGCTAATTGGTCACCTACAAGCCCCATTTGGGGACAATAAGTACCTACTTACTAAATATGAGAGATGTAAAGGCATTTAAGACGACCTATCTTTGTCTGTAGAATGGTTCAAATACTGGACTACCAAGACAGGCTCTACTAAACTCGTGCCATTGTTAGGGAAAGCTAGTTAATATTTTCATACAAAAGTAACACTGCAGAATATTGTCTTAACTAAATACTCTTGCCTTAGTTTGTGTTCGAGGTTAAGAATCATTAGGGGTGGTTCTAAAGCTACCTCAGTTTGGTTATGAATAAGGGATGCGTTTCTTCGTTAATACCCAGATGAAGAATGATTAAATTATTACAGTTATGACATACTGGCTTTGATACACGGCTTCGCTCGCTTTGATAACGGACAATGATCCGAATTTCCTTGTTCAGAAACTGACCTAATTTTAAGTTCATTGTATCTTTTTCTTTATAAGAAAAGGACAGAATATAATATGTTAGTTTAGACCCAAATTAGTCCGCGCCTGACGGAAATTGATGTATTTTTGGTCGCCATGTTTATAATCGCGGCTAAACTGTGTAATTGTGTATCTTAATTTGACAGGATTAAAGTAAAATGTTATCTTCTATCCTTTTCTTAACGAAATGGAAAGAAAAAGATGCACTTAACTTAAAATTATTTTAGTTTGTGAACAAAAGGCGGCGCCAATATCCCACGGGATTACGGGATTCTGTTAACCGGATCTAAAGTATCCTTTGTGTTAATTTTGGTTTTAAGCTACCATATACCTAATTTCATCTAATGTTTACGCGGCACATGTCAGCACATTCAGGTGATTGTGGTTAAGTAATAATAGCGGATCTTGTGGGCGGTGAGCAGTGGGCAGCTCGCCGCCCGGTAAGGACCAGGCCCGAGTCGACGGCGCGTTGTGTTTCATGCGCGCCTCAAAGAGATCTCAACCGATGCCTCTTGGGCCAGGGTTGTGGATTGGTTAAAAAGAAACTGTGGTCCTGGCGCACAGGCAATTGAAGAAGCACGGGTAAGCCACCCGTGCTTCTTCACTTGCCTGTGCGCCAGGGTCAGTAAAAGTCTAACACGCCGACACGACTAAAAGGATTAATTATTGGATGGAATTTCAGTTTCCTGCCTATGGGAAATCCCATCGGAATCGAGTCTAAACAACTTGTAACGTCAGGAAGTCCATCCATATAATACATATAGATTTTTTCTACTCACTTATTTTACCCGTCCTATGTGCGAAAGAGACGTCATGTCTTTCGACTCACCGGCCTCTGCGCAGTCCTCCTTTGGCTATCATTGCGATATAGGTATGCATTAGTTATCATCCATCACTATCAAGTGGTTTTTTTTTATAAATTATTTATTATTATTATATAAATAATGCTTGGCCGCAATCCCGCCTGCTGGTAAGCAGTGATGCAATCGTTGATGGTAAAGCGCGTTAGTTTATTAAGAGCCTATTCACTCTAGAGTTGAAGACACTGAAATTGTATATACGATAATATTGTGTTTTTTTTTTTTTCAAGATTTTCGTGACTAATACCATAGTAAGTTGGAGCCATAAAACGTTGCCCCATATTAGGAATTACTCTAGTGTCGTGGGTGCGTTTACATATAAAGTCACATACACAAATAGCTAGACCTGAATCAACTAATTGTAGACTTTACAAATATTTATTCCGTGAAGGAATCAAACCCGCGGCCGCGACATGTAGCGCAGCAGACAATCGCTTAACTATTGCCCCATTTGTGCCATTAATATACAATAAATGTTAATAGACTCTGCCATATTTCGTCTGTATTCATCATGGGCCTTATTTCTATACTATCCCAATCCTTTCATTCAAATCCCTTCCGTGGTTTGAGCGTAAAGAAGTATCTAACAAACATATAAACAAACAGACTCACAAACTTCCGTCTTTAAATATTAGTGTGACAACTTCTCAATCAACTGATCTGTATTTACTATAGAAACAAGACAAGACCCAAAATGATTGAAACTTTTGGGCTGTGTATAAACCACGGGTAACTTTGTTTTTGCGGGACGGGTTCGACCCTCAACTTGGACGATTTCGTTCAAATTGTTTCAGGGCTTGTTAGAGAGAGTGTTAATGTAATTAACGGGTACAACGGAATTTGTGCTTAGGTTGTAATTAACGCACATAAGCGGAGCCCTAACTTGATATGGTTAGCCTACCTAAAGCCTTAGGTGAAACATAATGCCTACATAAAAACGACTACATATTAATGGAGGTTCTCATAAATAAAATAAATAAATGTATACGGACAAATCACACAGATTGAGCTAGCCCTAAAATAAGTTCAAGACTTCTGTTATGGAATATTTTAAAATTTAATTTGATACAACGATAACAATTTGTATTCATGCTGTTATATTATTATTTGCATGCTGCGACTTCTTATAATAAGTGGAGAAGCACAAGGTCATATCCTGTTATTTATATCTTTTAGCATTTAAGGTATTTTCTCTGTTAGAAGTCCAAATGAATAAACAAATACTAACTCAACGATACTATATTTATAATAGATACATATATAGATAGACATCCAAGAGCCAGGCCAATCAGGAAAAGATCGTTTTCCATCATGACCTGCCCGGGGATCGAACTCGGTGCCTCCACGTCGCAGCCAGGCGTGTTGACCGCTGCGCCATGGAAGTCGACAAAATACAACGAAATGTGTTTAAAAAACTGCAAAATTCGTCTCGTTCTCGCATTTATTCTGTAACATTGCCCTACAATGCAAGTAATATCTCATCTGTTTGCATTTCAACTCTCTAGGTACAACGATTAGTGAGATAAAGATCGCCCGTGTGGTACCCGGCTTAGAATAATACTAACCCGTATCCTCCCGTGGGTGTCGTAAGAGGCGACTAAGGGAACTCTCACCAGGGAAACGGGCAGCAGCGCTTCTCCTGTGTAATACCAAATTAATGTGATCCCCAACCCGGTTGCCAAGCGTGGGTATTATGGCAAACTCCCCCACCATGGGAGAGGCCTTTGTCCAGCAATGGCTGACGAAGAAGAAGATAGATAAACAGGGTCCCATTTTTATCCTTTAGGTACGAACACTACTGCCTCTAATGTACCAACCCGCACTGCACCAGCGTGGTACATTACGGCCCACTCCCTCTCACCGAGAGGAGGCCTGTGTCCCATCCGTGGGAACATTATAGGCTGATTATGTGGGTACGACACACTAAAATTATATATAGATATACGAAGAGTTCTATATTACTGGTATGGAACTCCTCGTGAGTCTTTACAAGGTTCAGGTTTTCTTTGGCGGCCTTTAGTCATTATCATCTCACCGTTAATCCCAGTCGCATCCAAAGCTTTTTCAGCTTTGGAGTCTGGGATCCGCTTTACCAGTGTAACTGCTGATTTTGGCTTAACTTCGATATTTTCCGTGAGGTGACTACCGTCTGACCTCCACAACATTGAATTCATTAAAAACACAGGGCTACGTTCAAAGTTATCTTATTCAAAGCGAGGTATTTAAAGGATTCACTGAATTCCTAGAGAAAAATGCATTTGTCTTTAAAATATTGTTTGAAAGCATGAAAACTTGAAGAATTTGTTAATATTAAGAATTTAATGAAAAACCTTAGGAAGAAGTAGGAACCGGACTCGCATAGGAAGCATTCCGCATTCAGCATTAAAGGCATTAATAATCCCTGAAATAACAAAGTTATCTTATCCGTTATAGTTTACCAGATTTAACCATCGGATCAGCTTTAATGCAGGAAAATGTGCTTTAAAGTAAATTATTTCGCAAATGTTACTTAACCTAAAAAACGCATCAGATTAAACTTCCAATGTTTTTAAAACACCCATATAATGTATACATACCTATATACCTGCAATAGAATAAAACCGAGAAAAAACTACAATCTCCACTTTAGGTGTACGAAAAGTAAAAATATTTCAACTGCTCAGACCCCCGTCCTCCGTCGTAGCTTCACCAGACACCGAAACGCTTGCCGGCAAGACTTTGTCTGGTGGGTGAAAATTTCTGGAGACTGGATTTTGATCGTTTCAATTACGAGAATTCCTCAAAAAAGTAATTGTAACTTACTTCAGTGGTCTTCTTCTTGCATTTGTCCGTTCCTGCGAAGATGTTCAGCTGTGTTGAGCCTGGTCTGATCGGGCACTGGTCGATGTCCACTCTCCGGAGATCAATGTCTATGCCACTGGTCCCTCTGGTGAAGAAAAGTATAATATATTAGATTATATGAATAAGTAATGTATCTACCATTGATGCCAAAACCTAATTGATTAATTATAACTTGGCTAAAACTACAACAATAAACACACTTAAATATGGTGTCAAGAAACGGATCATGACACAGTCACCTCGTGCTACTTGCATTGGGGGCACGTACCACGAGGTGATCTTTGTATTTACCATACAGTAAAAAAAAAACCTAAGTAATCATCATCATCAACCTTTTTTTTATCGTCCCATTGCTGGGCACAGGTCTCCTCTCATACAGAGAAGGATTGAGCATAATCAGCCACGCTTGCTCAATGCGGGTTGGCGATTTCAGACTTAAAAGTCCAGGTTTCCTCAAGATGTTTTCCTTCACCCTCAGTCATTGGTTTCCAAGATATACTTAGAAAGTACATATAACTTTAGAAAAGTTACATTGGTACTTGCCTGACCTGGAATGCTAAATAATAATATGTAATAATTTTAGTTAAACTGACATTATAAGATTAATCTCAAGTGTCAAATGATAAATATCTTTTACGTGAATTCTAATTGAAATTTCTCATTTAACCATTCAAGTAATGGTATCTAAGCACTCAATTTGTAAGTGTCGGTTCAAATTCGCATTTACGGGATTATTTTCTGGGCCATTTGTTTACAATCTCATCTTTTGGAACAGACGTCACGCTCAAACACGTCGAACATTCATTACTAACTGATGTTTTCATGTAATAGATCGGATTCTTAAAAAAAAACGGCCAAGTGCGAGTCGGACTCGCGCACGAAGGGTTCGGTGCCATTATCTTTAAAAACGCCAAAAAATCACATTTGTTGTATGGGATTAAATTATTAATATTTTAATTAATAAATATGCTTAAATATTTTTAATTTATTTTTAGTATTTGTTGTTATAGTGGCAACAGAAATACATAATCTCTGAAAATTTCAACTGTCTAGCTATTAAGGTTCATAGGATAGGTACAGCCTGGTGATAGACGGACGGAAGAACAGACTGACAGATGGACAGACGGACAGCGAAGTTTCATGAATAGAGTTCCATTTTACCTTTAAGATACGTAACCCTAAAAAATTAACACTTATTTTTGTATAATGTTATGGAATATAAAAAAAAAAAGGTTTTTCATAAAGTAGTATTTCTAAAACAAATGAAGAACAAAAATGATAGTTGAAAATAAGCGGTATAAATTAATAACGCAATATCAGAGAATCAACTGGCATATTAATTATTAGGTGTTCAATTTCCATACAAAACAGACGGACAACACTACGATTTAATGTAAAACACCCTTGTTTTTCTTCTGGATGGGAAATTAACAAATGACATCTCCCGCTCTTACTGACTAAAACCCACCCGTGTTTCTTCACTTGCCTGTGCGCCAGGGTGACGATTTCGTTTTCAACCAACCCGTAATCCTGACCCAGCAGGCATCGTTCTTCGTGGACTCCGTCACCCTCTTTGAGACGCGCGTGAAACACAACGTGCCGTAGACGCGGGCCTGATGAGCGGGCGTTGAGAAGCCCATGAGAGGGTATGCTCCGGCATTTTGCCTCCTCTTGCCAGGCTGGTTAAGCAAAACTCCTCGCACACGTGTGGTCTACTACCTTCAGATTACATGGTGGCAATCCGGCAAGGAGGCTCGCTACTTCTGTGGAGACCTTGTGGTATCCCCGGATTCCCTGGACCAGCCGAATGGCCATGACCATCTGGTACGCGACAAAAGCGCCTCACTATGCATAGCAGGGTTAAATGCACCTCCCCTTAGCTATACTATGCATGAGTTTTCCCTGCTAGACTATTGTTAATGTGACAAGAGGACAGCTAAAATGTGTCCTAAAATTCATCCGGCATCGCTGATATAATAGAGCCGGCGGTATTACCACGTTGTAAAGTAATGATTAGCCTGTGATCAAGGTATAGCTTAAGGAGTAATTGGGTCACGGGAAGTGTCTACCGGCCATTTCAATATTTCCTTAAAAAGTTCAGCGTCAAACGGCTCGAAAAAGCAACAACTAGGCAAGCAATTTTTTATTTTTTATTTATTCATCCATTTCAGGCATCAAAGCCCATACAAACACAAACAATACAATATTAAGATAACATCCAGAAATACAAATACACATAAAACATAATCAACTACAATGTACAAATATATAATGTAAAATTTTAAACATCAAAAATACAGAAATAAAAGAGAAAATAAATATTATAATAGTATTACGCCTGCCTCTGAGTCATTTGTTTGTTTGTCAGTACATTAACCATATAACAATGGTTAATATACTGGCAATCAAACCAAAGCAATAAGGTGTATAATAATTTATAATGAATATTTATGTCATTTGGATAGGAGCCCTTTGGCCTCATATTAGATTTTCTGATTTTTTATTACTTTTTTTTATAATTATGTTTAAATTATTTTAGTTTTATGGTCCTCCTGTACGAGTCAAATAATTACATTTTTCTTTCTTTATTTGCAACCGCACACTTACGTATATATCAGTAAGGTGATCCCTTTGATGAGCATTGTAAATATAAACTATTTCTTGCTCATTTCACCTAGTAAGTCATCACTAACAAGATGAAATGAGCGAGAACTAGTTTCATCTAATGGCATACAATCAGATAGTGGTTATGTTTCATACTTTCAAGGACACTATGTAGGTATAGCCGTCTTAACTACAGATGTGTCTACTGTGTCTGAATTACGTGGAACCACCGATTCTGTAACCATTATTCTGTGAGAACTTGGGTAGAGTGAGCGTGGAGTGAGTTATGATACTATTTTGACGGCTCACTCTAAGATCACTTTTCCCAACTCATCACGGTGTGGTTTTTACAGAATCATGATGTCTGGTGAAGCCGTACGGAGGACAGGTCTGAATATAGTAGTAAGTCTCTTTTTTCAGGGTGAGATTCAACCTCAACCCTTGATCAATGTCCTCTGTGGAATAGATACCACAATTTTGCTAATAACAGTGTAACTATAGAAAAGTAAAAATTTTATTTCACAATAATGGCGGATATCGCCAATGACAGTTGAAAAAGACGGCCGCGTGAACCGTCTATGAGGGAGGTTTGAGGCAAAGTCATGATGTGGCCACTATGCTGCGATATTTCAATGTAATTTATGGATTATCTACTGGATGCACTTTTGACTACATAAATCACGCGCTTTTATTTAGTAAACGATACTATAAATAATTTTAAATGTCCAATGAAAAACGCGCGTGTCACTCATCTTAGTTTTCTCATCAAACCTCCCCGTGTTGCGATGTGTGCCGGGTACGATGCGTCAAATGTTGTTGTGTCTGGAGTTTGGTCGTGGAGAGTCTCCAGATCAATCTCCCTCTGGCGCAGCATCGTTGGTCGTGGTTCAACATTGCAACATCTTGCTCAACTGCCGTATTCCTTACTAATCACTAAGTTTTTTAGGTGAATAGATTTAATAAACTAGTGCGCTTAATAAAACTTTAATAAAAAAGCGATCGCTGTGAATGGCGACAATGAAATCAATAGTGATATAACTTTTTGTCTAGGAACTATACCTACTGTGATTCTTGCATCCATGGAGTCAGTTATGACACTATTTTGACAGTTTATTCTAAGCTCACTTTACCCAACTCATCACGGTATGGTTTTTACAGAATGGAACGGCTGTGAATGGCGTGTTGTGGAGAGTGTTTCCGAGGGAATTGCATGATTTAATTCGCCCTTCTTCGATCCATCATCAAACGATCCGTCGCACCCTTACGCTGTTGACACCACAACAAACCGGACGAAACGTGTTCCTCGCCTTTTATACCACGTACATCGACGGACTGGAACAATTTGCCGTCGGCGGTGTTTCCGTCTGACTACAATTTCAAGAATAAAAAATTCCAAGGCTAGAGTGAATAGGCTCTTAATAACTAGCGCGCTTTACCATCAACGATTGCATCACTGCTTACCACCGTGCGGGATTGCGGCCAAGCAATAGTTAATCAATACATAGTATAAAACAAAGTCGCTTTCGCTGTATGTCCGTATGTATGCTTAGATCTTTAAAACTGCGCAACGGATTTTGACGCGGTTTTTTTTAATAGATAGAGTGATTCCTAAGGAAGGTTTAGACTACCTTTTATCCCGGAAAAAATTGATATTCCCGAGGGAAATCCAAAAAGCCCGATATAACCGAACTCTACGCGGGCGAAGCCGCGGGCGGAAAGCTAGTAATTTATAAAAACAAACAATGAAATCAATAGTGACTATGACTTTTTGTAAATAAAAATGTCATAAAAACATAAACCCAAGCCTGTGAACTAACAAGGATCGCAATAGGTGAATGTCTCCTATTGCGGTCCTTACATTATCTTCCTCGTCCTACTACCCTCTGAACAACATTCAAAATTAGCTCCGTAGTAAACCAAAAACAGACAATTAAGAGTCATAATTTTGTGCTGCACGACACTTAAAACCAGAGTGATATAATTTGTGCAAATGAAATTAAATTTAATCAGAAACTTTCTAGATTAAACTGTGCAAAGCCGCGTATTACGAAGCTTGGCCGGCTTTCAAATGATATTCGAACAACGAATCACGGATCAGAGCAACTGTGTTTAGAATCATAAAGCGACGATTTATGCAAGAAGATTTGGCGTATACAACGAGCTTCGAGACTTTTGGAACATTGTCTTGTGAAATCAGTAGTAATAAAATAAAATAACGGGTTTTTTAATATTTTGTGTAGAAAAAGTTAAGTTAAGACCAATAACGAATTTAAGTGTCACCTGGCCACTTTGGATTCAGTGGAGAGACGTGCAAAGAGGCTGATTGGTGACCCTGATCTAACTCGAGTTGGTCTCCAAAGCCTAGAGCACAGGCGTAGAGTAGCCAGCCTTTCGGTGTTCTATAGGATGCATTTCGGGGAGTGTGCGATGGAATTGCATGATTTAATTCCCCCATCTCCGTTCCACCAGCGGACGACCCGTCGTACAGCTGGTTTCCACCCTTACGTTGTTAACACCACTACGATCCGGACGAAGCGCTTCGCCTCCTCCTTTATACCGCGTACATCGAGGGAGTGGAACAATTTGCCCGCGGCGGTGTTTCCGTCGGACTACAATTTGAGTGTCTTCAAGGCTAGAGTGAATAGGCTCTTAATAAACTAGTGCGCTTTACCATCAACGATTGCGTCACTGCTTACCATCAGGCAGGATTGCGATCAAGCGCTGGTTTATAATTTATAAAAAAAAAAAAAAATGTAATTTAGTTTATAGGTTAGACTATGTTAGAAAATAATGTCAAATCGGAACCAGACGCTTCTTAATATTGCTACTATATGAAACTTATGTAATTTTTGAGGATGATGTTCTCGTAGTTTTTATACTGTATATTCTGTTTTTTTATATTCCTATTTGTGTTTGTTGAAACTGTTCTCTCATCCTTTACAATTAGATTTACTTTTTATATGTTTTTATTATTGCGTTTATATTTTACTGTACTACCGGTTGGGTGCCACTTTTAATTGTTTGTTGCATCGGGTGACGTCTTTACGGCGACGCCGGCTGTCGCTGAAAACCAGCGCTGGGCTCTGTTTTTGCATAGATAGAGTCGCAGCATAATGCTGAGGGACAGCCGTTTTGCGTGAATGTGACGCATGTTTCCCTTAACTGTTTCTTATTTTTTGTGTTTTTGTAAAGTTTTGCGTCATGTTTACTTCAAATAAACGTTTTTGCTTTCTTTCTTTTTTTACATCTGGCAAGTTATTTATATGGAACTGCAAATGGATCGAAACTTAAAATTATCTAAAGAACAACTTGTGACATGTAGACTGGCGAAGGATCAGCGGAGTCTAACGTCCATCACATGGCCGAGTTCGCACACGCCACTCAGATGAGGAGAGCTGCCGCTAAGGGCTGCTCGCGCGGGAAGAGACCTGTCGAACTCGTGACGACGGGTCAAGGACTGCCTGGGGGTACTGAAAGAATTGGGAGGACTTGGTACCCCGGAAAGACAGGTAACGAACGCATAGGTGGTTTTTTAGCCGGTAAGAGTCCGGTACACCCCTCCGCGTTCCCGAGCGGAGAATAGTCTATGAGGATTTTTCTACCTTAGGAAAAAAAAGGCAACGCTGTGCGTGGTAGGCTATCCATAAACTAGAAGTAAGAAAGGAAGCCACTTACTTTTAAGATTGTGTGCTAAAATTTACCCGACTTTGGCTTTCTACGCATAGTTGGGTTGCCTATACGTGATAGGAATGTGGGGCGGTGGCACTCGCCGCTGCTGTGGGTGCCGCCCGCTCGCACCATCATACCGCAGCACGCACCGCTGACACGCGGGCTTGCACTTAATTCGCTATTTTCAAGTTCACTGAGTGAATTAACACGGGCCATATTTTGTACAATTACTCTTGGTCCTCAAAATTGTAAGTTTTTAGATATAATAATAACTACCTAGATACGATAACTAAACTATTAAATAAGTTAAGATTCATGTTCCAAATAAATAAAGATTCTTTTCAACCTAAGATTCTGATGATAGTTGTATTTTAATTTTTTTATAAACAACTAGCTTTCCGCCCGCGGCTTCGCCCGCGTAGAATTGGGTTATATCGCGCTTTTAGATTTCCCTCGGTAATATCAAAATAAAAGGTAGCCTATGTCCTTTCTCGAGGTCTAAAGATTGTTTGTGCCAAATTTCATCAAAATCGGTTGAGAGGTTTACGCGGGAAAGCGTAACAGACAGACAGACAGACAGATTTATTTTCGCAATAGTATGGAATGTATTGATAATACAGTTCTGCTTATACGTTTGAAGAAAGTACACAATAGGGGTAACTAGTTGACTAAAAAAACTAATTAGTCCGTCAGTCAGATTTTCAAAAAATACTAGACACGTATTTTTTCTTTTTTCATAGAAACAAAAAATGAAGACGACACAGTGCTTTAAAAACTCGTGTGACGTCACTGCACGCTACACTTTTAGCGAGGAGTGACGTCACCAGCCACCACTTCTGATCTTTGATGCCTTTCATATTTATCAATTTTTATTGATTTGATAAAACAAAATATACGTATCCAATATTTTTCTTTAATCTGAATGATGGACTAAATAGAATCAATTTCTTTTTTACCCAGGAAACATCCCTATTATTTATTAAAAAAAAACTACAGGCGCTTTTAAATTTAATATCAAGGGGCGGGCCAGTAAGAAAGATGAATAAATCTGTTCAATCCAAAGCGTTGTAGGTTCCTATGGAAGTACGAAGAAGGACGGGTAAGATTCATATCGGTGAAACCTGAATTGAGTCGACGAATTCAACCACAAAATTAGCAAACACACACAAACTGAGAGTACAGCTGAAACCGAAGCAGAGATCCATACAACTTGCGAAGACTTCAACGCTCTCAATGAATATACGAGTTAGTACCTAATCTACATTGTGACGTTTACATTGTATTCCCATCAAACTCGCTCCACGGCTAATCTAATTACACATCCAATTAAATCCAGTAACTTGTGGCATATGAACTTCTAAATATATCCCGCACTACGTCTCTCTGACAGATTATTATAATGTGCCTCAAAGGACGGACTTGGCCGCCATTACCCACCAAACCACAGTATTAATACGACGTTCATGTGACAGCTACATTATATCAAACTTATCCGTATAGGTATGACGTTTTCCAGTTCATGGCAGTTTGCATGCAAATGGAGTGAGATGTAAAATTAAATTTGGCTTTTGGTGGAGTGACGAGTGGGTTTTAAAGCGGTGTTGTAACTTTTACAGGGTTTTAACGCTCATTTGAGTTTACGGTTATTTCTACTTTTACACTTATTTGCATAAATGCAAGTTAGAGAAGAGGTCTTTTCCTAAACATCAGTGATCTCATAATGATCGGTTTTGACAAGTTTCGTAATCTACTAATTCTATTCATTCTGACTTTCTAGTGGTCAATCACTGGCACTTCACTCCATATTAATAAATGTTCAAAGTGAGTAGTAGTTTTTAGAAAATCACATCTACTAACGGATTTTCTAATAATAACAATACGGCAATGTCATTATATCACCATTCCATTGCGAGAAGACTGACCGATATTTGATCAATACTTTTAGCGCAATGCCAATGGAATCGCCATTGGCATTGCGCTAAAAGTTCATAATCTTCAAAATTCATAATGATTTTGGTATGATTTATTGATGATTGATATGATTCGTTGGAATGTCAAATTTATAAAAATAGCAGACAAGGTACAAGGACAAGGCAAGACTGCTTGCATTTCACAATTTTGTTATTTAAAAAATAAATCAGCATCAGCATCAGTAGCTGTAATAATCAAACATTTTCGGGGTACGTTTATGTTATCAAAATAACAAAAGACAGTCCTCCAAAACGGCCACCATTCACCACTTCCTAATAGTTTTCCTGGGGAGTCGATGCGGCGCAACAAACTCCCCAGCACCACAGCAGCTGTCTGTTCAGTTAAAAACCCAATAGACAACCAAATTACCGAACCCCCAACATAATCAAGGGAAAAAATATTAATTAAAATATAATTTAACATCTTCATGTATCCAGTCATGAAGGTAGTGACATATTATAGCGTCGGCCGAAGTACATTATCCCCTCTGTAGTGTTTGTATCTCCTAAAAGGTACATACTAACATTGTCTCATGTACACTCGTAGTCGAAGTATCAATGTCAAACTAGCAGTCTGTTAATGACACTGGTCAAGGTTGGACGTGTGCTGCTTGCGATACGAGTGTAGTGGTGAGTCAGTGAATTTCAGGTGTTACTGTAAGGACAAGGGTCCTTACAGCCTCTATGTTACGTTGCTTAAAGTTAACAAGTGATTAGTGACGTTTTGACGTCACTTACTTTTAATCATCGTTTATGAATAAATACCAATGTGTGTAAATTTCAACTGTTTAGTTATCACGAGATACAGACAGTTACGACAGACAGTAACAGACAAAGGAGTCTTAGTAAAAGAGTCCCGTTTGTATTCTTCGGGTTTTTTTTTAAATAATTATACGCTAATGCTTGACCACAATCCCGCCTGATGGTAAGCAGTGATGCAATCGTTGATAATAAAGCGCGCTAGTTTAGCCTATCAACTCAAAAAACTGAGTGAATAGGTAGGAAGACGGCAGTTGAGCGAGGTGATGCTATGTTAAACCCAACAACACGACCAACGATGCTGCACCAGAGGTAGATTGATCTGGTGACCCTCCACGACCAAACTCCCGACACACATTTTGGAGTGTCGTACAAGTAACACTAAAAACGTCAGCATCAAGTCAGCAGTGCTTCCGCAAAATTTGTAACAATTTTTCATCGCTCCACAAGTCCCACAGCATATCATTTCCACGCCCACAAGCATAATGCTTTTAACAAGTAACCTAGTACCCGGAATGCCATTTACCATTGAACTAATAAATTTTCCAACAATTTTCATTTGGGGGAAGCAATATTTTTGTTCAAATTTATAGCGTAGTGGCCACTCTCTGCTTGTACTCACTTTAGTTTTACATGGTAAGGCAATTATTTTAAAGCTAATAATAACAAATTCAAGCCTTACTTTTATGTTTATTTAAGAGCGTGAAGGTGTATTATTTAACACTGCACTTTTCTTTATTGAAGTTAAAAGTCCTAAAATAATATAGCATGAGACAGTCCAAAATATAATTGTAAAAATATAATACGATACATATTATATAATATGTTTTTTATTGGTGGATTGCAGTGGTGGTTTGGACTTTTTAGGTTCTGTATATACCGGTTTCCTCGTTCTGTTTTCCTTCACCGTTTATAGAGTAATACAAAAGTAAAACGGTTCTGCACCTACGGTATGCAACTCGTAAGTCACGACCATTACCACTACTCCTCATTTGTTTGTGGGATAAGAGGTTAAAGAGTAGCACCGTTACCTACTTGGATTGCAATGATTATAATTAAAGTTCACATAAATAGAAAATCAGAATTAAAAGTAATTTATTAAAATTCATCTCTAAATCGACTGCTGTGTTGCGTGTCGCGGGTTCGATTCCCGCACGGAATAAATATTTGTATGGCCTACAAGTAGTTGTTTCGGGTCTCGATGTTTGTGTATGTGAGTTTATATGTTTGTAAACGCACCCACGATACAGGAGAAATTCCTAGTGTGGGCAAAGTTAAAAAAAAAAAAAACATGGATGAGAATCATCACTTTTTGGGCGTCTAAATATCATAAAATGCCAACACTTCCTATCCATACTTAATATTATAAATGCGAAAGTAACTCTGTCTGTCTGTCTGTCTGTTACGCTTTCCCGCCTAAACCTCTCAACCGATTTTGATGAAATTTGGCACAGATAATCTTTAGACCCTGAGAAAGAACATAGGCTACCTTTTATCCCGGAAAAAATTGATGTTCCCGAGGGAAATTTAAAAAGCACGATATAACCGAACTCCACGCAGGCGAAGCCGCGGGCAGAAAGCTAGTTAGAAAATAAATTTGTTTATCAAATCATATTTTTCGTCAATATTTCCAGAAAATAGGCGGGCTTGCGCTGAAGCACTAGTGTATAATTAAAAGAAAAAATATGGTGATACTCTGAACCAATCACCAACAAATATTTAAATTAGGAACAAAAAAGGTAATGGGAAACAACTGTATTTATTAATCATATCGATAAAATATCATGAATAAATTATTCATGATTAAAACTCAATCATACATTATCAAGTCTGGCTATAAAACCAATATCCAATAGTCTTGAGAAACAAATTTGAATAATTCGATTATTTATTTTAATGTATTCATCCCTCAGTATCTGGAGTTATAAGATAGTCCAATATCAACAGGGCTGGGTTTTGAATATAGTAATTCATATTCACGCCGAGCTAGAGTTGAGGTCTAAATAATGGTAATCGGTTAAATTAAGATTATTTTGACATTGCTCGAGCATTATTAAACTACCGAGGAAGTCATGATAAGTGAGAAATAATATATTCCTGACACGATTAACTCGGATTAAGCATTGTTATCTAAAAGGGATGTAGCATCGCCTGTTCCTTTTTCTAACCGACTACTTTAATACTAAAATATATTTATCAAAAGGGTTATGATTTTATCTGACTATGTATGTATGTAAATATTCCGAAGTTATGTAGGGCTCCATAGCTAAATGATAACACCGATACAGGTTTCCGTAGTAATACCTCATTCATCAGAACTATATACATAGTTCAGTACCTACCATAATCAAAAAAACATAGCGTGCCGCAGCTCCCGCCGCTCCTGCCGGTCGGTACCGCCGCAAACGCTACGTCCAGCAATTTTTTAATTTGTAATATCTTCGAAAATATTCATTTAAATCATATGCTGTAAAGGGTGATATAGATTTATAACAAATCAACAATGTATTTCAGGTATTTAATTGGATAAGGACATAGTTATTGGTTGTAGGCATTGGTTATAATCGGTTTGAAAATTAGGAATAATTTGTCGTAAAAAGTAAACGTAAAAAAATAACAGTATTTCTCCACTATTTAATGGATGCTATTATACACATAAAAAAATTCAATCACTTCTATCACTCTACCTATTAAGAAAACCGCATCAACATCCGTTGCGTAGTTTTAGAGATTTAAGCATACATAGCGACATAGAAAGTGACTTTTTTATATCAAATAGTGATATTTTAAACTTGACCGCAACCCGCCTGATGGTAAGCAGTGATGCAATCGTTGATGGTAAAACGCGCCAGTTTTTTAAGAAGCTATTCACTCTAGCCTTGTAGACACTAAATTGTACTCAGACACCGCCGCTGACAAAATGTTCCAGTCCCTCGATGTACGCGATGTATTTTGTTGGGTTTGGCTTCTGCTGTTCTTCTTGCTGAATATCAGTATTTTGTATGAAGTGGGTAGGCCCCCGACAAGGTGAACCGACGACCTGGTGAAGGTAGCGGGAAACCGCTGGATGCGGGGGGGCACAGGACCGGTCGTCGTAGAGAACCTTGGGGGAGGCCTATGTCCAGCAGTGGACGTCTTTCGGCTGAAATGATGGTATGAAGTGGCGAAGGGTGGGCGTTTTCAGGGGACTGTCTTATGTAATACTAGCTTTCCGCCCGCGGCTTCGCCCGCGTGGAGTTCGGTTATATCGCGCTTTTTAGATTTCCCTCGGGAACATCAATTTTTCCGGGATAAAAAGTAGCCTATGTTCTTTCTCAGGGTCTAAAGATTGTCTGTGCCAAATTTCATCAAAATCGGTTGAGAGGTTTAAGCGGGAAAGTGTAACAGACAGACAGACAGACAGACAGACAGAGTTACTTTCGCATTTATAATATTAGTATGAATTGACGTACATAGTCTGATTCTCAGCTCAGCCTCATCATCATTCATCATCATTTTCCTGCCCTTATCCCAATTTATTTGGGGTCGGCGCAACATGTCTTTTTCTTCCATAAATCCCTATCAGAAGCCATCTCGGCAGTCACCCCCTTCTTAGCCATATCATCCTTCATACATTCCATCCATCGTTTCTTTGGTCTTCCCCTACTCTTATAGCCATCAACATTCATACTTAAAACTCTCCTCACGACATTCTCTTCATTTCTCCGTAACACATGCCCGTACCATGACAACCGATTTTCACACAACTTTTCAGCTACCGGTGCCACTTTCAGACTTCCTCTTATGTACTCATTTCTTATTTTATCCATTCGTGTAACACCACACATCCCTCTTAGCATTCTCATCTCGGCTGTATGCAATTGCCTTTCATTCATCCCTTTCGTAGCCCAACATTCTGATCCATACAAGACAGCCTAATGTGAATAAATGACTTTCGATTTTGATTTTATAACGACTGTCAAAGATCCATGGATTACAGCCGGAATATCAGCATTACTAATTATATTATAAGATGGATTAATTTAATTATCCTGTAAAATACCTACTAATATTATTAAGTCATTATGATAAAGTCGCTTAGAAAAAGTTAAGAGGACAATAGATTTATAATACTCTTAAATAATTGGCCATTTTGAGAATTAGTCCATTAAAGTGGGCATTCTGCGGCCTAAAACCTCTAAATTGCTACAAATGACTTTTCCTTCACAAGCCAAGAAAATCAGAAGGGCCATTCTCTTACATAAACTTCATAAACTGTCGAAATGACTTATGACATCCCTACATTTTTGAAAATGTTCGCTATCGAAATGGCGACTACATCTGAAATATTTTAAATTACAATAGAATGGCCTTCACATATCTCGCCAACAAAGTCTCTTTTTCAGTTCCATCTGATACCAATATGAAATAGAATTCCACATAATGCTGTTTACGCACACTTCCCTTGCGATTAACTGTACAATAATAACCAATTTCCTCGAAAATTGCCAAAGTTTAACGAATCGCAACAACTTATAGAAATCTCTTAAAAGTGTTCGCTCATAAAAAAATTATTACTTGTTCTTTAAATTTTTATGAGATTTACAAATAAACAACACACGCTGAACGAATTACGAAGACACAACAAGAAAAGTCGAAACAACGTGCTCATGTCAAATTCCTCAGCCTCATAATAAGCCCTAGTCTTTTCTCTATTGGGACACAGGTTTCCGACAAAGGTCTCTTTGAGAGGTAATGGGCTTTTTCTATAATTATAAAGTAGTGCTTCACCGCAATCCTGCATAATGGTAAGCAGTAATGCAATCGTTGATGGTATAGCGCGCTAGTTTATTAAAAGCCTATTCACTCAAAAAAAAAACTGAGAACTGAAAACTGAGTGAATAGGAAGGAAGACGGTTGTTGAGCGAGGTGACACAATATTAAACCAAACAACACGACCAACGATGCTGCTCCAGAGCAACACACAACAACTGCTCAGACCCGTTCTTCGTACGGCTTCATAGGCTTCAGGGATATCATGCCGGAACACGACGAATCGCTTGGCGGCAAGACTTTGTCTGGTGGGTGTTCCGATGTTATGGCCTAACACCGAAATAACCAACCAGTGCAGGTTGTTAAATTTTGATTCTATAACATCACATAAAATTTCCTATAACAATTAGGATATGAATAAGACTGGTCCTTCTGCAATAAAACTACCCATTGTGTCACCCAATAAAAAATCATAATGGTAGACTTATTGAATATTATTGTATCAATTTATATTCTGCAGTTAAACGTACTTTTAGGCATTGACTTGTTCATCGCTGTCCGTGAATTTATTCTGATAAAGAAAACACATGGCATGCAAGATACATTCAATTAAATCACAGTTATGCCTTATCGGCGTACAAATATTTCGTACGCCGTATTTCCAAAGCAATTTTGATTGTGACTGCTCCCGCTCTGTGCGGAGCGGAAGAGCGTGTTGGACTTTTACTGACTAAAACCCAGCTGTGTTCCTTAATTTGCCTGTGCGCCTTTTGACTAACCCGCAACCCTGACCCAGGCATCGGTCTTTGTGGATCACGCCACGATGTGCTGACATTTCTATTAGGAGCACCTGAAACATAACGCGCCGTCGACCCGGGCCTGGTCCTTACCGGGCGGCGAGCTGCCCACTGCTTACCGCCCGCAAGCCTGCGCCTACGGTGGCCGGGAGTTCGATGTTGTCTCGCGACGATGGTGTCTCCTGCGGCAGCTAGAGGCGTGAGGGCCCTGGAATACACTGACCCTCTCCGCATCCACCATTACCAGCATCACTGTTTCGCAGAAGCAGGTGACGACCTGCCATGCACTCTCGCTCCGTACCATGGCCTGTACCAGGGTCGGACGCGAGAGATCGCCGCCAATTGCCGCCACGAGGACACGGCGGTGCTCTACCCAAGCCAGGCAGACCTCCACTGTATGCTCCACCGTGACCTCAAGGCTATCCATACAGTAGTGACACCCTTGCGTTTCCTCCCGCCTTGTATGGAACAGGAATCTCCCGAATAGCTGTGTCCGGTGAGATCCTGCGTAAGGCGGAAGGTGAGGGCGCCAGTAATATAAATCCCTTGGCCAGATTTTCGCGTTTCTGTTTACTCGTAACCACTGACTGAATGACAACCGGCACCAATCACCAACGACTTTACGTATTTTCTGATGCACGAAGGGCTGAAAGTACGTAAAGGCGGTCACTCGTCCATGGACCAACCGCGGCAAGCGTGGTGTTGAATATCTCCTCTAATTTGGTATTTATCGGCGATGGATACTGCCGTAAACGCGTATCCGAACGGTGGAACGGGGGGTACTCGCTGTCGAATTGGCAATCTAGCAAGTCATGGCCACGTTCTTTTAACGGTCACCAAATTTAAATATTTAAAATAACCCCCGGGGGGAATTTAGGCCTCAAATTCTAAATTGATAAAGCCAGTGAGTCTGCTAATGAATTAAGTTGACGTGCGTCTTCTCGTGAGCTGGTCCGGTGGTTTACGAACTCCGCATCTGTATGCCTAGTATGAGTTTTCATTACGAGACTCAATCGTCGATATCGAGAGCGTTTGGCGCTCTCATTGGTTGAGAATTCTTACAACCTTGAAGCGGGGCAATTGATGAGCCTAACGCTCTCGATATCGACGATCGAGTTTCGTAAGGAAAACTTATACTATACCTCCTGAAGGTCGGAGGTAAGTAGTTGGTATTTTTAGTACCTTAGTCAGATAGATACAGGGTGGCGCAATAGAACGTGCATATTGCATCATCTTTTTTTGCAGGGTAGAAGGGGCGTGGGCGAGGGGAGACCGATATCGTTGGGTAGCGCGGTTCATGAAGTTTTAGTCACTATGAGTCACTTCGACGGGAAGCGTCGCGCATTTTGCGTGCGCGCATTTTACGAAAACTCTCGTTCGTACGTAGTTGTCAGGCGACTATTTTGTTCTGAGTATGGTGTACGGCAAATTAGGAAGGCTCCGAGTGCTAATTTAATTAAAATCTGGATAAAGCGGTTTGAAGAGACTGGATCGACGTTTAAACCACACGCAAAAGGTCGTCCACGCACATCTAGGACCGAAGACAATATTGAGAGTGTTAAGCAGTCGGTACGAGAAGATCCACAAATGTCTACTCGCAAGAGATCGTCTGTCCTAAACATATCGCGGCGAAGTTTGCAACGAATTTTAAACTTGGATCTTAAATTGCATCCATACAAGCTGCAATTAACTCAAGAATTGAAAGACTCTGACTTCATAGCACGGTTCACATTTGCTAATGAAATGCTCAATCGGTTTTCAAATTTTGAAAACATCCTTTTCTCTGATGAGGCACATTTTCATATGAATGGGTTCGTAAACCGCCAAAATTGTCGTTATTGGAATAGTGAGAAATGTGAGAATCCCAGACTCAAACATCAAAAACCGTTACATAGCCCTAAAGTGACAGTTTGGGCCGCAATCTCTGCCAAAGGAATAATTGGTCCTTATTTTTTTTTAAACGCACGGGGGCAAAACATCACTGTTAATACCGAACGCTATGTTGCGATGTTGGAAGGTTTTTTGGCCCCAGAACTTGAAAATTCAAGAATAAAGAACTCTAGGACTTGGTTCCAACAAAACGGAGCTACCAGTCACACATCAAATGACTCCATGGCGGTTGTGAAGCAGATGTTCCCTGGCAAACTGATTTCGAAAAGAGGTGATATCCCATAGCCTCCGCGCAGTCCAGACTTGACGCCTCCTGACTTTTTTTTGTGGGGATACCTCAAACACAAAGTCTACACCAATAATCCGAGAAACATCAGTCAGCTCAAGGAGAATATTCGTGGTGAAATGGCAGCAATCACACCAGCACTACTTAAGAAAGTTTTCGGTAATTTCCGTTTGCGGTTAGAGGAGTGCCAACGTAGAGAGGGTCATCATTTAGATGATATTATTTTTAAAAAATAAACTTCAGTTATCACTTAATAATTGCTTAGTTTTATTTTAACTATACCTTTTGTATTTATTTTTTAATAATTATTTTAAAAATGCACGTTCTATTGCGCCACCCTGTATATTCCAAAGGCATCATTCTATCAGATATTCGGTTATGAAGAATCTAATATATCGATATCCTAAATAGCGTCCACTTGAATCTTATTCGAAATCTTTCGTGGCAGGCCTGTTGCCGTCACACGTAGGATAACCTGATCAATCGACCCGTGCGCCTGTCATTACTTACCCACAAGACCACAAAATACAATATTGTGTGGTCACGAAACAACTCACCTGTAACACCCTTTGAAGTATTAATAATACATTTAAGGTGGGTAATATATGAAGAAGGCACGTTAATCTTATAATATTCTTACAACCATGTAATAAAAGATTTATAGTGAAAGGGATCGAATCGTTCGACGTTCATGGGAATATGGCTCCGTTATCATTTCTGAGAAAATTCGAGAGGCGGTTACGGTGTAAATTTTTGGACAAATTGATCTTCTAAGATAGAAAAGGGACCGTATAATGGCATAACTATGATTTTATTATGATGAAAACTTCATGCATTAGGTCCGTATTACAGAACGTCACTCAAACTCAAGCTCTACTTAAGTCTCGTTTCAAGCCTTTTGATTGGTTGAAACTAGTTTTAAGTAATGCTTAAGCAGAGATCAATGCTTGAATAACGTTCTGTAATACGGACCTTAGTTATCTGACGTTTTTGCTGAACTGGACATCTTTAGGGCAGCTGAAAGGTACAGTTTTTTTTTATCCATATTTATCTATTTCTTTACCTGAATAATATGTTGTGCTGTGTGCTTTTTAGTCTGTGCTAAATAAATGGAATAATTTTCCTACTTCAGAGGGGTAATTCTCGTAATTTTTGGAACTTTTATATCTTGACCCGTGAGTTTTCCCAAAAATCTAACACTTTTATATGTAAAAAAGAATGAGTAGGGTAGTCATTCTCTTTTTTTTCTGAAAAATAGGCTTCGAGACTGCCTAGTGTCTTCGAATTCCTTCAAAACGGCTGAGCCGATTTTAATGAAATTTGGTTGAAATAGGTTTTTATTTATTTTTTATACCCATAAGTGCAATTTTTAAATAATCGTACTACTACTTACACGGGTGAAGCCGCGGGGAACAGCTAGTTTACTATAAAATCGACCCTTTTTACTTGAGACCCCAAACCCTTATAAATATTAAGTTATCGAAGTCTTGATAAAAGAAATTTTCTTTAGTTAGTAAAATCGTATTATTATTATATAGCCTTTATCCGTAAAGGGATCCTGAAAGCTCCAACCGCTTTAATTGTTTTTTTTTTTAATTTTCAGCAATGCTGATATTATGTAGAGCCTTTTAATAGGAAAAGTGACTTTAGCTTTTTTGCCTCACTGGCAAATATTTTACTCAATATAACTTAGTATCTGGTATCTGCCTAAGTGACGAGTTATTGTATCTAAAAGATTTATTTTTCGTCATACATATATATTTTGGTCTCGTGTCATGTAGTGGTCTTTATAAATGAGTTTGCCGCCGTGAATAAGTGGATGTAATGAATGGTCAGTGGTCGCCGAATCACTGATCATTCGATATTATGTTGGTGCATCACATATGCGCGTGATTGGTCGGAGGGCAACCAGCTCGGTACGCGCCAGCGGCGCCGTCTTCGCGCCTCACTGCTAAGCTCTGAGACGCGCTTCGCCACCGGCATTTATATTGTTCTTATTTGATTATGTGAATTACACTAATACAACTATTTTACATAATACAGTCTACTTAATTAATTTCACCGCCTAAGCCAATTCGATTACATTACACATGGCGATCCTATGTGCATCAGTAACGTCTCATACCTACCATTGATCACGGGTGGGTTTTAGTCAGTAAAAGTCTGACACACCCTTCCGCTCCGCTCAGAGCGGGGTAAATCATTTGATTATTTCCCATCCTAAAAAAAATAGGCATAACATCGGCTGCCGGCAAAAGTTACCCACTAGACAAAGTCTTGCCGCCAAGCGATTCGTCGTGTTCCGGCCATAATGAATAATCTGTGAAGCCGTACGGAGGACGGGTCTGAGCACTTGTGTTGCGATGTGTGCCGGGTACAATGCGCCAAATGTTGTTGTGTCGAGAGTTTAGTCGTGGAGGGTCTCCAGATCAATCTCCTTCTGGCGCAGTATCGTTGGTCGTGTTGTTGGGTTTAACATTGAGTGGGCTATTAATAAACTAGCGCGCTTTATCATCAACTATCGGCGCAGCGGTCAACACGCCTGCCTGCGACGTGGAGGCCCCGGATTCGATCCCCGGTTAGGTCATGATGGAAAACGATATCTTTCTAATTGGCCTGGGTCTTGGATGTTTATTTATATATGTATCTATTATGAATATAGTGTCGTTGAGTTAGTATCCCATAACACAAGTCTCGAACTTACTTTGGGGCTAGCTCAATCTGTGTGATTTTTCCGTATATATTTATATTTATATATTGCATCGCTGCTTACCATTAGGCGGGATTGCGATCAAGCACTATTTTATCACTACGTATAAAACAACGTCACTTTCTGATTCCCTATGTCCCTTTGTATGATTAAATCTTTAAAACTACGCAGCGGATTTTGATGCGGTTTTTTTTAATAGATAAAGTGATTAAAGGGGAATGTTTATATGTATAATAACAGCCATAAAATTGTGGAGAAAAACTATTATTTTCGAGGTTTGTAATGTGATGTCGTAAATAATTACATTTTTTCCGAGTTTGAAGCGAATCGGGGCTGAACCCTACTATATTTATCAAAATAATGTACTTAATATTGTACACATTGAAAAGGTCTACTAAAAAGTCCGGGATGGTATATGTCTATCTCTTATGGATATCCCACAATAATATTATTTTGTCATTTACTTTTTACTACAAATACCGGCTAATTTTCGAAACGATTTAAACCAATATAGCATTGGTCCTTATCCAATATAATACCTTAAATATATTGATGATTTAATGTACATCTATATCGCCCTTTGCAGCATATGATTTAAATGAATATTTTCGTAGATATTACAGATTTAAAAATTGCGAGGCGTCGCGTTTACGGCGGCACCCCGACCGGCCGGGGCGCTATGTTTTTTTATGCAATGTTTACAGTTTTTCTGTGGTGTATTCAGTATCAGCATTGCACCTGTGTGAAGTCGGGGCGGGTCGCTAGTAATATTATGAAGAAAATGATGTGTTACTACAGTACGAAAGTGGGTTGTTGCTGTCAGAAAAGCAGTACGTCCATCATCAGATGATGCAAGAAGAGGAGGAAGTTACAGCTAGACAGATGCCAATCCTTAACCTACGTACCTACCTGTTTTTAATTTTTATATGGCGTGGATCGTCGAAATTATTTGAAGTAAACTTGCTCATTTGATTTACATAGTAGAGGGGTAAACGCTTGTGATGTTATTTTGTGATGGCAGCATATGGACAAAGTCGCTTTGGAAAGTGGGGTTCGCCGAACGGTCATTTTGCATCGAGACGCGGACTAAGGCAGTTCTCCGAACCGAAACTGTCGGTTTGCCTATTTAAATTGTGATTGTCAAGACTGGAGGGTATATCTGCACGTCGTGCTATAATTCAAAACTCACCTACGTAATGGAACCTGTACCACCACACCAATGTTGACGAACCTTCCGCTCTGCCGTCTCTGTCTCCGACATATATTTACTTGAAAATGTTGCTATTAGACAGTTTTCTGATACATTATATTGAATTAAATATATAGAGAATGCCTAAGGCATTAAGTCCGCCTCTGTACATTTTCTTTGTGCGAAAGTATAAATAAATATATTGTGACACAAGTATGAGAATTCAAAATAAAATGCTGTTATGCATTAAGAGACGAAACGCTTGATGCATCATATAATAAAAAGTAATAAAACTAAAACCCAACTACGACAAAAAACGACGCTGAAAAAGTATAAAACAAGATTTTCAGAATACTGAACCGAACAAAGTTGCTAATGTAGTTGCAAGTAAATGGACACAGTAGACTCTACCAAGATGCCTTCGTTACAAATTGACAATAATGTCATACAATACTATTCTGAAGTATGCAATATTCACTATGTAGAGATAAATTTTCATGTTTGGAAAGGCGTAGTCACACGTTACATATACCTACCTACCGTAGCACCTTGACAACGAGCTTTACCACCAAATTTAGTACTGCGCCCTCTAGCGGACAAAACCGCTAGAGGGCGCAGTACTAAATTTGGTGAAAAGCTTTATAGCTCATAACTAACAGAATATCAAGGCCTTTCTAATGGTTTTGCAGTGGTCTTATTCTGATAAATAGTAAAGAAGCTATGAACGAAAAGATGTGAATTATATGCAACCAGCCCATGAATACAGGTAAAGTCACGAGCAAATGCTAGCAATATATATATATATTCAAAATGTACAAGTAAAGAGCTTTCAAATGATACCAAACACGCCATATTTATCTTAACTTTATTTTTTTACTCTGTATGTTTTGTCCGCTAGAGGGCGCCACATTAGATTTAGTGAAACCCCATATAGCCTGTAACCAGCGGACAATTTAAACGCTTCTAATGATATGTCATTTGTCGAATTCTGATAAGTAGTTTAGAAGTTACGAGGGAACAGATGAACATACATACATACATACATACATCCATACATACATACATAGCCTGTCAAAATCATAACCCTCCTTTTGCTTTGCCGTAGTCGGGTAAAAAGAAGACTTTAAATTTGATCAAATATGGATGTCCCATAGTTACGCCACTACCTAAAATTCTATAACTTTAATAACATAGTTCAACCGCAATCCTGCCAGATGGCAGGACTAAACTATGTTAGTCCTGCCATCTGGCAGGATTGCGGTCAAGCGCTAGTTTATAATTAACTAGCGGCCGCCAGCGACTTCGTTCGCGTAGAGTTAGTTATACTCCTCACCTGTTGGTCGCAGCGTGATGTTAAATAGCCTAAAGCCTTCCCGGATTAATGCGCTATCCAATGCAAAAGAGTTTTTCAAATCGGACCATTAGTTTCTGAGATTAGCGCGCACAAACAAACAAACATACAAGCAAACAAACTCTTCAGCTTTATACAGTATGTTAACTAACAGAGGGCGTTCCCGTTAACCCGAAATAGTATAGCATACATACATGCTAAAAAAAATATTTCCATTCGAAAACAAAATGTTTTAAAATTTTTTCCAATATGAAAATATTCAATAAAAATTTTTAAATTGACATGTAAAAGAAACACACTGTACACGCGAACATGAAAGACGGCAACGTCGCAATTTATTTATACATGACGTATTTTTCTATGCTGATATTTTTATTTTAATCTATTAATGATATATATTAACGAGTTTAAGGGAACGCCCTCTGTTATTTATCATACTGTATATTAGTAAGTGTACCCAAAAAAAAATCTGTGTAAATGCAGGCATGAACTTATGTTTTATAACTTAAAGCCTCGCGTTTGCAAGTTCTTTTTTATGTTTCATATCTGTCGCAAATTAATTTACTTTCCTTCTTAATTTTTTTTTTATAATTTTAATTCTAGGATTCCTTGTAAGAACGTCTTTAAAACAAGAATTTTTTACGTCCATACATAAGTTTTAGCAACAAAACGTTCCGATACTGCGGTATCCATGAATAATCCATTTTCTAGGACACGCGGCCAGCCGCGCTTATCACTGACCCGATCTGTGTTATTGCTCAAATGACTTCAAACGGAACTGATAACTTTTATTTTCGCGTCCAATCTGGTTTCAGGAAGATTTCTTTTTGTTCTATTATTTTCGATAAAATCCGTGGTCGCACCGTCGACGTCGTTCGGTTTTATGGAGCATTTGTGGATAATGATAATAATTTTATGACTTTCCTCATAGCTCCATTGAGGTGGAAGGATAACATAGTGATATGTTTATTTTTACCTTTATTTATTTAGAAAGAAAAAACTTTTTATTCCGCAAACAAGTAAATTATAAAAAAGACAAAACGCAATATACTCAAAACCATCGTACTCAAACACGAAAAATTATAAACAGTGTTTTCCTGATGTCAGAGTCAGGGTCACAGGTCAGGGTCATTACCTGACGTTTCCTGGTCTGCTCACAGATATTTTTGTTGCTTGAATGTACTTTTAATTTAATATTGACTTGTGTGTCAACAAAATTATGGAATCTGTTTTCTGTTATTCCGTCTTAAACAATATCTCAGACAGAACTTAGTAAATACTCACAACTTTTTAAATAAATGCTTGCCATAATAAAATGCACGCTTAATCAGTTAAAATGTTACTTCGATATTTATGCAAATTGACAAAAGCACTGAAAGTTTGAAGCTAACTCAGTCCTGGGAACAACCATTTGCTACGTTAAACGCCCCATTTAAACATTGCCAGTTTACCGCATGTGTCATACAATAACATTAAAGCAAAAGGTAACTTATATCGTCTAAACACGGTTTGAGATGGTGTAACTTTTATCGTTGCTTCAAGTTATGGCAATTCAATTGCACAGTGCGGATAATAGTATTATCAAACTGTTTTAAACACATTTACAGTTGACAATATTAAGTATAATATAGTGGAAGTGCTCAGGTGTGGTTCGGGAAAGCGGTGTGAAATTAGTGCTCTTAGTGGAATACCACGCAGAATAAGCCTAATATAATATTAAACACCGTGTAACGAAAAGGGTATATACGTATACATATCACGGGTACGACATATTTGGATGATGTCAAAAAAAATAGGAAAATAAAATGCTCTAAGAAGTTATGCTAAATTTTCAGTAGATCATAGCCCGCGCAACAGCTGACGCCAGAGGTCAATGCACCGCGTGCCCGCACGACCGCAGCGTAGACCATATTTTTGTTGGGATAGCCAAGTAGGATAATAAGCTTATAACATTGCGGTTTTTCATGATATCTTCTTGAAATTTTGTACATAGATTATTTACTTGAAAATACTGAACACGTGTTCCGGGTTTCGCATAAACAAAAAATATTGTTGTGTATACCTTTTCCGTTACAAATTAATCCCGTAAAAAAATAAAATAGTGATAATCCAACTTACTTGAAAAAATAGCTCCCATTGCTATACCCGAAAAAAGGTACAGTGTATGTCAGCATCCAGATATTGCCACCACCGCAGTCGTAGTACGGCTTCGACCACTTGCCATCCTCATACGTTACTGACAAGATCTCATCCGGTTCCCTCTCAGTGTGAGCTGTGTCGTTGTAGGTATACGTGTTGTATCCTGGAAAAGAAGGCGGGGTTAGGTGGTGGGATACTTGAATAGATCTGAAGGTGGAAAGAAAAAATTAAAAATGAATAGAAGTAAAAATTAAAAGTGGTGAAAGTTCTTCAAGGAAGAAGTCATCAGAAGATCACAAAAAATATTTAGTATTCCAAATTTAAAAAAAAAAACTTCCTATCGCCTAGAAAATAAAAAAAAAACCTTAAATCTGAGAAAATCATTCTAAAAGTTAAATGTTTTTAAAGTTAAATTAAATGTTTTTAATCATTCCTAACTCGAGTCGGTCTCCAAAGCCTAGAGCACAGGCGTAGAGTAGCCAGCCTTTCGGTGTTCTATAGGATGCATTTCGGGGAGTATGCGAGGGAATTGCATGATTTAATTCCCCCATCTCCGTTCCACCAGCGGACGACCCGTCGTACGGCTGGTTTCCACCCTTACGTTGTTAACACCACTACGATCCGGACGAAGCGTTTCGCCTGTTCCTTTATACCGCGTACATCGAGGGACTGGAATAGTTTGCCAGCGGCGGTGTTTCCGTCGGACTACAATTTGAGTGTCTTCAAGGCTAGAGTGAATGGGCTCTTAATAAACTAGTGCGCTTTACCATCAACGACTGCGTCACTGCTTACCATCAGGCAGGATTGCGGTCAAGCGCTAGTTTATAATATAATAAAAAAAAAATAATAAAAAAAAAAAATCATGAAGACAATGAAAAAATACATAAAAAAATAAACAAAGTTCTATTTTTAATACATTACATATCTTAAAATATTCAAAGTAGGTTCGGTTTAGTGGACACAGCCTGGTCCCAGACAGATAGAGCAGTCTTCAGAATAGGGTTCTATTAATATCGTTTAGGTTTGAAACCCTAAAAAAATAATCATGTCATCGTAAATATACCCAAACCCACGTACTACTCACTATACATAACTACATATATTACTGACAGGTTCTATGAGTTCATAATTATAATTGTTAACTGTTTTTTTTTTTACAATGTATACATATACAAGATTTTTTTTTGGCACATCTGCCAAAATTGTATTATATAGCATACCCTAAAATCGGACACTGCTCCCTAAGATACAGGCCTAGCCCAGTTTAGGGGACAAGGATAAACCTATTGTAATGCAGTATTAATGTACACAAAAATTTTAAAATGTGTTTTTGTCCTAATAAGTATTTATATATACAATATGTAAAGAAAACCCTGTCCGATCCGTGAAGGTATTGTTAGGTATCGATAACTGAATCTACTAATGCCCACAAAGATAGACTAAACTTTAAAAAAAATCCCCCTAAAAAAATAAATATTATTTCGCAAAAAGAGGTAACTTAATACATATGCGGTAAACAACCCCTTCCGCGGGCGGTGGGGGGCAGGGTACGCGGCACCTGTGACGTGGTCGCGTCGCTATTCGCTTATAATAATACCGGTGTTGTCACTTTTTTAAATATTACCAAATTTCGGGGAAATTGGAATTAATTCCAGGGAAAAAAGGATTATTTTAAAATTCATTAGTATTGTTACTATGATGATTATGTAAAATTTTATATTATATTTGGTCAAGTGTTTACCTAACCTTTATTATCCTTATGGGTCGGACAGGGTTTTCTTTACATATTGTATATATATATATATATATATATATATATATATATATATATGCCCTTAATGCCAGGAGGCTTTTATTTAGTAAAAAGTTTTTACTTCCTTACATTTCTAGCATGAAAGATTTTTTTTTACTTTCCTAATACATAGTTATTGACGTGGCTATCTAGCATATGGTGGATGGTTTTATTTAGTGTTCTATGTTAGTATTGTATGAGTCATGCGTTTATTTTAAATAAATAGACAGTTGTATTGCTGGGGGAGTTTGTTCCGCTACTTCTTATTCCCATCGAAAGCACTAGGAAGTGGCGAAGGGTGAGCGTTTTGGAAGAATGTCTTATGGTAATATTGACGTTCAAAAAGTGCTGATTCTCAGCCTAATTAGAATAAAGGACCTTTCGATTTTGATAAAAACTCAACATTTCAGTCAAGTATATCTTGTTGATTCTAAGCTGCTTAATGTCAGTATGTAATGTTTTTTACCCCGGGGCTTCAAGAGCTTTCTACCAATACTACGCCGAAAAAACATAAGCCTGTTTGACACACATGTCAACATTTTTCGTCGAAATTCTATATAAAAGTTGTTTTTACATGTCCAATCGCCGATGTTTTCTATGAATACTGTACAGTTTGTTTTTGATACAAAAATCATAACAGACAGGGGAAGACAAGTGACACGGGAGAACGGACAGGACAATGATATCAGTTATCAAATTTTAATTATTATTCGAGTTCATGTTACGAGGCATCGGCTTAAATGAGAACAAAATGTTTCGTGAAAATATTTTAACATTTTCTGCGTTAAAAATTTATGCGTTGCGTAAATATAAAAATACCGATGCTTTTCATGCAGTCATGTGCTTCTGAATAAAATATTGCTTTATTTATTAATTCAGTTCCAACATAACAATGTTCTGAATTTCATGTAATATTGTGTTTCTAGATTACGAGTTGTGAAAACTACTTAAACTAATGGAACAAATCACATGTAGGAGGTATAAATACTTAATTGGATATTTTTCTTATAGTTTGGTCGGATTGTCGTAATGTTTCTTTACGAATTTGTTACGATCCAACATTATATCTGAGTGACTGTTAGTGTACAGGTAAGGGTCAAAAATGCATTACCACTTTTGAAGTTTATTGCAGTAACATAATTATAAGTGTCCAAAGTGGTACTCCACTTTTGACCCTTTTGACTATTGATTGATTATAGTATATTTGATTGATTTTGATATTCTGACCGGGATATCAAAATCCATATTAAGGGCTACATTGTGCATACAGACTTTATTCACCATACAAACGTTAATGTCAAATATTTTGTGATAAATCCTCTCTTTTCTGTGGAGGATGAGTAAACTTAATACTCTGTTCCTCATGTCTCTAAACTGTGTGTAGTGGTAAATTTTCCGACCAGACGGGTGTTGTGTCTGGCAGGCACTTATCCAACTGTTGATTCTGGGAAGTTGTATTTTTATTTCCTTCTTTTTTGTTTTTATAAAAACGTTGCCCCTTATAACGAATTTCTCGTAATGTGGGGCACACACACAAATGGTGTGACCTGGAACAACTATCGGAATCGAACCCATGAAACGCAGTGCAGCAGTCAATCACTTAACCAGCCATGCCGTCAATATATGCTAGTTGCAAGGTAAACTCTGTTTGCGAAATTCATGATCTTGAGATTTGAAGTCAGTCTGTCGTTTTGTTCGCATTTGGCGTTAGTAGATACCGCTACAAGTAGAGCATGTCATGACATAATTTAGTGACCACGCAGACGCACGCAGAAATTTTACAAAACGATTTTTTTTTCAAAAATTGCATTAGTATTGCCTAAAAAAAATTTGGACGGTGACTAAAAAATCTTACTGTACGTTTGTAAACGCACCCACGATACAGGAGAAGTTCCTAGTGCCGGCAAAGTTTTAAAAAAGAAAAAAAATATGTAAACAAAAACCTTTGCTATGTCACAGTGGCACTGTTATTTTTTGGTTTACCTTTAGTTAACTATCTAATCCGATGGATTATGGAAGCTGTCTAACATTTGTCGAGAGAAGACTGTTGAACAGTCAAAATGGAAACCATTACTATAGTTGAGCCAAATTCGATAAAGAATAGAGGTAAACAAACCGTTGCTAGGCAACGAGTAGTTTACGCCTCAAAGACAGATGTTAACAACCTTTTCTACATAGATGATTTTCATAAAAGTAATAATCCTACTTCCTACTAATCTAAACAGTTTATTTATATTTAGATATTTATGATTTGCATAGAACGCTTAACCGATTTGAATGAAGTATTACACACATGCAAGCTAATTTCCTAATAGGTTAATTTTTTTGATACATATATATTATAATTAGTCCATACTTGAAAGTATTACAATGCGTTATGTAGTTGATTTGAAAGTAATTAAAATACGCAATATTGTATTGACAAATGTCTCAACTTGATTCATTGGTTGAATTCCATAAAATGTGTTCAATACCTGGATTTCATCCATCTTTATTTTTTTGTAGGGCTATCAAGTAAAATTAAAGACGACTTTTGAATCGTTTTTCGAAATATCAAGTTATTATGCATGTTATTTAAGTGATTCTATTGAAATATGCTGCAATAGGAATTGTTAATAAATAGCTATCATGTAAAAGTCGATAATCATGGAAATAACTAGAGACTTGTAAAACGTGAGTTGTGATAACCCTAAATTGTTTTGTTTACGTCTATTCTTTATGGAGCTAGGCGATGGTATAGGTACAGTGTTTCCATAGTACCTACTAATTGTCATGTGCGGCGTATGACTTGAATCTTAGAACTGAATAATGCGAGATGTGACCTGTTTTGTAGTTACAATCAAGGGTCAAAAGTGCATTACCACTTTTGAACTTTATTGCAATAACAATAATGGTCAAAAGTGGTACTCCACTTTTGACAACAAAAGCCCGAGTATGTTTGTTTGAAAGCGTTCATCTTTGGAATCAATGATGGGACAAAATAAAATATTTTTGCGTATTACGGCTCACTTCTTAAGAAAAGGTAGTAGTCAGATGCTTAACATCACGCTACTACCTTTAAAGGTCGAGAAAAATGAAACAAAAACACAAAATAAGAACGCAAATTTTTTGAGTATAAGTTATAACGTCTTTGGTACTGGTATAGTTTAAGAGACAAAATTGTGATATATAAGCGAACAAAATAAGCAATGCTTTAGCTAACGTAAGGAGACAGGAGGATAATATTGTTCCGTTGGATTCCATTACTATTTTTGGACTTTTTTAATTATTTCCGTGTTCAGCAATGGTATTTTACGTGAAGGAATCTAAAGGAGGTCACATAATTGAATCAGAAGATTTTCTTCACTACAGAGCGTCTAATAAAGAAAATAGCAATCATACTCAACTGATCATAAAATCAACGCATTTTTCTTTTTATATTTCTTTTAAATCTAGTTTGGAGTTATAAACGCATTCAAAAGATAAAATTAATCAAAGAATTTAATATAAGAATTCATAGAAATTTCCTAGGAAGTGGTCTCTTCGATGATTCTTCATCTTCAGCCAATAGAGGTCCACTGCTGGACAAATGCCTCCCCCAAGGCTTTCCAAAATTACCGGTCTTGTGCTGCCCGCATCCATTGGCTTCCCGCGACTTTCACCAGGTCATCGGTCCACCTTGATGGAGGCCTCCCTACGCTGCGTCTTCGATGGTTGGAATTTTTTTTCTTTTCTTTGTAAAGATTGGTAATGAACTATTTCTTAAATTATTATTATGAATTGGTGTTTGACCACAATCCCGCCTGATGGTAAGCAGTGATGCTGGTGAAGCGAGCTAGTTTATTTTTTTATTTTTCAGTACTGAGCCCATTTTACCGTTTTGTTTAATTACGTTATTAAACTAAATAAATACAAATTACTAATAAAGCTATTACCCTAAATAAAACTATTATTAAATTACAATATTATTATTGCTAGTTTATTAAGAGCCTGTTCACTCTAGCTGAGAAGACAGTTAAATTGTAGTCAGACGGAAACACCGCCGCTGACAAATTGTTCCAGTCACTCGATGTACGCGGTATAAAAGAGAAGGCGAAACGCTTCGTCCGGGTCCTAGTATTAGACCCTATAACTAAGGCTCAACTGTTTGTCTGTCACTAGGCTGTATCTCATAAACCGTGGTAGGTAAACAGTTGAAATATTCACAAATTATTTTATGTGTTTCTGTTCCGCTATAACAACAAATACTAAAAACTATTTGTGAGTGGTAGCATTCGAACTGCAACCTTATCTCAAAGCAAATAAAGATAAATTTCTTTTTGACAGTGATGCCCAATCACAGGTATAATAACTGTGAAAGGACTTATAGCTAATTTGTTTCTTGTAAAATATTCTTTCATGAAAGAAATTAAAATATATATTTCATCGCCGTTAACAACCCAACTTTTGACTATACGTATTCCACTCCTTTCATGGCTCATTTCAATCTACAATCGAAATCATTACTGGAATGTTACAGTCGTCAATATTTCACACATCTCATCCGAGCTTACATCCGGATAGTATTCAATTATTGGTATATGATATCCAAAAGCATTCATAATTATTACCCATAATTAATGAAATTGAAATCGGAACGAAGCTCATGAATTTATTATTAATTTATTGGAATTCTCATTCAGAAAATCAGCACGTTCGAAAGAATTACAAATGAAAGATGTTGTTTTTCCAATAAAATATTGATAGCGTTGGGAGTCTCCCCACACATTGGGAAGGTTGCAGAAACCAGCTGGATACAGAAAATACAGAACCGGCTAAAGTGGACGTGCTTTGCTATGTCCAGTATCAGACCTCTTTCGGCAGTGCATTCCATACAAAATTATGACAAAAACCTCTATACCTCGTTTGAAAAAAAACCGGCCAAGTGCGTGTCGGACTCACGCACAAAGGGTTCCGTACCATTAAAATTAAAGGATTTAAGTTATTTGTAGGAAAGATGGCGCGGTAATAAGCGGTTTACGATTTACGAGGTATTAAAAAAATATACTCACTTTCTGGGACCAATTTTTTTCCACTTTGGAAGCGTCTGTCATGCAAACAAATCGGTATAGAATAAAAAAAAATAGAAACCTAGACATTATTTTTGAAGACTTATCCATAGATATACCATACGTACTTATGTGTTTGATGAAAAAAAAAATTGAGATTCAGTTCTAAGCATGGGGAGCCCCCAATATTTATTATTATTTTTGTTATTTTTGCATCAAAATCTTAATGCGGTTCACAGAATACATCTACCTACCAAGTTTCAACAGTATAGCTCTTATAGTTTCAGAAAAAATGGCTGTTACATACGGACGGACAGACAGACATGGCGAATCTATAAAGTATAAGGGTTCCGTTATTTGCCATTTGGCTATGGAACCCTAAAAAGATACCTATTGTTCACATACGGTGATATATAGACATGACTTATTCTAATGTTGGTACAACAATACCAAATAAACGCAACTCACCCACTGGATTTTCCGACAAAACAGAAAGTCTGTCTGTCAGAAAATCCAGTACGTCCTTTCAGTGAAATTAAACGTAAACTAACATTTTTTATAAAGAACATTACCCCGGGCACAGTAGAGACAGAACAGTAGATTATCTAAGGCCGCCCGCAGAGTTATTTGCCTACTCTTGCGTTGAACCACAGCCCGTACTGGCCCTATGCTATTCCAAGCTATATTATGCCAGCGTGTGTGTGAAATCGCGTACCGACATGGCGCACGGCGCGCACGCACTCATTCAAACCGAGAGCGGCTTGTTTCTATGAAGATGTTTTACTGTCTGTCTACTGTGCCCCGGGTCTACCTAAGAATTGATCCAACATCATGAGTACATTTACAAATATTTAAACACGCATGCCTACACAAACAACCAAATCCGAAACAACTACCTGTAAGCCATACATTACATTCTACTGTTCGTATATCGAAAATTGTTTGTATAATACAAGCAAATGCCTCCCTTTTGAACGAAAAGAAACAAACGATAATGGTTCTTACATAATAAAAAGCATTTCCGTTGTTTGTTTTCTTTTACCAAAACATAATCTGTAATCCTTGAGGAGTTGAAGAAGAATCATGTAAAAGTCCGCAGCGTGGCAAACCCCCTACCCTTTTAAAAGTTAAACAAATATTAACTTTATTTCAATGACATACAGGTTGGAAGTAAATTAAATTTATTGTGCAGGAATTTAAGTTGTTTTTAAATAAACTCTCAATCCATACTATCCATACTTCCATACTAATATTATAAATGCGAAAGTAACTCTGTCTGTCTATCTGTTATGCTTTCCCGCTTAAACCTCTCAACCGATTTTGATAAAATTTGGCACAGACAATCTTTAGACCTTGAGAAAGGAAATAGCCTACTTACTTTTATTGAAAAATTTGATATTCGTGAGGGAAATCTAAAAAGCGCGATATAACCGAATTCCACGCGGGCGAAGCCGCGGGCGGAAAGCTAGTAAATTAATAATTTGTTTACATTTTTGGAAAATAAATCGCGAAAGCGTATTGTTTGTGTGATTTATGTATTATTAACAGGAATATCCATTGTTTAGATAATTATCGCATGGTTCGCGAACTGATGTTATTGAAATTGAATTAGCTCTTTAATAAATTAACTTAAATTAGATCGTAATACAGTAATTACTATATTCAGGTGTTATTAGGTCTTTTTCGCTGGTTGGAAGGTTGTGTTGCAAATGTCAAATCCGCTAACTAACCGCAATGGCAGAATCAGTAGCCTTCTGCTTCTGATTTTCATTTGTATATTTTTAAGTTGTCAATAATCCTATCCTATCCTACACTTACTTATATTAGGAGGGGCGTTTTAGGGACGGATTTAGATGAAACTTGACACACAAATATTTTATATCTAGGATTAGCGAAGGGCGGGCGTTTTGGAGGGACTGTCTTATGTAACATTGACGTTCAAAAAGTGCTTATTCTCAGCCTAATTTGAATAAATGACTTTTGATTTTGATTTAACACAAGATACTTTTTATACCAATATTCCCACGGTGAGAGAGGAAGTAGAGGTGAAATTGCGGGGTCATAAATAAAACTAGCGGTCTCGGCGACCGTCATCCTATCCGGCATGGCCACCGGGCAATAGGGATGCATCCAAAGTATAAAAATCAAAAAAATATTTAGTCCGTCTTATAGATAACTAGCTGTTGCCCGCGACTCCGTCCACGTTTGATATAAAATAAGCGCCTGTTAAAATAATGGGAGCAATATGTACGTCCGCGTTTGCCCCCGTTTTCGCAATATTTTTTGTTACTGCTCTGCTCCTATTAGTCACAGCGGGCAGGTTCTAGACTACATCTGTGTATCAAATTTCATTATAATCGGTTTAGTAGTCTTGGCGTGAAAGCCGGACAGACAGACAGACAGACAGAGATACTTTCGCATTTATAATATTAGTACGGATAAAAAAAGATAAAAATTAGGACCTTTTTTTTGTCGAAATTACCAAAAACTTTTTTTTTTAAGTTACGGAGTGGGGGCTAATTACGTCACGCCGTGGTATTTTTTGTACCACGGCGTGACGTCATGCGACACTTCAAATCAATATATCTTCCTAAGTATTTGTATGAAAGAAAAAATAATAAATACGGGTTCAATATTTTTTATAAATCTATCTGTTGGACATTAAATTATTTTTTAGGATACAACCCAATTGTGTTTTCAAATCATACAGGAACCCATTGAATATTTTATCCAAATCAGTACAGTGGTTTAGGAGGTGTTATGTACAGAATAATTAATTTATATTATGATAACTTTATGTATGGAATTAGGTTGTCATGGAAACGGCATACGATAGTAAAAAAAAGGGGATTAACAGGGAAATAATATATAATTGTGTGGTGTTAACCTGCCTATCATGTAACAAAATTGAAGATGCTGATAGAACGTCTTCGAAATAAAGATGAACGGTACTCATTGCTGAGCGAACTGAAATTAAATAGATTAAATGTTGGTCTGATCCAAAGCTTTTTATCAAAACCAAAATCAGAGGCAGCCAAATAATTTTGTCGTTTTATAGCGGTCGCTCAGCAATGATTTTTTTTTTATTATTGCAATCTACTGCTTGACCGCAATCCCGCCTGATGGTAAGCAGTGATGCAATTGTTGATGGTAAAGCGCGCTCTTCGATGGTTTCTCGGCGAGGCGATTCGATGTTAGGGTCAGGAAAAAATTGTATGTATGTAGAAACTGGTTGCATATAATGACGATAAAAGTTAAAAATAAGGAGCCATTTCACAGCAATGATATTAACTGGTTCACTGTCGTAAAATCAGAATGGAAAAGTTTGGATACCAATCATAATTATTTTTTATAAATTACGGTTTGTGCCTATTAATTATTCTGTTCTCATCATCATTAACTATTAATTGGGTACTTGTGCTCAGTCACTGATAATTATATGTTTCAACTATAGAGTTAATTTTCAAAGACCAGCTAAATTTAAGGGTTATGGTACAGATCAAAGATAAACTAATGAACTTTAGCTATTTGACCAATTTTGTAATAGTGAAAAAGTTTTCAAGTCTTCCATAGATTTTACCTTATTACTTTATACATGAGTGTATCAAAGATGTATCATTTAAATATAGTTAGTACTAGTTTAGAAGACAATAAAGCTTGGGATTGAGCTGCTCGCTCCTGCTAAGCAATGTCATTAAGCAATATGCGTAATTATGCTCCAATTATGACATTTTAATCACTGTTTTTTTTTTAAATTACGTAAATTGATTGTTATGTACAAAGTAAACGCATATTGTTATTGTAAACATTTACATTTTTAATTCTGAACTTGAAAAAAGACGATGATCTATGAGTTTTTTTTCGGCTTTTCTTCTCAGAGGTAACCAGGAAATGCCGGCTCCATCTAGTTTAAAAAAATATGACGTTTAAAAGTGATCAGTGATCCTACTTGAACAATAAACGATATCATTTCATTTCACATCATATACTTTTGTCCTAATAGTAAGTCTCGATGGAATAATTTCCGAAATCCACTCGGGTGAAGTTGCAGGCAAAAGCTAGTGTACTAATAAACTTCTATAACTTTTATGAGCTAAGTTGTTGTTTAATGTTGTATAGTGTGGAAGAAGCGTAGGTACATTATCCTAAATTTAATTTCTTTCGTAGTTCTAGAGTGCTCAACTGAGGTAGTTGAAAGTTGTTGCCGTGAACTTCTAAATTTAACTAACTGAAGATTATTTAAAGAAAGTGAAAAGTTTGATTTTATTTTCAGACTAGCTTTCCGACCGCGGCTTCGCCCGCGTGGAGTTCGGTTATATCGCGCTTTTTAGATTTCCCCCGGGAACATCAAATTTTTCCGGGATAAAAGGTAGCCTATGTTCTTTCTCAGGGTCTAAAGATTGTCTGTGCCAAATTTCTTCAATGTCGGTTGAGAGGTTTAAGCGGGAAAGCGTAACAGACAGATAGATAGGCAGACAGAGTTACTTTCGCATTTATAATATTAGTATGGATTTAAAAGGTTCAAAGTTGTGGTCGGTACAGGAAAGTGCTTCAGCGTTATTGGCTGTGGTTTTAGAAAGTTAAAGTTTTAAATAGCTTTTATGTTTCTACCTGGCTAAAGTCTTAAGTGATTGCATTTTGAACGATAGCGTAGGATTTTATTACTGGGTAAGGTAGAAAATTAAAAATAAATTAATAAATTGTGGATAATATATAAAAGGTGTGTACAAATACAGCTCACATCATCATCATCATCATCAACCTTTTTTATCGTCCTAAAAAAAGATAAAGGGAAAGATTGACTTTGAGCATAATCACCACGCTTGCTTAATGCGGGTTGGCGATTTCAGACTTAAAGTCCAGGTTTCCTCAAGATGTTTTCCTTTACCTTCAGTCATTTATGTCCAAGATATACTTAGAAAGTACATATAACTTTAGAAAAGTTACATTGGTACTTGCCTGACCTGGAATCGAACCCGCGCACTCATACTTGAGAGGCTGGTGTTTCAACCACTAGGCCACCACGACAACGCACACCTCACATGAACACTTTAAAAAGGGTTTATTTAACTAAATTTATTAAAATATAAGATTAGATTTAGTTCAGAAGACTGATAAGATCGATTAAGTTTTGCTTTCTCTGTTCTATAATTTTGTCGTGCATGACAGGGTTTACAATGATCACATATAATTTTAAGTTACTACAGGTTTGATTAGTGACGTTTTGAAGAGTTTAGAAATATTTTTATTGAACCGTAAAATTAAAGTGTTAAAGTATTGTAAACAAATTCTTTTGTTCTTACAATAATAAACAGCTCAAAAGTTTGTTTTTCTTTTATTCAAATCAAGATGGAATTCGAACAATAAAAGGAAAATTGCCTCGAAACTTAGTTCCGATTCCTTTGTTACTTCGAAACGTTTTACAAGCCAACCGAATAAATATTTTACTTGAAGGCAAACGAAAATGGTTCAGTGAAGGACTCAATTGACAGACTACGAATCTTTTAAAAAGAAAGCTGACACGGTATTGTTTTAAACAACGCTAAATCGATCAGTTCACTATAGAACCCCGGGGGGTCGTGATTTTGTTTGTATAAAAGCAGGACTGGCAACATTTTCAACGTCTTTGAATAATTTGGCGGTAATGAACCTAGGATTTTTGGTGTTTGGTTTAAATAGAATGCCGTGCATTGATCTTTGAAGAATTGGGTAAGAAATTGTGACAAACTGTTTCAATTTTTTTTTTTTTGCTTTTGGCATTGTATTAGACACGTATTTGCCAACTTTGGGTTTGTCTATCTAACAAATTAGATCACAGACTTTTCGGAAAACTATACACACACAACACAACAACTAAAACACCAACATTCAACTAATAACCAACAACCAACTAATAACTTCATCGGTTAAGTTAGTCAAGTAAAGGTAAATAATACAACCCCGTGATTTAGTTAACTTACTAAACGTAATACATATGACTTCAGTTGATATGCAACGGTTGTACTCTTCAATTTCTTTTCGAGATTCCTAACTAAAGAAAAACCAGCCATCTATTTCGTAAAACATTGTAGTGACAGTAAGGGTCAAAAGTGCATTACCACTTTTGAACTTTATTGCAATAACAATAAGTGTCAAAAGTGGTACTCTCATTCTGATAAAATCATATTCTGTTAAAAAATTGGGTGAACTTAGACTGAGCTGTCAATAGTACTCGCACGTTTGGTGCAGTGGTTAAGCCATGAACTACTGCGCTGCGTGTCGCGGGTTCGATCCCCGGACGGAACAAAAATTTGTATATGACCTACAAATCGTTGTTTCGGATCTGGCTGCTTGTGTACATACACAAGCAGCCAGATCCGAAACAACGATTTACACAACACTCACATGAGTTTATATATTTGTGAACGCACCCACGATATAAGAGGAATTCCTAGTGAGAACCAACGTTAAAAATATCATTGAGAAGTAGTAGTAAAAAATCATTTAACCTCTCTCATTTCACCTTAAGTTTTTCCACTGAGATGGTTACAGGACTACACTGCTGGATGCGACTATCATAGGCTGATAATAAATTCTGTCTAGTATCTAAGCCAGTTCCCATCCAGCCTCAAAACCAAAACCTTGTTTTAAAAAACCGGTCAATGTATACGTCAGGCGCACATTTGAAGGGTTTCGTAGCATTTTCAATACAAAAAAGTATAGATAGGCAGGCAGTGGTCCAGTTTTAACCATTTGGAGACGGAACAATAAACATACCATAATTTAAATTAGGTATTGCTTTTTAATTAGTTTGTTAAAACTTGATATTGCTATATTAACTAAGTTAGCTGTAACTGTCAAATCCCAAACAACCTTGAACCTAATCCTGTAGCGATAAAGTTGAAAATCTATTAAACTAGTAACTTGGTATGCTTGCGACTGTAAATTATTAAAATTTAGATCACACCGATTCAAATTTGGACAATGTACGGTTAACAAAAAAAATTGATTAACAAGAAATTATTTCATTTTGTACGGACAAAAGTACATTTATTTTTTTATTAATATTTGATGTAATAGCATAGCATTGATCATGCACGACCTACATTTAATCTATACGAATATATAAAGCTGAAGAGTTTGTTTGTATGTTTGTTTGTTTGTTCGCGCTAATCTCGGAAACTACTGGTTACCGATTTGAAAAATTATTTTTGCGTTGGATAGCTCATTAATCCAGGAAGGCTTTAGGCTATATAACATCACGCTGCGACCAATAGGAGCGGAGCATAATTAATTCCATGCGAACGAAGTCGCTGGCGGCTGCTAGTATTTCATAACTTCATGTAAACTGTGTACATGATCAGTGAATTCAACATCCACCACCGCCGAATAGCTGACATAATTTCATCACAATATTGGCATTTCGTGTATTGTGGTCACACAACCCGTACATTTTAATATTTCGTGTATCGTGGTCACATAACCCGTACATTTTGATATTACGTGTATCTATCGTGGTCACACAACCCGGACATTTTAATATTTCGTGTATCGTGGTCACACAACCCGTACATTTTAATATTTCGTGCATCGTGGTCAAAAGTGTTAAACGACTTTAGTTGCTGACTGATACATCTATAGGTACATTTATTCCTTACTAAAACGAGCATTATTATCTGCTGACTTTCCCACCACCATAGAGCTTATAAACAAAACAACTAACTTGTTGTTAATTCAGCGACCCCTAAATAAATACTCGTATTAAACTTGGATAAAACAAAACTGTTTAGGACTCTATCCTCCTCCCTCCTGTTTAAATATCATAGGGTCGATTGGGTTGTTCTACTATGGAACGTTAAATATTTGTTAACCTGAATACGTCAACAGAACTGGCAGCCATTTTAATGTTGAACATGTTTGTATGTCTTTGAGTTCTCTTTTTCCAGGTATCGTGTCGATTTAGAATGTGTGTATGTTATATTTTTGTTAAGCGCGTCAAAAAAGGGTAAAAAAGAACACAAAATAATGATAACAACATGATCTTTTTTAAAAGTAAACTTTTTTTCCGTTTGCTTAGAAATCACCTTTTACTTTACCCTATATATTTTTGTCCTTATTTTCCAATACGTTTTCTTTTCAGTGGACGAAGTACTTAAATACATCATTGTTAGATTTGTTGTTACACAATTTCTTACTTTAGTTCGTAAGTATAGTTTATAATAATTGTTTAAAACGATTGGTTAAGCGATCAGTCGTGTTTCGGCATGATGTCTGGTGAAGCCGTACGGAGGACGGGTCTGAGCAGTTGCGTTGCGTTGTGTGGCGGGTACGATGCGCCAAATTTTGTTGTGTCGGGAGTTTGGTCGTGGAGAGTCTCCAGATCAATCTCCCTCTAGCTCAGCATCGTTTGATCGTGTTGGTCTTGGGTTTAACATTGCATCACCTCGCTCAACCTCCGTCATCCTTCCTATTCATTAGTTTTTTAAGTGGCTTAATAAACTAGTGCGCTTTACCATCAACGATTGCATCACTGCTTACCGTCAGGTCGGATTGCAGTCAAGCACTAGTTTATAATTATTTAAAAAAAAAAACATATTTTCTTCGTTTATGGTCCGTGTATTACGAAAAATTTCATTTTGTTACTTATTTTCATAATTATATAGCCCTCAAGTACACTGACTACGTAATGCGTAAAAAATATTTGTACGCCTTCCAAAGCAACACATAGTGACAGAACGTACTTTTGTTATTAAAGACAGATGTTTTTTTGTTTTAAATAATTATAAATTACTGTTTGATTGTAATCCCGCCTGATGGTAAGCAGTGATGCAATCGTTGATGGTAAAGCGAACTAGAAACAGTTACAGGTTACACATGCTATTTAAAACACATAATAACTATGTGCTAACTATCATCGACCTTTTTGTCCTCCCACTACCAGGCACAGGCGTACCACGCTGTGCTCAATGCGGGTTGGCGATTTCAGACTTAAAGTCCAGGTTTCCTCAAGACGTTTTCCTTCACCTTTTAATCAGTCATTGTCTATGTGAACATATAAATAAATTTGTATTTTAACACTGCCATTTTATGCTTGAAAGTTTTGCTTTATAATGAAGTTGATTAAACAATCGCGGTCACTTGTGTGACGTGTTTGTGTCCCTAACCTTTATTCTAGTGCCTTTGTTGATCGACGTTGATGAATTATTAACGAAGTCTGACTTTATTTACCTATGTTGTATGTAGTGCACATACGATGAGCTTTAAAACAGATTTCTGAGGCCAGGGCTTATATTAAAGCCGATTATAAAATAACTTTACATCTCAATGATAGGACCTCCTTACTACCCCCAAAAGGGGCTTGTAGGTGACCAATTAGCGCTCTAGGGTAATAATGTAGCTAGAAAAGCCCTAGGTCGGTAAGTAATTAACCGACTTCAAAAAGGAGGAGGTTACTCAATTCGACCGTATATATGCTTTTTTTCTTATGTTTGTTCGCGCATAACTTCGTCGTTTATGAACCGATTTTGATAATTCTTTTTCTGTTGAAAAGAAGACGTTCCCAAGGTGGTCCCATGATAAGGATATCAGGGTTTGATGGTGGAAAACCAGAGCAAACAAGGGGAACTCTCAAAAATTGCAGGGGGGACTAGTGCATATCTTAGCATTTTCATTAAGTATTTTAAAGCACTGCAATTTAATAAAAGTCTGGAGTAGATCTGATAATGGAGCCGGGAGACAGTCGAAGGAACTCCTCAACAATTTACAGCAGCTACCTTGTGTTTAGGCTCGATTAATTTGTATTGATAAGAACTTTACACCTAGATGGGTTGTGACTGTCATAAGAGCTCTGATGATGAAGACAAAGGCCAGTTCCGGAATCTCCTCAACGGTTTACAGTAGCTACTTTGTGGTTGGACTTCATTCACTTATATTGATGAAACCTTTGTACCCATTGGGTTAAAATAATGGTCTGCAGTAAATTTGATGTTGAAGACTATAGGCAGTTGAGGAAATACTTACGGGTAAAAATTAAAGTAAACAAAATTACGTCGTTTCCCAACTATATTTGCGTCAGCTTCCAGTTCGACCGGATGCAACTGAGTACATAGTAGTTTTGACAACTAAAAAGTGTAAAATAAAAACTTTTTTACAAAAAAACAACCGACTTCCAAAAACCACTACAAAGTGAAAAATAACTAATTTCGGAAGTCGGTGTCAAAAACGAATATACAAAACCAAAGACACCGACTTCCGAAATTAGTTATTTTTCACTTTGTAGTGGTTTTTGGAAGTCGGTTGTTTTTTTGTAAAAAAGTTTTTATTTGAACAAAAAAACCTTCACTTTTTCAAAAAGTTCGCGTACATCTAACCATCATACTGGCAATAGACATCATGTATTCAGCCCAATGACAAAAGAAGTCGCCTTGCTATTCAGCCTTGTCTTCGTATTAGTATAATAGTAATAAATTTTAACTATCGAAAGTCGCAGCTCAATTTCTATATTGATAAAATAATAAAAAAAAAGAGTGTTAAAAGGCGGGAATATATAACTTTTACTTTAAATTTGAAAATTGTTCTCATTTCACTATACATTTTAACTAATAAAATGTTTTATTCTTGTAATGCCGGCTTTTCTACTTACCTCACAATCAATACAAGATGTAAAGCAGAGTAGTTAGTTCGGCTGTAAGCATCAATTGCACCCTTGTACCCTCGAACTAAAGGCGCCCTCACTGCGCTCGCGCGCCTTAATATCTCGGGCTGCAATTGATACCTTACAACCCTTGGATACTAATCTACTTTTAAACTATTTGGGGTCTCATCGTTAATAAGAAAATGAGACGAGTTAAATTAAAGTGATCCCAATATTCAATGGTCTATCTGTCGATACCAACCTCAAATTATTAAAGTTAATCATAATAAGCACTATGTTCTGATAATTTTACACTCACCTCTTCTAAACTGATTGTGGTTCCTGATCACGCGTTCAGCATTCTTACGCGCGATGTAGAACCACTCCGACGTGTTGCTCAAATATTTGTATTCTACCGCTAAGTCCTTCGCCAGTATCGGGCCTTCAGGCAACCGGTAAGCAAACGGACAGAACAACTGATAATCCTTATACTGCAGCTGATCATAACAGTTCCCAGCTGCAAAGATATCATCGTCAAATTCTACCATGGAAAAGACACTTGCGTGGAGCAGATACTCATTGTGCATGACAGAAGGTCCAGCGTACTTCCACAATCTAGTCAACATATTTGCTCTATTTACAGCAACATCTGCTTCTATTCTAAATCTTTCTTGTGCGTATCTGTCTACTACCCCTTCACCCAAATTTAAATGGGTGCCAGCTGTACAATTCTCACCAAGCAAATGTTGCGTTTCTATCAATCTTAGGAACTTTGTCACAACGTCTTCATGTACTGGCTTCGAAATGGTAACATTTTCCGCTGTTCCATTGAAGTCTCTTATCTCAGAATTTTCGTCTAAATTACTTTTCGTATCGTTAATATCGTAACTATGTTCTACATTAATGAAATGTTCGACTAATGATACGTCGTCTGTGGTGACTTCGTGTTTGGCGACGGATGTGTTGCCGAAGAGTTTTTGGAAGCTGTAAGGGTCTCTTGGGCCGTCATCGTCGTCAGGTGCTGCGTAAGGCCTTAAAGCTGCTATCACAGGGTCTTCACCGGATTTGTCGATACTTTCTGTAACAAAAGAAAATAATGTTAATTCAATTTGGCTCGTTTTGTAAAGTAACTTTAAGTTTAAAGGCTCATTTATGCTTTCATTAGTTAAGTAGCGAATCTAGTTCAAGTAGTAATAAGATAAAGTGTCCAAACGTCAGGTCAAAAGTGACAGATTTTCTTTGGGAAATGACACGGAAGGATTGAACTTCGTACTTATATTTATATAAATCAACCTTAACAGACATCTTTTTAGGGTTCCATACCTAAAAGATAAAACGGAACACTATTCATGAGACTTCGCTGTCCATCTGTCCGTCCGTCCGTCCGTCTGTCAGTCACCAGGCCATATCTCATGAACCGTAATAGCTCTAGACAGTTGAAATTTTCAGAGATTATGTTTTTCTGTTGCTGCTATAACAACATATACTAAAAATAAAATATTTAAGGGGGGCTCCCATACAACAAACGTGTTTTTTTGCCGTTGTATGGAAGCCCCATAAAATAAACGTGATTTTGTTTCCGTGCGGATCTCTTCGTGCGCAAGTCCGACTCGCACTTGGCTGGTTTTTCTTTTTTTTAGGATGAGAAATCACTAAATGGCCTCTCCCGCTCTGAGCAGAGCGAAAAGGCGTGTCAGACTTTAACTAACAAAAACCTTGTGTTCCTGTGTTCCTTCTCTTGCCTGTGCCAGGGTTCACGGTATTCCTTTCAAACAACCCGTGGCTCTGGCAGAACTCACAGACTATATGACAGTTCAAAAATACCATGTTTTAAATACTGTATACGGGAAACTATAAAGCACTTTATATAAATTTGTATTTATTCCAGGTATAAATATAATAGGCATGAGTTCAATTTACTTTAACTGGCTCTTACAATTCATGCGAAATAACGAGAAGTATAAAGTTATATTCTTCACTGATATTTTTATCAGGACAGGTCGTTGGCACCAACCAATCTTACCACTAAATATATCCATCCATAGTATTATAAGACGTGGTGGTTAAAACACCAGCCTTTCAAGTACCAATGTAATTTTTCTAAGTTATATACACTTTCTAGGTATATCTTGGACACCAATGACTGATTATAAAGTGAAGGAAAATATCTTGAGGAAACCTGGCCTGGCATTGAGCAAGCGTGGTGGTTACGCTCAATTCTTTTCTGTGTGAGAGGAGACATGTGCCCAGCAGTAGGACGATAAATAAAAAGGTTGATGATGATGAGGGTGATATTATCCAGTGATAAAGTTGTGGAGGTCACCATAGTCGTTGCAATAATATTTAAATATAACCTTTGCAATCAAACCAATCCATTATAAGGAATCCTGAATGGGAATACGAGTTGTCTTAGTACAAGCGTCAAGGCAACTGTAACCGTCGTCGTCGAGTGTCGCTCGCACGTTGATGGCAGTCGTCGACAGATGTGTGATGACTGCAGCCACCTCTACCGGTGATGCGTGTCTCTCGTGTGTATGCACAGTTACTCAATACTCAATCATGTATTGCATTTCTCAACATGAATGTAAAAATATATTATATTATTATTAATATTATACTATTATTATTATTATTTGTTATTTTACTATTTAAGTATATATTTTTTTATAGTGTTTTATCATTGTTCGTCTTTGATTGTAACATCTGTCTAACCTATACACGTCCACTTTTTTTTCATAATTATCAAATGTCTCGCTCTAGGCGCAGCGAAAGGCGTGTCAGTCTTTTACTGACTAAACACCCATCCGTGTTTCGTGATCGAACGGTGAGTGCGGCCCTGGCAACACCTCCATCTTCTGGTCTACTGAGAAAGAATGCCTAAGCAGTAAATCCGCCTTTCAGCTATTTTCATGCGAAATTATTAAGAAAATAACGACATAATTGTTGACCATAATAAGTACCTGTTCAACAAACCAATCCATCGGGAATCACAAAAGTTAAACCATAAAATTCAACCAAACTTATTTTCTCAAAGCAGAAAGAATCTGGGCCAGACGCCTTCCTAACACACGAAACAATAAACTAACAAAGTTTTATATAACAAAACACTACAACACTTCGACTCACAAGCATTCAATTTCCTTTCTTAGCTGTATATATAAATAGTTATATACATAAACAGGAAATCAAATGCTGCAAGTAAAACGGGGCTCCCAACAGGGGCACGATCGAATATATACATACATAAGCCAGTAGGGGTAGTTACTAGCTGCTACAGAACCAATCTTTTATAGAGCTGACGTTTGGCTGCATAGGATTTGCGTAGTTTCTTGGGGTGCGAACATAATGAAGCTGGTATTCGGGCCTGACTCTCGATACGGATGTCTGCAGATCTATCTTCGAATAAAAATACATAGTAACATATTATTTTATCTGTTTCTTTATATGTATACTCGTAAGTTAATCTGTTTTTTTTTATTATTAGCTTGTGCTTGACCGTGATACCGCCTGATAAGCAGTGATGCAATCGTTGATGGTAAAGCGCGCTAGTTTATTATGAGCTTATTCCCCCTGATCTTGATGATATTTAAGTTATAATCGGACGGGAAGGAAGCTGCAGTAGAATGTCTCTCAATGTACGGATTGGTGACACCAACGTAAGGGTGGGCATTCAGCATATGATGTATTGTACGACGATAGTACGGTGATGACAGATTTAAGTTTTCTTTTTTTTTTAAAGCCTTGCCCAGCTCTATGAATGTCTCCTGTAACGTGTGTGTGTGTATGTGTTTATAGTCACATATACAAACATCGCTAACAGAGACAGCCTCTGTGGCGTAGCGGTAGCGGACGCGGCCGCTGCGCAAGGTGGCGAGGGTTCGATCCCCGCACAGTGCAAGTATTTGTATGCACGAATATGAATATTTGCACTGGTCTGGTCGTGCCTCGGAAAGCACGTTAAGCCGTTGGTCCCGGTTGCCATACGAACATCTAGTGGCAGTCGTTACGGGTTGTTGGAGCCCTCAAAAGTCCAACAATTGGTCTAACTGCAATGCTTCGGTATCGCCTTCGGGTTGTGGAGGTCAGACGGCAGTCGCTTCACGGAAAATGTCGAAGTTTAGCCATATCAGCAGTTGGACTGGTAAAGCGGACCCCAGACTCCAAAGCTGAGAGGGCTTCGGATGCGACTGGGATTAACGCTGTGATGATGATGATGATACAAACATCGCTAACAATGGGCCTTATAAGAAGACTCAAGATCACTCGAAGGGCTAGGCTCTCAAAGGGCCCTCGACTCGAAGACTCGAGGGACTCGAAGGGCTAAGGGGAGAAGGCTATGCTTGGGGTTTTACTGCGCGATCGAATCAGGAATGAGGACATCCGCAGAAGAACGAGAGTAACCGACATAGCTCGAAGAATTGCAATACTACAGTAGCAGTGGGCCGGGCACATTGCCTGTAGGACCGATGTCCGATGGCGCCGACGGGTTCTCGAGTGGCGACCACGCACCGGAAGGTGATGCGTGGGTAGGCCCCCGACAAGGTGGACCGACTTCTGTCGTCGTGGAGAACCTTGGGGAAGGCCTATGTCCAGCAGTAGACGTCTTTCGTCTGAAATGATGATGATGATACAAACATCCAGACTCGGGGCAACTACTTGAAGGTCATAGAAATATTTGTTCCGTGCGGGAATCGAACCCACGACACGCAGCGCAGCAGTTAATACCTTAACCACTACGCCAACCGTGCAGTCAAGTTAACATGCATCATATAGAATACCTAAAGGCTCTTTTCATCGACACTTTTATCTGTACCTGATTTGTCGGTACCGGCAACCCGCTTCTTTAGGTTTGCACCCTTAGCTGGGAGCGTATTTTATTTATAGTGCCTTGACTTGCTTTAGTTAGAAGGCTGGAGATAGGATCTGACTTTCATGCCACGTAAATTCCGCATGAAGAGATTTTCAATGACTGCAGCAGTCAGTTTTGTGTCTGGAAAATTAAATGTAGCTTAAAAATAAACTTAAAGTTTGATAATGTCTTTAATAGGTAGGTATAGGGTAAAAAGCAAGATCTTTTTTTCACACAAAAATTACCAAATAGTTATTGGTTTTATTAATTATGCACACACAATAAAATACATAGGGATATGGCAAAATTAAAAACTGAGTACAAATGTGCTGCTTATTTCTAAAGAAATTTCTGCAAGCAGATCTGCGAAAGGAGAATTACCTAAAACAGAAGTGAAAGATGTAATGCCATTATTATGATAATATCTGCCTAATCTCCAACGTTTGACTGGTTTTATATCCTATCGCTTTTCGTCGTGCTTTTCACCAAATTTTCGCATAATTTATTTGGTGGGCACTTTCAAAATCACACATTTTGAATAAACTTAATCTATACTATCTATACTAATACTAATCCATACTAATATTATAAATGCGAAAGTAACTCTGTCTGTCTGTCTGTCTGTCTGTCGGTCTGTCTGTCTGCCTGTCTGTCTGTCTGTCTGTCTGTCTGTCTGTTACGCTTTCCCGCTTAAACCTTTCAACCGATTTTGATGAAATTTGGCACAGACAATCTTTAGACCCTGAGAAAGAACATAGGCTACCTTTTATTCCGGAAAAATTTGATGTTCCCGAGGGAAATTTAAAAAGAGCGATATAACCGAACTCCACGCGGGCGAAGCCGCGGGCGGAAAGCTAGTAATATATAAAGCTGAAGAGTTTGTTTTAACGCGCTAATCTCAGGTGGTTACTACTACTCCGATTTGAAATTTTTTTTTTGCGTTGGATAGCCCATTAATCCAGGAAGGCTTTAGGCTATATAACATCACGCTGCGACCAATAGGAGCGGAGCATAACTAACTCCACGCGAACGAAGTCGCTGGCGGCCGCTAGTAATATATAATGCCTATTTTATAGATTAAAATTAAACAAAACATGTTTCTAAGATCATTATCATCATCTTAGCGTTTATCCCGGTTGCATCCGCGGCTTTCGCGTTGGAGCCCGGGGAGCATGTTTTTAAGATAACCCGCTATAAATCTATACTAATATATAAAGCTGAAGAATTTGTTTGTTTGTTTGAACGCGCTAATCTCAGGAACTACGGAACCGATTTGAAAATATCTTTTTGAGTTGGATAGTCCATTAATTCAGGAAGGCTTTAGGCTCAACACGCTGCTATTAATAGGAGCGGAGCATATAAAAAAATGAAGACGAAGTCGCGCGCGGCCGCTAGTACCTAAATTCTATACACATATAGCCTGATGCATTTAGGATTTAGCTTCTAATGTTGTAAAAAGCACAGGTCCGCTTGTGTGTGGAGTACTGCAGCCACATTTGGGCTGGTGCTGTGAAATGTCACCTGGCTACTTTGGATTCAGTGGAGAAGCGTGCGAAAAGGCTGATTGGCGACCAAAATTTAACTCGAATCGGTCTCCTAAACCTGGAGCACAGGCGTAGAGTAATCAGCCTTTCGGTATTCTATAGGATGCTTTCTGGTAAGTGTGCAAGGGAATTGCATGATTTAATTCCCTCATCTCCGTTCTACCATCGGATGAACCGTCGTAAGGCGACTTGCCACCCTTACGTTCTTAACACCACTACGATCCGGACGAAGCGTTTCGCTTCTTCTTTTATACCGCATACATTGAGGGACTGAAACAATTTGCCGGCGGCGGTGTTTCCGTCACACTACAATTTGAGTGTCTTCAAGGCTAGAGTGAATAGGCTCTTGATAAACTAGTGCACTTTACCATCAACGATCGCATCACTGCTTACGATCAGGCGGGATTGCGGTCAAGCGCTAGTTTATAATTTATAAAAAAAAAAGGTACGGTTCGTCGGGATCAATTAGGGATCGGTACGGTTCATCGTGATCAATTAGGCATCGGTACGGTTCATCGTGATCAATTAGGGATTGGTACGGTTCATCGTGATCAATTAGGGATCGGTACGGTTCATCGTGATCAATTAGGCATCGGTACGGTTCATCGTGATCAATTAGGCATCGGTACGGTTCATCGTGATCAATTAGGGATCGGTACGGTTCATCGTGATCAATTAGGGATTGGTACGGTTCATCGTGATCAATTAGGGATCGGTACGGTTCATCGTGATCAATTAGGCATCGGTACGGTTCATCGTGATCAATTAGGGATCGGTACGGTTCGTCGGGATCAATTAGGGATAGGTACGGTTCGTCGGGATCAATTAGGGATCGCTACGGTTCGTCGGGATCAATTAGGCATCGGTTCTGTTCGTCAGGATCAATTAGGTATCGGTTCGTTTCGTGAGGATCAATTATGGATTGGTTCCGTTCATGGTGATCTATTAGTGATCAGATAGGAATCGGTTTGGTTCGTGGTGATCAATATACCTCCATAATACTAACATTATATACATCCACCTCACATTATTTTTGTACATACTCGAAATCATTTCTATTAATGTAACACATATTTATTTTTATTTAAGTATGAATACACACATGCTGTTGTATAAAACTGATTTACATTTGTCACCTCAGATCAAGTTTAGTTGAAAACCAGCGTCAGGCACTAGTTGTCTGGCATTTTTGCTGAACTGGGCCTTTTTGGTGCAGCCACGAGGCACACTTTGATATTATTTTTTGCTATTATTTTTTTACTTTTTATTTATTTATTTTTTTATTTTATTTTATTATTTTTGTTTTTTTTATGTTTTTTATTTTTTGTTGTTGCTACTCCGATGTGGGTTTATGCTAGATATATTGTATTGTGTGTCAAGTCTGTGCTGAATAAATGTATTTTCTTTCTTCTTTCTTTCTTTCACCTGCCTAAGATTCTGTAAAAATCCTCACCATGAAAACAGCTGTCAATAATCTCAATCCTTTAGGTAAGAAAGTAAACGTGAAATGAGCTGTCATTCCAACTATTGCAATGACAACTCATTTCACGCTTACTATACCTACTTATAGTTTCACTGTGAGGTGGTTACAGAATCGCATTCCAGGTTTGAAATAAAACTTTAAATTTGAATTTAGAATTTGAATAAATATCTCTCACTTAGTGCGACTAATTACTGTAATGCAATTACAACCCGTTTTCGTAGCATCTTAGGAAACGCTACGGAAACGGCTGCGTTTGCGTTGCTGTTGAAAGCTTGTGTTATTACGTCGTAGCATCGTAGCACAAGAAGCTATAACATGGCTACATAACTTTTGACTACATCTATCTCTTTAGTTTTGCTACACTCGTCATTATGTTAAGTTATTTATTTTATAAAAAACGTTTCGTGCTTAAGATTTTTAAATGCAAATTTTACTTAATTGTTAAGTAATCGAAATAATGTCGAATAATGTTGTGGTGGTCCAGTGGTTAAAACACCAGACTCTCGAGTATGAGGGCGCGGGTTCGATTCCAGGTCAGGTAAGTACCAATGTAACTTTTCTAAAGTTATATGTACTTTCTAAGTATATCTTGAACACCAATGACTGAAAGTGAAGGAAAACATCTTGAAGAAACCTGGACTTTAACAAAGTGAATAAGTCTGAAATCGCCAACCCGCATTGAGCAAGCGTGGTGATTACGCTCAATCCTTCTCTATATGAGAGGAGACCTGTGCCCAGCAGTGGGACAATAAAAGGTTGATGGTGATGATGATGTGATGGTGAATCGAAATAATTAACTAGTTTACGCCATCCAACTACATTATTCAGGTCGACATGACCAGCGGGGTAATTACGTAACAGTAGAAATGGATTTAATTTACTATTTTTTTACCAGATTGCTTTGTAAGGTCGAAAACTGGTTTCGACCTTACAAAGCAATCAACGGAATATCATTGAAAGTTATTCAGATTCCTATTGATAGTGTGGTACGCAATTAAGGTGCAAGTCATGATATGATCTTCTGTCTGTTATATACAAAAAAAGTATAGTAACAAAAATCTGAAAGTCCTATAAGAGGCCAAAAGGCTCTCATCTCAGCATAATATTTCGCAGCGCTAGTATTCTTATAGGGCCTGATGTGATACATGTGTAAATGTGGTAAATGGTACTACCAGTTAACGGCAACGTCTAAATGAAAAAGCAGACATAATCTAATGACAAAAGAGTTATCGAGTAACGAATTTTAATAACAAATGACAGACGACTAACAAAACTATTCGAAGGACAGCAATAACAACGATTCGTCCGTAGATGCCGCTAGTAAAAGCGTTACATCAATAATATCACAAATACGAAAAATCTATCTGCGAAAGCGGAGCCTTCAACCACAGGCATTTCTATGCCTAAATGGAGACTCCTTGACATGTAATGTAAGCTAGATAGATATAAAATAAACTTACTATTCCCTTTATTTCATTTTATACACATATAAATTATATTTTTAAATATTTGCTTTACACAGCCTCCTCTTGATGAGAGGGAGTGGGCTGTAACTCACGGGTCCTAGTGCAGGTTGGTGGATTTCATATGTCTACAAGTTCTTAGTTCCAGATCTATCTGCCTTCCTCAAAATGTTTTCCTTCCCTGTTTTAAATGTGTTTTCTGCCATCCAAATCCATAATAATTATATTTACGTCATTTGACGCAATTTGAGTACATGTAACGCTTGGTTTCCATAGGAAGCATTTACAGTTCCGCCTCTAGCATCAGCCAGTTAGGCGGCTGTGCGCTTTGAGACATAAGTCAATACACTTAATCCTTTTAAGAAACGTTGCTTCGAGGGCCGGGCGACAAGGGCATCCCTTTACTAAGATAACGGGGATAAAATCGTGAGGGTTATATCAAGAAATAGGGGATGTAGACAGAGTAATGGGCGAAGTGAGGGATAATTTTATTACAGTGTGCTGATGTGAATCTTAAGCTGTTTGTTTTGAAGTACGATGTCACAGATTATTGTTTTCTTATGGTAGCTGTGAGCTTGGCTTCCGCTGCGAAACATTTCAATCGATGAATAAATGAAAGTCTGAGACTATGTTGGATAGGTGATTCTTTCTAAAGATTTAACTTTCTGACAGGTTATATGAGTTCATATAATTGTTTTTTGTTTTGCAATGCATACCTAAATATGTAAGCTTGATGGCTTATATATGCCCTTTATGCCTAGAGGCTTTCATTTAGGTAAATAATTTATACTTACTTAGATTTATAGTTTTAATAACCTTTTTTCTTGGTTTAGCCATGCCAGAATATCAGTATTGGCGTGGCTAGCTGGCATATGGTAAATAATTTAATTTAATGTTCTGTGTTTTGTAACTTTAGTTAAAAGGTTGCAACAATGTTTCAACTTTATTGTTTAAGAATTATAAAATAATTTTTCCATAAACTCATATATTAAAGTAACTTTTTCTACACTTAGCTTTTATGAATGCAGTCAATAAAAATAAAAACTTAACCAAGAAAATGCTTTAAAGGACGCGAAAAACAAAAAAAAAAAAAACAGTTTAATCAAAATTTGTTAGTTCACATTATTGGGCCACTAAAAATAATAAACATTACCGACATTAATAAACGCCACACACGGCCGACAGCCTCCGTGACATAGCGGTAGCGAACGCAGCCGCTGCGCACGGAGGTGCGGGTTCGATCCCCGCGCAGTGCAAATATTTGTATGCATGGATATGAATATTAGCACTGGTCTGGTTGGGTCTCGGAAAGCACGTTAAGCCGTTGGTCCCGGTTGCCATACGAACATCTAATGGCAGTCTAACGACTGCCATTAGATGTCGGGTGGTTGCAGCACTCAAAAGTCCAACAATTGGTCTAACTGCAATGCTTCGATATCGCCTTTGGGTTGTGGAGGTCAGACGGCAGTCGCTTCACGGAAAATATCGAAGTTTAGCCAAAAATCAGCAGTTGGACTGGTAAAGCGGACCCCAGACTCCAAAGCTGAAAAGCTTCGGATGCGACTGGGATTAACGCTGAGATGATGATGATGACCGACATTAATAAACGAAAACGCACGAAAGAAAACACACACTTTGTAAATATTTAATTTACTAACGATACATTTGATACTTGATTGGAAACACATATAAAATTAATACATTACTATGGCAAAGATAATGCTTAATCAGATGCTAAAGGATGACATCCGTCAACAAGGTTTTAATTGAATTGCTGGTCATGCGAAATGAACAATTTACGAATATTAAAAGGTTGGAACCTCATTAGCAATTCGTATAATACGCAATGCTCTCTGTACATTCGTAAATAAATTTATATTCCAATTTTATTTATGTTTTAAAACGTTTCTTTCAAGTCAAGCAATATCAATTGTATTGAATGACTAGCGGCCGCCAGCGACTTCGTTCGCGTGAAGTTAGTTATGCTCCGCTCCTATTGGTCACAGCGTGATGTTATATAGCCTAAAGCCTTCCTGGATTAATGGGCTATCCGACGCTAGAAGAATTTCCCAAATCGGACCAGTAGTTCCTGAGATTAGCGCGTTCAAACAAACAAACATACAAACAAACAAACTCTTCAGCTTTATATATTAGTATAGATAGATAACTCCTTGACTTGGTTTCGGAGTGACTAGCCGTTAATATAAAAGTTATAAAAATGTTTGAAGTTGTAGCAAAAACAGAATTATATTGTGTACTAGCGTTCCGCCCGCGGCTTCGCCCGCTTGGAGTTCGGTTATATCGCGCTTTTTAGATTTCCCTCGGGAATATCAAATTTTTCCGGGATAAAAGGTAAGATGTTCTTTCTCAGGGTCTAAAGATTGTCTGTGCCAAATTTCATCAAAATCGGTTGACAGGTTTAGGCGGGAAAGCGTAACAGACAGACAGGCTGACAGACAGACAGACAGAGTTACTTTCGCATTTATAATATTAGTATGGATTAATCCTTAGTAATATTATAAACCGGAAAGTGAGTTTGTTAGTTTGTTCCGCTTTCACGACGTAACTACTGAACCGATTGCTTTGAAATTTTGCAGACGTAAAGTCAGAAGTCCGGATTAAATAATAGGGTACTTTTTATCCCGGAAAAATTTGATGTTCCCGAGGGAAATCTAAAAAGCGCGATATAACCGAATTCCACGCGGGTGAAGCTGCTGGCGGAAAGGTAGTTTAGTTTATATTTTAGTTAATTTTTTGGCGAATATGTCGCAATATTATAAAAATGCTCTGGAACTAATAAAAATGCCCAGAATTTTAAGAATTACGGTATATATAGACTAATGATAAGTGTAGCTCCCAGATACACAGTGTGGTGGGAATATCGAAGAGCGAACTCAAAAAAAAAAACTAATTTCCACGTAGTTTTTTTGCACATAATTCTTGGTCTAAATTTCTCGCCAATTATACAAAAGAAAGTGGCGCCGATTCTCTTTTCCACAAACTAAATTACTGTTTAATATTTATTATTTAAAAAAGAAAAACGTTGCCACACTAGGAATTTCTCCGGTCCCGTGGGTGTGTTTACAAACATATAACTGACATACACAAACAGGCAGACCGGGTACAACTACTTGTATGTCATACAAGTATTTGCTCCAATCCACTATGAAGATCAAATGGTCTGACAGAGTACGAAATACCGAAGTCCTGCGACGAGCCAAAGTTGGTGGCATTGAGGCTTATTTAATGCGTCGACAGCTTCGGTGGTGCGGGCACGTATCACGTATGGCGGACGAAAGAGTGGCGAAGCGCATCTTCTTCTCTGAGCTGGAGGAGGGCAAGCGAAAGCATGGCGGTCAACTCCTGCGGTTCAAGGATGTCTTAAAACGGCACATGAAGAGATGCAATATAGAACCCTCTGAATGGCAGCGTTTGGCAGCAAAACGGCCAGAATGGCGCAGAATGGTGTACGGACAAGTGCGCGAGTTTGAGGAGCAGCGCATAGCTATCCTCAATGCCAAACGCGACCAATTAAAGGCCCGCCCACCTGCTGCCATCACATACAACTACGTCGACGGCGTGCGTACGCGCCCTCAGTGTGCACGAAGTTTCGCCGCCAAGATAGGCTACATAAGCCATCTTCGGGCGCATGAGCGCCAAATCATCCGCTAGGAGTCGAAGTGGTCACCGTGACCGAAATCGGTCGGAACATCATCATCATCGTATTTGTTCCGTGCAGGAATCAAACCCGCGATACGCTGCGCAATACCTCTCATCTTTTTCTTTCTATTTCATTAGGAAAAGGATAGAAGATAACAGTTTAGTTTAATCCTGTCAAATTAAGATACTCCATAGACATTTTTTTTTGGTTTAATTCTTTCCGTTCTTCAAAAGGCAAAGGCATAGTACGCCATACAGCCTAGTCTTCAGTATATATATTCTTGAGTAAATTTCTATCCTAACTTATCCTAAACTTATCCTGACTAATCTAACTCCTTTCGTTTCCCGCGTTTGGACGATAAGGAGCGGTTTAGCGTAAAGACATGATGCGGCCACTATGCTACAATATTTCACTGTTCTTTTTGAATTATTCACTGAATGCACTTTTTACTACATAAATCACGCGTTTTTATTTAGTAAACGACACTATAAATCATTTTAAAAGTCCAATGAAAAATGAGCGTGACACTCATCTTGACATTCCCGCCAAACCCCACTCCATAGACAGTTTAGACGCGATTATAAAATATATAGAATACTGTCTCTTATCAGTCGCAAGTACCTACAACATAGCAATTAAGTTTTGAATAAAAACTTAATTGCTGTTGTAGGTATTGTTTCTCAAATAAACTAACAACTTTAATTGTTAAACGTTAATTTTAATCACAACTGTCAAAGGACAGCAATTAGATATGACACGAACACAAATTGATTTGGTATGCCAATTTGATAACAATATAATTTTCCTGGTTGAACTTAGGTAATTGCTGTAGTATGTTGGTTTGGATTTTTAAGTAAATGTAAATAAGTTAACTGAAAATACGTAACATTTTAAATGAATTATAACGTTGCTAAATTAAAAGTTAAAACTGTGACGTTGCATGACAACTGAATAGAATTGGTATTACGTTTAGTTGGCTAGTTAAGCTTAGTTAACCAGCTAAACCGAAGTATTTCTATACTAATATATAAAGCTGAAGAAATTGTTTGAACGCGCTAATCTCAGGAGCTACTGGTCCGATTTGATAAATTCTTTTTACGTTGGATAGCCCATTAATCCATGAAGGTTTTAGGCTATATAACATCACGCTGCGACCAAAAGAAGCGCAACATAGTAAAAATTTAAAAGGTATGCTGTATATTTTGGGGTTAAAATAAAATGTTCAAATAACTAACTCCACGCGAATGAAGTCGCGGGCGGCCGGTAGATGTACATAACATATTAGTGCACCCACAATAGTTCATCCACACGAATTACCGAAATGCACGGAACAGTCATATGGTTTTAAACACTCAATTCTCACACGGACCATTATTCCATCATCTCCTCAAGACTCGAACAAAGGAACACTTCCTCCCCCCTCCTCTCCCAAGAAAGGATACAATATTTATTGTACACAGTTTTATTGGTCCGTTCCGTTTACAGTTTATTGTTCAAGTAATTGCCAAATATTCAGTGTTTTATTGACACGGATGAGTAAACGAGTTAATTACTTGTTGAAAGTACCAACTTGATTGCTACCGGTTTATTGGTTGTAAAAATTTAATGGATCTACCAGTATACCTGGATATACGAGTAAGTCCCTACCTTATTTTTAAATAATTTTGTAACGTCTGTGTTATGTCTGGTTTGTGACTCATAATGCCCACGGCATGCTGCATGCTGCACTGCATGGGCGAAGTTGTGGGCGGAAAGCTAGTTACCTATAACTGCGAAATTGTGTGGGAGTAGGTATATAGATAGATGCTTTTTACCCTTTCACGCAAAAAGTACTAGATGGATTTGGATGAAATTTGGTACATAGTTGGTTTATAACCAGGAATAACACATAGGATTTTATCCCGAAATACCCACGTGATCAAAACTGACACGGCTGAAACCACGGGGCGCAGCTAGTTACGTTATATATCAAAATATTGACAGCTATTAACTTGTTCGTGTTTTGCTATTTCAAAATGATGCCAGTTACTCAATATATTGCTCCATATGTTCAAATTGTCTGCCCAATGACGTAAATAACGCAATGAATGTTGTTGAACTGTGAAAGTGAAACCCATTGCTACTGATAATGTGATACGCAATTACCCTGCTAGTCTATATATCTCAATAAAATAACATTAAAAAGCAAATTCCGTGCTTATTTACGTATAAGTTTGTGTACCGCAGAAGAATGAAGAGAAGATTTGGAGGAGAAATAAGGTGACCAACACAGGTGTCAGTGGGCAGGGCACATTGTTCGCAGAACAGATGGCTGTGGAGTTGAAATGTTCTGGAGTGGTGACCGCGTACCAGCACGCGGGAGGCCAAGGTGGACCGAAGACATTGTTAAAGCCACAGAAAAGTGTTGGATGTGGGAACCACAGACCGAATGAACTGAAAGGACCAGGCTCGAATCGAGGGCGCGTTAAGTTTCACTCGCGCCTCAAAGAGATGTCAGCACACCGTGACGGGATACACGAAGACCGATGCCTCTTGGGTTAGGGTTGCGGGTTGTTTAAAAAAGAAACCATGGCCCTGACGCACGGGTATGTGAAAAAACACGGTCCGACCTTGACCACAACCCTGCCTGATGGTAAGCAGTGATGCAATCGTTGATGGTAAAGTGCGCTAGTTTATTAAGAGCCTATTCACTATAGCCTTCAAGACACTTAAATTGTAGTCAGATGGAATCACCGCTGCTGGCGTAAATTGTTCCAGTCCCTCGATGTACGCGGTATAAAAGACGAGGCCAAACGTTTCGTTCCAATCGTAGTGGTGAATACTCACGATTCCTTCGCCCACTTTCCAAAATACATCCTATAGAACACCCACAGGCTAGCTACTCTTCGCCTGGGCTCCAAGCTTTGGAGACCATTTTGAAGTAAATCTGGGTTGCCAATTAATCTCTTCGTCCACCTCTCCACCAAATCCGAATTTTCTAGGTGGAATTTTGCAGCGCCAGTCCAAATGTGGCTGCAGTACTCCACACACGAACGAACCTGTGCTTTGTGTAAAGATCACAGATCAACAGGTCAGCTGCGGCGAGCGTAGAATATTATTAGTTGTTATTTTTTAGCTGGGCCCCTCACCCCATCCTTCTATAATCCTATAATAATATTTACCTTGCCATCGTAAAGCTGGGGAGTCCATTCTTCCCTCTAAATTTCCCAATTCCTCAGTTTTTACAACGCTAATAATTTACTTAAACAGCGTGTGAACGGAGCACCAGTAAAAAGGATTTGTACGAAGGCAAACGAAATCGCTGCAATATTCCCCAATAAAGAGGGATTTTGTTTATGAAGACTACAAATCGCGACTTTCATTACACGTCGGGCCGAGGAATTGACTGCCGGTATTGAAAGCAATTTCGCCTCGCCTTGTTACTGACGTATTGAAATTTTATGTATGTCCTAGAAAAGACTTGTTTTTTTAGAACACCGGTAGTGTTACTATAGAAATCAGGTTCAGAAACATGTAATTATTAATACTTACTTTGTAGCAATGGGTGGAAAAATGTGCATAATGAAAAAACTTAGTACATTGTAACTAACTAAATTGCCATTTGTTTTTATGTTTTTTTTTCTTTATGCCCGGGCGACAGGTCAAGCTAACCGAAACTGTCAAATATTCCAAATCAACTTCTAGCCTTAATGCTTTAGAGCCAAAGATGAAAATCTAATAACGTCGTCTGTACAATCTGAAACAATATTGCCACTATGATAATACATAAAGTATTATATATCGAAACATAGTGTGAATATAATATGTGAAAAAGTGAGACAATTGAGTTTATTTATCGAAACACAGTTTCTAGCATAGTTACTATTGAAATAGTCTTTTCTAGAGCATTTTTCTCTAAATCTCGATGTTTTATCATGCTACAACAACCGTCTGAAGCATGGGCTAAGTAAACAAAGAAGCAAACATTGCGTAAGTACATGAAACAATTGATAAACTAAAACATATAATACGAGTGTGACACGTTGTTTGTTTTGGTACACAAGTATGTATGTACTTGTTAACTCAGAAGGGCCAGCATCAGGATACATTTCGCAGGACGTGGGATATAAGGCAGTGAATAAAACCGAATAACTCCAAAAATGAACGATTAAAGAAACGCTTTTCTAAAAAGAATAAAATTGTCATCAAAATTAAACAATGTTTATTAATTGAAGAAAAGCACAGACTCATTACATAAATTAAGTTTATGCTAAAATAATCATAAAAAGTACCTACAAACGCCACAAATAAACAACGCGTCATACTGACGTCACGCGAATTCTACATCTCGCAAGCAGAGTTTACCGTGCAATTAGCATACATACAACTTCCTAACTTCAACCGTCGGGCAAGTACCCGCTATACATAACACCTGTCTGGTCGGAGGATTCTCCATTTTCCATGGAGGATGAGCGAACTTTACTCCCTGTTCCTCATGCCTCCACAGTACGTGACAATTACGGCGTACATGGCGTTGATTATACAGGATAAAATTTTATCCAGTGCGCAAACTTTGTCAACTTATAGCTAAATAAGTTTTATAGATAAAAATATTATTACTTTGGTATGTTTTAGTACAAAACAAATAGTTATTGATAACGAAAGATTTTTATTATGAAATCGATGTTATGGTCACCGCACGTGGTCCCATTCATGGTCGGCGGAGTGGGGACGGCGGCGGGAACATCACAGGAACCCCGAGCGCCCGCGCCGCCCGCATGTTCACTACGCGGCCATATGCTAATACTACGATATTGACATAAGTAATTGGTGTCTCTCATTTGCTGATTTTAGGGCGGACAAAAACATGATTTTTTATTTTAAACTAATAATGCAGATTTGTTCTGTTATTGATTCTGAGCCACCGATTTGTTTTTGCGCACTCGAATAAAAGTTTCCCTGTATTATGTCGTGCTGCCTTCTAATACTTACCAAAACTTCTATTACTAAAGATTTTGACAAATCTTATTAAAATCACATATATTGAAACAATAAAAGAGATTCGAGGCAGAAATTGTGTGGTGGCGCCCGTCTTCAAAAACAATCCGTGTTAAAAGATGGCTGACTCGCTATCATCGACACAACAGTTCGTTAGAGTGGCTTCGACAGCGACTTGGTAGCCCCTCTTGAATTTTGATTTCAAAGTCGAAGCGCCGTCATAGTCTGTTATTTCTCCACTTTGCAATTGGCATTTTGTTGTGATCGTCGGTGTTTTGTTGTCATTTGCCAGTGATGTGGGCGCATCACGGATAAAGTTGAATCGTTAATGCTAGCCTGTGTTTCTTTGGTACCCAGCCTTGATATCAAGCAATGAACAAAATTGACAATATTATTTATGTTTATATACGAGCCTTTTGACCGTGTTGTTTTTTATCTTTTCTGATAATTTGTTTTTAATTTTTATTGTGCGTTTTTTTTTTTGTGCAGAATAATTAGTTCTGTACAAACAAAATTTACAAAACGATTTTCTTTTCTTTTTTTTTCAGTATCTGAACACTACTATTGATGTTGATGACATCTGATAATTTCATTTTAATCTCCAACTATAAACAATGACCAGCCAGTGAACTTTAAAACGGTAACAGAACGCATATTTATTTTGTCCAACGCTTGCTTATATGAATATTCCAGGCATTTATTGATCTTTTAGATAGAAGTTGCTGTCTGCTGATCTTCAAGCTAAGCGTGCAACTGCTGAGCTGGAGATTTTTCTGAATACGATTACCAGGTGAGTCTGTGTTAGAGAATCATTTTTTACTATGTATTTCTCACAAGTGTTCACTAGGTTACTAGTGAGAAATACATAACAAAAAATACAGACTAGCTAGTCTGGACTATTGATCAGTTGATTGCGGCAAGCTCAACCTTTATTACATAAGGCTTATATATTATGAAATATATAATACAACCTGTACCCAAATCTTCCGGGAATACTAGTATATAACGATTCCTCCGCCTCCTCGAGTCGTTCTCCTCATTAGTGAGGGTCGTGGTGTCCCTGTAGAATTATCTTCTGCTTAATGATAGCTCACCATCTCTTACGATCGTCGATAATAGCCCCATGCGATGTCCATAGATGAACGGATTTGATCAGTCCACCTTATTGGACTGCGACCTCTAGAACGTCGTCCATCTATCTTCTTAGTAACCATGAGATGTTCGAGGTTGCCTTCATCTTTTGTACCAATACACGATAAAACGATTAAACAAAATATTTTTTTCGTAACTCTGCCTCTTCGCCATGGCAATGGCGTAGTTGTGTACATAATATAATAAATGATATGCCACCACAAGTTGAATCTAGATTTATTGAGTTTAATAGCCACTGAACATTTATCACTGCAAATGACTGGCGCCCGAAACGTCGCTGTTAGTAGGGTGAGATCAGGACAATTTTCTTAAATAAAAACAGTATATACAATAAACGTATTCAATGTCTTATTCCAATCTCAGCGACATTCAATGACAAAAACTTGTCAAGAATATAGAAAAACAAAAGGCATCTGTGATTGATTGAGACTGAGATTAATCTAAACGTTCTTAAAATTACAAAAATTGCCCCTGATGACCGACAGGCGACTAATCTGTGTTGTCTTTAATTGCGAAAGACATTTCTTTAATATAACGTTAATTGTTTCCCATTTGGGTTTCCTAAATCTATTATTTAGCACTCCAGTGTGACGATGGCGCCAAATTGTATGAACCAAAACAATATCCTATTCTGGGATTTTTAAATTAAAAATAGCGAAAAGACTGTGACCAACTTGGATGTAGAGTTTGTCGATCATTGCTCGCTTAGCTCACTCGGCTTCCGCTCTGTTTTTATCACAGTCCTAACTTAATCAAACCTGAAAATGGTGGGTTCAGAAACGATCTGTTGACATTTTAAGATTAATAAAATATATAACATTTTGTTGGTATATTGAAATATAACAAACGATGATCTCATAACCAGCAGGGTACTTGCTTATAACACTATCACTAGAAATGAGTTTCATTTTTAACCGACTTCAAAAAGGAGGAGGTTACTCAATTCGGACCTTGTGTTTGTGCTTGAATAATTTGTATTGACAAGAACCTTACATCTAGATGGGTGGTGATTGTCATTAAGGTGCTGATGATGATGACAAAGGCAGCTACCTTGCATTTGGACTCAATTCATTTATATTGATGAGCCCTTTGCACCCATTGGGTTCAAAATAATGGGCTGCAGTAAATTTGATGATGAAGACCATAGGCAGTTGAGGGAATACTTACGGGTAAAAATTAAAGTAAACAAAATTATGTCGTTTCCCAACTATATTTGTGTCAGCTCCAGTCGGACCGGATGCAACTGAATACATAGTACTTTTAACAACTAAAAAGTGTAAAATAAAAACTTTTTTACAAAGAAACAACCGACTTCCAAAAACCACTACAAAGGGAAAAATAACTAATTTCGGAAGTCGGTGTCAAAAATAAATATACAAAACCAAAGACACCGACTTCCGAAATTAGTTATTTTTCCCTTTGTAGTGGTTTTTGGAAGTTGGTTGTTTTTTGTAAAAAAAGTTTTTTGACAGTTCAACAATATTCATTACGTTATTTAAGTTGTTGAGCAGACAAATTTTTCGGACATATGGAGCAATTAATTAGCAACATAATTATCATTCATAATTATTCAAATTGAGGCTATAGTATGTTATCCAAGAATGCTAAAAGCTGCTATATGACGTGTGTGCGCATTTGCAACAAAATCCCTAATGAGCTTAAACATTTATAAATGGCTAAACGAACATAATTTCTTTGACATTAAGGATTTCTTTGACACAACTTTTTAACATTACTATTAATTTGAATTATACAATATGTAAAGAAAACCCTTTCCGATCCGTGAAGGTATTGTTAGGTATCATCACATGCGCGGGTGCAGGGGGGCAGGGCAGGCAGCACGTGGTCGCACCGTTATTCACTCCGTCACAAATGGTGTTGTCACTTTTTTTAAAATTACCAGATTTTGGGGAAGTTGGAATAAATTAGAGAAAAAAAGGTTATTTAAAAATTCATTAGTATTGTCACCATGACGATTACGTAAAATTTCATATTTTATTTGGTAATGTGTGTATGTAACATTTATTATCCTTTTGGGTCGGACGGGGTGTTCTTTACATATTGTATACTAGCTTTCCGCCCGCGGCTTCGCCCGCGTGGAGTTCGGTTATATCGCGCTTTTTAGATTTCCCTCGGGAACATCAAATTTTTTCGGGATAAAAGGTAGCCTATGTTCTTCCTCAGGGTCTAAAGATTGTCTGTGCTAAATTTCATCAAAATCGGTTGAGAGGTTTAAGCGGGAAAGCGTAACAGACAGACAGACAGACAGACAGACAGACAGACAGACCGACAGACAGACAGACAGACAGACAGAGTTACTTTCGCATTTATAATATTAGTATTAGTATGGATTACTAATTATAAAATTGTTAACATAATTATTATTTTGCATGCATGTGATACGAGATATATTCTGTATAGCTAAACATGTAGACATTGTATTTATTTAAATAAGAGTGTACCATCATTATTCAATGTTTAAGGCAAATAAAATCTTATCTCTTACGCAATTAGGGTGCCATATAACTTTCTCAAATTTTATTTTTAGGTGCCTTAACAAAGGGAAGTAGCCTATGGCTGCAGACCGGAATAAGTAATGATTAGAATCGCATTGTTAGTGAAACACGTGTCCAGTATTTTGAAATAAACAATCTATGTACAAAATTTCAAAAAGGTATGTGTTGAGGACAGCGGACTTCTCCTAATATAAAGCAAAATAAATACTAAATAGTAATGAAAAACATGTGGGCACTACTACCAGCTTTATTGTCGGTATTCCACAGGTTTGAAACTATTATAATCCTTAAATCGGGCAAGTATAGCCACGCTACAATCTTAATATCTAAAACACGGTTACATTTTACGAGACTTACACTAAAGCACCGGCACTCTCGGCGTCTGGAAGCGAACAGGCCGTTGCTACTCATATATGGGCGGAAGAGACTCGATATTTTAAATCAACTTCCGGGTCTAAGAGTTTCTAGAACATTCGAACTGTGTCCACCCTGCGGCCTGTAGTGCTGAGAGGTGGTCAACTACAATTTTCATTGATAAACAACAGTGATTCATTGATAAAAACAGCGCCTTTGGCGTCCAAAAGCGGTACTACTAGTTTTACTAGTAGTACCGCTTTTGGACTAGTTCCCATTTCAAATACTACAACCGTTTCATTCATAAAACAGCGCCTCTGGTATCGAAAGGCAAGCAGTTATTAATATTATGCGTAAACTCGTTCATTGATGCTATCACCTCTAGTCGATAACAGAGGTTGCTACTTGTTGTATATCAGTCACAATATATATCAGTCACAGTATGAGAAAACACAAACTTATGAGCTTGTTATCTTACTTGGTTGTCCCAACAAAAACATGGTCAACGCAAGCTTGAAGCGGCGCGGCGCGGTCTCATGGTACTATGATCTACCGTCAGCTGTGTTGCGCGCTCGGTAACCACACTGCAACAATTTCTAAATGTATTTGGGAAAAAATATAACATGGTTTAAAAATGATTGGAATTGATTGAGTTACTTATTTTGAAGAAACTATATTCAGGTTTCGTATGAAGTAAAGATAAGGTTATATATTCACTGTCCTTGAACGTAGTATGTAACCAGAATTACATAATTACTTTTGCCGTGGTGTCAGCTGATCATACATAAAATTTGACGGGAGAGTGATTGCTATCCTTCGGTCCTCTAAACTAGCGCTCTCGTTTATGTAGACCTGGTTTGATGCATCAAAGTATAATATTTTACACAATTTCTTGATTTGGTAACAGAGCAGTCTTTGACGCTTTCGGATTTGATTTCCTAAGCAAGTAAAGAGTAAAGGGTGAACCCTGTAAGGTAAACGTTTGCGGTTCAAGATCCAGTATCAAGGACCAAAGATGGATCACCAGCAATAATGGGTAAACCTGAGACAGATTGATTGAAACAAGAAATCCTTCGACGCTCGATAACCTACAAATATCGACTGAGAAGCTATTCCTGTTAGTTTATTATCGTACACAGTCTCATATCAGTCTCCAATCTGCCACTTTTCAATAGCTTTTCTCTTTCTCTTTTTGACTGTGACTACATTTTGAACGATAAAGGTAGTTTTGAGGAAAAACAACAAAGTGTTTCTGTATCCAATTAGAGTGGCGACCAGCCCCAGCCTAGGTGAAAAAAAACACGTGTGCCGACGGAGTATCTCCGTAACCATTTTGAAATTTCAATTTGACGCCACTATTGGCTTTAGCATTCTCGAAAACCACGAAATTATCGGGAAACCCGTCCTGTGGCGAGTATCCCTTTACGTTGTTGACACCACTACGATCCGGACGAAGCATTTCACTTCGTCGTTTATTATACCGAGTACATTGAAGAATTGGAACAATTTACCTTTCAGAGATTTTACCGTAAGATTATAATAATTCAAGTCTCCTTAACTCTTGGATAGAGTGAATAGGCTCATAATAAACTAGTGTGTGTTCCAGTATCTTGGTATGCTCTTTTTATGTCCATTTTGACAATAGTCACCAAAATCATTCCTCCTAGAAGTTGATATAATTAAATTAGTTTTATGAATGTAAAAAAAAATAAATTAACGTAATTAATGAAACGAATTAATGAACGTAAATTAATGTAATTGACTTATTTGATCATCATCATCATCATCTCAGCGTTAATACCAGTAGCATCCAAAGCTTTTTCAGCTTTGGAGTCTGGGGTCCGGTTTACCAGTCTAACTGCTGATTTTGGCTAAGCTTCCATATTTCCCGAGAAGCGATTGCCGTCTGACCTCCACAATCCGAAGACGATTGACTTATTTGATACTAGCTTTCCTCCCGCGGCTTCGCCCGCGTGGAGTTCGGATATATCGCGCTTTTTAGATTTCCCTCGGTAACATCAAATTTTTCCGGGATGAAAGGTATCCTATGTCCTTTCTCAGGGTCTAAAGATTTTGGCGTGAAAGCCGAACAGACAGACAGAGATACTTTCGCATTTATAATATTAGTATGGGTTATTGGCTAATCATCGTAATTATTAGTTTGACTTTATTGAATTTTGTCTTACGCAAATAATCTCTTTGATAATTCTTTATTACACTTATTTGTAAGTACAAGTTTGTAATCCTAAAGATATGTAACTTAACTTTTTTTAAATAATGATCCACGATTTTACAGACAATATTTTTTTTTTTTTAAATAACTAATACTAGTGCTTGACTGTAATCCCACCTGATGGTAAGCAGTGATGCAATGGTGCAAAATCTTAGTGAATAAGAATAAAGACGGCAGTTGAGCGAGATGATGCAATGTTAAACCCAAGAACACGACCAACGGTGTTTCCGCAGAGGGAGATTGATCTGGAGACCCTTCACGACGAAACTCCCGACACAACAACATTTGGTGCATCGTACCCGGCAAACATCGCAACACCACTGCTCAGACACGTCCCTGTACGGCTTCACCAGACATCATGCCGAAACACGACGAATCGCTTGGCGGGAAGACTTTGTCTGGTGGGTGGTAACTTCTACCGGCAGCCAATGTTATTTAAACGCCAGTAAAAGCCGTTACCAATGCCAAAACAACCAGTTACAAACTCAAATCACTAAAGATTAGGCCGCCTATTGTGTCATCCTTTCAAAAATCTTCATGTCTGTGTTCTGTAATTTATATATGCATAATAAAAAGAATTCTGTTCTATCCTCTATTTGACCTTGACTTTATTTACGTACCTCCATACATCGGTGTCATATAGGTCAATGTAAGGGGAACACAGATGGCAGGTCGAAAGTTCCACACTTTTGCTTCATTTTATAGACTTATATATGTAGTTATTTGATTTATTTGTAGATACAAAACCGTCACGTACCAATGCCGTTGGGGAGAGTGTTTCTCAAAATATTGGATAGCTACAATATTATAAGTTAACTCACAAAATATTAGCAGCACAGGGCGCTTTCCAAGACAGCTGCGAGTTTCAGTGACAAATGTACTTCGTATACGGTAATAATTCATATTGTAAGACGGTTGTGACATCATTTCCATCCAAATGTTTGAGACACCTGCTTAAGTGGGGAGACACTCACGTGTGGCACTAACCGAATTGAGAATATCTGATGAGGTTAACGTAGGTAAGCATTCATGTATAAATAACATATAGAAATTGAACTGGCTCTAAAACTCAGTATCAACATCACATTACAGTTTCATTTGGAACTTTCTAAATGAATATTAATACCAGATCTCCACGACCTAGTTACTGGATAATACGAATAAGTGGCTAATAAAAAAAACTTTTATTGACACAGAAAACCTCTATAGCAAATGAATACATTTAATATAGGCATATTTTTGGATAATAAAGGTTAAAACCCCACCTAAACTAGGGCGACACTGTGACTTAGGAGTCAGTGTTCTATTGTAGCTTAATGAACAATAAAAACCTTAATATAATGTGTGTGTGCTAATAAAACTCATAGTAGCTAATGTTTATCTGATTTAAACCTATAAATAAACTTAACGTAAAAATGTATTGATTGTAGTCGATATTAGAGTCGATTGCAATAGATATCTTGTGTTGTTGAATACTATAATTTGGTAAGAATTTTTAATGTGTACATAATATTTGTATAGATAAATAATATTGAAGTGTCCGTTCGTAATAAAAAAGATACAGATTCATGTTTATAAAATTCAGCACAATACTTATAAAAAAATGTAAATATATCTCTCTGTTCGTTTCGACTTATCTCTGAAACGGATCGGAGTTCCACTGGCAGAGAGCTTATTATAAGGATAATAGAATAAAATAGGAACGCAGTACTCTTCATTAAGTACAGCATATAAATTATAGAGCATAAATATAATGATTTTACAAAGGGTAACACCATTGGCTGCCTTATCGCTAAGAGCGATCTTTTACGGACAACCTATGGATGGAATACTAAGGGGAAGGATAGAGAAATAATGAAGGTAGTCTACAGTGTACTATTTACATAGATTACACAATAAATGCGTACGTAAAGTGTATCATCCTAATTTAAATAATTATATAAGTACATCTAATCAACAGTCATCAAACAAAAACAAATAAAATATAATGATAATTATGTTTAAAGAGAGAGTAAGTGAGAGAGAGTAGGCCTTTTTATCATAATTTTAAAAGTGGACAGAGTTTGAGCACGCCTTACGGACACGGGCAAGTCATTCCATAACCGAACTGCTTGTAAAGTAAAGGATTTATCGTAGAAACTAGTAGAATGCATATCTGGTAGCAGGTTTTCCGACGACCTCAGATATCTATTAGGAGCATGAATTATAAAATAAAAAAAATAGGGCTAAGTACTTATATCAAATCAAAAGTCATTTATTCAAATTAGGCTGAGAATCAGCACCTTTTGAAAGTCAATATTACATAAGGCAGTAAAAGTAATCGAATTCTCATAAAAGAATCTACTTCCTACGAGACTTTGTAAAATAAATACAATTTATTTTATCACAATACCATACCACGTATATGATAAGAAAGCCACAGTAATAGTAAAAGTATTAATTACGAATGAATAGCCGCGAGCAACTGATATTTAACGAGAAATATTATGAAGAATATTAGTAATTAATTAAGGACGAGCCAAGTCACCTTCCTTAGATATTTCCTACAAAGAAGTGTGGCTTAGAAATAACGAAAGAAATAAGCTAGTTATTAACTAGTGAAGACCTAGTTGTTTTCATCAGAAAAGAAAATAAAAGAAAGCTGTTTTTAACCGACTTCAAAAAGGAGGAGGTTACTCAATTCGACCGTATATGTATTACGTATAATGCTTTTTTATGTTTGTATAACTTCGTCGTTTATGAACCGATTTTGATGATTCTTTTTTTGGAAAGAAAATATCTTCAAAGTTATCCTATGATAATAAAATCAGGGTCTGATGATGGAAAATCTGGTAAATCAAGAGAATCTATTAAAAATCGTAAGGGTGACTAGTACATTTCTAAGTTTTTTCATTAAGTTTTTATTAACGCCTACTCTTCGTCTCCCATGGTGTGTTTCAATAATCAAAATTTAGACTCATTGGACAACATAACCCTTAGATTGGTCCATAATCTTCATGTCCATCGGATGTTTTCTCGAGCAAATCGCAACTTGGCCACTAAATGTACTCTGAGCAGTTTTTGGGCCATTTACTGGCCTAAAAGGCTTTATATTCGCTTCAAAAAGTCGCTGCAGGATCGTGTCAGAACTCACATTGTTGTGGTGAACTTCTTGAAAGCTATTTCGGACCTGAACATGCGTGAGATGTCGATTTCTTGCCATAATGCTCACAATAAATCCTTGGCCTACCATTCCCTGATCCTCTGACGTTCAAGCCGGTCCCTTGAAATTGCTGGAGTACTCTTTGGACCGTGGATAAAGATACACCTACTGTTCTATCTGTACTCCGCTGACTCCTTCCTGCTAATTGTCACCATGATAATTATCACCATAGTACAGGTGATAATTCCTATACATTCTTCAGGATAATATGATATGTTGGTGCACAAGATACTGTGACTAGACCAAAAAGCCGTTTATAATGACAGCTCGGTTTGAAACAAGAAACAAAAATATTATTTTATAAAAAAAATCGAAATTTGTTATTTTTTAAATTCGGAATCTCTTTGTATAAGCTATAGCTTGTTCAAAAGAAACCTTTTTTGAAATGAGCACCACTTATCTGCTTATTACATTTATTTATACATGTATTTATGGACCTATGTACATAACTTTGCGAGATATTTCGGTTTTTCTAAGTAACCCGTTGTTTTTGTGGCCCAGTGTATTTTTATTTATGTTTATTTAATGTTTTCATTGGTTTTACAGAATAAATTATAACTGTAGGTATATATTTATTTAAAACATTTCATTGTTTCAAAAATCAATCAAGGAAGTAATCTCGGCCTACTCGAGATGTAAACAATTTCCAAACTTTACAATCTGTTATAGACGGGAATTCATCTTGTTTAAGAATTTATTGAAAGCCTACCGTAATCTCAGCTAAACTTTCAAAATCTTTCATAACCCTTTGAAAGAGTTTTAAAGAATTAAAACAATTAGTCTGAAAACCAATTGTTAGTTTATATTTCTCAAACGTGTAGGTATTAAAGACAATTATTACTGGCCAAAATACATAATATAACGTTTGTCGGAGATGCGAGCTCGCCCATTATAACTGGGATTTCTTTGTTGTGTCTCGACGTCCAGTACTTCTCCTGTAGCGTCTAGGGACGCGACGGTTCAGAGCAGTCTCTGGGCCCTCGCGTCCCTAGTTATTAGAGGCAGTGCCTCTCCCTCGCGGCCGCCACTTCCTCCTTTGCGAGCATTACTGCTTCGCAGAAAAAGGTGACGGGACCTCGCTCGGGACCATAGCCTGGACCAAGCCCGGACGCGAGAGATCGATGCCACGAGGACACGGCGATGCTCTGCCCATGCCGGGCAGACCTCCATCGTATGCTCCACCGTGTCCATAGGGCGATCACCACAGTGGTGACATCCTGGTGTTTCCTCCCGCCTGATCTGGAACTGGAACCTCCCGAAACAACCGTGTCCGGTGAGGATCTGTTTCGGACGGATGTGATGGTGTTGTGGCGCCTCTCTAACCACTCCTTAAAGAGGGGAGTTGCTGCTGGCTATTGTGGCGTGTCCAGCACTGGATTGCGTCAATCACGCTCTCCATGAGATGCCTCCAGAACTCCGTCCGATGTACCGCGATTTCTCGCGCCAGTGGAACAAGGATAAGATTGAAATTGAACTCAAATTTTACCTCAAAAAACCTTTACTTAGGCACTTAAATTATCGGTTTACCTTAATAATAAAATATATAGCAAAAACGATTTCAGAGCTTTATTCTAATTAAATTATGGTAATGAGTGGCTTAATCACTAACGACCCCTAACTTATCCCTAGAGGCTAATGAAGGAAATAATAAAAAAAACAATAACTCACGTAGGATTTTATTAAAATTCGGGGATTTTCGTAATCCCGGTTATCCTAGCAACACAAAGAGATGAAATCATTTAATTTTCCGAGGACATTGCCGGTTCTGTTTTAAAGGAGACGGGCGAAATTGGGCCTGAACTGTACGCAAATGAGTTATTTGTCAATAATTTTCATTTATTTTTTTGTTTTCAATCATTTATTACTAATTCTGGATTCGTCAGAATAAAAAAGATAATATTTAATGAAATAATACTGACTTTCTTTACTTTCACTTTTCAACAATGTTACCAGATGAAATGCGAATCATTAATAAGTTCTAATCGATACATCAAATTATTACAAAAATAAAATTAAAAATGAATCAGTACATTTCTATAGATTCGTTTTAGAAAATCTTTTAATATAAGGTCTTAATTATATTACCTATTATTTACTTATTTACAAAAACATCTTAAAACAAATTGATCAACAGATCGATTTAATAATCAATTCAACTTTTTTATTATACAGGCAACAAAGTAAACTCGTGACAACGTGACGCCAAACGTCAAAAATTATTCCCTTCCGGGTTTGAACTTGCCGTAGTGGATATTGTATTTTTGTGTCGTTTTATATTATTTTGCGTCTTTGGCAACGTATTTAGGATTCTGACGGTTATTATTTTGTTGTGAGAAATGCGTGACTTATTTCGAAACAACTGTACAATGACGGACCAAAGTCTTTATTGCATCAATTGCGGCATTTCTCAGGGTAATTCTATCGGATTACGACAAATAGAAGCGGAAAGCATTCTTTCAGCTAAAGAGCAATGGGTTGCACCTCAAGTCGTAAGTATTTATTTAAAACTTATGTATTTAAATAAAACTTCATATTGTGATAGTTTCCGAGTTTATTCCAGCAAGGATACCTATACATATATATGTATATTATTGAAGTAAGTTTCAATAATAATATTCCTATATATATATATATATATATCACTCTATTGAACTTGATTTATTTATGTTCCAAGTAAGATTTGCAGTTTGATTATCAGTTACGGAAGATAGTTCTTTTTATATGTTCTGCATCATAATTCTGTAATTATTATTTGTGGAAGCCGTAAATAACAATCCAATATTTTTTTTGAAAAGATACAGTTTTCTCACCGTTTTTATTTTGTACAACAAACATATACAATGTTCTGATTCATAAATCTGTAATTATTATTTGTGGAAACTGTAAATAACATACTAATATTGTTGTAGGACAAAGGATCACATCATATTTGCCAAGGATGCAGAGATTTAGTCGTGAATACTTTGAGCACAGATGAGCAACTTCCATCTTCAATGACTGGACATTGCCAAGTGTGAGTGAACTGTGGATTTCAGTTTTGCGGGCAATATCTTATTTATTGCGTTCTGACACCGTTCAAGAAAGAAGAATTCATAGTCATTTCCTCATAGATACTGCCTCAGAATGTGAGTTTTATTAGGTTTAGTTGTTTTGTATTTGAAACTACCATATGGTAATACTACTATTCTCTATAGTTTATTAATTTTTTCGCACTAATTAAGAAATATCAGTCAGATTTAGATAATAATTTTTGTATATTATTGTCACATTCATGTGAAAGATTTGGAAAAGGAATAAATGGGATATGGGTTTACAAAGGTACGAACAAAAGCTAGTGTAATATAGTTAGGCAATGTAATAAAATGCAAAGAATTATATTGCAGCCTGTATTTGTTGTTAGTTGTAAGGTGTAGATAAAAGGAGACATACATTTTCCAGCACTGTTTGCATTCTCACCTTTTTTTACACAAAAGTTTCATGACAAAATTATTTTTCAGATTTCACTGGACTTTTTTGGATTGGACTGGACCATCTGGATCTTCAGCATCAGTAGATGTAACAAGTGAACATGATGAATCAACTTCATAGTTTAATATCGATGTACCTAACAAACGAATATACAAAAACCAAAGACACCATGATCGTGAACATATTATGTATTCCTTTTTGCCACCGATATGTCTGTTGTATTTCTTTGTATAATATACCCTCTGCTTTGCTAGACTTGCCTTACAATGCATTTAAAGCACAAATCAAATCCAAGCTTAGTTTTAAAAGCATATTATTCCGTAAATGACACCTTTCTCCAGATTTAGCTTACTGACACATTATATAGTTCATAGAATTTTCTTTTTCACAATGCATAAATATGTGAGCTGTCACGCCTTTTATACCTGGGGCTATTATTTAGGTAAAAGTTTTTACTTATTTACATTTCCATTTTAATGATATTTTATTTTTTGTTGTTGCTTTACTGGTATTTTTGCGTGCCTAGCTGGCATATGATAAATAATTTCATTGTTGTTGTGTTTTCTTGTCTTCATTACTGTACCAACATAGTATTGTATAAAGTCATGTTTTTTTTTTAAATGAACAGATAGCTGTGCTGCTGGGGAGTTTGTTCCGCTACTTCTTTTTTCTTCTTTATTCATATAATTTTTTTTTCACAATGCATAAATATGTGAGCTGTCACGCCTTTTATACCTGGGGCCTTTATTTAGGTACTTAAAAGTTTTTACTTTTTTACATTTCCATTTTAATGATATTTTGTTTTTGCTTAGTTGGTATTTTAGCGTGGCTAGCTGGCATATGATAAATAATTTCATTGTTGTTGTTTTCTTGTCTTCACTACTGTACGAACATATTATTGTATAAAGTCATGTTTTTTTTTAAATGAACAGACAGCTGTGCTGCTGGGGAGTTTGTTCCGCCACTTCTTCTTCCCAGCGAAAGCACTAGGAAGTGTCGATGGGTGGGCGTTTTGGGGGACTGTCTTATGCAACAACGATGCTCAAAAAGTGCTGTATCTCAGCCTATTTTGATTAAATGATTTTTGATTTTGATTCTTTTTTTTTTTTGTTCATACCAGCACCTATGATGGCCGGGAGTTCAATATTGTCTCCCGATCAGGGTGTCATTTGCTTCGGCTAGAGGCGTGAGGGCGCTGAGAGTCCTGCTCCCTCACGAGCTTCACCACCTTTGCCAGCATTAATTGTATATGATGAATTGGATGATTAATAAATCGATATAAGAGAAATATGATTTTTATTCCTGCTTACTGTTTTCTGTAATTAGATTGTAAATGGTTTTTCTAATTCTTTTTTAACCTCCTTTGTAACTTTTAATATGCAGTTAAGCGCCGCCGGCCCTTTGGAAACCACACTCTCGATGTGTTAATGTCATAAAAATACATTCTGATAAAATCTAGTCTATAAAAAAGTCTGAATAATTATTTAATTATACCATAAGAGCGCTGACAGCTTGTAAGAAAACTTATAAAAACGCAATTGAGGTTAGTTTTGTGCAAGCTAATAATACCCTATTTCTTTTTTCTCCGAATCTGTCATTCTAAATAAAGTTTTATTTTTTAAATAGTAATAATATTGAAATGATTTAATGCAATAATCGTTGCTGTACAATCAGGCCCAACTTTGTATGAACTTTCGCCCGTCTCCTTTAATGACATTCTTATTCACTCTGATTCGTCCTTGAGACAGTTCTTCTGACTGATTTATGCTCTGCTATTTTTGGGGACCCTTCTGTGTTCATCATTGATTTAGAATAGTACCTAAATTATTTAAGGCCACTTTTAGAACTTATTTTAACTTTATTTCGAGGTTTTCCGTCTTAATTAAGTTTGGTTGTAAAAATGAATGATTTATTAAGTTGAGATATTAGCGTAGTTTTTTTTTTTTAAGTTATTGCGGACCGTCGGTTTTTCTAAAGTAAATGAGAACCGACCAAGTGCGAGTCGGAGTCAGGCACGAAGGGTTCCGTACCATTATTATTTATATCTAGCCCCATCCACCTAGCCATTTTGCATTTACTTTTAATACGGCAACACAAAGGACATGCGTAAACTGAAGTATGGAAGAGACCCTGTAATGAAAATGCTTGTATAAACATGATTCCTAGCAATATATAATGCTGAATAGTTGATATTTAGTATTTTGTAATTAAAAATGTTAAGGAACTCTTCATGTCTGACAATACTGATAATAATATTGCGTAAGTCATACGACGAGGGCACAAAAACTTCAAACAAGAACATTATTATAAACTTGGCGTTTTAAGGTGTCTGCGACGATTTTCATTGTTAATTGTGTTTTCCACTGATGATTTCGCGCTCAGGTACTGGAAGTAAATATGTACAAAGAGGTAATTGTAAGAAAATAATTTGATACAACGAAATTATATCGTAAATCCCTAGTCTTGTCATATCAAACCAAAATAATGCATAAAAACAATTAAGAAACTTTTTTATGTTTTTTACGAAAACTGTAAGAAAATTTTAAACACTAAACAATTCATGACTGAATGTACAATATCTAAAGAAAACCCCGTCCGACCCAAAAGGATAATAAATGTTAGGTATACATATAACCAAATAAAATATGAAATTTTACATAATCATCATAGTGAAAATACTAATGAATTTTGAAATAATCTTTTTTTCTGCGAACTAACTCCAACTTTCCCAAAATTTGGTATTTTTTTTTAAAGTTACTTGTGACGGAGCGAATAGCGATGCGACCACGTGCCGCCTGCCTTGCCTCCCTTCACCCGCGCATGTATGCCTAACGTGTTGCCTACCGCACATGCATTAAGTTACCTCGCTTTTTCGAAATAATATTTATTTTTAGGGGATTTTTTTTAAGTATAGCCCGTCTTTGTAAGCATAATTAGAATCAGTTAACGATACCTAACAATACCTTCACGGGTCGGACAGGGTTTTCTTTACGTATTGTATAAATATTATGTGTCAGTATGAAATTTCTATTTGTTTAACCGAGCTGGGGCCGCCGTTTAGCGATTTCTTTTCAAGTGTTTAGATATCACGATTCAAGAAATACGGCCGAAGACAGATACATAAACAATGGAGTCTCAGGAAAAGGTGCCCGATTTTCCTTTTGGGCACGGAATCCCAAAGAAGTTATAAGAATCATCAAAAGATGTCAATGCATCAAATAGATTTGTTTGTGCTTAGAGTAAGCCAAAAGTAAAGGCTTTTTCTCTAATAGAAAAACTTAAAAATATTTTTTTTTTTTTTAATATTTATAAACTAGTGCTTGACTGCAATCCCGCCTGATGGTAAGCAGTGATGCAATCGTTGATGGTAAAGCGCACTAGCTTATTAAGCCTATTCACTCAAAAAATTTCAGTGAATAGGAAGGAAGACGGCAGTTGAGCGAGGTGATGCAATGTTTAACCCAACAACACGACCAACGATGCTGCGCCAGAGGATGATCTGGAGACCCTCCACGACCAAACTCCCGACACAACAACATTAGGCACATCGTACCCGGCACACATCGCAACACAACTGCTCAGACCCGTCCACCGTACGGCTTCACCAGACATCATGCCGGAACACGACGAATCGCTTGGCGGCAAGACTTTGTCTGGTGGGTGGTAACTTATGCCGGCGGCTGATGTTGTTGCCTACCACCGAGGAAATTATATATATTATACTGAAAAATAATTTGATGTACCTTTGACAGCAGCAATCCAATAGCAACCTTATTTTACCTATTATAAAGATGTCTATTACTTTAAATAACGTTGAACCACCATTAATTATTTTTTACCTTGTTAAGCAGACGAATTTTTCGAATATTTATGAAGGCGGTGTTCTTTCATAGTTAGTAAAGTATTCCGTGACTTTTCTAACATTTACATCAGAAAAACGTTTTATTTTCTTGAACAAACCACCCAGCAACAAATACACAACCCGAACCACTTCATACATACATAACAAGTTCGAACAATATCCTCGTCACTTGACTTATTCGATTTGAGACATGTTTCCATTTGCTCGTCTGAGAGACAGATGATATCGTGTTCTTTTGGATGCATTGTCCTCTCTTAGAGCTAATACGCTGACAGCATTTCTTGAGAACTCGTGACTCGAATTTGGATAAGAATTGTGTGTTTTATTCTTTCTTCATCCGCCATGTTCTTTTTTAACATTATAAACTAGGGTTTGACCGCGATCCCGCCTGATGGTAAGCAGTGATTTAATCGTTGATGGTAAAGCGCACTAGCTTATTAAGCCTATTCACTCAAAAAAACTGAGTGAATAGGAAGGAAGACGGCAGTTGAGCGAGGTGATGCTTATTAAGAGTTTATTATGATGCGCGCCAGTTTATTATAATGGAACGGAAATGGGGTAATTAAATCTTCCAATTCCCTCGCACACTCTCGAAAATGCATCCTGTAGAACACCGACAGGCCGGCCAATCTTCGCCTGTGCTCCAGGCTTTGGAGACCGTTTTGAGCTAAATCTAGGTCGCCAAGTGGCCTCTTCGCACGGCTCTCCATTGAATCCAAAATAGCCAGGTGGCATTTTGCATTACCAGCCCAAATGTGAATGCAATACTCCACACAACAACGGACTTATGCTTTGTGTAACATTAGAAGCTGTCCTGCTGTGAAATACCACCGGACCTTTGCAATAACGCCAAGTTTCCTGACGTGACATTAACCGACTAAATGTAATACCAGTCACTTTAGTTGTCGTGCTACGTCACAGTTGTACTCTTCAGTTTAGCAAAATTACTAATGTATGGTAACATTGCTAAATGGAAGATTTAATTTAGATAGAAGTCTTAATTTAAGTTTACTACGTAGTATGTAGTACTTATTACTTCCATGGTCTATGGTCTATGACCCTGGCTTTGACATCAAATCTGACTTTTGGTGATATTATTATTATTATTTCTTTCATGTGTTTTATTTGTTATTATTATTTTATGGTATTTAGTTGTAAAGTGCGTTTTGTTGATGCGGAATAAAAAATATTTCTTTCTTTCTTTCTATGCAATAATTTAAATTCATAGACACAAACGGTCACACCGGTTAACGCTGTATTTAAGCTATGGACTGCTGCGTGCGTGTTGCAGGTTCGGTTCCCCGCACGGAACAAATATTTTTATAACCTACTACAGGTTGTTGTTCCAGATCTAGATGTATATGTAAGTGAGTTTATATCTTTGTAAACGCACCCGCGATAGAGGAGAAGTTCCTAGAGTGGGGCAGCGATTTTTTTTTAAATTGAAATGTTTGTTAATAAAAGAAAACTCAGCATCAACAAGCTAATGCAGCAAAATTCCTAATGTGGGACAACATTTTTTTTTTTTAAAGAATACAGAAACTAGCTGTTCCGTGCTGCAATCTAACCCACGACAAGGAGCGCAGCATTGTTGGTCACGGTTGGTGCAGTTGGTCAGCCACTGTACTATTGTGCCAAATTTTCCGAAATCGTTTAGTGATTTATCCGTCAAAGAGTAACAAACATCCATCTAACTATAGATAGTGCAATACACGAAGACGCGCCCCACTATTTCTCCTAACCGTTATTAATATTATATGTGCAAGCTTTTGTTATTTTTTTAGTGGTAAACATTAATTACCTATGAGTGCACACGCACATTACAATGAATAGACTAATCAAGAGAGAGCGTCATGGTCAAAGTGAACCCTCAACCAAAAGTTGGAGGAGCGCGTCTTGGTGGACTGTACTATCTGTATCCACCCATACAAACTTTGGTATTTATATTAGTGTGATAGGTATTTATGGCCGAATATAATTAAATATTAATATCATATCATTGAATTTAATACAAGCCCAGTCAAGGACGTGATAATTACTTACCAACTACCAAAAGATACCGAATTTCAGACAATATAAAATACTGAAACGCTTCAAAATACCTTTCATTTATTACACTGTAATAAAAATACCTTCATATATTCGCCCTTTTTTTATTTCTCATACCTAGCAAAAAGTTAAGGCAACTGGCAGGAATTATTAGGAAACTTTATATGCTTGACTCTATCGTTTGTCCAGCCATTTTCCAAGCATATTGGGATCGATTTCCAGTCTGACCAGATGTTGTTACATGCACTGACATAAAGCAACTGCCTTTTAATACCAACAGTCCAGTTACTGGAGCTTGGTAAGACTTCTTGTCAGACTTACAATCTTCTGACTATTATTACGCACCTAAATCGATTCTTCATCAACTTGAAAGGCAACAGAGGGCAATTTTAAAGGTATTTTTTCGACCATTCCGTTACCCCACAACCGACTTGTACCGAGAAAATGGGGTTCTTACTGTTCGTCAACTATTCATTCTGCAGATCACACTCAGACAACACACACTTCTTTATTATAGTCCCTCACCTATGATCAGTAAAAGGCACTACGACCCCGTCAACCGGTGCGTTGATAGACTTTTAACTCTTTTTTTTTATTAATTATAAACTAGCGCTTGACCGCAATCTGTCTGATGGCAAGCAGTGACGCAATTGATGATGGTTAAGCGCACTAGTTTATTAAGAGCCTATTCACTCTAGCCTTGAAGACACTCAAATTGTAGTCCGATTGAAACACCACTGCTGGCAAATTGTTCCAGTCCCGCGGTGTATGTGCTATGACAGAGGAGGCGAAACGCTTCGTCCGAATCGTAGTGGTGTTAACGACGTAAGGGTGGACACTCGCCGTGCGACGGGTCGTCCGATGGTAGAACGGAGATGGGGGCACTAAATCATGCAATTCCCTCGCACACTCACCAAAATGAATCCTATAGAACACCGAAAGGCTGACTACTCTACGCCTGTGCTCTAGGCTGTGGAGACCGTTTTGAGTTAAATCTGGGTCGCCAATCAGCCTTTTTGTACGCCTCTCCACCGAATCCAAAGTGGCCAGATGACATTTTGCAACACCAGCCCAAATGTGGCGTTTCTCTGAACAATTCTTTTTTTTTTTTTTTTGGAGGCCATCTCTATAAAAGAATAAACAAAATTCACAACATCTTTCCACTCACAAACCACTTCTGTAAGAAAGAGTTTAATGGATGGCTCTTGACTACAATACTACCGAAAATTTACTATCTATCTCAAATAGTCACAGCATTGTCTTACCGTTGATCTATACGTTACCACACGCACGTAAAACACGCAGTATAACAAACACCGATTTTTTATCACTCACACTTCATTCACACACCTCACACACTCACCCTCCCACACACTTACTTATCCACACACTCCCCATAAAAACTCCTTCCTATAAGTAAAATTTAAATCATTGTTTAGTTCTACTATACGGGTTTTGTATGAGAGGAGACCTGTACCCAGCAGTGGGACGATAAAAAAGGTTGATGATGATGATACGTGAAACTATGATAAAATTGTATATTTGGGGTGGAGACCTGATGGCCTGAAATACAGGCGTCGGCTTAGTTTAGGCACCAGTATTCCATAATATTTTTATATAAGCACATAACTGGACAACATTGTTTTTCTTTTGTTATTATTTATAAGGATATTGTGATGAAAAAATAAATAAATATTATTATTATTACGCTCAATCCTTCTCTGTATGAGAGGAGACCTGTGCCCAGCACAGGGACGATAAAAGGTTGATGATGATTATTATTAATATATTAATAACGCCTGCAAAAGATCCGCGATTGACAGCAGGGACCAAGAGCTGGATGTATTTTCCAAGACACGGAAGGCAATGATAAGAGGGTAACAAACGAATGAACGACCTGTTTAAAAGTTATTACATTGGATCGCAAAGAAAAAGGATCACATCACTAGTCACTACATAGTATAAAACAAAGTCGCTTTCTTTTTTATTTCCCTAAGTCCCTATGTATGACTAAATCTTTAAAACTAAGCAACGGATTTTGATGCGGTTTTTTAGGTAATAAAACATTGGTTTTTTTTAGTACTTCCAATGTAGTTAAGTTATAAATGTATTGTTTAAACGCATTTTATTACTTTGTATTGCCTCCACGACATAGAATAAAGAGGGGAAGTAGGTTATCTGCGACCCAATCCGCGATTTAATTGCCTACTGTCTTAGGGTTGACGACTGTCCGCGTTTCGTCGGTTACGGTTGTCGCCCAAACCGCTAACAAATATTTATAGACTAAGAGCTTATGTTTAAATTATTTGCTTAGTATTTAGTTTACATATACTAGTCAGTTTTTTTTTGTAATTTTTATTTTTAGTTTTGTACACATAAAGAACCATATTTATTTTTATTTTTAATTAATACAAATATAAATAATACAAACATAACATCTATTTAAACACACATTTAATACAAAATTACAAATTAGCTACAGAAAAATACCTACTTTCTTCGGTTTCGACTATTACGAAACGCGTTGTTATTAAACTTTAATGTGTAATATATCCGTATCCTTGTAAATAACTTTTAGAAATATAATTTGAAAAATATAAGTCTTTTATTTGTTCATAAATAGACATACCAACTTTGCAGTTTATGTGATCATTTTTAAAAGCTAATGTGCCGAAAAGCCGTGACGCGCGAACCTCGTTCCGTGCTAGCCGCGACTAGCGCAGTCATAGGCACTCTAATATTGTGTTTAGGTGTGCGTGCGGCGACGCATAGATACTATGGCGCAAACATACAAGCCGCGCGCCGTCCGTTTGTATGAAGATAACGTACTTCCCTCTCTTTATTCTATGTCCACGAGCTCTAATATTGCTCTTATGCGATTTGGTATACTTTCTATTAGATTTTTGAGTTATATTGTAGATTTTTCTTCTTTTACTGCCATTCTTCTATTACCTCTTCCATTTTGCGGATTCCTGCTGTACACTTCGTCCCATGCATGTTCAATGGGGTTGAGGTCGGGGCTGCGCAGCTGCGTACTGGCCACTCCATATTCCGGTTATCCAATTCTGGAAAATAGTCTAACTCTGTCTGAGATGTGTGCGGGCGGACATTGTCTTGCATAAATATCGCATTCTCGTCCATGTTCACTAAAAATGGATAGACGTAGTCATTTATGATTTCACTGACATATCTTTCTGAAGTTAAAGTGCAATTTTCTATCACCATTAAGTCAGTGCGACTTTCAGAAGAAATCCCATGTCATACGTGAACAGAGCCTCCGCCGTGTACATGTGGGAGTGGCGAGAGGAGGCAAAACGGCGGACAGAGCTCCGGCGGGATCTCATGGCGACATGGAGAGTGCGATTGTCGCAACCCAGTGCTGGGCACGCCACAATAGCGGCGGTAAGTCCCCTCTTTGAGGAGTGGCTAGAGAGGCGCCACGGCGCCCTCACCTTCCGCCTGGCGCAGGTCCTCACCGGACACGGTTGTTTTGGGAGGTTCCTGTTCCGTATAAGGCGGGAGGAAACGCCAGGGTGTCACCATTGTGTGGATCGCCCTGAGGACACGGTGGAGCATACGGTGGAGGTCTGCCCGGCTTGGGTAGAGCACCGCCGTGTCCTCGTAGCGGCGATCGGCGGCGATCTCTCGCGTCCGACCCTGGTCCAGGCCATGGTCCGGAGCGAGAGTGCATGGCAGGCCGTCGCCTCCTTCTGCGAAGCAGTGATGCTGGCAAAGGAGGAGGCGGAGCGCGTGAGGCAACGGGAATCCCAGCGACCTCACGCCACTAGCCGCCGCAGGAGACGCCCTGGTCGGGAGATGACACTAAACTCCCAGCCACCGTAGGCGCGGGCCTGCGGGCGGTGAGCAGTGGGCAGCTCGCCGCTCGGTAAGGACCAGGCCCGAGTCGACGGCGCGTCGTGTTTCACGCGCGCCTCAAAGAGATGTCAGCACGTCGTGACGGGGTCCTCGAAGACCGATGCCTCCTGGGTCAGGGTTGCGGGTTGGTTAAACAAGAAACCGTGGCCCTGGCCGTCGCACAGGCAAGTGAAGAAACACGGGTGGGTTTTAGTCAGTAAAAGTCTGACGCGCCCTTCCGCTCTGCCCAGAGCGGGAGAAGTCATTTGATGATTTCCCAACCCAACAAAAAAAAGCCTCCGCCGTGTGATACTTTTTTTTTGATATGCAAGCTTGGCTATACTGCTTTCCAGGTCTTCTTTACACTCTTTTCCTCCCGTCGTGCTTTTAAAAGCAGAATACTCGTGTAAAGACATAATTCTTGACCAGTCATACAGAGTCCAATTCTCGTGTTCTCCACCATACATGAAACTTGAGTTTCTGTGCTGTCTTCTAATTTTGAACTATTCACAGCTCTTTTCATAAAATAACACAGAGACACCACATTTATAGCTTTTTCATAAATCAATTGTTAAATTAAAACTAAACAGTGAATTTGAACTTATTGCCACTGAATAAAAAAAGTACTATTAATATTTTACATTTTAAGTTTTTTATACAATTATCAAAATTAAATAAAATGTTTAATGTATTATTTTATTTGGTATTAAATATTCTCAGATTAAATGTTTATTTCATAATACTTATAGGTCAAGTACTTTTAAAGATATTGAAGATTTTCTAACCGACCCTTTTTATTTTGTCGGTCCAGTGTATTAATCAACAATAATCTATAAATTACTTCTAGTTTATAAATGGATTACAAAGAAAATAAGTTCTTTGTTAGGTGAATGTATAGAATAGCTTCTAGGTTTAGAGAGGAATATACCAAATTGTCATAAGATTCCTCAAGTTTAGGAGGCAGGTCTAGTCACTATTCATACACCCTTTGTAGCAAAGCTCCTACATGTATTGTAGTAGCTTTGTTTACTCAGGCTTTAGTGTTAATAAACGTTTTTATTTTAATACTAATTGGACCCTGTTCTTTCATGGTTTCATGGGCATAAGTTTCTATACAATCCAAAGTGTGCTAAATTTCATCTCAAAATAAAAATTAAAAGTCATTTATTCAAATTAGGCGAGAGTCAGCACTTTTTGAATGTCAATATAACATAAGACAGTCCCCCCAAAACGCCCGCCCTGCGCCATCTGAATTCGTTTAGTTTACGTATGAAATATGAAATATGACACACATATGAAATGTGACAGTTGGTTTTCACATTGATTTGATTTGATTTGATGAAATAGTCATAAACATAGATATATATCTATGTTTATGACTATTTCATCAAATCAAATCAAATCAATGTGAAAACCAACTGTCATATACTGTCAATAGATATATATCTATGTTTATGACTATTTCATCAAATCAAATCAAATCAATGTGAAAACCAACTGTCACATTTATAATACTATTGCGACGCACGGATTCACCCGCGTAAGTTTTGAACCCGTAAGAATGTCGGGGTATATAATATCCCGTATATTACTCCTAGTTACATACTATCCGTGTGCCAAATTTCATCAAATTTTTTAGTAAGCTTTTTGCGTGAAAGTGTAACAAACATCCATCTATACATACATCCTCACAAAATTTCGGATTTATAAGAATAGTAGAATTTTATATTTACTTTCCTTATTTTTTTCTCAGGATGGAAAATTATCAAATAATCTCTCCGCTCTGGGTAGAGTAGAAGGGCGTGTCAGACTTTTACTGACTAAAACCCACCCGTACACCAGAGCCACGGTATCTCGGTATCGGTCTTCATGGACCCCGTCATGATGTGCGTCGACCCAGCCCAGCCATGGCAGTATTTACTTTACTTTGGAGCAAATTTCCGATACCTGGTTTCAGAGATTACCCTCTACACATTAAGTTTACTTACTACCTCTGAACTTATAATATAAGTAGTTATTATTTCTCAAGAGTACAAATTAAATAGATTTAATGCAAGCTTTACTAAGGAGATAATCTATAGCAGCTTGAAATTGTACCGTCAGAAAAGGCTTTCTCTACTGTATAAAAACTAATATAATTAGTCCCACAATAAGTGGTCTACGTAACAGATAATGTTGCCATTAACAACGGCTGGCTAAGGATTTACCTGGACAATCCTCAATATATTCTAAGCGAATATCATTGAATAAAATAGAGCTTTTAGTTAATTGAAAGACGAATAATTCATTGGAAGATTGGACGATACAATCATTGGGTACATTTTACCTAATTTGGTAAAATATCCCCAATCTTATGATGATACAATACTTTACGCGGAACAATATAGACTGATTACGTAATTACATAATCAGCCTATATTGTTCCCATTGTTGGGAGACAGGCCTCCTCTGGGTGAGTGGGAGTGGGGCGTAATCTAACACGCTGGACCAGTGCTGGTTGGTTAGAATTCACATGTCTTCGAAGTTTTTGGCTGTAGGATATGCCGGTTTCCTCATGATGTCTTCTTTCACCATTTTCAGAGCAGTGGTGATGAATTTAGTGACACAAAATAAAGTGCCTGATGGGGTTCGAACCTACTACCTACAACTTGCAAGTCGCGGCTTATACCACTGCTAAAATAATCAGTTATATTAAAAATACCTCTTCTATTGAGTTGACGATACCGTTGGCACATCGATAGCTGTGATGAGTGTCCCGGGTTCGATAAAAAAAATGTTTGTAATGTCCACAGGTACTTGTTCTGGGGTCTGGTTGTTTGGGTTAGTTTCTTCTTCTTCTTCAGCCTATAGATGTCCACTGCTGGACAAAGGCTTTCCACGCTGACCGGTCTTGTGCTGCCCACATCCATAGGCTTCCCATGACCTTCACCAGGTCATCGGTCCACCTTGTTGGGGGCCTCTTTACGCTGCGTCTTCCAGTACGTGGCCGCCACTCCACCTTACTTATTGCCCCATCGGCCGTCAGTTCTACGAGCAATGTGCCCTGCCCACTGCCACTTAAGTTTAGCGACTCGCAGAGCTATGTCGGTGACTTTGGTTCTTCTGCGGATCTCCTCATTTCTGATTCGGTCACGCAGAGAAACTCTGAGCATAGCTCTTTGCATTGCCCTTTGTGTGACTCTGAGCCTTCGTATGAGGCCCATTGTGAGAGTTAATTTAAATGTTTATCTATACTAATATATAAAGCTGAAGAGTTTGTTTGTTTGTTTGTTTGTGGGCGCTAAGCTCAGGAACTACTGGTCCGATTTGAAAAATTCTTTTTGCATTGGATAGCCCATTAATCCAGGAAGGCTTTAGGCTATATAACATCCCGCTATGACCAATAGGAGCAGATCAATAACAAAAAATATTGCGAAAACGGGAGCTAACGCAGCCATACTTATTGCCAATAGGAGCTGAGCATGACTAATTCTACGCGAACGAAGTCGCTGGCGGCCGCTAGTAATTTATAAAATGTTTTTTTTTTTTTTGTTACATTGAGGCAATTAGGTTATCACATTAATTTAAACCACGTATTCTACATTACGATTTTTTTAAACGATGAAACAAATGCCATGACTAGAATGTTGATTGTTATTAATTGTGTATGTTTAACGCAGTTAAGCATAATTAATACGTATACCAATTAATATTATTGTTGTCGCGAAACCTATTTTTTCGTTTTAATATTTAACAACATTGTACTTAATTGTTCATTATTTGGTGGTACCAACACAATAAAATTTGTGTTGAATTGTTGATATCATTGGCTAGCACGTGCCTTATACCTCATCAATGGACTTTTTTCTTTCTAAAATGAAAGAAAAAAGTCCATTGATGAGGCTATTAATTTAGTTCGAAGCATTCGGCTACCTATCTATTTTTAGCAAAATAATATTTAGTTTTTTTATTGATAACGACTTGTAATGAACACTAAATTATTTAATGGTATAACGTAATCGCCAATCTTTATACTTTCGTTTAAATGCATAAATGATAAAAGTTTTTTCTGTAAGTTTTCTTTCTACAAACAATTTTTAACCGACTTCAAAAAGGAGGAGGTTACTCAATTCGACCGTATATATGTTTTTTTTTTTATGTTTGTCGCGCATAACTTCGTCGTTTATGAACCGATTTTAATAATTCTTTTTCTGTTGGAAAGAAGACGTTGACGTGTTTGATAGTGGAAGACCAGAGAGAAAAAAGGGGAACTTTCAAAAATTGTAGGGGCGACTATTGCATTTCTTAGCATTTTCATTAAGTATTTTAAAGCACTACAATTTAATAAAGTTCTGGAGTAGATCTGATGATGGAGCCGGGAGACAGTCGAAGGAACTCCTCAACAATTCACAGCAGCTACCTTGTGTTTGAGCTCGATTAATTTGTATTGATAAGAATTTTACACCTAGATGGGTTGTGACTGTCATAAGAGCTCTTATGATGAAGACAAAGGCTAGTTTCGGGAACTCCTCAACGGTTTACAGTAGCTACTTTGTGGTTGGACTTAATTCATTTATATTGATGAGACCTTTACACCCATTGGGTTAAAATAATGGTCTGCAGTAAATTTGATGATGAAGACCATAGGCAGTTGAGGGAATACATACGGGTAAAAATTAAAATAAATAAAATTACGTCCTTTTCGGATGCAACTGAATACATAGTACTTTTAACAACTAAAAAGTATAAAATAAAAACTTTTTTACAAAAAAAAACAACCGACTTCCAAAAACCACTACAAAGTGAAAAATAACTAATTTCGGAAGTCGGTGTCAAAAACGAATATACAAAACCAAAGACACCGACTTCCGAAATTAGTTATTTTTCACTTTGTAGTGGTTTTTGGAAGTCGGTTGTTTTTTTGTAAAAAAGTTTTTATTATACATAAATCACATTTGTTTTAAATAGCTTAGTTTAACGTTTCCTATCCCATGTTGTTCGCAAACTAAAATCAATTTCCGTGAACTAATAACAAACTAAACTAATAAACTAATAAGCTAGTGTGTTTTACCATCATCGATTGCATCACTGCATACCAACGCGACTAGTTTATAGCAATGTATTATAATATGTGAAATAGAACGTTACATTTTATTAGCCTTTAATATGAATTAGTTCTGATAATTGGTCTGCATTTAAATGAATTGCGTATATAATAAATAAAACCCTGTTCGACCAATAAGGATAATAAAGGTTAGGTAAACACATGACCAATCCACCATGAAATAATCTTTTTTTTTTCCCGGAATTAATTCCAACTGCCCCAAAATTTGGTAATTTTTAAAAAGTGACAATACCAATTTCCACGGTAGAATGAGCGATGCGACCGCGTGCCGGGTGCCCTGCCCCCCTTCGCCAGGGCATATGTATTAAGTTACCTCTTTGCAAAATAATTTTTTTTTTTTAGGGGGAATTATTTTTTAAGTTTAGTCCGGCTTTGTAGGCATTAGTAGAATCAGTTATCGATACCTAACAATGCCTTAACGAATCGGGTAGGGTTTTCATAACATACTGTATATTTCAACCAATGGAACTTAGACTTAGCTTATATCGTAGCTAAGGCGGAGTGGGAATGTTGTAGGTTAATTTTATAAATGTCAACCTCTGCGAGCTACAATTCTTTTAAAAAACAATCAATCAAAACTTTCATAGTAATTCAGTTTATGCTTTGTTTGGGTTCATTTTAATACACCTAGGTGTATTAAAATGCCAGTTATGGGTTGCGAAGTGTATTGACTATGATTGTACATTCGAAAGTAGGCGATGACAAGTAGAATATAGCTGATGTCAAACTGAAGTCTACCCTTATGTCCACGAAATTCGTGTCGCACACACAGCAACACCACTAAAGTTATTTCACGAAGTCCTTGAAGTGCTCGTTGCAATTGTCGCTGTAGAAGTTCTCGATTATCGCTTCATCGTCAAATGCAGACTGACTCCTCGCTTTTTTGCTTTTGTGATATGGCATCTCGTAGTTGACATTAGAGGCCGTGACTACTTAACCGGACTTTCCTATGGATGCCTTAAATACAAATAAGGCCTCCAGCCAGGGGCACTTAGAAAACTAAAGTAAACCTCCTCGGTCGGATTTCCTCGGTGGTAGGCATAACATCGGCTGCCGGCGGAAGTTACCACCCACCAGACAAAGTCTTGCCGCCAAGCGATTCGTCGTGTTCCGGCATGATGTCTGGTGAAGCCGTACGGAGGACGGGTCTGAGCAGTTGTGTTGCGATGTGTGGCGGGTACGATGCGCTAAATGGTGTTGTGTCGGGAGTTTGGTCGCGGAGAGTCTCCACATCAATCTCCCTCTAGCGCCGCATCATTTGGTCGTGTTGGTCTTGGGTTTAACATTGCATCACCTCGCTCAACTGCCGTCATCCTTACTATTCCGAAGTTTTTTAAGTGAATAGGCTTAATAAACTAGTGCGCTTTACCATCAACGATTGCATCACTGCTTACCATCAGGCGGGATTGCAGTCAAGCACTAGATTAAATTATTTAAAAAAAACTAAAGCTAAGGTGCGACTACGCATTAAGGGCACCCGCTGCGGGGTACGAACCTCAGCTTAGGGCGTCGCTAGAGAGGACAGCAAGGCACGGCTGGCGCTCAGTCACGCCGCTTTATATAAGCAAGCACATCGAATGTTCGAGATCTATCTAGAGGTAAAAATAATAACGCTCAATTCTACAGTACGTTCTTAATTACAGCAAGCAAGTAGTTACAGGTACTTCACAGGAGACTAAGTTCTAGTAATTTCGGTGTCGACCTTCCGTTGTCAATATTGATGAAAGCTTTATCTTCAGAAAGGTCAACTTAGGCCTAGAATAGCATTTTCAGATCGTACTTCTACAATTCGTAGGTGGCTTAAAAGTTACATAAGATATGGCACGCAATATTGAACCTTATGTCATTGGCACAAGGTGCATTCATAACACTATCTCAACAAAATCTTTACGCACAAAAAAGCAACTTATGTCCCAAAAAATAGCCACAAAAAATCAGATTTATTTTGTTAATAATGTCATAAGCCCACAGCTAATTAATCCTAGTAACAAAACACCAGAGGTACAATTTTCATAATTTTCGAAACGTTCACAGTGCACAGGGCAATTCTCGAATTTTGAAGATTGTTCTTATACTGATCTCACTTCCAATCTGTCAAAAACACTTCATTTTCCTACCTTTTGACTTGTTTTTGAAATTTGTTTCTTATCGAAATGAAACTGCGATGAAATTTCGAGAATTTTCCTTCTGATTTTCCATTGAATCCGAGATCGCGTTTACAAAGGCATCTATTATGTTTATTTTAATATTCAAGACAATAAATTGCTGCATGTTATTCTGTAACTAGTATCAAGGTTAGCCCCCAGGGACAATAAAAGTAAAATTCGTGTTACTGGCAATATGGTGAAGTAAATAAAATTGAGTTCATAACTTGATTTGCTCAAGGTCACTCAAAGGGCAATCGAGAGGGCTATACTTGGAATTTCACTGCGTAATCAAATCAGAAATGAGGAGATCCGCAGAAGAGCGACAGTACCAACATAGCCCGATGAATTGCAACACATAAGTGGCACCGATGCCTTTGACGCCTAGGTACGTGACGGGTAGGCTCCCGACAAGGTAGACCCTTGACCTGGTGAAGGTGGCGGGAAACCGATGAAATGTCCAGTCCTCACAGAGATCCTTGAGAGAGGCCTATGTCCAGCAGCGGATGTCTTTTTTTATAAATTACTAGCTTTCCGCCCGCGGCTTCGCTCGCGTGGAGTTCGGTTATATCGCGCTTTTCAGATTTCCCTCGGGAACATCATATTTTTCCGGGATAAAAGGTAGCCTATGTTCTTTCTCAGGGTCCAAAGATTGTCTGTGCCATATTTCATTAAAATCGGTTGAGAGGTTTGAGCGGGAAAGCGTAACAGACAGACAGACAGACAGTCAGACTGACAGACAGACAGACAGAGTTACTTTCGCATTTATAATATTAGTATGGATAAACTAGCGTTTGACCGCAATCCCGCCTGATGATAAGCAGTGACGCAATCGTTGATGGTAAAGCGCACTAGTTTATTAAGAGCCTATTCACTCTAGCCACTCAAATTGTAGTCCGACGGAAACACCGCCGCTGGCAAATTGTTCCAGTCCCTCGATGTACCTACGCGGTATAAAGGAGGAAGCGAACCGCTTCATCCGGATGGTAGTGGTGTTAACAACGTAAGGGTGGAAACTCGCCGTACGACGGGTCGTCCGATGGTGGAACGGAGATGAGGGAATTAGATAATGCTATTCCCTCGTACACTCCCCAAAATGCATCCTATAGAACAAAGAGAGGCTGGCTACTCTACGCCTGTGCTCTAGGCTTTGGAGACCATCTCGAGTTAAATCAGGGTCACCAAACAGCCTCTTCGCACGCCTCTCCACTGAATCCAAAGTGGCCAGGTGACACTTAGCAGCACCAGCCCAAATGTGGCTGCAGTACTCCACACACGAACGGACCTGTGCTTTGAACAACATTAGAAGCTGCCCTGGTGTGAAGTATTGCCGGACCTTTGCGATAATGATTTGTCTTTCGGCTGAAATAATGATGATGATGACTTATTGCGATATTATTTCTAGCTATCGAGCTAGAGTAGATATGAGTAGGTCTGCACGAAGTTAGGCTAAATTTATCCCTACGAACTTTGGTTAAAATAAGCTTTCAATAAACGTGTTACTTAATTTGCTGAACTTTTAAAATTTTTATAACAAGATAAAACCGGAACTGTCTATTTTAAGACTACTTCGACCGTTTATAAGGTTTCTTAGCTCGATAAAAAAATCGGTACCCTTTTACGATCACTTTATTGTCCGTCCGTCTGTCTGTATGTCAAGACTATTTTTCTCAGAAACGCGAAGATATGTCAAGCTGTAATTTGTATCTAATAATCAAGTCTACTGCCCCTTACTGCTGCGAAAAAATCAAACAGCTTCCGTGGCGTAGCGGAAGCGGACGCGGCCGCTGCGCAAGGTGGCGCGGATTCGATCCCCGCACAGTGCAAGTATTTGTATGCATGAATATGAATATTTGCACTGGTCTGGTCGTGCCTCGGAAAGCACGCTAAGCCGTTGGTCCCGGTTGCCATACGAACATCTAGTGGCAGTCGTTACGGTTCGTTGGAGCCGTCAAAAGTCCAACAATTGGTCTAACTGCAATGCTTCGATGTCGCCTTCGGGTTGTGGAGGTCAGACGGCAGTCGCTTCACGGAAAATGTCGAAGTTTAGCCATATCAGCAGTTGGACTGGTAAAGCGGACCCCAGACTTCAAAGCTGAAAAGGCTTCACATGCGACTGGGATTAACGCTGGGATGATGATGATGAATCAAGTCTACTGACCCTTGCTGCTGCGAAAAAATCAAACTTCTAAACCAAAACAGTCAAAAGGTACAGCAGTTTTTGCCGCAAAATTTCCACACTGGCAAGGGAAACAAAACCTACAGAGCACTTACCGTGAACTCAAAATCTTGAAATTTGGTACGAAGCCGAAGAACATGTTTAGCACAGATAAATTTAGTACAGTTTTATTAGTAACGCTTGGTGCGTGAGTTCAACTCGCAACTTGGCCGGCTTATGTTTAAAATATTTACCAGTGGAAACTTGTAAGTGGCTTTGAATATGCTTATTGTTTAAGGACCCTCTTTGTGTTACCTAGTACCTATCCACAGGTTTCGACCTGGCTTAAGCCTCAGTCTCCCACATTATTCTAATATACCTATATTAATAGCCTGTTACTAAGCAATTGTTAGCTTTTTATTATTGTGGTGAGATTTTTTTTATTATTCATCATCATCATCTCAGAGTTAATCTCAGTCGTATCCGAAGCTTTTTTTAGTTTTGGATCCGCTTTACTAGTCTAACTGCTGATTTTAGCTAAACTTCGATATTTTCCGTGAAGCGACTGCCGTCTGACCTCCACAACCGGAAAGGGATATCGAAGTATTGCAGTTAGACCAATTGTTGGACTTTTGAGGGCTCCAACAACCCGTAACGACTGCAATTAGATGTTCATATGGCAACCGGGTCCAACGGCTTAACATGCTTACCGAGGCACGACCAGACCAGTGCAAATATTCATATTCATGCATACAAATATTTGCACTGCGCATTTTTTACCCGACTACGGCAAAGCAAAAGGAGGGTTATGATTTTGACAGGCTATGTATGTATGTATGTATGTATGTATGTATGTATGTATGTATGTATGTTCATCTGTTCCCTCGTAACTTCTAAACTACTTATCAGAATTCGACAAATGACATATCATTAGAAGCGTCTTAATTGTCCGCTGGTTATAGGCTATATAGGGTTTCACAAACTGTAATGTGGCGCCCTCTATCGGACAAAACATACAGAGTAAAAAAATAAAGTTAAGATAAATATGCCGTGTATGGTATCATTTTAAAGCGTTTTACTTGTACATTTTGAATATATATATATTACTAGCATTTGCTTGTGACTTTACCTGTATTCATGGGCTGATTGCATATAATTCACATCTTTTCGTTCATAGCTTCTTTACTACTTATCAGAATAAGACCACTGCAGTACCATTAGAAGGGCCTTGATATTCTGTTGGTTATGAGCTATAAAGCTTGTCACCAAATTTAGTATTGCGCCCTCTAGCGGACAAAAAGGTAAATATAAAATTAAAATAAATATACCGTGTTTGGCATCAATTGAAAGAGCTTCACGAGTACTTTATGTTGGTACATAATTACAGGAATGCTTTTTAGTTCATCAATTTAGCTTTTGTTAATATTATGCGCCACAACTACCTACACTTTAACACCAAAATAGTACAAATAATAAAAAGTAAAAAAACTAAAACCCAACTACGACAAAAAACGACGCTGAAAAAGTATAAAACAAGATTTTCAGAATACTGCACTAAACAAAGTTGCTAATTTTTTGCTAGTTTTCAAGTTTGGAAAGGCGTAGTCACACGTTACATATACCTACCGTAGCACTTTGACAACGTGTGACTGCGGTTTTCCAAACATGAAAATTAGCAAAAAATTAGCAACTTTGTTTAGTGCAGTATTCTGAAAATCTTGTTTTATACTTTTTCAGCGTCGTTTTTTGTCGTAGTTGGGTTTTAGTTTTTTTAGTTTTTATTTTATTATATTTAACTATAAATACAAAATGAGACAAAATTATGGTTAAAACGGCGAGTTGTAAGTTCCTCGAATATAAAATAATATGGAGGTTTTCTTACATTATTTTTCTTAACGGTTATGATAGCAGTAGTGCTGAAATTATTCACAAAAATGAAAGCGCCTTCTTGGTACTGCTTGATATTCAAATATATAACTAGAAATAAAGCGCTCATATTCCAAAATTCCAGGACGGCACATCTTGAAACCGAAAAAAAAGGAATTATGATGACGCGTTTTAATAATGTAGAGCTTGGCCTTACATTATTTTATGATCAGAAAGATGTTTCGAACTTGTTCGTATTTTACAGTCTTAGGATCGTGGGTTTTAGTCAGTAAAAGTCTGACACGTCCTTCCGCTCCGCCCAGAGCGGGAGAAGTCATTTGATGATTTACCATCCCAAAGAAAAAAGGATCTCTTTTTATCGTATATTTACTACTGGACTTTCTATCTTAGTTTATAGTCCATCTGTTACTGCCCCAGTTAAATTCCTAAGACTAAACTTTATGAGGACAGTAATCAAAATATTAGATCGAAGATCTTACTCGAGAACTTTCGGAATATTGAGTTTGAAAGTATTTCAGGCTTGTACGAAAGTTTGATTTGATTTTGATGCCGCCCGTAGGCAAGAGCGATAAGGTGTTGATTGGAAATCGAGGGATGTGAACTTCTTAAATGGTAAAAATATTTTTAATAAGAATTAAATAATGACTAACAACTTGAGTAATAGCCCAGTGGTAACGGGCAGCGACTTACAAGTCGCAGGTTCGAACCCAGTCAGGTAATTTAATTTGTCTTAATTATTTCCATCATCATTTTTAGAGCAGTGGGCTCTAAAAATGATGATGGAGAACGTCGTGAGGAGCCCGCCATTTTTTTTAAATTATAAACTAATTCTTGACCGCATTCCCACCTGATGGTAAGCAGTTATGCAATCGTTGATGGTAAAGCACGCTAGTTTATTAAGAGCCCATTCACCCTTGCCTTGAAGACAATTCAATTGTAGTCCGACGGAAACACCGCCGCTGGCAAATTGTTCCAGTCCCTCGATGGACGCGGTACAAAAGACGTCGACGGTGGTGGTGTTAACAACGTAAGGGTCGATCATGCAATTTTCTTGCACACTTTACAAAAGAGACATCTAGGGAGACGGAAATCGTTTTCCCATTTTTCTCGAGGGCCTCGCCCCACAAGTGAGTGGCATGCGCTAGTAGGTCCCTAGTTATTTTTTATTTGCACATTTCTTTTTTTCCACAAGCACATCAATAACGAATACTATATAATAAAACAATGTTTTTTATTAAGTATAGTGGTTGTTTCATAAAAAAATACTTAAATTATAGCTAGTTAAAGCTAAATAACTGAGTAACTATGTATTACTATACATATGTATATGTATGTATAAGAAGAACGGGCAAGAAGTTCCAAAGTCACTCTTGAATAAAGATATGTTTACAAAATCCTGGCTGTATTTTTCTTGTTGTTTCTGTATGTGAGAACATTTACCTACCTAGATCATATATACTTAAACTACATAAGTAAGTTGAGGTAAATAGGTGATATTAATATTGTATCAGGTAACAGGTAATTCAGTCTGGTGCGTTTGCAACCATGCTAAAACGCGTATTTTACTTACGAAACATCTACACAAATATATAGAGCTGAAGAGTTTGTTTGTTTGAACGTGCTAATCTCAGGAACCACTGGTCCAATTTAAAAAAAATCTTTTTGCGTTTGATAGCTCATTGATCCAGGAAAGCTTTAGGCTATATAACATCACGCTGCGACCAATAGGAGCCAAGCGTTATAACTAACTACACGCGAACGAAGTCGCTGGCGGCCGCTAGTATAAAATAAACAAAAACCGGCCAAATGCGAGTCGGACTCGCACACCGAGGGTTCCGCTGTACAAACGTAGCGGTTTACAATTTATGACGTACTAGCTTTCCGCCAGCGGCTTCGCCCGCGTGGAGTTCGGTTATATCGCGCTGTTTAAATTCCCCTCGGGAACATCAAATTTTTTCCTGGATAAAAGGTAGCCTATGTTCTTTCTCAGGGTCTAAAGATTGATTGTCTGTGCCAAACTTCATCAAAATCGGTTGAGAGGTTTAGGCGGGAAAGCGTAACAGACAGACAGACAGACAGACAGAGTTACTTTCGCATTTATAATACTAGCATTGATTTAGAATTTTTCACAGTTTAGAGGCAATTAGATTTAAGAAGTGTTTGATATGAATTTCAACTTTAATATCTCTACGCGTTCATGTGAAAAAGGGTAGGTAGTAAGTTTATAATTATTAAAAAAATATTTTATGTCATGTAAGCAAAAATAATATTTTAATATTTTATGTAACTTCAAATTTATCATTTCACAATTTTTCCTTTATCTGTCTGTACTATAATATAACGTTGCTTCGTGCCGAATTTCAAGATTCTGAGTTCACGGGAAGTACCTTGTAGGCAAAGAGATTTAAGATATATAGAGAGGGCACGTGTCAAAATGGCATAGAAAAACTGTGATCCCATGGCTCAGTTCCGCCATCTAGTACAATATAGCAAAATTAGATCGACAATTGGAGACATCAAATAGTAATAAAAACTTTTTTTACAAAAAAACAACCGACTTCCAAAAACCACTACAAAGTGAAAAATAACTAATTTCGGAAGTCGGTGTCTTTGGTTTTGTATATAATTTTTTGACACCGACTTGGGACCATCTTGGGAACGTCTTCTTTCCAACAGAAAAAGAATTATCAAAATCGGTTCATAAACGACGAAATTATACGCGAACAAACATAAAAAAAAGCATATATACGGTCGAATTGAGTAACCTCCTCCTTTTTGAAGTCGGTTAAAAATGAAATAAGTTTATATAAAATATATTCAGCTATTGCCCGGTAGGTGGCCAGTGTGGTCTATGTTGCCAGATCCGATTTAATACCCTAGTATAGTTCAAATCGGGTAAATAAATATTGAAAAGTAAATAAATTAAGTGAAACTTGTCTTGTACAAACAAAAACTGTTTTAGAATTTTATTCGCTACTATTCATTTACCGTGACACCGTCTATTGGCATTTTAGATGTTTTATGCTTACGAATTATTTTAACGCTCAGTTTATTGCGATTTTTGAGTGTAATAGACCTTTTAGGCCATAAAGCGCATTTTGTTTTGCAATTTTCGTTTGCATTTCGTTTTTAGCAAAATTATTCTTTTTACACGTTTGTTTGCAAATATTTTTAAATGGCAATGCAAAAAACTGTGGTAGGGTTTGTATCATTTCGATATAAAGTTATCGATAATATTCAAAGAAGTTACTACGACGATGTTTTCTCGCATTATGATAGCTTGAAACAAAAAATTAGGAAGCAGAATAATTATGGGTAATTTCAAGTTTACAAGTTTCTTATTTATATAATTCTTTTAATATAATAGGCGTTAAAGTTTAAAATTGCCGATTAGTACTGAAAATCTAAATAATTGCTTATTTTTAAATTTTTAAATAATTCATTTATAATCAATATATAGGAAGGTCGTTTATGCCTTTGTGATAGAACTCTGAGGATCTAGACTGCACAAACTGTGTGAAAGCAGAACTGCCTCCTGGGAAGAAAACTTCTTGTCACGTAGATAATTGTCCAAATCACGACAAAAATGGTAGTCTGCTGGAGCAAGACCTTTACAAGATTCGTACGCCATTATCTTTAAAAACGGCAAAAAATCACGGTTATTGTATGGGAGCCCGCCTTCAGTATTTATTTTATTTTAATTATTTATTTGTAATTTGAATATATAACCAAATATTCTGTGAACATTTTAAGCGTCTATCTGTTTCCGTTATTAATATGGAGCAAAAAACGGCAAAAATTCACGTTTGTTGTATGGGAGCCCCCTTAAATATTTTATTATTTTTATTCTTAGTACTTGTTGTTATAGCGGCAACAGAAATACTAACACAATCTCTGGAAATTACAACTATCTCGCTATTACGGTTTATGAGATACAGCCTGGTGACAGACGGACAGACGAACAGAGAAGTCTCATGAATAGGGTTCGTTTTACCTTTTAGGTACGGAATCCTCAAAATCACAAAGTAGCTCGCAATCATTGTACTACATATACGTACCTACATATTTTATGAATATATTTCATTATAAATAAGTTATGTAATCTATGTACTTATCCACTTAACCGTAAATTTTATTCCAATTTTTACGGTTAAGTAGAAAAGTACTGAAATTAATAACTTACTATTTCATTTCTAATACAAGGTACCGATTCTTTGTTTTTTTAAATTTGATCGACAAGTCTTTCCAAAGTAGATAACTTCTCTTTTAAAATGCACTGAGCATAATTTCGACGAATGAGACGGAAGCCAATTTTCTTCTCTACGGTCTATCTGGACAAATCGTATCCACTTTTTCCCTACGACATTATTTTTATTCGGAAACCAAAAATAACAAAAACCTATATAAATGAATAGTAATTGTTCATTCAATTTTGTTTATTAATATGATATGATTATGTTTAAATAGAGTTAATAATAAATAAACTTGAAATATAGTAATATTTTAAGTTTATTTAGCTATATTTTAAATGTCAATAAAATACAACAAAATGTATTCATCTTAATAAGTATTATCGATAACTAAATCGATAAACAACATTACTACATCTCTACAAGAAAATAGTAAAACTACTCAACAATAGAGGGCGCTTATTACAATAATGGAAAATTTTCTAGAACTGAGATTTTTTTTTAATTTGAATTGCAGACGAAATATAAATAATTCATAGAAAAACATTCCGAAGTTAGGTCCAGTCGTTTTACTATAACGAGATGTACAGTAACACAAAGCGCAACATGGCATATTTCCTTAGAAAATGTTTATTCTTGGTGGACACAAATTACGTCCTGACGCGCAGACTAGACTGAGCGACTTTTAACCAAGTCAATAAAAGTATTGGCTTACGATTTTGTTCGTGATGTCCTGTCTATTGTAAATATAATTTTAATGTCTTTGCTTGTAGGTTTTGATTCCCTAGCGTGTGACGGAAATTCGTCTAAGGTTAGGTATAAACTGCTGTATCTTTTGATCGCTTTAACTTAGAAGTTTGATTTTATCACTGCTTAAAGGGACAATAGACCTAGGTATTTGGTAAAAATTTCAATTTGATACCTTTATTAGTTCGTGAGGAATAAGGTAGTAAGTTTCATTTTATTAAAATATGTTTATTATATTATATAACTAAAAAAATGTGATTTTCGCAATTTTTCCTATATTTGCATTATATGGCAATCCTTCATGCCAAATTTCAAGATTCTGAGTTTACGGGAAGTATCCTGTAGGTTTTGATTCCTTGCGAGTGTCGAAAATTTGTTGAAAATATCGACATATCGGCTGTATCTTTTGATTGGCTTGGCTTAGAAGTTTGATATTTTCACAGCTTAAAGGGACAATAGACCTAGGTATTTGGTATACATTTCAATTTGATAACTTTATTCGTTCGTGAGAAATAAGGTAGTGAGTTCCATTTTATTAAAATATGTTCATTATATTATATAACTAAAAAAATGTGATTTTCGCAATTTTTCCTATATTTGCATTATATGACAATCCTTCATGGCAAATTTCAAGATTCTGAGTTTACGGGAAGTATCCTGTAGGTTTTGATTCCTTTGCGAGTGTCGAAAATTTGTTGAAAATATCGACATATCGGCTGTATCTTTTGATTGGCTTGGCTTAGAAGTTTGATATTTTCACAGCTTAAAGGGACAATAGACCTAGGTATTTGGTATAAAATTCAATTTGATAACTTTATTCGTTCGTGAGAAATAAGGTAGTAAGTTCCATTTTTACCCGACTACGGCAAAGCAAAAGGAGGGTTATGATTTTGACAGGCTATGTATGTATGTATGTATGTATGTATGTATGTATGTATGTATGTATGTATGTATGTATGTATGTATGTATGTATGTTCATCTGTTCCCTGGTAACTTCTAAACTACTTATTCGAATTCGATAAATGACATATCATTAGAAGCGTCTTAATTGTTCGCTGGTTATAGGCTATATGGAGTTTCACAAAATCTAATGTGGCGCCCTCTAGCGGACAAAACATACAGAGTACAAAAATTAAGTTAAGATAAATATGCCGTGTTTGGTATCATTTGAAAGCGCTTTACTTGTACATTTTGAATATATATATATTACTAGCATTTGCTTGTGACTTTAGCTGTATTCATGGGCTGATTGCATATAATTCACATCTTTTCGTTCATAGCTTCTTTACTACTTATCAGAATAAGACCACTGCAGTACCATTAGAAGGGCCTTGATATTCTGTTGGTTATCTATGCTAATATATAAAGCTGATGATTTTGTTTGTTTGTTTGTTTGTGCGCGCTAATCTCAGGAACTACTGATCCGATTTGAATTTTTTTTTTTGCGTTGGATAGCCCATTAATCCAGGAAGGCTTTAGGCTATATAACATCACGCTGCGACCAATAGGAGCGGAGCATAATTAATTCTACGCGAACGAAGTCGCTGGTGGCTGCTAGTGAGCTATAAAGCTTGTCACCAAATTTAGTATTGCGCCCTCTAGCGGACAAAAAGTTCTATGATAATATAAAATTAAAATAAATATACCGTATTTGGTATCACTGGAAAGAGCTTCACGAGTACTTTATGCTTGTACATAATCCCGAGTAATGCTTCGTAGAAATTTGAATGTAAACCAGGATTTGGTAAACGGAGCGATGGGAGTGGTGAAGACCTTCGAATGGCCTGCTCTTCTGCGCGATCAGTTGGAACAGGGAGAACAGCCTAGCGCTGTCATACAATTTGACGACGCATCCATAAAAGCAGATATTAACGGACTTATCAGAATCGAGCATTGCCTCACTGAATTTGACGGCTTGAGGGGGTCTGGGAAAATTCAGCGTAAAATGCCCCCGCTGATTCTTTCTTGGGGTTGTACTGTACATAAATTACAAGGTTGTACTCTAGATAAAGCAGTTATCGATCTAGGAAAGTCATTGTTTGCTAAAGGACAGGCCTATGTCGCTCTCAGTAGAATCAAAACCATAGAGTGATTGTTTATAACTGCCTTGGATCATAATAAATTACTTAAAAATCCACATGACAGTCGATCTTTACCAGAATTACATAGATTAAGAAATCTTCCCAGGTCCTCTCAATATAAGAAACATCCAATTTATTTATACTTACTAACGACCTCATCCACTAATTCATGACCCATTCGCTGCCATCGACGCAAATGTGCGTCGCTACTACGAAATACTGGAAGCTTCATACGGGGAAACCATTGCTATACGCGCTACGATCCACGTGCTACGAAATAGTAAAATAGGACATCTCTACATATTACTATGCGCCGATACATAAGTCAAAAGAGATGTCGTGTGTTAACTACCTAGTTTTTAGTTCGTCATTTTAACTTTTGTTAATATCACAGTATAAAATACATACAGTAGGTTGACGCCTTTGATCTCGTGTAAAATGCCCACATCGTCTAAACAGTAACGCATCGGCCAGGGTTGTCACAAATAAACAATATTTATGAAATTATTGCAGATCAACATCGATAGCTGTATTATATTTAATTAATTTGCTATTTTTACTACGGAAACAACTCGAGACAGATTTAAGTTATTTAGATGGCATATTCGTAAGCAGCACCCCAATCCACCTCGGAATACAACTCATATCACTCACCCATATGACCCATATCATATTAATATACATTTAAATTGGCGTCCGCCATCTTGGATTTCAAAAAGGGCCTTTTTCGTAACAAACACCCCAATTATACTCAAAATTGACACTCATATCAAATTATAAAAAAAATTACGTCCGCCATTTTGGATGTCAAAAAGGATGACTTTTTCGTGACAAGTAATCCAATTATACTCAAAATTGACACTCAAATCAAATTATAAAACAAACAAATAAAAAAACGAACACGTGTTAGTCCTTAATGATAGATACCGAGCTACGAACATCGTTTTGTTTGCAGCTCGGGTGCCGCTTACCCGCGTCTCGTCCCTCACAAGCCGCACGATTGCTCTGTCTAGACGTCTTCGTCGGACGACTGTATGATTTTTAGACTGTGTTAATATTATGCGCCACAAATACACTTTAACACCAAAATAGTACAAATAATAAAAAGTAAAAAAAACTAAAACCCAACTACGACAAAAAACGACGCTGAAAATGTATAAAACAAGATTTTCAGAATACTGAACGGAACATATATATATGCAATATTCACCAAGTAGAGATAAATTTTCGTGTTTGGAAAGGCGTAGTCACACGTTCTCAAGGTGCTACGGTAGGTAGGTATGTATATATGTATGTAACGTGTGACTACGTCTTTCCAAACATGAAAATTTATCTCTACTTGGTGAATATTGCATACTTTAGAATAGTATTGTATGACATTATTGTCAATTTACAACGAAGGCATCTTGGTAGAGTCTACTTTGCCCATTTACTTGCAACTACATTAGCAACTTTGTTCCGTTCAGTATTCTGAAAATCTTGTTTTATACTTTTTCAGCGTCGTTTTTTGTCGTAGTTGGGTTTTAGTTTTTTTACTTTTTATTATATTAAAATATGTTTATTATATTATATAAGTAAAAAAATGTGATTTTCGCAATTTTTCCTATATTTGCATTATATGACAATGCTTCATGCCAATTTTCAAGATTCTGAGTTTACGGGAAGTATCCTGTAGGTTTTGATTCCTTTGCGAGTGTCGAAAATTTGGTGAAAATATCGACATAATCGGCTGTATCTTTTGATTGGCTTGGCTTAGAAGTTTGATATTTTCACAGCTTAAAGGGACAATAGACCCGAGTATTTCATGTGAATTTCAGCTTGATACGTCCACGCGTTCTTGAGATAAAGGGTGGTGACAGACAGACAGACAGACAGACAGACAGACGGACAACAAAGTGATCCTATAAGGGTTCCGTTTTTTCCTTTTGAGGTACGGAACCCTAAAAACGACGTGAGTTATTAAGCTACCGGGAAGCGAGCGGGTTCTGGTATACCAGTAAATTTAGTTGTCATTGCACGTCACAGTTTGTCTTAAATTTATCAACATTATATTCCGAATTGTAACGTTTTTCTACAAATAAATCACGAAAATATAAGAATACAGTAGGCACACCTGTTGAAAATAAATTTTCATTACAATATTTGCCAAAAACTCTCGCTCACGTAGGTACAGTCTCGAGCACCAATTTGTCAAGGTATGACGACTTTTAACTATGATTTTTTCGTGAAATAATAAATACAAAGCTGTACTTAATACGAGACATTACCTCATCATCTACCTACACGTTTCCCGAAATGTTGGGAACAGCTTCTAATTTGACTGGATTTAGCTGAATATCATTTTTTTTAAATAATTATAAACTAGTGTTTGACTGAAATCCCGCCTGATGGTAAGCAGTGATTCAATCGTTGATGGTAAAGCGCACTAGGTTATTAAGCCTATTCACTCAAAAAAACAGAGTGAATAGGAAGGAAGACGGCAGTTGAGCGAGGTGATGCAATGTTTAATCCAACAACACGACCAACGATGTTGCACCAGAAGATTGATCTGGAGACCCTCCACGACCAAACTCCCGATACAACAACATTTGGCGCATCGTATCCGGCACACATCGCAACATAATTGCTCAGACCCGTCCATCGTACGGCTTCACCAGACATCATGCCGGAACACGACGAATCGCTTGGCGGCATGACTTTGTCTGGTGGGCGGTAACTTATGCCGGCGGCTAATGTTGTTGCCTACCAGCGAGGAAATATTTAACCAATAATATTTTACCTCTGCAACCCTATAATTGGATAAAACGTAGCCCTTAGTAGGACTGGTTGTTAGCCTTCCGAACTAATGATGATCTGTAACGACTGTCTAACATCAACGAATGAAAAATGAGACTAACGTGCTTGTGCTTGCGTCTTGAAATGAAACCAAATCGTTTATTAAGCAAGTAGGATCACTGATCACTTTTACCCGTCATATTTTTTTAAACTAGCTGGAGCCGGCATTTCCTAACTACCTCTAAGAAAAAAAGCCGAAACAAACTCAGGGATCATCGTCTTTTTACAAGTCCAGACATTAAAAATTAAAATGTTTACAATGACAATATGTGTTTGCTTTGTACATAACAATCATTTTACGTGATTTAAAAAAAACAGTGGTTAAAATTTCATAATTGTAGCATAATTACGCATATTGCTTAATGACATTGCTTAGCAGAGCGAGCAGCTTAATCCCAAGTTTTATTGTCATCTAAATAATCTAAGATTTTATAATACCCCTTTTTGCAAAGTTTGGTCTTAATACAGCTTTTAAATCTTTTAATGGGTGAGTTTCGAATTGATATGTAAAGAGACCCATACACATACAAATCGCAACAATGTAGCTTAACTTGATCGATCGACTAGTACAGCTGTTATTATTTAACCACGGAAACCTCAGATTACGTAAATCAATGGAATTTTTTAAACTAGTGCTTGACTGCAATCCCGCCTGATGGTTAGCAGCGATGCAATCGTTGATGGCAAAGCGCGCTAGTTTTTTAAGACCCTACTTACTCAAAAAGAAACTGAAGGAATGGGAAGGAGAAGGCAATTGAGCGAGGTGATGCAATGTTAAACCCAACAAGACCAACGATGCTGCCCCAGAGGGAGATTGATCTGGAGACCATTTGTCATCGCCCCGGCACACATCGCAATACAACTGTTCAGACCAGTCCTTCTTACGGCTTCACCAGACATCAGCCGATGTTATGGCCTACCACCGAAAAGGATACACAAAATTTCAATGTAAAAAAGTAAATCGAATTTAACTAAAGCCGACCGTGACATACTTTTGCACGTAACTGTACAGGCGTACTTCATTTTTTTTTTCAATATAATTGAAGCACTGTAGTGTGAAATGTTCTAGATGGCGCTCAGTGGAGCTGAATGGGCCACTTTGGAGAACCAGTGAGGTATATTTTACGACCTTTATGAGCTTCAAGGTTATCTTCTGAATGGCGAGAAGTGATTTCGTATTATTAGGACGAGAAGTTATAAGGATTTTGTGGTACAAGTGTGTACGGAGGCGGTTTTTTAAAGAATTTTATTACATATACATATGTAGGTTTTTAGCTTGTAGCTTATTCCTTATATCTTTTATTATCTATTTTTATCTATTTTTACTTGTACTTTAACTGTTTTGACTTGTACCGTATGATTTACTTTGCCTTTACCCTATCTATTTTGACTTTTGGTCTATATATTCTGATTTGTATTCTATCTATTCTGACTTGTACACTATCTGTTTTGACTTATAGCCTAACTGTTTTCAACTGTACTCTATCTGTTTGTGTGAATTTCATTTTCTCAATTAGACTTGCAAGTTATCATTAATGAACGTCAATAACAGCACAACTACTTAAAAAGTTTATCAAAATCTGTATCATCATCATTTCAGCCGAAAAACGCCGACAGCTGGACACAGGCCTACCCAAGGATCTCCACGACGACTGGTCCTACGCCTAACACCGGTAAAATCTGTATATATTCAATAAAATCTAAATTGTTTATTGAATAAATAAACAGAAAGAACGAAAATAACAAAATTTTATCAAAACTCATTTGAAACTAATTCATCATTTGACATAAGTCCCCATGGGTGCCTAGCCAATCAGAAGCTTTAGAGTATCACCTGCTACGATCCTTGCATATACCCTTTGGCTCGTTTATGTTCATACAAATGATCACAATCGCACGACGGCTGCGAATACGATACACCTGACCTTTATTGATAACATAACCAATAAAGTTACTGCGCCCTCCTATTGCCTCCAGATATTTCCACTCAGCTCTACATTTTTTTGAGACTTATATTTTATTATAAGAACATTCCCAGTTTCATCTAAGTCTCGGTCTGTCAAAAATATTAAATATGTAATATAATTAATCTACATTTTTGATAAGTTTATGTTATTAATTGTCGTTGGGAGCCAAAGATGAGATTCTGATTAGATTTTAATTTTAATACCACAACACTATTCACCAGTTTTGTAGGCTAAACACCTTTGACAACTATGGCAACTTTGGATTCGGTGGAGAGGCGTGCCAAGAGGCTAATTGTCGACTCAGATTTAGTTCAAAACCGTAGCCAGCCTGTCGGTGTTCTACAGGATGCATTTTGGAGAGTGTGCGAGGGAATTCCATGACTTAATTCCCTCATCTTCGTTCCATCATCGGACGACCTGTCGTACGGCGAGTATCCATACTGATGTTGCTGAGACCACTACGATCCGGACGAAGCATTTCGCCTCGACTTTTATACCGCGTACATCGAGGGACTGGAATAATTTGTGAGCGGTGATGTTTCCATTTGACTAAAATTTAAGTGTCTTTAAGGCTAGAGTCAATAGGCTCTTAATAAACTGGCGCGCTTTACCATCAACGATTGCATCACTAATTACCATCATGCGGGATTGGGGTCAAGCACTAGTTTATAATTATAAAAAACTAGCGGCCGCCAGCGACTTCGTTCGCGTGGAGTTAGTTATGCTCCGCTCCTATTGGTCGCAGCGGGATGTTATATACGTCTGCGTTAGCTCCCGTTTTCGCAACATTTTTTCTTACTGCTCTGCTCCTATTGGTCATAGCGGGATGTTATATAGCCTAAAGCCTTCCTAGATTAATAGGCTATCCAACGCAAAAAGAATTTTTCAAATCAGACCAGTAGTTCCTGAGATTAACGCGCACAAACAAACAAACTCTTCAGCTTTATATATTAGTATAGATTAATAAGAAAAAAAGCATAGTCTGTATGAACTTTGACGTAATATTGACATTAAATACACATAGGACAAGTATCTATATTGAACACGTGTTAAATTACAGAAAATGTACATTTAACAAGTGATAAAACCTCATCATCATCATCTCAGCGTATAATCCCGGTTGCATCCGCGGCTTACGGAGCTCAAGGCCCGCTTTCCTACAATTACTCTTCCATTTCGCACGAATCTTATGAAAATGTAAATGATAAAACCTATTTTGTAGAAGTACTTACGTATACCTTTAATACGGTTTTGTCAGTTAAACTCTGACACGCATTTTCGCTTTCCGCTCCCTCAAAAGAGTGAGATTAATTTGTTTGATTAGTCATATACATGAATATTATTAAATAAATAAATATATACGGACAAATCACACAGATTGAGCTAGCCCCAAAGTAAGTTCGAGACTTGTGTTGTGGGATACTAACTCAATAATACTATATTTATAATAGATGCATATATAGATAAACATCCAAGACCCAGGCGAATCAGGAAAAGATCGTTTTCCATCATGACCTGGCCGGGGATCGAACCCGGGGCCTCCACGTCGCAGGCAGGCGTGTTGACCGCTGCGCCACGGAGGACGACTAATTTAAAGAATTAAAAAATCGAAACGTTTATTGTTGTGATTGAAGTCTGAATACTATAAGAGGGGTAATCGAATTTTTAATCACTGAGTCAAGTATGCTAAGTTACGTAAATCTCTATCTATCTTAATAATCCCTTTACACAACATCAAACAGGAGAAAAGCAATTTATCTTAGTAGGACGAGAACTACATAGATCAAAGGAAATGGTCCCAAATAAGAATCCTTTCTAACATCGTAATTAATTACCAGTAGACCCCTTACTTTGAACTGACAGCCCTATAATAACTTCACAAAAAGCCGCGAATCAAATATAATTAACAGCCTTCAAAATCATTTAAACAAAAGTTGCCCGGCTAATCGTTTGGCGTGGCTTCAGGGTGGAAATAGTTGAGCAAAATTCTTAGTAAGTATGTGTACCATTACATTCAATGTGTAACGGAAGCGGTATATACAGGTATATACATACCTAGGGCACGGCTTTATGTATTACTAGTAGCCGCCAGCGACTTCGTTCGCGTGTAATTAATTATGCTCCGCTCCTATTGGTCGCAGCGTGATGTTCTATAGCCTAAAGTCTTCCTGGATTGATGGGCTATCCAACGCATAAAGAATTTTTCAAATCGGACCAGTAGTTTCCGAGATTAGCGCGAACAAACAAACAAACAGACAAACAAACTCATCAGCTTTATATAATAGTATAGATATCAAACGATATTGAAAGGGTTTAATCCAATCTCTACACGTTCGGACGTTATGAGTATTTTCAATACATCGATACCAGAAAAATAAATTTTGAAATTGCGATAGACAAATCAATTCATTGTGGGACTGGCAAGTAACGTGGAAAGTCATCGACCGTGACATGTTTGTTATGATTTTTAGAGGTTTGGTAGAATATTTCATTTTAAGTTGAAACCCTTCCAATATCATTTCACATCATCCGAAGAAGTCATGCCCTTGGTGCGTATGTACTAACCTAACCTAACATTATTAAGCTGAGTTTGCTGTAAAGAATCTGAGCAAAGTATACATCTGATCTGAACATCTATACTAATATATAAAGCTGAAGAGTTTGTTTGTTTGTTTGAACGCGCTAATCTCAAGAACTACTGGTCCAATTTCAAAAATTCTTTTTGTGTTGGATAGCCCATTAATCCATGAATGGCTACAACATCACGCTCCGGCCAATAGGAGTGGAGCAAATAAAAAAAAACATATCGAAACCTACGCGGGTGAAACCGCAGGGCGCAGCTAGTGTACAATAAAAGTGCGCCGTGATGCACGAAGCCACCTTGTTTCAAATGCAAATGTCATCTTTGATTTAATGATAATTTAATTGATTTTAGAATGGGTAGCACTATTATAAAGGGTATGAAAGTATAATAATATTGCATAATAATTAGTTCAGGCGGGTCCATCAGGCGGGATTGCGGTCAAGCGCTGGTTTATAATTTATAATAATAAAAAAAAGTTACATTTCCATAAGTTCTCTGTTAAAATTTTTGTTCATCTGTTTACATTTTTGGCAATTACAATGCAATGTTGCTATATCCTCATTTTTTGCAACTCTTGAAATGCTATTCTCAAGAAATTCTCAATACGATATTACGAAACATTTCAGGGCAAGGAAATGGTTCCGAAGTAACAAAATCCGCGTCAAATTGCAGGAGACGGTTCAGCGGTTTTCAGTTTGACATTGATAAGGGAGTCAGTGGTAGGGAGGCGTTTGTCTGGTATGTTTTCAACTGAAATATTGCCATTCTCAAGTGACTATTAATGATTTACAGATTGGTAACTCTGTTAATATAGAACTTCATAAGTAGGTACAATTCTATGTTCATTTTACCTACATATCAAGACATGGATAAGAATGATCAGCTCTTAACTTTCCTACTGTTAGCACATATGCTGCCGCTTTGTAAGAGAAAATGGACCGTAATTCAAGATATGGCAAAAAATATAACATCGATTGTTAACCAAAAATCCATGTTAAATTTTCCAAAAAAAAAAATACTATATATACTAATAATAAAGCGGAAGAGTTTCTTGAAACGAGATAATCTTTGAAACTCTAACTCGGATTAAAAATAAGAGGGCGAAATCATTGAGAAAGGTTTAAAACCTATTCAACATTAGGCTAGGGAACTTAGGAGCTGAGCTAAAAGAAGAAAAGTCAGAAAGAAAAAGAAATATTCATTTACTTAGTACTAGCTTTCCGCCCGCGGCTTCGCCTGCGTGGAGTTCGGTTATATCGCGCTTTTTAGATTTCCTTAGGGAATATCAACTTTTTCCGGGATAAAAACTACCCTATTATTTAATCCGGACTTGTAACTTTACGTCTACAAAATTTCAAAGCAATCGGTTCAGTAGTTACGGCGTGAAAGCGGAACAAACAAACCGTGACCGTGTATTTACGAAACTTTCTTTGATATCTAATATACAATATGTAAAGAAAACCCTGTCCGACCCATAAGGATAATAAAGGTTAGGTAATCACTTGACCAAACATGATATAAAATTTTACGTAATCATCATAGTAACGATACTAATGAATTTTGAAATAACCCTTTTTTCCCGCGAATTAATTCCAATTTCCCCGCAATTTGGTAATTTAAAAAAAAGTGACAACACCGGTATTATTATAAGCGAATAGCGACGCGACTACGTCACTGGTGCCGCGTGCCCTGCCCCCCGCCGCCCGCGGAAGGGGTTGCTTAGCGCACATGTATTAAGTTACCTCTTTTTGCGAAATAATATTTATTTTTTTAGGGGGATTTTTGTTAAGTTTAGCCTGTCTTTGTGGGCATTAGTAGAATCAGTTATCGACACCTAACAATACCTTCACGGATCGGACAGGGTTTTCTTTACATATTGTATAAAAGTCTCTTGTCTGTTTTTGTTCTCGAACTCTTTCAACACGGCTGAACACAATACATTCGTTAGGCCTGAAAATAGGTTTTTATCTATTTTTTATATTCATAAGTGCATTTTTTAAATAAATAATCTTACTGTTACTACTTACGCGGGTGAAACCGCCGGGCGCAAAAATAGTCTCTTAATATATTTTACAGCGAAAATGTTTCCCCGACTTCCCTGTAGTCAATATCAGTGAAGTTAATATAAAAATATTGTACAAAGTATTGCATCCAATCTTTTGCGCAGATCAAAGCTTTGAAGAAAATATTGCAAAGTGGATACCTGCTTTAATAAGGTGACCATATTTTCAAATCAAATCAAATCAAATCGTTTATTGCAATCCATAATGTACAGTTACAGGTGGTAAATATAATAATATAATATTGGAAACAATTATGGACCCTGTTGGGCACAGCAAGTTTTAAATAAGTAGAGAGAGGAAGAGCGCTTCATGTTTCCATTTATTTATTTATTTAGTTTTATATAATTCTTATTCATTTATTTTTATTAATTGTATTAGAGTGAGTATTTATTCAATTGCTATCTCTTTATATTATATATATATTATATTTATCCATACTAATATTATAAATGCGAAAGTAACTCTGTCTGTCTGTCTGTCTGTCTGTTACGCTTTCCCGCTTAAACCTCTCAACTGATTTTGATGAAATTTGGCACAGACAATCTTTGGACCCTGAGAAAGAACATAGGCTACCTTTTATCCCGGAAAATATGATGTTCCCGAGGGAAATCTAAAAAGCGCGATATAACCGAACTCCACGCGGGCGAAGCCGCGGGCCAAAAGCTAGTGAGAAGAATAAATCTAAACGCCACGATTGTTATTAACATGTCCAACTAGCCTCAATTAAAATGTTAATTATAATTTAAGTAGAAGTTATTTAAAGTTAAACAAATATCAGCTTTATTTTAATGAATAATAAGTTGATTTATAACTGTTTTCAAACTTAAACTCATTTATTGCGAAAATGTGTAATATTAACATCGATAGATACATAAAATAGTTTGGCATCAAATAGCCACATAGGTTCTGTAAAGCTGGAAGTTGAAGAGTACAATGAACTTTAATTCTAATAAATATGATTTTTTTATACACTTTTGGCGTATAAAATTTATTATTAAAAATGAATTAATAAAATTATCAGGGCAGTATTTAAGATGATGTCCTGAGAAGAAGAAGCAATGTGTACGGGTCCAATTAGTCGTTTCTTATGGAGAAGAGCCGACAAAAACCTCCACGGTTACTCTTTTCTAAATCATCATCATCATCATTTCAGCCGAAAGACGTCCACTGCTGGACATAGGCCTCCCTCAAGGTTCTCCACGACGACCGGTCCTGCGCCTCCCGCATCCAGCGGTTTCCCGCGAGCTTCACCAGGTCGTCGGTCCACCTTGTCGGGGGGCCTACCCACGCTACGTCTTCCGGTGCGTGGTCGCCACACGACAACCCGTCGCCCCCATCGGGCAACTTTTCTAAATGTCTTATACAATTAGTGTCCGACCGAAACTAATTGTACTACCAAAACCGAAATCGTTAACGAATTTAGGCAACGGTCCCTGTTTTTGCCGTACCCGAAACCAAACATCCTTACAACGATCATATTTTGAGGGAAAAAAAAGAAAACGTTGCTATAATCAGTCAGTCGTTGTTGTTTTCTCTTTAAATCTATACTAATATACAGTATGTTAACTAACAGAGGGCGTTCCCGTTAACCCGAAATAGTATAGCATACATTCATGCTAAAAAAAATATTTCCATTCGAAAACAAATTCTTTTTTTAATTTTTCCAATAAGAAAATATTCAATAAAAATTTAAAATTGACATGTACAAGAAACACACTGTACACGCGAACTTGAAAGACGGCAAGGTCGCAATTTGTTTATGATACTACGCTACTATTTTGATTTAAAACAGGAGGTTTCAAATTTATTTCCAATTAGAATTCTTTTTTTATTCGGATTTTTTTATGCTTATTTTTCTATGCTGATATTTTTATTTTAATCTATTAATGATATATATTAACGAGTTTAAGGGAACGCCCTCTGTTATTTAACATACTGTATAAAGTTGAAGAGTTAGTTTCTCAGAACTACGGATCCGATTTGTAAAATTCTCTTTGCGTTGGATATCCCATTAATCCAGGAAGGTTTCAGGCTATATAACATCAGGCTGCAACCAATAGGAGTGGAGCATAACTAACTCCACGCGAATGAAGTCGCTGGCGGCCGTTAGTCACAAATTTATTTATTTATTTATCAGTTTACAACTGTCCTTACAGGTCTTACCCTAATGCGACAGTGCAGTTATCCACTAATTCTTTGATATACATATTACTTCTTAAATAAAACTAACAATATTTAATAAAACTCTTGCGAGTTCACTCAAAGAACACAGTCTATCATGGACTTCGTTCACCATACGAATTGCACGGGTGAGGGGTGCTTTCGCCAGTAGGTTGGTTCTGGCCACAGGCACGTTTAGCAGTTGCGGGTGTTATATATATAACGAGTCATAATTCTAATAAAAGTATTGTATTGTGGATTGCTTAAATTTAGTTGATTCCGAGGGTAGAAAACTTTTATAAAATTATAAAAACGGCTCGATGGTACTCTGAGAGTGGCATTTCCTATAAATACGGTGACTCGTCCCTTAGTAGAGAGTCTCCATCGAGCCGTCGGACCGAGCACACTACCAGTTAAGTATTCTGAATATTCGTTATAGGCACATAATTCTTATGTGCCTGGTCTTATGTAATTTATATTGCTGATGATTCTAAATATGTCCAGTGTGTAATGTTATAAGTAACTATGTACATAATGTTTCTCCTATAATGTTTGCTTTAATATTATTTAATTACCCCCACACTCTGCTATCCTAACATCAGAAGTAGGGATCAGGGCTCTGGTTTTATAAAACTATTTTTTTTTTTTCATAACCGCCGTTGGAGCTTGTGACGATATTTCGGAAGCCGTTGTTCAGCGGGTCGCTGACTTCACTCGCACCGTAATGATGACATCAGGCCGTCTTCTCTGACGTTGGAACTGCTACGCTGCATAAGCAGCAATAATCCGGTACCTGGTGTCCTATACAGGAATAATCCTGTATGTACTTCAAAAATACAGAGCCCCAGAACCTCAACCAACAGTGAGAACCTCCAGAAGTTATTCGTAAGTAAAGAATTATCTGAATTGAGTAAATAACGACAATATAAAACAGTATTGCTTAAAAATAACATTTGGAAAACTTATTAAGGGTCAGTATCTGTATCGATTGTATTTTCAATTTGCAACTGTGATAATTTGTTTGGTTGTGTATAATACTGTGTGTGGGTACCTGGCTTGGGCTACTCTCTAGTGGTACCTTACCGCACAATATTGCAAATACTAACTACACAAAGGACATTGCTAAAATTCCATACATTGAATGCCCCAGAATTGACAGCAATAAGAAAATGCTAGTTGTGTTTGGAATGATTCATGTAATCATATCAGGTATTTGTTGATACACGGACAAGCTTAGGAACCGAGTATCAAACTAAAATGTGTTTGATTTTGAGGTTATATAATCGTAAAGAAAACTGAATAGATTTATTATTTCTTTTACGTTTAGTAAGAAAATGAATGTAATCATCAAATGCGTAAATAATACAAGTTATTTATAGTCTAGCCTTTTACCAATTATTTTGGGGTCAGCGTCCAGTCTAACCGGACGCCGCTGAATATCAATGTTTTACATGGAGCGACTGCCATCTGACCTTCACAACTGTTACTCGTGTAATCCAGTAACAAAAGTGAACACTCACTACTCTGCACAAAGGCAAGGAAGCGAGTAACAATTTTTTTTTTTTTTGTTTAATTCTTTCCGTTCTTCTGAACGGAAAAGGCAAAGGCATAGTACGCCATACAGCCTAGTCTTTAGTAATTTTTTTCTTGAGTAAGTTTCTATCCTAATCTCCTTTCTTTTCCTGCGTGAGGCCGACAAGAAAGAATTTGGAGTAAGGACATGATGTGGCCACTGTGCTACATTATTTAACTGTTCTTTATAAATTATTCACTGAATGCACTTTTTTCACGCGATTTTATTTAGTAAACAACACTATAAATAATTTTAAAAGTCCAATGAAAAATGAGCGTGACACTCATGCCGCCAAAAAAAAAAAAAAAATCGCGAGTAACAAACATAACAAAACAATTGGAGATGTCACTCATTTCCGCATCTGTAGAATCGATACCGCTATTTGAACTAACGATTTGAGAATCGATTTTGTTTAATATCGATAAAAACACTATTATTACGCTATTTTACAGATTGCGTTTAATGTATTTTGATAACAAATGTAGTCATAATAATAAAAAAATGCATACATTAAATAAAACTTCATGTTTTTAATTCATAAATACAATTATTAAACTATCGATTTCGTAAAAACAAGAAGCAACATCTCTAAAGCTCTTGACATGGCAGCAATTTATATGACAGACAAATTGTTTAGTAGTTACAAGGCTTTTAATTATTCGTTTTAAACCCACGCTTGTCCGTTAACTATGGATATTTGCATATAATATAAAAAATGAAAGAAAAATTATAATGCAGGACATTTATTTGTCCATGCTGGGGCGAATTTCGGTGATCTCCTTTTTGGTGCGGGTACGTGCCCAGGGCTACCCTCTGGTAGTACCATAGCATTAAATATTGTACATTGTAACTCGACGTATCTTGTGCTTGGTCAGAGCTACTCTCTGATAGCACGGGATTTGTTAGTTACTTTAATTGCAGGGTAAAGAAAGGAGGTTTTGAAAAATAAAGTTCCATCTGTCTCTTAATAATTAAATTCACAAACAATCTGACACAACATCGCTAAAGCTTTAAGGCTCAAGCTTTTATTGGGAATATTTGGCAGTTTCGGGTGGCTTGACCTGCTGTCGTCCGTACCTTGTATAAAAGTTGAATAAGACGAAGTAACTGAATGCTGATACTTAATAGACTTGATTGAATAACTGACTGTTAACTTGATTGACAGACTTGACAGATTATTATTTTTACTGATACTGTTGTTTGATGAGCCAGGTCTATCCGCATAGGCTGACTGACAAAGTACAGTGTCCAGAATTAATAATAATAATAAAAAGGTGCCTGTGGCCGTGGTGCCTGTGGCCGTGGTGCCTGTGGCCGTGGTGCCTGTGGCTGTTGTGCCTGTGGCTGTTGTGCCTGTGGCTGTTGTGCCTGTGGCTGTTGTGCCTGTGGCTGTTGTGCCTGTGGCTGTTGTGCCTGTGGCTGTTGTGCCTGTGGCTGTTGTGCCTGTGGCTGTTGTGCCTGTGGCTGTTGTGCCTGTGGCTGTTGTGCCTGTGGCTGTTGTGCCTGTGGCTGTTGTGCCTGTGGCAAGTGCTGTATCCCTGACGGGTGATGCCATGAAGTATGGTAGATTGAGATAGACTATACTAAAGAGATATAAGATAGAGAGGACTTGTGTCAAAATGGCGTAGAAAAACTGTGATTACATATCTCAGTGACGCTATCTAGTACAATATAGCAAAATTAGATCGACAATTGCAGACATTAAATAGTAAAAATGAAATAAGTTTTTAAGAATTATATTCAGCTATTGCTCTGTAGATGGCCAGTGTGGTCTATGTTGCCAAGTCCGATTTAATACCCCTAGTATAGACTAAATCGGGTAAATATCGGTAAAAAAAAAAAAAAAAACAATAAATATCGGGTAATAAGTGAATCTTGTCTGCTACAAACAGCAACACCTATTTTAGCATTATATTCGCTACTACATATGCAGGGTGACGCTAAGTAGAAACATAAAAACTGTGGTAGGGATCTTGGTTATTTCGATATAAAATTATCGATAATATTCAAAGAACTTATTGCGACGACATTTTTTCGCATTTTGGTGGTTTGAGACAAAAAATTAGGATGCAGAAAAATTATTACCAGTTGTAATATTTACAAGTTATTTATTCATATAATTCTTTTAATATACAAATCAATAATTATTATGATCTAGTAATCCATGAGTCGACTGCTATTTATATGAAGAATATAAAGTGTTTGCCCAAGTCATAATATAACCAAGATAATGTCTGGACTTTTTGATGGACTGTGATGTTTTTCTAGTGCTACATTATTTTTATCCGGAAACCTAAAATAACAAAAGCTTAGGTGAATGGATAGCACTTGTTCAGTAAGTATGATTACGTTCAGAGTTAATAGATAATAAATAAACTTGAAGCATAGCAATACTTACTAAAATCACCATGAGATGACCGAAACCATGTTAACAGAAAATCCTTGTCGAATAGTTTTTGAGACTGAGCGATGGTTTGAATTACCCGTAACATATTTATTAATACGTTAACAGAAAATGTTTGGAAAGTTTTAATGATATTGTCAGAATTGACCGAGCGATGAGTTATTTTAATTGTTAGATATTTGTTAATCTAACAGAGAATGTTTGTTAAATAGTAGATTTGAATAATATCGACAGGTTGACAACACTGGAACTTGTTTGAATTTCATAATCTCTGCTTATTGTTTCGAATCAAGAACTGTTTAGTCGGCGGTCAATGTCAAACGTTATTTTTTGTGAGACTGTAGACATATTTGCAGGTACTTCGAGAACGAAGTACATGTCAGTATGGCAGTGTTATATATGAAGGATATTATAGATTTATAAAGTAGTTATAATGTGTTATATAATTGTCACTACAATGTGTATTGGGCAATGGCATATGCCATATTTGCTGCTAGAAGTACCTGATTTGACTAGATATTGTGATTTCATAAGACGAGGCTTAAATTATAAAAATCACCTATAAATTATGAAATGTTGGTTATTTAAGCATTGCAAATGAACAATTGTTATATTGATAAATTACCTTAAAGTATTTTCAAATGGATTTAACACATAGGATGTACTGTACAATGTGTTATATTTTATCCTAGCGATTGTTATTAGATATGTTACTATAATTTTGAGTTCCCTTGAACTGTTACGTTATTGTTAATAAGAAACTTATTGATGAAATACGTTGATACCATTTCCAGGGAGTTTCTTGTCATTTCTGTAGTGTCAAAACTATTTGCGCTATTTATTATGTTAATCGAAAAGTTTACTTCGAGAACGAAGTAATTATCAGAATGGCCGTGTTATATATATAACGAGTCATAATTCTAATAAAAGTATTGTATTGTGGATTGCTTAAATTTAGTTGATTCCGAGGGTAGAAAACTTTTATAAAATTATAAAAACGGCTCGATGGTACTCTGAGAGTGGCATTTCCTATAAATACGGTGACTCGTCCCTTAGTAGAGAGTCTCCATCGAGCCGTCGGACCGAGCACACTACCAGTTAAGTATTCTGAATATTCGTTATAGGCACATAATTCTTATGTGCCTGGTCTTATGTAATTTATATTGCTGATGATTCTAAATATGTCCAGTGTGTAATGTTATAAGTAACTGTGTACATAATGTTTCTCCTATAATGTTTGCTTTAATATTATTTAATTACCCCCACACTCTGCTATCCTAACACGGGCGTCACCGCCTCCGCACGTACCGATCCGGCACTTGAAGCTCTAGCTGACGTAGCACTCCTGAGTTATGTGCTACGCCACGCAATAACTTAACTACATATGCAGCAAGACTGAACTCTCGGCGAACCCTGAGCTCATTATACCCTACCATCCCAAGTACAAACAGTGTGAGGTACATCAACAGGTAGAACGGATATAAGTAGTGATAGATATTTTCATGTATTAATAAACACGATACTATATTTAAGAAGATACTCACCATAGGTATTTATTTGAGTGTCTGGGCTCTCAACCACTCGAAAACACGCCAACACAACAAAAAAAAAAAAAAACGAACAGCAAACATACAAAAGTATCACGACATTGGCTCTGATGGGATTCATTCATTCATTCAACGCGCCGAACATGATCGACCACAGCGCTAAAACTCCCGAAAGCACATTCGGTTTTAGTCGTCGTCGAAAACGAAACTTAACCGAAACTCGTGTTTTTGCCGAAACTAAACCGAAACCGAATATTCGGTCAGACACTATATACAATGTTTTCAAATCACAGTCGGTATGACAGGACAGCATATAGGCCTGTCAACAAATACCAGGTAAATGATAAAATAAGAAATAGTCCACAGATCTAAGGTTACGACACGGTTGGTGCAATGGCCGAGCGATTGACTGTTGCACTGCGTGTCGCGGATTCGATTCCCGCACGGAACAAACATTTGTATGGCCTACAGGTGGTTTTTCCAGCTCTGACTGTTTTTGTATGTGAGTTTAAATGTATGTAAATGCGTTGGTCAACTGCCGCCTTCCTTCCTATTTTTTTTTGAGTGAATAGGTTCTTAATAAACTAGCGCGCTTTACCATCAACGATTGCATCACTGCTTACCATCACTCGGAAATGCGGTCAAGCACTAGATTATAATGTTAAAAAAATATACATGTAAATAAGAATCTATTACAATGACAGATAAAATAGAAAACCTCTCTAAATCTAGTGAAAGTTCTTTAAAAGTATATCTTGAACACTAATGACTGATTACAAGGTGAAGGAAAACATCTTGTGGAAACCTGGACTATAAGTCTGAAATGGCCAACCCGCATTGAGCAAGCTTGGTGATTACACTCAATCCTTCTCTGTATGAGAGGGGACCTGTGCACAGCAGTGGGACGATTAAAAGGTAGATAGAAATAAAAACACCAACCTATAAAAGCGATTTAAAATTTGAATTATCGGTATATTGAAAGATTCCCTTTCTCCAGCAACTCGAATCAGTTGCAACAAAATTGTAACATACTACTCCAGTGGGAAATTTCAATTAATAAAAATAAAAACTCCAACCTCGCATCGCGTTGCGAACATCTGTCAAAGTCGGAATACCGCGAGTCCCCGGGGCCATATCAAATCGTTTCTTATTTCTTGCAATAAAATAGCAACGGCAAAATGTCACCATTACTCGGCGGTTGTTATTATCCAGTAAATTGGTTTTACTGATTGGTACTTTAGTTTGTAGGGAGAATTGATTTCAGTTGCCATTTGTTAACCATGTTTCAATTGATAATAACTTTTGTTATCGTTGGGTTAGATCTGTGTAAATAACATACTTGAATGTTGCTGTTGTTGTGTTGATGTTTTTTGTTCGATGTTTGATTGGTGTACAATGAAGAATATATAAATAAATAAATAAATAATAGTTATGGGTGAAACAATATAACTACGTAATACACTTTTATAAAATGACAATACATCGCTATGTCTTTCATTTAGCGTTAAAGTCACGTTCATTGCGTTCTTTACGTTGTTGAGGATATTAATGTTTAAAACCAATGAAGCAATGGTATGGGCATTTCTTTCTAAATCCTTAAAATCTCATTGAAAGTATGTTATGCAATAAGTATGCTGGTTTGTTTTGGCGTTTTTCCTGTCGTTGTCGAAGAAAGGGCAAATTCTCGTACTCATACAAGTGTTAAAACAACTTACGAACATATTTGAACAATAAATATTTGAGTTACATCGACCTTTGATTATTTGGAAGTGTTCAATCAAGGTTTCATTAAACAACGTGTAATGGAACGGGTACATACATGTCAAGGGCACGGCTTCTTTGAATGATATCAAAAGAAATTTGATAGGTTTCACCTGAACAAAAAATTTAAGGAAATATAAATACCACCAAATTTAAGAAATCATCATCATCAACAACCTTTTTTTTATCGTCCCACTGCTGGGCACAAGTCTCAAACAGAGGTCTCAATGTTACAACAAAATACCTTTAGGTAGGTTAGGTCCTTTTACAGAGAAGGATTGAGCGTAATCACCACGCTTGCTCAATGCCAGTTGGCGATTTCAGACTTAAAGTCCAGGTTCAATCATACATTTATTAAATAAAAATCATAATAGACTTGCTACACTACCTACGTATGTCAATAACTATACGGTACATATCACGTTCCTTGCCAATGTCACGATTAATTTCTTCCGTAATTCTGCAAGTCTAATGTCGCAGCAGTCTATTGAAAGTAGGCTTGCCAGACCGCCGGGAAATCCGGGATTGTCCCGGAATCTTGCCTCTTGTCCCGTGTCCAGGAATTAGCGCTCATTGTCCCGGATTTTGAAAACTTATTATTTTTTAACAAATTGGTTTAAGTTTATTTTATGTACCAAAACAATTTCTGTTTACCTATAAACACTTAAGTAGGTACTGATAATTTTTTTAAGTTAGGTATTTATTGTTTTAAGATTTTTATCGTACATAGTATCTTATTATTGTTGTTTTTTTTTTCTTCAGCTTATTACTATTTAATTTGTAATTTAGTAGTCTTTGTCTACTAAAGTTTTAATTTGCCAATACTCAATTCTTTATAACTGGGGTTAATTACCTACTAAGTACTAACCTATCTATACTAATAATAAAGCTGAAGGGTTTGTTTGAACGCGCTAATCTCACGTACTACTGGTCCGATTTGAAAAATTCTTTTTGCGTTGGATAGCTCATCAATCCAGGAAGGCTTTAGGCTATATAACATCACGCTGCGACCAATAGGAGCGGAGCATGACTAAATCCACCCGAACGAAGTCGCTGGTGGCCGCTAGTGACTAATAAAAGTATGTTTTTTTTTAAATGGCATTTTTCCTTAAAACATAAATATGAATCCTTTGAAAATTAAAAAAAAATATGATATCTTCTATGAAGGCCACGACCCGACATTGTTTTTCTAGAACTGTCCCGGAATTGATAAGTTCATATCTGGCAACCCTAATTTGAAAGTGGTGTTCTTTTTCATAAGTTAAAATAACGGCCTCCAAAGCCTGGAGTACAGCCGAAGAGTAGCCAGCTTGTCAGTGTTATTTAGGATGCATTTTGGAGAATGCGAGGGTATGATGATGACATGACATGACTTGATTTCCCTATCTCCGTTCCATCATCGGACGATCCGTCGTACAGCGAATATCTACCCTTTCGTTGCTGACACCAGTACGACCCGGACGAAGCGTTTCGCCTCGTCTTTTACACGCGTATGGCAATGGTTTCGTTAGGTTTGGTTTTAAACATTCGGATTTTTCTGATGTCCCTTGCCACACTGATTGCAGAAAACGTTTATTTTATATAACTAATGCCTGTTTAATTTACATTTTAATTATGGCCCTTTTTGTTTATCGTTAGTTGTAGTAGTACAAATTAAGACTTCAGTTGTTAAAAGAAATGTAGATACCGTATCTCACAACGGGAATAAATAACCCACAGCTATCATAGCGTGGGTAACAAAAGACACGCGATGTTAAAGCAGAACCGATCATATCTCGTATGATGGAACAGTTCGGAAGTAGACCAATTCGTTTCACGAGACTCCTGTGAAGGAAGACCTTCATAATGCAAAATACCTGACTAAATACAAAAGGATTTAAGACTTTGGAGCTGATTTCAGTCCACCGTTTTTATTTCTTATAATAAACTTTTTTAAGACTTGATAGAACATTGAGTATTTTTTATTGTAATATATACATATCTGTAAATTTAATAGTATGGCGATGTATATGTCGAAGCAAACTGGCTAAATTAGCCATTTAGTTAATCAACTGAGCAAACTGGCTAAATTAGCCATTTAGTTAATCAACTGGCCTCTGGAAATAGTGGATGCCTCACAGTTTCCAACCTAAATAACAATTTATGAAATATAATTGCGGGCGTTAGTAGAATGGGCGCCGTTTAGTTAAAAGCCTAGGCGGTTGATTAAAAGGCCCGTTAAACTGATTCTAAAAAACAAATTATAAACCAGCGCTTGACCAATCCCGCCTGATTATAGAATATTAATAGGATTTCCAAAGCCACCTCAATAAACTAAGCTTTCTGCTTATACAGACGCCCAAATCGCAGTTTCATTCGATCATTAATGGCCTACAATCTTCGAGGTTAGTTACGGAGAAAATATAGGTACCTGCCAGTCCTGCTAGAACATGATTGCGCCTCGAAATTGGATCAGTTTATGTTACCGAGCTCCTCGCTAACTATTCTAACTGCATGCTATGTGCACTTGTGGGTAGGAACGTGCATTGTTTCCGAATTCAGCTACAATCACCATATTAATGCTATATTAGTTATGTTCATATACTGTATGTGTTATTATGCTTTATATTTGTGTTGTTATTTATATGGATATATAATAAATAGTATTCTATCTTATTATGTTGAATTATGGTAGCTCTCGGCTCTCGACATATATAATTTGCTACGGCCTGCGGCCTGCTTAGCTTGCTTCTATGAATTTTACATTATGAGACATAGAACATTAAATTATTTATCATACGTTAGTAAGCTACACCAATATACTAATAAATAGAATGTACTCAGGGAAATAGAAAGGGAATAGAAATGGCTGGGGATTAATATCAATGGCGAGTATGTTACTCACCTTCGATTTGCCGAGGATGTTGACATTATAGCGGAGTCGCTGGAGGACTTGAGTATCTTAATCATATTTCAATGGGGTTACCCATTGAATTCATTGAGCCTGATACTCCCAAAGCCCCACCCAACAGCTGGGCTTTAAAATGAAATTGGACAAACGAAGGTCATGTCAAATGTCCATGTTGCGCCATCACCGGTTTATGTTGGGAGCTCCACCCTTATACAGCTGTAGATCAGTATGAATATCTGGGCAGCTGATCCAGATTGAAATATTTCCGGCTTCTAGGACGAGGTGTTTTGACGGACCCGACTCGGCTGGGCAGCGTTCGGGAAGCTCCGTAGTGTCTTTTCATCCAAAATACCTCAGTGCCTAAAGGCAAAAGTCTTTAACTAAAGTGTGTTACCGGTGATAACGTATGGATCAGAAACGGGGCTCCTCACTTGGGCCTCATAAGAAAGCCCAAGGACCACAGAGAACTATGTAGAGGGCTAAGCTAGGTGTTTCTCTAAGTGATCGAATCAGGAATGAGGAGGTTCGTAAAAGAACTAATATCACCGACATAGCCCAGCTAATTAGTCTTTGAAGTGGCCGGGCATATAAATGGCGACCACGTACCGGCAAGCACAGCATTGGACGCCCAGCGACTAGGTGGTCGGATGATCTGACCAAAATCGCATGGAAGCTTTGGATGCAGGTCACGTGCAACCGTTCTTTTTGGAAATCCTTGGGGGAGACCTATGTCCAGCAGTGGACTTCATGTGACTGATATGATGATGATGTTGGCTCAAGGAAAAAAAAGTGACCTGAGCACGTAAATAAACTCGTCCAGGCAGAAAGTGCCATGACATGCCATTTGACTGTACCTTCATCAACATCATCTTCAACCGTTTTATCGTCCCACTGCTGGGTACAGGTCTCCTCTCACACAGAGAATGAATGAGCGTAATTACCACTCTTGCTCAATGCAAAAATGGTTGGCGATTTCAGACTTAGAGTCCAGGTTTCCTCAAGATATTTTTCTTCACATTGTAATCAGTCATTGGTGTCTAAAATATGCTTTGAAAGAACATATAACTTTAGAAATGTTACATTGGTACTTGCCTGACCTGGAATCAAACCCGCACACTCATACTTGAGAGGCTGGTGTTTTAACCACTAGGCCACCACGACTTAGAAGTATCCTACTACAATTAAATATTTTCAATACTTTTATTACACGAAGTGATACGCAATTTACTTGTGATTGCCGAGTGCACACACTGTGAATAAGTGTGCTAGTGCAGGAGCTCTCGGTATTGTCTGATACAACAGGAAATGTTGTAGTGTGAGTCCATGTGTTTTGTCTTTCAACACAAAGGTTATCAAGTGTACAAACACGTTCAAAGTGTGTTGTGTGTACACTTGATAACCAAAAGTAAAGCCATAAAATTGTCATACATTAAGCGCTGTTGATACTACGTTCCGGACGAAGCGTTTCGGCTTGCCTTTTATACGGCGTACGTCGAGGGACTGCAACAATTTGCCAGCAGCGGTGTTGCTCAATTGAAGATAATTAATTTGTGGAAAGTTGAGTGCTTTTATTTCTTGACCCATTTTGCCAATGTTTTTACCTGCACTTTATAATGTTGAAAATTGATATTCAAAACTATTTTAAAAACACTATTTTCCTATAACAGATCTACAAATAAATGTCCGCTAATTTTTGAACATGCGGACGAGAATTATAGCGTAGGAGAATAATTTTGTCATATCTGGGGTGGCAATGGGCGCGTTTTTCCTCGTCCTTCTATCTTCCTGCAATAATGCTTCCAATTCTGTGTCTTTGTACGATTTCGGTCTTCCACTACGTTCTGCGTCTTCACAGTTTCTAAACTTTTGAAACCACTCACGACAACTTATCTCTCTTAAAGTAGCTTCACCTGCTTCTACAAGCAATCGACGGGCCTCAGCTGCAGATTTCTTCAAATTAAAGAAGAAGATAACAAAAGATCCCGCGAATTTCAATTTTCAATTTAACATTTTTGCACAAAAATAAATATGTGGTACGGTTACAGAGTCACTAATACTCTAAGTGTATGTTATTACAAGAGGTCCAAAGTTACGATATCACATTTTTCATCTGAAAATTTCAAACAAAACCTCTCAGCGAGGACGTCTTTTCTTAAGCGGCGGAAACTTATTTGTACATCTAAAAAATTAATGAAATGTTTGTTAATAAAAGAAAACTCGGCGTCAACCAGCTCGCAATGTTTTCATAACCAGAAATTCAAATTCCTATATCGGTATTTTAAATTGGTTTTCGTAATAACCTGGAAATTGGTCCTCCATCCTTTTCCGTAGAGTCTGGGTGAGAAAAAAAATTGTTTTTATTTGCATAAATGAATGTTTGTCGAAACGTTTCCTTTCGGCTCGATTCTCAAAATGGTTTAGTTTGCTGGATATCTGGCGTAGTTATGTCTGCCAATCATACATTTTAAATACAGTATCTCCCAACATAAAGTTAAGCTTTTCCCAAATACATATATATTCTGATTATTACAGCCTAAACGAATTCAGCTGAATACGAGGATTTTATATCTTTTATATCTTTCTAATCATCATAACCCAGTGTCTCTTCTCTACCCGTTTTTTTTGTGTCAGACTTTTACTGACTAAAACCCTCTCGTGTTTCTTCACTTTCCTGTGCGCCAGCGCAACGGTTTCTTTTTTAACTAACCCGAAACCCTGACCCGGAAGGCACAGGTCTTCGTGAACCCCGTCACGATGTGCTGACATCTCTTTGAAGCGCGCGTGAAACTCAACGTGCCGTCGACTTGGGCCTACAGCCTAATCGTCGAACACATTTTTGTCAAATGATTGCGGCTAGTTGGGATCGTTTGAACTGCGGTCCAAGCGATCCCAACTAGTTGCAAACATTTGACAAAAATGTGTTCGCCGATTAGACTGCTGGTCCTTACCGGGCGGCGAGCTGCCCACTGCTCACCGCCCGCAAGCCCGCGCCTACGGTAGCCAGGAGTTCGATGTTGTCTTCCGACCAGGCCGTCTCCTGCGGCGGCTAGTGGCGTGAGGGCGCTGGGGCGCCTCCTCATTTGCCAGCATCACTGATATGCAGAAAGAGGTGACGGCCTGCAGTGCACTTTCACTCTAGCCCTGGACCAGGATTGGACCCAAGAGATCGCCGTCGACCGCCGCTACGAGGATACGGTGCTTTAACCAAGCCGGGCAGACCTCCAACGGTCTTCTCTACGCTCAGTCACGGAGTGGCTTTGACCAACTTTGGCAAGTATAGCTTAACCAGCCCCATAATCGACGAACACATGTTTGTCAAATAATTGCGGCTAGTTGGGATCGTTTGAATCCATTGGTCCGTTTGGTCCAAGCGATCCCAACTAGTTGCAACCATTTGAAAAAATGCGTTTGCCGATTAGGGGGCTGATTCTTCATTAAGATCCCCAGTCTACCTTTTACCTTTGTAATTCGAAATTCTAAACCTTTAGAAAGCCGAAAACAAGAATCTTACTATATTGTAGTCTTGTCAGAAGTACTCTTGAGTATTGTAGCTCTGTGTGGAGGCCACACTATACCACACATTCCCTGAGGCTCGAGAGAGTGCAAAAATGATTTCTATGGCACTTAAGTCGCGGTACAGCTAGCGGCGGTAGAAGGACCTCGTACCATGACAGGCTACATTTATTCGGGACGCAGACCCTCTCAAAGCGCAGAGACATCTTGGATCTCGTCTTCCTTTTTAAAATACTTCGAGGTCAAATAAACTGTCCACATCTCCTTAATTCTTTTAGGTTTAATGTACCATCGAGATATCCGCGTAAGCCAGTTCAACCTCTCTCGGCCCCTTTTAGGTGCACAGATGCAGTGAATCTGTGGATGTACACTTTGACTCTTTGTCGCAGTTCCGGAAGAAGTTGGCTGAACTAAATTAGTCGGCTCCACCTCTTCCCTTTTATTTGCTACTTGTTTGTTTTTTTTTTTAATTTTATTAGATATAAGTATTTTGCATTTTCTATAGAAAAGTAATAATTTATTTTTATCTTTGAAATGGATTAATACTTTTTACGTATAATTTTTACTAACCACTGTCCATAACGCTCCTCTAATTGTACGCTGTAACTACCTTAGTGCAACTAGCTAAGAACTTACGATTATTAACTGTACATTTAAGTGTTGTAACAATAACTGGTGGCTCTAATAAATATAAATAAAAATAAAAAAACACATGTTTGTCAAATAATTGCGACTAGTTGGGATCGTTTGGATCCATTGGTCCGTTCCGTCTAAAAGATCCCAACTAGTCGCAATCATTTGAAAAAATGCGTTTGCCGATTAGAAGGCTGATTGTTCATTAAGATCCCCAGTCTACCTAACCAGAACGTTTAAAATTGTCATTAGCGCCGTCCCTCGTTTACAAAGTGAATTAAATTTATTTTTAGTGCAACTTTTTCTTACTATTTCATTAGGAAAAGCGCAGAAGTCAAATATGAGTTTAGTCCTGTCAAGTTAGTGTTTCTCGTAAATTAAAGTATTGACGTAAGAACGTCTTATAAATTGGTTTGCCGGGTGACACTTCAAGAAACTGCGTTACGCTCCGCTCACGTTATGCGCTCACAATGACAGCGAGTGAGAGGCACGCGTCCCTTCCACTCGGGCATGGTTAGCCCGCCTAAGAGCGAGAGAGACAGACATAAATAAAAAGTGAAAGGCACGCGTCCCTTCCACTCGAGCACAGTTAGCCCGCCTAAGAGCGAGAGAGACAGAGCGAGAGAGAGAGAGAGTGAGAGAGATAGGCAAATGTATTGCAAGTTATTGTATGTATATTTGTATATAAATACGTATGTATGTGTAAAGGTAAAAATAAAATTTTGGTAATATGAAATTCAGTGCGAGATTCTTTGTATAAATTAATGTTTTAAATATAATTCTTTGTATAAATAAATGTTTTAAATTGTTACTATTATTTCATCCTTCTTCCTACTATACGAATGAATATTCACATTAAAATTATTTTACCACTCAAAGTCGTTGTCACGTAAAACTCTCGCCCGTATACCGACTTTACAGGCAACCATTTTTTTTTGTAGTATTTTTTTATAATCACGTACAAATTTGCAAACGATTACCTAACTATACTAGTATTTTATCTTCTATCCTTTTCTTAATGTATTAGAAGAAAAAAGATGAACTGAACTTAAATTTAGTTTGGTTTGTGCACCAGGGAATCGGAAGGGCAATGGAGAGGGAAATCAGAAATGAGAAAACCCGCAGAAGAACGATAGAAACCGATATAGCCCGAAGAATTGCAATACTTAATTGGCAGTGGGCCGGGCATATTACCCATAAGACCGATGCCCGATCGGGTTGATGGATTCTCAAGTGGCGACTACGCGTTGGAAGACGCAGGGTGGGTAGGCCCCCGACAAGGTGGACACCGTTGGATACGGGAGGCGCACGACCGATCGTCGTGGAGTTCCTTGGCGGAGGGCTATGTCCAGCAGTGGACGTCTTTCAGCTGAAATGATTAATGAAGGGAATCGGCACCATTGTGTCATTGACATAATTAGACCGTAAATGTTTACTGTACTAAATGTGGGTCTTACAAATGAAATGTACGATGATCGATAATAATGGGCCGACTAATAATGTAAGTAGCATTGAATAGCACTTCACAATATTAACTGGTATCTATATCTATACTTAATACATAAAGCTGAAGAGTTTGTTTGTTTGTTTGGACGCGCTAATCTCAGGAACTACGGGTTCGATTTAAAAAAATATTTTTGCGTTGGATAGCCTATTAATCCAGAAAGGCTATAGGCTATATAACATCACGCTGCGACTAATAGGAGCGGAGCATAACTAACTCTACGCGAACGAAGTCGCTGGCGGCCACTAGTGATTTATACAGAGTGGTGCTGACAATACGACAATAAATTAAACATCGTGTACCTCAACATATTCTCAGTTTACCCATAAAAAATATATAAATATATCCATTAGTTTAGTCACAGGAAATTATTTTTCAATTTTCACATTTTCTACATGATGTACATGTTGATAAGGAAGCACTTAGAGGTTGCTGACCGCCGCATCCAGCGGTACTAAACTTTAATAATAATGACGCGAAAAAGCAAGTCGATACAGGAACGCAGGAATGTAAGTCGTGGTGATCTAGTGGTTAAAGCACCAGCCTCTCAAGTATGAGTGCGCGGGTTCGATTCCAGGTCAGGCAAGTACCAATGCAACTTTTCTAAAGTTATATGTACTTTCTAAGTATATCTTAGAGAACAATGACTGAAGGTGAAGGAAAACATCTTGAGGAAACCTGGACTTTCAAGTCCGAAATCGCCAACCCGCATTGAGCAAGCGTGGTGATTACGCTCAATCCTTTTCTGTATGAGAAGAGACCTGTGCCCAGCAGTGGGCCGATAAAAAGGTTGATGATGATGATGACAGGAACGCGCTGTCGCCCGCTGATGGGAGGTCATTGAACCAATATTTTAAAGGATGTTCTATTCCGTTTGCAATTTTATGCGATTTAGTTTGAAATTTTCATTTTTTTATTTTTGTTGCCAGGTTTTTTTCTATTGTTCAGGATTATTCCTATGAACCAGCATGGTCTGTGTTTTCATTTATTGTCGTATTGTCAGCACCACTCGGTATAATAGCAAAAGTATTTATTAATTTTGTAAATGGACGAACTATGGATCCGTCTTCATATTTTAATGTTGACTTGAAAGCTTGACATGTTCAAGCTGTATTGATCTTAATAAGCTTGAGTTAAGAGAAGAAAATGACGGATTTGATGATAGTAATAAATACACTTTAATAACAAAACCCTACTAAAATTAGAAATGTGAAAGTTTGTGAGGAAAAATGTATACAGCATGTAAATTAGTTAACGCACTTCCTGAAAATAGTTTGTTCAGAATCACTTACTGAATCGGTTTATATCATTTTTAGTATAGGTAGTTTTTTATCCCATAAATAATCAAAACTACTGAAATTATCGTCTTGTTAACCCTGTTGTTTGTATAAATTTTTAAAATCAAATATATCATACAAATTTAATCATTCAATACAAAATAAAGAAAAAAAAACCTTATTCCAAGAACGTTAAGGCATTCGTTCTCCAAGAGTTCGTATAAATTATTTAATAAATAACAATGCATATACATGTTAAATTAAAAATTTATTGTAGGTACGTGTTATGATGATAATAAAATACTCTAATTGGGGTGTTTGAGGCAGGCGCGTCCGCTCCATAGAGGCAGATAAGCACTGCATACCCTAATAATTTTCAAAAAAAATATATAATAATTCATAATATAGTACAATAAAATAATTTATATACTACAAACTTAAAGACTTCTTTAATCAGTTATTGATAACACTGCCATCTATTGGGGATAGTGCAAACTACTAACACAAATTACAATACGGCCCGCGCAACTCGGCTTTGTCGCGACGACCGCGCCACATTCGCGTGGCGGCGTAAGCAGAAACGAAATGTGCCTCTCTGACGTGTCTCTGATTCGCGTGTGTGAATAAAATTATTTGATTGTATGTGTAAACTTTTCGTGTGTTGTCTTGTAATTTCATTCGGTTTATAAGCCCAGATAACCAGTGCTTCATTTTACGCGGCCGAATCGCGAAGTTGACAAAACTAGCACAATTGTTGTTTGTGAAAATACCTTTTTATTTTATCAGCTTATGTTGTTTGGTTATTGGTGTATTTGGTAACATAAATATATTGATTGTTTTAAGAAAGATCTGTACTGGTGATGTATATTTAGATAAATTTAAAACGGTGAATTTTTCAACGTTAACGTTATTATTTTGTTTCCCGTGTAGGTACCTATATTATTTTAAAACGCGGTATTGACAATTCGTTGTTATAAAAACTTAAAAGACCTTAAGTTTTTCAACCTACTTGCTATGAATTTCAATACTATTATACTTTATATTGTAATATTTTTCCTGAAGTTTACAAATTAGCAAAATTTAATAGTTATGATTCCAATGAGTAGCGCATCACGTATATTTATGAAATACATAGGGTTAAAGTAGACTCCCAGATTTGTCTATATTTCTATTGAAAAAGAACTTTTAGCGATTTTAAATTGATCTTATACATATTTAATTTTTATAGAGTTATTTAAAAAAGATAGGCGCGTTGACGTAATTTATAGATAGTAAAATACCTTTTTCAGTTTTTTCAGAAATAAATTATTACTTATTTACAGTTGCGTTAGTAATAACATTTCATTGTATTTTGACAGCCTCCGTGGCGTAGCGGTAGCGAACGCGGCCGCTGCGCAAGGAGGCGCGGGTTCGATCCTCGCGCAGTGCAAATATTTGTATGCATGAATATTTGCACTGGTCTGGTCGTGCCTCGGAAAGCACGTTAAGCCGTTGGTCGCGGTTGCCATACGAACATCTAGTGGCACTTGTATAAGCACAGATATTTGGGTAGTGTATTTATGCATACCCTCCACAAAATCTCTGTGCACGCCCCTGGTTTGAGGGTGTTAGTTAAATAAATTACATGTTATATATGGATGCCATATTTGTTGCTGTTTCACTCAAAAACTATTGAATTGATTAAGATGAAATTTGGGACACAGATGGTTTATAACTAGGAATATAATATAGGATACGTTTTATTCCGACATTCTCATGGGATCGAAGCCCACGCGGGTGAATTCGTGGGGTGTTGCTTGTTAAAGAAAATATGTCACATGAGGTTTTCAATGAGGAAGATAGAGCTCAAAAGAAGTGAACATACTTTTTGTTTTCTTTGCCAACTGATCCGATCTCGACTATTCTGTCAATGTCAAGTGACAACAAAAAATAACTCTATACAGTGTATGACACTGCCGTGACCAAGATATGAAGAAGTGAGCAATATTAACTAAAGTATATAATTTCATATATAATAAAAACAGTTTGAAGCAAAGTTTTTAATTGCCTCGCTTACATTCTCAATGATGGTGACGTGAGTTATTTTTAATTTTAAGGGTATATTATGAATTGTTTCTATTTTTACATTCTTCCATCCATCCATCCATTCTCACATACTTTCGAATTTATAATATAATTAATTTAGTTACATTTTAGTAAGTTTTTTCTATTAAATCAAATCTTTCTCTTATAAAGAAGATATGTTGAAAAAGGAATCATATTCCAAGAATTCTTAACAGTCACATTTACAAATCGGAAAATTAAAAAAAATCCAGTTCGACAAAAAATCACAAGCGATGAATCATCACCATTTTCAAAAGCAGAATTATTACTAATGTTCCGAATTCACAGACTTCAAAATGTGCGATCCATCAAGTGTACAATCGGCCGCACAGCGGTGAGCGGTGAGCGGTGGAGCGGCAGAGCATTGCCATTCGCTCTAACTCATTAATACCGCGCTTTCGTCGCGACAATTACATAAATTCCCGTCGAGCGTCATTCTGTGTCGAGCACCGTTTAAATGGACCAGTGCGTGGATTAAATTGGATCGCTACTCCTGAGGTATTGTGCCACACTCAAGTCGATTGAGAAAGCAACTAGCAAGTGAGCTCAAAGAGGTAACTAGTATTACTTCCTTTACTTACTGGGTATGAAGCCAGTTAGCTGCTTTTCTTTGTGTTACATCACCGCTGCTACAAAACGATGAAGGAAAGCAAAGTGTTATCTATACTACACACATCAAAAGTGTCTAGGGATCAAGCATTTTTATGCGGATTTCTTGAGATTGAGATGTGGCTTTGTAATAAATTTATGATTTTATAAATTTATATGGATCCTTTTTGGTGCATTTCATAATTTGAATCAGGAACTGTGAATCAAATTCGAGTAAAAGATGAAAATCAGCTGTCAATATTTTCCCTATAAAAACATACAACGCATTGAAGACATTATTAGTGCTACTGTTTCCCTACTACTGATTAAAACCAACGTTATTATGGAGCGGCGACGTCATTTAAGCAGGGAAGAAATGCTCAGAGCCGTGGGAATGATAGAAGCTGGTTCCCGGCAACGTACTGTGGCTTTAGCTCTGAATACAAGTCAGAGTGTTATCAGTCGACTTTGGACACGTTACCGAAGCACTGGTACCGTGGCTGAGCGCCATGGAGGACGGTATCGCTGCACCACACGGAGACAAGACCGATACATTCAAATCTTAACTCGAAGAGCTCCAACAATAACCGCCATGATGTTAGCCGTGAGGCTTCATCACTCTTCAGGGAACTTAATTAGCGACCAAACAGTCAGAAACCGCTTGCATGAAGTGAACCTTCATTCCCGAAGACCGCTACGGGTACCACCTATAGCAATGCACAATCGTAGGATTCGATATCAATGGGCTCTTGAACACAGAAATTGGGCAGAAGAACAATGGCGTTTCGTGTGCTTTTCTGATGAGTCTCGTTTTGGTATGAGACCGGATACAAGACGTATACGACACTGGAGAACCCCTGGACGCCAACAGCGATTAAAATCCTGCCAGGAAGTCCATCCTTATAGTGGTGGAACCATCATGGTATGGGCGGGTATTTGGATCGGCGGAAGAACTGAGTTGATTTGGATCAGAGGCAACCTCAACGCTCAAATTTATGCTGAAACGATTGTATCAGACGTCATCGTTCCTCTACAAGTGCAAATCGGTCCCTTATTTCAGTTAATGCATGATAATGCACGACCGCACACCGCAAGAGTTGTAAGACAGACTCTCGCCGCAGCTAACATCAATGTCCTGCCCTGGCCTGCTCAGTCGCCAGACTTGAACCCGATTGAGCATGCATGGGATATGCTACAGAGAAGAGCTCTGCCGAATATGGAGGGTATCCAGTCGCAAGAAGACCTTTTTTTGTTGTTGCAACGAACATGGGCGGCCATTCCACAGCGTGATTTGGATGAACTCATTTTGAGTATGCCAAACCGATGTTCTTGTGTTGTTAGTGTTCGCGGTAGAAACACGTATTATTAATTGTTTAAGTTACCCAATAAAATTTTAGAGAAAACTGTTATTTCAGTCTTTTTTTCGAACTTTTGTGTTAGTGGTTCAAATGTCAAATATCCCTTTATTAGGAAAATGGCAAATTTCTTTATTAATGCAAAGGTGACTTGGTTTATCGTTACTGTGACAAACGAAAACACTTTATTTGATGAATCCTTAAAGAAAATTTTAATTAATATCAATCAGGAGAAAAGTTATTGCAAAAATATATGTTGATCCCTAGACACTTTTGATGTGTGTATATATTATATATATAATTATATATTATATAATAAATATAAAGCTGTAGAGTTTGTTTGTTTGAACGCGCTAATCTCAGGAACTACTGGTCCGATGTGATTTTTTTTTTTGCTTTGGATAGCCCATTGATCCAGGAAGGCTTTAGGCTATATAATATCACGCTGTGACCAATAGGAACGGAGCATAACTAACTCCACGCGAACGTAGTCGCTGGCGGCTGCTAGTATGTTCTAAAAACAAAAATCTAAGACATGACGTGACAAATCGCTTGGTAACGGCCCACGTGGTAGGTTTATTCCACTACTTCTCAAAAAGTGGTCTATGTCCCAGCAGTGCGAATATTATAAGTTGCCTATGTATTTAAGTCAAAATAGAAGTCACGGTCCAGTGGGCTGTACGTTCAATTTAGTGTTTTAATAATTTTATCACTGTAAGATTAAATATTCCTCTTCGTATGCTATGCACCGCTGGTCTTAGACATTGTTTTTTTTTTTTGCTGTCGGGATGAAAGGCTCCCGATCTCTGGGGGCAGACGTATGCTCCACCGTGTCTTCAGGACGATCCCCACATTGGTGAGACCTTGGCGTTTCCTCCCGCCTTGTCCGGAACGAAATAGCAGTGTCCGATGAGGACCTGCGTTAGGCGGAAGGTGAGAGCGCCGTGGCACCTCTCGAGCCACTCCTCAAAGAGGGGTCTTACCGACGCTATTGTGGCGTGCCAAACGGATAACCCCTTATGCAGGGCTTGCATTTAGGCTGATGAAATCGTTGCGCATGTGCTCTTTGACTATACAGGTGTCACCCAGATTAGATAAAAAACACTCGGGACACCCAAATTTTATTCAGATGTTCTCAATAAGCCAGGAGATTTAATAAGGTTCTGGAGGGGGCTGGTTCAAATATCCATACCTTAAGATATCCATAATGATCCACTTAAATCACGAGGGACTGGAACAATTTGCCAGCGGCGGTGTTTCCGTCGGACTAAAGTTTGAGTGTCTTCAAGGCTAGAGTGAATAGGCTCTTTATAAACAAACTAGTGCGCTTTACCGTCAATGATTGCGTCACTGCTTACCATTTTTTTTTTTTTGTTGGGATGGAATCATCAAATGACTTCTCCCGCTTTGGGCGGAGCGGAAGGGCTTGTCAGACTTTTACTGACAAAAACCCACCCGTGTTTCTTCACTTGCCTGTGCGACGGCCAGGGCCACGGTTTCTTGTTTAACCAACCCGCAACCCCAGACCCAGGAGGCATCGGTCTTTGTGGACCCCGTCACGATGTGCTGACGCGCCGTCGACTCGGGCCTGGTCCATATCGGTGTCGGATCGTGCTCGGAATCAAATCCATGACATAGAACATAAGTCGGGTGTGTAGTGCATTATAAAATTATCTCCTTAACAAGAAAGGCCAATAATTACATTACAGCCTCTATCCAATCAATTAGATAGGATCAAGATTCTTACAATTAGATAGGATCATGATTCTTACAAATTAAATGATAATTGAGCTAGTTTGGAACTCAAAGGGAATTGATTGGCGGAAAGAAAACCACAAGAGGAAGTGATTTCTAGATACATTAAAATGGGCCAAAGTCAATTATAGAGATGTGATGGCCTAGTAGGTACTGTATATTTATGATAAAGTCAAATTATGTAGAGCTGTGACGGCCTAGTACTGTATACAGAGTGGTGCTGACAATACGACAATAAATTAAACATCGTGTACCAACACATTCTAAGTCTGCCCATAAAAAATCATATAAATAGTCCATTAGTTTGTAGAAAATGTGAAAAATTAAAAATAATTTTCTGTGAAATTATTTTTAATTTTTCACATTTTCTACATTATGTACATGTTGACAAGGAAGCGCTTACAGGTTAATGACCGCCGCATCCTGCGGTACCAAACTTTAATAATAATGGCGCGAAAAAAGCAAGTCGATACAGGATCGCGCTGTCGCCGATCGGAGGTCAGTGAACCAATATTTTAAAAGGATGTCCTATTCTGTTTGTAATTTTATACGATTTAGTTTGTTTGAAATTTTCATTTTTTTATTTTTGGTGCTAGGTTTTTTTCTATGGCTTAGGATTATTCATATGAACCAGGATTGTTCGTGTTTTCATTTATTGTCGTATTGTTAGGACCACTCTGTATATTTATGACAAAGTCAATTAGAGAGCTGTGGTCACCTAGTACTGTATATTTATGACAAAGTCAATAAGAGAGTTTCCGTGGCATAGTACTGAATATTAATGGCAAAGTAAAAAAAATATAAATGTGAAAGTTTTTGAGAATTGATGTTTGTTACAAAAACTTCTGAAGGAATTTGGATGAAATTTAGAACCTAAATGGTTAAGTGGCCTAATGGTCTAACCAGGAACACACATAGGATATTTTTTTATTTCAATGTTCCCACTGGATCGAAAATTACGCAGGTAAATCACAAACTACTGCTTAACCGCAATCCCGCTTCATCAGCCGGAATTGCGGTTAAGCAGTAATTTATATCGTTTCAAAAAACATACATACATAAGTTAGTAATTTCGACAGCCTCCGTGGCGTAGCGGTAGCGGACGCGGCCGCTGCGCAAGGTGGCGCGGGTTCGATCCCCGCACAGTGCAAGTATTTGTATGCATGAATATGAATATTTGCACTGGTCTGGTCGTGCCTCGGAAAGCACGTTAAGCCGTTGGTCCCGGTTGCCATACGAACATCTAGTGGCAGTCGTTACGGGTTGTTGGAGCCCTCAAAAGTCCAACAATTGGTCTAACTGCAATGCTTCGATGTCGCCTTCGGGTTGTGGAGGTCAGACGGCAGTCGCTTCACGGAAAATGTCGAAGTTTAGCCATATCAGCAGTTGGACTGGTAAAGCGGACCCCAGACTCCAAAGCTGAAAAGGCTTCGGATGCGACTGGGATTAACGCTGGGATGATGATGATGATGATGACATAAGTTAGTAATTTCTGTTAAGACTAATACCCGCCATAGTTAAATTCACCTATTGTAATTAGAATACAGAAACTTCTGTAACCTGTCCTTTTTTTTAGGTAAAATAGATTTAAATAAAACAGCCGTTACAAAATATGTGAATATAATAATAATAACAGTAAAGAACAAACAGTGGGTTCTTTCGTACCCCCTAAGACCATAGTGTCACAGGTGTCAAAAATCAAGACCACTGCCCTGGTATTATATTCTGGTGAGCGTGTTCAGTAGTAGGCGTTGGGTATCCCAGACGTTCGTCGTTGAATAGCCAGCTGGAAGTGCCAATCCGAAACCTTGTTCCAGGCAAGGATTACCGGTACCGAAAGGGTGAAACACTACACAGTGATTGTATTTCTGTATGTACTTTACTAGCCAAGCACTTATAATTGGAGAAATTGTATTATTTAGTTATAATGAAAATTTTACTTCGATAGCGTATGCGTAGGTAGGAGAAAACAGTTTAGAGGAACGTAGCACGTCCGCCAACCGTGTCCACTCAGTAGCTTTTTGTCAACAATAGATCATACCACCGCCCCGCGCGACGACTCCAGAACCTTCCAAGCTAAACATACCGCGCCTCGCGGGTTTGCTTATTAATTAATATTTTAGTTAGTTTAAGTTTTTAAATTTATGTTTAAAAGGAAAGGGTATTTGAAGGAATAGAGTAACGAAATCGTTACACTTCATTTATAACTAAAGTATTTCTGAAATTTTAACAGGTCACTGGAAAGTTCACTATAATTAGAATGAATATGGCAGCCATTAAATACACACTATCCTAATAAAATACCCACTACGAATAACCTGAACAAATTTCTAAAACGGTTAATCAGATCCCATCCAACCCTTGGGACGAATCTAAACCTCTAACGTATCCTAAACATTTTAGTTATTCAAATGGGTATACTTGCTTTAGAACTTGGTCGAGTGGCTGGCGCTAACGAACTCGCTCGTTTGAACGCGCCGCGTTTGGGTTGAATTTATGTGGGATCATTAAATCAGAGTTGCTATTAACGCTACAACATGGCTATGGGAGGCGGCAAATGGCGCTAGTTTTTGCTAAGTTTTGTGAAATGGTACCAGGCTGAAACTTAATCGTCACTTACATTTAAAATCTTAAGGGAAAACTGCTAGGGTAGACTGTGAAATTCAATTTTCTTAAGTTTTTAGGGTCTGGACCAAAATGAAACGAATTTGTTTTGACACAAATAACTAATTGGATTCATTTTGAGTGAGGGATAGTTGTGTTATGTTACGCAATTAGGGGCAGGCTTTCTCTCCCTGGGGCCCTGACCGCCGCGCCGGTAGCTTACGGGCCGGCTTGTACCGGTGGGTTACTATTTTTATATTTTTAAATGTTTTTGTATTTTTTTTTAAATGTCAATATTTAAAAATGTCATTTATGTGTATACTAATCGAATATGTATACAATCGCCAACCCGCATTGAGCAAGCGTGGTGATTACGCTCAATCCTTCTCTGTATGAGAGGAGACCTGTGCCCAGCAGTGGGACGATAAAAAGGTTCATAATGATGATGTATACTAATATTATAAATGCGAAAGTAACTCTGTCTGTCTGTTATGCTTTCCCGCTTAAACCTCTCAACCGATTTTGATGAAATTTGGCACAGACAATCTTTATACCCTGAGAAAGGACATAGGCTAACTTTTATTGAAAAAAAAATAATGTTCCCGAGGGAAATCTAAAAAGCGCGATATAACCGAATCCTACGCGGGCGAAGCCGCGGGCGGAAAGTATGTAAGTATATAAGATAAAATAAAGAGAATAAAATTATAATAGCTCATTAGTTCACACACTTATTTGGCACCTCATCTCACTGTTAGTGCCAAGGTACGTGGATATTCAGAGCCCAACAACAGAACTCATCTATACTAATATATCGTCGGTGCGCTTGCCAAAAGCCGTATGTGGTTTTTATCAACTTTTCAGGAAGCAGAAAAAACTGTTTTTTATGATAACTAACAAATTTAAGAAAAATGTAAAAACGCAGACTGTTAGAAAATCCGGTTATTGTTATACTGAGAAATAAATATTTTTATAATATTACTTTATTTGGGCCCAAAATATTTTTTTTGTATTTTACGTGCACATATCAGATTTTGTTTGGTCGTGCAAAATAAGGTATGTTTTAAAATGCACATAAAGGTTTTTGTTTTGAAAACTTTGTAGGTTATTTTTGTGGCTATGTGCTTATCATTTACATTTTTTTTATCTAGCAGCCTGCAAAGTAAGTAAAACAACTCTTTGTTATCAATGAAATGCTATTATTTTTAGAAAATTTAAGTTGGTAATACGTACCTACTCAGAAAAACGTTAGTATGTACTACAAAAATGTAAGCCACCTGAGATAAATATAAATATTAACAATAATTACCTACTTTACAATAATAATTCTACTACGTTTTTAATATTTCAATAAGTAGACAGTTAACAATGACATAAATTAGAACCCTTTATGACATCAATCTATATTTTTTGAGTATCACACATTCTAAACAAAGTTTCTTAGTTAATTAAAGGCCATAATGTCATAAGGCATAAGTCTTTACTTCAAATTTATAAAGTAAGAGAATTATGAGATCAGCGATTTAGTTGAGGTAAAAATATAATTTTAAAATGAATATCTATACTTTTAATACCTATAAATCTTTTAAAAAATAGAAACAACAAAGCATTTATACAATTACACCATTAATCACACTGAAAATTGACATAAACCAATGGTTATCCCTATGCATTTATATTGTTTTAAAGACTGCAGGCTATTATATTTAGATTTCTGAATATTTCTTGGTGCACTGCAAAGGCTGGAAAGGCTTAAGTTACCAGCCCGTAATCTTTGTGGAAGTGGTTGCCACTCATCTGGATGTCGCAATTTTTATAATACACTAGCGGCCGCCAGCGACTTCGTTCGCGTGGAGTTTTATTGGTCGCAGCGTGATGTTATATAGCCTAAAACCTTCCTGGATTGATGGGCTATCCAATGCAAAAAGATTGTTTCAAATCGGACCAGTAGTTTCTCAGATTAGCGCGTTCAAACAAACAAACAAACTCTTCAGCGTTATATATTAGTATAGATTATGCCGTTTTTGTATAGAAGACCTCTGATATCGGGGACCACAGGCTCTTCCGCCTTTTTGCCAGATCTAGATTGGATGCCCTTTCAACATTTTTAAAAACTTGTAGTCTACATTGTGAATAACATAAGGCTTACTGCGAGCTTACCCCATTAAGCTAATATAGTCACTAGGACTGTAAATTGGAGGTTTAAAGAACCTTTCTAGTGTGGAATGGACACTGTCCAGCTGCATCATCGTATGATCCTTCTCCAGTATTTATTATTGTTCCATCTCAATGTCTTTTTTTAGTGACTCCATGTCACTAAAGAAAAAGACATTGAGATATAAAGCTGACGCTAACCTTCGTCTATCTTTAGGTTTGAAAAATTCAAAAGCCAAGTAGTAAACTCACTTGCTGACACTCCAGCATCTCCTTTGTGCCATACATACAACTATACTTCCTTATTATTGTTAATGTAGTACAGTGTATAATTATGTACCTGCAGTTTTTGTTTATAGTATTGTACTGATACTTGTAGCTTTGGTGATAGTAATACGCTTTAAACGTCCACAGTTACAACTAATATTTCTGGAGAACACAATGATTCTGCTTTCTGTTTAGCATCATAGGCTTCCTATTTCTTTTTTCTATGTAACTCAAACTCTTCTAGCGTGTATGCCACTCACTTGGGGGGCGAGGCCCTCGAGAAAAATATCTCTCTTGATGTCTCGAAAGCCTTCGATCGGGTATGTCACGCTGGCCTTTTGAGTAAGCTTCCAGCGTACGGCATTTTCCCTGGCCTAACTGGCTGTTTAAAAGACTTCCTGACTGAACGGTCCCTCCAAGTTGTTGTCGACGGATGCTCATCGGAGCCCATGTCGACTAATGCCTGTGTTCCTCAGAAGTCTGTTCTCTCTGCAACTCTGTTTCTGCTGTATACCGATAACGATCTGTTGATGCTCGGTATCTATGGGTATGCAGATGACAGCACAGTTGTGGAGAGATACCGACCGGGTGCTCGGGCCACTAAGGAAACAAACCGGTCCGAAAGAGAGGCTAAGGTAGAGCGTACGCTCTACCTTAGACTCTCTTTCTGAATAGAATGTTGCAGTCTCCAAATGGGCTAAAGCCAATTTTGTAGTATTCTATGCCACCAAAACACAGACGTGTCTATTCACCGCGAAAAGAACCCAGTTCACCTTGGCTCCTAGTTTTCGGTATGTATCCTTGGAGTGCATCGACCGCCTTCGGCTTATGGGTGTTGAGATTTCCTTGAACCTGAACTTTGGGTAGTTCATTGGGTCCAAGGCCAAGCTGCCAAGAAACTTGGCGTTATCGCAAAGGTCTGGTGATACTTCACACCAGGACAGCTTCTAATGTTATACAAAGCCCAGGTACGTTCGTGTGTGGAGTACTGCAGCTACATTTGGGCTGTTGCTATAAAATGCCACCTGGCTACTTTGGATTCAGTGGAGAGGCGTGCAAAGAGGCTAATTGGCGACCCAGATTAAGCTCAAAACGGTCTTCAAAGCCTGGAGCAAACGCATAGAGTAGCCAGCCTGTCGGTGTTCTACAAAATGCATTTTGAAGAGTGTGTGAGGGAAATGCATGATTTATTTCCAGCAGAACACCTGTTTGGTCATTTAAAAAAAAGTTTGTAGTAGATTTTTAATTCTAAATAGGAAGGGTTCTCTACCGTTTGGTCAGTGGGGTTTCAAACATGTGTCCGCAAAATCTGCTATGTGTTTTTCATTCTTTGAAAATCTCTTTATGTGCACGTATTCGTCACATAACCGTTTTTTCATTGAAAACAAATACATAAATGATTTGGCAAATCGAGATTCAGTGAGAATTTTTACATGAGGGTCTTGGCAATAGATGTAGCGTACAAAATTGATGAATTTTATGAAATAAAAAAAAAATCAAGAAAATCCACATACGGGTTTTGGCAAGCGCACCGACGATATAACGCTGAAGAGTTTGTTTGTTTTTTTTTGTTTGAACGCACTAATCTCAGGAACCACTGGTCCAATTTGAATTTTTTTTTTGCCTTTGATAGCCCATTAACTGAGGAAGACCTTAGGCTATATAACATAACGCTGCGACCATTATAAGTGGAGCATAATAAATAACTATCTATAATCATCACGGAAGGGCATTTTTCAGAACTCCAATTATCCGGGTCAATAACCGGATACCTGGACCGTGCGTCCACGTGCCCTATTTTCGTACTCGCCATATACTTTCTGCAACAGTCGAACTCCTGTAATGCTATCCACAGCCTAGCTTTACGAAAGTGGATGGATTTACCGTAATAAGTAGGTATATATTTAATAATCCATATCTATACTAATCTATACCAATATATAAAGCTGAAGAGTTTGTTTGTTTGTTTAAACGCGCTAATCTCAGGAAATGCTGGTCCGATTAGAAAAATTCTTTTTGCGTGGGATAGCCCATTAATCCAGGAAGGCTTGCCAATATAACATCGCGCTCCGACCAATAGGAGCGGAGCACAAAATAAAAAAAAAAAACATTTCAAAACTTACGCGGGTGAAACCGCTAGTTTATTATAACCATTAAAACAAAAATCATTGACTCATGCCGCAAAGTGCTTACAACATAAATACCTAAAAAAAAACATATTTTCGCGAGCTAACCAGCACCCTAATTGCGTAACAATATTACTATCAATTGAAATAATGTTGTCGTATATTAGTAATCCATTGCTCTATATGTTCTAAAAACGTGTCTGCTCAACAACACATGTTCTAAAAGCGCTATTTAAGCGCAATGAATGTTGTTGAACTGTCAAAATGAAACCTATTTCTACTGATAGTGGGTTACGCAATAACGCTGCTGAAACTTTCCGGGTAATAGGCATTTTCCCAGTGAATGTGTCGTAGTGTGTGTATATAAAATACTTCAAATATGTCGATAAATACTTCACTATAATAATATTACCTTTAATACCGTCACGGCTCATATTTAAGTGGCAAAAACTTTACTCAAGCTGACACCTTGAAAACTTTGTGAGAAAATTAACTTGTCATTTCAGCATTCAATTACTCGTACTAATAATGAAAACAAGGCTGGTTAATACAAACTTTCACACAATCTGTGTAGTTTACTGACCCCATAATATCGTCATCATCTTAGAGTTTATCCCGGTTGCGGCCGGGGCTTTCGCGTTTGTGTCCGGGGTCCGCTTTCCTGCATATTCTCCTCCATTTCCCGCGATCTTTAGCGTCCTGTGGTAAGAGATTGAGACTGACACCACTTCTTCAGCCTATAGATGTCTACTGCTGAACAAAGGCCTCCCCCAAGGCTTCACGCCGACCGGTCTTGTGCTACCCGCATCCATCGGCTTCCCGCAATCTTCACCAGGTCATCGGTCCACCTTGTTGGGAGCCTCCATAAGCTGCGTCTTCCAGTACGTGGCCGCCACTCGAGAACCTTACTGCCCCATCGGCCATCGGTTCTACGAGCAATGTGCCCTGCCCACTGCCACTTAAGTTTAGCGACTCGCAGAGCTATATCGGTGACTTTGGTTCTTCTGCGGATCTCCTCATTTCTGATTCGATCACGCAAAGAAACTCCGAGCATAGCTCTTTCCATTGCCCTTTGTGTGACTCTGACCCTTCGTATGAGGCCCATTGTGAGAGACCACGTTTCAGTTCCGTAAGTCATCACTGGCAACACAGACTGGTCAAAGACTTTAGTCTTGAGACACTGTGGTATCTTGGACGACGAGAAGATGTAGCCTAGCTTCCCGAACGCTGCCCAGCCGAGCTGGATTCGACGAAACACCTCTTTCTCGAAGTTGGACCTACCTAGTTGGACTGTTTGTCCCAGGCCGTCGTCTCACTCGTCAAAAACTTCGAGAGCAGAGCAACCAACTAGAATTGGAGTGGGTGCGACATGAGAATTCGACATGATCTTCGTCTTATCCACGTTCATCTTTAGACCCACTTGTTGGGAAGCTCTGCTGAGGTCATTGAGCATTTTGCCCAAGTCTTCCAGGATCTCAGCCATGACCACGATATCACCTGCAAAACGGAGATTAGTGATGTACTCGCCGTTGATGTTGATGCCAATTCCTTTCCAGTCCAGGAGCTTGAAGACATCTTCCAACGCAGCAGTGAACAATTTGGGAGATATGACATCTCCTTGTCTCACTCCACGCTGGAGTTGTATCGGTTTCGAGTCCTGATCCTGAAGACGGACTGACATGGTGGCGTTTTTGTACAAACACTTTATCACCTTAATGTATCAATGGTGAATTTGGCACCGCTGGAGAAACTGTAGCACCGCCCAAGTCTCGATCGAATCGAAGGCCTTCTCATAGTCCACAAACACCTAGCATAGTGGTTTGTTATTGTCCTCGGACTTCTGTATAACTTGCCGCAGCGTATGTATGTGGTCTATGGTGATAAAGCCTTTTCGGAAGCCTGCTTGTTCGGGAGGCTGGAAGTCGTCGAACCTGCGAGTGAGACGATTCGTGATGACCCTAGAAAACAGCTTATAGACATGGCACAGGAGGGATATCGGTCATATCGGTATGTAGTTTATGAGGAGGGTATTGTCACCTTTTTTGAAAAACAACACCACCACGCTCTTGTGCCACGCCTTAGGCGTTTCGCCTTTAAGAATGACGGATTTAAATAGCTTCTGAAGCGCTTTAAGAACCGGTTTGTCACCCGCTTTCAGAAGTTCAACCGTAATTCCATCATCTCCAGCCGCCTTATCGTTCTTGAGCTGTTTCAGGGCCATAATAATCTCGTACAGGCTGACGTCCGGGATATCGTCGGTGTAGTGTCGGGTTAGTCTGGCTCTAGGAACATTAGCCAGGCTTGCAACAGGTGCGTGTGTTGATGTGTATAACTCTCCGTAGAATTTCTTAATCTCACCCAAATGCTCGAGCTTGGAAGTGACGATCCTATCATCTCTGTCCAACAGACAAATCTCGTGTGAACCCTTTGGAGCCTTTGTTCCGCTCGATAGCCTCTTTAATACAATTTGTATTAAATTGGCGTATATCGCGAGTCAGAGACTTTGAGATTTGTCTATTAAGGCTTATTCACATAAAAAAAAACTGAGTGAATAGGGAGGAAGACGGCAATTGAGCAAGGTAATGCAATGTTAAACCCAACAACACGGCCAACGATGCAGCATATATACATACAGCTTGTTTTATACTTGAACTTTCAATTAAAAACCGTTAACTTAAAACATTGCATATCGTATCTCGAGTATTTATCGCAGCGAATAAATAATTTGTACAGTCCAAAATTAACCGGGCCGGTATCTCAAGCCACCCCAACAAAACGTGCTCAAAATAAATCTGTTTTAAAATTTACGCACGATTTTACCTCACTTCCGTACATACTTAGGGCGGCAAATTGCAAATATATCTTCATTGTGGATCTCACAATATCCTATATATATGTAAAATTGCATACTTTGTTCATTCGTCAATCCTCCCTTTGTCCTTTTATTTTCATTTCACCTGAAATTTTGATTAAGCAATGAACAAAGGACGCAATATTTTCATGTTTATTGCTTCAGAAAAGGATAATGTTTAGGCACTGGAGATGGGCGTAGAATTTTATTTGCTCTTATAAGAAGTGTGATCATTTTTGGGGTCTGTTTGCTACTTGTTGAGATCCAATAACTCATACTTCCTAAATATCGTGACGTTATACTGAGTGAGGAGTCTTTTGATCTCGTAGAGAACTACGTGATTTACTTTCTTTTGTGCTTTCATATTTATTACTAGCTCTCCGCCCGCGGCTTCGCCCGCGTGGAGTTCGGTTATATCATGCTTTTAAGATTTCCCTCGGGAATATCAATTTTTTTCGGGATAAAAGGTAGCCTATGTCCTTTCTCAGGGTCTAAACTCTAAAGATTGTCTGTGCCAAATTTCATCAAAATCGATTGAGAGGTTTAAGCGGGAAAGCGTAACAGACAGAGTTACTTTCGCATTTTATTATTATTATGGATTTTATTGATACTGTTTGTTTAGTTTGTTATTTTCTTATGTGAGTCACACGCGTTATCTGTAGTCAATTTTTAGTCAATTTTAGTCAATTTTAATAACGTTTAGGACGTACATTAAGAGTAGTCTGGGACATTACTTGATAACTCGTATCGGTAAGAGGGAATGGGCTACGGCCTATTCCCTATATGGATTTATGCCGGTATATACGTATACAACGTGAAACTGATAGGGTATATACATACCTGGGGCAAAGTGTCTTTCAATGATATCATACGATACTGGAAGTCTAAATATTCGGAAGTTATGGCAAAGAATATTGTTTGCGGTAGGCTACTACGATTCTAGGCATGCAGAATTAAGGAAGAGATTTATCGTGATATTGGAGTGTAACGTGTAGTTATGGACTTACGTAGTGCACTGAAAGGTTTACTATGACTTGAATTTAAGAAAAATATGCCACCGAAAATTTGATGTCATTTGTTAGATTATTTTGAGAGTATTGACTGAAATTTCGATACCCAAACCACCCTATTTCGACCCCAAGTAATCGAGATCGAAAATTGTATTTGCAAGCAATTATCTACTAATCACTGCGTAGTACAAAATCTCAAAACATGTTATCAACAAAACGTAATCTAATTGACTTCAACGTAATTCACTAACGCAGTCGATAAATTGATTGATCCTCTATTTCGATGACACCTTCAATCTACTGAATTGACACAAACTGTCCGGTCCTCTTCACAATCGGGTAGTGATGTAATTGGACGTTTATAATTCAGTTAGTAACTTTACTCTGTTTCTCCTGTCGATCTCGGGATTTATGTTAATTGGAAGAGCATGTCTTTTTGTGCCTTAAAAGTTTCTATACGAAGATGTAGTATATGACGTTCGTTAGTTATTCGATTATTTGTTTTAACTGAACAGACAGCTGTTTGTTCCGGCACTTCTTCTTCCCAGCAAAAGCAATAGGAAGTGTCGATGGATGGGCGTTTTGGGGGACTGTCTTAAGTAATATTGACGTTCAAAAAGTGCTGATTCTCAGCCTAATTTGAATAAATGACTTTTGTTTTTTTTTTTATTTTGACGTAGTTGCTTAGGATTTTTGCTACTCTCGTGTTGGTGAAAAATCCTTGTAAAGGTAGGTCGGGGGTACCTGTACTATTCTATAACCTTTTTACTGTGAATACTTAGATAATGTGAGTATTTATGCAGTGAACTGTCATTCCCATTAATGCTAGAGATGGATTCTAATAATAGCTCATTCCAAGCTTAATTCTCTTAATTTTTCACGCTGAGATTTTTACAAAATTACTCTGCTGAATAATCCATACTAATATTATAAATGCGAAAGTATCTCTGTCTGTCTGTCCGGCTTTCACGCCAAAACTACTGAACTGATTTTAATGAAATTTGGCACAGACAATCTTTAGACCCTGAGAAAGGACATAGGCTACCTTTTATCCCGGAAAAATTTGATGTTCGTTGATGAGGGAAACCTAAAAAGCCGGGCAATGTGCCCGGCCCACCATCACCAAAAGACTTAAGGCACGGAACCGTTCATGTGCGAGTCCGACTTCCACATGGCTGGTTTTTACTTTCTTATCATGCAAGTTAGGCACCTACTTACTTTCAGTAAATTTTGGACATACATATATAAACTGTCTAAAACATTGTTTATATTTTTTTCGTGTTCCAGTACAGGCTTTTGAACTATATTTTTGTCTTTTTTATTATGTGCGCTTTGTTTGTTTATTATTATATTGCAATTATCAATTTTTCTTCCTTATATATTTTTTGAAGTATCGTTTTTATTTGTTACCAAATTTAAAAAAAAAAGCATTGTTTGAAACTGCTAGAACAAATGTAGGTGGTTATAACAATTTAGTGTATCTTTATTTTTATAGATAATTATTTGTTTATTTCTGAATGACCAAACATTGCGTGACCTGTCGACCTTAGTAATTAACAACACTAACATAATAAACGTAAAGGTTTATGCGGATACTGCGTAAAACATTATTACTATCAATTGGGATGATTTCAAAGCATCCATTCCATTACTCCATATGTTCTAAAAACTGTCTTCTCAATTACGTAAATAACGCAATGAATGTTGTTGGACTGTCAAAATGAAACCCATTGCTACTGATAGTGTCTTACGCAGTTACCCTACGGGTTTAAATGAAATTTAAAAAGTCTTGCCGCCAAGCGATTAGAATAGAATAGAATAGAATACTCTTTATTATGTACACCATATAGATTACAGAACATAAATAAAAATATTTTACAAAGGGTGACACAATGGGCGGTCTTATCGCTAAGAGCGATCTTTTACAGACAACCTTTGGATGAAATTCTAAGGGGAAGGATAAAGAAATAATGTAGGTAGCTACAGTGTACTATTTACATAGATTATACAATAAATATATACGTTAAGTGTATACTAGTTTAAATAATTTTATACATCTAATTAATAAATCTAATCATCTAGTCATCTAATTAATTAAGCGATTCGTCGTGTTCCGTCATGATGTCTGGTGAAGCCGTACGGAGGACGGGTCTGAGCAGTTGTGTTGCGATTTGTGGCGGGTACGATGCGCCAAAGGTTGTTGTGTCGGGAATTTGGTCGTGGAGAGTCTCCAGATCAATCTCCCTCTAGCGCAGCTTCGTTTGGTCGTGTTGGTCTTGGTTTTAACATTGCATCACCTCGCTCAACTGCCGTTATCATTCCTATTCCTTAGTTTTTAAGTGAATAGGCTTAATAAACTAGTGCGCTTTACCATCAACGATTGCATCACTGCTTACCATCAGGCGGGATTGCAGTCAAGCACTTGTTTATAAATATATATATAAAAAAAAATGACACAAATATAAACAGGATTAATATGCAGTATACCTTTGATCAACAATGTAACTTTTCTAAAGTTATATGTACTTACTATACTTATAAAGTATATCTTGGACACCAATGACTGAAGGCGAAGGAAAAGATCTTGAGGAAACCTGGATTTTAAGTCTGAAATCGCCAACCCGCATTGAGCAAGCGTGGTGATTACGCTCAATCCTTCTCTGTATGAGAGGAGACCTGTGCCCAGCAGTGGGACGTTAAAAAGGTTGATGATGATGATACCTTTGATCTCGATATACCGACACGATATAACAGAAACTTATGTGAGGGAAACCGCTTGAAGCAGCTTGTAGCTTGATAAGATTGTTTGTCACTTACACATCAAATAACTATAAGATGGCCGAGATAAAGCGAGATTTGGCCAGTGATAATGATTTATCTGAATATTCTCACGGAATCGAAACTTGTGCGGGCGAAACCGCGGGATGTAACTAGCTTAGTTGTAGATTAGTTACAAAACATACATTAGCATTAATTACGTTTATCGATTTCAGTTTAGTTAGATTGACATTAGATTAGTCATGACATTTTACAGCTGAAACTTCCAAATATAAAAACGTTTTATATTTTTAGAATGAATGTACCGACAGCAGGTCAAGCTACTCAAAACTGTCGAATTTTCCCAATTGACCTTGAACCTTAATGATTTAATAATAAAGTTTCGCCTCGCCTCCGAGCGAGTCGGTCTTAAAATGAACATGGACAACACGAAAGTCAAGTCTAATGCCCATGTTGTACCGACTCCTATAAAGATTGGAGACTCTGTTCTTGAAGTTGTTGACAGTTACGTGTACCTGGGACAAACTATCCAGTTAGGAAGGTCCGACTTCGAGAAAGAGGTCAATCGTCGAATCCAACTCGGCTGGGCTGCTTTCGGGAAGCTACGTAGAATCTTCTCGTCCGAAATACCGCAGTGTCTCAAGACAAAAGTCTTCGACTAGTGTGTGTTGCCAGTGATGACTTATGGAATTGAGACGTGGTCGCTAACAATGGGCCTGGTCAATAAGAAGGTTCAAAGTAACTCAAGGGCAATGGAGAGGGCTATGCTTGGAGTTTCACTGCGCGGTCGAATCAGGAATGAGGAGATCCGCAGAAGAACGACAGTAACCGACATAGCCCGAACAATTGCAACACTAAAGTGGCAGTGGGCTGGACCCATTGCCCGTAGGACCGATGCTCGATGGGGCCGACGGGTTCTCGAGTGGCGACCACGCACCGGAAGACGTAGCGTGGGTAGGCCCCCGACAAGCTGGACCGGCGACCTGGTGACGGTCGCGGGAGACCGCTGGATGCGGGAGGCGCAGAACCGGTCGTCGTGGAGAACCTTGGGGGAGGCCTATGTCCAGCAGTGGACGTCTTTCGGCTGAAATGATGATGATGAACAGATAGTAGTAGCGTCTGTATAAAAGCGATATTTAATTTCATAGCCTGAAGTGATTGTTACGTAATTTTACTGTGTCTGGTAATAACGAGGCGCACCGGTAATACAATTTGAGTGTAGCGACTAAATAGAGGATGAGGTTCTAACACATAAATCTTAAAAAATAAGGCCAGATTGTAATTTTGTTGTTGCTTTTATTATTAATAATGAAAAACTACGTTTAGTTATTTGTAGGTTCACATAGAACCATTTCCCGCCATACACGGTAAAAATGTAATATTATTTACCTCAAATAAACTCTCTTTCTGAGCAGCGGTAGCCTAGTGTTATCGGCCGCCAATTATAAGTTTGTAGGTTGTAGGTTCGAACCCGATCAGGCGCTTTACTTAGTGTAAATTATTTCATCAGCGCCGTACCCTAATTACGAAACACACTATTAGTATCAGTTGGTACAATTTTAAAGCTTATTGCTATTCCATTGCTTTCAATGTTCGAAAATGTAACTGATCAATAACGTAGATAACGCAATGAATGTTGTTAAACTGTCAAAATGACCCCAATTACTACTGATACTTTTTTTTTTTTTAATAGTTATAAACTAGTGCTTGACTGCAATCCCGCCTGATGGTAAGCAGTGATGCAATCGCTGATGGTAAAGCGCACTAGCTTATTAAGCCTATTCACTCAAAAAAACTGAGTGAATAGGAAGGAAGACGGCAGTTGAGCGAGGTGTTGCAATGTTTAACCCAACAACACGACCAACGATGCTGCGCCAGAGGATGATCTGGAGACCCTCCACGACCAAACTCCCGACACAACAACATTAGGCACATCGTACCCGGCACACATCGCAACACAACTGCTCAGACCCGTCCTCCGTACGGCTTCACCAGACATCATGCCGGAACACGACGAATCGCTTGGCGGCAAGACTTTGTCTGGTGGGTGGTAACTTATGCCGGCGGCTGATGTTGTTGCCTACCACCGAGAATATGTCACGCAATTACCATGCATCCATGTAGGTGAAGGAACACATCGTCAGGAAAGCGGCATGTCTTAGAGCCAACCACTTCAAAGACATTTCACATCTACCAACCCGCACTGGACCAGCGGGGTAGATTAAGGCTTACTCCTTCTCATCGAGAGGAAGCCTGAGTTCCAACGGTGGGAACATTTTAGGCTGAATATGTAAACTCACTTTCAGACCAGTTCAAGTTATCACAGTAGGTAAGCAGTCTTTTCTAATTCGGTTACACCCGTCCGTCAATTTGATCTTTTTATTACGCCCACGTATTGAAGCCTTTCACTCGAAATGTCACTTCCTCACCTCGAGAGAAGTTTAAGAGATTATCTCAGTTAGGGTCCAGTTGATCCCAAGGAGTTTGCGGATCTTTTATTAAGACTGGCAGAATGTATTTAATTTCTTACGGAAAAAGAAGGAGTATTTTCTTTGAAGTTATTTTTTCGGGAAAGGATTATCCCGCAGAATGTTCGTAAAGAAAAAATGTGTCCGTTCTATTAGTTAATATAAGGAAAATAGCACAGCCCGAGAGTAATATTTTCCTTTATTATAACAGACCTCAATAACCGATCCCAATCGTTGTGGAAATGAATAAAACAATTTCCTATTAGACTATTAATGGCCAATGCAAATGTTGGTGGAATGCCAACAGAATTTGATCAATCATTTGTTGGTAAAAATGGGGTAGTTGACTAAAAAAAGCTAATTAGGCCGTCAGATTTCCTAAAAATACTAGACACGTATTTTTTTCTTTTTTCATATATAGACAAAAAATTAAGACGACACAGTGCGTTGAAAACTCGTGTGACGTCACTGCATGCTACACTTTTTAGCGAGGAGTGACGTCACCAGCCGCCACTCCTGATCTTTGATGCCATATTCGTATTTGTCAATTTTTATTGCTTTGATAAAACAAAATATACGTATATTTATCTATAATCTGAATATTTTTCTATAATCTGAATGATGGACTAAATAGAATATTTTTTTTTTTACCACGGAAACATCCCTAATAACATTAGAACAATGTGAAAGAGATAAAGTTAACAACAGCATCATGATTGCGTAACGCGCTACCGATATCAATCTGAATCACGTTGAAAAATGTTGCTGATCCATTACTTCATAACGTACCCCTTTATTCATAAACATTCCTTAAAGTTAACTAGTGATTAGCTATTGTGCTCTGGCTGTTGACAGTATGTCATCAATATACTATACTAGTTGATAGTATGTCACAGTCTTGCTGGTGGTGGCGTGTGTGTTGGGTCATTGGGTTCCCTTCAATATGATTGAGCTGAATGATGCTGATCCATACGTCTTGTTCGTGAACGGACACCGTCAGCGGGGACTGGTCATCTCTTAGCTGCCACGGCGTATTTTAATTTCTGAATTGTTTTTTTTTTTTTGTGTTTTCCATAATGGATGCTCTCAGTGTACAATATCTTTCTGCATCGTTCTCACACGGTTGATTTCAACATTAATGATGTAATCAAATATTTGAATTTGAATGGGCGACTAGCTTCATCTTACTGACTGACTGACCTTCTTAAAATTCAAAAGTGCCTGTAACTGGTCCGTCCATATGAAATAAATGCTTCGATTTTTTTTTTTTTTGATTTTGTGTAATCATACATTTTAGACTTTTGCACATCACTTTACCTTAATCATCGTTTATGAATAAACCCCTAAACACTATTATATTTATTCATAAACGATGATTAAAGTTAAGTGACGTTAAAATGTTATAAATGTATGGTTAAACAATCGCTAATTACTAGTTAACTTTTAGCAACTTTTATGAATAACAGGGTTAATATTCGAACTATGTGTGTCCTCTCCAAATGTGAAGCAATGAATGTTGTTGAAGTGTCGAAATGAAACATTTATTGCGTTATGTAATTGCCCCGCTATGTCAACGTGGACACACATAGACACATAAACAGAATTTATTTTGTAGTGATAGTCGGATTTTCTTTGATAGATACTTTACACAATAATAGGTACACACGCATAAATATATACACAAGTTCTTCTAAAATTAGACACATTCTGCACCAACAAAACACATCTTCTTCTTCTTCTTCAGCCTATAGATGACCAATGCTGGACAAAGGCATCAACCAAGGCTTTCCACGATGACCGGCCTTGTGCTGCCCGCATCCACCGGCTTCCCGCGACCTTCACCAGGTCATCGGTCCACCTTGTTGGGGGCCTACCTACGCTGCGTCTTCCAGTACGTGGCCGCCACTCCAGAACCTTACTGCCCCATTGGCCATCGGTTCTACAAGCAATGTGCCCGCCCACTGCCACTTAATTTTAGCGACTCGAAGACCTATAAACACATACCATCTCCATAATAAACAAACATATACCTACTGATTCTTACACACACACATACATATCTCCTGCGATTCTTTTGTATATCTGAAATTTATGTTTGCACTACAAAACTAAAGTAAAAGACAAACTAAAGGATATCTTTATAAGATATAAACTAACAATAGCTCACAAGTACCCATTGTTTCAAGATGATAACAATCCATGCCAATTTTCTCAACGCGGTATACAGCGGATGCAAAGAATTTAGTATTGAGTTCAATAGAATAATTTGTTTCCGTCCATTCATTTGAATGGCTAACCAAAAAGTTCTCAATTTGGTCATTTAGTTTGTACAAAATATCTTTTAACGTTGATGTCGCATTTCAGTGGAACATAATAAATATTTGTTTGAACGCACGAACGCAGTGTTTCTATTTGGCCTGATTTTTTGTTTGAAGTCCGTCTATATGGAAATTCTGTCCTGATTTTTTGTATACGATCTAATGAAGCTGTACTATAGACCAAATTGAATTGCAAGACAATAGCGTTATATTGTTTCTGCTTAATTTGCTTGGTATAGTATATTATGGTATATTAAAGTATAGTATGGGCTGCAACAATAAGTAATATTTACAGTTGCCGTTAAAGATGAGCTTTTAGTAAGAAAATTACATTTAGAGGTTATTTTTCGTATTAGATAAGTATTGTAAATCCATTGTTTATTGTTTCTAAATAGTATTTGGAGTCGCGGTAGACCAGCTACTGTAGGAAATCTCAAGTCACTTGTCTTTTACATGTATTTATTCAACCAATAACTTACAGAGCTAAATATAGTACAGCTACCATGGTATCTACCGTGTCATACGCCGTACAGATTAAAAATTCCCGCGCTCGCCGTGTGTTGTCGACCCATCATATCAATTGTAACGTTTCCTCAAATCGATTATTCCTTTATCCGATATTCCTTTTATTTAATTTAATATTTTATAAGTATAAATGTTTTTTTTTTTTTTTGTATGAAAAATTACATTTCATTTAGTACGTAGTTATAAGACGGAGGAGAACAACGTGAGAAGGATAAGAGCATCAGCATAAACTTGTTCGTCGAAGGAAAACCATGGCAATGATGGTCATTTCTATTGCTATTTGAAAGTCGCACAAAAAATATCGGTCTGCCGGGTTCGTATACAAAGGGAAACCTTTTTACAATCATGAATACAAAAAAACCGTTTTATTGTGTTTTTATTACGCCATGTTGTGTGACAACAAAAATACATCATGTGTGAAAATGTTAAATGTCCAGCTATCAGGGTTTATGAGATACAGTCAGGCGACAGACAGACGGACAGTATTCATGGAAATTGAGTCCGTCGTGTCGTGTTATTGGGTCTAACATTGCACCACCTCGCTCAACTGCCGTCTTCCTTCCTATTCTCTAAGGTTTTTTAAGTGAATGGGCGTAATAAACTAGCGCGCCTTACCATCAACGATTGCATCACTGCTTACCATCAGGCGGGATTGCAGTCAAGCGCTAGTTTATAATTATTAAAAAAAAAACCCTTAAAAGCAACATAAAGAGGGTAGAGAGGGGTGATTATATACCGCAACGGAAAATCTTCCAGGCCAAAGCTTGAGAATGTCTTAAAAACAGCAAGCTAGCTAATAAACGCGTAAGGCGAAAACTGTAAGAAGGATTTACTTTATCACACCTCCCAAGTCGCGCCTTCATTTCAGCCATAAAATTCACTCAACCCTCCCATAACAAACCTATATTTTTATACTGTGTACGTTCATAACAATCAGTTCTCTTATTTATATGCTTCAGGGATATTAAACTTTGTATTTACTTCACTGAATTGAGCACCGTTTGGGGTGACAAGGTCTATTTTCCGCTGGCACATGCGTTTATGATGTTAATACACTCTTAGTAGCAATTCTGTGATATGAAACGTAATGAAGTTTAATGAGTAACATGAGGCCATATTTCGTGTCCTAGCGGTATGCTTGCTTTTGTATTGAGGTATTGTGTTATGCTAGGCTGAAATTTTGTTACAACGTTTGTAGCTTGAAAGTACTAATTATTAATGATAATCGTTTCACTATGACGGCGAGTAATGATAAAGTCAATTTAATGTCCCACATTTTAAAAGTTGTAATTGATTATTTTTACTCTGTAGCTTTATTATTATTATTTATTTTCTTAATCTCCACGTGTACAATACATTGGGATAAATGCTATGCCCCGCAAAATCGTTTTCACGGTTTGTCTGTGGGAACGGAACAAACAGTGCAACCAGTGTGGTTAGAATTTATATCTTTAGTAGTAGTTTTCTCGGTGGTAGGCCATAACATCGGCTGCCGGCAAAAGTTTCCATCCACCAAACAAAGTCTTGCCGCCAAGCGACTCGTCGTGTTCCGGCATGATGTCTGGTGAAGCCGTACGGAGGACGGGTTTGAGCAGTTGTGTTGCGATGTGTGCCGGGTACGATGCGTCAAATGTTGTTGTGTCGGGAGTTTGGTCGTGGAGGGTCTCCACATCAATCTCCCTCTGGCGTAGCATCGTTGGTCGTGTAGTTGGGTCTAACATTGCACCACCTCGCTCAACTTCCATCTTCCTATTCACTAAGTTTTTAAGTGAACGGGCTTAATAAACTAGCGCGCTTTACCGTCAACAATTGCATCACTGCTTACCATCAGGCGGGATTGCAGTCAAGCGCTAGTTTATAATTATTAAAAAAAAAATTTTAGAGCAGGTAGCACTGAATATAGTTGTGCCATGTAACTAATAAGTACTTATTACTTCCATGGTTGTGGTTGTCACCACAGCCATAAAAATTAGTACCTATATTTCCGTACGCGTATAATCTGCAGTATTTTTTTTGGTTTGATAAGAGTGAGTCTAGCCCTCTGTCCTCATAGTTGATTTATAATTTTGAGAGAAATAAAGATAAACGAAACTTCGTTTCCTCTCTTTCTTTCAGAGTGCCGCAGTTCTCATCTCTAAGGCAAAAAAATGGAAAAAATATCAAACGATGCACACGCAAGAATCTATTGGTTCTAGATGGATGTTAAACAATTTGGTAATTTGACGTAATTAGTGATACATGTTTGTAATCACTCAATTTTATGGTTAAGTGTCGTTGTGATATTTGAGAGTAAATTAAGTGCGTTATTTTACGAGTATTTTTTACTAACACCTGCACGCACACGCACTAATGTTGGACCTGCAGATGTCGGATCGACATGATGTGACATGTGTGTGTATAAACATTATAGAATTTTTTACAATCTGTATCCCAAGTTATTTGCGGTCGGCCCAACATGTCTTTTTCCTACATAATTCTCTTTTAATCACCATTTCAAAAGTCACCATAAACTGGTCACCAAACTGGTGCATGAGATCACAGTCAAATAGAAACTTACTTGATAGTGATCTCGCGCACCAGTTAAATACGAGCCTACTACTTACCGACTTTTTTGTGCGGATTAAAACCCACCCGTGTTCCATCACTTGCCTGTGGACCAGCGGCGCAACGCAATTTGCAGGTGTTTTTTACTTATTATACTCAGCCTTGCTACAAGTTCTCCTCTGTGAAGACGTAGGCCTCCTTCTGGTGAGAAGGAGCAGGCTCAAAACCACTTTTATTCTTCTTTAATAACAACATCAGCCAAAAAAATAATAAATCATTCATCGATACTATAGCGGACAGTTCCTGCCGGAACTGATATTGAAGACTGTCCCTACAGTGACAATACTATGATTTATGATTCCGTATTCAGCTGCCACACGACCATTAATATAGATTTATTTTTGCTAATCTATTGGCAAAATGGGGAGATAGAGTCGGGCCGTCGCTGGTGAGAAATCGTTCCTAATATGTGTCAGTTATTATATTTATACGATTTATTCTAAGTACGAGAGTAACCGACATAGCACGATGAATTGCAACACTAAAGTGGCAGTTGGCCGGGCACGATGCCCGTAGGACTGATGCCCGATGGGTTTTACAGGTTCTCGAGTAGCGACCACGCACCGGAAGACGCAGCGTGGGTACGGTGCAGTAAAGCATCGTGAGGACACCGGCATGTCTTAGAGCCAAATTATTTCGAAGAGTTTTGACATCTACTAGCACTTGGCCAGCGTGGTAGATTACGGCCCACTCCCTCTCGCCGTGTCCCAGCAGTGAGAAAATTATTGGCTGATTATGTGAATAGAGTGACAACTGACTTTTTGTTAATCGGATTTTGTGCATGTTTTTGAAAAATAACTCCAGTCTAATATTTTTGAAAATGAAGCGAAACATAAGCAATAATAAAGTATTAACTGTTACTATATTCATTTTATATAATTATTTTGCCTTTGACTTCGTATCTCTGGCAAAATAACGGTGATTTTTATTTTTGTTACAATAAGGTCGTTATTGGGTTACGCTGGCAAGGATAACAAAATCACAGTGATCTTTAATATAAAGGGATTGTAGGAAAAAGCCTGTCAATCCATCATCTCCCTAGCCTTTTCCCAACTATATTGGGGTTGGCTCCTAGTCTTAATGGAAGCCACAAATGTACTAGTAGTCCACTCGAACTATCTGAACCGAAGTAATTTTGTTCGTGAAACTTCCTACCTTTTTTCAACCCCGGGGTTGTCAGTTACTAACCGCTCCCACATTAATTTAAATTTAATAAAACTTCTCTTTTTTCTAACTGAAATAATTACTAACCTTTAATAATGGTTGCGTTATTCTTTCTACATTAACACCAATCAGAAAAAAAAAATTGTTTAATAATAAACGTTAGTAGCACTTACTACGACTCTTGTTTGCTCCCTTCAAGCATCCCAAGCTCACTATGTAACAATCATTAAGTGTTGAGGCAGTTGAACTAAGTTCCTATAACAACAGGTCCGTATTGACACTATGATTGATGATCTCAGTTTATAGTTAACGACTGCGGATCACTTCTTGTTTGGACGTCCGTCAGCTTTGACCTATGTGTTTGCTGGAAATGATTTGGTTTGTGTGTGTTTAATTAAGGATCATTTGGTAGCTTAGTTACATAATAGGTTAAGTGAACTCGGCATCCACAACGTTATTCATACGTAAGTACTCCGATACAAGTTGCACGACTACCACTAGGAAATGTCAATGCGATATCGTCTGTACACTCCTATCGTCAACGGGACGGCAATGTGAATGAAATGTCGGCGCCGATTCCAAATCATTACATAATAATATTCATAATCAAAAGTCCTTTATTCAAAACTAAGCTAAAGATTACCAGTTTTTAAATGTCAACATTACATAAAACCAACGCAAAAGTAACTAGTTACAATTTCAAATCACTAATAATTTAATTATCTAGAAGTACACAACATTAGTATTTTAATGGGGCATTTAAACTATTGTAACTTAGTAATGCTATAAAGAGATCAGCGGTAGTTTAGTGGTATCGGCCGCGATACTTTACAAGTTGTAGTAGGTTGAATCTCACCCGGCTTTGTGTTAATCATTTCACCATCACTGCTCTCAAAACGGCGAAGTAAAACATTGTAAGGAAACCGGTATGTCTTAGAGACAAAAACTTCGACGACATGAGACATTTACCAACCCGAACTAAGTCCGCGTGGTAGATTACGTCCTCTCCCACTCACGGAGTGGAGGCCTGTGCCCCAGGAGTAGTTATATAAAGAACACATCATATACATAACTAGTTTGTGATTGAATGCTTTGCGTATTATTTGTTTTATAGTAGAGTGATATCACATTTCGCAGTAAAAAATACTTTTTTTCAGAAGCCTTCGTTCCCCGAACACTGTTATATGTTACATAGTTTAAAAAAACAAACACAGGTACGCGCTCTGTACCGACAACACTCTATCCAATTAAATCAATACCGTATCTGTATAACATCAAAACGGACAGTGTTTTGTTTGAATTCACAAACAGTAAAGTAATAGGACAGGCATTCATACAATCAAAATTCCATATAGTGAATTAAGTCACTTATTCCTAAGAAAACTTACAACTATCGAACTCTGTCAAACAGCTAAGCCAGCAGCAAATAATGGCATTCTTTTTGGCAGTTTAACAACATTCATTGCGTTATTAAGATTGTTGAGTTGACAAATCTTTCAAACATATGAAGAATTGAATTGGCTCCTTCATAACGATTTAATTGCTAATAAATAGTGGCGGCGCTTCCCTTACTCACGCGCTTTCATTTCATTAAAAAGAGTATATGTTTAAGATAAATATTAATTTGGTCTGTTCAAATTAAGATAACACATGCGATTGAAAATACACACGCGACAGCCTCCGTGGCGTATCGATCCCCGCACAGTGCAAATATTTGTATGCATGAATATGAATATTTGCACTGGTCTGGTCGTGCCTTGGAAAGCACGTTAAGCCGTTGGTCCCGGCTGCCATACGAACATCTAGTGGCAGTCGTTACGGGCTGTTGGAGCCCTCAAAAGTCCAACAATTGGTCTAACTGCAATGCTTCGATGTCGCCTTCGGGTTGTGGAGGTCAAACGGCAGTCGCTTCACGGAAAATGTCGAAGTTTAGCCATATCAGGAGTTGGACTGGTAAAGCGGACCCCAGAATCCAAAGCTGAAAAGGCTTCAGATGCGACTGGGATTAACGCTGGGATGATGATGATGACATGCGATTGAAAATGCGTCAATTAACGCCAGGCGTTGGCTTATTTAATTCTCTGAAATTTAATTTAAATGGGTTGGTGAACAAGGATATCAGCGCTCACCGAATTATCATTAAGTACACACAACTCAAAGGTTAAGTCAAACCGCCTCTCGGGATAGAGCGAGACAGTGTTGGGGTGCTACCATTGAGTCGCATTTAATTGTACATCAACTGTGTTACACACTTAGTGTACTGGACGGAAGAAGGCAATACCTGACATTATTAGTATTCTACATCGTTAAAACCCAGAGACTAATTCTCGGACCTTCAAGAGGGTCTTTTTTGCGTTTATCTAAAAATTATCCGCCACTGCGATAAAAAACTATTTTACCGTCAACCCCGGTAATTGAACCTTTTGTTATTACGAATTCCGTCACAAGCGACATTTTTTGCCATCTGTACCTTGTTACAATGACATACGGGTCACTTAATGCGCGCAGCTGAATCGCAAAGACTATCTAGATATTATGTTGCGTGAACATTATGTTGTCTTTATACGAAACCTGAATACAGTTTGTTCAGAATAAGCAACTGAATCGATTCCAATAATTTTAACACCATGTTATATTTTTCCCAAATATATTTAAATAATGATATAGTATGGTTACCGAGCGCACGACTCAGTACACAGCAGATCGTAGTGTCCTAGGCCTCCAGCCGCATCCCGCCGCGTGTTCGGGTTTCGCATTTACAAAAAATAACATTGTTGGTATAGGACTTAAGAATAATCCTATAAAAGTGTCCAGTGCTGTGCTGCATACCACCTACCTAATACCTATTTCAAGTTGAACAAAATAATATCAATTTAATTTAAAATGATAATTAAGTTCATTTTACAATGACTAGTACCATTGAAGAAGTTATAATAATGTTTGACGTTGTAAACTTAACTTTAATGTGTAAGAAATAAAGTTATTCGTCCGTAAACTCATATATGTCGCAATGTTACGATACAAGATATTTGTTTCCTGACATATGTGAAAGACTTTTGAAGTGTGTTTATCCAGCGCTATAACAAAACTTGTACCTTTACTCTGAGCTCAACTATTACGTGAACTGTTTCGTAGCGATCCATAATATTACTGCATGCTTGAGGAGACATCCTGATGAAATGAGTCCCGTACTGAAGTTTCCTGTTACTGAACGTATATTGGAATATATAGCCGATAGTGAGATGAACGACAAAGTTTGGGAGAATATGGCAACGACTGTCGATTGCTTTCGAACAATTGGTGATTTCGAGTTCTGTTATAAGAGGCCATTGCTAGTTATTTCATTATTATTATTTTTTTGAACAAAGTAATCAATTTGACTTGTGGTTTATATTTCCGCACCCAAAGAGTAAGAAACTCCACTCTCTGTTTATCTATATGTCACCAGGCTGTAACTAATTAACCGTGATAGCTAGACAGTTGAAATTTTCAGAGGCCATTAATTTCGAAACCACTTCTCACACGTTTTAACACTTGGAGCATGCTCTCCGTGAGTTTCTACCAGTAAACGATGACTCTCAATGAACTTTTCTTTTGATGAAATGAGAAAAGCAATACTTGCCGCAAATTCTCTTAGTCAGGTATGAAATTAGATGACTATGACACTATTATTTAGCCAGAATGTAAATGAATAGTTATTGAAGGTTGATGAAAGTATAACATAATGACATATATATGTTAAATAATTTTATAACAAAACTAGCGGCATTTGTCCAGAAAAATCTGTGAAGACTTTCTGGTACACCTGGTATATAAATATAAGTAGATGACCTTTCAAAGTTCAGCCAGATAATTGCACTCAGGCAAACATGAGTCAGTAAGATGCCTTTTGGTTAAGCTGCACTCTGCTCTCAGATCATTATTTTCCCATTCAGTTATTACCAGAGAGAAAAACAATATTATTGGACGTCGCGATCCCCGAACAACTAATTGGTTCATTAAAATATTGATAGAAATCCCTCTTGGGATTTGTTATATTTTTCATGCAATTAAATGTATGTATTAAGCCGCTTGATTTATAGCTGAAAGCTTGTATTGTTTTTATCTTGACTAGATTGGATTGTTGGTAGGTATACCTATTATTTAAAAATATTTTGATGTTGAATGTGTTTTCATTATCATCTCACTAGCCTTCTACCAACTGCATTGGGATCGGATTCAGTCTACCCGGATGCAGTAAACTGTGTTTTATTTAGTACAACACAAGACATTTATTAATGTTTCCCGCGATTTTTTTTATTGTTATTGAGTTACTTTAGTACCGCACCTCATAAGTAAATTAGATGCCACAACATTATATAAAAAAAAAATGTCTGTGTTTGTTTTGCTTTATTGAGTTTTACACATTTACGTTTTTTTAGTTTTTTACATTTATCTTTTAAACAGACGTTGAACTGAATGTTTTTTATTTTTGCATTTATTTATTCAGACAATTAGATAGTCATTAGTGATTTTTGATATGTCGTCCTCCGTGGCGCAGCGGTCAACACGCCTGCCTGCGACGTGGAGGCCCCGGGTTCGATCCCCGGCCAGGTCATGATGGAAAACGATCTTTTCCTGATTGGCCTGGGTCTTGGATGTTTATCTATATATTTATCTATTATAAAATATAGTATCGTTGAGTTAGTATCCCATAACACAAGTCTCGAACTTACTTTGGGGCTAGCTTAATCTGTGTGATTTGTCCGTATATATTTATTTATTTATTTGTTTATTTGTGTAAAATATTGTGATATAAATTACTTTAAATCGTCAACACCAAGCAATGTTAATAACTAACAGAGTTCAAGATAAACTCATTGTGTACTCTACTCATCTTGCGAGAAAGGTCCGCTTTCTTATTCCTTTTTGACTCATCACTAGCAATGTTTAAACAGCTCAGACTGACAACAAGAAGAAATGCTAGCTAGCTTGTTGAATTTTTTAGAAACTTAAAACCAGCTAAGTGCGTCGGACTCAAACACGAAGGGTTCCGTATCGTACAAAAAAACTTTTTTACAAAAAAAAACCGACTTTCAAAAACCACTACAAAGTGAAAAATAATTAATTTCGGAAGTCGGTGTCTTTGGTTTTGTTTATTCGTTTTTTGACACCGACTTCCGAAATTAATTATTTTTCACTTTGTAGTGGTTTTTGGAAGCCGGTTGTTTTTTTGTAAAAAGTTTTTATTTTACACTTTTTAGTTGTTAAAAGTACTATGTATTCAGTTGCATCCGGTCAGACTGGAAGCTGACGCAAATATAGTTGGGAAACGACGTAATTTTGTTTACTTTAATTTTTACCCGTAAGTATTCCCTCAACTACCTATGGTCTTCATCATCAAATTTACTGCAGACCATTATTTTAACCAAATGGGTGCAAAGGTCTCATCAATATAAATGAATGAAGTCCAACCACAAAGTAGCTACTGTAAACCGTTGAGGAGTTCTCGGAACTGGCCTTTGTCTTCATCATCAGAGCTCTTATGACAGTCACAACCCATCTAGGTGTAAAGTTCTTATCAATACAAATTAATCGAGCCTAAACACAAGGTAGCTACTGTGAATTGTCGAGGAGTTCCTTCGACTGTCTCCCGGCTCCATCATCAGATCTACTCCAGACCTTTATTAAATTGTAGTGCTTTAAAATACTTAATGAAAATGCTAAGAAGTGCACTAGTCGCCCCTGCAATTTTTGAAAGTTCCCCTTGTTTTCTCTGGTCTTCCACCACCAAACCCTGATATCCTTATCATGGGACTACCTTGGGAACGTCTTCTTTCCAACAGAAAAAGAATTATCAAAATCGGTTCATAAACGACGAAGTTATGCGCGAACAAACATAAAAAAAAAGAAAAAAAAAGCATATTATACTAGGGTGCTTCTTATTTTTCGACTTTTGAAAAGTAACTGCGTCAACCCGCCATTCGCTTCTGTCATCCAAAAAACGAGCTCATTATTTTTATTTTATTTTTAAATCAAATTTTAGGGGTCGCTACCGAGCATTAAAGTTTTAATATTTTGTTTAATTTGTCAATTTTTATTTCATTACTTTAAAGAGACATATAATAGTTTTAGGATTATTGAATCAAGATAATTTGCTTTTTCAACTGTCGACGCATGATTCATCACAATAAACACTCAATTTATACTTGCCCCCCTTCCCCCGTAACCTTCAGTATGCGCTCGATCGCCGCGTACAGTCGTAATACCTACTAGTACAAAATCAGCACCAAGGAATGATTTGTGCTTGCTAAAAGACCACCAGAGTTTTGAAAAAATAAACAAAGGCATATCGAAAAAAGCTATAACAAAGTTTCTAGGGCATTTATGGTACCTCTCCGAAGAACTTGTTGCATTTTCTTTTTTTGATGACGAAATTTTAATTGGAAAGTAAACAAAATATGGTTATTGCACTAAATGAAGAAGGTTTAGAATTTAGCCCTAAGCGGATTACCTTAGATGTAAGTCACATCGAAGAAAAAAATTTAGAAGACTTTGTTACCAGCAACACCTTACGGTTTTTTAGAATTCTCGATATTTCATCCGCATTTTTAAAAAAAGATCTTTCTCTTTGGGAGGAAGATGAAGATTAAAAAGCTTCTAGAGAAATTATATGCTCTATCAAAGTAGTGAATGATTTGGCGGAGCGGGGAGTGGCATTAATGGAAGAGTACAACAAATTAATTACCAACGATGAGGAACAAAAACAATACCTTCTTTTAGTTGTGTAAAATTTTATACAGAAGTACCCAAATACAAATAAAAATACGTTGTTATCATAGTTAATTTTCAGTATCATAACTCCCTACTAATTATATGATTTAAGAATGATTATAATTTTTTTTACTGAATAAAAATTCTAATCAAAAATACATATTTTTTTTTTATTTTGCTGGCCGGTAGCGACCCCTAAATATTACTTTAAAAATCTGAAAAAAATAATTTACTACTTTTTTGGATCATAGAAGAGAATGAATGGGTGACGCGAGAATAAATTGTAAAAAATTTTTTTTTGTCCGTTTAAGAAGCACCATATATACGGTCGAATTGAGTAACCTCCTCCTTTTTGAAGTCGGTTAAAAAGAATGTGTTTCTTCTTTATGACACTTATTTTATCTACTATTTAGAGGTTGACGGGTATTGGCATTTATATACAGTTATAAACTAATAATTGACCGCAATCCCGCCTGATGTTAAGCAGAGATGCAATCGTTGATGGTGAAGCGCGCTAGTTTAATAAGCCTATTCACTCAAAAACTGAGTGAATGAGAAGGAAGACAGCGGTTTAGCGAGGTGATGCAATTTTAAACCCAGCGGGAGATTAATTTGGAGGCCCTCCACGACCAAACTCCCAACGCAACAACACATCGCAACACAGCTGCTCAGACCCGTCTTCCGTACGGCTTCATCAGACATCATGCAGAAATAAAAGATCAATTGGAGAAGAATGGGGTTAACCTCAAATAAATACCAAAATCACGTGTCACGTGTTGGATTTATCAAACTAAAAATATTAATAATCACTTTCACGATAAAACCTGAATTATATTTAATATTATTTTTACGCTACTATTGAATTTCCCTAAGAAACCAAAATGACGTATAAAAGAAAAGTGTGATGTATTTTTAACAGCGCTTTAACATCTCGCCCATAAGTTAATAAAAACGATTCATTTAAAAAAAAACGTCATCCTTGAAATTTCAACTGTCTAACTATCAGGGTGCATGAGGTACATTCTGATGACAGAAAGACAGACGGATAGCACTCTTAGTTTAATCCACCGTCTGCAACTCTACGATACGGAATCCTAAAAATTTGTTCAAAGCTACGAACAGACGGAAATATAATTATCTTCAGGAAATCCCGTTCCTAACGAAATGTAGATTGAGAGAAATATAATGTATTCTTATTTACTTTTCTTGTATATTACTTTAGTTTGTTATATTTTGTATTTTTCTTATATATTTCTGTTTATCTGCCATACCTAACTTGTATTATGTAAAATAAACTAACTTAGGTTCAAGATTTATTTGGTAGAAATGTGAGCAAATATGAATTCATGGCTATACATAGAAGTTCAGATTACAGCTTCCGCAGCTTAGTGGTAAAGAACGCGGCCGCTGCGCAAGGTTGCGCGGGTTCGATCCCCTCGCACTGTAAATATTTGTATGCATAAATATGAATATTTGCACTGGTCTGGTCGTGCCTCAGAAAGCACGTTAAGCCGTTGATCCCGGTTGCCATATGAACATCTAATGGCAGTCGTTACGGGTTGTTGGAGCCCTCAAAACTCTAACAATTGGTCTAACTGCAATGCTTCGATGTCGCCTTCTGTTGTGGAAGTCAGACGGTCAGTCGCTTTTCGGAAACTATTGAAGTTTAGCCAAAATCAGCACTTAGACTGGTAAAGCGAACGTAAAGAATCCAAAGCTGAAAAAGCTTCGGATGCGACTGAGATTAACGCTGAGATGAGGATGAATAAAATTCAGTTTACGCCACAATTTCAAAAAGGTTTATAACTTATTCAAGAGTTCTAGTCACTCAGAATTAAGCTTATGTATCGTTGAAATAAAGTTGATATTTGTGTTAACTTGAAAAAGAGTAGGTGTGTGTCTTATTTTTTATAAATTATGAACTAGTGCTTGAACGCTATCCCGCCTGATAGTAAGCAGTGATGCAATCGTTGATGGTAAAACGCACTAGTTTATTAAGAGCCTATTCACTCTAGCCTTGAAGACACTTAAATTGTAGTCCGACGGAAACACCGCCGCTGGCAAATTGTTCCAGTCCCTCGATGTAGGCGGTATAAAATACGAGTCGAAATGCTTCGTCCGGATTGTCAACGTACCTAAGGGTTGAAATTCGCAGTACGACGGGTTGTCCGATGGTGGAACGGAGATGGTGGAATTATATTATGCAACTCCCTCGCACACTCACTAAAATGCATCCTATAGAACACCGAAAGGCTGGCTACTCTACGCCTGTGCTCCATCCAGGCTTTGGAGACCGTTTTGAGTTAAATCTGGTCCGGAGTTCGATCTCCACTTTGGGTCAAGTGTTATAGGATTTTTCCTTTAGAAATTTCTCAATGGTATTAGTAGCCCGGAGTCAGGGTTTCCTCAGCCGATTCTCACATACATATTTATTTATATTTTGTTTACACAAATCAAACATCGAACAAAATACATTCAACACAAGAACATACAATGGGCGGCCTTACATACATAATTGATTAAATCTAGCTGTATCTTGTTAAATTCCTGCTTTATCATTTGGGATAAATAATCTTATATTATGTCATAACGTTTATACATATACCCACAATTCTATTATTCCTACTTCCTAGTAATATTATAACAATGAAAGTTTATGATGTCTGGGTGTTTGATACTCTCTCACGTAAAACTAGTCAACGTATTTCTATGAAATTTGATACATAGATGGTGTATAAAATTCACTTTGACATATGGCACATTTTATTTTTATTTTTCATCCTTATACTCCTCCTTATAAATATTTTACGGCATTAAAACTTATGATGCAGATGAAACCGCGTGGCGCGACTAGTATTGTATAAGAGTGGAGAGGTCACTGGAGGAGGAAACATTTTGTTGTTTCCAGAGATAATTTCGCGGAAATCCGTTGTCGAAATAGTGGGTCGAGTGATATAAATAGGCTATCGGGATTATATCGACGGAGAGAAAATGGATAATATTGTGAGGCAATATAAAAGTATGGATTTGTCAGTACCAAAATAACCAATGAGAAGACGCCCTGGTCGGGAGACAGCATCAAACTCGCGGCCACTGCAAGCGCGAACGTGCGGGCGCCGGGCAGTGGATAGCTCGCCGACCGGTAAGTACCAGACCCGGGTTGAAAGCTTGCTGTAGTTTACGAGCCTCTCAAAGAAATGTCAGCACATCGTGACGGGGTCCACAAAGACCAATGCCTGCCAGGGCCGCGGGTTGTTCGAAAGAGATACCGTGGCCGATGGAGCATAGGCACATGAAGGAAAAAGGGTAGGCGATAATATCAGCTGCCGGCAGAAGTTACCACCTACTAGACAAAGTCTTGCCGCATAGCGATTCGTCGTGTTGCGGCATGATGTCTGATGAAGCCATACAGAGGACGGGTCTGAGCAGTTGTGTTTCGATGTGTGTCGGGTATGTTGCGCCAAATGTGGTTGTATCGCGAGTTTGATCGTGGAGCGTTTCCAGATCAATCTCGTCATGTTTTTGTGTTTAACATTGCATCACCTCGCTCAACTGCCGTCTTCCTTCCTATTTACTAAGGTCCGTATTCCAGAAGGAAACTCAAGCATTGATCTCTGTTTAAACATCACTTAAAACTAGTTTCAACCAATCAAATGGCTTGAAACGAGACTTAAGTAATACGGACCTTAGTTTCTTAAGTGAATAGGCTTAGTAAACTAGGTCGCTTTACTATCAACGATTGCATCACTGCTTATCCATCAGGCGGGATTGCAGTAAAGCACTAGCTTATAACACTTAAAAAAAAGTAAAAGTTCACTCCGTCCAGAGCGGAGGAAGTCATCTGATGATTTTCCATCCAGAAAAAACGGGTAAGAAACAGAATGCTATTACTGACCGACTATACTAAACTAACTAGACGTCATTGTCTGTGTGTCTATCACTAGCCAAATGCCACGTGATAGCTGGACAGTTGGAATTTCCACAAACGTATTTCTATTGCCGCTATAAAACAATTACTAAAACAGAACCTTTTTTGAATCTATCTGATCTTTTTAGATCTATGTAGATTGATTTTCTCGGTGGTAGGCAACAACATCAGCCGCCGGCATAAGTTACCACCCACCAGACAAAGTCTTGCCGCCAAGCGATTCGTCGTGTTCCGGCATGATGTCTGGTGAAGCCGTACGGAGAACGGGTCTGAGCAGTTGTGTTGCGATGTGTGCCGGGTACGATGTGCCTAATGTTGTTGTGTCGGGAGTTTGGTCGTGAAGGCTCTCCAGATCATCCTCTGGCGCAGCATCGTTGGTCGTGTTGTTAGGTTAAACATTGCATCACCTCGCTCAACTGCCGTCTTCCTTCCTATTCACTCAGTTTTTTTGAGTGAATAGGCTTAATAAGCTAGAGTGCTTTACCATCAACGATTGCATCACTGCTTACCATCAGGCGGGATTGCAGTCAAGCACTAGTTTATAACTATTAAAAAAAAAAAAAAATGGTGGCATGACAAATGGCAGCTGAAATAAATAATTGGCATTGTAACCACTTTTCTTTTCTTTTAATGACTCTCTTATATCTATGGAACAGAAGTCAAATTCGGTTAACAGGACTACAAAAAAAGGTTTGTTTAAGTGACTTATCTGATTTCGAATTAAGTGTAGATTGACGTTAATAATTAATGAATGTTAGAAAAAATGAAACTTTTGTAAGCGACAGGCTCTTGACTAACTGCTCATGAACGTTTTTCGTAACTAATCTAGGATCAAGCCTAAGAACTTAAACATAAAATTAATTAGATCAGAGACCAAGGTTAGTCATTAATCTTGATAAAAGCTAACAAACTTTATTCCAATCTCTTCGTAATCTAAATTCAAAGTGAGATTCGTGACTTAGCATTGTTCAGAAATAAGGGAACATTAATCTTGTAACATCGTGCGGAAGCTGGCATGTGCTAGAACCGAAAACTGTAAGACATGTGATATTTTTCAACTAGCACTGGGCCCGCGTGGTTGATCACGGCGAATTCCTCGAAGAAAAGCCGCCTTTGACCAGTAGTAACATTATAAGCTGATTACCTATGATGCAGTCTGATAATTGTGTGTACCGTTATGATGTTGTAGTCCTCCCGAAACCTGTATCCACATTAAAATTTTATTTATCATCATCATCAACAACCTTTTTATCGTCCCACTGCTGGGCACAGGTCTCCTCTCATACAGAGAAGTCTCATTCATCACCATGCTTGCTCAATGCGGGTTGGCGATTTCAGACTTAAACTCCAGGTATCTTTTTTTTTTTTTTTTTTTTTAATCTGTTTCTATTTTGGGGCTTTTATGGGGATATGTCAGCCCCATCGTTCCCTTTACTTACTAAATACAGTATAAACTCCAATAATATAAATATAAACAAATAAATTAAAAAAAAAGACAACAGCTCTTCGTATAGAACCTTAATTAAACAACACAACTTTTTCGTCATCTCCGATAATGGTACTGACAAAATGGATTGTATTAAACCTATGTCTAATTTATTTATGTTAAATTCCCTTATGTATAGCTCCCGTTCATCTTTATTCCTTGTACACTCCATCAACAAATGTTGCACATCCCTCCAGGTTTCCTGAAGATGTTTTCCTTCACCTTGTAATCAGTCATTGGTGTACAAGATATACTTAAAAAGTACATAATAACTTAGGAAAGTAACATTGGTACTTGCCTTACCCGAAATAGAAACCCGCACATTCATACTTGAGAGGTTTGTGTTTTAACCACTAGGCCACCACGACTTACTAGGCCACCACAACACGAAGTTCATTTCAGAGTGACTGGCAATTTGGAAAAGTATTTTTTAAAGTTGTAAGGTGAACTAAACTTTATAAAGTAGACATTAACGTTATTTTTTGAAAACCTTCACGCCTCTTTTCGGTGAGAGCCGTGGGCCGTAATTTACTATGCGGGTCTAATGCGGTTTGGTAGATGTCATACCTATGTTTTAGATATTTATGGTTCTACTCTGAGAAGATAGGTCGAAACAAACTCTGAAGAAATTTAATTTATACAATATTTTAAAGTCCAAACATAATTTCACTCAGATGATATCAAGACGGATTGTTGTCTTAAATGATGTTTTGTGGAGACAACCACACAGATCTGAACCTGGGCAAACAGGCAAGCACATGAAAAAATCGTGCATATTTGTTCGAATCTACAACCTTCAACTCGTAAATTACTGCTCTCAATACCACTTCTCTATTTAAAAAGTCAATCTCTTTTCTTGGGTGTGAAATCATCAAATGACTTCTCCCTCTCAGGGCGGGGCGAAAGGGCATATAGGACTATAAATCACTAAAACCCATCCATTGTTCTTCAATTCTCTGCACCAAGACTACGGTATCTCTTTAGAAAAGTGAGCTCCTCTTAAATATTCGTTTTATTTTAATTTTTATTAGCGGCAGCCGAATTACATCATTTGTGCAAATTACAAATGTCTAATTATCACGGTGTATGAAACAGACCTTTTCACTTTATGCGAGAGTGATGACTATAATCTATCACACAAACACACTACAGATTGGTAGATATCACAATATGTATTTTTTTCGGTCCTAGGACCTGCCGGTTTCACACCATGTCTACCTGCATCATTTGGAAAGCAGCAATCCATACTTATACTTATCCCTACTAAAAAAAAAAATATATAAATGCGAAAGTAACTCTGTCTCTCTGTTACGCTTCCCTGCTTAAACCTCTCAACCGATTTTGATGAAATTTGGCACAGACAATCTTTAGACCCTGAGAAAGAACATAGGCTACCTTTTATCCCGGAAAAATTTGATGTTCCCGGGGGAAATCTAAAAAGCGCGATATAATTGAACTCCACGCGGGCGGAAAGCTAGTAATACTTATAAATGCGAAAGTAACTCTGTCTGTCTGTATGTTACGCTTTTCCGCTTAAACCTCTCAACCGATTTTGATGAAATTTGGCACAGACAATCTTTAGACCCTGAGAAAGAACATAGGCTACCCTTTATCCCGGAAAAATTTGATGTTCCCGAGGGAAATCTAAAAAAGCGCGATATAATTGAACTCCACGCGGGCGGAAAGCTAGTAATATTTATAAATGCGAAAGTAACTCTGCCTGTCTGTCTGTTACGCTTTTCCGCTTAAACCTCTCAACCGATTTTGATGAAATTTGGCACAGACAATCATTAGACCCTGAGAAAGCACATAGGCTACCTTTTATCACGAATAAAATTGATATTCCCGAGGGAAATCAAAAAAGCAAACTCCACGCGGGCGAAGCCGCGGGCGTAAAGCTAGTAAGTTAATATGAATACCTGAAGTTTAAAACTGCTGTAACATAACACCTCGTAAACACCCTCTTTAGCACCAAGATGAAGGAATTTTTCATCAGAACTTAAACTTTTACGTAAACAAACTGGGCTCCGAGCTAGTGAACGAGCTTTGTTTACCCTCTCAAAAAAAAATATGTTATTTACTTCAGCTGAAATATCCAGTTAGTTTAGTCTGGAGGGTCTAAATTAGATGTCAGGTAATATAATTACAGGAGAGGCAAAATATGCTAGAGCGGGGACATTTTGTTAGTAAACATAGTACCGTGGTGTATTTTGTGGAGTAATTTGTATTCAATCACAATGAAAAATATTTACCAGGCCTTCTATAAACTTATTGTTCTAATAATTGTGAACACTTTTTTTTAAATTAATGATCCTCTATAACATTTTGTGCTTGTCATGATTCTGGCCTTTTCTCACTGTTGACCGTTGGTTGCTGTAACAATGATTGGATACTCCGATCAAATTGGGTAGGTCGCAGGTGAGATTAAAATAGTGACCAAGCACAAGCAAGCCGAGCGAACGAAGTTAGCGGTAAAAACAGTAGGCATCCAAGTCCTTTTTTATTAGTTTCTTTTTATTTGGTATTTTTAGAATCCCAAAATGGGAATTATTAAAATAAAATGCCAAATCCCAAAATAGGAATTCTTAAAATAAAATGCCGAATCCCGAAATAGGAATTATAAAAATAAAATGCCTGATAATATTTTTTTATTTTTTCTCGGTGGTAGGCCATAACATCGGCTGCTGGCAGAAGTTACCACCCACCAGACAAAGTCTTGCCGCAAGCGATTCGTCGTGTTCCGGCATGATGTCTGGTGAAGCCGTACGGAGGACGGGTCTGAGCAGTTGTGTTGCGATGTGTGGCGGGTACTATGCGCCAAATGTTGTTGTGTCGGGAGTTTGATCGTGGAGAGTCTCCAGATCAATCTCCCTCTAGCGCAGCTTCGTTTGGTCGTGTTGGTCTTTGGTTTAACATTGCATCACCTCGCTCATATGCCGTCATCCTTCCTATTCCTAAGTTTTTTAAGTGAATAGGCTTAATAAACTGGTGCGCTTTACCATGAACGACTGCATCACTGCTTACCATCAGGCGGGATCGCAGTCAAGCAATATAATTATTAAAAAAAAATATTTTTAAGAAAGCGATGGGAATTTTGATGTAAGGGACATAGTATTTGTACCTTTTTTATATAAGAAAATACTTAAAACATCTCAAATCATGTAAAAACTTAGGTGTACTATTGGTTTTCACAGATTTTACGAACGATTCCAGCTACAGTGATTAATAATCTATGGCTGCCCACCAAGATGGCGGATATTCCCCGGATTTCCCCGGGTTCGATCCCCGGCCAGGTCATGATGGAAAACGATATTTTCCTGATTGGCCTGGGTCTTGGATGTTTATATATGTATCTATTATAAATATAGTATCGTTGAGTTAGTATCCCATAACACAAGTCTCGAACTTACTTTGGGGCTAGTTCAATCTATGTGATTTGTCCGTATATATTTATTATATTTATTTATTATTATTTATATTACAAAAATATGAAAGAAAAAGAGAGGTGCCACCGACCCAAATAAATTAGGATAAGGACTGAAGAATAGGTAATTTTTTTTTTCTTTTTTTTTTATTAGTTATAAACTAGTGCTTGACTGCAATCCCGCCTGATGGTAAGCAGTGATGCAATCGTTGATGGTAAAGCGCACTAGCTTATTAAGCCTATTCACCCAAAAAAACTGAGTGAATAGGAAGGAAGACGGCAGTTGAGCGAGGTGATGCAATGTTTAACCCAACAACACTGCCAACGATGCTGGCCCAGAGGGTGATTGATCTGGAGACGCTCCATGACCAAACTCCCGACACAATAACATTAGGCACATCGTACCCGGCACACATCGCAACACAACTGCTCAGACCCGTCCTCCGTACGGCTTCACCAGACATCATGCCGGAACACGACGAATCGGTTGGCGGCATGATTTTGTCTGGTGGGTGGTAACTTATGCCGGCGGCTGATGTTGTTGCCTACCACCGAGAAACTAACAATAACAAATAACAATAATAAAACACTAATAATAATAAATAATAATATAACTTTTCTTATAAATTATAAACTAGTGCTTGACCGCAATCCTGTCTGATGGTAAGCAGTGACGCAATCATTGATGGTAAAGCGCGCTAGTTTACCTAATAGTTTGTCTAGTCACTCTAGCCTTGAAGGCACTTAAATTGTAGTCCGACGGAAACACCACCAGTCATAAAAGAAGAGGCGTAACGCTTAGTTCGAATCATTGTCATGTCAACAACGTTAGGGTGGCGACTCGCCGTACGACGGATCGTCTAACGGTGGAACCTAGATGGGAGAATTAAATAATAAACAACAATAATATTTCTGTTCACGTCTATCCATCCACAAAAAGAGAAAACAAATTGCGTAGTCGATTTAGATGCTGACGGTACTTAACATAGGAAACGTCATTGATATAAAAATTTACCCATAAAGTCTTTTTACGACATTTAACCATATGATAATACATTTGTTATTGTTTTTGTTTATGTCTGCACTACGTGAGCTGTGTCAAAAAGATTTTTTCTATGGTTGCCACTTTATTTTCCTCACATTTTTGTTGCAAAATCTATCTTATTCATTTTTAAATATAAAATAGAAATTAATCGTCGTTCGCTATTTTTCTATCTAATAATCTATACGAATATATAAAGCTGAAGAGTTCGTTTCTTTGACTGAACGCGCTAATCTAAGGAACTACTGATTCGATTTAATATTTTTTTTTTTTGCGTAGGATAGCCCTATCAATCCAGGATGGATTTATGTGAAATATATTAACTTTTAAACTGGGATATAATTTATAATGTAGGTAATATTTATCATTCAACAACTGAACGAAGAAGGGGGTGGTATTAAGGTTTGCGTCTATATATAAAACTAGTGGCCGCCCGCGACTACGTTCGCGTAGAGTTAGTTATTTGGACATTTTAATTTTATCCCAAAATATACATTTTAAATGTTTGTTATGCTCCGCTCCTATTGGTCGCAGCGTAAGGTTATATACTACATATTTATATCCATTAATTAAAGTATCTATTTCCATTATTGGGTTATTCAACTCAAAAAGAATTATTCAAATCGAACCCGTAGTTCCTGAGATTAGCGCGTTCAATCAAACAAACAAACTCTTCAGCTTTATACATAATATATATATGTAAGTATAGGTGATAGATCTACAATACTTCCCAGATCTTTAGCCTGTTCATATAGGGACCTTCCGTCTGCTATTCATTAGTCGACAGCCAGTTATCTCGAGGCCACAAAACGCCAAGTCAATTGAATATTCAACTTTTTAAACGTGAAGTCTAGATGAGCTGCTATTTTAGGAAACGTATTGCTTTCGACGTTCTTCGAATTGAAGGCGATCTTGCATCCATTTAAGGTCGGATTGAAGTTCAATTAATTATAGTGTCTGCCGATTTATAACTGTTTTTCGTTAAAATAAACGATACTCTACATACTTTTCCACAGAGGAAAATAAAATTAATTTTTGTAAATCTGTGCTTAACGAATACATAAACTGCGTTACAATGTATGGGAAATAAATTCCGAGTGATTGTATTTCCCTTGAAAATTTCGCCACGTAATTTTGGTCTGATAAGTGACAAGTAATTTTAAAAAATCGTGCACGGTTTTTGGATCTTCAGGACCAAATTTCCTAACGCGATACCCTTGGCTATCTGGTGCAAGTTTTTAAAATATGAAAAGGTAGCCATTTAAAATTTTCATTTTAAATTAACTATCAGCATTTGAAACTTGACAATTTCGTCGTTGCGTGACGTTTTCTATCAGTTTATTCTTGCCACAAGCCGCAGTAAGGAACTTTATCATTCCATCATCACGATTATCATTTGTATACTAATGTCCTATTATATCGTTTTTTTTATCTATTCATCTTTTTTCAAACTATATTGTTAAAGCATGAAATCATTTTTTGAGTCAAGCACATTCAAATTTCCTGATTCCTTCCCCCTGTACCTCCTAATTCCATACATATCTGGCTTACAAGGTCTAGAGCCTACGCCAGAGGGACTTAGGAAAAAAAATCAACCAAGTTGTCTTTGCTTCAACACCGGACATAGAGGGAGCAAGTAATCTCTATGGTTTTTTCAACACTTCATCAATCTCAGCTTGCTCGAACGTCGCCGGCCGGCGGACACCAAAATCATATAAATCTTATGGATTTATATGATTTTGGTGTCCGTGCATCCGACAACTAAAGTGAATAGTGTTTATCGTGGAGGCCTCCACACACCAGACGGAGAGAGAACAGCTGGATATTGCTATAAGTCCCATTCTTACTTTCCTAGTCATCCATTTTGGACGTGCTTAACGCAGTTTAATTAATCGAAGGGAATAATCATCCATAATATCAAACATATACAATATGTAAAGAAAACCCTGCCCGACCGATAAGGATAATATAGGTTAGGTAAACACTTGACCAAATATAATACAAAATTTTACATAATCATCATAGTAACAATACTAATGAATTTTGAAATAATCCTTTTTTCCCGGGAATTAATTCCAATTTCCCCGAAATTTGGTAATTTTTAAAAAAGTGACAACACCGGTATTATTATAAGCGAATAGCGACGCGACCACGTCACAGGTGCCGCGTGCCCTGCCCCCCGCCGCCCGCGGATGGGGTTGCGTACCGCACATGTATTAAGTTACCTCTTTTTGCGAAATAATTTAATTTTTTTAGGGGGATTTTTTTTTAAGTTTAGCCTGTCTTGATGGGCATTAGTAGAATCAGTTATCGATACCTAACAATACCTTCACGGATCGGACAGGGTTTTCTTTACATATTGTATAATAAAAAAATATGTGTGATCCACCCATGTCGGAGCACGTTACCGGCGGTTAGGACTCTAAACACAAGAATGTCCTAATCAATATCAAGCCTCTGATCCGACTTCGAGCCGACCCGATTGTCCCCTACGAAAGCACTAGGAAGTAGAGAAAGGCGAGCATTTTGGGGAACTGTCTTTTGTAATTTTGATGTTAGAAAATATTTGCTTTGATTGAATAAATGACTTTTGTTTTTGATTCCACACAGTACCCACGTAGGGACCATACCCGTGGGAGATTCCTTTCCTGTACTTTGAAGTATATTCCACCACATTAGCAGCATAATCCTTTCTCCTAATCGCATTTCCTAAACCTTTCCACATGGCCGTACATACCTTTGTCAACCTTCGTCACTAACTTCCTCTTGACCACAGAAATAGTAAATCGCTCTGTTTCTCACAGCGACGCTTTAAATTAGAAATGTACTGTTTTTGTTAGTGCGATTACGGAAATAGAAGGTTGATTATAATGTATTCATTATCATCATCATCTGCAGTATTTCAGCCGAAAGACTGCTTGACATAGGTTTCCTCTAGGCCCACTTGGGTTGATCAAAGCGTATTAGTGGAATTACAGTTACTAAGTGGGTATTAGCTCAAGATTATGCACGAACTGAATCTGTTTTTACGCTCATACAATAAGTCCCTCCCAAATGTTCAAGCAGGCGCAACATATCCCCCAACACAAACATATTATGCACATACAAACTACAAACACACACTACACTCCATACAAACCTTACAAAAAATTTTGCATGTTTTCTTTAGTAAGTTTAAATATTGTTTAGACTAAGCAACCAATTGATCACAGAATTACCCACTAGTGCACATATAATATTGTGTCTTTAACGCCGAAATAACTAGATCCACGACACAGGTTATCCTAGTTTGGGGTCTAGGGCTACTTCATTGCACGATATATTTAATACAAATATTTTTTAATTTATGTTTTATTCTATTTTGTTTGTTGTGACGTGTCATCAAAATGTGTTTAAATAAATTTTGTTCTTAATATTATTTACGCCGACGTGTTGGTCACATTCAACAGGTTCCTGAGGCTTTCACAAGGTCAGCAGTCCACTTACGTTACTTCGCAGTACGCGGTCGCTTCTCGGGAACTACCAACGTCAAATGCAGATATACTTTATTAAGTACTCAAAATTAATAGCTTAATTTACACAGGCGAATAATATTTTTATATATTTTTTTGCGTGGGTATGACGCATATTTCACTCAATCATTACTCATATTTTGTGGGTTTTATTTGTGCTTTTTTTCGTCACCGCAAATGAAAATATTTTCTATCTTTCTACATATATGAAGCTAGTTCACTTGATAATTTCAAATCAGTAATTTAATAATTTGCTTTAACATAGTGATTACAATTAAGTTTTAGTTTGGTTTAATTAGTATATTATTTGTTTAAATAGCGCTATGAGTCTTTTTCTTTTCCTTGTCATTGTTATTAACTAAAGCACCTGTTATCTAATCTCGTCACCACCCGTGGTTGACTGGCAGAGAATGCCTAAGGCATTAAGTCCGCCACTCTATATCTCTTTGTGCGAAAGTGTAAATAAACAAATAAATCATAAAAAACAATCTGAAATCAATGCAAATTATTTAATAATAAACAATGGATATCATATTTGTTCAATAATGTTACTGATTTTTCACAAAGAGTCATTAGTAAAAGCAAATTGTTATTCAAATAGCCGAAAGCTATGTTGATATGACAGTTAATTACGAAAATTCGTAATTAATGTTTTCATATTAACACGTTTTCAATCAAATAATGTGCTATTGGAGACTGTACGGGTTAAATGTAAAACATTTTTGGCATTATGTGTACAAAACAAATCAGGTACCTATTAATTAAAAACTTAAATGGGTGGTTTGTTTTATTTACTAATTGTTTTTCCTTTCGTTCTTTGGCTCGTGGATAACCTAAAGACCGCACGATCGAAGGGTTGAGCTATACTAGCCAAGGTTATGATAAACATGGTATGTATAGATCTCACCAAACATCTAGTCCGCTCTGAAGTTGCTTCGCGCAGGTGTACAGTCACGCATACTAATTAAATATATATATATATATATATATATATATATATATATATATATATATATATATACATATATATTTAGATATATATATTTATACATATATATTGACAGCCTCCGTGGCGTAGCGGTAGCGGACGCGGCCGCTGCGCAAGGTGGCGCGGGTTCGATCCCCGCACAGTGCAAGTATTTGTATGCATGAATATGAATATTTATACTGGTCTGGTCGTGCCTCGGAAAGCACGTTAAGCCGTTGGTCCCGGTTGCCCTACGAGCATATAGTGGCAGTCGTTACGGGTTGTTGGAGCCCTCAAAAGTCCAACAATTGGTCTAACTGCAATGCTTCGACGTCGCCTTCGGGTTGTGGAGGTCAGACGGCAGTCGCTTTACGGAAAATGTCGAAGTTTAGCCATATCAGCAGTTGGACTGGTAAAGCGGACCCCAGACTCCAAAGCTGAAAAGGCTTCGGATGCGACTGGGATTAACGCTGAGATGATGATGATGATGGTATGTAGAAAACATGTGCAAGAAACCATTAGTACCAGAGCGATATAAAAAAAAATGTTTCAACATGTTTTGCCTACAAAGGCGTACAAATGTAATTCAGAGTACATAAAGTTACGTTGCAATTATAAAAAAAACATGTTGAAAATGTATGTAAACACACAATGCACTATGTATACATGTAATGTACCAATTTTTTTTAAATTTTACTCTTGTGCTTGACCTCAATTCCGCCTGATTACCATCAAGCTGCTTACCAGCAGTAATGCAATCGTTGATGGTAAAGCTAGCTAGTTTATAAAGAGCCTATTCACTCTAGCCTTGAAGACGCTCAAATTGCAGTCTGACGGAAACAACGCCGCTGGTTGTAATTACAATTTTAATGTCTTTGGCCGCTGGCAAATTAAATAATAAATAAAATGAATATTTACGGAGAAATCATACAGATTGAGCTAGCCCCAAAGTAAGCTCGAGACTTGTGTTATGGGATACTAACTCAACGATACTATGTTTATAATAGATACATATATAGATAAACATCCAAGACCCAGGCCAATCAGGAAAAGAACGTTTTCAAATCAAATCAAAATCGTTTATTTCAAATTAACCATCACTTTTTACTTTTGAATAGTCAATGTCGGTCAGTCCAAGAAAAGTGAAGCTAAATTGCACGTTGCAAAGCGTAGATATCTATGGAGAAGAACGTGCAAGAAACTCCATGGACACTCTTTTAAAATCATAATATATGGGTTACATTTCTTCGTTACATATTTATGTTGCTTCTATCATGTAAGCACAATGTAAAATTAATTAAAATATAAAAATGAATTAAGCCCACTGGCAGCTAAGAGATGACCAGTCTCCACTGACGGCCCCCGTTCACGAGCATGACGCGCGCATCAGCTTTACTTAGTTCAACCATATTGAAGGGAACCAAATGACCCAACAACACGCACCACCATCAGCAATTTCCATCATGACCTGGTCGGGGATCGAACCTGGGGCTTCCACGTCGCAGGCAGGCGTGTTGACCGTTGCGCCACGGATGGAGGATGTACCAAAGAAAATAATAGTATTCAAATTTTTGTATGCCTTTGATACCTAGTTGTAGGTATAATTTTGGTGCCATGCTTAATACACTTTTAGACATTGTGATAGTCTTCGCCTTCCGTGTTCCGTAAATCACGTTAGACCGTCGGCCGTCATTCGTAGATCTCTGACAATTGTTACGTGCAGTTAGAAGCTACCAAACACTAGACAACCAATCTTACTAAGGGACTGCACGTTACCTAATTACCTACTAAGGGTCGTGAAGGTGGGCACGCCACAATAGCGGCGGTAAGTCCCCTCTTTGAGGAGTGGCTAGAGAGGCGCCACGGCGCCCTCACATTCCGTCTGACGCAGGTCTTCACCAGACACGGTTATTTCGGGAGGTTCCTGTTCCATATTAGGGTGGAGGAAACGCCAGGGTGTCACCATTGTGTGGATCGCCCTGAGGACACGATGGAGCATACGGTGGAGGTCTGCCCGACTTAGGTGGAGCACCGCCGTATTCTCGTAGCGGCGATCGGCGGCGATCCCTCGCATCCGACCCTGATCCAGGCCATGGCCCAGAGCGAGAGTGCATGGCAGGCTGTCACCTCCTTCTGCGAAGCAGTGATGCTGGCAAAGGAGGAGGCGGAGCGCGTGAGACAGCGGGAATCCCAGCGCCCTCACGCCACTAGCCGCCGCAGGAGACGCCCTGGTCGGAAGATCACACCGAACTCCCAGCCACCGTAGGCGCGTGCCTGCGGGTGGTGAGCAGTGGGCAGCTCGCCGCCCGGTAAGGACCAGGCCCGAGTCGACGGCGCGTCGTGTTTCACGCGCGCCTCAAAGAGCCGCCCCAAAGAGTGTCAGCACATCGTGAGAGAGCCCACGAAGACCGATGCCTCCTGGGTCAGGGTTGCGGGTTGGTTAAACAAGAAACCATGGCCCTGGCCATCGCACAGGCAAATTAAGAAATACGGGTGGGTCAGTAAAAGTCTGACACGCCCTTCCGCTCCGCCCAAAGCGGGAAAAGTCATTTGATGATATCCCATGCAAAAGAAAAAAAAATGGTCGTGAAGGTCAGATAGCTATTTTAGATAGTTATTTTCAGGATAGGTAATAATTTGGGTAAAAAGGTACATGCGGTTATACAGAAAGTCGTATCCATAAAGTCTGGGAAACGCTAGGTAAAGTAAAAATTCGCAGTGCTGCACAGCTCACCCTTATTTCAAGTTAATTGTTTAATTTAAACTTTATTTTAATGACAACTAAGCCGATTTCAAAATGACTATTATGCTTGAAAAAGTTTTATAAATATTTGAAGTTGAACATTTTATGTAAGAATTAAATTTATTTTCGTTATATAATTTTGTAATATGTTTAAGTTTGTGGCGAAAATTGTGCATATATTGAAATCCCATAATAGAAAATAAATATATTTTTGTAATCAATCAGTTGCTTTTATACGACGAAAAAGATATATTTATCGACATCAGCGTTGGTGGAGCGGTAGGGGCGACAGCATCTAGGTGTGGTGGTAAAACTCCATTTCGTAGGTGAAGTTTTGAATTAAAGCACGAAGTGTCAATATACCCGCCGATCTTAACAATAACAATTTAAATAGGCAAACTGACAGTTTCGCCCCGGAAAAGTGCCTTGGTTTGCGCCTCAAAGCGAAGTGACCGCTTGGTAATCCCCACTTTCCAAAACGACTCTATCCACGTGCCGCTATTACAAAACAACGTCACACAAAACAACGCCCCATTACTACGTGAATCAAATGAGCAACTTTCATCCAAACGGCATCGCCATCCAGGACATATTTTATTAACAGTGGTTTAATAACACAACTCCGTTAGACTGTTTTAAATTATGTCCCCATGTTATAAGAATAAGAACCTATAAAAATTAAAATATGTATTTTTTCATCAAAGAAATTTAATTACAAAATACTTTTCCGGCACATGTTAGTAGTGTTCAACCAAGTGTATGTGTTGACAGTTTGTATTAAAACGGCCTCCATCAAAGGAAGCGTTAATATCAATAATAGACCAACACCAAAGAAACAATGGCTACAAAAATCAACTGGAGAAAAAATGGCGGATGGCTTGTAAGAAGACGAAAATATTGAAAAAAAGAAAACTATTCAAGAAATGCTTTAAGGGACCGCTTTGCTAGCTTCCTCTAATAAACGTAAAAGCTTAGTCATCAAGGAGAAATAGGTGTTCTCTCGACACCATGCTGTCTTTGCCGAAAATTGGGATTATAATTGTTTTTGTATTATTGTTATTTTGTGTTTTGAGACCGGTGGGAATCCCCTCTTATGTAAGTGGGTAAGAGTCCAGACGCACTTAAGCTAATTTAGTACTAACTTTAGGCTAAGCCATACTACCATAATATTATATGGCTTAGTTTATATGAAGTAACATTTGTGAGATTAAATTGATTTCTTTTTTAATTCTTTCAAAATGATGTAATTATCAAATCATTAACTTCAATATTAATTATATTACTGTCTTTTATATCTATACCTATACTAAAACTAAATGAAATTCAGAGGTTGGTCAAATAAATAGGGAAGCTATACTAATATATAAAGCTGAAGAGTTTGTTTGTTTGTTTGAACGCGCTAATCTCAGGAACTACCAGTCCGATTTGAAAAATTATTTTTGCGTTGGATAGCCCCTTAATCCAGGAAGGCTTTAGGCTATATAAAATCACGCTGCGACCACGATGCGGAGCGGAGCATATCGAAACCTACGCGGGTGAAATCGCGTGGCGGAGCTAGTTAGCTATAACGTTACAACATAATATACCAAACACAGTATTTTCGTCTTTTTTTTTCTCAACCTTTAGTCCGCAATGTCGACTTACACTTGTCCAGTTTTTCTTATTTCTTTCTCTCAATTATCCAACTTTGGCATCGTTGAGTATATTAGCCTCTATCATAAAAGAATGTATTGGCTCCATTTTCTGATTACTTAGAGAAGGGAAGTTTCTTAGGGTTTGAGGATGTAAGGAAAGTATTGGGTAAAGCAGTTTGTTATTTATTATTCCACGTAAAATATTGGGGTTGGTGAGGGGTTGTTAGGGAAATAATTATATCGGAGGAGTTGGCTTATTATTTCTGGTAGCTATGGGTTTAAGGAAGTGATTAGTATCGGGTTCCTTGCCAGTAATTCATCTTTATAATAGGGGTGTTTCCTGGGTAAAAAAAAATGATTTTATTTAGTCCTTCATTCAGATTATAGAAAAATATTGAATACGTATATTTTGTTTTATCAAACCAATAAAAATTGACAAATATAAAAGCATCAACGATCCGGAGTGGGCGTTGGTGACGTCACTCGTTGCTAAAAAGTGTAGCAAGGAGTGACAGCACACGAGTTTTCAACGCACTGTATCGTCTTCTATTGTCCGTGTCTGTCTGTCTGTTACGCTTTCCCGCTTAAACCACTCAACCGATTTTGTTGAAAGTTGGCACAGACAATCTTTAGACTCTGAGAAAGAACATAGGCTACCTCTTATCCCGGAAAAAATTGATATTCCCGAGGGAAATCTAAAAAGCGCGATATAACCGAACTCCACGCGGGCTAAGCCGCGGGCGGAAAGCTAGTATCATTATATTTTATTTGCTCTTGTATGATGTTCATGAATTAAATGTAAATATTTATTTAAACTAGTATGATACACTTTCCATAACTAGGTAGGTTCAACTTCGAGAAAGAGATGTCTCGTCGAATCCAGCTCGGCTAGACAACGTTCAGGAAGCTACGCTACATCTTCTCGTCGTCCAAGACACCACCTTGTCTCAAGACTAAAATCTTTGATCAGTGTCTATTGCTAGTGATGACATACGGAACTGAAACGTGGTCGCTCATAGTGGGCCTCATACGAAGCACGTTCGAATCAGAAATCAGGAGAACCGCAGAAGAACCACAGTTACCGACATAGCTCTTTGAGTCGCTAAAATTAAGTGAAAGTGGGCGTGGCACATTGCTCGTAGTACCGGTGGCCGATGGAGCAGTAAGGTTCTGAAGTGGTGGCCAACAAGGTGTACTGATGACCTGGAGAAGGTCGCGGGAAGCCTACGAATGCGGGCAGCATAAGACCGGTCATTACGGAAAGTTTTGTGGGGGGCCTTTGTCCAGCAGTGGACCTCGATAGACTGAGAAGAAGAAGATACACTTAACGTACATATTCATTGTATAATCTATGAAAGTAGTACACTGTAGATCACCTATATTATTTCTCTCTCCTTCCTCTTTGTATTCCATCCAAAGGTTGTCTGTAAAAGATAGCTCTTAGCGATAATTGTCTCACCCTTTGTAAAAATTGTATATTTATGTTCTGTAATTTATATGGTGTACAAATAAAGAGTATTCTATTCGATATACGTAGCATTTTGTAACTATCTCACCTTAAAAACCAGGCTGAAGTGGGCGAAGAGACAACTCTCATTTCATCTAATGCTAAGGTACTGAGACTATTGATTCACTCTAAGCTCACTATACATAAGTTTTCCCGGTTAGATATTTATAGAACCAATCGGCACGTGTCTGCGGAAGCGACGCTAATCTCCGCGAATTCAACACATAGGATCAAATCCGTATTGAACGTAAGTCGTACTATCATATAAAATATATATCAATTGTTTAGGCTAAACAGCTTACAAACATGACATAATGTCAACAGAATTTCGCGAGGGAGGCATTTCGGCCGACGGGTGGTGGATATCGTCGATTTCGCGGAAGGCTACACAAGGGTCGCGACACATCTGAGGAACGTACGGCGCCGAAAGCTTAGCGGCTGAAGAGTCGCAATATTCAATTATTATGACAAACCAAACGGTCAAAACGCGGCGTCTTGTTCAGCGCTCTACGAGACGGAAACTTACATGGCGTCATCGTCAGTCTTTCTATGTCGACACTTTATGGTGTGCGGTCTCGGGGCCGGCCGGACCGCGCCAACGCGTATGTATACGTACATCCGTGGTGGTGCGACCTGGACAGCCGGGCACTTCTTCTCATGCAACCGAGCGGGTGGGCAGGTTGCGGATAGCCCAACTCCGGCTGCGGGACCGGCCAACGTGGCTGGTCCCGCATCTGGGGCATCTCGAAAGAGATCCCGGACAAGAGAAGTGCCCGAACACCAAACCCCAGGTTTAGGGTAACCCTCACACCTCATCCCATGTTCCGAAAAATCCACACAAACCCATCCCAGTCCTTATCCATGAATTTCCCGTCACTCCTCTCAAAATCCCTAGGTCAAATCCCAGACCTAAGGGTGACCCACCCTCCCCCCCAAAAAACAGACCTTCCTCCTTCCTCCTACCATCAAACACCTCTCCTTGATTCCTTCCCTCCTATCCCCATATCCCGTCGGTCCCAGAGGTTGGGCAACCTCGATTCCAAAAAAGCCCACCACCTCGAATAATGAACATGCAAGATAAGAATAAGACTACCCAGGTGGGTCCCGGCCAAGCCGGGGAATCCCACACCGCCACGGCGGTCAGCCCCCAACGTACTCTGGGGGGGGGCTAAACCTTGCATAAGTTTGCCGTGCACTTCAGCACGGCCGGCTGCTTTAGCGCCCATTACACAGGCAGCGACCAACGCGCCCACTGACACCATCCCGGCAGCGACACACGCGCCAACACCCGACAAAGGATGTACGCCCTCCACGAGCCTCTGGCATCAGAGCGTCTTGAGAAACAGCGTCACCAACCCGAGCTTAACTAATGTACTGACGGCGTCTGGAAAGGTAAGCGAACCTGGCGGCCCTACCACTCGCCCGGCAGAGGGACTACGCCTGCTACCTAAGCGCGGAAAACCTACTGGCCGGGGGAGGAAAGTAGGCGACCGAAAGCGCAAAATCCGCGAAGGCATGAGCCAGCGCGGTGTACAATCGGACGCCGAAAAGGTGGGGAGGCCGCAAGTACGCGATGAGGTAACTCAAAGCGAAGAGCGGCCTGACGTGGGACCACGCGACCAGCTTCAAGTACGCGAAGGGGAAACCCAGCGCGAAAAGAGGCCGGACGCGGAACCACTAGCCCAGGGGCAAGTACGCGAGGGGGCAACTCCGCGCGAAAAGCCCTCATATGCGGCAGAGCCAGCCGGGGTCGCAAGCCGATCCTTGCCAACGACAGACGGACACAAACATAAAAAGACCAGAGGGAAACGGGGCGGATCTTCGCACAAGAAGCTTGCTACCCTAACGGACGTCCCTGCGGCGCAGCCAGGACCTAGCGGTACGGGCTCGTCGAAGAGGGAGCGCCCAGACGACTCGGGCTCACCGAGCACGTTCCAGGGGGATGCAAAACGCGTGAGGATCCACCCTGACCAGGGAGAAACGAAGACCTACGCGCGGGCCACCAGGAACATTCCGGAGCGCCTCGCCGTAGCAATCTGTTGCTCTCCCCCCTCAAGAGACCTATCTCCAGAGGAAGCCGAACAAGTCAAGGCAGAATTAGAACACCTGATCCTCTTTGACGACGGCGACACTGACACAGAACTCCCTAAATTCCGCGGATACCCACGGGTAGCGGACGGTACAGTGCAGGTGTGGTGCGAGAATGATTACGCCTTGACCTGGCTGACCCAAAATGTGCCCCGAATAAACCTCCCGGACTCCGACATCAAATTGACGGTACTCAGGCAGTCGGACGTGCCCACCCGTGTCAAGGCCTCCCTCTTTGTCCCTCGTTACACAGGTGACATACGGAGGCTACAAAGGACCCTGATACGTCAAAACAAATGCTACAACATCGCACAGTGGTCGCTGTACAAGGCAACCACCGTCGGTGGGGACAACTACGGGTCCTATTTGACCCTGGGTGTGCCACCGGAGGATGTGGAAAGGGTCCTGGCTCAGGAGCGGCGTTTGTCGTACCTCTTGGGGTCGATATACGTGCGCTTCTGGCCCCGCACCCGGCCCTCTGACGGCAATCCAGACCCAGTGAGTGAAACTCGGACAGCAAAGAGTGATGACACAGACATTGCTCAACTGGAGGAGGACATGGCCCGGGCAGTGATGGCAGACGAACAGGAAGCCGGGCCATCCACACTCACATCTCCTGACTGGGCCATACAGCTCCTGGCATCACCGGGAGACCAACACGGATCGTACAGGGATGGGGCGAGAGAAGGATGTTCTGATGGATCAGACACCGACTAACACCCCACCCCACTCATCATCGTCAACGCCACTCAACATCATACAGGCTAACCTCCAACACAGCCAGACTGCTACGGCTAACTTACGCAGAGCGCTGGAGGTTAAGCCTAACACCATCGCACTGATCCAAGAGCCGTGGATCAGGAATAACAGAGTATGTGGCCTCAGCAACATCGGAGGTAAGTTAATACTTAACACACATAACACGGATAAACCTAGAACCTGCGTCTACGCACCCAAAGACATCCCCACCACACCCCTCACCCAATTCTGTTCCAGAGACCTGACGGCTGTCAAGCTCGGGACCGAAGGCGACGCCGCAGACGTCATTTTAGCCTCGGTGTACATGCCAGGTGAGGACACAAACTGCCCGCCGAAGGAGATGGTCGACCTAGTGCGGCACTGCGAGGATGCTGGGATGGGCCTGATCATCTGCGCCGACTCGAATGCCCACCACCCACTTTGGGGCAGCGAGACAACAAACCCCAGAGGAGAGGTATTATCCACTTATTTATTTTCAACTAACCTTAATATTATTAACCGAGGCTCTGAACCCACTTGGGTTACAGTCCGAGGACAAACAATCATAGACTTAACACTAGCTTCAGAAAACGCTACGGGCCTTATCACGAACTGGCATGTGTCGGGCGAACCTTCTTGCTCAGACCATAGAAGGATACGCTTTACACTGACCACTAGCGTGAGAGGGCCCGTACCGAAACGTAACCCGAGGCGAACTGATGTGCCCGGGTACAGGCGCCTTCTAGCTGCCCTACTAGCTAGGCACTTGTCACAAACAAATATAAAAGAAATTGCACAACTGGAATACACTGTAACAAAGCTCTCAGAATACCTAATAGAAGCTTACCACGCTTGCTGTAAATTAAGGACACCGCGGGCTAACAGTAGGCGAAGTCCGTGGTGGAATCCCGAGCTCGGTAAGCTACGTCAAACACTACGTAAGCACTTCAACAGAGCCAAAAACAGTAGGCTCACAGAAGACTGGGACACATACAAAGAAACCCAATACACCTACAAAAAGCAAATCAGAACCGCCAGAAGGACTGCTTGGCGGAGATTTTGCGAGTCTATAGAAAATAACAATGAAGCTGCAAGGGTAAGGAAAATACTATCAACTGATCAGGACCGAACCCTTGGAGCGCTGAAAAAACCCGACGGTACTTACACACAAACGGATCAGGAAACCAGCAGAGTCCTCCTGGAAACACACTTCCCGGACTGTAAACTCCTGGAAGACAGGACCTGGGAGGCTGTACCGGAATGGACTCCAACAGAGCAGGACTGGTCCAACGCCCACAAGCTAATAACAGTAGACCGGCTAAAGTGGGCTATCAACACCTTCAAACCATACAAGTCCGCGGGGTTGGATGGTATCTTCCCAGCCCTACTACAATGGGGGTTGGTGTACATCGCTCCATGCCTCGTAAATATCTTTCGAGCATGCATAGCGTATAGACACATACCCCATGCTTGGCGGGAAGTGAAGGTTATCTTCATACCCAAGCCTGGCAAATCAGACTACACGCAACCCAAATCATACCGACCCATAAGCCTTACATCCTTTCTACTAAAAACCCTGGAGAGGATCTGCGACCGGTATATTCGCGACGGACCTCTCCGGGAAAATCCACTCCACAAACAACAGCATGCGTACTCCACGGGCAAATCAACAGAATCCGCGCTGCACAGCGTGGTATCCAAGATTGAATCCGCCGTGGACCACAAATGCTCAGCACTAGCCGTCTTCATCGACATTGAAGGCGCCTTTGACAAGACCACCTTCACAAGTATCAGCACGGCCTTGAACAGGCACAACATAGACCCGTCACTGAGAGGCTGGATCGCTAACATGCTCGGCCAAAGAGCCGTACAAGTTACCGTGAACGACACCACAAGGGCCATCGTGGCGAAGGGATGTCCGCAAGGGGGCGTTCTTTCGCCGCTACTATGGAACCTGGTTGTTGACAGCCTAATAAATACATTAAATAACAAAGGCTACTATACCGTGGGTTATGCCGACGACATAACAATAATAATAAGCGGAATGCATGAAAACACCCTGTGCAATTTAATGCACCAGGCCCTGAAAATCGTAGAAAATTGGTGTAATACACACCAACTTTCTGTGAACCCAGATAAAACCGAGCTGATTCTCTTCACAAAAAAGAGGAAGCTCACATCGCTAAATCTACCAAGATTCTTTGGCACCACCCTAAGTCTATCCGCTGAAACAAAATATCTGGTTATATACCTGGACAAACAGCTGAATTGGGCGAAACACACCAACTACATCACAACTAAAGCCAGCATATCAATGTGGCAGTGCAAGCGGATGCTTGGGAAAAACTGGGGAATTAGCCCCAAGGTCACTCACTGGCTTTACACCACTGTCATCCGGCCAATTATAACATATGGCTCACTAGTCTGGTGGCCAAGAACTAGTCTGACCACAGCCCAAAAAGACCTCGAGAAATTGGCGTGTGTGGCAATCACCAGTTGCATGAGAACCACGCCTACTGCCGCCCTGCAGGCGATGTTGGGACTGCCCCCCCTTCACCTCGTTGTGAGGGAGGAAGCGACATTGGCTGCCTTCAGACTCCACCTATCGGGAACCCTGAGCAAAGACTCCAGGGTCAAACACACACGCCTGATGCTGGATGCAATCGAGAGGCGGCCAATACTACAAGCACCCAATGACAGGGTACAAAAACAGTACTGCTTTCAAAAGCACTATCAGATAGTACTTGAAGAAGAGCAGTGCGACCACTCAGGACCGGAGGAGTTGAGAGTATACACCGACGGATCGAAAACCGATCAAGGAACGGGCGTTGGAGTGTTCTCACAAGACCTCAACATAAATATATCCAGACCGCTAGGGATGCTCAACACAGTCTATCAAGCAGAGTGTGTGGGCATAACTCTGGCGGCCCTAGCCATAAAAGCCAGAGGAGTTGCGGACACGCGTGTCCGCATACTCACTGACAGTGCCTCCGTCCTCCAATCCCTAAAGCAGGGATGCATCACATCAAGTCTAATACTTGAGTGCCACGATGCATTGGAACGGATAACCGTACCAAACCGCAACACCGTGACTCTACAGTGGATAAAGGGTCACAGCGGCTCACTGGGCAATGACGCAGCTGACGAGCTGGCTAGAAGGGCATCCAGCGCGTTGGTCAGCGGACCGGAGCCCATTGTGCCTATTCCCTTTATTCAAATACGCAGATGGCTACAAAAGCATACCTACGAACAAGCGGAGATTTGGTGGTCCTCGTCACCGGGCTGCAGGCAGTCCAGGGAGGCCATGCCATCTCTGGATGACAGGCTAACCAAAAGGTTGCTGCGCCTGGATAGGAGGAATCTAAGATTGATGACGGGGATCATCACGGGCCACTGCTCGCTGAATAAGCATCTCCACACAATAGGTATAACAGACAGCCCTCTGTGCAGAGCCTGCATAGAGGCTGACGAGACAGTTGCGCATGTACTCTTCGAGTGTACAGGCGTTACGCAAATTAGAAACGAAACCATAGGAGCACCAAGATCTTACACAGATGTTCTCAACAGGCTAGGAGACCTGATGGGCTTCTGGAGGGAGGTGGGCTGGTTGGAATAACCGCCAAAGGCCGCCATGGTCCACGCACAATGGTCCGCTGGAGGGACTGAGTGCGGAAACCAAACGAATAACATAGAACATAGAACATATGGTGTGCGGTTTTTGTGACGTACCTGCATTGCCCAGAAAAATGGATTTAATTAGAATATTAGCTATTATGGATGGCTTAGAAGACGTTTCTGCTCTTCATTATCGCCACGCGCACGATGCACAACACAAGCCGAACGTTCAGCTACGCCCGCCGAACTTTCGGTCGCGCAACTCATCGCGTGATGTGTCGCTTGCTATGCAAAATACATTAAATGCCCGAAGGAAGGAAGGTTAGGCCCTACGCCAAACGCGGCGTAATTGCGGCTGATGTGTCATAGAGTACTTGATATACACTGCGAGCGTATTTAGACCAACTTTCGGCGCAGCACGTTCCGCAGATGTGTTGCGACACTAACACGTCGACTCAATGTCATACGCCGTAGAATAACGTAGTACAAGAAAACAACCCGATAAGTAGTACTCTACTTAATGGCTTGTTCCCTTATACTACGTTTGTAACGCATAAGTTTCGATCTTCAAAAACCTCACTAGATTTTTGAAGATCGAAACTTATGCCGTTTACCCGAATGGGTTCAATTAAGAGGGAGTATCTGAATAAAAACTATCTATATGTTAATGCTGGTGATAAACCATCTTGTGCTGAACTTCATTTAAACACACATACCAGCTTTCATGTTTATAATATTACTAGGATTCGATTATTCTGTTTATTTTATCTTTGGATCTTAGTTAACTGAAATAAAGTGATTATTTTATTATAACTAAATAGACTTTGACGTTGAAAAAGTGTTTAACCCCCTTATGACCAAAACATGGATTTTGTTTAGATGAGGTTTAAACCACCTTAATGGTTACTTATTTTCACATCTAACCATTCATCATAATCATCAACCTTTTTATCGTCCCACTACTGGGCACAGGTCTCCTCTCATACAGAGAAGGATTGAGTGTAATCACGATGCTATTTCAATGCGGGTTGGCGATTTCAGACTTAAAGTCCAGGTCTTCTCAAGATATTTTCCTTCACCTTGTAATCAGTCGCTGGTGTCCAAGGTATGCTTAGAAAGTACATATCACTTTAGAAAAGTCACACTGGTGCTTAACTTGACCCGCTCTGGACGGAGCGGAACGGCGTGTCAGACTTTTACTGACTAAAACCCACCCGTGTTTCTTCATTTGCCTGCGCGACGGCCAGGGCCACGGCTTCTATTAGTACTTGCCTAACCTAACGATTACAGAAATACAATTCTAAATATAAAAATGACAGCTTAGTTCGGTACTAAACTGTCACTTTTGTATTAGGAACTTTGACTTAACCTCAATAAAGTTCGAAATTCAAATACTGACTCAAAGGTTAAGTCTGATTAGTAAAGTTAGATTTATTTTATTGTAAGGAGGTTAGTGTTTTACAGTAAGATTTTTGTGAACCGAGTATCATCGCAGTGTACTGTAAAGCTTTTTAGATTAGTGCAAGCGGGAAGAAAAGCAGACAATGCCATTACCATAACATACAATCGGTTTTCCATCTTAAATGTCACTTGAATATTTCTCAACAATCTTGTTTTTTGCTCGAACTTTGTTCACCCGTATCGTCTTACAAAAAGAAACGAGGAAATTCTTAAATAAGGGAGGCTTACTTCAAAAGGGCGTGGTCTGTTAGCATTCATGCTTTGTGATTTAAATTTTATTTATAAAAGTTTATTTTAAGCGGGGAATTGTGTTATGGAAGGTTTTATTGAGATTTTTCTGTTTCTCCTTAAACTGGTGTTGTGGAAAGTCTCTATTTGATCCGTGGAGCAAAATCGACTCCAAAATTACAATTTGTCCAAGATAAAGTCTGGTCTTTAAAAGAGACTTTGACCTCAGACCCTCAGAGTTTATTTCGGCTTTTTTAGTAATCAATAAGAAAACCTCGACTAGTTTTGAAAGAAATGATTGTCGTATTAAAGTGTTTGAACAAACTTAAGAAATATAATCATTTGTCACATTTCTTGAACATTGAAATCACAACTGATATTTTGTGACAAATGTATAATATGATACTGCAAATAAATGTTACAAATAAAGTTGTTTTCTTCTTCTTTTTCAGCCTATAGAGGTCCACTGCTGGACAAAGGCCTCCCCCAAGGCTTTCCACGGTGACCGGTCTTATGCTGCCCACATCCATCGGGTTCCCGCGGTCTTCACTAGCCTTCATCACCTTGTTGGGGGCCTCCCTATGCTGCATCGTCATGGCCGCCACTCCAGAACCTTACTACCCCATCGGCCATCGATTTTACGAGCAATGTACTCCGCCCATTGCCACTTAATTTTAGCGACTCTAAGAGCTATGACGGTGAGTTGTTTTACTTACCATTAAATTATCCAGACCATATATTTAAAACAAAATGATACCTGTTGCTAAATAGGTGTCTAGATTAGCAACTGAGCTCAACCGCGATTACGATTTAACAAATGCGAGCTGAGAGAGCGAAGTGAGGCGAACACTACTTTCAAAGATCAGGCGGTCGAAAGGCTCACTTTAACAGTTATAATTATAAATAATTTTGTTTTAAATTATGTAGATCTGTTGTAGCCTTACGGTAGACAGGTCTGAGCAGTTGTGTTACGATGTGCGCCGGGTACGATGCGGCAATTGTTGTTGTGTCGGTAGTTTGATCGTGGAGGGTCTCTAGATCAATCTGTCTCTAGCTCAGCATAGTTGTTCATGTTGTTGGGTTTAACATTTCATCAGCGCGCTCAACTGCCGTCTTCCTTCCTATTCATTATGTGTTGTAAGTGAATAGGTTTAATAAATTAGCGCGCTTTGCCATCAACGATTGCATCACTGCTTACCATCAGGCAGGATTGCGGTCAGGCAATAGTTTAGAATTATTAGAAAAGGGCAAGCTGTCAAGTTTTTTCTAAGCTATGTTGAGGTCAGCTTCCAGCCTGACCGGATGCAGCTTACCAGTCCCTACTTTAGATAGAGCGACTACCTATCTGACTTCCTCAACCCATTTACTAAGAATAAGGAACCCTTTGGTTGCCAGATTTTCGGGCTTCTGATGACCCGTTACAACTGTCTACAAATGACAGCCGGGACAAACCGAAAGCCGCCTTATAAAGTTGTCCACCTATCCGTGAACCAGCCGCGCCAAGAATAGCTTCACCTGATTGAATGACCCGTGCGGCTGTTATAATTTAACCACAAAGTTACAATTACGTAATCATTGAAATGTGAACCGGAAAGCTATCAATCGACAGACGACCCTTTTCTATACAATCCATTAGTTTCAGAGACTCCTGATGAAACCATTGACCGGCGGCCATTACCTTTCAAACAGAGACAGATCGAAAAGGGCCAAGACACTTAAAGGATTGCAACCCCGTATAAACAAAACACGTCCCAAAATTAGTCTACGGGTCCAACATTTGCCACGACATCACAGCCCAGAGTCCCAGATTCTTAGACAATAAATCTCTAGACTTTCCCCCGTGGGACATTAAAACCTTAGTGAGCCGTTTGATTTGTTGTGTTGTCGTGAGAGTACTTGATTACGATGTCCGTTTGTGGTCCAGATGTCCCAAAGAGGATAGAATTGAAATGTTGCGAGATTTCTTCGTGATCTGTGAGCGACTGAGATAGCATAAAGTGATAAATGAACAATTGAAGTGAGAAGCCAGACGTTCAGAGAAATACAAACTTTGGTTTTCACAGTTAATACATATCATCAGATATGTATGCGACATGTAAGTACATCAGCAATAACAACATGTGAGCCAATAGACAAATGTCATACTGCGAACAGTACTCTGGCTAAAGCTAAGTGATCATCAGGACAACAAAGGTTTTTTTTTTAAATATTATAAACTAAACTACAATCCCGCCTGATGGTAAGCCGTGATAAACTTGACAATTCAAATGTGCCTGTAAATGGATTAATTGAAATAAATGCTGTTTTGTTTTGTAAAAATCTCACCATGTAATTGCCCAACACAATATCAGTAGCAATGAGTTTCATTTTGACAGTTCAACAACATTCATTGCGTTATTTACGTTGTTGAGCAGACAGATTTTTACAAAGTAGATCGGCTTATTATCATGTGTCTAACGTTTTGACAGCTAAACAGATAACAGCCTAATGTAAGCATACAAAATAATCTACTATTTAACTTATTATTTGTCGGTGGCAACATTTTCATTTTATATTTATTTTATGGCAACCAATAATAAATTTAAAAAGAGAAAGGGCGGTAAAATGTTATTGTATGCTTAGCTAGAGATGTTACGTTATGTAGTGAGTACTAATACAGTGATTTGTATAAATATTCGAGTATATAACTCTTTCTTATATATTTTGAAGTTGTCGTCTGTTGCCTCTGAAAATGAACATGGCGAAATCATCCGTTTGAATATTTGGAATTCCAGCAACATCTCGTGGTACTAACTACTATTCGACGGAATCTAGCTTGGGTTCGTGGGGGTGGCCGAGATCTATAGCTAAAAGAGAGGTGTGAGCAGAGCACTCGCGACTAGTGTTGTAAGAATACCGTATAATACCTACCAATAGGCTGTGTGTTAAACAGAAATTTTATTATAACTTAGTATAATTGGTATTTTATATTTTGATATACTTTTTGAGATCCAGCAATATAGCAAAGAGTTCTGGTTTACTAAATAAAATATATTTTAAGTTTCGATTATATTCTCTAGTTTAGAATACATAAAATTAAAACAGTGCTTTATAACAAAGCTATTCCTTTTGACCCTAGTTCAACATTGAAAAGAAGAAAAGATATCACAGTGGAAGTTCCTGAAACAAAAAAACCGGCCAAATGCGAGTCGGACTCGCACACCGAGGGTTCCGCCGTACAAACGTAGCGGTTTACAATTTATGACGTACTAGCTTTCCGCCAGCGGCTTCGCCCGCGTGGAGTTCGGTTATATCGCGCTGTTTAAATTCCCCTCGGAAACATCAAATTTTTCCGGGATAAAAGGTAGCCTATGTTCTTTCTCAGGGTCTAAAGATTGTCTGTGCCAAACTTCATCAAAATCGGTTGAGAGGTTTAGGCGGGAAAGCGTAACAGACAGACAGAGTTATTTTCGCATTTATAATACTAGCATTGATTTAGAATTTTTCACAGTTTAGAGGCAATTAGATTTAAGAAGTGTTTGATATGAATTTCAACTTTAATATCTCTACGCGTTCATGTGAAAAAGGGTAGGTAGTAAGTTTATAATTATTTAAAAAATATTTTATGTCATGTAAGCAAAAATAATATTTTAATATTTTATGTAACTTCAAATTTATCATTTTCACAATTTTTCCTTTACCTGTCTGTACTATAATATAACGTTGCTTCGTGCCGAATTTCAAGATTCTGAGTTCACGGTAAGTACCTTGTAGGTTTTGATTCCCTAGCGTGTGACGGAAATTCGTCTAAGGTGTCGGTATAAACTGCTGTATCTTTTGATCGCTTTAACTTAGAAATTTGATTTTTTCACTGCTTAAAGGGATAATAGACCTAGGTATTTGGTATAAATTTCAATTTGATACCTTTATTAGTTCGTGAGAAATAAGGTAGTAAGTTTCAATTTATTAAAATATGTTTATTATATTATATAACTAAAAAAATGTGATTTTCGCAATTTTTCCTATATTTGCATTATATGACAATCCTTTATGCCAAATTTCAAGTTTCTGAGTTTACGGGAAGTATCCTGTAGGTTTTGATTCCTTTGCGAGTGTCGAAAATTTGTTGAAAATATCGACATATCGGCTGTATCTTTTGATTGGATTGGCTTAGAAGTTTGATATTTGCACAGCTTAAAGGGACAATAGACCTAGGTAAATGGTATAAATTTCAATTTGATAACTTTATTCGTTCGTGAGAAATAAGGTAGTAAGTTCCATTTTATTAAAATATGTTTATTATATTATATAACTAAAAAAATGTGATTTTCGCAATTTTTCCTATATTTGCATTATATGGCAATCCTTCATGCCAAATTTCAAGATTCTGAGTTTACGGGAAGTATCCTGTAGGTTTTGATTCCTTTGCGATTGTCGAAAATTTGTTGAAAATATCGACATATCGGCTGTATCTTTTGATTGGCTTGGCTTAGAAGTTTGATATTTTCACAGCTTAAAGGGACAATAGACCCGAGTATTTCATGTGAATTTCAGCTTGATTCGTCCACGCGTTCTTGAGATAAAGGGTTTTGACAGACAGACAGACAGACGGACAACAAAGTGATCCTATAAGGGTTCCGTTTTTTCCTTTTGAGGTACGGAACCCTAAAAACCAAGTTTGCTTGTAGGTATATAGCACAAAAAAACGCTCAGCTCAGCTATTAATTGAATTAATAAAGAAATTTATGTATATAACAAGAAAGAATATTGATTAGAAAATATTGTAACTAGTTGGATAAAACCACTAACATATGATGAAACTGAGGCGCTATTACTATAAATATAACCCTACATCTGCCAAATCTCTACTCCATTCATAACCTTAAGCACACATTCTGATTCATCCGTGTTCACATTCTCACACTCACAAATTCACATTACGATTCACAATCACACGCACTCACACTCACACGTAGGTACCCACACGCACATTCACTCACTCGCATGCCTGCGTGCGTGCTGCATGTTTACTATGTTTAGCTTAGTTTTATTTACTTCTATTTACTTTAGTTTTGTATAAAACAAGTACCATAATGATACTAATTAGGTTATCGAAGAGCGGAGTCTCCTAATACAGGCTTTTCTGCTTAAAAGGAGGTTCCAATTACAAGATTATAATGTTACTTGTTAAATTAATAAACTGATATTATTATTATTAATTATAGCCACAAGAACTGGGAATTAAACTCAAAAATTAATAGGCTTCCTAGGGACTTAAATTTAGACTTATTTTGCACGATGTATTTAACTTAGGAGGGCTTTTTTTTCTTGGTTGTTAACTTATCTACTGACTGTGAACTACAAACTTATTTGTTTGTACTATTTTTATTGAATTTTTTATTCCTAACTTTCTTTGGAAGTTTGTTATCATCTATTTTTATATTATGTATTTTTATTTTGTCATTGGTTTTGTTAAACTTCTAAAATAACGTATGTTTTTTTGTCATAGATTAAACTCTTGACGTACCTTTATAAAAAGAAAATAAGGTACTGATGAACACCGCTACAAGAGATGCTCTGGTCATAGGGAGTCAGCAGCCGACTCCCAGCCTCCGTAGGCGCTGGTTTTTTTTTAATAATTATAAACTAGTGCATCACTGAAATCCCGCCTTATGGTAAGCAGTGATGCAATCGTTGATGGTAAAGCGCACTAGTATATTAAGCCTATTCACTTAAATAACTTAGGAATAGGAAGGATGACGGCAGTTGAGCGAGGTGATGCAATGTTAAACCCAAGACCAACACGGCCAAACGATGCTGCGGTAGAGGGAGATTGATCTGGAGACTCTCCACGACCAAACTCCCGACACAACACAACAACATTTGGCGCATCGTATCCGCCACACAACGCAACGCGGAACGCGAGGTGGGTAGCTCGATTTAAGGTAAAACAGACCCAGATCTACGGCACGTTGTGTTTCACGTGCGCTTTATACAAACAGAAGTCAGCATCAAGAGACCAGCCCCCTAATCGGCGAACACAATTTTGTCAAATGATTGCGACTAGTTGTGATCGTGTGGACCGAACGGACCAATGGGCGGTCCAAACGATCCCAACTAGTCGCAATCATTTAACAAAAATTTACTACATTTACTCATAGACTGCTGAGCGCAGAGCTCTGATCTATTTCCGGTAGTGTTGGATTGTCGTCACATCATCGTTCAGTGCATAGGCTCTTAATAAACTAGCGCGCTTTACCATCAAAGATTGAATCACTGCTACCATCAAACAGGATTGCGGTCAAGCACTAGGTTGTAATTTATATAAAAAAATATTGAATAATATGCACTTATGCAGCGCACACTTATGTAATACAAAGTCTCCCGTGCCAAAGGTGCTGCTGAGATTAGTAGCCACAACCGAAATTCTATTTTTAGGCCTTTTATGTTATAGTACCTTGAACACAATAAAACCAGAACAATATGGGTTTCAAAATAAAACTGCATGACACGACCCTACCAACAGGAAAGTATAGAGAAAACATAACAACGAAAACATAAACAAATAACAAGGCTCATACATCACTTGAGAACTTCCACAACCCAGTCCTCGACTGTTTTTTTATTTCATTTTATTTTTAATTGCACACACACTTCAACTTCAATGGAGTTAATTATTTTATTTCTCGACTAAACTTTTAATCGAAGTTTGCAACCGCAGAACGACAGACTGCGTAGAACTGTTTAGAAAAATGTGACATTTTATATTGCTGTTCAGGGATTGTTGTGTATAACTGCACAGCTTGAAGATATGAAATTGTAATTGTTAGAAAATTGGTTGCTAACATATTATTTAGCGTTAACAAATATCGATTTTCAGTAGGTTCTCTGTCATGTTCCATATATTTCAAATTCCACTCGTACGGTTATGGGTTCTTATATTTCCTTACTAGTGGAATTTGACAACATGCTTGGCAAAGTGGCTGAGCGATGGACTGCTGCATTACTTGTCATGGGTTTCGATTACCGCACAGACACAGAGCAAATATTTGTATTACCACCAGTTAGTTGTTCTAGGTCAGGGTTTGTGTGATTTTAAATGTTTATAAATACAAGGTTAATTTATAGTTAACAAAACAGTAAAACAAATTAGAGTAGTTACAGAAATCCTCGACCCGTCGTACGGCGACTTTCCACCCTCACGTTGTTAACACTACTGCGATCTCATTTTATTCCGCGTACATCGAGGGACTGGAACAATTTGCCAGCGGCGGTGTTTACGTCTCACTACAATTTGAGTGTCTTCAAGGCTAGAGTGAATATGCTCTTAATAAACTAGCGCGTTTTACCATCAACGATCGCATTACTGCTTACCATCAGGCGGGATTGCGGTCAAGCGACAACGTTAAGACATAAAAAAAAACCCACATCTGGTGGTTTCGCTAAATTTACAAAAATACACCAAATGAATTTCCATCATTAATTAAAGTTTGTATTAAAAATAAGTACTGGTTTCATTAACTTAAATATTAACATCATGACTTAGTTAATTTCGCATAAATTTATTAAAACACTTGTCACGGAAATGACACGCGTACAGAAGTGACATACACATAAATTCTACCGTTGATATTAGACGTTCATGCAAGTTATATGTTTGTCAGAAATCTCATTAACGTCATTATAATTTATGAACAAGTTTGTCACAGTAGTGAATCTCAAGCTGTAGGTACACAACTCAACGATACGGGTTGCGAGACAGTTCCTTAACCGTGTTGTTCGTTTCGATGGTCACGAGTAGAGATGTAAGTGCTGTTTTAAAATACCGTATAATACCATTTTTTTCTGTGTCATTCGCACTGAAAGATATGTTTTCTCACAATTCTAGCACTACTTCGTAGAATGAGTTATGTACATGAGTTGGCGGGTACTTTTTTGATACGATATATCTCAGCCTTTTGAATATCCAGCTTAGTTTCCTGATTCTGTTAGTGACCTGTTTTAGGTGGGGGTACCAAGTTAGTTTCTGGTCAACAATAACGTCAAAATATTTTGTTTGTGACACTTGAAGTAGTCCCGGACATTGACAATTATTTGAGTCATCATATAAATGATCTTTTATATTAAAATCATTATTTTTGTTTTTTGTGTGTTAAACTGAAACAAACGTGCCTAGTTCGTTTTAGCTCTATTAAGTGTGAGTAGCATTTTTGTGCTATTCTGCTATTTGGACCAGCTTCAGCACTTCGGGCATAAGTCAACGTCAACATAAGAAACACTCTATCGCTATTGATTAAAAGGTTTCAGATGTCATTTTTGTTCAGCAGGAACAATGTAGGGCACAATACACTACCCTGAGGTATTCCATATGTGACATTTGCATTATAACTTACGTGTTCTCCCACCCTAACCCGTTGCTTACAGTTTGTGAGATAATCTTTATATATTTTGAGCGGAATTCCTCTTACACCTGAGGCTTCCAATTTGTATATGACAATGGTAACAGAGACTGTCTCAAATGCCTTCTTTAGGTCTAGAAAGACAGTTAAACATTTACTACCCTTATCCAAATCATCAGCTAGAAGCGAGGTGAGGGTAGTAACTGCGTCAAGCAAAAGGAAAAAGGTCAGAAAAAATACTAAGTGAAACTGAAGTATATAATACTGCTACTGCGATCAGGCGATGGATAAAAAAAATTTTGCTGTCCAAGTCGTAAGCAAATGCTAGATTTTTTATAAAGGTTTACCAATCATCTTTGTATGTAATATTATATCAAAAGTATTATAAGTAATATTACAAGTATCCGAGTTAAAACTGTTTTCAGGTTTGTAAGTTCATATGAAAAAATATCTTCCCTAGGTGAAAAGTATCCGTAAGAATTTTCTTATAAAAAGTAACAAAGAACGTACAGCAGAGTGGATTTATGAAATTCCTAGTCAGATTGCAGTTTGGAATGCTGCCCAGAAAGTAAATAAGCTCGGCCTTAATTACGTACATTTCGAGATTTTATTTTAAACCAACAGCAAAAACAGATAACATATAATTAAACTTCTTTACCTCCAAGAATAACTTGAACTTACTTAACTTATGAATCAATAACTTTATACTTTCTGTTTTTGTAGTTAAAACTCGGCCTCTGTAACCACTTAACTGACAAAGTTTTTTAAGCCGTCATAATTTCCTTTTAAAGTTTAAAAATCCTCTGTTCAGTTGAATATCTAGCCAAGGGATAACTAAATAAAAAATCTCCAAAATTAACAATACCTATCTAATGATACCCCACGCCATGGAGTAAACGTAAGAGAAAAATGTTCACGTATCGGGGATACAATCATCGTATAGGGGTTTTCCCTACACGTAAATTGGACACGTAGGGTGTACACAAAAATATATTTTTTTGTGATTTTATTAAAGCACTTCCTCGATAAAGTAAGGCCCATCAAAGTCTCATCTGTAAGCCAAGCATTATCTTTTTAAGGAGCACCTTCGACGTTTGGGTTCCAGACTGGAAAGAGTAACCTAGGAGAACCAAACGCCTCCTGCTGGAGGCTCCACGTGGGGTTCGTGCGGTCCATGGCCCTTTACCGGGCACCGGTGTAGGCGCGGTCTTTTAAGCGGCGACAAACCCAACGCCTGACCGCCTCCTAGAGAGTCATGGTAATTTGGCTCGTCCGGGGATACCGCACAGTCTCCGTTGAGGTAGCGGGCCACCTTGCTGGATTACCGCCATGAGATCTAGATGTCAAAGCCCTCGCCCACATGTGAAAGTTACTAGAGAGGAACCACGTCGTCATCACCTTCCGCCTGATGCAGGTCCTCACCGGACACGGCTATTTCCGGAGGTTCGTGTTCCCGATAAGGCGGGAAGAAACGCCAGGGTATCCATACTGTGAGGAGCGCCCTGAATACACAGAGGAACAGAGGGTGGAGGTCTTTCTGAGGTTATGTCGGACGCATGGGCGAAGCACTGCCGTATCCACGTGGCGGTAACGAGGTTATGTCGGACGCATGGGCGAAGCACTGCCGTATCCACGTGGCGGTAACGGGTGGCGATTAGCAGCGATCTTTCGCATCCGGCCCCGATCCAGGTGGTCCAAGTGAGAGTGCATGGCAGGCCGTCACCTCTTTTTGCGAAGTATACTAGCAAAGGACGAGCGGGAATCCCAGCGCTGTCACCACATCATAACGGGGTCCACGAAGACAGATGCCTGGGCCAGGGCTAGGGTTCGTTGAAAGAAAACCTAGGACCTAGCTCACAGATAAGTTAAGGAACACGGGTGGGTTGAGTCAGTAAAATCTGACACACCCTCCACTCCGCCCAAAGCGGGAGAGGTTATTTGATGATTTCTGATTTACACCAAAAGAAAAAAAGAATCATCTTTTAGTCAAGGACGGACGGGCGGACAGACATAATGAAACTAAAAGGGTTCCCGAGACGTAATCTATTCCATAGTAAAAATTTGAAACAATGAACGTATATTCAGGTTTTTACACTCTCTTTCCATACTTCCTCGTTCTGAGTCACGATCACGTCAGAAAAGTTTTGTTTGGAAAAATGCACAAGCTTCTGTGCAATCAATTCGAACGAAATAACAGCAGGGTCTTGCAAAGAAGACGTCTCGATTACATCTTCGTCCTTTGATAAATAAAAGGGGCAATTTCTTTTTCCAGTAGATGTATCAGAATTCAATTCAATCAAGATGATTTTATTAGTCGTACATCTAAAAGTCGTGGGGGCAGACATGTTCGAGAGTAGAGACCGCGAATTGGCAATGTCGCGTGGGACGCCCTCCGGCAAACTGGAGCAACGATCTTTGCTAAGTGGAGTACAATCTAGAAAGGTTCGTGTACTCCTATGCTCTATAATACTGACTCGAAATATTTAAGACTAGCTTTCCGCCCATGGCTTCGCCCGCGTGGAATTCGGTTATATCGCGCTTTTAGATTTCCCTTGGGAATATCAAAATAAAACGTAGCCTATGTCCTTTCTCAGGGTCTAAAGATTGTCTGTGCCAAATTTCATCATAATCGGTTGTAAGGTTTAAGCGGAAAAGCGTAACAGACAGACAGACGGAGTTACGTTCGCATTTATAATATTAGTATGGATTAGAGCCCCGCCCATGCTTCACCTGAAGTCTAATCTTTCTAATCAAGTAGCGATTTGCTAAAATAAGTATATTTCTGTCCTATATAAAATAATAGTCATTATTATCATCATTATCAACGTTTTTCATCATCCCACTGTTGGGCACACTGTCTCCTCTCATTCAGAGAAGGATCGAGCGTAATCACCACGCTTGCTCAATGCGGGTTGGCGATTAAAATATTATTCTGTAGCGGCATCTACAATGCCACGTGCAAACAATTCGTCGGTCATGCAGATTCTGCATCTCACAAGTAGAGGTTACCATACAACCACTTTCCGTACTCAACCTTTGGGTTAGTGCACGCCAGATACAACACCCGTCTTGCCGGAGGATCCTCCCCTTTTCTTTAGTTGATTTTTGATAGCTGTTATGAGTAGTTAGAAACCCGAAAATGTAACAATCAGTTTTACCAAGGGGTGTATTATACAGCGACTGGGTTGTGGTTAGATAGGCACAGAGTCCATGTAAAGTTGCAGTTGCAAACGGTTAGACTGAAACATAGACTCTGTATAAGAATCTGCTCTAAGCTACCGTATAAGCCTTACAAAACCCCGGTACCTCGAAAGAAGTAAAGAAAATATGTCAAAAGCCGGTTACCTACAAGATTTTTAGATAATAAAAAAACTTACCAGTCGCTGCGTATCGTTGCCTCGTTCCTTGTTTGTGTTATGTTTTTGAGTACTACGTGTCGCCCTACTATGTTATGATAAATCTAAATAATAAATATGATTACTTGTGATGTGTAAGTGTAAATTAACCGAATGGCGCCGCGTCCCGTTCGCGTGCGCCCCTCGGCTTCACAATTTCCGATTTAGCATCGAAATTCCGCTGGATAAAACTAAGATATCAATCGAATATCTTCCCAAGCGCACTGTGCGATGGATTTCAATCACTTATGAAAATATTTCCGGATAATGTACGTGCGCACACCTAACACAAAAAAAAAAAAATCTCAAATAATGACATTGACAATTGACGTTTTAGTTTTTTTTACCAGTGACGTGCTGTCACTCGCTTCGCTCAGACTCTTGTCTTTTTATCCTGAACAGACTCCAAATGGAGTCTCATTATCTTCCAAGCCCTTTTCTAGCTATATTTGGCTATGAAAAGCTTAGGTAGATGATGATACATAAACTTAATCCTTTAGTCTAACAAAGTTTAACTTTATTCTTTAGAGGAGACATATGCCTAAGTGGGGGACGATAAAAAGGTTGATGATGATGATGAAACTTTATGGAATAAATAGTCTAAATATTGGCAAAGACCGCATCAAAATCCAATGACAGCAAATGACACAAAAAATTACTTTTTTTTCTACTAATTATAGCTAAAAAAATATTGAAACAAATGAATTTTAATTCCTACACAATTATGTTCAGTTTCTACAATATGTCATTGTTTTTCAGTAGTCACTCTGAAATCAACTTTATTTCCATTGAAATAAAACTGATATTACTATTGTAATTTACTGAAAACAATTCCACCGAATAATTTTTAAACGAGTTATAACCTTTTTTGTCAAAGCCTTTTGGAGTTTAAAGTAAATTGGTGACACAGGGCTGGAGGGTCAATGTTTGTTTGAACACTTTTCTAATTATTATGAGAGCGTGTATTTATTTATCGTGTTTTGTGTGTATGTGTACAAATGGGTTAAATTAAGTGCGATCAGAGTCCAATGACATTTTGTGGTCAAAATTAGAGTTTTGTACCTATTATAAAAAATGGTTGAACTCTATATCATCATCATCATCATCAACCTTTTTTTATCGTCCCACTGTTGGGTACAGGTCTCCTCTCATACAGAGAAGGACCTCTACATAGTCATTACATATTATAAAACAAAGACACATTCTCTTTCCCTATGTCCCTTTGTATAATTAAATCAATAAAACTGCGCATTGGATTTTGATGCGGTGATTTTAATAGATATAATGATTAAAGACGAAGGTTGATATGTATAGTAATATCCATTAAATTGTGAAGAAATGCTATTATTTTTGGGGTTTCTAATGTGATGTCGTAAATTTTTCGTACATTTTTGCCGCGTTTGCAGTGAAACGCAGGCTGAACCAAAATAATGTGCTGAATATTGTACATATTCAAAAGGTCTACAAAAAAGTCCCATTGGTATATGTTTATCTCTGATGGATATCCCACAATATTTTTTTTTTGTCGTTTTCCTTTTTACGACAAATACCTACCGGCTAATTTTCGAAGCGATTTTAACCAATGCAGGATTAATCCCTATCCAATTTATTATCTTAAATACATTGTTGATTTAATGTTCATATATACAGCATATGATTTAAATGAATATTTTCGAAGACATTACAGATTTAAAAATTGCGCTAAGTTTTTTATACAACGCTGCAACGTTCATAGTTTTTCTGTAGTGTATTTAGTATCAGCATTGCACACGTTTCTCTGCGTGATCGAATCAGAAATGAGGAGATCCGCAGAAGAACCAAAGTCACCGACATAGCTCTGCGAGTCGCTAAACTTAAGTGGCAGTGGGCAGGGCACATTGCTCGTAGAACCGATGGCCGATGGGGTAGCAAGGTTCTGGAGTGGCGACCACGTACTGGAAGACGCAGCGTAGGGAGACCCCCAACAAGGTGGACCGATGACCTGGTGAAGGTCGCGGGAAGCCGATGGATGCGGGCAGCACAAGACCGGTCATTCTGGAAAGCCTTGGGGGAGGCCTTTGTCCAGCAGTGGACATCTATAGGCTGAGGAAGAAGATTGCACACGTATGAAGGCGCGGCGAGTCGCTAGTTAAATATTATTTGAAAACCGATTCTATGTAAAGTAACATGCCTTTGCCTAAAATCGCATTTGTTAACCAGGAACCGCAACAACAAATGATATTATCGCAACAGCTGACGTTCACGCATGTTCAAATTCACACACCCTCACTCACATTGATACACTCGCCTACCTGCGTGCGTATTGCTTATTTAATGTTAATTTTTTTCAGTTCATAAATGTAATTTTTATAGATCATCATCATCAACCTTTTTATCGTCCCACAGCTGGGTACAGGTCTCCTCTCATACAGAGAAGGATTGAGCGTAATATCCATGCTTGCTCAAAGCGGGTTGGCAATTTCAGATTTAAAGTCCTGGTTTTCTCAAGATGTCTTCCTTCACCTTGTAATCAGTCATAGGTGTCCAAAATATACTTATAAAGGACATATATATAACTTAGGAAAATTTCATTTGTAGTTACTGGAATCGAACGCTCACACTCATACTTGAGAGGCAGGTGTTTTAACCACTAGTCCCCATGACAAGATGACATATTTGTACGAAAATCTTCACGGACAAGTTTGACTTGCACTTAGACGATTTGCTGTTTTTACCCTTTGGATACGCAACCCTGTAACTCATTTTGTTTTCAATATCAATGTTCGGTCTACTAGTAAATAAACAACAGGTTTTTTATCCACCATTCTTAATACACACATCAAAAGTGTCTAGGGATCAAGCATTTTTATGCGGATTTCTTGAGATTGAGATGTGGCTTTGTAATAAATTTATGATTTTATAAATTTATATGGATCCTTTTTGGTGCATTTCATAATTTGAATCAGGAACTGTGAATCAAATTCGAGTAAAAGATGAAAATCAGCTGTCAATATTTTCCCTATAAAAACATACAACGCATTGAAGACATTATTAGTGCTACTGTTCCCTACTACTGATTAAAACCAACGTTATTATGGAGCGGCGACGTCATTTAAGCAGGGAAGAAATGCTCAGAGCCGTGGGAATGATAGAAGCTGGTTCCGGGCAACGTACTGTGGCTTTAGCTCTGAATACAAGTCAGAGTGTTATCAGGCGACTTTGGACACGTTACCGAAGCACTGGTACCGTGGCTGAGCGCCATGGAGGACGGTATCGCTGCACCACACGGAGACAAGACCGATACATTCAAATCTTAACTCGAAGAGCTCCAACAATAACCGCCATGATGTTAGCCGTGAGGCTTCATCACTCTTCAGGGAACTTAATTGGCGACCAAACAGTCAGAAACCGCTTGCATGAAGTGAACCTTCATTCCCGAAGACCGCTACGGGTACCACCTATAGCAATGCACAATCGTAGGATTCGATATCAATGGGCTCTTGAACACAGAAAGTGGGCAGAAGAACAATGGCGTTTCGTGTGCTTTTCTGATGAGTCTCGTTTTGGTATGAGACCGGATACAAGACGTATACGACACTGGAGAACCCCTGGACGCCAACAGCGATTAAAATCCTGCCAGGAAGTCCATCCTTATAGTGGTGGAACCATCATGGTATGGGCGGGTATTTGGATCGGCGGAAGAACTGAGTTGATTTGGATCAGAGGCAGCCTCAACGCTCAAATTTATGCTGAAACGATTGTATCAGACGTCATCGTTCCTCTACAAGTGCAAATCGGTCCCTTATTTCAGTTAATGCATGATAATGCACGACCGCACACCGCAAGGGTTGTAAGACAGACTCTCGCCGCAGCTAACATCAATGTCCTGCCCTGGCCTGCTCAGTCGCCAGACTTGAACCCGATTGAGCATGCATGGGATATGCTGCAGAGAAGAGCTCTGCCGAATATGGAGGGTATCCAGTCGCAAGAAGACCTTTTTTTGTTGTTGCAACGAACATGGGCGGCCATTCCACAGCGTGATTTGGATGAACTCATTTTGAGTATGCCAAACCGATGTTCTTGTGTTGTTAGTGTTCGCGGTAGAAACACAGATTATTAATTGTTTAAGTTACCCAATAAAATTTTAGAGAAAACTGTTATTTCAGTCTTTTTTTCGAACTTTTGTGTTAGTGGTTCAAATGTCAAATATCCCTTTATTAGGAAAATAGCAAATTTCTTTATTAATGCAAAGGTGACTTGGTTTATCGTTACTGTGACAAACGAAAACACTTTATTTGATGAATCCTTAAAGAAAATTTTAATTAATATCAATCAGGAGAAAAGTTATTGCAAAAATATATGTTGATCCCTAGACACTTTTGATGTGTGTATATTATTTACTTGCTGTCACTTTTTTATGTTACTATTATATATTATTTAATATTACTCAAAAAAAGAAACCTTTATCACTAAACCGACTTCAGGAAGTAAATAATCTAAAAGCGAGACAGCGGCTATAGCGTATATTTTATATATTCGTAGAAAACACGGAATACTTAAACATTTTGGTTGAAAAGGCCTCATGTATAAAAAACAAGTAATCTTTCGTCTTGGCGTAAGTAGCTTTTATCCTGAAAGTTCACATAAATTCACGTCTGACATAAATACAAAAAAACATAACCCTCCTGGCAGTCGGGTAATAAAGAACATTTTCTATTTCTACCATTCACGGATCGTCTGGCTACGAAAGCTCTACGCTGCTACGAGGCTACGCCTGCCTGCTACGCGTTCGTAGCAGATCATACATTTCATTTTTATTTGTAACACAGTGTCTTTATATCTTGGGTACAAAAGAATACGCGCTCAACTTTTTCACATCGTGATTTTAAAACTAATTGTATACTTTAAATTTAAGCTGGCGAAAAATTTAAATGTTTTCAGTTTTATTCACAAATTTTATTTAGACTGTTATCCAGTTTACGTTCTTTATTGATATGAGTACCTGAATAATGTAAAGAAGAGCATAAGGCTTGAAGTTATTTTATTCTTAACCTTTTCCCTATTATGTTGAGACCGACTTCCGGGCTAATTAAATACCAGTATTTTCACAGAGCGACTGACACCATCCATTATTTGGGTAATATGATTGCCCTTGGTAAGGCTTAGTCAGACTATCGAGCTTCTGAAAACCCGTTACGATCGTCAAAGATCCAAGAATGTGCTTAACATTGGTGCTTGACCGTGATCCCACCTGATGGTAAGCAGTGATGCAACCGTTGATGGCAAAGCACGTTAGTTTATTATGAGCCTATTCACTCTAGCGTTGAAGACACTTATTTATATTGTAATTTGATGGGAATACCTCCGCTCTGATCAAGAGAATCTTACTAAAAATTCAAGCAAGGGTGTGTGGCAGCTCCATCAATCTTAATGGTTGGGAGTCGCGTAGACTGTGTATGTCACGGTTTTATCGTCTCTAAGGTAGATGACAGGATGGGGACCAACTGTTATTTTTTGTACTCTTTTTGTTAAGTGACTATTGTTGTTACTAACACAGTCATAAGTTTTACTAACAATCATGTTGAGTCTTTTTAACTTGAATAAAGAAAATTCTAGTTTATTTTTTAAGTAAGTTTCCAAGTACTGCTGAGGATGATTTACCAATTTAAATCTTTAGTCAACCTAGTTTGACTCTACGGTGTCAAAAACGAAATCTACGAATATTGAACATCTCCTCCTGTTTATCGGCGGTGAACTTGAAGTAAATGGAACGGGCAATAGAGTGTGTGTGCAACCGCTGACCGCCGCACGGCGGCGTGACGAACGCACTCCCTGTCGAACTGGCAAGCTGGCGAGTCATGGCCACGTTCTTTTAACGGTCACCAAATTTAAGTATTTAAAGTAGCCCCCGTGGGGGATTTTGGCCTCAAAATTATGAATTTATAAAGTTAGGAGGTCTGCCGGTGAATTGTGTCAATGCGCGCCTTCTCGTGATCTGGTCTGGTGGTCTATGGACTCCGCATCTGAAAGTTGGAGGTAAGTGGTTTGCCGCTTTAGCACCTTAATCAGAGAGATATACTCCGAAGGCATCATTCTATCACATATTTACTTATATTTTCTAATATAAATTGTTATCCTAAATACAGTCCAGATTTTAAACAAGGTTAAACCTTGTTTAAAATCATTCGTGGCAGGCTCGTTACTGCCACAACCAATATACATATAACAATTTAGACTACCCATCATTTATCAGACATTGATTTTAGTTTTTATATGATCTGACCAAGATTACGTCTGAACTTTAAAAGACATTGTGACCTCTGAGTTTGTAGAAAAACACAAAGAAAGGCCGAATCAAAATTTATGTTATTATTTATTTAGTGCTTTTACTGGCAGCATCTACAGACGAATTGTTATTGCTGGCCTACACATTGTTTTGTTTCGTCTTCTATCATTTATATGATGATTGACTACCTTTTCGAGGCAATGCTATACGCAAGACTTGGCTATCTAATTGTAATACTGTCATACAGTTATTGTTTTGTTGCATGTAATCGTTTGTTTCCTCGGTGGTAGGCAATAACATCAGCCGCCGGCATAAGTTACCACCCACCAGACAAAGCCTTGCCGCCAAGCGATTCGTCGTGTTCCGGCATGATGTCTGGTGAAGCCGTACGGAGAACGGGTCTGAGCAGTTGTGTTGCGATATGTGCCGGGTACGATGTGCCTAATGTTGTTGTGTCGGGAGTTTGGTCGTGAAGGCTCTCCAGATCATCCTCTGGCGCAGCATCGTTGGTCGTGTTGTTGGGTTAAACATTGCATCACCTCGCTCAACTGCCGTCTTCCTTCCTATTCACTCGGTTTTTTTGAGTGAATAGGCTTAATAAGCTAGTGTGCTTTACCATCAACGATTGCATCACTGCTTACCATCAGGCGGGATTGCAGTCAAGCACTAGTTTATAAATATTTAAAAAAAAAAAAATGTAATTTCTTTTTAATGCATGTATTGAATCGCTCAACTGCCGTCTTCCTTCCTATTCACTCAGTTTTTTTGAGTGAATAGGCTTAATAAGCTAGTGTGCTTTACCATCAACGATTGCATCACTGCTTACCATCAGGCGGGATTGCAGTCAAGCACTAGTTTATAACTATTAAAAAAAAAATGTAATTTCTTTTTAATGCATGTATTGAAGGAATGATATAAGGAATGTAATAAATTACGTTTATTACATTCCTTTATTATATTTTGGAAATAAATTGGTGTTTTATTATGTTTTTTATTATGTCGTTTACATATCTCGACTTGCCCCAGACCTTTCGAAGGCATACAAGGGACTGTAGAAGGGACCACAGGAGCATAGAAAATAGCAACCGACGATTATGGTTACTATTAATATGTCAGCCTGGATTTGAACTCATAACTCACGCGAGTTAATTGTGCACCTCGTTGGAATGCGACCCCTCTCCCGCTTCCCCGCGCGGCGCCCCGCATTCGCCGCAAGCGATGAGTAGCGTTACCATCTTTGTTACAAACGTCTAAATACAATTTAAATTCCCTGTTGTTATTACTGTTTCTGTGGAGTTTTCGCTTTGTTACGTTCTTTTTTCAATAATTTTGTTTCTTTTTTTTACATTTTCGACGCATTAGTGAGGCCTGTTGGTTGCACCAACATTATATTTCAGTCCATATGTATCAATTTAATTGCAAAACGTCATGAGTAACATGTTCTAGTATTATGACGCTTTATCATCAAAAGGACCTTTTAATAACTTAAAACACTTAATTTGTCTCGGTGGTAGGCCATAATATCGGCTGCCGGCAGAAGTTACCACCCACCAGACAAAGTCTTGCCGCCAAGCGATTCGTCGTATTCCGGCATGATGTCTGGTGAAGCCGTACGGAGGACGGGTCTGAGCAGTTGTATTGCGATGTGTGCCGGGTACGATGCGCCAATTATTATTGTTGGGTTTAATATTGCATCACGTCACTCAACTGCCGTCTTCCTTCCTACTCACTAAGATTTTTAAGTGAATAGACTTAATAAACTTGTGCGCTTTACCATCAACGATTGGGGATTGTAGTCAAGCACTAGCTAATAATTATTAAAAAAAAAAAAAACAAAATTGTAATTTATATTTTTTTAATATAATTCTCATTTTTTACAAACGTACCGTCCGAATGACGTCACAGAGCGAGCTGCACACTTAACTCGCGCGAGTTGTAGGTACGTCTCCATCACTCGAAATTTTAGAAAAATAACACTGTTTTAAAAGCCAGCCCAATGTATATCACAGAACACAAACCTGCCCATATAATCGGAAAGAGTTCAAAAATATCATGAAAACAATTTAAAATTCTTGCATCAAAAAGAATAACTCTTGTATATTATGCAGTGTTTCTCGGGAACGCAAATTAATATAGCCTCCTACAGTCTTTGTTTTATTAGAAAAGCTGCAATGGAATAGCAATTTTAAATAAATTGCTTCGTTGAATTTGAATGTGCAAATGTTTGCGAACATAACATTAGGTTTGTTCAAGAAAACTTCAAGGAAACTTTGCAAAGAATTTTAATTGACAAATTTTATTACACGGCTGACTAGTTCTTGAACGATTAAGTTTTTCTAATTTCTTTACTAATTTTTTGACTTTTATTTTTTATTTTTGTGAACTTTATAACTACAACATATTTGTATGTCTCACCAAGGACAAAACATAGCGCGCTGTGTATTTTGTCTATAAGATCTGTATTTTTTGTTACCTATAACTATTAATCTACATGATCAGATACATTCGTAAACAAAATTTAATTCTTTGAATTAAAGAAATAGTTAAAGTATCGGAATGTAATTAAACTGTGTTTCTTCAAAATTCAAATTTCATTTACTGTTTGTCACAGGTGGAATATCAGTTCTTATGATTAATTATAGAGTTTCACTGTAACATACTGCTGGTTCCATATTTATTTAGCATTAAAAAATTTCTCCTAAAATAATGTTCATTGTTCGTCATGCGTTAATATAGTTGTTAAGTTCTTTATTCATTTATTTAACATACATGCATTAATGATCTTATATAAAGATAACAAGGAATGTGCTACATCAAGCCAGACGGCGGGCATAAAAAATAATGTTTTTGGTTATAGAAACTTAGCCAAGTTTCGACAGTAAAATAAGTACGTACAATGAAATAAATTTTTTTTACACATTTTGTTTAAATTAGTGAATAAGAAGTAGGACCCAATATTAACAATACAGAAAAACAGGAAATAAAATATAATAGCCTCCGTGGCGTAGCGGTAGCGAACGCGACCGCTGCGCAAGGAGGCGCGGTTTCGATCCCTCTAGTGCAAATATTTGAATGCATGAATATGAATATTTGCACTGGTCTGGTCGTGCCTCGGAAAGCACGTTAAACCGTTGGTCCCGGTTACCATACGAATATCTAGTGGCAGTCGTTACGGGTTGTTGGAGCCCTCAAAAGTCCAACAATTGGTCTAACTGCAACGCTTCGATGTCGCCTTAGGGTTGTGGAGGTCAGACGGCATTCGCTGCACGGAAAATAACAAAGTTTAGCCAAAATCAACAGATAAACTAGTAAAGCTGACCCCAGACTCCAAAGCTGAAAAAGCTATGAATGCATCATCATCATCATCATCATCAACCTTTTTTTTTTATCGGCCCACTGCTGGGCACAGGTCTCCTCTCATACAGAGAAGGATTGAGCGTAATCACCACGCTTGCTCAATGCGGGTTGGCGATTTCAGACTTTAAAGTCCAGGTTTCCTCAAGATGTTTTCCTTCACCTTCAGTCATTGGTGTCCAAGACATACTTAGAAAGTACATATAACTTTAGAAAAGTTGTATTGGTACTTGCCTGACCTGGAATCGAACCCGCGCACTCATACTTGAGAGGCTGGTGCTTTAACCACTAGGCCACCACGACATGTATGCTATGAATGCGACTGGGATTAACGCTGAGATGATGATGATGAAGTATAAATTATTTACAATGCTGACCAATTCGTCGCCGTTGCTGTTTAAAGTATTGTTTGTCTATTTCAAACGTGTTGAGATCAGTAGGAGAAACAACAGCAGTGCTATATTATGCAAAATAACTAACAAAATTTTCAAAACTTTTGTAAAAGCTTGGACTCTAGCTGCACACATCTGATTAGATGGCCATTTGTGAATACTACCCTAATTCCGCAACACACTATTATTATCAATTGGAATCATTTTGAAGCGTATTGCTAATCTATTGCTAAATATGTTCGAAAAATGAATATGCTCAATACCATAAATAACGTAATGAATAATGTTAGTGTCAAAATGAAACCCATTGCTATTGGTAGTGTGTTACGCAATTACCCTGTTGTTTTTGCTGACGTTGGTTTCAATCTTACCTGAAAGACCTGAATTATATCTTTTTACTTTTATCCTAGTGCTATCGTTGGACAGAGTGGCAACAAAATCCTCAGCGGCATAGCTGTCTGCTCAGAAAACATTGCTTCTTTAGAATAGTAGACACGCAAAGCAATTTCAGATGTATTTCGAGACACAGGACATCAAATTAAACTATTTTCCATAATTAAGTTAATTAACCAATGAATGTTCCGAGAGTGTATCAGTGGCACGACATCGGATAATTCATAATTTTCCTACATTTTTCCCAGTTATTAGGGTATCACATTTTCTTCTTCTATTCTTTCCTGTCAACCATTACGCTGTCATTCACTCCCTTCGCTTTAAAATGCTCACAAAATTCATCTATCAACATTTATGTTCATAACTCTTTTAGACATAAAACCATAATGGCGCCTTTGAATTGGGAGTTTACCAAAACTGACATAATGAACAAAAGAACATTGTAAATATCTTCTATGAGAAGGAAATTACTTGATAACCTTTTTGTTGTCCGAGGGTTTCACCAAACTTTGTTCGCGGCAGGCGGGATTCTTCCGCTCAAAAATCGCTTACGCGATAGATCCATAAGGCGTCAACTTCAAATATTGTCACAGAACTTTCAGAAATAGGCCAAGTTTTGCAATTTGAGAACGAAGTCAAACAAACTGTCTACGGGTTTAGTTTTTATCTACTTTTGTTAAGGTTCTCAGTTTTGATCCCGCGAATGATTTCGCAAACAGTGAGTTTGAAAGGTTTTTGCGGTTCAAAATTACGAGATGATACGTGTTTTATTGGGTGAATAAGGTCTCAAATAACGAGTTGTAGATCAAAGGTGAATCTGAAAGGCGCCTTTCTTTATATAAACTATTTCACCACCATTGCCAGTATATTAATGGGTATTCTACCTTTCCTTCAGTTCTATTAGCTCTTTTCCTCCCGCCTCATCAATCTCAGTGTAGTAGAGTGCCCAATGATATGCCACATTTCCTCAAAACATCATGTCCTATATGTCGGCCAAATTTGATAAAGAATAGAGGTAAACAAACCGTTGCTAGGCAACGAGGAGTTTACGCCTAAAAGACAGATGTCAACCTTTTTTAGATAGATTATATTCATAGAAGTAATAATTCTACTTCCTACTAATATAAACAATTTATATGTTTAGATATTTATGATTTGCATAGAACACATAACCGATTTGAATGCTTACACACATGTAAGCTGATTTTCTAATAGGTTAATTTTTTTTAATACATATATATTTTTTTGATACATACTTAGTCCATACTTGAAAATATTACAATGCATGCGTTATACAGTTGATTTGAATGTAATTAAAATACGCAAAATTGTATTGACAAATGCCTCAACTTTATTCATTGGTTGAGTTCCACAAAATGTGTTTAATACCTGGATTTCATCCACCTTTCTTTTGTAGTGCTATCACGTAAAATGAATGTCGACTTTTTAATGGTTTTTCGAAATACCAAGTTATTATGCATGTTATTTTAGTGATTTTATGAAATGAAATGAAATATGCTGCAATAGGAATTGTTAATAAATAGTTAGCATGTAAAAGTCGATAATCATGTAAATAACAGGAGATTTGTAAAACGTGAGTTGTGATAACCCTAAATTAGTTTGTTTACCTCTATTCTTTATGGAGCTTGGCGCGAAGAATTCTAAAATAGGTGTCACGCAACAATCCGCATTGGGCCTATACGGTAGCCCACTCAAAGAGAGGAAGGCTGTGTCCCATTGGGGTTGTGTTGTTTTTATTGAATAATGTAGTCTTCTTTATGATCTTATTAAGACAATTAGATATTCTTATATTTAATTTCATTTTAATTATTTCCGAAAAAATCTTTAATCCATAATATTTTTAATAGAAAAAAAAATAGTGCATATTACATTTCTTTACAACTAAGATGAACCTAAGGTGTGTAACAGAAAATTCCTGATGTAAGGTAGATGGTCACAACGTCGTTATATATTCCTAATTTATAGTGAAACTGTGTTACTAATAGGCTTAAATAAGTATAGAAAAAATAATGTAGTTTAGCAGCGAAATGTGTTTGTTAATAGTTGTCTGGCTTATTGGTTTCGAAAAAATTGCATACAAACAAAATATCAGCCTCGTAGAACAATCCTTCGCTTCCAAACTTAGCAAGCAATAAAACCTACTCACATATCATATTTTATCTACTTTTGTTAAGGTTCTCAGTTTTGATCCCGCGAATGATTTCGCAAACAGTGAGTTTGAAAGGTTTTTGCGGTTCAAAATTACGAGATGATACGTGTTTTATTGGGTGAATAAGGTCTCAAATAACGAGTTGTAGATCAAAGGTGAATCTGAAAGGCGCCTTTCTTTATATAAACTATTTCACCACCATTGCCAGTATATTAATGGGTATTCTACCTTTCCTTCAGTTCTATTAGCTCTTTTCCTCCCGCCTCATCAATCTCAGTGTAGTAGAGTGCCCAATGATATGCCACATTTCCTCAAAACATCATGTCCTATATGTCGGCCAAATTTGATAAAGAATAGAGGTAAACAAACCGTTGCTAGGCAACGAGGAGTTTACGCCTAAAAGACAGATGTCAACCTTTTCTAGATAGATTATATTCATAGAAGTAATAATTCTACTTCCTACTAATATAAACAATTTATATGTTTAGATATTTATGATTTGCATAGAACACATAACCGATTTGAATGCTTACACACATGTAAGCTGATTTTCTAATAGGTTAATTTTTTTTAATACATATATATTTTTTTGATACATACTTAGTCCATACTTGAAAATATTACAATGCATGCGTTTATACAGTTGATTTGAATGTAATTAAAATACGCAAAATTGTATTGACAAATGCCTCAACTTTATTCATTGGTTGAGTTCACAAAATGTGTTTAATACCTGGATTTCATCCACCTTTCTTTTGTAGTGCTATCACGTAAAATGAATGTCGACTTTTAATGGTTTTCGAAATACCAAGTTATTATGCATGTTATTTTAGTGATTTTATGAAATGAAATGAAATATGCTGCAATAGGAATTGTTAATAAATAGTTAGCATGTAAAAGTCGATAATCATGTAAATAACAGGAGATTTGTAAAACGTGAGTTGTGATAACCCTAAATTAGTTTGTTTACCTCTATTCTTTATGGAGCTTGGCGCGAAGAATTCTAAAATAGGTGTCACGCAACAATCCGCATTGGGCCTATACGGTAGCCCACTCAAAGAGAGGAAGGCTGTGTCCCATTGGGGTTGTGTTGTTTTTATTGAATAATGTAGTCTTCTTTATGATCTTATTAAGACAATTAGATATTCTTATATTTAATTTCATTTTAATTATTTCGAAAAAATCTTTAATCCATAATATTTTTAATAGAAAAAAAAATAGTGCATATTACATTTCTTTACAACTAAGATGAACCTAAGGTGTGTAACAGAAAATTCCTGATGTAAGGTAGATGGTCACAACGTCGTTATATATTCTAATTTATAGTGAAACTGTGTTACTAATAGGCTTAAATAAGTATAGAAAAAATAATGTAGTTTAGCAGCGAAATGTGTTTGTTAATAGTTGTCTGGCTTATTGGTTTCGAAAAAATTGCATACAAACAAAATATCAGCCTCGTAGAACAATCCTTCGCTTCCAAACTTAGCAACAAAAACCTACTCACATATCATATTTTATCTACTTTTGTTAAGGTTCTCAGTTTTGATCCGCGAATGATTTCGCAAACAGTGAGTTTGAAAGGTTTTGCGGTTCAAAATTACGAGATGATACGTGTTTTATTGGGTGAATAAGGTCTCAAATAACGAGTTGTAGATCAAAGGTGAATCTGAAAGGCGCCTTTCTTTATATAAACTATTTCACCACCATTGCCAGTATATTAATGGGTATTCTACCTTTCCTTCAGTTCTATTAGCTCTTTTCCTCCCGCCTCATCAATCTCAGTGTAGTAGAGTGCCCAATGATATGCCACATTTCCTCAAAACATCATGTCCTATATGTCGGCCAAATTTGATAAAGAATAGAGGTAAACAAACCGTTGCTAGGCAACGAGGAGTTTACGCCTAAAAGACAGATGTCAACCTTTTCTAGATAGATTATATTCATAGAAGTAATAATTCTACTTCCTACTAATATAAACAATTTATATGTTTAGATATTTATGATTTGCATAGAACACATAACCGATTTGAATGCTTACACACATGTAAGCTGATTTTCTAATAGGTTAATTTTTTTAATACATATATATTTTTTGATACATACTTAGTCCATACTTGAAAATATTACAATGCATGCGTTATACAGTTGATTTGAATGTAATTAAAATACGCAAAATTGTATTGACAAATGCCTCAACTTTATTCATTGGTTGAGTTCCACAAAATGTGTTTAATACCTGGATTTCATCCACCTTTCTTTTGTAGTGCTATCACGTAAAATGAATGTCGACTTTTTAATGGTTTTCGAAATACCAAGTTATTATGCATGTTATTTTAGTGATTTTATGAAATGAAATGAAATATGCTGCAATAGGAATTGTTAATAAATAGTTAGCATGTAAAGTCGATAATCATGTAAATAACAGGAGATTTGTAAAACGTGAGTTGTGATAACCCTAAATTAGTTTGTTTACCTCTATTCTTTATGGAGCTTGGCGCGAAGAATTCTAAAATAGTGTCACGCAACAATCCGCATTGGGCCTATACGGTAGCCCACTCAAAGAGAGGAAGGCTGTGTCCCATTGGGGTTGTGTTGTTTTATTGAATAATGTAGTCTTCTTTATGATCTTATTAAGACAATTAGATATTCTTATATTTAATTTCATTTTAATTATTTCGAAAAATCTTTAATCCATAATATTTTTAATAGAAAAAAAATAGTATATTACATTTCTTTACAACTAAGATGAACCTAAGGTGTGTAACAGAAAATTCCTGATGTAAGGTAGATGGTCACAACGTCGTTATATATTCCTAATTTATAGTGAAACTGTGTTACTAATAGGCTTAAATAAGTATAGAAAAAATAATGTAGTTTAGCAGCGAAATGTGTTTGTTAATAGTTGTCTGGCTTATTGGTTTCGAAAAATTGCATACACCCTACAAAATATCAGCCTCGTAGAACAATCCTTCGCTTCCAAACTTAGCAAGCAATAAAACCTACTCACATAAATTGCACAAGTGCAAATAACACTTCGATTTACGACCCTGCCCGCCACTCGCGCTGAGGTACAGTATACATAGCCACAGTGAAAACAAACATGTATTTGCCATTCATTCACCGTACGATGTTAATCTAAAGTTTCTCTTGTATTTTCCTTGTTCTAAGACTGATTCGAGATTCATGAACCACTATAAAATTTATTTGTTGCTTTTTTATGAGATTGATGTTATGATAAAGGAATCCCAGGTGTCGAAGGCGGTACGAACAGAAAAAAATCTTTTTTCTTATATAAAATGTAGGTAGAGAATAACAAAATATTGAAACAAGTTTCAATATGTGAAGGTAATGAGTGTAAGAAACACTTTTACACATGAGATATAAAATAATGATTTAAAGCTAAATGAGGTCTGTATTTGCTTTCTGACTAGTCTGATAAATCAGACAAAGAATTTTTGAAGGTCGCAGTCCCTTTAAAAGTCAAGATTAGTGTCAGAGATGGTCCCAATGGAATCGTGGATAATTGGTACCTCCTATCTAGCTTCTGACGATTCAAATTGGCCATATAGATTTATGTGAAATAAAATATTTTGTTATTTGGATTTAATCTAAAATAATAATAATCTTTATTCAAAAAACTTACACAACATTGTAAAATAATAGATACAAAAATATTTACAAATACATACATATCATAAATAACAGCTAGGTATTATGTGTGACTAAAAATATACATAAGGTCATACAGAACGTATTATTACAGAGAATCGTGTGAAATTAGCGACATGCCGAGCTAGGTTTATTAAACCTGTGTTTCAGGCAAAATGTGATGAAAAAGGAGCAAAGTGACCGACATATGCTGGTCGGTTCGTGGTAAAATGCTGGCACATAGGTTCGCTAGGTGTACGGCGCCTGTCAAAATTACGCTGTTCAAAGCATATTGTCAGGCGTTTTACACCTATGGCTTGTGGGTCAGCTTAACAAAGGACCTATTATAACGCCTTGCGTGTCCTTTATAACAAAATTTTCAGTTCACTGTTCCGCCTCCCTCGATATTGTAGTACATGTTTGCCGACGCGAGCGTTGAAGGCTTTCACGCGTTGATGAGGAAGAAAGTGGCGTAGTAGCGTAGTGGCGAAGTTGTAAGGCGGGTTTGAGAGAGTCTAAATAGTGCCCTTAAGTGGATAGGTGAGAGAACTGACACTGTTCTTCTGAAGAGGTTCACTGAACTTCATGTTCGGGGGATTAGATAAGCTCATTGTGTAATAGTTATGTTCACATTCAATTAATTAATTTTTATTATCGACTTTTTTGTCTCAAAATGAACGATTTTATTTTTATTATTTTTATAGCCTAACATTAAGTGGCAGTGGCCGGGGCACATTGCGTAGAACCTATGGTCGATGGGCAGTAAGGTTCTGGTGGCGGCCACGGTCCAGAAGACGCAGCGTAAAGAGACCACCAACAAGGTGGACCGATGATCTTGTGAAGGTCGCGGGAAGCCGATGAATGCGGGCAGCACAAGACCGGTCATTGTGGAAAGCCTTAGGCAGGCTTTTGTCCAGCAGTGGATCTCTATAGGCTGAAGAAGAAGATGAAAAGGAAATACATTTGCGGTAAAATGATGCATAAAAAGAATACAAAAAAAAAAAAAACAAGTCGGAGGAAAACTTTCATCACATCCACGCAAAAGCAGTGATGAATACAAATCATTTACTAAAATAACGTATGTAGGGTAGCACCTAGCAGTAAATTAGGAAAATTTGAGATTTTTGTCATTTTTCTTATCTGAGCCCATTTTAGCATTTTACCTTATCTATGTTTTCTGTTTATTTAATTTGCTGTAATAATAATAAACGTATTTTTTTCTTTCTTTGTGATGATATAAGTTGTTTCCGTAAAACATAGTATACATAGGATTGTGTTATTATAGAATAAGAGATCATGTATTGTCTACTGCGAAATTAAAGCATGTGAATTTAAACGAGAAAACAAATCTCTAATATATAAAAAAAAAATTCATTCAGCTTTTATATAATTTAACTTCGAATAACCTGCAATTGAGCATTTGTAACACGTACACACATATCAGGGTAGTTTCAAAAATGTTTTGCTAACCTAGGGATTAATGATACCAATATTTCTGCAAGTAATAACTAATTCTTCACAATAAATAGACGAAGAAATTGTCTGAAGGCTGCGATAAGAGATATTCGGCCTTGGTGTCGATTTTCCAATTTGCTACAATATCACGAAACGGGTACAATCTTCAATGAAGGGCTGTAACAGATGTTTATGTAGACAGGAGAATAATACGGCGAGGATTATATTTTATGAAGAGAGTAGGATGGTTGTGGAAGTAATTGTGTTGTTTGGTAGCTTTTGTTGTTCCAATAGAATGGCTTTTATATAGAATATGGTAGTGCCTATCAAATAATTTGTTTGAATTATTGTATACTAGCTTTCCGCCCGCGGCTTCGCCCGCGTAAATTTCGGTTATCTCGCGCTTTTTAGATTTCCCTCGGGAACATCAAATTTTTCCAGGATAAAAGGTAGCCTAGGTCCTTTCTCAGGGTCTAAAGATTGTGTGCTTTCCGCCCACGTCTTCGCCTGCGTGGTGTTCGGTTATATCGCGCTTTTTAGATTTCCCTCGGGAATATCAATTTTTCCGGGATAAAAGGTAGCCTATGTTTTTTCTCAGGGTCCAAAGATTGTCTGTACCAAATTTCATCAAAATCCGTTGAGAGGTTTAGGCGGGAAAGCGTAACAGACAGACAGACAGACAGACAGACAGACAGAGTTACTTTCGCATTTATAATATTAGTATGGATGGTCTCGTTAGCATAAAAACCCCTTTTGATTTAGTTGTAAAAATGTGCTTAGCTCTTTGACAGTCGTAACGGGTCATCAGGAGCCCAAAAGTCTCACAAGTCTTACCAAAAGTCTCACAAGTCTTACCAAAAGTCTCACAAGTCTTACCAAAAGTCTCACAAGTCTTACCAAGGGTTTTTTTATAATTATAAACTAGTGCTTGGCCGCAATCCTGCGTAAGCAGTGATGCAATCGTTGATAAGAGATAAGAAAGCGGGCTAGTTTATTAAGAGCCTATTCACTCAAAAGAACTGAGTGAATAGGAAGGAAGACGGGAGTTGAGCGAGGTAATGCACAATTATTTCAAACTAGCTGCGCCACGCGGTTTCACCCGCGTAGGTTTCGATATGTTTTTTTTTTATATGGTCCGCATATAAAAAAAAATTTCGAACAACCATCATTCAAGTCTTTAACATTTTGTACCCTAAAATGAAAGTTTACTTAGCTAGGTTGTTTGTCAACTTTAAGCGTAATATGATACTCCAAACATTGTAGGAAAAGAATTACTTGTTATATTTTCAAAGTCAAATACCAGTCTGGAGATAAGTTGTAGACGATTCTTGTAATAGTAAAATATGTTCAAGACATTATTTCGCTTAAGAATTTAGTATTATTTTTTTCTGACTTTCATTTTTGGGTACGAAATGAATGATGTTCTTTACTAACACATTTTATGTAGTTACGGTGTTTAATATTTTATTGAACATTAAGTATTAATGCTTTTGTACCTTGACGCCTCTCGGAACAGCTAGAACCCTCTCCTTTAGTAAATGTTTTAGTTTATCGTTAAGAATTCAGTATCTGTGGGGCAGTAGGCTCTAATCTTAGTAACTCCTTGTGTTGAAGGAGACATAGATGTAATCGTTTCTTTGAGGTACAATTTTTCATCAGAGAAAGAAAAATTTCTTTTTTTTTTCTTCTTCCTCAGCCCATAGAGGTCCACTGCTGGACAAAGGCCTCCCCCAAGGTTTTCATTACATTATGGGGTTGCCATAATCACCACGCTTGGCTCGGGTTGGGGATCGCAGTTTAATATTCCACAGGAGAAGCGCTACTGCCCGCTTCCCTGGTGAGAGAGCGGCAAACTTGACGCATAAAAAATACTAATAATGACAAGTTTTGAGATAATATGCAGCTTCACATCCACTTAAAACGATCCTTGCTCAGTTCAATCTTATTGTGATAACAAACAATAATATATAATCATAAATAAAATAATTATATGTATGTCGTGGGTATGTCCTCGGTATGTCGTGGTGGCCTAGTGGTTAAACACCAGCCTCTCAAGTAGGTATGAGTGTGCGGGTTCGATTCCAGGTCAGGCGTAACTTTTCTAAAGTTGTATGTACTTTTTAAGTATATCTTGGACACCAGTGACTGAAGGTGAAGGAAAACATCTTGAGGAAACCTGGACTTTAAAAGTCTGAAATCGCCAACCCGCATTGAGCAAGCATGGTGATTACGCTCAATCCTTCTCTATATGAGAGGAAACCTGTGCCCAGCAGTGGGACGATAAAAGGTTGATGATCAAAATAATTATAAATATAATGATTATATCATAATTATTGTGATCAAATACAATAATATTGTTTGTATTACTGTAGGCGGCGCCTAAGTTATTAAAGGTGCCTGAAAAAATAATCAGCCACCACTAATTGACTTGGCAATTTTTCGCTAGACTGTTTTGTTTTTAAAGCTGTCACAGGCAGGCCGCCGTTTAGAAGAAAGTGTTTATTTCACCTGCAAAGGGATTTATTTGCCAAAAAAAAAATGTAAATAAATAATAGTTTATGGAATAATAACTTTAAAACACAATAAAGTTATTTGTTTAACAAAAAAAAGTACTTTTATAATTTATTCAGTAGTACTTGTCATTGTGAAATCAACTTAATTACCCATTGTTTGTATGTTTAATTTGAAAGATACTTGAACTTTCACTTTATACTTTTCTGCAGTATCTTTCTGATATTAAGAATATTTTAACCTTGCTGATTCTCTACCATTTTTATTTAATCAAAATTTTATGTTCAAAAGGGCTAGTAACAAAATGATTCAATTTGGACTTTATTAAATAAGGCAGAAAGCTCAGACCTTCGGTGTTTTCGGCTCAAAGTCAATACATTTATTTCAAATAAACCAATTACAGACACTTTTGAATTGTCAAGGGGTCGGTCAGTCAGAAAGATGAAGCTGGCTGTCCATACCTAAGTGTGGGTACCTATAGAGATGAACGGTTAATTACTTTAATTACGGAAAATTACTAATACTAAATATTTATTTATATTTTTAATTATAAGCTAGTGCTTGACTGCACTCCCGCCTGATAGTAAGCAGCGATGCAATCGTTGATGGTAAAGCGCGCTAGTTTATAAAGAGCCTATTCCCTCAAAAACAACTGAGTGAATAGGAAGGAAGACGCCAGTTGAGCGACCAACGATGCTGTACCAGAGGAAGATTGAACTGGAGACCTTCCACGACCAAACTCCCGACACAGCAACATTTGGCGCATCGTACCCGGCACACGTACCAACACAACTGCTCACACCCGTCCTCCGTGCGGTTTCACCAGGCATCATGGCGGAACACAAGAAATCGCTTGGCGGCAAGACTTTTGCCGCCAAGCGATTTCTTGTGTTCCTGATGGGTGGTAACTTCTGTCGGCAGCCGATATTATTGCTTACCACCGAGTAATTATTACAAAAAAACTTACATAAAAATGGTATAAATACATTATAACACAATTTACTACAGTTAATTCTAATGTACTGGAATTGTCGGCGTCGTGTTTCGCACACAGAATTATCGACGTGAGATTAATGTAGAAAGACGGGGGGCATATTAAAAGCGTCATTTACCCAAAACATAACAACAATACGACATTAAAATAAGACAAAATAATAGAACGATACAACATGTCAGATATAATAATAGAACAATACGACATTAAAATAAGACAAGATTAAAATAAGACAAGGCAGCTAAGAGTTGACCAGTTCACGTTAACGCGTCCAATCACGTATAATAATGTACATGACGTATGGAGCAGTCCCATTCGCCCAAACGCTTCGAAGAGACATTAATGATTTAACTCCCACATCACTACCAGCGAGACTTTGTAGTAAGCATAACATACTCTTAGCCGCCAGAGCACATTTAAGCCAATGAAACCTGAACCCACTAAATGGTAGCATTATAGTAAGTATATAGTACCTACGGTTTCATAATTACCTTACCTAGATGATAAGTTAATTAAAATCATTTGTTAAAAAAATTCTTTCATCCCGTGTAATCTGGACTTCTAATTTTCTCATTTCACAAAGATAAAAGCATTTTTAGGTTCTCATTCCAGATTTTTGGCCCATGTTTTGGCTCTAACGAGATAAGGCACGGTATGAATATTAGAAGACTCAAAGAGATGGGGTATCATGAATTTTGAAACCGTCTACGTTCATTAATAAGTTTGGTAACGTGTTACATGTTACTGATATGTCTATGTTGAGCTATTAATTAACACTTTCCTTTGAGTATATGATTTTTATCGACCACTATCCGTCCGTTCCATCATCGGACGACCCGTCGTACGGTGAATTTCCACCCTTAAATTGTTGACAGCACTACGATCCGGATGAAGCATTTCATCTCCTCTTTTATACCGCGTACATAAAGGGACTGGAACAATTTGCCAGCGGCGGTGTTTTCATCGGACTACTATTTAAGTGTCTTCAAGGCTAGAGTGAATATGCTCTAAATGAATTAGCACGCTTTACCATCAACGATCGCATCACTGCTTACCATCAGGTGGGATTGCGGTGAAGCACTAGTTTATAATTTATAAAAAAAAAACAATAGTTTTTTTTTTGCTTTTTGCTTATTATTCTTTGCAAACATGGTAAATGATACCAAAATATTACACAACATTTATCACTTTCAAAGATTGTTAAAAATGTATCTCCCTCTTCGACGAAACTCCCAAGTTCCGTCGGATCAGAAAACCACACGCAAGAAGAGTGCCTTTATCAACACAAAAAAAAAACTCTTTTCAGTATTAATTTGTTCTTATAGCTGCAGCAGAAATACATCGTATCTGAAAGTTTCAATTGTTTAGCTATAATGTCGACAGACTGATAGTCAGAGAGTAAAGTTTTCGTAATAGTTTTTACTATTCGTGTACGAAACCTTTAATTTTTTTCGGTCATAACAAAAAAAAACCTTTTCTCCAAACCTAATTCCATCTTACAACTATCACCTAAGACTACATATATTCATCTTCTTCTTACGCTTAAAGCAGATGTGGCCTATTTACCGCTAATAACACAGGCTATACTTAAATGGAAAATGCACACACGAACGTATCCCCAAACACCGAATAAATTTGAAGTTTGCCAAAAGTTTTGACTCCTCCATATTCATCAGACAACTAAATCCTCCGGTATAATAAGTAACTTCGCCCGTGACATAATCTCCGGAGTTTTATCATCTTCCTTCGAATCGTGATTGAATGATAATGTAATGAGATTTGAACTCAATTTCAAGGTGTGGATCAAGAGATTTTGGTTCAAATGTTTGGAATGCCGACAATCTTGCTACATATTTTTCAGTCTTTTTTCGAATTGATTTCTAGAGGCGCTCTCGTTGAGATGAGAACTGATTTGCACAATTAATCTATACTAATATATAAAGCTGAAGCTGAGCTCTTACTACAGGATGCTAAAGATCGTGCGAAATGGAGGAGAATGTGCAGGAAAGCGGACCCCAGGCTCCAACGCGAAAGCCGCGGATGCAACCAGGATAAACGCTGAGATGATGATGAATATATAAAGCTGAAGAGTTTGTTTGTTTGAACTCGCTAATCTCAGGAACTATGGGTCCGATTTGAAAAATTCTTTTTGCGTTGGATAGCCCCTTAGTCCAGGAAGTAGGGTATATATCATCACGCTGCAACCAATAGGAGCGGAGCACAACTAACTCCAAGTGAACGAAGTCGCTGGCGGCAGCTAATAAACGATAAATAGATTATTGATCTCTATATATATCTCTCTCTCGATAACACACGTCACGATGAGTTCAGCAATTCCTATCTGATAACTCGAAGAAGAAACGCTAAAACAACTTTAAAAGTATTTTTCAAAATCTAGACATAATCGTAGTGAGATAATGTGAAGGCCATATAAATTGGTGTCAGATATGGTATCTAGAAGAAAGAACGCCACAAATTGAGTGAAGCAGTCCTCTGAGTGTTCGCATTTGTCACTAGGTAATGTTCCTGCTCAAGTCAAGAGAAACTAACAAATAGGTAGGTTAGGATTTACAAAAAAAAATTCGAACGGTCCCGTTTAGCATATAACCGGATTTTGAATGGTATATAATGACATTGTACCGGTCATGAAGATAAGGACGATATTTCGCTAGTTAGGAAATTTTAACAGAATTATCAATCTACTAGCAGCTCACAGCCAGGTTCATCTATCAGCATTCCAGTTTATAATATTATTCAAGGTATATCCTGTAACTCAAGGGTATAAATGAGACAAAATGTTATGATCAACTATCTAGGCTATGATGTCAAATATTTATCGAATGTAATTTTTTATTGTTTTTATATTTTATACAAAAAAAAAAAACTAATAAAAAACACTCTTATGTGAAAAATGAAATAAAGGCATGAAAATGTATCGAAGGAATGAAGAGGAATGAAAATGTACCAAAGAAAATTATGTTGTTACTAGCGGCCGCCAGTGACTTCGTTCATATGAAGTTAGTTATGCTCCGCTCCTATTGATCGCAGCATGATGATACATAGCCTAAAGCCTTCCCGGTTTAATGGGCTATCCAACGCAAAAATATTTTTTCAAATCGGACCAGTAGTTCCCGAGATAAGGGCGTTCAAACAAACAAACTCTTCAGCTTTATGTATTAGTATAAATTATGAATATTTACACACGTCTGATATTATCGAAACTTGCATTTTTTGATCACGTATTCACTGACAATGTAAAAATATTATTCTTAACTATAGAATGTAACTCTACAGTTATAGGATATCGAAAAAAAAAACCCGCTGTATAGCAGAATTTTGGCCGCAGTGAATTCCGTAATCACGTTATCGTACATTTTTGCACTAGCTACAGCTTTTTCAATTCTAGGTTATATACATATGTAGATTTTACCAATCGTTTTATTCTAGTTCTATCTTTTTTGGATTCAACCCGAATGGTATAACAATTGCACTACGTACTAACTTTGTAGCGGTAAAAGTAGTTTGGTATTTTGATTGATTCGTGATTATATCATTAAAAGGTTTGCAGTACGCCCTTCATTTCATAATGGCAGTTCCTCTTTGTGTGAAGTATGTATATACAAATTGTAGCACTGCGTAAGTAATATTGTTATGCACATATTTACACTAGGATAGAAAAATATTTCAAAGAAAATAATTTATGTAATAGTTAATTAAAACTGCTTAGCAATCATCTTATACAACGTGTAACAAAAAGGGTATATACATACCAAGGGTATGGCATCTTTAGATGATATCAAACGATATCGGAAGGGTTTCAACTGAAAATGATAAACAAATGATACTGGCAGTGCTACTCCACCTAATTTACCTTATTGCGGAGCTTCAATGCCTGAGGTTCGCATTAGAAACAAGGAGGTTCTGAGAGTACTGTGTCGTCTGGACGTGAATAAGGCTAGTGGTCCGGATGGTATACCAGCGATTGTTCTTAAAGCATGTGCGCCCGAGTTGTCTCCTGTATTGACGCGCTTGTATCGCCTCTCATTTAGGACTGGTATAGTGCCCAAGTCCTGGAAGCTTGCTAACGTGCAGCCTGTGCCCAAGAAGGGTAGTCGTGCCGATCCTGCCAACTATCGGCCGATTTCGATCACCTCCATACTTTGCAAAATTATGGAGCGTGTATTGAACTCGCGCCTCTTGGCATACCTGGAAGGTAACGATCTCCTCAGTGACCGACAGTACGGGTTTCACCGCAATCGGTCAACTGGGGACCTACTAGTGTATGCCACTCACTTGTGGGGCGAGGCCCTCGAGAAGAATGGGGAAGCGATTGCTGTCTCCCTTGATGTCTCGAAGGCCTTCGACCGGGTTTGGCACGCTGGGCTTTTGAGTAAGCTTCCAGCGTACGGCATTTCCCCTAGCCTGACTGGCTGGGTAAAAGACTTCCTGACTGAACGGTCCCTCCGAGTTGTTGTCGACGGATGCTCTTCTGAGCCCATGTCAACTAATGCCGGTGTTCCTCAGGGGTCTGTTCTCTCTGCAACTCTGTTTCTGCTGCATATTAACGATCTGTTGATGCCCGGTATCTATGGGTATGCAGATGACAGCACAGTTGTAGAGAGATACCTGCCGGATGCTCGGGCTAGTAGGGAATCAATCCGGTCCGAAAGAGAGGCCATGGTTGAGCGAACGAGTGTTGCACTGCAGGCAGTCTCCGAATGGGGCAATGCCAATCTTGTAGCATTCAATGCCGCCAAAACACAGGCGTGTCTTTTCACCGCCAAAAGGAGCCCGTTCACCTTGGCCCCTACTTTTCGGAATGTGTCCTTGGAGTGTTCCGACCGCCTTCAGCTTTTGGGAGTTGAGATTTCCTCGAACCTTAACTTTGGGTGGTTCATTGAGTCCAAGGCCAAGGTGGCTGCCAGGAAACTTGGCGTTATCGCAAAGGTCCGGCAGTACTTCACACCTGGGCAGCTTCTAATGTTATACAAAGCACAGGTCCGTTCGTGTGTGGAGTACTGCAGCCACATTTGGGCTGGTGCTGCCAAGTGTCACCTGGCCACTCTGGATTCAGTGGAGAGACGTGCAAAGAGGCTGATTGGTGACCCTGATCTAACTCGAGTTGGTCTCCAAAGCCTAGAGCACAGGCGTAGAGTAGCCAGCCTTTCGGTGTTCTATAGGATGCATTTCGGGGAGTGTGCGAGGGAATTGCATGATTTACCCCATCCCCATTCCACCAGCGGACGACCCGTCGTACGGCTGGTTTCCACCCTTACGTTGTTAACACCACTACGATCCGGACGAAGCGCTTCGCCTCCTCCTTTATACCGCGTACATCGAGGGACTGGAACAATTTGCCCGCGGCGGTGTTTCCGTCGGACTACAATTTGAGTGTCTTCAAGGCTAGAGTGAATAGGCTCTTAATAAACTAGTGCGCTTTACCATCAACGATTGCGTCACTGCTTACCATCAGGCAGGATTGCGGTCAAGCGCTGGTTTATAATTTGTAAAAAAAAAAAAAAAAAAAAATACTCAAAAAATTGGTACCAAATTTTCGGTTTCGTGTGTTTCTTAAAATCAAATCATAACAAACGTGGCAGCACACTACATACGTTAATAACTACTCGTTACCGTCACGTTACTTGCCAAAATCCGATAAATGTCTTCAATATCTCTGTGCGACTAGTATGATAGTAGCCTATCACAGGCGGTGTTTTTCCTCATAACTTCCGAACATAAAGAGATAGGATTAAAAAACCCTTCCAATATCGTTTGATATCATGTAAAGATGCCATGCCTTTGTTATGTTTATACCCTTTATGTTACACGTTGTATATGAAGAGTGGATTGATGACAAATGCGTGCACTGACTGAACAGGTCCTACTACCCTGTGTGGTCTTTACCAAAAAGACCATCTCAGACATTGATACTACATCATCATCATCATCCCAGTGTTAATCCCAGTCGCATCCGAAGCCTTTTCAGCTTTGGAGTCTGGGGTTCGCTTTACCAGTCCAACTGCTGATATGGCTAAACTTCGACATTTTCCATGAAGCGACTGCCGTCTGACCTCCACAACCCGAAGGTGACATCGAAGCATTGCAGTTATACCAATTGTAGGACTTTTGAGGGCTCCAACAACCCGTAACGACTGCCACTAGGTGTTCGTAGGGCAACCGGGACCAACGGCTTAACGTGCTTTCCGAGGCACGACCAGACCAGTACAAATATTCATATTCATGCATACAAATACTTGCACTGTGCGGGGATCGAACCCGCGCCACCTTGCGCAGCGGCCGCGTCCGCTACCGCTACGCCACGGAGGCTGTCGAATTGATACTACATGATCTTCATAATAAGGATCTAATCCAGGTTATGTCTATATTTTTCGGCCTACCTTTTCACAGTAGCCAGATGAGAAACGCCGACACTTATAGTTAAACACAAAAAAAAATTTAAACTTGTAAAAGTGTTTGTTCCTTCCACAAAATAAATAATTTATTCATTTGATTCTTCTAACGTCAGACAGTTATATCTGAAGAATAATTTTGAATTTTTGTCAGTTCTTCGATACAAAGTCTGTTATACGTCAGTTTTGCTACACGAATAAAATAGCTGTGATTTAAAAATCAGCCCTAAATAAAGTAAAATCTAATCTTTAATCTACATACAAGTTTCAATAAATAAATCCATAACTGTGGGTCATTAGAATATTATTAAATGTCATGAATACAGCACACTTGTAGCGCGCCGGGTCCTACTCGAACACGTTTCGAACCCATGAGAATATCGAAATAAAAAGTATTATTCATGTTACTCCTGGTTAATAACCATCTGTGTTCCAAATTTCATTGAAATTTGTTCAGTAGTTTTAGCGTGAATGATTAACAACATACGGATGTATGTTATTATTATTATTATACAAACTTTAATGATAAAAAAATATTTATTAGTAGAATTTATATACGCATAGTCGTGGTGGCCTAGTGGTTAAAAGACCGGCCTCTCAAGTATGAGTGCGCAGGTTCGATTCCAAGTCAGGCAAGTACCAATGAAACTTTTCTAAAGTTATATGTACTTTCTAAGTATATCTTGGACACCAATGACTGAAGGTGAAGGAAAACATCTTGAGGAAACCTGGACTTTAAGTCTGAAATCGCCAACCCGCATTGAGCAAGCGTGGTGGTTACGCTCAAACCTTCTCTGTATGAGAGGAGACCTGTGCCCAGCAGTGGGACGATAAAAAGGTTGATGATGATATACGCATAAAGAATACGTTACGCAAACGCCAATTTTATCTATTTCGCTGCCTTCGGGGCACTAAATAATGTAGTAAATACGACATTAGTATGACAGCAATATAGCTAGCATAATTCTGGACCATAGTTTACTTGTTAGGTCTTACAACCGGAACCCAGATTATTGAATTCATAAATTCTTCACTTTAGCTAACATCCTTAGCAAAAACTGGACTTTTCCGACTGACTTTTCCTTACAAAAATACTATACACAATGAATAACTTTCTTTACGCCTAATAGAAATAAAGCATTGTAGAACCTAATTTCTATTCAATTACCTGTTTTCTTGACTACAACAAAAGTCCACTTATTAAGTTACTGACATTCGTGCGTGGCAAGTCATTTGGGAAACTGCTCAGGTAATAGAATAATATTCTAGTGTTTGTTTAGGCGCACTTATGTCTTGATAAAGGCGAAGGAAAAGTCTTTAGAAGTAACAGTAAATAATTTATGGTATTTATTTATTCTTTCGCACATGAATTGTACAGAAGCGGACTTAATACCTTAGGCATTCTCTACCCACAAGTAGTGAAGAGATTAGATGGCAGGTGCTTTAGTTGAGAAAATTATAAAGAAAAGAAAGCTCTTAACACTATTTAAATAAATAAAATATACCTCTGAACTGTGCGTCCAGATAGGTCTACTATGGGTTATGGCCAAAGTGGTGGATTACGGCCCACTCCATCCCAGACAGAGGAGGACTAGTTTCCCAGCAGCGTGAGCAAAATAGGCTGAATAAAATTACACTGAGTCGATTCCATTTTGACTTTGTTGTTTCTTGGTTTTGTTAGACAATATTCAAGTGTGGTTGGAAACAGTACCCTGAGTGGAATATTCTTATTTTTGTTTATATTGATGGCAAAAATTTGCTGGAGAATATCATCCCGAGGCATCTCGTGGATGTTCCACGATTTTTCATAGTTTTCGTGTTTTCTTTTTACACTGTAAATATTACTGAGGTTTCAACTGTGGAGTCCGTAAAGTTAACAAGAGTTAAGGTTAGGTACACAAGAGTTTTTCTTTTCGGTTAGTTTGATTTTTGTATAATTAATTTTGTTCTAACTGCAGTTACGTTTACTTTTGGTTACTAAGTATCTTAGTTGGATCTGTGAATCTTATAGTGGGTAGTATATTTAAGTTTATAGTTATTTTCATATTGTAGGGTTCCGATCCAAACTGTCTGTTTGTCTGTCTGTCATTAGGTTGTATCTTATCTATACTAATATATAAAGTTGAAGAGTTTGTTTGTTTGTGCGCACTAATCTCAGGAACTACTAGTCCGATTTAAACAAATATTTTTGCGTTGGATAGCCCATTAATTCAGGAAGGCTTTAGGCTATATAACATAATGCTGCGACCAATAAGAGTGGAGCATAACTAACTCCACGCGAACGAAGTCGCTGGCGGCCGCTAGTACATTATATTATTATTATTGTATTAGGCTGTGCCCCGCGGTTTCACTCGCGTAGGTTTCGATATGTTTTTTTTATATGCTCCGCTCCTATTGGTCTCAGCGTGATGTTATATAGCCTAAAGCCTTCAAGGATCAATGGGCTATCCAACACAACTATAATTTTTCAAATCGGATCTGTAGTTCCTGAGATTAGCGTATTCTAACAAACAAACAAACTTTTCAGCTTTACCTATATACTACTACTAGCAGCCGCCAGCGACTTCGTTCGCGTGGAGTTAGTTATGCTCCGCTCCTATTAGTCGCAGCGTGATGTTATATAGCCTAAAGCCTTCCTGAATTAATGGACTATCCAACGCAAAAAGAATTTTTCAAATCGGACCAGTAGTTCCCGAGATTAGCCCGAACAAACAAACAAACATACAAACAAACTCTTCAGCTTTATATATTAGTATAGATAGACTATAGATAATAGTTGAAATTTTCACAGATGATATATGTCTGCAGCGGTTATAAATACAAATAAAATATTTTTATGTTCTGTAATCGGACTGGCCTTTCGGCGTTTTCTTTTTAATTAGAAAAATATGTCTTACCTATGCCTACAAGTCACTAAGTCTAAATACCTAGCTCAAAGTCGGTTCCTGCGATCTGCAAAGACACGCAAATTAACCATTGTTATTATCAATCTCGATACTATCGGCACTTATATCTTGATTTTCGCTATCCTAATTTTTATACACAAATGGCATTGGAAAGAGCTATGCTCAGAGTTTCTCTGCGTGATCGAATCAGAAATGAGGAGATCTGCAGAAGAACCAAAGTCACCGTCATAGCTCTTCGAATCGCTAAAATTAAGTGGCAGTGGGCAGGGCACATTGCTCGTAGAACCGATGGCCGATGGGGCGGTAAGGTTCTGGAGTGGCGGCCTCGTACCGGAAGACGCAGCGTAGGGAGGCCCCCAACCGACCGGAGGACCGATGACCTGGTGAAGGTCGCGGGAAGCCGATGGATGCGGGCAGCACAAGACCGGTCATCGTGGAAAACCTTGAGGGATGCCTTTGTCCAGCAGTGGACATCTATATCATCAGCTGAAGAAGAGGAAGAAGAAGAATTTTTATACAGCATGTAAATGCGGCTATTTTCTTTTTAGCGGATAACGCGTTTCGATAATAAACAAACATTTATTTTTACGTCCTGAGCCTTATGAATTATTTTAATTTATTTATATATCACATTTTTTTCAGAATCGCTTACAAAATAGGAATATTTTCAAACATGTGTGTATCATCGTTACTGTACTTTGAAGTCAGAAGGAAACTAAAAGAATAATCCACTGTCGACCTCCAAGGATTGAGAATTACTTATAGTTAACTGCACCTTGAACGAAGTCGGTTGCAGAAGCTAATATTTAAAATATTGTTATGTGTTCTACACGTTAATACACTTTAAACATTATCCCTGTTTATATTTACCTATATTTACTCTGTGTGTTAGACGAGCATTAGGGCAAATATAATTCGTCTAAAACAATATGCTCGTTAAACTTTTACTAAGTATAAATTATTGTAAATTGGCTACAATAAATTTATTAAACTTGAAGTGTGAGCTAATTTCATGAACAAACAAAGGAATAAATCAAAATCCGAACCTAATTTCAAACAATGTGATCGAAATATAAATAAATTAACTTAGGTCCTTAGACTGAAATTAAGTTATTTAGGTTTGTTTATATTAAACATAGTTTGAGTTGTTACGTCAACGATGTCACAACTCATATTATATTTTATCTATCTTTTGCACCATTAATCATGTCAAACCCTGACTGCAAATGTTGGCCACATGAGGTGACCAACATTTTCAACAAGAAACTTAGTGATCATATACGAGTATTTAGTGAATTGGATACATCAAACCAGGCTTAGAATAACAATTTGTTTGTCTACGCATGCATGAATGTTTTTAACGCGTATACATTGACTGTGCTCAAAACCTCTGTTGAGAGCACGCCCTTAAAAATAATCTATTATAATCACAAATTATTGCTTATCTCCATCCAAAAATCCTCCTCTCACCGTGTTTGTCTTAGAACTCCTCCGAAACGGCTGAACCGATTTTACCGAAATGTTTATTCTTCTATTTTTTATAATACTACTATTTACGCAGGCGAAACCATGGAGAGCAGCTAGTTAATAAGTAAAAACATGTGGCAGTTGAACGTAATAATTAAGATGTACGATTTAGAACAGAAAGATCAGAACAAGAGGAGAGCTTTTTTGTCAACATTTTAGTTTGATATGTTAGTGAAGACATAAAATAATGTTTCATAGTTTAACCAACTATGAAACATAAAAATATTTCATAGTTTTACAAACATGAATCATAAAAATAGTTCATAGTTAGAAAACATTATTTTATCTCTTTTTAAATATTTATACTTAGCAATGAAACGTGTATTCACACTCTTGATATAAGCTCACCGAATCTTTTCATTTTGATTTCTTCATTTTTTGTTTTTATTTCTTTTATTGTTAAGTGGACCTTTTTTGTTTCTTGACCTCAATCATGCTCAAAAGAAAGCGATGGGTGAGGTCAATGACAAAACGAGCATGATCAGAAGACGCCTGTTCCTTTTTGATTTTGAGGCTAAAAGGTAGGGGGATTATATAATATAGAAGAGGAAACTTCTTAGCCTGTCATTATAAATCTAAATGGACTCGGCCCAGAATTCGGACACTTGTTTCGCACCATCACCAGCGTCCATTAATTCCTGTAAAGTACACCTGACATGACAACCATAACACGTTATTAAGTGTCCTACCGTTTGTGGAATAGTACCAAATTTACGCTCTAAGGCGGAGTCATCTATAAATGTTCTGAACAATTTTTCCTTGTTTCGGCCTTTTTGGGCCCGGAGTCTATATAAAGACTTCGAGACTACTCAAGGTCTTAAGCGGGTGGAACAAATGGATTGGGTAAATAGCACAGGAAAGGCCTCCTGCAATCGTTCGCTAGTTAGAGTTCCACACCATGTGGATTCAGTCTTAAGCATAATTATCTACATATTCTACAAAAGCTCTCATATATCATAAGACTGGCTTACTAACATTGGTATTGCCTCTGAAATCGATAACATCAATAGGGAACTGTAATAGATTTAACGTTAATTATTTACTGTTCATAGAATTATGATCAATAACTAATTAACGTCAAATCTCACGTTACCCGTCACTGATTTGTGGGTTGGAATATCCAGTACGTGGAAATTAAATTGAGTACGTGGAAATTAAATTCAGTACAGCTGCTTACGCACTGACTGGTTGCATGCACCATAGACAGTTTAGGTGATTAAAAACTTGACTACTATAAATACATTAACAGGTGCTGACTAATTTGACAGGACAAAAAAAAAATATCTTCTATTATTTTTTTTCATTATTTTAGGTTGTGAACATGGGAATCAGCTCCGTTATGGTGGGCATAGCTTTTAACTAGACTTTTTTTTTAAAAAAGGACACAAAAACTCTTTAGTTACTTAACAAACCTCATAAATGACAAACTTCATGATGTTTGAAGTTAAGAAGAGGGTTCAATTGTCTCCTTTTGGTGTCGGAATTCGTGAAATGATTTGTGTTTTGGGATGTAGAGGGAGAGAACAAATGATGAGTTGCTTCTTATGCCTTCAAAGACGAGCCTTGGAGATGTAGTCTTGATTATATCAGTAGTTATAAGGTGGATATTATATATTTCTTTATTGAAGGTGATTATGGTGGGTAATTTACTTGGCGGGTATTGGGTGGACGATTTTTAATGAAAATGGTTTTATTTTGCACTGTAATGACTACAAAATTAAACACGTCATCATGTTGCCTGAACCTTTAATAATCTATGTAATTTCTAATTAATCTTGCAAATACTTTCTAATTTTTAATTCAGTTTTTGTTTTAAATTCCACCATAAAAGACACCAATTCAAATATCCACAAGCACCATTTGATATTCAAGTAATGTAAGTAGTACCTGGTTCCAAGTTTTAAGCACGGCAATTTAAAGTACCAACTCATAACAAAATTTCCCAATTAACTCCTCAAATTCATCGTAAGACGATAAAATATATTATAATAAGCTAATTCCTCAAAGTTTCCCGAGACACGGTTTTAAATGAACGTAACTTGATTTTATTCGCATTATAACAAAGTTAACTTTCCAATATAAGTTGGAAAGTTTCGCTGTCGTAAGTATTTTCAATTATCTGGAGTAATATTATCAAATGCTGACGGTTTTACACGTAGAAAACTCTTGAAAATACAGTCATGTTTAAAAAATAAAGACAATGAAAGTTTACATCATGTACACGAACCGTTTTCGAAGAAATCGTATGATTTGTTATGACCTCAGAAATCAGCGCATAGTCCTAAAAAGTTCAAAAAAATCTATCACTTTACCTAACTCACTACTCCTTTCAGCTTCAATCTGCGCGACCAGGTCTCTGGCCCGGCCGTGCATCCGCGCGAAGTGAACCCTGGACCTGCCATGTCTTATGAGACTCCTTCCACCATGTCGCACACCCCTCACTTCACTTCTATAACACTGCACTAGCGTCGCGATGTATATTAATATTAGCGTCCGCATTATTGGAGCATCGTGGCGTGCGCTCCCGACGACCGCGCGGCTACTACTGAAATCGTCAGTTCGGAGACGGGCTCATTTTTTTTTCAAATCTGAAGTCGAATTGGTAAATAAAATTCGAATTTAAAAAAGGGAGAATTAAAATGAGGTTTCAGTTGTTACAGTGGTAAATATATTTTTTGTTATTTAAGAAATAATCAAGAGTTTTGCGAGTAAACGCCGAATATTATTTACTGTAGTCGAGAATCTAAAAGATATTTGTTTTTCTTTGCAAGCTACGAACAGTGACTTTGAACGCGATTTTTCATAAAAACGTTATTATTTAGACACTTCTAAAGTATTCTATATAAAAAATATAATTAATGCAAAGATCACGGGTCATTTTATTTTTTGTCTGTTTTGTTAGTATTTGTCGTGGTCTGGTAATTTGAATAACTCCTGTAGTCTTCCCAAATGTCCTTTCTTTGCTATTGTTCGACGGATCGTTGAGGCTGTTAAGTTTTGAGTTGAACCGTCAGAATTTCTAACAAATGCGTGCACTGTCTAGTTCAGGGCACCTCAGTTGGCGTGTTTCTTTCCTCAAAAGACCATATCAGCCATTGATTCGACATGGACTTCATACTATCTGACCAAGATACTTTAAAAAAGAATGTGATTTCTAAGTTTGTTTCGGATTTTCTTCTTAGTCAGGAAATTCATGTGTTTTAAAAAAAATAGCTTGATTTTTTAAGCTGATTGTACTAACTACGTAACAAAAATATGTATAATTAATAACTTAAAAGAGTTCAAATCATTTCATTAATGAATATAATATATTTGCTATTATATTCTGTTGCTACTTATAAGTAATTGGCTGCCGACCTTGCAATTGCAATTATAGTATAGCTAATGGATTGATTAAAGGCGACATTATGTGTAAGTTTCTAATATATTTTATTTAATATATGTATTCTTTTATTTCAGTTATCCTTTCTTAGATTAATACGAGTAATGTAGACCAAGACTTTTGATACTAAAATAAGTTGAGAGTTTTTATGGCTTTGAATGGCCATTTTGGTTGACGATAAATATTTAATGACTTTAGTTAGTGAAGTGACAAGAAATACGAGCCTGATGTAGTCAAGTACAACACTTAATGGAGAAGTAGAAGTAGACGGATAAAAAAATCCGGCCAAGTGGAAGTAGGACTTGTGTATGAAGGGAAGGTACCGTACCAACATCTATGTGAAAAAAAAAAATTATTAATATTATTGTTATAGCGACGTGTAAAAGTGATCAGTGATCCTATTTGCTTAATAAACGATTCCATTTCATTTCATTTAGCGGTTACAGAAATACGTCATCTGTAATGTAGACTACTGCGCTGCGTGTCGCGGGTTTTATTCCCGCACAGAACAAATTTGGATGACCTATAAGTTGTTCCGGGTCTGGCTGTTTGGGTGTGTGAGTTTAAATATTTGTAAACGCTACACTAGGAATTCCTCCTGTTTTTTTTTAAATCAACTATCTAGCTGTCACTGCTCAGGCCATCCAGCGTGACGACAGACAGTTTAGTTTTACAGGGTTTTATTTTAATCTTAGCGTTTGGAACTATCAAAAGGATAAAATTTCTTTTTTTTTAAATAATTGAATCTGAATTCTCGTTTCGGTTAGTCGATGATTCGGTGAACGTTTTTAACCATTTTATTCTTGACTAGCTGCCGCCAGCGACTTCGTTCGCGTGGAGTTATTTATGCTCCGCTCCTATTGGTCACAGCGGGATTTTATATAGCCTAAATCCTTCCTGGATTAATAGGCTATCTAACGCAAAAATAATTTTTCAAATCGGACTAGTAGTTCCTGAGATTAGCGCGCACAAACAAACAAACAAACTCTTCAGCTTTATATATTAGTATAGATTTACAAAATAAATATATTCCGCAGAAACTATCTCGAAACAAACAGTATCCAACTTGGTATAGTTCCTCACTTATTAGAACAATCAAAGAAAAATATAAATACTTTAGAAAATTCAAAACATACGATAACAAATCTGATGAATTAACATTTAAGCTTCTTCGTGAAAGAGTGAAAGATATGGAATCTCAATGTTACCAAAGCTATATAAATGTAACTGAATTATCGATTAAAAATAACCCAAAATATTTCTGGACTTTTGTAAAGAAACGTTATATGTAGTTCGAATGCAATGCCAAGCACCCTGAACTATAACAATGATACTTTCAGAACTGGGGAATCCATTTGTCAAGCTTTTTCTAAATATTTCCACTCTACCTTTTTAAATCCCACTGTTCGTCATCATCCTAACTCTTCTGTTCTTTTTACTGAATCTTCGAATCTATCATCAGACATCTCCGGAATTATTGTCAATACTGAAGAAATTGTCAACTTGCTACGATCATTAGACACATCTAAAGCGCCCGGTCCTGACAATATCTCATCCAAACTTCCTGTGCGGTGTGCGCCTTCGATAGCGCAACCTATTTCGATTCTATTTAAAAAATCTTTATCGACTGGTGTTGTTCCACAAGTATGGAAGTCCGCTTTCATAACGCCTGTTCATAAAAAAGGTGCAAAAACAGAGGTTGTAAACTATAGGCCTATATCTAAATTATGCATTGTAGCAAAGTTTTTTGAAAGAATCATTTATAATCAGGTTTATAATGCCTTGAAAAATTCATTCGGCTCTTTTCAACATGGTTTTTTGAAAGGTAGGTCTACTGTCACGAACCTGATACTACTAAATGATTTTATTACCACCGCCATGGATAACGGTGTGCAGGTCGATGTCGTTTATACAGACTATAGTAAGGTCTTTGACCGTATTGATCATAGTATCCTAATTTCAAAGTTAAATAGTATGGGAATACGCGGAGATCTACTCAGATGGTTTTCATCTTACCTTGTGAACAGGTCTCAAGCAGTGGCAGTCAATAATTAGATTTCAACCTGGGTTCCTGTTCCTAGTGGTGTGTCGCAGGGTTCATTACTTGGCCCTATGCTTTTCATTATCTATATTAACGAAAACGACTCTTGCTTGGCCTCATCCAATCTACTCTGTTTCGCTGATGATATGAAGATCTATGCCACAATATCATCACAGATAGACGTAACAGCACTCCAAGATGACATACGTCGTCTTGAGGACTATTGTCAACGTAGTAATCTAGATCTCAATCCCGCAAAATGTTCGGTTATTACGTATTCTTGAAAGCGTTCCATTATCACTGCTTCATATACCCTAGGAATCAAGTTCTACCCCGATTAGACTCCATCCATGATCTGGGAGTTCACCACGACTCAGCTCAGCTTTGAAACGCACGTTGATGCAATCGTTAAGAAGGCATCCAGATCACTGGGTTTTATAATGAGGTTATCCAAGTGCTTCTCTCAAGCCAAAGCTTTAAAAATTCTATACTGTACTTTTGTAAGAAGCCACTTGGAGTATGCATCTGAAATATGGAACCCATGTTATCACAAATATATTAACCGCATAGAAAACATTCAAAAAAGATTTATAAAATACTTGTGTTACCATCAAAAGATACCATATCAGTCTGAAAATTACCTTAACCTTTGCAAAAAATTTCTTATATTACCCCTAGTTAGTCGTCGCGAGATCTCTGACTGCGTTTGTTTGTTAAAAATTTTCAATAGTAGTATAAACTGTCCCGAAATCTTGTCAAAATTTTTGGTTGAACCATGTCTCGATGGCTCATATCTACGCGTATGTCGCTAGTATTTATGCATGATCATGGCATATCATGCATAACCCCCTCAAGCCCCCTTGGACCGCTGCTGTAGTCATCATGACTATCCAGTAAAAAACCACCTCTTTTGTTGATGTTGACATTACTGACGGTACTTCTAAAATTGTTCACTAAAGATGCCTTTTTTAGGTTTTCAAGATCAGACTTCACAGTATTTAGGTTTTCCTTAGTAACATACAGCTCTTTCTTCTAATTCATCTCGTGCTGCATACGCACTAAATCCTTTAAAATCCTAGTGACGTCGACATGATCAAAAAGCACCGGCGGTAGTTTCTGGAGCTCACGAGCCACAAAAACCGGTAAAACCTCAGGATCGGACTCCTTCAGCATGCAGATGATGAAATCTGTTTCACGGAGCTTCTTCCCATCTCTCCTCCTCGTCTTCTTACGCTTCTCCGTGGGTAACGATTCGCAAAGCAGATTTTTAGCACTTTGAATATCTTCGTCAGAAAATATGAGCCGACCCCAGCATGTTGGTAAATGGCTAAGCGAGCCTTTATTCACTTTACAGGGTTTCGGTCTTCTGACCCATAACAACGGTCGAAGAATTCATTAAATTCCAATATATCCACGGGACCGAAACATATAAGGGTAAAACCGCGAGCGTTACTAGTCTAATTAAATCAAATGAAATCAAATTGTGATACACTTGGGTCAGGGTTGCGGGTTGCTTAAAAAAGAAACCGTGGCCCTGGCCGTCGCGCAGGCAAGTGAAGAAACACGGATGGATTGTAGTCAGTAAAAGTCTGACACGCCCTTCCGCTCCGCTCAGAGCGGGATAAGTCATTTGATGACTTCCCATCCCAACAAAAAAAAAAGGGTATATCATAGTTTTTCCCATACAAAGTGAGTTCATGCTGTGATCTGCCTCACGGGCACACAAATTCATTACACAATAACAAATTAAAGAAAAAAAAAATGAAAGAAGAAGAAAATATCATAAAGGTCTTAATCCATACTAATATTATAAATGCGAAAGTAACTCTGTCTGTCTGTCTGTCGGTCTGTCTGTCTGTCTGTCTGTCTGTCTGTCTGTCTGTCTGTCTGTCTGTCTGTCTGTCTGTTACGCTTTCCCGCTTAAACCTCTCAACCTATTTTGATGAAATTTGGCACAGACAATCTTTGGACCTTGAGAAAAAACATAGGCTACCTTTTATCCCGGAAAAAATAGGATGTTCCCGACGGAAATCTAAAAAGCGCGATATAACCGAACTCCACGCGGGCGGAGCCGCGGCCGGAAAGCTAGTAATATTATAAATGTCAAAATTTCTAAATTTTATGTTAGTTACTCTGTCATGCAAAAACTACAAAAGGTTTTTGGATGAGATTTGGCAAACAGGTTATAACCAATAATAACTCAAATGATACTTTTCATCTTCATCTACATATACATTCATTATCACATTCTTCATGATGATGCATTTCTCTCGGTGGTAGGCCATAACACCGGCTGCCGGCAGAAGTTACCACCCACCAGACAAAGTCTTGCCGCCAAATTTTTCATCATGTCCGGCATGATGTCTCGTGAAGCAATACGGAGGACAGATCTGAACTGTACCTAGTGTTGTGATGTATTACTATGCGAAAAATGTTGTTGTGTCGGGACTTTGGTCGTGGAGGGTCTCCAGATCAATTTCCTACTGGTGCAACATTGTTGGTGATGTTGTTGGGTTTAACATAGCATCACCTCGCTCAACTGTCCTCTTTCTTCCTATTCATTCAGTTTCATTGAGTGAATAGGGTCTTAATAAACTAGCACGCTTTACCATCAACGATTCCATCACCGCTTATCTTCAGGCGGGGTTGCGGTCAAGTACTGGTTTATAAATATATAAAATAAAAAATGTAGTTTAAAAAACTAAAAAACATGCTTTTAAAAAATATCAAACTAAAAAGTTAAAAATATTTTTAAAAAAAGCGTGAAGCGCTTTGTGCCATAATTTTTGTATATTAAACGCCTCACGCTTTTCTTTTTATATTATTTTTAACTTTTTAGTTTGATATTTTTTAAAAGCATGTTTTTTTAGTTTTTTAAACTATATTTATTTTCAACTTTTTAGCCCGATATTCTTTAAAAAAACGTATTGAAAACGGTGGGATTTACAGTAATGAGCCGCTCACTCATAGTCCAAAGAGTTAGAGACGGACAGACAAACAAACAAGCAAGCAAACATACAAGTGACCCTAATAAAAAGCATGTAAAAATCTACCCACAGATTTTAAACTTACGCTTGTGAAACCGCAGGCTGTTGTTAATAAAACAATAAATCAAAGTTTTTTTCTTTTTGTAACAGATAAATGCGTGAGCAATAAAGACATTTCTTCGTTACGCTTTTACCTATATATATTATTTTGATCCAATGTCATTATAGTAGTTCAAACAATAAGTTCAAGTAACTAAGTTTAAAGGTTATCAATATTAAATAAGGTCAGGTCGATGACCGTGCCTACACATACACAATTTTCGGGTATATTGAAGGTAAATATTAAATATCAGGGATGATTAAAACGCAGGGTATGCAAATTAGTTCACGATATTAGTTTTTATTCCATCTAGCTCTGTTTTTAGGTAAAATGGAAAATATTCATTTTTACTAAACATTTCGTTTAAGTACAATCTCTTATTTTTTAAGTGTTTTTATTTAAATACTATTCATGTGCTTGTAATGAGTTGTCTTTGTGATTTTTTTAAATCCAGTTTCCAATGTCACATTTAATGACCGACCCAGTGTGAATGATCCCTAACTCCTCTACAACAGCCAAAGTCAAAACCACACACACACCCACCCGCGCATAAATTATTCTTAAAATATTCAAATTAAGCCAAAGACCCTATATAACATATTGGCAAACGATCTTCGCAAGGTGCCTGGTATCAGCTGGAGTTAAGTTGCCGACTAGAGCTGAATAGAGAGCAATTAGAGTTGCCCAGGTCCAGCAGTGGACTAATGTAGGCTGCTTCATCAAAAAATGTATTTATAATAAAGTACCACTAGAGATTCAACAACTCAATGAGTCCAAATTTAGAACATGCATTAAACGCACGCTGTGTAAGCAAGCATATTATAAACTGGAAGATTATATCCTTGATAAAAATGCTTGGATAAATGCCAGTCCTGCTCCACAGCCACAGACAATTTTGTAAGTTTGGAAGAGATGCCATTCCCCCTTTTTGTTGTTTTCCAAATATTCCTTTTTTATTTTATTTGTTTATGTCAACGTTGTGCACAATATTTTGCTACCATGATTTTGCAAGTAATATAGTATTGTATAATGTAAAAGCACTTTTCAAGTTTGTGAATGTGAGGCACCATGGACTATGGTTTGTTTTATATATATATATATATATATATATGGTCATCTCTTAGCTGCCAGTGGGCTTAATTAATATATTTTTATATTTTAAATAATTTTACATTGTGCTCACATGATAGAAGCAACATAAATATGTAACGAAGAAGTGTAACCCATATATTATGATTTTAAAAGAGTATCCATGGAGTTTCTTGCACGTTCTTCTCCATAGAGAACTACGCTTTAGAACGTGCAATTTAGCTTCACTTTTCTTGGACTGACCGACATTGACTATTCAAAAGTACCAAGTGGTGGTTAATTTGAAATAAACAATTCTGATTTGATTTGATTGAATGACGGCACGGTTAGGTTGCAGGTCGCTGGTTCGATTCCCGCATAGAATATAGTTTTTTCGTGTCTGGCTGTTTGTGTATGGTAGTTTAAATATTTGTAAACCTATCAGCGATACAGGAGAAATTTGTAGAGTGGGGCAATTTTTTTTTAAAGAACAATATGAAGAAAAATACCTATAAAATAAAATAAGAAGGTTTACTACAGGTACATATACATATCAACTTACTATTTTGAATGAACAAGTCGGTTATCATCTCATAATGTTAAATTTCTTTCATCAGAATATAGTCACAACAAAAATATCAATATTTCTGCGCTCTCCTACTACCTACCTCTAAGTGATATATCCCAATAAATATGATAATTAATAGGAACCCGACTAACCATTCATATTTGCACGTATCTTGTCTCACATACAAGAAAATGAAGCAGAAAACCATTACAAACATTTTCTAAAACAAATCTACGTGATTTCGTCTGCGATCCAGGATGAAAAGTATTTATATCCTTACCCGAGTCAAAGTCTGTGTGCCAAATTTCATCTAAATTTCTTATGTCGCTTATGCTTTTACTTTCGCGTTTATCTATACTAATCTAGGCTTAATATATAAAGCTGAAGCGTATGTTTGTTTGTTTGTTCGCGATAATCGCACGAACTACTGGTCCGACTTGTAAAATTATTTTTGCGTTTGATAGCCCATTAATCCAGGAACGCATTAGGTTACATAACATCACGCTTCTACCAATAGAAGCGGAGCATACAAAAAAAAAATATTAATCCTTATCCAAATAAATTAATAGTATTTAATTTTGTATAAAATTGTCATTGACTTCACTTAATTTCGATTAACATCTTACAAGATACTGCAATTCTTAAATAGCTCTTGGGGTTAAAATAAAATGTTCAAATAACTAACTCCATGTGAACGAAGTCGCGGGCCGCTGCTAGTAATATTATATGAGTATAAAGTATAGGTTAATAAATAAATATATACCGACAAATCACACAGATTGAGCTAGCCCCAAAGTAAGTTCGATACTTGTGTTATGGGATACTAACTCAAAGATACTGTATTTATAATAGATACATATATAGATAAACAGGCCAATCAGGAAAAGATCGTTTTTCCATCATGATTTGGCCGCGGGTCGAACCCGGGGCCTCCACGTCGTAGGCAGGCGTGTTGAGGCAGGCGTGTTGACCGCTGCGCCACGGAGGACGACAGATTGAATTGACACTTTATTTTTAAGAAAAAAAAAACTCTTCACAATGGTATTTTTTCTTGTCACTGAGATGACATGTGTGAGCAACTTATAATGTTCGTACTCCTGGGACACAAGCTTACTCTCAGTGAGAGGGAGAGGGCCGTAATTTACCACGCGGGCCCAGTGCGGGTTGGTAGATTGCACATGTCTTGGATTTTTTTGGCTCCAGGCCGGATTCCTATCAAAGTTTTCCTTCACCGTTTTAAGAGCAGTGGTGGTGTTACTAATTACACTAGGTGAAGCGCCTGATAGGGGTCGAACTTACAATACCGGCCGATACCACGAGGCTATCGCTGCTCTCATGTTCAAAGACAAGGTTTAAGTTTAATCAATTAGAGCTATTTTATTCCAAGCTTTATGCATTATAGAAATTTGAAGAATATACTATAAATAAATTCGGGGTAAGTAAGGGTGTGATGATGTTTGTATTGATGATACTTTCTGCAATTTAATAGTTCCTGGGTCCTGAGTTCCTGGTGGTATACTTACAGCAAAACGCAAACTCTTCTCTGCCTTAAACCATTAACTAACATATAAAAAATCAATTCATTTTAAATAAAAATAAAGTTACTGGCCGCTTATTTAAAGTCGCGAATGAACATTTCATACTTGATATACTTTATCACAAATAATATATAAATAGTAACATTTACTTAGCTAACCCGCAACCCTATTTTTTTTTTCGGGGTGGAAATCCTCATAGGATGTCCGCCGCCCTAGGGTGGCGACGGAGTCTGTCAGACTTTTACTGACTAAAACCACCCCGGTGTCTCTTCTATCACGAGCGCGCGTGGGGCCGCGGGAGTCTAAATTCTTCCGCAGCCCCCTGCCCTGCTTCTGCTCTGTCACGATGTGCTAACATTTCTTTGAGGCGTGCGTGAAAGACAATGCGCCTTCGACTCGGGCCTGGTCCTTGCTATGCGGTGAGCTGCCCACAGCTCACCACCCACAAGCCCACGCCTACGGTGGCCGGGAGACCGCTTATCTGACCTCTCAGCTGACCCAGATACTGGATAACACGACACTCTCGTTGTTTTTTTTTTATTTATGATTGTGTTTAGTTTTATGGTCTTTTCATACGAGTCACAATAACTTATTTTCTTTTTTTTTCTGTCTTTTTTTTATCTCTTAGTATGATTGTTCCGCTTTTTATGACCCTATATTGTTTATTAAACCTTCTGGTATATCTCTACTAGTCCTCTATTACGGCATACACGCCTGAATTCCACCCTACCGTAGTAATATCATTATCGCTTCCGTAGGCAGTTCTACGATGCTACGAGATACCACTACGGCGTAGCTGCGTAGCACTATTGCAGATAATCGTTTCTAAAGGCACTTGGTGGCTTCAAGAGTTTTCGGGTAGTGGATTTTGTATTGTAAGTTGATTATTCGGTTTGATTATTATACATATATTTGGATTGCGTAAGAGTAGGTTAATAGAGATGGTGTTTTTCAATGAACTATTGTTGTAATTAAAATCAAATAAAGGAAAAGTGTCAAAAAGGTAAAATGGGACGAACTCAACCATTGATGAAAATGACTTTTCGAATGACAGCAATTCAAAAGAAGAGAAAATTTGCTGTAATAACGTTTCTTGTCACCCTTTCATTACACTTTTTAGCGAATTTAAAGTAACGATTACCAAAAAGTTCAATTAGATTTTTTACTGACATATCTTAAAGGATCTACAAAGAATAATGTTGAATTTAAAACATTGGAAAAACACTGGAAAAATATTACTGCATAAAAAAAATATTATTATCCAGTAATATTTTTCCAGTGTTGGAGAAATGGCTCACTCAGATTTTCATACCTTCACGTATTTTGCCTTCTCCGGCCAAACTCCCAAATTCCCAATTAAAAAAAGAATTATCAAAATAGGACTACCGTATTACTATACAGAATACTATTTACTAGCGACCCGCTCCGATTTCGCATGGGTGCAACGCTGATACTAAATACACTACACAAAAACTATGAAAGTTGTATAAAAACATAGCGGTCCGGCGCTTTTACCGCCGGCTAGTACTGCCGCAAAATCGACGGCCCGCAATTTTTAAATCTGTAGTATCTTCGAAAATATTCATTTAAATCATGTGCTCTAAAGGGCGATATAGATCTACGAGTATATTAAAGCGATAATGTATTTAAGGTATTAAATTGAATAAATATTAATGCTGTATTGGTCCAAATCGCGTCGAGAATTGCCAGTATTTGCCGTAAAAGTTAAATGACAAAGAAATGTTATTGTGGAATATCCATTTCAGATAGACATATACCATTGCGGACTTTTCTGTAGACCTTTTCAATGTGTACAATATTTAGTACATTATTTTGATAAATTTCATAGGGGCCTGCGTGTCACTGCACACGCGGAAAAAATGTAAACCTCAAAAATAATAGTATTTCTTCAATATTTAATAGATGTTATTGTACATGTAAATCTTTCACTTTAATCACTCTACCTATTTTAAACAACCGCATCAAAATCAGTTGCGTAGTTTTAAATAATTAATTATACATAGGGACGTAAGGAAAGAGAAATCGATTTTGTTTTATACTATGCAGTGATGTTTTTTTCATACAAAATCCCAGTTTAAACTCTAATAACAAGTTTATAAGGCTATCTAAAGATAAACAAGTTGTAATAAATGCACATCAAACAATATAGAAGCTTTCTCCCGTTATTAGCTCTCATCTACCCTCTTAAGGAACAATAGGCGAACAATAAGCCACCGCGAAAGCCTTACGGTTATCTTTGAGTAACGCGTATTAACCCATTACGTAAATTCTACGGAGAAACAGTTTCTATGACTAATAATTGCATAGGTGTGCTTTTGTTGGGAAGTACCTAGGCATATTACTAATTTATTCCTTTAGTTGCAATACGGATTATCTTACATGACTATCATCATCATCATCATCAGCTACTACAGCTCTACTCGGCCACTGCTGAACATAGGCCTCTTCCATGGCACGCCAACAAGCTCGATTCTGAGCAGTTCTCCGCCAGCCACTATCAGCCACCTTTTTGATGTCGTCGCTCCATCTCGCCCAAGGGCGTCCTATGCTACGTTTGCCGAGACGCGGTCTCCACTCGAGGCCTCGTTTACCCCATCGCTTGTCGGTCCTGCGGCATATGTAACCAGCCCATTGCCACATTAGCTTGCTAATCCTTTCAGCTATGTCGGTGACTTTTGTCCTCTGTCGGATCACCTCATTTCTGAAGTGGTCCTTGCATGACCATACGAGTATCATCATCACCAACCCCTACTCGTCCACTGCTGGACATGGGCCTCCTTCGTGGCACGCCAACAAGCTCGATCCTGAGCAGTTCTCTGCCAGCCACTACCAGCCACCTTTTTGATGTCGTCGTTCCATCTCGCCCAAGGGCGTGCCACGCTGTTTGCCGAGTCGCGGTCTCCACTCGAGGACTCGTTTTTCCCAACGGTTGTCGATCCTGCGGCATATGTGACCAGCCCTTTGCCACTTCAGCTTGCTAATCCTCTCAGCTATATCGGTGACTCTTATCCTCTGTCAGATCACATCATTTCTGATGCGGTCCTTCAGAGAGACGCCCAACATAGCCCGCTCCATAGCTCGCTGAGCGACTTTAAACTTATGGACTAGTCTGATCGTTAGTGTCCACGTCTCGGCTCCGTAAGTCATGACGGGTAGGACGCACTGGTTGAAGATTTTTGTCTTCAAACATTGGGGTATGGGCGACGAAAATACCCGACGAAGTTTACCAAATGCTGCCCATCCCAGCTGGGTCCTTCTATTTGCCTCCTTCTCGAAGTTGTTTTTCCCTAATTGCAACGTTTCCCGAGGTACACATATTCTGAAATAACTTCGAGCGGCATTCCGTTTACGGCAACCGGTCCCGGAGTGACCCGTTCATTGAACATAGTTTTGGTCTTGTCTAAGTTCATCCGGAGACCGATGCGTTTGGAGGAGTCAGCTAAGTTGGCCAGCATTTGTTCCAGTTCTTGCTGCGTTTCCGCCATGATGACGATATCGTCCGCAAATCGCAAGTGTGAGATGTACTCGCCATTAATATTAATGCCCCGACACTGCCAATTCAGCGTCTTAAACATATCCTCGAGGGCATTGGAGAACAATTTGGGGGAAATAACGTCCCCTTGTCTCACTCCTCGCTTAAGAGGGATATGTCTAGTGTACTGGTTCTGGACTTGGACGGACACTGTGGCAGCATCGTGGAGACACCTCATCACTTGGATATATCGCCAATCGACTTGGCATCGCTGCAAAGATTCAAGAACAGACCAGGTCTCCATGGAGTCAAAGGCCTTCTCATAGTCCAGTCCATACGAGTATATAATTGGCTAACTTCAATTTTTTCGGGAGTATCACAAAGAGGGGCTGATTGCTTTATTCACAAACTAAACTAAATTCAAGGTCAGTGATTTCTTTAACAAAAGGACAGAAGATGCATGTTACTTTAGTTCATTCGAATTGCCCCAGATTCCCAGATGTCAATTATACAACAAAACAGTCCAACTTAGTAGGTTCATCTTTAAGAAGGAGGTGTCTCGTCAAATCCAGCTCGGTTGGACAGCGTTCGGGAAGCTACGCTACATCTTCTCGTCGTCCAAGATCTACAGTGTCTCAATACTTGTCTATTGTCTTTGACTAGTATGTATTGCCAGTGATGACATATGGAAATAAAATGTGGCCGCTCGCAATGGGCCCCATATACCCATATGGGTATACTAAGGGTCAAAGTCACACAAAGGGCGATGGAAAGAGCTACGTTCGGATTTCCACTGCGCGATCGTTTCAGAAATGAGGAGATCCGCAGAAGAACCAAAGTCACATAGCTCTTCGAGTTGCTTACAGTGGCAGTGGGCGGGGCACATTGCTTGTAGAACCGATGTCTGAGGAAGACGAAGCATATGGAGGCCCCGAAGAAGGTGACCCGATAACCTGATGTAGGTCGCGGGAAGTCGATGGATGCGGCCAGCACAAGACCGGTCATTATGGGAAGCCTTGGGGAGGCCTTTGTCCAACAGTGGACTTCTATCTAGGCTGAAAAAGAAGAAGAAGAAAGCGTACATTGACGTATTTTTAGTCGCCCTGTTTTTAATCCCGTCTACAATGTATACGAAATGTGTATTTATTATATATTTATATTTTCGCACAAAGGTAAGTACAAAGGCGGATTTAATATCTTAGGCATTCTCTACCAACCACCTGGTTGGTGGTGAAAAGATTACATGGCAGGTGCTTGGGTTTAAAAAAAAACAATGATATAAATAAAACTCTTGAATCTAGTAAAATAAATACATAATATCTTTGATAGGGGTAAATTAATATTTATCTACTGTCTGTGTATATAATAGAATAGGTGCCCCGCTATCCTACTGACAAGATACAGGGTTTCAGACGTCAGATAGGCATTCGCTCAAAATTCCAGATTCAAATTTCGTGTTGTTGGGATTAACAATGCATCACCTCGCTCAACTGCCGTCTTCCTTCCTATTCACTCAGTTTTTTTTTTTTTTTTGAGTGAATAGCTTTAATGATCTTAAACTTAACATTGCATCTCTGCATACCATCAGGCGGGATTTGAGTCAAGCACTAGTTTATAATTATTAAAAAAATATATATGTAGGGGAAAACCGCCAGGAAGGCGTGGCCAAAGGTTCCAGATAATTGAGTTGTCTTCTCATCCGCATGAGCACCCATCGTGGGCGGTATTTCGAGAAAACGTTTAATATAGTGTGATGTTCGATTCTTATTATTTTAACTGTACAGATATTTGGATCACTTTAATATTAAGGGACTTACTTTATTATTAGTTGTGTTCCAAGGTCTTCTGCTCACATGACCTTAAGCTAGCTACGAAAATATCCGTATATATGGCAATTGTGCTGCCAAACCTTCTATATTCCGCTGAGACATGGTGTGTGTACCGCCACCACATACGTACTCTAGATCGTTTTCACCTTCAATGTCTCCGATCCATTATGAAGATCAAATGGTCTGACAGAGTGCGGAATACCGAAGTCCTGCGACGAGCCAATGTTGGTGGCATTGAGGCTTATTTAATGCGTCGGCAGCTTCGGTGGTGCGGGCACGTATCACGTATGGCGGACGAAAGGGTGGCGAAGCGCATCTTCTTCTCTGAGCTGGAGGAGGGCAAGCGAAAGCATGGCGGACAACTCCTCCGGTTCAAGGATGTCTTAAAACGGCACATGAAGAGGTGCAATATAGAACCCTCTGAATGGGAGCGTTTGGCAGCAAAACGGTCAGAATGGCGCAGAATGGTGTACGGACAAGTTCGTGAGTTTGAGGAGCAGCGCCAAGCTGACCTCGATGCCAAACGTGACCAATTAAAGGCTCGCCCACCTGCTGCCATCACATACAACTACGTCGACGGCGTGCTTACGTGCCTTCAGTGTGCACGAAGTTTCGCCGCCAAGATAGGCTACATAAACCATCTTCGGGCGCATGAGCGCCAAATCATCGGCTAGGAGTCGAAGTGGTCGCCGGGGCCGAAATCGGTCGGAACAACATCATCATCATCATCACCATTAAGGGATTACAATGATAATCTCAGATTAAAACAGTTAAGAGCCAATAGGTTAGAGCGCGTGCTTTTCCGTCGGCAGCTGTCAATGATATGACAGTCGCCACCCCTTCAAATCACGCCTACTACTCTATTCGGTGTTACCCGCTCATATTTAAAATTTACTCGAATCGAGTCTAAAGAATAATTTTTATTCAGCTACAAGCGCGATTCTCTAAATCAATTATTTAAAAATGTGAAGGAGTAACATTATGACAGTATCTTATTAATACATCAATGAAAACATTATAAACGTAAGAAAAAAATTACATCTTTTCCAAAAAAGGAGGTGGAAATAAGGACCAATTATTTCAACTTATATAGTCTCTTACTTGCTAAAGGAGACTCATAATTCATGGAGTACTTCAAAAGGTATAAAAAAGGTTTTGCCTTCATTAACATCATTAACCTTTTTTTTATCGTCCCACTGTTGGGCACAGGTCTCTTCTTATACAGAGAAGGATTGAGCTGAATCACCTTCAGAGCGCAATGCGGGTTGTCGATTTCAGACCTAAAGTCTAGGTTTCCTCAAGATGATTTCCTTCACCTTTTAATTCAGTCATTGGTGTCCAAGATATACTTAGAAAGTAGATATAACATGAAAAGTTACGTTGGAACTTGCCTGATCTGGAATCGAACCCGCATACTCATACTTGAGAGGCTGCTTAACCACCAGGCCACCACGACGACATAATTCGACTAAATGATACGTATTTTAAATCTTGTATTAAACACAGACTATTTACATTATACATGTACTAGCCAAGCACAATTAAGGGTATTCTCGATCGCTGAAATAGATGCTAAACTCATCGCTGGTCCTGTTCCACAGGGATGCATATATTAATTAACATTCGGAAACATTGCTGGAGTTGTAGTTCATTAGAAAAATATCTTTGCATCATTTTCGTTGATTAAATTTCTTGTATAATTGCATTGCACACGTGTGAACACTATGTATTTGCTGTAAAGCTACCATTTACTGGGTATTTCTTTCATAAAGTTTAATATGCATTGGCGGGTAGAGTATGTCATGCTCAGTCTTATGACTCGCTGTTGGTAGCTTGAGACTTATATCAACAATTAATTCCCTTCAAAAAGGTTGAGCTGAATGGTAATGATCCATGTATCATGTTCGTGAACGGGCGCCACCATTGGTCATCTCATCTGCTACGGCTTTAAAAAAAACTGCGCGCTAGTATGTTACAACCGGCAACAAGTGACCTGCGTTCCCTTGTTGTATTTACATTTTTAGTTAATTCATCGGTGACCCAGTGACCCAAATACTTAAATTTAGACATCCTACACAGAGGGGTGTCATACAGCAATACATTGGGGAAATGTGGGGCATGAACGATGGCGTTGGTTGCCATAACAATACTTTATTATTTATTACCTTCAATTGGTACAGGATTTTCAGAAAACAATTTATTCCACATCATGTTATACTCATAACAAACATGAACAAACGTCCGCAGGCAGGTTTGAGTAAATATAGATTTCGATTTAGAAAGCCAAACGAGCCTCATGCAGTATTAGATGCTTAGCCAATTGTTCATCAAGTAGACTGTCGCCACCTTGGCTGAAACAGTTGCTAAGGATATAGGCCTGTAATTTCAATCATCAAACTCATTCCCACGGTTAATTTTAACAACAGGCTCGACCATTGTAAACGTGGATTTTTTTGCTAAACAACACTGGCATAAATTATAAAAGATGGCAAACCATACTAATATTATATATATATATCCATACTAATATTATAAATGCGAAAGTATCTGTCTGTCTATCCGGCTTTCACGCCAAAACTGCTAAACCGATTGTAATGAAATTTGGTACACAGATAGTCTAGAGCCTGAGAAAGGATAAGAAGGCTATATAACATCCCCCCATGACGAATAGGGAAAGAGCAGTAACAAAAAATGTTGCGAAAACAGGAGCTAAGGCGGACCTACATATTGCTCCCATTATTTTAAAGGCCGCTTATTTTATATCAACCACGGAATAGAGAAGTTTTTATCTGTTCTGTAATATCAACTGAGTTCTTTTTAATTTACGGGAACCACCGCACGCTGTAAACTGAAGTCCACGCGGTCAGAGTCGCGGGCAACAGCTAGCATAATACACATTCTGGTGAGTGTGCAAGGGAATTGTCCCGTCGTACGGCGAGTTTCCGCCCTTACATTGTTAACACCACTAGGATCCGGACGAAGCGTTTCGCTTCCTCTTTTATACCGCGTACATCGAGGGACTGGAACGATTTTTTAACTGTACAGACATTTAGATCACTTTAATATTAAGGGATTACAATGATAATCTCAGATTAATACAGATAAGAGCCAATAAGTTAGAGCGCGTGCTTTTCCGTCGGCAGCTGTCAATGATATGACAGTCGCCACCCCTTCAAATCACGCCTACTACTCTGTTCGGTGTTACCCGCTCATATTTAAAATTTAATCGAATCGAGTCGACTAAAACAATATTGATTAAATCGAGTTATGATCTTTCCTATTAGTCTTAATAATCAGCGCGCCGTCATATATATATATATATATTTAATGGAGTATTTATTTATATCAATTTCATTAATTACATGGCTAATATTTACATAACTTAAAAAGTTAAAAAAAGAAATAAAATTATGTACAAGTATATAAAAGAGGAATTGAAAAAACTAGAGGGCATCAAAAAATTCATCCGCATCGCTATCAACAGGAAAACGTGCCCAAAAGGCTGGCAGCATTGCCACGTTGTATGGCGATGCTGATTCTTCGGCCAAAAAATAGCCAAGCCCTCTGGTCACGTGAAGAGTCGATTATACGTTTGGCTATCTCTCGAAATAATTGGTGTGCACTCGGACCCCATGGCCCTTCTGTTTCAACCCCAATATGTAATTAATTATATTATTATTATATTTAATTGCATCAGGTTATACTCTAACCGTTAAAAAAAAGGTATGTAGATGATGAGAGAGCAACATGTGCGCCACCATACCATTGAAACCCAAAGAGACCTTCAGGAAACTGACCCAAACAATAATATTAAAACGGCACATCATAATTTTAATCAAATCAATACTGTCCACTTTTAGGTGACCCTCTCGGTCAATTTGCGTGCCCGGTAATAGGGTTTGCCAAACCGGAATGGTGAAAGCACTAGAAAGAGGTGAAGGGTGGGCGTTTTGGGGACTGTCTTTTGTAATTTTGACGTTTGAGAAGTGCTGGTTCTGATCGTAATTTGAATAAATGACTTATGATTTTGATTCTAGAAAGTGTGGTTGAAGGCTAAATCCATACTAATATTATAAATGCGAAAGTAACTCTGTCTGTCTGTCTGTCTGTCTATTACGCTTTCCCGCTTAAACAACTCAACCGATTTTAATGAAATTTGGCACAGACAATCATTAGACCCTGAGAAAGAACATCGGCTACCTTTTATCCCGGAAAAATTTGATATTCGCGAGGGAAATCTAAAAAGCGCGATATAACCGAACTCCACGCGGGCGAAGCCGCGGGCGGAAAGCTAGTACTTCATATGTCACACAGTGTTAACCGTTCCGTCATTAATAAAAAAATAATTACTTCTTTATTTTTGAGACAAATAGAAGTGCGTGGAATCTCCACAATGAAAATACCGTTCTACAGCAGTTATATAATTGCTATACCGCTAATAATTTCGTAGGATACCGAAAAAACTAAATACACAAGATTTGCTTTAACGAATGTCAAAAGAAGAATTTTTATTCAGCTACAAGCGCGATTCTCTATATAAATTATTTAAAGATGTGAAAGAATAACATCATGACAGCACCTTATTAATACATCAATGAAAACATTAAACACGTAAGAAAAAAATTACATCTTTTGTAAAAAAAAAGAGGTGGAAGACAACTATGGAGCTAGAAATAAGGACCAATTATTTCAACTTATATAGTCTCTTACTTGCTCATAATTCATGGAGTACTTTTAAAACTTACAAAAAAGTTCTTGCCTACATTATCATCATCAACCATTTTTTTATCGTCCCACTGCTAGGCACAGGTCTCTTCTTATACAGAGAAGGATTGAGCTTAATCACCTTCAGAGCGCAATGCGGGCTAGGTTTCCTCAAGATGTTTTCCTTCACCTTTTAATTCAATCATTGGTGTCCAAGATATACTTAGAAACGATATAATATAACTTGAAAAGTTACATTAGAATTTGCCTGACCTGGAATCGAACCCGCATACTCAAACTTTAGAGGCTGGTGTTTTAACCACTAGGCCACCACGACGACATAATTCGACTAAATGATACGTATTTTAAATCTTCTATAAAACACAGACTATTTACATTATACATGTACTAGCCAAACACAATTAAGGGTATTCTCGATCGCTGAAATAGATGCTGGACTCATCGCTGTTCCTGCTCCACAGGGATGCATAAATTAATTAACATTCGGAAACATTGCTGGAGTTGTAGTTCATTAGAAAAAAATATCTTTGCATCGTTTTCGTTGATTAAATTTCTTAGTATTGTATAACTGCATTGCACACGTGTGAACACTGTGTATTTGCTGTAAAGCTACCATTTACTGGGTGTTTCTTTCATAAAGTTTAATATGCTTTAGCGGGTAGAGTATGTCATGCTCAGTCTTATGACTCGCTGATGGTGGCTTGAGTCTTATATCAGCAATTAATTTCCTTCAAAAAGGTTGAGCTAAATGGTATTGATCCATGTATCATGTTCGTGAACGGGCGCCGTCATTGGTCATCTCATCTGCTACGGCTTTAAAAAAAAACTGCGGGCTAGTATGTTACAACCGACAACAAGTGACCTGCGTTCCCTTGTTGTATTTACATTTTTAGTTAATTCATCGATGACCCAGTGACCCAAATACTTAAATTTAGACATCCTACACAGAGGGGTGTCATACAGTAATACATTGGGGAAATGCGGGGCATGAACAATGGCGTTGATTGCCATAACAATACTTTAACATTTATTACCTTCAATTGGTACAGGATTTTCAGATAATAATTTATTCCACATTAGGTTATACTCATAACTAACATGAACAAACGTATCAGTATCAACCTGTGCCATTCTAGCAAGTGGTGTGAGTGACCATTTATTAGGTCGTCGATAAAAATGTAAAGTACTGCTTAAGCTATTTCTTTTGGCGTACACGCCTGCTACGCTCAGCGAATAACTCGACCATATTCATCTTCATAATCTTTCTTTGCCGAAAGATGTCCACTGCTGAACATAGGTCTCTTCCAAGGATCTCCACGACGACCGGACCTGCGCCTCCTGCATCCAGCCATTTCCCACGGCCTTCCCCAGGTCGTCGGTCCACCTTGTCGGGGGTTTACCCACGCTACGTCTTCCGATGCGTGGTCGCTACTCCAGAACCCGCCGGCCTCATCGTGCATCGGTCCTATGGGCAATGTGCCCGGCGCACTGCCATTTAAGTGTTGCAATTCATCGAGCTATGTCGGTTACCCTCGTTCTTCTGCGGATCTCCTCATGCACTTTTTACATATTTTCTATTAAGACGCAGACAGAACCTATTTATAAGACATCAGCTCCTTCTTTCAAGATACGTATAACTGTATCATACATCACATCCAATTATCTCTAGTGGCTACTGTCAAAGCAGCGGGCAGTGACGAAATTCCATAGGAAAATCTATGAATCTTAAGTTTGAATATTCATCAGTTTGATTATAGTTTCCTTCACTCCAAATGACCAATTATAACAAAAGAGGGTTTTGCTCACTAACCTAGGTATGATTAAATTTAAGTTTCATTCATTAACCAAAGGAATGAAAAGGATTTAAATGAGTTTCTGTGGAGGTTCTTCCCCATAGGAACCAACGCTTTTGAACGGGAAATAGGCTTTATCTTCTTGACTGACTGATCCTTTGACAATTCAAAAAAATCTGTTATTTGAATGTATGAGTTATAAAATTCCAACATGTCTGGGACCCTAGTCTGCTAGTTTCCTATCTTTTGTTTTTCTTTCTTAGATAAATTGGTTTGTCTACCTCCAGTATGCCGAAATAGGTGATAGTTAAATAATTAGGTTTGATCGTACAACCAAGTCTATGATGGCAATTATTATATTACTGTATAATACTACAAATACATATTTCGGGGGAAAACGTCAGGAAGGCGGGGCCGAAGTTTCGGATCGTTGAGGTGTCTTCTCATCCCATGAACATCCATCGTGGGCGGTATTTTGAGAAAACTTTGAACAATAACTATAGTTTGATGTTCGATTCTTAATATTTTAACTGTACAGACAATTAGATCACTTTAATATTAAGAAATTACAATGATAATCTCAGATTAAAACAGATAAGAGCCACTGGATTTGAGTATGAGCAACACAGACTCACAGACAGTAGGTGTTACCATTCGCCCCATGGGGTTACCGCCTCTTAATAAAAATCATAATTTATCCGAATACCGATCGATCAATCGACTTAAAAAAATAGTAGAGTAATTTACGGACAATTGATACTGATACGATAAAACTGATAACAACATTCAAATCTAACCAGTCACGCACCGTTACATATATTACTCATGTTCGGTATTTGAGAATTAGTCGGGTCATTCATTAGTCATTACAGATAAGAGAGTGTTTACATCGATTCAATTATTTTCTTACTGAACCTTTTTACTCGAAAATCCAAGGAAAAGGGTTATCTCACAATAATTATCTCTGAAACCCATAATTAACACAAACGTACCTAAAACCAAAGCATTAATTTAACTTTAAAATAAATTATTATTACTTTACGGCCTCTCCGAAATTACCGGTTTGCGTGCATAAACTCGTGAAAAGAGAAAATACGCTTATATTGTTTACCAACCCAAGCTCTGGGGAATTGACCATAAAGATGTATTTCCATTGCTTCCAATAAAAATCACCATAAGCCTCATAAACATAGTTTTTTTTCCCTTCGGGTTCGCCAACTTTCCTATACCGATTGCATAAGTAGTAAGAATAATACCTAATTTCGTATTTTCTTATTCGTAGTGACAAACTTTTGTTTTTAATAGGAATGTTGTAGAATTGTTATTGCGTCTCAGTTTCTTCAAATACAAAGTTTTGTATTTTGTATCAATTGGGACCCCTGGGAATATTGTATTATTCGATTTAATATTCAACTCCAAACTGTTGCGTATTTCTTTTAGCTGGAAAACTATAAAATCATAATTAAATCCGTTTATTTAAGTTTTGCACGTCAAAATTATTAGAAGATAGTCTCCCAAAATGCCAGCCTTCTTAGCGAAAAAGTGTCGGAACAATCTCCCCAGCAGAACAGCAGCCTTTTAGTTAAAAAAAAAAAAAAAACATTCGACTGTATACAATAATACGCATGCGAGGTAAATATCATTACAGTATACAGAACATTAAATTAAATTATTTACCGTATGTCTGCTAGCCATGCTGATATAAAAAAAAAAAAATTAGTACAAATAAAAACTTATTAAGTATTTAAATAAAAGCGTCCAAGCATAAAGGGCGTGACAGCTTATATATTTATGGATTCCTGGGTTCAAAAAAATTAACTCCCCCTCGATGTTAACACGGGCGCGAGTGGACCACTTCACGCTACCGCCTCGGGTCCTTGTCATGGGGGGCGACAGACATGCCAGAGTCTGTTGTCCCTGGATCCGCCCACGCCGCGTGAATGAATCCCCTTCTCCTCTCTGTCTCCCTTTCCTCAGGATCCTTCTGCACGACGACTGTTTCGAAGAGGGAAACCACCGCGTCGCAGTACTCTCTACTGCCGACTTCTGAGATCAGAACACGGCGTGGCTCCTCCCAAACGGCACACTCTGCCAGCCTATGTCGCGCCGTAATCTTGCGTCAATCAATGCAGTAATGGCACCGGGCGTCCGGCTACATACTTACACGCCTTCACGTTTATGCGACACAGGTACTTCCCGAAGCGACGCGTGAGCATGTGTCAACCGAAACGTCAGAGAGTTGTGCCTTTTAGGCCTTGGAAGGCCTTCCATAAATTGAATCGGTTGGATGCGAGAGGCCTTAGTCCAGCAGTGGACGTCTTTCGACCGAAATGATGATGATGATTGATGTCGCAGTGAGATAGGTGACCACTAACTCTACTAGTACCACACTAAGTATTGCCGATAATTATCAATGTTTTTTCAAGAATTTATATTTATAATGACTCTTTATCAGTTACTGTAACTGTATGTGTAATGTGTATTCTAATTAGGCATACGTTTTCAATTTCAGCCTTTATAAACTACTGAACCAATCCACCATTTAAATACCTTTGTATTCCATATCAATATAATCAAACGTTTGTAATTATTTATTATGTCTCTCAATTAAGCATTGAATATTACATCAACTTTGTATTAATTAGGCAGTAAGCCGTATAAAATCGTCGATTCATTCCATAATTGGGAGTAATAGAGCGGATATAAATGAAAAGCTTATTAACTAGACGACTTAACACTAATTAACAAGTGGAATTTGAAACAAACAATTCTATATTAATGTTGAACAATGACAAAACAATTGTTATCATTATTCGTTTTGCGTACCTAAGCATTATGTTCATTATTTTAAGATATCTGTGTATAGTTTCCTGTCTCACGCTATAAATTAATTAATGTGTAATTAGCTAGCAATAGTGATGGCGCTGGAAGGATCAGAATGAATCCTTGATGGCAGAAGTGGACTGTATTAAGATTTTAGGTTTAATATTTATATTTTGAAGGTTCTAGATTGACAGCGGGTGCCCACAAAATTATCTCTCGCCAAAAGCATGCCAGTACGACAGCCTCCGTGGCGTAGCGGTAGCGGACGCGGCCGCTGCGCAAGGTGGCGCGGGTTCGATCCCCGCACAGTGCAAGTATTTGTATGCATGAATATGAATATTTGTACTGGTCTGGTCGTGCCTTGGAAAGCACGTTAAGCCGTTGGTCCCGGTTGCCCTACGAACATCTAGTGGCAGTCGTTACGGGTTGTTGGAGCCCTCAAAAGTCCTACAATTTGTGTAACTGCAATGCTTCGATGTCGCCTTCGGGTTGTGGAGGTCAGACGGCAGTCGCTTCATAGAAAATGTCGAAGTTTAGCCATATCAGCAGTTGGACTGGTAAAACGAACCCCAGACTCCAAAGCTGAAAAGGCTTCGGATGCGACTGGGATTAACGCTGGGATGATGATGATGATGAAAAGCATGCCAGTGCAACTCACCTGTGTCCCGGCGTCTCGGCAGTCCTAGGATGCATCAAAAATTAGGTTCGGGAGTCTCTCCTGACGTCCTGGGTGTGGACGTGACACTTTAAATTTCTATTCTAATGTTTTACTATCATGTTTTAATTGAGTGATAATATTTACATGAAGACAACGTTCGCATAAAAGAGATTGCTAGAAGACTCAATATAATTTTGAAAATGTATTTTATCTAATTTTATATTTAGGTAGGGCAAGGGCCTTCCTTCCTAAGCATAATCAACCGCAAATTGAAATTGGCTGCACAGTTATTGCAGTGGTCAAGCTATTGACTGTTGCGCTGTGTGTCGCGGGTTCGATTCCCGCACGAAACAAATATTTGTATGACCTACAAATAGTTGTTCCGGGTCTAGATATTTGTGTACGTGAGTTTTATATGTTTGTAATCGCATCCACGATACAGGAGAAATTCCTAGAATGAGGCAACGCTTCTTTTAAAAAAAATAATCCTACAGCTACTTAAAAGGTATCCTCTTGATACGAGGAATCCACCATGTGAGCCATGCGCAGATTGCGCAGATTGACAGATATGCCATGTCTTCGAAATTTTGATCCTGGGACATGATTTCCTCACGATGTTTTCCTTCACCATTTTGTGAGCAGTGGTGATAAAATACTTTATACAGAGAGAAGTGACTATCTCGGTTTTTGGTGGATTCGGGCATACCCGGTAGGTACTGGTCTTATTCTATGCCGTCATAGGCCTCTTGGCCACCACTAAGTAGCGGTGGCCAAGAGGCTACAAGAGCTGCCTAAAGAAGTCTTTAGGCAGCTCTTGTAGGTAGATCTTTTGTTTTGAAAACTGATTAATATATTAAACCCTTAACCACCTACCTGCCGTCTCAGAGACCGCAACGATTTTTCAAATTCAAATATTTCCGCGTGTGAGTGGCGTGAGTCAAAGCGCGTTCATGTACCTTTTCTACGCACCACTCAGTGTCGCGCTAGCCCTCGGCAAGTGTGTACGTGCGGGCGTTTGAACAGGGTGAGTAAAATAAATTCGCCAGCGGTCTCCGTGACTGCACGTAGGTGGTTGTGGGACATGGCGGTGGTTGATTGACATTTTATTATAATTATTTATTACTACTATTTTAGAGTCATAATGAGTAAAAATGACGAAATTATTGTAAGATGGCTTCAGCAAGAAGTATCGGACAAAAATGACCTTTTTGGCGAGGATTTCAGCGACGTTGAACCTGATGTAGCCGTTGTTCAAGAGCAGGCTAAAGAAAGTGGATCTGAATCTGAAATTTAGAGTGACGACGATGAAAATAGCTTACCGGCACCAACAACCTCTTCAAGGTCACAATCTATGTCCAGGTCTCCAGAAGAAAGCGACTTGTCAGAAGATGACATTCCGCTTTAGACTTTGCAGTCCAGAGGTAGGCCAAGAAAAAAGAAAATACTTCGGCAGCAATCGTTTTCGCTGGTCATCTGTGCCTAACGTTACTCGTTCAAGGACACTTCAGCATAATATTGTACAGCAAACGTCAGGTGTAAAACCAGCATCCGGTAGTATTCTCAATAATTCTACTACACCACTTGACATTTGGAGTCTCTTATTTAAAGGAAGATTTACCAAGCACTTCTGTTGCCGAAAAACTTGCAGTTCATAAAACATGCTTTACGTGTGATCCAAAAAAGAAACGCAAAACGGCTTACTTATGTTTCGTGTTTAAAGTACCTATTTGTTTGGAGTGTTCGCAAAAAATGTGTTGTTACTGCCGCGAAAAAATGTAAAAGTTGAGGGTTTGCAATTTTGTTTAATTTTTTAATTTTTGTTTAGTTTTGTTATTGAATTTTTAGTTTATTCAAATTATAAGAAATAAGAAAAAAAAACTGAAAAATTTAAGTATTTTAGAATAACGATCTCATTTTCTTAGTATACCTAGTTATTTTTGCTGCCATATTCCTTATTTCATAGATGTTATTCCATTTTTATAAAACTTTTATATTATTTCTGCTAATTTATGACGCTTAAATAAAGCAACTAAGTATAGACATGCATTTTATTTAACCGGATTTTAATATCTTATCATAGATCCCAAAATAATCGCAATAATATATTAGCGGTCTCTGTGACCGCACGTAGGTGGTTAAAGGACAGAACTAGGTGCTAGGTGGTTAAGGGTTAAGAGAAAATGATCTCCTGATTGTTCAATCGACATTTTTTGGATAGGAACTGAACCGAGATTACCTTTGTCCCATTATTTTTACGACATTTTCAAGATTGCGTATTCAATAGTAAATTTATATGTTTGTTTTCGTGGTGGTTCGATGAAAACTAATGAGCACTAGGCATACTAAAAGCTTATGTTTATTTTTATTATATACACAAATTATTATTGAAATCAATAAGTGTAATATACCACTTATAGTAAGATTTGTGTTATTGGCAAGATAAGCTTTCGAGATCGCCCATATTGCAGATTGAGTACTTTATGCGGCCTAACCAAATGTCATTTCTATGGTAATGGTAATGGTGGATGGTGGTGGTATGGTAATGGTGGTATGGTATGATAATGGTGGTAGTGTGGTGGTATGGTTATAACTTATATTAAAAAAAAAAAGTTTTTATTGTGACTCGCACAGGAAGATCGTAAAACTAAAATAAATTAAACTCTTCCTCAAGTCTCCTTATGTTTTGAGTGGAGTGGCACAATTGCTGATAAATGCGTAGGTTAGGATGGAAAACAGTGGGTAGTTAAATAATATTCAAGCAAATATTATAAGAGAAACATTGTGTATATATTTACTTATAATATTACATAATGGACATATTTAAAGTTATCAGCAATTTAAAATACATAGGATATAAGGTACATAGGACTTATTATAAGAAATATTAAGGATACTTAACTGGTAGTGTGCTCCGTCCGACGGCTCGATGAAGAATCCCCACCAAGGGTTGGACTTCCGTATTTATAGACAGTAACAATATTAGAGTATTCTCGTCGAGCCGTTATTATAATTTATACAATAGAATCTATCCTTGGAACCAACTAAACTTAAACAATCCACATTACAATTCATCTCTTAGAATTATGACTAATCATAATGACCGTGCACTGACTAGACAGTTTCACTCAAGCTATGTGGTTCGAATAATAATCCATGGTCTACATATGATCTGAGCAAAATCATGTCTGGGCTTTGTAAGAGACTGACCTCAAAGTTTCTTTTGACCTTTCTGCTCAGAATGTAAGGAACGAACCACTGATCTCAGTAAAAACATTTCCCACAATTCTTACAAAAAAAAGTGATTAGTCGTTGCCAACTTACAAACTCAAAAGTCATTCATTCAAATTAGGTTGGAATCAGCAGTTTTCGAAAGTCAAAATTACAAAATACAGTCTCCCAAAAAGCGCCCGCCCTTGACCACTTCCTAGGGCTTGAAGGATACATACTAACAAGATTTATAGTAAGTACCATGATATGAAATAAAACCTTATTTGTTTGCCAGAATATAGGGCCTTACATAATAATATGGTAAAATAATATTAATCTTACTAAAATATATTCGCTTTGTCAGTCGTCCAAATACTTCTCGTTTATGCATATTAATATCGTCCATCTTTTGTTATTATTTCCTTATTACATAACTGCGTATCATTTTAATATTTCATACAATAGGGGTACATCGATCGATCTGCGTATTGAATTTAAATTATTCATTGCTTTTTAACAAATTCTATTTTCTGCAAATTGTGTTGCATCAAGTTTTATCGCTGGCCATCACGTAGATATTATAGAAATACTTTTTGCCGTTATCATTAGGTGAGGAAGGTGTTTGTAACACCATACATTCCTGCGGGGTAATTTCTTAACACAAGTAAATTGAGATGAAAATGTATTTACAACTGTTGGTAAAACTGTGTTGGCGTGTTTTCAACTGTTGATATTATTTATTATTGCGGTCAAGCGCTAGATTATAGTTATAGCTAGCTAGCTGCGTGCTAGCTGATCCGGTGAACTGTGTTCCGCCTTAAAGGCAATATCCCATTATCATATTTTTTTTAATTAGGATAATTGTAAATAAAAAATATATAATTATTCCATGATTCATCTGCCATTTATTGTAGCACCTTGCGAAAGAAATGATGAATTTTTTCTTGTGCTTCGTAAATTATCCAGCTGTTGATCTGCTCGATGATTTCGCATTACCAGCCGAGCCGTTTCACGGGCTGCCTCCCTTTGCTCTTGTGAGTGAGAAGCACGAAGTCGAGCCATACTACGGCGGTGCTCTTCACGTGCAATTTCTTGCTCTTCTTCAGTGCTATTGTGACTGCTGGCCACATGCGTTATATCAATAGTTTAGAAATAACAAGTCATACGATGGCAACCACTTACGAATGCATTAATTTCTAATCTTATGGCCTGTCAGCCGACCGTAATTAAGAGCAAAAACAACGTCTTAGAAAGCTATTCGTTCAGATTTTATGGGCATTCCGAGCCCCTAGCCCTTAGAATAAAACATTTTAAGATTTTGGACAAATTCTGAGAAGGTCGGGGTGCTGCCTGCAGATGTTAGCAATAACTTAGAGCAATTTAAGCCGACGTATTCTGTAGAAATTACTGAAGAGGTCGGCCTCCCAAACATGTGCATTTAGGACAATAGACGGACGGCTACATAAAAAAAAATGGTAGAATGACTCCAGCATGGACCTTTTGGTAGCGTGGGGTTTTATGAATTTTAAACGGAGAGACGGTGAAAAGATAGTTGGTTTCTGGCCGCGACAAGCGACGGTTGAGGGTCGATCTTGAACTGCGATAGGGCGAGGGCTAGTGTCCAGGCTAGTTAATTTAGGAGATTTGGGAGGTAGCCTATGTCCTAGTATATCGCGAAGTAGTGAGTGAAATAATTACGTCAGACATAGTTGGGTTTAAGCCCAGATTAGATTAGTATAATATAATATAATATAGAATATTAAGTGCGTGTAAGTGTTGGCGTGATTGGGTGAGTCATTTATTATAATAATTATCCCAGGCTGATAAAGTTACTATAGTTCCTGTAATTAAGCAGACAGATACGTGTCCCTATTTATTATTATAAATGCATTTATAGTATGGACTCAGTACGGGTGATGCAGCAGAGAAGCTACTAATGATAATTTATTCCAGACTGACTCCAGATAAACCATTTATGTGATTGTATTCAATCATTGGAGCCGATTTGTCTAGTTTTATGTGCCCATATCCTGGTCCTTACCTTAGCGGGTATTTATCAGCTTCGGGTGGCTATAGGGGAAGGATCGTATGTACGGAGACCGCCCTCCGCCTAACTTGACCATGAGCCCTGATGCTCTGGACTCTAGACTCCTGACGACTACTGACTATAACAGGAGGGCAGAACCGTAATACACGCAGCTCATTCAAATCTAATTAGGCAAACCGCCTATCTAGAATCAGATTACCAGCCAAACGTTATTGATAATGTCCGCTTCCAAAAAGGTCTTGTCACAGAGCACTTGCGTGAAGACTTGACGCGCACACATTCCCAGGGAGTGGGGTAGGCTTTACAAAGTATCACTAACTGAATCAGTAGGTGTCAAAAGACACTAGGGAACGTATTTCGATAAAATCCAACCCGTCCGCTCTTGATAGGACATATTTCTGAATCGTCACTGTTTATCGAAACACGAGTACTACAAGATGCAATGCGTCTTTCGACTTGGGCAGATTAAGGGAATGTGAGGATGACGAGATTCCACCTCGGTGTGCAGCAGGAATAATCGCAATGAGTTCTGCTAGAGACTGAGTCTACGGTACGCTTGTACTAACTTGTGTAATACCTTAGAATTGGGACGGTTTGTCAAGGGTGTCAATCACATAATATATTTACAAGTCATAAACTCAGAACTTGTCTCCCTCGACAACAGGGAGCTTCGCAGTTCCCCTGTCCTAGGGTGGAAGGAGACATTTATTTAGTGTCTAGGGAGCGTGTTCTGTTAGAATCGTAATAGTATCCTCAGAGGTTCTATGCGTTAGGTCTAACAGAACACGTGCAACGAAGCATACGTTAATATAACGGTTCCCGGCTTCACTAAAGTGGGTATAATTCGTAGTAGATAAAGTAACGTGATCTAAAATTACTTATTAAGTGCAAGCGTAACGATCCCCCACCACGCCACATAATAAGGTTTATTACAGATGACGGAGACAGCCCGCGTGCAGCATTTATATAATAGTTCTTAATATATTACATTATATAATTTTGCTTTTCCTCTCGTCTTCTTAGCGTCATATCATATCTATTATTATAAATTGTATACTTGTGTGTCCTAACTGTGAATTCCCATACTAACTTCCTCTGACCCCCTCCGGTCCTTGAACTTTATAAGCGGGAACCGGGGGATTAATTCATGGGAATTCATTTCTTATATCGGTGGGAGGATAACCAAGTCTGGTGACGAATTCCTACAGTTACACGCGGGGTTGGGGCGTGTTTCCTCTCCCGCAGGGAGAGCCGCATTTAACTGTAATATTATCACAATTAGGAAAAACTAAAATTTTATCAGCCTAGGATAGTTTAGGTACAATCACACTATCATTCGTAAGGTTTCAATTTACTCTTGCATTTGCAATTACTTTCAATTTAGTTTGGCTTTGTCGCGGCATTATATTTTTATTAATGATAAATGGCACGACAATGCAATGCATTATTAGCTCATTCATTATTATTATTGAATCATAATACATGGAAGGAGTTTTATTTTGCCTACTTTGTAGAGGTGCAAGGTCTGGTGAAGCCGTACGGACTACGGGTCTGAGCTATTGTGTTGCGATGTGTGCGGGTACGATGCTCCAAATGTTGTTGTGTCGGGAGTTTGGTCGCGGAGGGTCTCCAGATCAATCTCTCCCTGGTGCAGGAACGTTGGTCGTGTTGTTGGGCTTAACATTGCATCACCTCGCTCAACTGCCGTCTTCCTTCCTTTTCAATCAGTTCTTTTCGATCCCGGCCAGGTCATGATAGAAAACGATCTTTTCCTGATTGTCCTGGGTCTTGGATGTTTATCTATATTATGTATCTATTATAAATAGAGTATCGTTGAGTTAGTATACCGTAACACAAGTCTTGAACTTACTTTGGGGCTAGCTCAAACTGTGTGATTTGACCGTATAAAAAAAAAAAAAATTAACGCGTTTTACCATCAACGATCGCACGACTGCTAACCATCAGGCGGGATTGCGGTTTAACATAAAATAAAAAAACATTGTATTATAGTTAGTGAAATAATTTAAATAAATTCCTACCTAATAAAAAGCATTTATTTTAGGTAACTCAAAAACACCCAACCAGAGTACATAGTAAATAAACTATACTAACCTAAACAACACAATAAATAAAACAAAACTTACCGGACGCACCTAGCAACATGGCTGCTACAGAAATATGTACAACACATGGCTTTTTAGTCCAGTTCCAACATAAATTATCTAGATAATAAAATAACTTGTAGTTATTATGTTCATACATGAATCGTGTCAACACCCTATTTTATCCACGCTCACAGAATCACGTTACATTATTATGATAAGGAGTCACGCGAACCAAACAGGAGTAAACATTATAATTGTAAAGTCATCGTAAAACACCCATTATTTTTATAGGCTATATATAAAGCGAAGCGTACACTTTGTAATCTTACGTTACGAACGCAAGGTTGACATTATAAAACAACAAAATTGAATCGCTGAATTTGGTTGCTTCGTTGAAACGAACCCTAGCACGTTTATTTTAGCTTAATTTTTACAAAAATATCCTACCAATTTATTCTATACGCGAATGTTTGTAACGATGTATGAGTGTATGTCTGGATGGATGTTACTCTTTCAATTGAAATGACTAGGAAGTGGCGATGTAGTAGTTTAGTCTTACACGCAAATACTACTAAAATTCGGATGAAATTCGGCACATCTACAAATAGCACGCTTTACCATCAACTATTGCATCACTGCTTTAAATCAGACGGGATTGCGGTCAAGCACTAGTTTATAATTTACAAAAAAAAAAAAAAAAACCGGCCAAGTTTATGTTGGACTCACGCACAAAGGATTCCGTACCATTGATTTATGAAATTAAAGGATTTAAGTTAGTGTAGGAAAGATTACGCGATAATAAGCGGCTTACGATTTACGAGGTATTAAAAAAAAAACTACTTAATAGATCTCGTTCAAAACAATTTTCGTTGGTATTTTTTATAGTAATGTAGATCAAATATTGTTTTTAGATTTTTCATTTTCTTAATTTAGAAGTTAGAGGGGGGGCACCAACTTTTTTCCACTTTGGAAGCGTCTGTCACGCAAACTATTCGGTTTAGAAAAAAAAAAATATTTTAGAAACCTCGATATCATTTTTGAAGACCTATCCATAGATACCCCACACGTATTTTGATGAAAAAAAAAATTTTTACTTCCAGATCTAAGTATGGGAAGTGTCGCGACTTATCGCGAAATTACCTTCGTTTAAATGTTTCCGGCGGGAGTGTCGCGACTTATCGCGAAATCACTCATAATAATGTAAGAGGAGACATTCTCGCCAGATCACTGATAATTTATAGGGGGAGACATTCTCGCGAGATCACTGACAATTTTATCCGAGGTGGGTAGTTGTACCATAACTCGGTCGTTCTATATAGTCTATGAATCTTTTACTTAAAGGACAGACGCCATGCGTTTTCGTCCAGTACAATTCCTGCCGCCATCAAGTACAGTCTTGTAAGAATATTTTAAAGTCTAGTGTGAATTGAGTGAGTTCCGGAGCGAGCGAGGCCTCCAGTTAATGAAAGCTAAGTGTCTAGGGTTTATCTAATTATTTGTTATCAATCTAATTGTATATGTATTAAGGTAGTTTGAACTAAATTGAAGTTACTGAAGTCTAGTAACGCTATTTGTATCAAAGGTTGTATGTCCTGTCGATCTGTGCAAGTTCTGAAAAAGGGGGCCGTAGAATTGCTATAGCCTTATAAGAAATCCCATACTGCAGGGTATGGGTCACATGTGCAAGAATCTGCATGGGCGGTAGAGTTGCTATCGCCTTTATGAGAAATCCCAAGCCGCAGGGCGAGGGTCACAGACAAGGGACATCCAATATAATCGTTGAGTAGCACAAAGTACTTAAGCCAGAGCGCGAGGCTCTGTAATACACAAGCCCTCATTTGGAGGTTAAGAGTAAATACGAGTAAACAATCGAACAATATAAATGTAACCCATTTTAGAAAAGTATGGTTGACCCTGCGCACTTAGTTCCAAAACAAGCAAATGATGATTGCTTAATCCCTACAGATCGAGGTCTTGAGAGGTTAACAAAGAACATGGGATAATCATAGCTGGCACACATCTCATAACAAGGCGAAGCAGATCATTACATCATCTAAGTACCGGCTGAGACAACTACAAGCTCGGTAAGTCAATGCAAGTTATCGTCAGACAAATTAAGTACTTTCGCGGAGTCGTAGTTTAGGGCCAGGATCCTTGCTAATAAGTTCTAAGCGAGGCCTGAAAGGCGACTGCCACGACAGGAAGGCCCCAATATTGTTTTTTTTTTTTTTTTGCATAAAAAGCAGTATAGCTCTGATAGTTTCGGAAAAAAAATGGCTGCGACATACGGACGGACAGACGGGCAGACAGACATGACGAATCTATAAGGGTTCCGTTTTTTTGCCATTTGGCTACGGAACCCTAAAAAGAAGCTTTTACGTGATCTATAGCGTATTCAGCCGTGCATTATCGTAGCATGGTATATACAACATGTAATGTAGTTAACGCACGCCCTCACCCACCCCAATTACAATATAATGTTACAATCATAATACATACACTGAACTTTTAATTTGACATGTACATATATGCATTGTTATTTATTAAATTAGTTATACTAATTCTTGGAGAACGAAGACCTTGACGTTCTTGGAATAAGGTTTTTTTTTCTTTATTCTGTATTGAATGATTAAATTTGTATTAATACAATTAAAACTGCGATTTTAAAAGTCTGTACAAAGAACAGGGTTCATATGACAATAATTTCCGTAGTTATAATTATTTTTGGGGATAAAAAGAATACCTATATTAAAAATGATATAAACCGATTCAGTAAACCATTCTAAACAATTTTCAGGAAGTGCGTTAATTAATTTACATATTATATAGTCTAAAAGTTCCTCAAAGTCAAAGTCAAACTACACACAAAAAAAAATTGACTTTGACTTTAAAAGTTCCTTGTACGTTAATCCAGCTAATGATGGTAAAATAAAATAAAATCTGGTCAAAACCCAGATTGTTTATGTTCTTTGTTTATGTTCTTAAAAATGATCTCGAACTGCTATTTTTTTCAGAATTAAAAATAGTCTATTATTAATTCTGGACTTCTGAGATGACGAACGCTAAATTTCGTAGCAATCGGCTCAGTAGTTTAGGTGTGAAAGCGGGGTAAACAAACTCACTTTCATATTAGTGAGGAATTTATTTATTTCTGGCATCAAGACCCATATAAACATATACAACACTATATTAACACAAAAACTGAAAAAGATATGTAACATAATATTATTTCCAGTTTAGATACCTCCATACTCAAATAAAAAAAAGTTTTAACTTTAAATGGAATGTCAAATGCCACAAATGTCAAAGGTGTTTCACGGTCTGCGAGTCACCGTCGATCTCGCTGCACTAGCCCTTAACCTCAACCTTATCCCACTGCAATAAGGTTCATTTTTGTCCAGTGTTTGTACTTACCTTTTAAAACATGTGTTTGAAAAAGCTTTTTGTCCAAAAAAGTGTAAATTGCGAATAGGTTACGCGCGCTCTGCAAATTGTTTGACAGTGGTTGTAACTGGACTATTGCATTTAATTATTGTTTTACTTTATTCACTGTGTTTACGATTCAGTTAATAATTAGCTTGCCGTAGCGATTGTTATAAATAACAGATGCTGTACGTAATACATAGATTCTACTGGGCTATTATTGATGCAGATACATGTACATGAGTAGGATATAGAAATATAGCAATATTTAGTTGTGATATAATAATATGGAATAATAAGATGTGTGGTTTAACTGTCTTGATGTTACTTGACCTATTATAAGTGTATATATATAACTTTTACAACTTATTTGACTCGATTATTATGATCTTCTTAATTTAATGTACAAATCGCTTTTAAAGACGACACGATTGACAGCCTCCGTGGTGTAGCGTTAACGAATGCGGCCGCTGCGCTAGGAGGCGCGGGTTTAATCCCCGCGCCCTGCAAATATGTATTTGTATTCATGAATATGAGTATTTGCACTGATCTGGTCGTGCCTCAAAAAGCACGTTAAGCCGTTGGTCTCGGTTGCCATACATCTAATGGCTGTCTTTACAGGTTGTTGGAGCCCTTAAAATTAACGCTGAGATGATGATGACGATTGACGCAGTAGCTGAGCGATCGACTGCTGCGCTGCGTATTGCGGGTTCGATTCCCGCACAGAACAAATATGTATTTGTATGGCCTACAATTAGTTGTTCCGGGTCTGGCTTTTTGTGTATGTGACTTTATATGTTTGTAAATGCGGGTGCATGTTCCTGTTTTGTGGGTACAATACAGGAGAAACTTCTAGTGTGGGGCAACGTTTTTATATTTTATATTATATAGCGGCCGCCAGCGACTTCGTTCGCGTGGTTTAGTTATGCTCCGCTCCTATTGGTCGCATTGTGATGTTATATAGCCTAAAGCCTTCCTGGATTAATGAGCTATCCAACGCAAAAAGAATTTTTCAAATCGGACCAGCAGTTCCCGAGATTAGCGCGAACAAACAAACATACAGAGAAACTCTTCAGCTTTATATATTAGTACAGATTTATTTATTGGGATCTCCAACAAACGATACACAAATACAATAAAAAATTACAACAATTGAGTAAGGCACTTTTACGTGTGCTCCTTTAATTATAGAAGACCACAGCATGCACATATAACTAGGTCTAAATACGATACAAATAGTAAGAATATATAAAGTCAATGTAAAGTACTTGTAACTAGTACTTGTATAAAATATGTGGAAGCTTGTAGGAGACCGAAAAGGAGTTTTTCATAAATATTTATGGAGAGAAGATAAAATAATACAATGAAAATAAAAGAATGTTTTAAAAATTACCTACCTATTGTCAACTTGTTCATATCAAAATTATAAATAAATATATACGGACAAATCACATAGATTGAGCTAGCCCCAAAGTAAGTTCGAGACTTGTGTTAAGGGAATTGTGTTGTCTTGTGTTATGGGTAATTGGTAAAAAATTATAAGAACTAAACAAACATGATTCAATCCCTCAAATATTCCTGAAAATACGAAATGGAAGAGACGTCTCATAGGTTGCAGTTCACTTTTCACAAATGACTTTTCCCCTCTGCACATTTCAACTTAGAGTTAGAACCCCTCCCACTACAATTTGTAAAACCGTTATATAATTCCGTGTAACAAATTCAGATGTTCCAAGGACTATCACAAAGGAAAACTGTAAGCGGTTAACCGAGACACCGGAACTTTAAATTCAACTCTGCTTTTACAGTAATACAGCAAGATTTGCCTTGGCAGGATATATTTAGCCAAGGTTTGTCCATTTTCGTTTTATCCAGTAAATTACACAAGAAATGCACTGTAAAAATCGATTTGGGATATCTCGGCTCCTAATTTAAGTGAAAATTGAATTTAACGTATGATACGGAGGATTTCTATGATCTGTAAACAGTTTTTGCCCCTTTATTGAGCAAATAAATTAGTAGCACAATTTAAAGGGTATTTTTTTCGGTTTTTTGCTCCTCTCTTGGAGCAAGAGTAATTTTATTTACGGTGATTGATAGTGCACTCATTAGCTTTATGGACGTTTTTGTGGATCACGTTGACAAGTAAAAAGCAGCAGTTTTTATTTTCTAGAAAGTTAATTGTATTATAGCTTCTTACTATATTGGATTACGAAATTAAGGCTATCTAAAGAAAGTTTCTTATATATATTTATATCTGATTTTAAATTTATTAATTGTAAAATGGCTGAACATACAACGTTATTTTTACTTTATATAAAACCTGAATAAAGTTTGTTCAGAATAAGCAACTGAATCGATTCTAATCATTTTTAGACCATGTTATATTTTTTCCAAAATACTTATATGTAGAAATTGGTGCAGTATGGTTACCGAGCGCATTATGACATTAGATCATAGTATTAGGCGCGTGCGCACAGCTGGACAGCAACCCCCGCCCCCCGCGCCCTTGTTCACGCGTGCGGGCGAGCGGTGCGTTGACCATATTTTATTGGGACAACCAAGTAAAATAACAAGCTGATAACTATTAAGCTATAAGGCTTTTCATGATATTTTTTTGAAATTTTTTACTTAAATTTTAATTCTTTACTTCAAAATACTGGACACGTGTTTCGAGTTTCGCATATACAAAAATAACGTTGTATAATGATAACTTCTATAACAGGGACATAACGCAATATACCCAAAATAATAAAACAAAAAATAACGTTGTATAATGATAACTTCTATAACAGGGACATAACGCAATATACCCAAAATAATAAACCAAAAAATAACGTTGTATAATAATAACTTTTATAACAGGGACATAACGCAATATACCCAAAATAATAAAACAAAAAATAACGTTGTATAATGATAACTTTTATAACAGGGACATAACGCAATATACCCAAAATAATAAAACAAAAAATAACGTTGTATAATGATTACTTCTATAACAGGGACATAACGCAATATACCCAAAATAATAAAACAAAAAATAACGTTGTATAATGATAACTTCTATAACAGGAACATAACGCAATATACCCAAAATAATAAAACAAAAAATAACGTTGTATAATGATAACTTCTATAACAGGGACATAACGCAATATACCCAAAATAATAAACCAAAAAATAACGTTGTATAATGATAACTTCTATAACAGGGACATAACGCAATATACCCAAAATAATAAACCAAAAAATAACGTTGTATAATGAAAACTTCTATAACAGGGACATAACGCAATATACCCAAAATAATAAAACAAAAAATAACGTTGTATAATGATAACTTCTATAACAGGGACATAACGCAATATACCCAAAATAATAAAACAAAAAATAACGTTGTATAATAATAACTTTATAACAGGGACATAACGCAATATACCCAAAATAATAAAACAAAAAATAACGTTGTATAATGATAACTTCTATAACAGGGACATAACGCAATATACCCAAAATAATAAAACAAAAAATAACGTTGTATAATGATAACTTCTATAACAGGGACATAACGCAATATACCCAAAATAATAAACAAAAAATAACGTTGTATAATGATAACTTCTATAACAGGAACATAACGCAATATACCCAAAATAATAAAACAAAAAATAACGTTGTATAATGATAACTTCTATAACAGGGACATAACGCAATATACCCAAAATAATAAACCAAAAAATAACGTTGTATAATGATAACTTCTATAACAGGGACATAACGCAATATACCCAAAATAATAAACCAAAAAATAACGTTGTATAATGAAAACTTCTATAACAGGGACATAACGCAATATACCCAAAATAATAAAACAAAAAATAACGTTGTATAATGATTACTTCTATAACAGGGACATAACGCAATATACCCAAAATAATAAAACAAAAAATAACGTTGTATAATGATAACTTCTATAACAGGAACATAACGCAATATACCCAAAATAATAAAACAAAAAATAACGTTGTATAATGATAACTTCTATAACAGGGACATAACGCAATATACCCAAAATAATAAAACAAAAAATAACGTTGTATAATGATTACTTCTATAACAGGGACATAACGCAATATACCCAAAATAATAAAACAAAAAATAACGTTGTATAATGATAACTTCTATAACAGGAACATAACGCAATATACCCAAAATAATAAAACAAAAAATAACGTTGTATAATGATAACTTCTATAACAGGGACATAACGCAATATACCCAAAATAATAAAACAAAAAATAACGTTGTATAATGATTACTTCTATAACAGGGACATAACGCAATATACCCAAAATAATAAAACAAAAAATAACGTTGTATAATGATAACTTCTATAACAGGAACATAACGCAATATACCCAAAATAATAAAACAAAAATAATATAATATTAACTTCTATAACAGGGGACATAACGCAATATACCAAAATAATAAACCAAAAATAACGTTATTATAATGATAACTTCTATAACAGGGACATAACATAATATACCCAAAATAATAAACCAAAAATAACGTTGTATAATAGAAAACTTCTATAACAGGGACATAACGCAATATACCCAAAATAATAAAACAAAAATAACGTTGTATAATATTGCGCTATAACAGGGACATAACATAATATACCCAAAATAATAAAACAAAAATAACGTTGTATAATGATAACTTCTATAACAGAACAACATAATATACTTAAAATAATAAAACAAAAAATAACGTTTGTATAATGATAGCTTCTATAACAGGGACATAACGCAATATACCCAAAATAATAAACCAAAAATAACGTTGTATAATGAAAACTTCTATAACAGGGACATAACGCAATATACCCAAAATAATAAAACAAAAAATAACGTTGTATAATGATAACTTCTATAACAGGGACATAACGCAATATACCCAAAATATTAAACCGAAAAATAACGTTGTATAATAATAACTTTTATAACAGGGACATAACGCAATATACCCAAAATAATAAAACAAAAAATAACGTTGCATAATGATACCTTCTATAACAGGGACATAACGCAATATACCCAAAATAATAAACCAAAAAATAACGTTGTATAATAATAACTTTTATAACAGGGACATAACGCAATATACCCAAAATAATAAAACAAAAAATAACGTTGTATAATGATAACTTTTATAAGAGGGACATAACGCAATATACCCAAAATAATAAAACAAAAAATAACGTTGTATAATGATAACTTCTATAACAGGGACATAACGCAATATACCCAAAATAATAAACCAAAAAATAACGTTGTATAATAATAACTTTTATAACAGGGACATAACGCAATATACCCAAAATAATAAAACAAAAAATAACGTTGTATAATGATAACTTCTATAACAGGGACATAACGCAATATACCCAAAATAATAAAACAAAAAATAACGTTGTATAATGATTACTTCTATAACAGGGACATAACGCAATATACCCAAAATAATAAAACAAAAAATAACGTTGTATAATGATAACTTCTATAACAGGAACAAAACGCAATATACCCAAAATAATAAAACAAAAAATAACGTTGTATAATGATAACTTCTATAACAGGGACACATAACACCAATATACCCAAATAATAAACCAAAAAATAACGTTGTATAATGATACTTCTATAACAGGGACATAACGCAATATACCCAAAATAATAAACCAAAAAATAACGTTGTATAATGAAAACGCTTCTATAACAGGGACATAACAATATACCCAAAATGAAACAAAAAATAACGTTGTATAATGATTACTTCTATAACAGGGACATAACGCAATATACCAAAATAATAAAACAAAAAATAACGTTGTATAATGATAACTTCTATAACAGGAACATAACGCAATATACCAAAAATAATAAAACAAAAATAACGTTGTATAATGATAACTTCTATAACAGGGACCTTATAACATAATATGCAAATAATAAACAAAAATAACGTTGTATAATGATAACTTCTATAACAGGGACATAACGCAATATACCCAAAATAATAAAACAAAAAATAACGTTGTATAATGATAACTTCTATAACAGGGACATAACGCAATATACCCAAAATATTAAACCGAAAAATAACGTTGTATAATAATAACTTTTATAACAGGGACATAACGCAATATACCCAAAATAATAAAACAAAAAATAACGTTGCATAATGATAACTTCTATAACAGGGACATAACGCAATATACCCAAAATAATAAACCAAAAAATAACGTTGTATAATAATAACTTTTATAACAGGGACATAACGCAATATACCCAAAATAATAAAACAAAAAATAACGTTGTATAATGATAACTTTTATAAGAGGGACATAACGCAATATACCCAAAATAATAAAACAAAAAATAACGTTGTATAATGATAACTTCTATAACAGGAACATAACGCAATATACCCAAAATAATAAAACAAAAAATAACGTTGTATAATGAAAACTTCTATAACAGGGACATAACGCAATATACCCAAAATAATAAACCAAAAAATAACGTTGTATAATAATAACTTTTATAACAGGAACATAACGCAATATACCCAAAATAATAAAACAAAAAATAACGTTGTATAATGATAACTTCTATAACAGGGATATAACGCAATATACCCAAAATAATAAAACAAAAAATAACGTTGTATAATGATAACTTCTATAACAGGGACATAACGCAATATACCCAAAATAATAAAACAAAAAATAACGTTGCATAATGATACCTTCTATAACAGGGACATAACGCAATATACCCAAAATAATAAACCAAAAAATAACGTTGTATAATAATAACTTTTATAACAGGGACATAACGCAATATACCCAAAATAATAAACCAAAAAATAACGTTGTATAATAATAACTTTTATAACAGGAACATAACGCAATATACCCAAAATAATAAAACAAAAAATAACGTTGTATAATGATAACTTCTATAACAGGGATATAACGCAATATACCCAAAATAATAAAACAAAAAATAACGTTGTATAATGATAACTTCTATAACAGGGACATAACGCAATATACCCAAAATAATAAAACAAAAAATAACGTTGCATAATGATACCTTCTATAACAGGGACATAACGCAATATACCCAAAATAATAAACCAAAAAATAACGTTGTATAATAATAACTTTTATAACAGGGACATAACGCAATATACCCAAAATAATAAAACAAAAAATAACGTTGTATAATGATAACTTTTATAAGAGGGACATAACGCAATATACCCAAAATAATAAAACAAAAAATAACGTTGTATAATGATAACTTCTATAACAGGGACATAACGCAATATACCCAAAATAATAAAACAAAAAATAACGTTGTATAATGATAACTTCTATAACAGGGACATAACGCAATATACCCAAAATAATAAACCAAAAAATAACGTTGTATAATAATAACTTTTATAACAGGGACATAACGCAATATACCCAAAATAATAAAACAAAAATAACGTTCCATAATGATGCACCTTCTATAACGGGCATAACGCAATATACCCAAAATAATAAACCAAAAATAACGTTGTATAATAACTTTTATAACAGGGACATAACGCAATATACCCAAAATAATAAAACAAAAATAACGTTGTATAATGATAACTTTTATAAGAGGGACATAACGCAATATACCCAAAATAATAAAACAAAAAATAACGTTGTATAATGATAACTTCTATAACAGGGACATAACGCAATATACCCAAAATAATAAAACAAAAAATAACGTTGTATAATAATAACTTTTATAACAGGGACATAACGCAATATACCCAAAATAATAAAACAAAAAATAACGTTGTATAATGATAACTTCTATAACAGGGACATAACGCAATATACCCAAAATAATAAAACAAAAAATAACGTTGTATAATGATTACTTCTATAACAGGGACATAACGCAATATACCCAAAATAATAAAACAAAAAATAACGTTGTATAATGATAACTTCTATAACAGGAACATAACGCAATATACCCAAAATAATAAAACAAAAAATAACGTTGTATAATGATAACTTCTATAACAGGGACATAACGCAATATACCCAAAATAATAAACCAAAAAATAACGTTGTATAATGATAACTTCTATAACAGGGACATAACGCAATATACCCAAAATAATAAACCAAAAAATAACGTTGTATAATGAAAACTTCTATAACAGGGACATAACGCAATATACCCAAAATAATAAAACAAAAAATAACGTTGTATAATGATTACTTCTATAACAGGGACATAACGCAATATACCCAAAATAATAAAACAAAAAATAACGTTGTATAATGATAACTTCTATAACAGGAACATAACGCAATATACCCAAAATAATAAAACAAAAAATAACGTTGTATAATGATAACTTCTATAACAGGGACATAACGCAATATACCCAAAATAATAAACCAAAAAATAACGTTGTATAATGATAACTTCTATAACAGGGACATAACGCAATATACCCAAAATAATAAAACAAAAAATAACGTTGTATAATGATAACTTCTATAACAGGGACATAACGCAATATACCCAAAATATTAAACCGAAAAATAACGTTGTATAATAATAACTTTTATAACAGGGACATAACGCAATATACCCAAAATAATAAAACAAAAAATAACGTTGCATAATGATACCTTCTATAACAGGGACATAACGCAATATACCCAAAATAATAAACCAAAAAATAACGTTGTATAATAATAACTTTTATAACAGGGACATAACGCAATATACCCAAAATAATAAAACAAAAAATAACGTTGTATAATGATAACTTTTATAAGAGGGACATAACGCAATATACCCAAAATAATAAAACAAAAAATAACGTTGTATAATGATAACTTCTATAACAGGGACATAACGCAATATACCCAAAATAATAAAACAAAAAATAACGTTGTATAATGAAAACTTCTATAACAGGGACATAACGCAATATACCCAAAATAATAAACCAAAAAATAACGTTGTATAATAATAACTTTTATAACAGGAACATAACGCAATATACCCAAAATAATAAAACAAAAAATAACGTTGTATAATGATAACTTCTATAACAGGGATATAACGCAATATACCCAAAATAATAAAACAAAAAATAACGTTGTATAATGATAACTTCTATAACAGGGACATAACGCAATATACCCAAAATAATAAAACAAAAAATAACGTTGCATAATGATACCTTCTATAACAGGGACATAACGCAATATACCCAAAATAATAAACCAAAAAATAACGTTGTATAATAATAACTTTTATAACAGGGACATAACGCAATATACCCAAAATAATAAACCAAAAAATAACGTTGTATAATAATAACTTTTATAACAGGAACATAACGCAATATACCCAAAATAATAAAACAAAAAATAACGTTGTATAATGATAACTTCTATAACAGGGATATAACGCAATATACCCAAAATAATAAAACAAAAAATAACGTTGTATAATGATAACTTCTATAACAGGGACATAACGCAATATACCCAAAATAATAAAACAAAAAATAACGTTGCATAATGATACCTTCTATAACAGGGACATAACGCAATATACCCAAAATAATAAACCAAAAAATAACGTTGTATAATAATAACTTTTATAACAGGGACATAACGCAATATACCCAAAATAATAAAACAAAAAATAACGTTGTATAATGATAACTTTTATAAGAGGGACATAACGCAATATACCCAAAATAATAAAACAAAAAATAACGTTGTATAATGATAACTTCTATAACAGGGACATAACGCAATATACCCAAAATAATAAACCAAAAAATAACGTTGTATAATAATAACTTTTATAACAGGAACATAACGCAATATACCCAAAATAATAAAACAAAAAATAACGTTGTATAATGATAACTTCTATAACAGGGATATAACGCAATATACCCAAAATAATAAAACAAAAAATAACGTTGTATAATGATAACTTCTATAACAGGGACATAACGCAATATACCCAAAATAATAAAACAAAAAATAACGTTGTATAATGATAACTTCTATAACAGGGACATAACGCAATATACCCAAAATAATAAAACAAAAAATAACGTTGTATAATAATAACTTTTATAACAGGGACATAACGCAATATACCCAAAATAATAAAACAAAAAATAACATTGTATATACGGGCCTTTGTAAGCTGTGTTCGCCTCGCGTCTCTCTGCTTGCACGTGGTTGATCACCGTTCTAAGCTAACCTAATTAGTCAGGGTGCCCTGGCTTAGTTACTGCGACTAATTTGGTTCGCACGTGATTGGTTAACAGTTGCAAGGTAAACTATAATTTATAACATGTCATCACTCAGGTTGTGACGTACACAACAGTAGGTATCCACAACGAATGCTTGTTGTTGTCCATTTTTTCCACAGCGTGGACAACAGACGCCCATTGGTGTAAAAACATTCAAAAAAGTTCACAATAGATGCCAGTTGAACATAAATTCTTATTTTTCTCAGCCTATAGAGGTCCACTGTTGGACACAGGCCTCCCCTAGGCTTTCATCCCATTGGGAGCATTTCTATAATCCCCACGCTTGGCAGACGGGTTGAGGTTCGCAGTAATTTGTTATACCACAGGAGAAGCGCTGCTTCCCGCTTCTCAGGTGAGAGTTCCCTTAGTCGCCTCTTACGACACCCACGGGAGGATATGGGATGGTACTATTCTATGCTGAGTACTACAGTTGATCATATACAGTTCAACTAGTTTGTTGTTATCTTAGCTACTACACCGGACTACGACACGATTAAGGACATACGCTTAAGCCGAACGGTAGAATGTTAGCGACGCGTTTTATATAATTAGTGAAGGCTTCATCATGTCACGTCCATCATCTAACGGTGGACTACTCGAACGAGTGTTTAGTAAAAGGCATCTCACGAATTTACTGAGCCCGTGCGTGTAGCTTAGAACCAGTCCACAGTTGTGTAAAACTGTGTATAAATCCCAACTACTTTGTAATTCTTAAATTATCTAGTTCGATTGTAGCAGTTAATTATGCATAGAATAGAACTTTTACACACAACCTTTTTTTTGGGAAATCATCCTAAGACCTTTGCCGCTCTGAGCGGAGCAGAAGGCCGTGTCAGTCTTTTACCGACTAAACCCCACCCACATTGCTTTACTTGCCTGTGCGCTAGGGCCACGGCTTGTTTTTTAACCAACCCGCAACCCTGACTCAGGAGGCATCGGTCTACGTGGACACCATCAGGATGTGCTGACATCTCTTTGAGGTGCGCGTGAAAGACAACATGCCGTCTTCATGCCGTGCACTCTCGCTCCGGACCATGGCCTGGACCAGGGCCGGACGCGAGAGATCGTCGCCGATCGCCGCCACTTTACAGCCAACCTTTGGCTTTAATACTAAGGGGAAGAAGAGAGAAATAATGTAACTATAAATAACTATCTACCAACTGCTTGCCTGTAGGACTAACCTAAAGCAACATGAATATTGTTCTCAACTATTCTTTTTCGAATGCAAATACTCAGATGTGAATTGTTGTTTTTCGAATGTATATGGTCATATGTGCATACTTGTAATTAAGTCAGTATTAGTGTCCATTAGTTTTCCTAAAGTAGTAAAATATTTTTTTTTTTTTGTTAATCCTATCTTTAAAAATTAGGTCAATACCATGTGTAAGACAAATCCTACATTAATGGCCTATTTACTAACACTGCGTAACAAATGTAGACAAAAATTAGTTAACCCTATAGAGAACAATCATACTACGGCAAAGCTACTTTTCAAAATTTAACGCGCTAATTGAAATACACAATTTGTTATAAGTTTGGGAAATAAAACTAACTTTTCACACTGGTCACGTCTGAATATTCGTCGGTCAGTTTGAAGTTGTTTTAATATTGCTGTCCGTTTGTTTGGATAGTTTCGTGTTGGATATTTTTATTAAAGCCGTGGTGGGGTTGGTAGTGGTGATTGTAACTGGGTCAGAGTGGGACACATTTGCAATGTATTTAGTATTGAGGAGACCTATAATTTTTCGGTTCTATTAACATAATTGAAAATGACCATGAATGTTTTTATTTTCGTGATGACTGTTAGCGACGCGCTCAATACCGTAATATTATTTTATAATGTTAACTAAGAACTAAGTGGCATCACTACTTTAGTACGGAGGGATGGGACACGGTGACATGCTAGTCACACTCGGCGAGCCCCCCTCCAGTCTGCCAATAATCGCTAACCAACGCGCACGTCCGCATATCAATCACAAAAATCGGCCATCTTGTATTTTTATAAAAGTTACAATAAAAGTGATTTTCACAGAAAGTGTTTTCCGTTGCACACCCCAGCCCCTGCAGTATCAATCATCAATAAAGTGGTCTTCGAGCCAGATCAACAATGATCCGAACCCAAAGCGTCAAAACACGACGAGCAAAGATGCTGCAGGAACAACGTGTGCAACAGAACAAAGAAACGGAAAATACCCAAGCGGAGTCAAGCGAGCACGTTATAATACCACAACATTTATTTTCTGATGTGCCGGAAAGCAGTATAAAATCAGAAACGCTGCCTCGCGTCGTAAAAACGCCAGTACAATCTATGGCGTCGTCACGTAAATCCACGCGGGAAAGCAAGAAAAAAATGTTGCAGCTGGAAGCCGCCAGACAAAAAGCCGCTATCCAAATGGCTCTGATTGATCGAAACCTGGACGCACAACTGGCAATACTCGACGATGAGGAGGACAACTTGGAATACAGTTCACAAATTGGGAAGGAACTTCCTCATCGTGACTTGGAAGATTGGGTGGCTCATCAGAGCAACCATAAAGAACCCCTATTGGAGCAACAAGCCCCCGAAAAAGTATTAGAAACGGGCGAGTTGCAGGAGCCAGCACAGTCGCCACGAACCGAGCACGTGACCGGCCGGCCGCGCATCGCCGCGGCCCCGTCGCCGCCACCGCCCGACTCCATGACTGTGTTGAACGACGCGGTTCATTTTTTGGCTAGCGCTTTGAGGGACCTCTCAAACAATTGTGCTAACAACGTGCCTCAAGCCAGTTTGCTGAGCCGCATGAGCACATCAAGAGATTTACCTGAATTCTCAGGTGACCAGTTGGATTGGCTTCAATTCAAACAAGCCTACGACGAGTCGACAGCATTGTGTAAATTCACGCCAAAAGAAAACCTATGGAGACTTCGAAAATGCCTACGAGGGCAAGCGAAAGATGCAGTCGCCGCATTGTTCATAAGCGCCACGTCGCCTGAAAAGGTAATATCGACATTGGAGCTACGGTTTGGTAATCCCGACTGCATAATTGCCAGAATACTCCAAGACATAAAGAAGCTTCAGTCCCTACAGCCGGAATATCATAAAGAAATCGTCGGATTTTCTGTGAAAGTTCAAAATGTAGTGGAAGCAGTACGAGCAGTGGGTCGCGAGGAGTACCTACACGGTGTCAATATCGTCTCGATGATTTTGTCCAAGCTCCCCGCAGTGCTCATCTCCAAGTGGTCTGACTACAGCTTTAAATTGATCACCGAGAAAAAGAAACCAAGGTTAGTGATTTTATCCGATTTTTTATATGAAGAAGCTGTAAAGATTTCCACCACTGCAAGTATTTTTACTAATTTCCGAAATGACCAGCATCCTAAAAGCAAGACAAGTACATGCACACGCTCACAGACCGTGCTAGTTCAAGACGAAGAACGCAACGCTAATTGTTTGTTTTGCCGGGCATCGGTACGTCATAATCTCAGCGACTGCAAACAATTTAAGAAAGCACTGCGTAAAGTACGGTGGCAACATGTGAAAAAACACGGCTTGTGCTACAAGTGTTTAATATCGAAACACGATAGAACAAAGTGTTCAGCCCCTGTGTGCGACAAAGATGGCTGTAAGGAAGAACATCATCGTCTCCTGCATTATTCTACAAGTAAACATCGTGTGACCACTAGCGCCGACAACAACACGGCGCCGACCGCGAGTACTACGTCGCTAGCCCGCGAGCAGCGAGCCCAGTCGGACACGCCATCGGAAACTATAACGTACATTAACGCGAGTGGCAAATATGACAGTAAAGTGCTATTAAAAGTGTTACCTATTCGTGTACATGGACCTAAAGGTATAGTAAACGCGACCGCGCTACTTGATGACGGATCGAGTGTGTCGCTGATCAGCGCAGGCCTAGCCGAGCGCATAGGGCTTCGCGGCCGGCGCGAGACACTCTCAGTGCGCGGAGCGTGGACTGATGACGCGATGGTATGTGAATCTACGGTTGTGTGTATGGACATTAGTGGTTATGATGATAGGTTATATAATAATATTAGAATGCGCTGTGTTAAGGAATTAAGTTTGCCCGTTCAAAAGTTATCTTTAATAGATTGCAATAAGTATTCCCACATAAAGAAAATCAAAGATTATTTGTGTATCTCAGACTCAAAACCTGATATATTAATTGGTCAAGATAATTATAACTTAATTGTACCTTTGGAAATAAAGTTAGGAAATGTAAATGAGCCGTCCGCTACACTTACCCCCCTAGGTTGGTGTGTACATGGTAGGGTGCGCGTGTCGCGGGGCGGCGCCGCCGGCACTCACTCCGCCTGCGCTGAGGCCGCGCTGACCATCGCGGAGACCGAAGTGGTAAGTGACATTTCATCACAAGATAATCTACTTCGGGATATCCATGATGAGGTTCGACGTTGGTTCGCACTGGATACCATGGGTGTGTCAGGTAAGCCACGTCAGAATGTTGACGATTCGCGCGCCATCGATCAGCTGGAGAGATCAGCGGTGCTCGTTGACGGACGTTGGTATGTTAGCTTACCTTGGAAAGAGCCACGACGCACGATGCCAGATTCGTACCTCAACGCACTACGAAGGTTGAAAAGTATCGAAAGGAAAATGGGAAAGGATGTAGGTTTCGCTAACAGGTATGAGGAACGCGTTCGTCATTTGTTAGATAATGACTATGCGCGGGAGCTGGTGAAAAATGACGTCACACCGAATACATGGTACTTACCTCATTTCGGTGTCGACAATCCAAACAAATCTAAACTTCGGTTGGTCTTCGACGCTGCAGGTAAGGTAGATGGTTTCTGCCTTAATGACTATTTGCTCACAGGACCTGACCTTTTGTCACCACTTCTTGGTATAATGCTGCGCTTTAGGGAAAATAAAATTGCAGTAACAGGTGACATAAAGGACATGTTCCTGAGGGTTAAAATTCACGCCGAGGATCAGCACGCGCTAAGATTTCTGTGGAGGAGTAACCCTACAGGGGACGCAACGCCCAAAACGTATGTAATGTCATCTCTAATTTTTGGAGCTAATTGTTCACCATTTGTAGCTCAATTCATAAAGAACAAAAATGCACGCCGCTATGAGTCATCCTTACCGGCCGCAGTGAATGCCATTTACCACTCTCATTACATGGACGATTACATAGACAGTTTGCCAGATGAAAATACTGCTATTGACATGGTGAGAAATATCAGTGACATCCACGGAGCCGGCGGGTTTGAAATCCGAAACTGGACAAGCAACAGCGTCGCAGTTTTAAACAGCATACCAAAAGAGACCTTAGGTTCTACTGCTGTAAAGTTCAAAGTCGGTCAGCAATACGGAGCTGAGCGAACACTGGGACTTATTTGGTTTCCTGGAGATGATGTACTCGGGTTTGACGTGACGCTAAAGCGTATCCCAAAAGACATCATACAGGGTAATGAACGTCCCACAAAAAGAATTATGCTAAGGGTTATTATGTCTATTTTTGATGTTTTAGGATTTCTCGCCCCATTCACTATTCAGGGGAAAATCCTGCTTCAGGATACCTGGTGCCTGAATGTTGGTTGGGACGATAATGTTCCTGATAGCATCTACGAAAGGTGGGTGAAATGGGTTGACCTAATTACCGTTGTCAGTACATTTCGCATCTCAAGGTGGCACACGATGTCCGCATGCGCGCTGACTGCGACGGCAACATGCGCGAGCAAGACGGAAGTCCCCACTCCCGCGATGCTGCCGCCGCGCGCGCCGGCGCGACTCACTGTGCTACGCAGACTATTGCTACGGGCTACGAAAGCGTAGCGGCCGATAGCAGTGCTACGAGTTCGCCTACTGTAAGCATGCCTGGTTATAATAACTTACATCTTCACATATTTAGTGACGCGTCCACTAAGGCGCTGTGTGCGGTAGCATATTGGCGCTGGGAAGTGCAAGGTGATGTACATGTTTCCTTTATTGCAAGTAAAAGCAGAGTGGTACCTGTGAAACCTATGACAGTACCAAGATGCGAGCTGCAAGCGGCACTGTTAGCGGCAAGGCTGGCTGATACTATTGGAAAGGAACATAGAATGTCTCCAGTACGTCGATTCTTTTGGTGCGATTCCACTACGGTTCTTCATTGGATTCGTAACAATAAGCGTACCTATAAAACGTTCGAAGCGAACCGTCTTGGGGAGATAGACGAATTGACACGTATCGACGAATGGAGATATGTTCCTACAAAGCTCAATGTAGCTGACTTAGCTACACGAGAAATTTTCAATCCTGCTTTGTATTCTGAATGGCTGAATGGTCCAGCGTTCCTGCGCTTGGATGACACGTCATGGCCTAAAGACGTCATCCATCCTGAAACAAATTCGGTATGCGAAGAGGTGACAGCTGTTGTTCAGCAACACTCCGTTTGTTCACCGGTTCCTGATCCGGTTCGGTTTTCTTCTTGGCTGCGCCTTCTACGGGCGTCAGCCGCTGTTTTCAAATTTATTGACAGGTTGAAAGGTCTTCCTAGCAGTGGCTATAGTGTGCAGATGATGGAGCGAGCGGAGCGGCAGCTATTGAAACACGCACAAAGGGAATCGTTTGCTGAGGAGTTAGCTGCGATTAGCAACGGTAAGGCTTTATCTAAAAATAGTCGGTTACTTACTCTGTCACCGTATTTAGACGAACATGGTTTACTTCGTGTTGGCGGTCGGATCGACGCTGCTGCAGATATCGACATGGAAGTAAGGAGGCCTGTCATACTAGATGGTAGGCACCCTGTGTCTCGGCTGATTGTTCGTCATTACCACGTGAAGGCAGCTCATGGAAATCAGGAAACGGTAGTTAACCTGCTGAGGGAAAAATATTGGTTAGTGAGACTTAGACCTACCGTGAAGACTGTAGTGTCGCAGTGTATGTTGTGCCGCATCAAGAAGTGCAGACCGCTAGTTCCTCGTATGGGTGACTTACCTCAGTCTCGTGTGGCACATCATCAGCGACCCTTCTCTCACTGTGGGCTAGACTTGTTTGGACCGATGGAGGTAACGGTCGGCAGACGCAGGGAAAAAAGGTACGGAGTTCTTTTTACTTGCCTAACGTTACGCGCTATTCACATCGAAACTGTCGCTTCTCTTACAACAGACTCGTTAATCATGGCATTGCGTCGGATGGCGGCGAGACGTGGCTGGCCACGGCACCTGTACTCCGACAACGGCACAAACCTAAGAGGAGCTGAAAAGGAAATTCAACAGTCCATGCTGAACTTGGACCGAGAAGCTCTAAATGACGTAGGTGTGAATAACGGTATGGACTGGACGTTCATCCCTCCCGCTAGTCCCCATTGGGGTGGGGCATGGGAGCGACTGATTCGTAGCGTCAAATCGTCGCTCAAAGTTGTTTTGCTGGAGCGGGCACCGAGGGACGAAGTGTTGTCTACACTTTTAGCCGAAGTTGAAAACATGGTGAACAGTCGTCCTTTGGTGCACGTTTCAGTAGACCCGGGAGGCGTAGAATCACTCACTCCCAACCATTTTTTGCTCGGTACGTCATCAAATTCACCTGTCATCGGAGCATTTGACGATTCCGACCTGTACTTGCGCAGGCATTGGCGGATAAGTCAACGGTTGGCCGACATGTTTTGGCACAGGTGGGTAAAGGAAGTTTTACCTGAGTTACTACCTAGGCGCAAGTGGCAGTCAGAACAACCACCGATTCGAGTAGGCGATCTCGTGTTGGTTGTAGACCCGAACTCTCCACGCAACTCTTGGCCAAAGGGACTTATCACTGAGGTGTTCCCAGGTAAGGACGGTCGGATCAGACTGGTGGAGTTAAAGGTGGGCGACAGGACGTGGCGCCGCTCCGTGGCACGCGTCGCTCCTATCACTCTGGTAGATGAGTGCTGTGACAGCACTGGGGTGGGGAATTGTTAGCGACGCGCTCAATACCGTAATATTATTTTATAATGTTAACTAAGAACTAAGTGGCATCACTACTTTAGTACGGAGGGATGGGACACGGTGACATGCTAGTCACACTCGGCGAGCCCCCCTCCAGTCTGCCAATGATCGCTAACCAACGCGCACGTCCGCATATCAATCACAAAAGATCGGCCATCTTGTATTTTACAAAGTTCAATAAAAGTGATTCACAAACAAGTGTTTTCTGTTGCACACCCCAGCCCCTGCAGTATCAATCATCAATAATGACAATTAATTGGGGGCTGAAAGATTAGCAATATTTTTTTGCGATAAAGAAGACTCTTCAAAACACCTACAGCAAGTGAAATATTTCAGTGATTATTTGTTAGAATTACACTATCACAGTACAATTGGGATGTTACCTGGGCAAAAAAAAAAATTGATTCTATTTAGTCCGTCATTCAGATTATAGGAAAATATTGGGTAGGTACGTATATTTTGTTTTATCAAATCAATAAAAATTACAAAAATAAAAGGCATCAAAGTTCAGGAGTGATGGCTGGTGACGTCACTGATCGCTAAAAAGTGTAGCGTGCAGTGACGTCACACGAGTTTTTAACGCACTGTGTCGTCTTCATTTTTTGTTTATATGAAGAAAGAAAAAATACGTGTCTAGTAATTTTTGGAAATCTAACTGACGGACTAATTAGTTTTTGTTTAGTCAACTACCCTAGTACAAACTAAAATAGAAACCTTTTCATTTCTTGCAGAACACACAATAATTAATTATCATTAATAAGGCAGTCGTTACGGGTTGTTGGAGCCCTTAAAAGTCTAACAATTGGTCTACCTGCAATGCTTAGATATCGCCTTCGGGTTGTGGAGGTCAGACGGCAGTCGTTTCACGGAAAATATCGAAGTTTAGCCAAATTCAGCAGTGAGATTGGTAAAGCGGACCCCAGACTCCAACGCTGAAAAAGCTGCGGATGCGACTGGGATTAACGCTGAGATGATGATAATGATGACACAATAATTAATTAACAGCTCCGTTTTCAACATTGCTAAATTGAAGAGTATAACATGACGTAACATGATAACTATTGGTGATTGGTATTTCATTTAGTCGGTTAACTAAGTCACGGGGTTTTATATTTACCTTTAGTTTACTACCTAAAGCGATGAAGTCATTCTAATACTGCTTAAATATACTCCTAATATGATGTGAATCAAAAAAAAAATATGGCCTCATTATAAATAGAAACAGAACTGGACCCAACGATTATCCCATTAACAAATTACGTGTTCAGCATTTTAATTAAAACATTTTAATTAATAAAATTTTCTCTTAAGCTTATTCAGAAGCAACCCGTTAAGTGAGAGCTTATTTTGGTGTGAAAAAGTTCCGTACCCTATTTTTATAATGTAAAATAAATTGTGATTTACCCAATCTGTGTCAAATTTTGTGTGAAGCAATATGGAATGTTTAATTTTGTTTAAATATTTACAGTTTATTTTTGCAATCTATTTAAACTTGAAATAAAAGCGACCCTAATCTCTAGACGAAGCTACTTCTTCTCGTCGTCCAAGATACCACAGTGTCTCAAAACTAAAGTCTTTGACCAGTCTGTGTTGATGTCATACGAAACTGAAAAGTGGTCGCTCTCAATGGGCCTCATACGAAGGCTCAAAGTCACACAAAGGGCGATGGAAAGAGCTATGCTCGAAGTTTCTCTACGCGATTGAATCAGAAATGAGGAGATCCGCAGAAGAACCAAAGTCACCGACATAGCTCTTCGAGTTTCTAAAATAACTGGCAGTGGCCGGGGCACAATGCTAGTAGAACCGATGGCCGATGGGGCAGTAAGGTTTTGGAGTAGCGGCCACGTACCGGAAGACGCAGCGTAGAGAGGCCCTCAACAAGGTAGACCGCGATGACCTGGTGAAGGTCTCGGGAAGCCGATGGATGCAGGCAGCACCAGACCGGTCATCATGGAAAGCCTTTGGCTTTATCCGGCAGTTGACCTTTATACGCTTAGAAGAAGAAGAAGAATCTCTAGAACTACACATCTAGTAAAACTTCATATTTTTATTCAATTTGACATAGCAATTCCTGAGTAAAGCTATAGATTTTATTTAGCATAATGGTATGACTCTCAGACATCGAGACAAGAGAAATCAACACTACCCGCCTCTCTTCGGCAGTCGAGTAAAAGTAAGAAAGAATGCTCAGTGATAAGGAATAAATAATACTTCGGCTAGATGATGCGATGCAATGTGGTGTCTACCTGTGTGTGAGAACCGCAAAGAACATTAGTACAATTTTTGAGCTGAAAACTAAATATTTTTCAGTTAGTTAAAGCCTAATTTATTAATATCAAACTATTATTTAGTTTCCGACGAATAAACAACGTTTGCTCGTTTAACCGGATGCAGCTGAATACCTGATCCAGCAGTATCCGGTTGCACTGGAAGGTGACCCTAGCATATTTGGGAAAAGCCTACGTTAATGATGTCAGTTAAAGGTTAGTAATGTTGTTTGCTTGATTTCATTTGATTTTAGTCTAAAGTATGTATAGTGAAACGTATAGATTCTTTTTTAATGGGAAACCATCTAATGATCTAGCGTGTTCCTTCAGTTGCCTATGCGCCCACATGGGGCCTCAGATTCTCGTTCGAACAACCAACAGTCAGTGTACAGATCAAGCGACCTATTTTCAGGGCGTACTACAGTTTTTTTTTATAGTGCTTGACTGCAATCCCGTCTGATTAAATGAACAGACAGCTGTGCTGCTGGGGGGTTTGTTCCGCCACTTTTTCTTACCAGCGAAAGTACTAGGAAGTGTCGATTGGTGGGCGTTTTGGGGGACTGTCTTATGTAATATTGACGTTCAAAAGTGCTGATTCTTAGCCTAATTTGAATAAATGACTTTTGATTTTGATTACCATCAGATGGGATTGCAGTGAAGCACTGCTTACCAGCAATGGTGCAATTGTTAATAGTAAAGCGCGCTAGTTTATTATGAGCCTATTCACTCAAAAAAACTAAGTGAATAGGAAGGAAGATGGCAATTCAGCGCGGTGATGCAATGTTGAACCCAACAAAACGACCAACGATTCAGAACCTCCACGTCCAAACTCCTGACACGACAACATTTGGCGCATCGTACTGGGCACACACAGTTTCACCAGACATTATACCGGAACACGACGAATTGCTTATCGGGAATACTTCATCTAGTGGAGGGTAAGTATTGAGTATTGTAACGTAATGTTTTTTCATATAATACATAGAACAGTAGTGACTCAGTGCAAACCTTCAAGGCAGCATATGGCCCACAGAACAGATAAAAGACATTATCTATTCCTTGGTGTGACCTCTGTGTGCCGTCTTTCCTGAGGGTACTTGACGGGCAGAAAAATATATAGGTATTTTTTCTCTCTTATGATGAAAAATAAAGCAAACGACAGCTCACAATAACTTGAATAAGTTGAAGAGGAAATGGGCCGGCTAAATTAGCCATAAAACCGATGGGCGTTGATATAGATATGATTCTTGAGTAGGTAACGTGAATCAGTAAACATAAAGAGAGACGTTCTCAAGGTAGGTGGCACGACGATCTTTGCATTCACTACAAATGTGTAACCTTTACAAATAAACATACTCTAGTAACATTATGTCAAATAGCTAAAAAGCTGAAGCGATCCTAAGAAAATTCCGTTAAGAGTCTGTCTGTTTACCCAGATTTAGCTCAAAACGGTCTCCAAAGTCTGGAGCACAGACGAAGAGTAGCCAGCTTGTCAGTGTTCTATAGGATACATTTTAGAGAGTGTGCGAAGAAATTGCATGATTTAATTCCACCATCTCCGCTCCATCATCGGACGACCCGTCCTACGGCAAGTTTCCACCCTTATGTTATTAACACCACAACTATCCAACAAAGCATTTTGCCTCGCCTTTTATACCGCGTTCATCGAGGGACTGGAACAATTTGCCAGCGGCGGTGTTTCCGTTGGACTACAATTTAATTGTCTTCAAGGCTAGAGTGAATGGGCTCTTAATAAATTAGCCTGCTTTACCATCAACGACTGCATCACTGCTTACCTTTAGTAATTATAATTTGTAATAAAAGTCTTTATCTTTAATATTGTTTCTTTCTTTTTAGTTTACGGAATCCCATAATGTCTAAAGTCTATAAGTCCGTTTTCTAATTCATTTTGCTTCGGGTTTTCGTTTCAATGAGGCAGAAGTGAGCGGCTTTACAGAAAATATTTTATCACGCACAAAAACGTGGTTAAGCGTTTTTCTTGTTACTTAAATGTTTCAAATTGTAAGGTTCGCACTTTGCAAAGGAAATGCTAGTCAGGAAGTATGTTTTTTTTAACGGACTTCAAAAACGAGGAGGTTTTTCTTTTTTTTTTTTATTAGTTATAAACTAGTGCTTGACTGCAATCCTGCCTGATGGTAAGCAGTGATGCAATCGTTGATGGTAAAGCGCACTAGCTTATTAAGCCTATTCACTCAAAAAAACTGAGTGAATAGGAAGGAAGACGGCAGTTGAGCGAGGTGATGCAATGTTTAACCCAACAACACGACCAACGATGCTGCGCCAGAGGATGATCTGGAGACCCTCCACGACCAAACTCCCGACACAACAACATTAGGCACATCGTACCCGGCACACATCGCAACACAACTGCTCAGACCCGTCCACCGTACGGCTTCACCAGACATCATGCCGGAACACGACGGATCGCTTGGCGGCATGACTTTGTCTGGTGGGTGGTAACTTATGCCGGCGGCTGATGTTGTTGCCTACCACCGAGAAAATCCTTTTCATTCAGAGCCCATGTTTTTTTTTTAATATAAACAGATTTGCATAATTATATCGCTTATCAGAAGTTTATTCCATACCGATACCATTTGAATTTCGTATAGATCTGATGATTAATTTCGAGATAGTTATATGATGTTCAATAAATGCAAATTTTATATGTAAAATGTTTACGCATTCACATAACATAACATCACCCATTTATCTCCGCATATATTAAATACGTATACCCCTAGTACGTAGACGTATTTAATACACCACGGTACACCCATATTACCGTCAAAAGTGTTATTAGAATAACTCATAAGTATATATGAATTAGTGTCGAGTAGGTAAAGTAAAACTATTTTACAAAATAAACAACCGACTTCTGTAAAACAAATTACAAAAGTGATAAATAGCTTGTATTTCGGAAGTCGCAGTCAAAAATCAAAAATCTAGACCAATAATACGAACTTCTACATTTTTTTTTTTTTTTAAATATACTACATTAAAAGTTATTTTACACTTCGTAGTTTTGTATAGTTTTTTTTTTTATTTGCTAGTTGGTTTTTTTTCTGCCCACTTCAACTAGAGTTTGGAAATTGTTCGGGCTATCTCGATCCCACTTCATTTCTGATTCAAAATCAAACAAAATCAAAAGTCATTTATGCAAATCAGCCGAATCAGCACATTTTTAACATCAATATTACATAAGACAGTCCTCCCACAACGACCGCCCTTAGCCACTTCCTAGTGCTTTCGCTGGGAAGAAGAAGTGGCAGAACAGACTGTGTGTGTTCATTTAAAATGTTTGTATGTTCATTTAAAACACATATCTATATACAATACTATGTATAGTAATGCACACCAGAAAACACAACAACAATGAAATTATTTAGCTAGCCACCCCAAAATTCCAGAAACGCATATAACCATCAAATTTGATGATTAATTGATCAAGCAGAGACTCCAAGCATAGCCCTTTTCTCCGTTGCCTTTTCGGTTACTTGTAGCCTCCTAATAAGGCCGAATCTGAGCGAATGCATTTTGGTAGCATAAGTCATCACTGGAAACACGCATTGCTTAAAGACTTTAGTCCTGAGACGTTGCGGTATGTAAAGCGTGAAGATACGGCGTAGCTTCCCAAACGCTTCCTTACAAACGTGATAAATAAATCAGACATCGCAAATTAAACAGCTTATCGTACTGACAAGCCCATACAAATTACAACGTATTCAAACTGATGCTTGTGAATGGAAGACTGCTTAATCAAGTGTCAATCACCAATCAATATCAGTCACTGCTACGCCTTCGAGCTGATAGTTCATATTCCACACGACAGGTAGCGCTTGCTATCACCTTTCATAGTTCATTAGACACACAAGACATCATAAATAATTATACATTATATATACCGATACCTATTGGGTAAAATATACTCATAGCCAATAGATTTAGTTTTGCAAATATTTCTTAGACAGAAAAATTTCTTAGTTGCTTATTTTTAATATAACTTGTTACCTTTCCAGCGCCAACTCCGCCCTGGCGATGATCGCGAAAAGATTGGATTTCCCTTATATCCGGCAATGCTGCAGCAGACATATTTTAGCCTTGTGAAGTTTTAGTCTGCGTTTTTGAGTGTCCGTTTTATTCTGTGTATGCTAACCTGTATGTTTTCTTACCCGACTACGGCAAAGCAAAAGGAGGGTTATGATTTTGACAGGCTATGTATGTATGTATGTATTTATGTATGTATGTTCATCTGTTCCCTCGTAACTTCTAAACTACTTATTCGAATTCGATAAATGACATATCATTAGAAGCATCTTAATTGTCCGCTGGTTATAGGCTATATGGAGTTTCACAAAATCTAATGTCGCGCCATCTAGCGGACAAAATATACAGAGTAAAAAAATAAAGTTAAGATAAATATGCCGTGTTTGGTATCATTTGAAAGGGCTTTACTTGTACATTTTGAATATATATATTACTAGCATTTGCTTGTGACTTTACCTGTATTCATGGGTTGATTGCATATAATTCACATCTTTTCGTTCATAGATAGCTTCTTTACTACTTATCAGAATAAGACCACTGCAGAACCATTAGAAGGGCCTTGATATTCTGTTGGTTATGAGCTATAAAGCTTGTCACCAAATTTACTATTACGCCCTCTAGCGGACAAAAAGTTCTATGTTAATATAAAATTAAAATAAATATACCGTATTTGGTATCATCCGAAAGAGCTTCACGAGTATTTTATGTTTGTACATAATCTCTAGTAATGCTTCGTAGAAATTTGAATGGAAACCAGGGTTTGGTAAACGGAGCGATGGGAGTGGTGAAGGCCTTCGAATGGCCTTATCTTCGGCGCGATCAGTTGGAACAGGAGAACAGCCAAGCGCTGTTCTCATACAATTTGACGACGCATCCATAAAAGCAGATATCAAAATCGAGCCTTGCCTCACTGAATTTGACGACTTGAGGGGTTCTGGGCAAATTCAGCGTAAAATGCTTCCGCTGATTCATTCTTGGGGTTGTACTGTACATAAATTACAAGGTTGTACTCTAGATAAAAAAGTTACAGATCTAGGAAAGTCATTGTTTGCTAAAGGACAGGCCTATGTCGCTCTCAGTAGAGTTAAAACCATAGAGGGAGTATTTATAAGTGCCTTGGATCATAATAAATTACTTAAAAATCCACATGACAGTCGATCGTTAGCAGAATTAGATAGATTAAGAAATCTTCCCAGGTCCTCTTAATACATTTTTTTTTTTTTTTAATAATTATAAACTAGCGCTTGACTGTAATCCCGCCTGATGTTGAGCAGTGACGCAATCGTTGATGGTAAAGCGTACTAGTTTATTAAGCCTATTCTTTTAAAAAACTTAGCAATAGTAAGGATGACGGCAGTTGAGCCAGGTGATGCAATGAAATACCATCGGGTGCCTCCCTACCTCCGCCGCATAGTAGGGGCTTATCTGGAGGATAGATGCGTCATCTATCGGGGACGTGACGGTGCCGGTCGGCACCAAATGTCGTGCGGTGTTCCACAGGGATCGGTCTTGGGACCGCTCCTGTGGAACATCGGCTACGACTGGGTGCTGAGAGGCGAGCTTCCGTCGGGCGCCGACTTGACGTGTTATGCGGACGACACGCTTGTCACTGCCCGGGGGAGCTCGCACAGGGAAGCGACGTTGATAGCCACGGCTGCGGTGTCACAGGTGGTGACCCGCATCCGGCGCCTGGGCCTGGAGGTGGCCCTTGACAAGTCGGAGGCCATGGTTTTCCATGGCCCCCGGCGTGCGCCGGCGCCGGGATCACATATCGTGGTCAGTGGTGCCCGGATAGCTGTCGAGTCCACCATGAAGTATCTGGGATTGGTGCTCGACAGCCGATGGGAATTCGGACCCCACTTCCGGCGGCTGGCGCCCAAGCTGATGGGTGCAGCAGGCGCGCTGTCAACGTTGCTTCCCAACATGGGGGGCCCGAGCGCCGCCTGTAGGCGGTTATACGTGGGAATCGTGCGGTCCATGGCCCTGTATGGGGCCCCTGTGTGGGCGATGGACCTGACGGCCGGAACACTCGCCATTCTGCGCAAGCCGCAGAGGGCGATGGCCGTCAGGATCGTCCGCGGGTATCGCACGATTTCCTACGAGGCGGCTTGCGTCCTGGCCGGATCCCCGCCCTGGGACCTAGAGGCGAAAGTACTCGCGTCATTGTACCGATGGCGCGAGGAAGAGCGGACACGGGGCTCCAGTCCGGCGCAGCGGCAGATCGAGCTGCGCCGAGGGGAGCTCCGTCAGGTCCTGGTGGCGGACTGGCGGCAGAGGCTTATGCGCCCTACCGCCGGCCTCGCTACCGTCGAGGCGATCCGGCCAGTACTCGACGACTGGCTCGGGAGAAGGCACGGCTCCCTGTCGTTCAGGGTGACGCAGGTGCTGTCGGGGCACGGCTGCTTCGGCAAGTACCTGTGTCGCCTAGGCAGGGAGCCGGACGCTCGGTGCCACCACTGCGTCCAATGCGGGGAGGACACGGCGCAGCACACGCTCTCCGAGTGTGTATCTTGGGAGGAGCAGCGCCGTGTCCTCAGAAATGAAGTAGGAGGCGACTTGACGCTGCCGGCAGTAGTGCGGAGGTTGGCCGGCAGCGCAGAGTCGTGGGACGCGGTGGTGTCCTTCTGCGAGGACGTGATGTCGCAGAAGGAAGCTGCGGAACGGGAGAGGGAGATCTCAACTCCCTTCCTGGGCCGCAGAAGACGCACCGGGCGCCGAAGAAGGGCGGATAACGCCCTCTTCCGCCCCCCATGAATGGGTCCAGGGGCGAGGGACATGGGGAAGTCTCCGCCCCCTATTCGATGGACCCCGAGGCGGAGGCGCGCGCGAGTGTCAGCGCGCGCCTCTGAGGCGATGCACGGGGTAGCTTAACACCCCACTACCCCGTGCCGGAGACGAGGCCCGGGCAGACCGGGCCAGCACGAGTGTGGGGCTGCGGAAGAATTTAGACTCCCGCGGCCCTACGCGCGCTCGTGATAGAAGAGACACCGGGGTGGTTTTAGTCAGTAAAAGTCTGACAGACCCCGTCGCCCACCCTAGGGCGGCGGACATCCTATGAGGATATCCCCGAAAAAAAAAAAAGGTGATGCAATGTTATACCCAAGACCAACACGACCAACGATGCTGCGCCAGAGGGAGATTGATCTGGAGACTCTCCACGACCAAACTCCCGACACAACAACATTTGGCGCATCGTACTCGCCACACAATGACACAACGCAACACAACTGCTCAGACGCGTCCTCCGTACGGCTTCACCAGACATCATGCTGGAACACGACGAATCGCTTGGCGGCAAGTCTTTGTCTGGTGGGTGGTAGAAAAATATCCAATCTATTTATACGAACGACCTCGTCCACTAATTCATGACCCATTCGGTGCCATCGACGCAAATGTGCGTCACTACTATGAAAAACCGGGAGCTTCATACGGGGAAACCGTTGCTATACGCGCTACGATCCAAGCGCTACGAAATAGTAAAATAGGATATCTCTACATACATACTATACGCCGATACATAAGTCAAAAGAGATGTCGTATGTTAACTACCTAGTTTTTAGTTCGTCAATTTAACTTTTGTTTATATTATGCGACACAAATACACTTTAACACCAAAATAGTACAAATAATAAAAAGTAAAAAAACTAAAACCCAACTACGACAAAAAACGACGCTGAAAAACCGCAGTCACACGTTATCAAAGTGCTACGGTAGGTAGGTGTATGTAACGTGTGACTACGCCTTTCCAAACATGAAAATTTATCTCTACATAGTGAATATTGCATACTACAGAATAGTATTGTAAGACATTATTGTCAATTTACAACGAATGCATCTTGGTAGAGTCTACCGTGTCCATTTACTTGCAACTATATTAGCAACTTTGTTCAGTTCAGTATTCTGAAAATCTTGTTTTAAACTTTTTCAGCGTCGTTTTTTGTCGTAGTTGGGTTTTAGTTTTTTTACTTTTTTTATGTATCTGTTAGTATGAGACTTATTGCTTGATAAAACAAAACAACATTTATTCTTAACCCAGCAGTGGGTGGCTGCGGTCTAGCATGATGATAATGTTAAACTTTTTTTTTATAAATTACAAACTAGCGCTTGACTGCAATCCCGCCTGATGTTGAGCAGTGACGCAATCGTTGATGGTAAGGCGTGCTAGTTTATTAAGCCTACTCACTCAAAAGAACTGAGTAAATAGGAAGGAAGACGGCAGTTGAGCGCGGTGATGCAATGTTAAACCCAACAACATGACCAACGATGCTGCGCCAGAGGGAGATTGATCTGGAGGCCCTCCACAACCAAACTCCCGACACAACAACATTTCGCGCATCGTACCCAGCACGTACATCGCAACACAACTGCTCAGACCCGTCTTCCGTACGGCTTCACCAAACATCATGCCGGAACACGACGAATTTATGCCGGCGGCTGATGTTGTGACCTACCACCGAGAAAATTTCAAAAAGATTATTATTTTAAAGGTCGAAGGAATATCAATGAATAAATCAGTATAAGAGTCAGAATCAGTGTCTAAACCACTGACTAGTTTCTGACCGCGATTTTCTTTGCTGGATGTCGTAATATAGATATTCAAAATACAACTTTTTGTTTTCCCACCCAACGCTCCTGCCGTTATCCTTGGTGGACTTACTTGACTCTCAACCTATGTATAGCGTCGTATCACATCACCAGCTCACTCTATTACTTCATTTTAGTTTAACATTATTTTGTCTTATCTACATGGCTCCTATGTGATGAGAGCAGATAAATTAGTTTAAAACTTTCCTTACCAATTGGGCTATCAAAAGGAAAAACATTATTCAAATCTGACTTACATATATGTATATAAATACATAGGTATATGTCCAAGAGAAATCCAACTCTTCAGCTTAATTATAAGGATCATTCATCGTTATCTATCGGTATCTCGGATATTTTCGGATCTTTTTCCAAATATTAGGCTTCCAAGGATGTAGCTGAATACCAGCTGTTATGTCTCATTTCTTGAATATTCACGTATTTATATACATTGAGTTATATTTCTTACAACGAATCTTACAAAGTTAGGTACACATCGCTCTATACACAGTACTCACCAGTACTGTGTATAGAGCAGCTAAATCTAATAAAGAAAGATCACTTTTAACAAAAAATAAAATGCCGGTTAGACTGGAAACTGACCGCATAGTTGGTAAAAGGCAGGCAGATGTTGATTGTATTTGTAGTTATAATGTATTTATATGTAGTTAGGTATATAGTTATTGCATTAAGTTAACTTCTGTAAATTTGTGTGTTTAGAAGATCTTATATAAATTATTAATGACGGCGAGACCTTGTTCCCAAATTACGTTTTACTTTCTATTTAAAAAAGGACAGAAGAAAGGATAAGAAGAATAAATATAAGTTCGATCCTGTCAAATAACGATACTCCTTATACAGTTCAGACTTGATTACCGTACATATAGACAATATCGAAGGATTGCAACAATTTAATGCCATTTGCTTTCCATCAGGTGAGATCACAGTTAAATGCATATTGCACACATAGAAAGAAAATTTAGATAATTCGAATAAAATAAGTATTACAAGTAAACAAGATTCATTAAATTAATTATAGCTATGCGAGCATTTGTTATTAACGACACGTGTGACATACATACATACATACATGCAATGTGCCTACACAATAAAAAAAGATGAAAATGACGCGTTTTTAGTAGCCATGCTACGTCTAAATTTGCTAGAAAGTATCTTAATTTGAGAAGATTAAACAAATATTTTTCTTTTGTAATATTCTGAATGTAATTGAAAGAAAAAGATACAAAAAGACACTGAGCTCAAATTAGTATATGAACAAGAGATCTTGCGCCGAAACTTTTGAAATTGTTTCATTTTACTAGATCTAATATCGTAAACAAACATAGCGCAAACGTAGCGTAGGACGCCCTTGGGCGAGATGGAGCGACGACATCAAAAAGGTGGCTGGTAGTGGCTGGCGGAGAACTGCTCAGAATCGTGCTTGTTGGCGTGCCATGAAGGAGGCCTATGTCCAGCAGTGGACGAGTAGAGGCTGATGATGATGATGATGAATGTCATTTCAAATTCTATCACTTCATGTTCGCTACCTGAATTGAATATAACACTAGCCTAAGTGAGGAAATACTACGAGTGGCTTAAGAGATTAAACCCAAAGTATTTTCTAACGACCTCTTCCATCAGGTTACTCCTTTATTCGATCGTTTTCGTACGCCATTAGGTCATCATTTAGAAGGAGCTATAAATTACAAAAGATGTGAAGGGTATTTTATAGCAGAATTGTATAGTAGTGTAAATAAAACTATACTATTATTGTGCAACAAAACGTAGACCTACATGGTGTAAATTTTAATAAATGAATATGTATTTGTGAAATGAGGAATGGGGAAATCCGCAGAAGAACGAGGGTAACCTACATAGCCCGAAGAATTGCAAAACTTAAATGGCAGTGGGCTGGGCACATTGCACGTACGACCGATACCCGATGGGGCCGATGGACTCTCGAGTTGTAAGCCCCCGACAAGGTGGACCGACGATCTGGTGAAGGTCGTGGGAAACCGCTGCATGCGGAAGGCGCAGGACCGGTCGTCGTGGAGATCTTTGGGGAAGGCCTATATCCAGCTGTTGATGTTTTTCGGCCGAAATGATGATGATGTATAAGTGTTTTTTTTTTTTAATAAAATTATAAACTACGGCTTGACCGCAATCCCGCCTGATGGTAAGCAGTGACCCAATCGTTGGTGGTAAAGTGCACTAGTTTATTAAGAGCCTATTCACTCTAGCCTTGAAGACACTCAAATTGTAGTCCGACGGAAACACTGCCACCGGCAAGTTGTTCCAGTCCCTCGATGTACGCGGTATAAAGGAGGAGGCAAAACGCTTCGTCCGGATCGTAGTGGTGTTAACAACGTAAGGGTGGAAACTCGCCGTACAACGGGTCGTCCGATGGTGGAACGGAAATGGGGGAATTAAATCATGCAATTCCCTCGCACACTCCCCAAAATCCATCCTATAGAAGAACGAAAGGCTGGCTACTCTACGCCTGTATTCTAGGCTTGGAGACCGTCTCGATCATAAGTCTATAAAGGGGTGTCGTATTTGCACAATGGACATTATACACACATACATACTTCACCTCACCTTGACACTACATTTATGCTACGTAGTAAACAACACATAATATTAATTATTTACTAACTTTCTTTACGAAGTCTGGAACAATGTCTTTGCATATATTTTGAGTAAGGCGTTGATAGCTGTACCTCAGGTCTAAACCAATATTTATCTTCTGTCCTTTTCTTAATGAAGTAGAAAGACAAAGATACAATCAACTCAAAGTTAGTTTAGTTTGTGAACAAGGGACACGTAGACAAGACATTATGCATTACAAGGCACATCCTTCTTTGAATGTTGTAAAGCACAGTCCTAAATATCAATCAATTATTATTGTTTATTAAGTTGCCTCTAGACATTAAAAAGCGCTATTTACTCAAATTTATTCAAAGGTCAGCTTAAATGTTTCCTGTTGAATAAGTGTCTTTATGCTGTTGACGATCTGTAACAGAATTCCTGTTTTTTAATGTATTGATTTTCTCTTTTATTATGTGATTTCAGATACTATGATTGTTGTTAATGAATAAATGACTATGACTAATCTTCACAAGTATTTATTGTCCTTATAATACAACAAGTTCTCTCTTATTGTGATACACATCATTAACAAGTTAATGATACTTCTAGTTCCACCTCTATGGGGAAATAAACCAATTTTTTATCCTCAATGCAACCTTTACAAAGAAAAGAACTCCTCTGGAAAACTCCAATTTTGGAAATACGTCGATATCACCAACTTTCCTAGAGCAGCTAAAGGAAAAGCTTAAACCCTTATTTTTATTCGGATAGAGATCGGTTTGGCGTGGTTTTCTGTTGGTTAATAAAGGATCATGTTGGGGTAAAGCTACGATGAGTAAAACGGAAGTGAACTCGCACAATAGCTGGTGAGAATTGTAGACAGTAGAAAGGGTTTCGGTGTGTTTTTATTTTTTCATTCGGCTTAAGCTAACAATTGAGAAATTTTTCGATGTACCTTCATTGTAAGGTTCTGACTAAAAAGTTTTTACGTTTTTCGTGAGAGTCTGGTTCGACTTTTTCAACAAATCCTACATATATCATCGATATTTAGTGTACGTAAGGTTTTGGGTTCCGTGACAAAAGGGTAAAAAGACTTGGACCCTATTACTAAACCTTAGTATGTAGGTAATAGTGGTTAATTAATTAAGTAATTACTCAATCTTTACCAAGATTGACACCTGAATTTAAACGTTTTTATGTTCGAAAAATGGAATAGCGGTCTTGATAACATTCCCACATAATTTAGATGGGCGTGGGCACTACAATGAGTTCTCAAACAAAAATGTAATTTTAATTTAAAGTAGCTTTGATTGTTTTTCCTTATATAGGGAACAAACTAATCACACACGTGTATCAGAAACTAGTGCGTGCTGTAGTACTAAACGTTTATTTATTAAAAAGGTGTACTGCAAGGGTATAAATACCTATCTCTTATGGATAACCCACAATAACATTTTTTGTCATTTACTTTTTTTAGAAAAATATGAGCTAATTTTCGAGGCGATTTCAACTAATACAGCATCAATCCTTATCTAATTTAATACATTATACATTGTTGATTTAGTATAGATCTATATCGCCCTTAACAGCATATGTTTAAAATTAATATTTTCGAAAAAAAATTACGGGGCGTCGTGTTTGTTGCGGTATGGTTTTCACAGTTGTTTTGTAGTGTATTTAGTATCAGTATTGCACCCGTGCAAAGCCTGGGCCGGTCCCTAGTTTTATATAAGATAACTAGCAGTGCCCCACGTTGTCACTCGCGTAAGTTTCGATCACGTAGGAATATAGGGATAAAAAGTACCTCATGTGTTAATCCTAGTTCAGTTGTTTAGGCGTGAAAGCGAAACAAATTCTTTTTAATATTTGTAAGAATTAAGGATCTAAGTCCTACAATAATGAAACTTATAAAAGACTTTTCTATTTTAGAATACTGTATGTAGTGAAGTTTCCTTTATATTATTTGTTCCAATTATTTATTCCTAAACCAAGAAATCTTCAACATACATCTCTTAAACAAAAGTGAACAAGGCTTAGGTTAAACGAACAGCAAATGATTTTGTGTAACTGAGGGCTGTTTTTTCCTGCTTCAGATAAGTTTTTTTCGGGGAATAAAATTGTAATGTATTTCAATTCTACTGAAAATCTAATCCCGCTTACAATATTCTAGGAATCCCATATAGATTTTCTTTGGAGACAATGAAGTAATTGAAAAACAATTTTTTTTGTTAAATTTTTATTGGATTTGAAGAAACCCAACTTCATAAATATCATAAAACATACTGCAATTGATTAATTATGAATGTGGAAGGCTATAAAGGCAGGAGGCTATCAATATTGACTTCGTTAGAAAGTGGGTGAACAGCGAAATGACGACTAATAGGACTTTCATAAAAAGAAATTTCAGTGACCTACCCCGATAAGGGCCAGAGATATGAGATATACATTAAACATAGGCGTAGAATAGCCAGCCTGTCAGTGTTCTACTGGATGTATTTTGGAGAGTGCGCGTGGGTGTTGCATGACTTAATTCCTCCATCTCCGTTCCAACATCGAACGACTCGTCGTATGGCGAGTAGCTACCCTTACGTTATTGACACCACTACGAACTGGACGAAATGTTTCGCCTCGTCTTTTATAGCGCTTACATCGAGGGACTGGAACAAATTGCTAACGGTGGTGAGCAATGGAGACCTGGTGGTATCGGCCGCGACTTACAACTTAGGTCGTAGGTTCGAACCCCGTCAGGCGCTTTAATTGGTGTAAATATTTTCATTGTATAGTAGTTCACTCATCCTCCATAGAAAAGGGAGGATCCTCCGACCAGACAGGTGTTATGTCTGGCGGACACTTGCCCAATGCTTGAAATTGGGAAGTTGTATGTATGCTAGGTAAACTTTGATTGCGAGATGTAGAATTCATATGACGTCAGTATGACGCGTTGTTCCATGTGGCGTTTGTAGGTACCGCTACATTCATAACCCTGCTCTCAACGGTGAAGGAAAACATGTGTTCCAAAACTTTGAAGACATGTGACATCTACCAACAAATACTGGGCCCGCATGGTAGATTACGACCCACTCCCTCTCACCAAGAGGAGGCCTGTGTCCCAGGGTGGGAACATTATGGGCTGATTATATTATGTACATATGTTTTGGTGTTTCCGTCTGACTAAAATTTAAGTGTCTTCAATGCTAGAGTGATTAGACTCTTAATAAACTAGCATGCTTTACCTTCAACGATTGTATCACTGCTTACCATCAGACAGGATTATGGTGAAGCACCAGTTTATAATATAGTTTGATATTTAAAAAAAATGTTGAGGTTTTATCTACTACAATTAAGGAGATAAAGAGTAAATTGTTGTATCTAAATAGTTACATACAAACACGGCTGGTGCAAAAATGTGAGTCTTAATTTATGGTCACTCATACTGCCAAGAAATTGGAAGCCAAAATAATCCTTTTGTTTTTAACCTTCACCACTAACGTGAACGGACGATAGCTTATCAGGTTGCCGAAACACGGAAGCTGTGCCAATAATACATTTATCTCATTTAGGACGTCTTCTAATTCCAAGTGAAACTTGTAACAAGCGAGTGTTACCAGAAAACAAAATGTATTGTTTCAAAAATAGTGTCCGTTGTGTTAATATAGCAATGTAATCTTTTTTAAATTTATTTGTCTAAACAAACAAAAAATTACATTTTATAGAGAGAAATACAAAAAGATACGAGCAAATATGTAACTAACAACGTTTTCCACAGAATAGATAAAAAATTAATAATATTTGCAAATTATAACCTACAAACTACAACAATTCAAGCTAGAAAAAAAACCCTTGTGTTATATAAAACAAATTTTAATTAATTTTAAGTATTGTTCACAAAAAATGCAAATTCGGTAACAAAGCAAAAACATCAATAATTGCATCATTTCTTACCATCAGGCGGGATTGCGTTCAAACACTAGTTTATAATTTATAAAGAAAAACTCAAAAGTGTGCAAATGATAATGCAAATAAAAATATTATTATTGAGTACACCTTTAATACATTATTTTTGAAACTACCAGCAGAAAGAGTAAACATATTTTCATCTCTGTAAAAGAGACTTATCTATACTAATATATAAAGCTGAAGAGTTTGTTTGTTTGTTTGTTTGTTTGAACGCGCTTATCTCAGGAACTACTAGTCAGATATATGAGTTATCTAATAAAACTACTTGTACTTAACAAGTGAGTTGTTTTTTTTTAACCTTAGACGAGCGTGAGATTGGAGATCACTAATCAGTAGGCGTAGTGTGAAATGGTCTCCAGTTCGTTGAACCGACGACCTTAAAAATGTGACTGAGACTGACTAGGTTTGAAAGGTGGACGATTGAGTGTTGTGGAGCAGCCTTGCAGGCGTACGTCCAGCTGAGGACTGTGATAGTATGAGCTTAAACGTCTTAGGCTATAAAAAAAAAACACTGAATTCATAATCAGATTATAATTTTATCACTGCGAGGATACAGCCCTCTTCTCCGCGAAGAAACAAAAAAGTAAACTAAAACAAGAAACATGTTTTGGTTTTTTGTGTATTATTTCTCTACGCTATCATCATTATTTCAGCCGAAAGAAGTCCACTGCTAGACATAGCCCCCCCTTGGTTCACCTTGTCAGAGGCCTATCCATGCTGCATCTTCCAGTGCATGATCGCCACTTGAGAACCCGTCAGCCCCATCGGGCATGGGTCCTACAGGCAATGTGCCCGGCGAACTGCCACTTAAGTGTTGTAATTCTTCGGGCCACGTCGGTTACTCTCGTTCTTCTGCGGACCTCCTCATTTCTGATTTCATCACGCAGCGAAACCCCAAGCATAGCCCTCTCCATTGCCCTTTGAGTGGCCATATTTACTGCAAGTATCGACGGGTTAGGCTCAGACACGTGTAACAAGAGAGCCGCCGTATCATTATATTAATGATGATGCAGTTAAAGTCGGCACAACGATTTCAATGATGTTATATACGCAAATCTACGTTTTTCATACTTTACAGACACAAGGTTTAAATACCTTATAACTGTTTGAAAATAATTTATGAGTTAATTTTACTTTTTTTTTAGAGATTCATGTCTATACTACTAACTAAATGCAATGATCAACGGGTTCGTGGTACTCGTATAGACGCTAATAAATATTAGGATATTTAATAAACTCATTTTCACATTTTTGCAGATGTGCCAATATTTTACTAGATGAGCAATATGTAACAGTATGATCTGCATACTGATGTAGTTGTAATGCAATGCATTCTAAGTATATCTTGGACACCAATGACTGATTATAAGGTGAACCCGCTTTGAGCAAGCGTGGTGACCTGTGGCCAGCACTGGGATGATAAAAAGGTTGATGATGATACCTACTGATATAGGTCTTTTTAAGCGTATATTTAATTATTTTCAGAAACACACGATTTATTTTCCTTTTTTTTTATAAGTTATAGCGTGACCGCAATCCCGCCTGATGGTAAGCAGTGATGCGATCGTTGATGGTAAAGCGCGCTAGTTTATTAAGAGCGTATTCACTCTAGCCTTGAAGACACTCAAATTGTAGTGTGACGGATGTACGCGGTATAAAAGAAAAAACAATCCGATAAAAATAATCCGTCTTTCAAAATAACCATAAGTAAAAAATTGTTTTTACAGATGTAATGCCTTCATTGTATCGCAGTATTCATAGCCACGTATCATACGCAGTATTCAACGAAACGTAAAAAATATCAGATTTATATTAAAGGTGCTTATTACCAAATCCGCTCGCTCGAAGCCATTTGAATATCATATTCTGACTTAAAGTTATTCATGGATGTGTCAGTATGGAAATGGAATTTTATTTATGTGTAAATCTGTGATCGATTCAGACTTTAATACCAGTTCTAATGCCGTTGTTCTAGTCTGAATGATTGAATGAGTTTCTATGAAAGATTACAAGTAGACCTTGGCCGTATCCTAATCAGGATAGGTATGGTCAAGTAAATCATATTGGTTTTTCATACTCGTTATATTCCTCGGATTTCTGTATAACTTGCCGCAACGCATGTATGTGGTCTAAATGGTGCTAAAGCCTTTTCGGAAGCCTGCTTGTTCGGGAGGCTGGAAGTCATCGAACCTGTGAGCGAGATGATTCATGATGACCCTAGAAAACAGCTAATAGACATGGCTCAGGAGGGATATCGGTCTGTAGTTTTTCAGGAGGGTATTTTCATCTTTTTTGAACAACAACACCACCACGCTCCTGTGCCACGCCTTAGGCGTTTCGCTTTTAAGAAGGCCACAGGAGAAGCGCTGCTGTCCGCTTCCCTGGTGAGAATTCCCTTAGTCGCCTATTATGACACCCACGGGAGCATATGGGATGATACTATTCTAAGCACGGCACCACACTGGGTCAGGTGTTTTACTTTGTGTACATTATTTCTTTACTACTGCTCTCAAAACGGTGAAGGAAGACATCGTGAGGAAACATCTACCAACCCGTACAAGGCCCGCGTGGTAGATTACGGCCCACTTCCTCTCACCGAGAGGAGGCCTGTGTCCCACTAGTGGGAACATTATAGGCTGATTATGTAACATTTACTAAATATCAGAAACTTTATTTGAGTAACAAATCTCTGCTAAAGTTTTCAACAATTAATAAAAGTTACTTTTCCTGTTTTGTAACGTACGCCAATCTTGTTAGAGACTGTCTGAACTCTAGAGCTAAAATGTGTAATTAATAACGTAACTTTAGGTACGTTAAGATTCATAAATTAATTTGGAAGTTCCAAAAGCTGTCTTGATAGGTGTTAAGTAATTATCTACGTCTCTGTGAAATAATTAGCACGTTAATTAGTAACAATTATTTGTATACTTTTCCAAGATTTATAAGCAGATTCCATCCATACTAATATTATAAATGCGAAAATAACTCTGTCTGTCTGTCTGCCTGTTATGCTTTCCCGCTTAAACCTCTCAACCGATTTTTTTTAATAAAAGGTAACCTATGTCCTTACATAGGCTACCTTTTATTAAAAAAAATGATATTCCCGAGGGAAATCTAAAAAGCGCGATACAACCGAATTCCACGAGGGAGAAGCCGCGGGCGGAAAGCTAGTGGAGTATAAACTTTGAATAATAACACAACATACTTATTACATTATGACTAGCTTTTTTTTTCAAGGTGAGATTCAACCTCAACTCTTTATCAATGGCCTCTGTGGAATATATACCACAATTTTGCCAATAACACGTGTAACAAATCATAGAAATTCTTTGAATATTTTATTTCACAATAATGGCGGCTATCGCCATTGACCGTTGAAAAAGACGGCCGCGTGAACCGTCTATGAGGAAGGTTTAAGGTAAAGTCATGACGTTGCCACTATGCTGCGATATTTCAAAGTCCGCTATGAATTATTTACTGAATGCACTTTTTACTACATAAATGACGCGCTTTGTAAGATTTTGACAGCCGTTACGATATGTCAAAATTCCGAAGATTTTTCCAATATTACAAATTTGAAAATTCCCATCTGTCTTCCTGTCTCGGTGCCTTTTTACACCTTAATCCTAAACGGGTTTCCAAGAAAGTTATTATAATGAGATATAGGATATTTTTTTATATTTTGGTATTATCTACCTATCTTTTGTCCGCCGGCAAAACTGCGGGCAAAAGCTAGTTATTTCATTATCCCTTTTAGAAAACCACAAAAACCGACGAAGCAAAAGGATTATTTTCCGTTTACAAGGGAGTTTCAACTATTAATACTTGAAACAAGAAAGAGCCCAAACCACGGTACTTTGATCTAATCACTTTAAAATATACTTCACAGGCGCGATCATGTTTCAAAGTGGGAATTATTTAAATCGCCTCCATCAAAGTGGGGACTTAGTCAATAGTCTGCAATAGAAGTTTGTTTGTAGCACACCAAATTACTACAAGCTAAAATTTTATCGCCTGCACTGAGCATCTCAGAGGTAGTCAGTTAGGAAATGCCGGCTTCATCTAATCTTTAAAAAAAGAAGCATATGACGTGTAAAAGTGATCAGTGATTTCATTTCATTTCATGATAAGGCAATAATGCAAACAATACCTGTGTTATCTTAGAATAACTTAATTTGTTTGGTAAATGAAGTCAGCAAAAATTGGCTTATATAGGTATATTTGGAACATTTATCCGTAACAAATATGTTTCTTTTGTTTATATAAATTAAAAAGTTTAAAAATAATATTATGTACAAGTCTAGAGGAATGAAAAAAAATTAGAGTGCATCAGAAAATTCATCAGCGTCACCGTCTACAGGAAACGTGACCAAAAGGCTGGCAGCATTGCCACGTTGTATGGCAAGGCTGATTCGTTGGCCAAAAAATAGCCCAACCCCTTTGGACACGTGAAGAGTCGACTAAACACTTTGCAATGTCTCGAATGACCCTAGTGTTGTAAACCCCTTTTCTTTTTAATTTTATCCTATGTAGATAGGTAATTTCAAAAGAAAACATGTTAATATAAAATGACACCTACCATCGGTATATCGTCATCTAGGTATGTACTGTAAGGGTCATAAGTGGAGTACCACTTTTGGTACTTATTGTTAATGCAATAACATGCCACATCTAGTTGTGCGTGCTCCATGTTGTGTTAGCAATCTACCCTACATATTTTTATTATTTTATGTTTTTATTTTTGTATAGTGTCTTCCTGTACTGTACTTACGTCTTGAATATTTGTTTAACTTTGTCGGTATGTATTTAAAAATTTCTCATGTAAGTGATTAATTTCTTATGGGAAATAAAGATATCTCAAACTTCAATAAAGTCCAAAAGTGGTAATGCACTTTTGTCCCTTACATGTAATCTAGCCATTTTTCAACGTTGAAGTTTGCATCTAGTTCTACTGGATGCAGGACGTACCTTTATTTTAACTGACCCCCACTACATACTTACTGAGTCATACGATACCCATGGCTAAGAATGTCTGATTTCAGGCTTCTTGAGATCGGTATCGATTGTGAGAGATCTACGTATGACAGTAGCGACCAACGGGTTGACATGCTTTCCGAGACAAGAAAGGGTTTTAGTATGGAAAGATGGTCATCCATCTACGAACCAGCCGCGGCAAGCGTAGCTTACCCTGACCGAGGGGGCCTGTGAGGCTCTTATTATTATAATATGGGCTCAGTGAATGATTTTTTGAGGACGGTATCGTGCACAAATAAATAATATGACACTATACCCAGTCTTTTCAGTTTATTTTTTATTAGCTTTAAGCCCGCGGCTTCGCCCGCGTGGAGGTCGGTTATATCGCGCTTTTTAGATTTCTCTCGGGAATATCATATATTCCGGGATAAAAAGTAGCCTATTATTTAATACGGACTTCTAACTTTACGTCTGCAAAATTTCAAAGCAATCGGTTCAGTAGTTACGGCATGAAAGTGGAACAAACAAACTCACTTTCCCATTTATAATATTAGTAAGGATTAGGTACATAGTTTGTGTCACTTTTACCGCAGTCGGGTTTTTTAATTTCTAAATTATATAATTTTGTGATTTAGTTTTGTGCCACCGACTTTCAGTATTAGTTATTTTTCACTTTACATTACCTACTTGTTATGTTTTCTGGAAACCGGTTATTATTATTATATAAAAAAAATGTAAACACCGACAAAGTTAAAAGTTTTAATAACTCGAGCATGGACCTCATTGTAAGTGTCCCTGGAAGAAAACAAGAAAGGGTAACTTATACAATATGTAAAGAAAACCCCGCTCGACCACGGTATATGTACACATGACCAAATAAAATATGAAATTTTACATAATCATCATAGTGACAGTACTAATGAATTTTGAAATATACTTTTTTTCCGTGAATTAATTCTAACTTCCCCAAAATTTGGTATTCTTTAACAAACTATAACGATGCGACCACTTGCCGCCTGCCCTGCCTCCCTTCACCCGCGCATGTATACCTAATGTGTTGCCTACCTCACATACATTAAGGTACCTCGCTTTTTCGAAATAATATTTATTTTGTTTAGGGGGATTTTTTTTTTTTAAGTTTAGCCCGGACTTGTAGGCATTATTAGAATCAGTTAACGATACCTAACAATACCTTCACGGATCGGACAGGGTTTTCTTTACATATTGTATACTCAGTCGTCTCTTACAACGCCGAATCAATACTTAAGAAAAAGCTGGCTGATTACGCTTCCGACTCGCATTCACTCGGGTTTACTACCAAATGGCAAAAATGAATCCTTTTAACTTATTGCAGTGATTAAAAAAATTGCTGTAAAAATGACAACTGTATATTTATTATGATTCGTAAGACGAACGAACGAACGGACGCACAGTGGGAATATAATACCCCTTGGTACTGTTTGCGTATTGAACTCTAAAATTGTTTCACCTACCTACGTTTTAAAAACAAAGCAAATTCTTCAAAACCCCTAAAAATTACCGCATAATCAGATAAAATCAAACCTGAATACCGGTTGCTTGACCTCCCCGAGATCTCAAGTCGATCGACCTTCATTCTCGATGGATCCGCGCCCTGATGATGCTTAAGCACGATCCACCGACCACTTCAACTTAAGTGCTAGACGCAAGAATATTTTATTTTTTATTGGCGTGATATGGCCACTATTTATGGCTTGAGATTTACTACTTACGTACTTGTAAGGAGATTTGAGTAAAGAGGGTGGAATGTGGCTTTGTATCTTGGCAAGATTTTATACATGAGTATTTTCTTGGCTTCTTGGCGAATGTCTTTCTTTTTTATAGGCCCTTTACTTTGTATAAATTATTTCATCACCACTGCTCTTATAAACGGTGAAGGAAAACATCGAGAGATTACGGCCCACTCCATCTCACCGAGAGGAGGCCTGTATCCCAGGATTGGGAATATTATAGTTTGATTATTTATGTTATGTGTATACAATATGTAAAGAAAACCCTGCCCGATCCGTGAAGGTATTGTTAGCTATCGATAACTGATTGTACTAATGTCTACAACGCCGGGCTAAACTTTGAAAAAATCCCTCAAAAAAAATATAATAGGTAACATTACACATGTGCGGTAGGAAATACGTGCGCGGGCGAAGGGGGCAGGGCACGCGGCGCGCGCACGCATCGCTTATAATAATACCGTCGCAAATGGTGTTGTCAATTTTTTAAAATTATGATAAGAGCTACACAGATCTATCGCAGGTTATACTGCACTTGCGGACAGTTTGTAAATCTGTTAGGTAGCAAGGTCCACCCTATCTAGAAAAGGACTTTGAGCCATCTCGGTTGTTCGTCTCAGATCTTTGATATGATTTTTACGGGTGGTCAAGAAGCTCAAAAGACAGAAAGCCAGCTAACCAAGGCGTGTCAATCAGTAACCGGTTTCCAGAGGTTAGATAGGGTATCGCATCGAAACACGAAGTAAAATACTGGCCAGTTGCATCCCGTTGCCCGCCCATGCTGTCATTTCACTTGTCACCTCATTTTCGCTTAGTGAGCTTTATGGCGTTTTAGAAGAAAATCCAAGTAGGAAAAAGCACAAGAAAATATAAACGCATTAAAAATATAAACGAAATTTTCTGTTTTATTATATTCATTGCATTCGATATTAAATGCAGTGGAACGGGGTGTTTTAACTTTTAGACCGAGTAAGAATACAACAATCCTTTTCATCGCTAAAATAAATGATCTCACTCGGGAAGTTGCCACAGTCATAAGAAATTTGGTCTGGACACATCAGCCGCATGTCGGATGATCAAACTTTCGACCCAGTGGATCCCGCTTAATGATGAATGACACCGTGACAGGCCTTGATGAGGATTACGGAAGAGCTGGATTCCTTTACTAAAGATTGTCAGCTCTGAGAGGTGGAAGAAGAATAAAGAGACCTTTGCCCAGCTGTGGGAAGTTTCAAGTTTCAATTCCCAGAACCACTTTGCCGCATAACGCCGAAACTACCAATATCACTTTTCAAATAACTACTTTCAACTCCTTCCTACCTTCTATTTCCAATTTTCAACAAAACGACCGATCGCCTGATAAGTGTTTCATTTTGCGACGATGTCAGCTTTCTCAGGATAGCTCTCTAGAGAAGGAAACTCAAGATCGTTGAAGTACTAATGCCGCTGTACTTATAAACCTTGATTTCGTAAAAATTTCTTATTGAACGTAACATTCTAGAACTGAGTAGAATCTAACGAGACTCTTGGGAAAAGATCAGTTGAATTTCCAAATAACATAGTAATGGTTACCTGAGGCGCGCTTGGAGGGTATGCTTAGAGGTCATATAGTGACCTCATTAGTGATGTTGTTCAAAAAGGTCAGGTGCGTAATACTCGCACCCGGCATGCGTATATGACTAGATATAATATGAGCCTAAACGAGGCAAAATAAATACATACGTTAGGAGCGTAGGAGGTGGCGTTCTGTTGTTTCTAACTACCCCCATGGGAAGACGCCGTGAGTGTATGTATGTGTATAGCGTGACGCCTTAATAACGATATTAAATCACGAATACGATTTTGCGTTTTCATTTTATGAGGTAGGTAATTCGAATATTTTCTTTTACATTTCCTTATTTTTTAAAAACTTCGCCCCATCCTAAAAATATCTCATGTCTGTCTCATGGGTGCTTTTACAAACATATAAACTGACATACACAAACAGCCAGACCCGCAACAACTATTTGTAGGTCATATAATTATTTGTTCCGTGCAGGAATGGAACCCGCAACACATAACGCAGCAGTCAATAGTTTAACCACTTCGCTAACCGTGCAGTCTACTGTCACTAAACCCCAGTATTTTTTATTTTACATACATGTGTAGCGTAGAAGTTATTGTTGAATTTGATGGTTCATAGCAAACCCGCATCATCATCATCATCAGCCTCTACTCGTCCACTGCTGGACATAGGACTCTTCCATGGCACGCCAACAAGCTCGATCCTGAGCAGCCACTACCAGCCACCTTTTTGATGTCGTCGCTCCATCTCGCCCAAGGGCATCCTACGCTACGTTTGCCGAGACGCGGTATCCACTCGAGGACTCGTTTACCGCAACGGTTGTCGGCCCTGCGGCATATGTGACCAGCCCATTGCCACTTCAGCTTACTAATCCTCTCAGCTATGTCGGTGACTTTGGTCCTCTGTCGGATGACCTCATTTCTGATGCGGTCCTTTGGAGAGACGCCCAACATAGCCCGCTCCATAGCTCGCTGAGCGGCTTTAAACTTATGGACTAGTCTGATCGTTAGTGAATTAAATTAAAATAAAAAAGCGTGTAAGAGTTGACGTTGAGAGAGCTATTAATGTTGGCAACCGACGCAGGTGGTATTTTTAAAGCAACAAATTATTTAGTTATATTGTTATGAATAGAGGCCACTATCACTACTTGTGTGTTAACTTTATATCGTCAATGTCGCCGATGCTGTTGTTCGCAAACTAAACTAATTTTAAGTAAAGTGTATCTTTTTTTTTCCATTTCGTTAAGAAAAGAATAGAAGATAATATTTTAATTTAATCCTGTCAAATTAAAATACTCTAGTAGACAGTTTGGACGCGATTATAATCATGGCGACTAAAAATACGTCATTTTACGTTAGGAACGCACTAATTTGACAGGCCTACATTGACATTTTATCTTCTGTCCTTTTCTTAACGAATAGAAAGAAAAAGATGCATATATCTCAAAACTAGCTTAGTTCGTGAACAAAAGAATCGGCGCCATCGTATATGTACATATATCCTTGGTTACTACAGAAAAATATTTTACTCAGATTTAAACCAACATCGACGACGACGACCTACAACTTGTAAGTCGTGGCTGATACCACTAGGCCACCGCTACTGTCGCTGATTAAAACCATCAAAACAATGGAAATTCAATGAATTCATAATTATTTCTCTTTTTTTTAAATTAATAAAAAAATACCACAAAGAGTCTCACCTTTTAACTAAAAATTCATACTAATATTATAAATGCGAAAGTAACTCTGTCTGTCTGTCTGTCTGTTACGCTTTCCCGCCTAAAGCTCTCAACCGATTTTAATGAAATTTGGCACAGACAATCTTTAGACCCTGAGAAAGAACATAGGCTACCTTTTATCGCGGAAAAAAATGATATTCCCGAGGGAAATCTAAAAAGCGTGATATAACCGAAGTCCACGCAGGCGAAGCCGCTGGCGAAAAGCTAGTAATATCATATTTTGAAGCATTTCAAAATGATGTGTAAGTAAAATAAAAAAGTTAATAAATCTTCAAGTAGAATTACAGTAAAAAATTATTCAAACATCATAATAAACCCCGAAATTATCCGCTACGGCGTAGCTATCATAGCCGTGCAGTTGTCGTAGCAGCTACGTCGTAGCAACAATCATATCGTTTCATTATACAATTCGTTGACTCAGAGTTTCACTCAGTTCATTTTAAAATTCTCTGAAGTAAATAGTATTAAAGCTGTGAAGATTCTATTTGGAACTAGATTCTGCCCGCGATTTTGTCTGAATTTATTAATGTCGTTGTAAAGCCCTGTATACTTACGGCACTGTTGCTGTCAATAAAGCCGGTTAGATTTATCTTATTTTATATTTTTTTATATATATTATAAACTAGCGCTTGACCGCAATCCTGCCTGATGGTAAGCAGTGACGCAATCGTTGATGGTAAAGCGCACTAGTTTATTAAGAGCCTATACACTCTAGCCTTGAAGACACTCAAATTGTAGTCCGACGGGAACGGATCTATTATGTAAGTAAGTAGTAAGATGTCAGCCTCCATGGCGTAGCGGTAGCGAACGCGGCCGCTGTGCAAGGAGGCGCGGGTTTAATCCCCGCGCAGTGTAAATATTTGTATGCATGAATATGAATATTTGCACTGGTCTGGTCGTGCCTCGGGAAATTACGTTAAGCCGTTGGTCACGGTTGCCATACGAACATCTAATGGCAGGCATTACAGTTTGTTGGAATCCTCAAAAGACCAATAATTTGGTCTAAATACAAAGTTTCGATATCGCCTTCAGGTTGTTGAGATCAGACGGCAGTCGCTCCACGGTAAATATCGAAGTTAGGCTAAAAGCAGCAGTTAGACTAGTAAAGCGGACCCCAGGCTCCAAAGCGGAAAAAAAGCTTCAGTTGCGACTGGGATTAACCCTGAGATGATGATGAGATATCTATTAAGTCTTTTGATTTGATTTTTATATATAAATTTGTTTTGATATGTAATGTATTTTTATTACCATTTTTTATATAGTCATTTTGTGTATTTGTGTGTACAATGTATATGAGTTACTACCTAAGGCCCGTGGTTTCATCCGCGTACTTTTCATAACCCAGATAAGCCTGAAACTAAAATTTTCTGAAAATTTTGAAAAAAGTTACATTATTTAGTTTATTAGATCTTATGCAACATAAAAAAAATTATGAAAAAAAAATTAAGTGTAAGGCTTTCAGGGAAACAGCCGTCCTATATGTAGGACAGTAGGATAATAAGAGGAAATAAAAGACCATTTATGACAAAACAGAATGTAATCAAAAAGTGTAGTTTATTAGATAACTATTGATTATATTACCCATTGTTATATGTAATTTACTAGATTAACACTGTTTATGAATGATATGTTTCAAAACACTTGACACACACTCCAACATCACATTTCTTGCAACGTGTCAAACATTTTTTGTGACATTGACGACAGTGTGTTTGCTTCGATTGAGGAATAACCAGATGATTCATTTGGTCTTTACGACTATCAGCATGTTCATGATGGGAGGGTCGGCTAGGTCCTCTTTTGGCATTTTTTCTGTTTGATTCAATCAAAGCAATTCCCTTCTGCGAAAGCCAAGATGATCCATGATTTATTTTATATAACTGCCATGCATTATGTTCGGCAAGATCAATCATGTGTGTGAGCAACGGCATGTACCATTTCTTACCTCGTATACCAATTCGGTAATGTGAAATATTTTCATCAGACCGATCCACTCCTCCCATATAATTGTTATAGATGGACACCATATGTGGTTCTTCTATGACAATGTTTCTCTTTTCACTTTGTGAAAAGCGTTTGGCAGATTGTTTAGGATTTATTCCTACAGCATTAGAAGCAATACTGAATATATTATTGTCATGCCATTTAGCAATAATGAACGTGTTGTCATGTGTCGTTCTGTAATCGACAGCACCACGTTCCTTTTTTTTCAGTAACTTCGATGTAATCAGAGGACAACTAGATGTCCTGTTTTCTCGAACTGTCCCAGTGCAACGAAGGCCTTTCTTTGTTATCTCTTCCAGCAAGGGCGTCCCAGTAAAAAAATTATCAAAAACTACGTGGTAAGGAAGGTCGAAGCCACGTGAAATCAGCACATCGCAAAAAGTGAGAACAACGCTTGCACCCAGCCCCAATTCTTTCTATATTGGATTGCACATAGTTGTAGCACCTTGGTATGGTTCCCTCCATCCATAAAACATACCCTAACCGTATAGCACCAACCCAAGCTTTGAACCCGTACCTAATAGGTTTACCTTTTATGTGCTGTTTGCAGCCATGTCTACCATAGTAGCGGATCATGGCCTCATCTACACTGTAATGCTCTTCAAGAGGAGAAAACTCTAAGAACTTTTTATTTAAAAGTGTAACTAGGGGGCGTACTTTTGTGTATTTGTCTTGCAAATCCAGATTATCATTGACATGAAGGTGGCAAAAAATAAAGTCAAATCTATCCCTAGTCATAGCCGAGCTGATCAATTCATTCTTTGTATCAGGGGAGTTTTCCCAATACATTCTTCTACGGGGAGCCACGAATAACCACTAACCAACAATATGCCGATGAAACATTTCATATCTTCAGTGGTTATGTCTCCAGGCAAATTCTTTTTGACAGCATATTTATTGCTCTCTGACACCAACAACGAAATAACATCTTCATCTAAGAAGTTTTCAAACCACTCAATTGGGCGCTTATCTTGGCAAGCGCCTTGAACATCTGGCCAATTCACGGGATTTTTTGCCAAGTCCCGTTTTCTCCATGCGTAGGTACGCCTACGTTTAGTTCGACCTGTAGAATCAGAAGGTTCTTCTTCTGTATCACTCACCATAATCTGCCCTTGAATCATTACTTCAGCCGGTTGAAGCAGAATGTTTCGTGGCAAATTATTCAAAGTTACATTATCTTCTTCACCCGAATCTTCGTCAGTGAGACAGTCAGGATCAACAGGAGGAGGTAGAATACATATCAGTCGTTCTCTATAATCTTCTTCATTATCAGAAACATTTTCATCTAAAATTTCATGCGCAGCTAACGGTCTGTAAAGAAAAAGTTGTATTATTGTACTAAAATCATGTATATTATCCTACTGTCCTATATATAGTACGCTAGTATTTGTAACAAGTTATACGTAATTTATTTATATTATTTTGCTAGAATATTTATTTCGTACAAAAGTTAAGGTTATCAACTAGATATTAACACAGAAAAAAACAACTCACGAGTAATATATCACTTTTTATACATACCTGTCATTTGCCATGTCTGCAACGCACTTTTATTACACACTTATAAGGTAAAATATAAGGTAAAAACTGTTAAAATAACTGTCTTTTTATTTTTTCTAATAAAGCTGACACGTTTCTTACTGCAAATCATAAGACTAAATAATCTTAGATAAAGAGGGTATTCTGATATTTTTTTTCATTTCTACTGTCCTAAATATAGGACAGTAGGCTTATCTGGGATAATATCAGGATAAAAATATACTATGTGTATTAAACCATATGTATGCCAAATTTCATCAAAATTCGTCCAGTCGTTAAAACGTGAAACCTTAACAAACATCTATCTAACTATACTCACAAGTTTCGCACTTTTAATATTTGCAGGATTTGAATGATTACGGGCCGGTCGTGTGTTCAAATTGAAATCTTTATTGAAATCCATACTAATATTATAAATGCGAAAGTATCTCTGTCTGTCTGTCTGTCCAGCATTCACGCCAAAACTGCTGAACCGATTGTAATGAAATTTGGTATACAGATAGTCCAGAGCCTGAGAAAGGACATAGGCTATAAAACATCGCGCTATAACCAATAAGAGCAGAGCAGGATCAAAAAATGTTGCGGAAACGGGAGCAAGCACGGATGTACTACATATTGCTCCCATTATTTTAACAGGCGCTTATTTTATATCAACTGAGCTCATTCGGCTAGAAGGTTAAGCGGGTGAAACCGCGGGGCACAGCTAGTTCATAATAAAGATTAAGTTAAATTATATCTATACTGATATATAAAGCTAAGGAGTTTGTTTGTTTGTTTGAACGCGCTAATTTCAGGAACTACTGGTCTGATTTTTTGTGTTGGATAGCCCATTAATCCAGAAAGGCTTTAGGCCATATAACATCACGCTGCAACCAATAGGAGCGGAGTATAATTAACTCCACGCGAACGAAGTCGCTGGCGGCCGCTAGTACAACAATAAAATACAACAACAACACAGTTTTTTTTAAATAAAACACAATAACAACAACACGAATATTAAAGTCGCCAATGTAGCGTCACGCTGTACATTCCTGAATTATATAATCAGTAGATAAGTACTCAGTTTTACGATGTCAGCTTATCCAGTTACAGCTCAAGAGAGAAGCTCGACGACGCTGAAGTACTTAATATATCTTTTTATAAAACTTGCTACGTTAGAACGGGACTTTGTTTGTGGAGCTAAGTTTCTTGTCTGGCTTGTTTTTGTCGTGGTTTGATATTACTCGTAGTGTGTTAGTGCAAGTTATGAACAGTTATTAAAAATACTTTATATGAAAGAATATGGTTGGCAGAAAAAAATTAGAGGTTTTCTTTTGTTTATATGTTCTATGGAATTAGATATGGCAGATGCGCTAGGTAGGTTTACTTTGTTGCGGAGGCAGTATTGTTGCGGAACCAGTATTAGTTCTCGCAGCCCCCGGTGTAGGTGTGAGATAGAACACCGGGGTGGTTTTTAGTCAGTAAGAGTCGGACAGACCCTGTCGCCCGCCCCAGGGCGGCGGACATCCATGAGGATTTTCTACACAGAAAAAAAAAAGAGGTAGGTTTACTTTATTTTGAATGTTGTTTTAATTTATGTATGCTGCATTGGTTGACGTCTTCGTGATAAAGCAGGCTGTCGCTGATAATTAGCGATAAAGCGAGCACTGGGGAGTGCACCAATGCCCGCTGATCCTGCGGTTTTCGCCCTAAACGAGGACACTGGCTCGTGTAGCTTTTTAGCATTATTCTGAGCGATGGCCGTTTTGTATGGATGTGACGCTTGTTTACACCAACCTGTTATTTAGTGTTCTTTTCAACACGTCATATTCTCCACAAATAAATGTATTCTCTATCTTTTTGAAATTCGCATGGCCGTTTTTATGCTGTGGATGGGAAATCATCAAATCACCTCTCCCACTCTGGGCGGAGCGGAAGGGCATGTCAGACTTTAAAGAAGCTGCAGCCCTGACCCAGGCATCGGTCGTCGTGGACCTCGTCACGATGTGCTGACATCTCTTTGAGGCGCGCGTAAAACACAACGTACCGTCGACCCAGGCCTGGTCCTTACCTGGCGGCGACACTCGACACTCGGAAATATTTCGAACAAAATATAAAAGAAAGAAAGATTTTTTAGTCGGCACAAACAAAACGTACGTCTCAAGTAAATAGGTAAATACCATAAAATAATAAAAAAAACGGCCCGCAATGCACGCACAAGGGGTTCCGTACCATTTATTTATGAAATTAAAGGATTTAATTTATTTGTATGAAAGATTACGCGGTATACGATTTACGAGGTATTAAAAAAAAACTATTTACTAGATCTTGTTCAAAACAATTTTCGTTGGTAGTTTTTATAGTAATGTACATCATATGTTTTTTTTAGATTTTCCATTTTCTTATTTTAGAAGTTAGAGGGGGGGGCAACTTTTTTCCACTTTGGAAGCGTCTGTCACGCAAACTATTCGGTTCAGGAAAAAAAATATTTTAGAAACCTCAATATCATTTTTGAAGATCTATCCATAGATACCGATACGTATGTGTTTGATGAAAAAATAATTTTTGAGTTTCAGTTCTAAGTAT